>OY728125.1:498837415-501337415 GCA_963277665.1 Viscum album
TTTGATTTTTTGAGATATATATATATATATATATTATTTTGTGTGTGTTTTTATCAATATAAAATGATCATACTTTCTTCCCAATTATTATTAAACTTCTGAATTTGATCCTCATGAATTTCAATTATCTCTTCCAAAGAGCACTTTATCTCATTAATACTATTTCCTTCACTACCAACTAAGAACCTTTGAAATTCATAAAAACATTAATTAAATTCTATGAAGAATGGAATACTTTCTTTAAAACCTTCAAAATAAAAGTTTTCTCCAAAAAAATAATTTGATCTATAAATAAATTAAAGAATCTATTTCATTGAAAAATGTTGTAGATTCTTATCTCGAATCTATAAGCCTTGTGAGAGTGTTGTAGTGGCTAATATTCTTTTCCAATAATTCCTCCATAACATGAAATTATTTTTTACACCATGAATTTTTAATATAAATTACATTTATGTATGAGAATATATAGACACTACTAAAATTATGACAATTTTCGAATGATCTATGACATCAATATAGAAGTCATAATCCATTTAAATGAAATCATCACCATAGAATGAGATACATTCACTAGAGGAAATATCTGCAATAGAGTTTTCAATACTCTTACCACTCTTACTACCTTAAACTAGTGATTATCCCTCTTTCCACATAAAGAAATTTCTTATCCTTATTATAATTTTTTCTATATATTTATAGAAGTCTTTACTGAGACCTCCAAATATGTATGTATAGTAATAGATGTAGTTTCAAAATTATAATGAACATTTCTAAACATATGAGATCAACATTTCATTTATTATAGAATTACATTATTTCATTATATATATAATGTTTACATTGATGTTTATTATTATGGGTATTTTGGAAATTTTCAACTATTTTTCACTTTTTCTAGAGGGTGTATTTTCCAAAATATATTTATGAATCCCTCACTTATAGACATCCACTGTGGGCATATAATGAAACACACATAAGGACTGGTGTTTTGCTAGAACGAGTGATGTGTTAAGTCGACACATCCCAGTTCATTATTGAAAATTAATGAAGTCTATTAGAACATAAAAAGTGACGCATAGTCTTCCAGGTATTACATGGATAGAGAATGTCATCTTTAAGTAGAGGCTATTTTCACATTTTTTTCATCAGCATCTTTAAATTCCAATGATTATAGATACATATTCATTAATATGTATCATGGAATACTTATAATTCATGAATGAGACCCCCACCTTAATACTTTCAATGTGAATAAATTGATCACAGAGATTTTCATTTGAATCTAATGACTGAACAAGTTTAGTTATAAACCCTAGATTCTAGGTGATATTACGTTCACTGTTGATGTCCCATCAAAAAATAGTATAAATAACAAAAATAGAATGATATTTTTATTTTTATAAAGACTTATTATATATGCTGATCAATGTTCTCCCTCAATAAAACAAAATTATTGATACAATAATGATCATTAATTAGGAGCGATTAACTATTATGAATAACAACCATACTTCTACAAAGGATGCCACAATATATCACATACTTATTACATGTGTAATCAATGGATAACCTAACATTTATGTTGTATTAAAGGGAAATATCAACTGTGTGGACCCTTATAAGGCTATGATAGTTGGTCCCTAGACATGAATCATAGTTTTATTATATTTTCACAAGTTCATGTGTGGTGTGGCTAGATGGCCTTACTGTGTGATGGAATAATTCTATATAAATTGTTGAACTGTTCATTTTCTTTACTAGACAGCCTAATTAAAATGTGATGAATAAAGAATATATTATTATATGAAGTGAATGAATTTATTATAGAAATATCCCTTGAAAATGGAAATTTGTAAATCCATATGGATTTTTGAAATGGGAAAATGAGGTGGGGAATCTTCTTGGTTTTCTTAACTAATTAATTTTTGAAAAATATATTTCATTAGATTGATTATTTTGAAATGTAATTATTCAGTAATAAATAATTAGGAGGGTATAATTTTTACACAATATTCAATTCATTAAATTAATTCGGGATATTATGAAATTTTCTTGGATTTATAAATTCAAATATCATGACGAATTAAACTATTAATGATACTATAAAAAAATTAGACCTATAAATAACCCATGTGATTTATGTGACTAAACTCAAGATTGAAAAATGGGAGGTCAATATTATCTTTTGGGAAATGTTTCATATGGATAACTATAATGGTTATGTTTTAAAATGATCTTTCATGAATTAAGAAGGGTTTTTTAATAAATTAAGGAAAAAATGTGATTAGTAAGGGAATTAGATATCCACTCATAAAAAATATTGAAATGTTGCAATCATACATATAAAATGAAATAATAGTTACATTTTACTATAGAAATGGTTATATGTGTGAATGATTTTTTATGATATTAAAACACCACTTGGGGCGGTACCTAATGTTGTATGTGAAAATTAATTTTATGTTATCTTCATTATATTGAAATGAAATCACAATCGAAGCAGTTTCTCCATGAATTTTGTGGTATTTTTTTTTTGATAAGAAGAAATTTGGTTTTGTGGCTAAAATGAAAACACTCTTAATGGGGTTTTCACACACCTTCAGTGGGGGTTTTGATATAATATAAATAAAATACCGATGTGAATAATCTAATAATTTTCTTAAAGTGGTATATAGATTTCTTTAGTGGTGATTGTGATTTTATAAAAAGAAAGAACATATAAGGCCAATCTAAAAATTATTATAGAGATATATGATTACACCATTAGTTGCATTTTCAACATCATAATTGGGTTCTTGGTCCATAGAAATACAAAATTTGATGTAGAATGGATTTTGTTGTATGGTGTGGTATTAGTTTTATATTTAGGGCTGGGTTGGATCCCCCATATGTTTACATTTTGAGGCATGGTCATAGCGACACACTCAAGTACATTTTACACTAGTCAAAGTAGGTATGGTATCATATTATGGGTCATCATGTTTCTCGATCATCAGTGTTTATTTATTTTATTATTTTAAATTTTCATAAAATAGATAAATTATTTAATTTCTTCATGGAGTTTATTAAAAACTAGTTATTTTAGGGATTCCATTGGTGGTGTGTTACTAATTTTCACTCACAACCTGATCGAGTCACTGTTGGGTATACGAGTAGATGTTATTTTATCACTATTATAGGTCTAGTTAATATGGAATTTTCATGATGATTTTTCCTTCTTCATAGGATTTTTTTATAGATAATGGAGCTAGGAAAGACTTAGGATCATCTTCGAGATGATCTTTAGATTGTTTTTGTTTTTTCCATGTTATTATCTATATGCGATATTCCATGGTGGATTTATTATGATACGCATGGAATAATATAACATTATAGTACATTTATAATGTAGTTATTTTTGGAATTTTTTATCTATTATATCTATTTTCATGGTTTTATTATGTTTGATTTCATTTATATTACTATACATACTTTGACCATAAGGTATAGTCTCTCCAATATAAAATAATAGAACTACACATCTACTCATCATGATATCACAAATTGGGAGATATTACTGTGGTCATGTAGCAACTCAGACCAAGACATTAATTAGTAGTCTCAAGAATGGGGACATTACAATCACTTCTTTAGATTACCCAATTGATTGGATATTGAATTTTGAAATTATTATTATATATTGTGTGTTATGAATAACATAATATTTGTTTCATGTACAGAAATACTGGGATTTTATTTCATTATTGAAAGTTATATTTTTTATTGTATAAAATAAAAAACATTATATTTTAATTATTTATGAATCATATGCACCCTATTTTAACTATCAATGATGAGTGTACCACATAAGAAATTGATTATTTGAATTCATGAAAATATAATACATGGAAAATAAAAAAAAATATGAAAATTTCAATAGAATACCAGGAAGAGTGTTTATAAAATTTTGATATAAAACACTTTGGTATCTGACATGATTTCATATAAGTGAGTTAGAAATATTTTAGTAATAAAGGTAGTAGAGCCTCAAAACATATAAAATTAGTTTAGGATGTTACATATGAACTAATTCAAGAATATTCTAGAGTTAATTTCTCATAATTCATAACATTTGAGAAATTAATGTTCACAATAAACATGGTGATAAGATATAATATAATTAATACAAATAGAGTCAATGAATACTTTAACCAATCATTCTTCGATCATTGAAGGTAGATAGTTGATATTATTCCTTAAATTTGTTTCCTTAATAACATCTATGAAATACATAACTATACCATTTTTCTTTGTTAATATTTATATTGAATCTTTCAATTATATTATCTCACTATTGGGATATAATTATTTATTCATTGTATTTTTTTTGACAATCCAAAGAGGGGGTGGGTGAATTTGGTGTTTTCAAAATATTATACCAAAACAAATTATTCATTATATCTTAACCCATTAAATATTTTAAATATAATCTTTATTTAAATAATTAATGGATCTCTTAATATTTTATTTATTAGGGAACCACCACATGAAATTCATAAATATACACAAGATTATTAGATGATATTTTCATAAGGTTGATCCCCGATTTTGGAAGCCTCCTCCCTTCCATGGTAACTGTTTTTGAGTCCCATATTACTCAATGTTATTGAATAACCAATTATAATGGGTATCCAGGGATGTTCCAAAAACCTCTTCCTATATATTATATAAGTGGATTCACTATATTATATTGGTCAAATGTCTCAATTGGAATAAAAATGTACCAGCATTTTTTTCTTCTTTCCCTAGTCATTAAATCATATTGGATCATTGATTTCATACCCCTCCTAATATAGAAAAAATTCTCTATATAGGGATGTATCTATACCCACAATGTTGATCTGCACCCTCAACTCATAGAGTCTTTCACTACCCTAAAATAATTAATCACATCTCGTGAATCATAGATGTTAAAACTATCCAAAAAATCGAGTTATTTGTAGTTTTTTTTCTAGAAACACAACTCATATTTTATTACTTCATTGAGAGACTTCAGTTTTCACAGGCATGAAAAACTATAATTCTATTCACTTGTTTCACTATAGGATCTAACATATATTTTTTATTTTTTTTATTCACTATATGTTTCAATAGACCTTTGTATTAAATAAAAATAAAAATAAAAATAAACATAATTCTTCTAGAGATTCATTTCTGTCATCATTTTAGATATATTAATAAAATTTAACACAAAAAACTAAAATATAGAGTACTTATTTATTTTCATTTAATAACTATATAATCAAACTCACATGTGTTGGTGAATAAATTAATAACTCCAATTATTTCCAATACCCATAAATGGTAAGCCTGTATAATATTTATTTTCTATTAATTTTTTTTATAGATTTCACAATTTTTTTTCCAATGTTGTTCCTTTTCAACTAATGGGATATTATAAGAATAACCTAATTTAAGTTTTTTTATTCTTACAACAGACATGAAAATATTTTCAAAAAATATCTATAAGAGAATGAACATCCTCTTCCTCATAAAAAATAATCCTGAAAATATGTGCTTCAAATATTTTAGTTGTATGTGGATAATACATCAAATCATGTTATAGTGCAGAGCAACTAATTTTACACATGAGAGAATAAAGAAGAAAATATGTACAGAACTCGACTTGAAACTATACACAGTAGCATTGAATCAACACTCCTATTCTCACACAAATATTATATGTTTAAATAAATTCATGTATTTCTATCCAAAATAATCATTGATTAAATAATGTTAAATTTTTTCTTGAAAACATGATAGATTCAATTTTAACACATTTGATTATTTGATATATTCTTTATAATTATTAATTTTTATCTTTTGGATTAATGATCCAAAACCCAAACAATGATAATTGATTTATAATGCTTCATGCTCTAAATAAATCAAAATAATCTTTCTATTTTAATTTATTAAGAATATTGATGTTCGGGAAACTCAAAATACCTTTACACAACCTATAGTTTCATAATGACCATTAACTAGGTATATATGATATATTTATATATTATAGAAACCATAGGATATCATTATGTAATTTATGATGACCATTACATTGATACTGGTTACATTTATATTGGTCCGAATGATCATTACATACCTTTAATAATTTCCAAGACATCCTTATATAGGTCTTGGATTACATTAGTTCCACTTCCATCCCACAGTATTCAGAAATTTTTGAAGTGCCGAAGTAATACACAGGGGTCACTGAAGACATGCAGTTGTTAAGGATTAGCTTTCAAATACATCCACTCATCAATATAAATCTTATAGTCAGCATGATAACCAAATTCACCTAATCTCAAAGTCATACATTATAGAGAAATCATATGATGAGATAAATGTCTTATATATAATTCTTATGATAAAGTCATATATTGTAGATAAAGTCATATAATCATTAATTTTTAAATATTTTGGAAAATTCTATGTAATTATATTGGTTGGTAAATCATAAAATGATGTTTTATGATTGGGAAAACATACCATTTGGAAGAATCATAGGATTTAAGATAATGTCACATTACCACATAAAAATCATATTTTTAGACCCTAATTAATTACGATCATAGTGAAGTCATATTATATAATAGAAAAATCCTTTCATTTAGAACTAATCCATTTTTGATGAACGTCAAAATCTAGGATTCTGTAGATGAAAATTTTATATGATCTTCCCTTTTTTAGTATTTCTATAAATTGAATTTCATATGATGTGAAGGTAAGTTATAAGATTATGTTTTATGCGTAGAAAGTAATTACATTCTAGAATAATCATATGGTGGATCTCAATATCTTACATTGATATTATTATGTTGAGTACCTGAAGACTTCTAATTTCACGGAAGTCATATGATTCAGTAGGAAAAGATATAAGTTCATTACATATAAATTTTTTGATCATCATAAAAATATATATCTCAATATTCGACTTTAAACTGGATTTTAGTTGCTCTAGGGCTTATCCAAACTCCTCACTTGCTCTCCAAAATTCTTCCTTTTATTACTAGTTATTAAAAAACTAATTCCAAAATCATTCATTCACATACCAGAGGTGTGGAAACATATATTATATTCATATTAGAATATTTTAGTGATCTATTTTCTTCCAGCATAGGTGATGCCTCTTTGAAATAAATTATGTTCCATCCCTAGTCAAATAAACGTTTATCTAGGATTAGTTCTCAATGATTGCAAAAATAAACTTTCTAGGAAACTCTATAAATTATTTCTATTCTTTATCTATATCCATTAAATACTCTAAAAAAGTTGTATACTTATTATTTATATCCATACAATCTATCTTGATATAGGTTCAGTAATTATCTATCTATTCATCTTCTCTAAGTCATTCAAGTTTAGAAGCCACGATTTTTTATAGTGCATCTCTGCCATTTAGAACTATTATTTGACTTGATGTTCATCTTAAAAATCCAAACATGTTTGGGATACGCATTGAATCTATCCAACCATGTTTTTAAGGGTATTAAATTCATTACCCAACACACATTGGAATATCTATTACTTAATTTAGGTTGACACACAAGTACATCACCCTGTAAACATCCTTTTTATTAATTACAATAATAAGCATTAACACACATTGAAAAAAAGAAAAAAAAACATTAGCTCACGACTATAATAATCACCCACATCGTGTTTATTGTTAATTCAAAATTTCATCTATTAGTCAATGTAATATTTTAATCCAAAATTAAAATAAATGTAATGAGGTGGGAATTATTATCCCCTTTATTTACATGAGTGAGTATGGTGAAAATTTTCTTCTTCCCCTTTTTCAATTTTTAAACACTTATAAGGGAAGGAATGATAATCATATAATTTTATGAAATTAATCTTCTCCAAATACGATTCATATCCCACATTGAGTGATTAAATCAACATACACTTAAGATAAGTATTTTCAGTATGAATCACTTCTTACAAGTTGAATGTGATTATAGGAATATCAAAACAACAAAAAATTGACTTATTTTATATGGAATCATATTTTTATAACAATTTTCAATTAAATAATCAAATATAATTCTACATAGGCCATCCATTTATATAAAAAATTACTGACATGTTTAGAAAAACAAATTCTATATTTTCAACACATGTGATAGCCATTTTTAATTTTTATAATTTTGATAGGAGATCAAAAAAGATTTTAATAAATCATAAAAATCTACACTCAGTTAAATAAATAAATAAAAAAATTTCATGTTTATAGTCTTCCCCAATCATATATATATTCCCATCCCCTTTCTACAAATTATTCATATACATAAAAAAATAATGGACAATTATATAACACACCATAATAATTTGAAGGGGTTGTCCGTATTTCCATATTTAACAGAACATCATAACACAAGGGTAGGTTCCCCTCTTTGGAAATCTCCCCCTCAAAGGATACCTTCAAACATTATCCACTACCTATTCTAAATATTAATTCAAAACAAAATACAATATGGGAATGAATTAGATCAACTAGTATCTTATCATCCTGATTAATAGATCTAAGATATATTTACTAACCCAAAAAATCTTATAATTAATGTTATGAAATGGGTAGATCTCTTAATTATTTATTTACTTTTGATTTTGTAAATCTATTAGGATGCATGATATTATTCCCTTTTCCTAATTTATTTATATATGGATTAAACGTAATTGCTTTACAAAATAGAGAATTATAATTGCTTTCAAATTTCATTAGAATTTGATAAAACTACAATTGATCCAACCATATGGTTAGAAACCATGGGTAACATGTTCAAACTCCTCATTTGATGTGGTTTTATTCTTTGCAGTAGTTATTTTTGATGTCTATATTATAGGTGCTTTCCTATTTTGTTTCATTTTCCAGTCAAAAAATTATTAATATGAAATCAATGTTTCATACTTGGTTACACATTCGTCACACATAAAAATATGTTTTTACACTTCCCTACTTGGATATATTTCATAGACTTCATTAAGAGTGTCACAAACGAAGCCAATCCCAATATCTCTTTCTTGTATTTGGATTGTTATTATAGTTCTTTATTCCCATTCAATATTTCATCCATGTAAATCTTGTAATGATCCCTATTTCGGACTCTTGTACTATGATAGAATAATTTATTTCTAGTAGGATGAACATACTAATAATACTTTTCTCCAACCTCTAAGGACTTTTTATCTTCACTTATTTTAAAAAAAAATTAGACATAATTTCTAATTTCACGGGGTCATGATTATGTTTTCATTCTCTTTCACTTTTAGTTAGTTCATGATAACTAATTGTGTTGAACTAGAATTCATCATAGTAGTGACCACTAGGGTTTCATATTTCATATATGTTATTAAATATTTCAAATATATTCTCACTAGATAGATTTTTGTTTACCGATGAAGTCTATTTTTCCCTAAAAAGAGCCTTCCTTATCTTAACCTTCCTTATACTTTGTTTATGAACTATAGAAATTGTGCATACTAACACGTTATTCCCAAACTAAATTACCCTATACATGAATATACAATATCTCTAGTATATCCCAATTATTATTTTTTTACTTGTAGGTGCAGTCTGTCTAGATAGGCTTACTTATTGATTTTGAGATGGAATCAAAACCTTTTGAGCTCATTTTTAGAAACAAAAATTCATATAAATTCTCCCATATATCAATTAATTATCATTGGATGTCCTAGAATTTTTACACTTTAATATTTATACATATTTAAAATATTTTCCCACACTTTTCATCTTTGAAAAGTTATCACAATTAGATATCACTAATCAATGTGATAAATTCTTTCATAATATTTAGTTGGAGGGTCCTTGAGTTGATATCAAGATCATTGATCCACTATTATGATCCTTTGTTGATATAAGACTCACTTATGAGATTTTAGAGTCAGTAAAATTTCTCTCCTGTGATTGGAAAGTTCCATATTTGTCTTCTATATCTTTTAGTTTGATTTTTTTAGATATATATATATTTTTTGAGTGTGTTTTTATAATCATACAATAATCATACTTTATTCCAAATTATTATTAAACTTATGAATGTGATGATCATGCATTTCATTTATCTCTTCCAAATAACACTTTATCTCTTTAATAATATTTTCCATAACTTCCAACATATAACCTTTGAAATTCATAAAATCATTAAGTATATTCTATGATGCATCTAATACTTTCTTTAAAACCTTCAAAATATGAGTTTTCTCCTAAAAAATCATTTGAACTATTAATCAATTAAAGAATCTATTTCATTAAAACATGTGGTAGATTCTTTTCTGGATTCTATAAGCCTTGTGAGAGTGTTGTAGTGGCTAATATTCTTTGACAATACTTCCTCCATAATAGTAAATTATTTTTTAAGCCATGAATTTTTAACGTAAATTACTTTTATGACTGTGAATATAAAGACACTACTTAAATTATGACTTTTTTCGAATGATCTGTAACATCAATATAGAAGTCATTATATATTTAAATGAAAGAATCACCACATCTTGAGATAAAATCACTAGAGTAAATATCTAAAATCGGGTTTTCAATACTCTAACCACTCTTACTACCTTAAACTAGTGATTTTCCCTATTTCCACTTAAAACTCTTTCTTATCATTCTTATAACTTTTTTCAATCTATTTCTAGAAGTCTTTACTGAGACCTCTAATTAAGTATGTGTAGTAATGGATGTAGTTTCACTATTATAAAGAACATTTCTAAACATATGATATCTACACATCATATATATATAAGATAAAAATAATTGACAATAAGAGGGAACCAGATGATTTGATAATATTTGTGATAGTAAATGGTATAACCAATTTTGAGGAAACCTACAATTTGATAACACTTATTGTGTCCCAGTGGACAATGTAGACACACCACAGTGGGGAGGGGGTGAATCTTTTGTTGTCAAAATATGTTAACAAACCCCAATTCTTCTTCATATCTTAGGTAATTCCCAAACCAATAGCCCCTAAACTAATGATCTAGGACAGTGCACCACGTGTTTTCAAGCATGCCTCCCCATACACTAGTCAATGCCGAATAGAATCACTAGTCTAATGTGGTATAGTGGGGATAATATTCTTGAATTTTAGGTTGAGGTAAAATTATAAAATTAATATAATAAAATACACATCATCTTGATAATGGAATAAGTAATATTAAATCCAATAAATTAATAAAAAATAGTCAAATAATCCCTGATATACTGAAATATACTATTTAAAATGTTATTCAGGAAAGAAATATTATACTAATAAAATAATATTGAAATATATAAATTCATATCAAGAATTTAGAAAAAAATGGTCTTGAGTGTTGGTCCCATCCCAAAATCTATGGTCCATCCTAGATATTTAGTAATAAACAACACCATGCACATTCACAAACCGTCACCTCTAATGCCATAATGACAATTAATCAGGTAACCAAGTTTCATGGAAGAATTAGAAGGTTACGAGTTTAACTCAATATTAAACCATCAATGAAATACCTATAATAAATAGGCTATATTATATTTCATGCAGATGTTCTATAGAAAAAATTCTAAATTTAGCAATTTCTGAATTTAACTATTAACATATTAAAAAATAAATAATAAGTTGTAAATTAACTACTGATGTTCCATTTCCACAGCGACTCCCAACATAGGTCTATTCTATTCTATAACTACCTCAACCATTGTTATTATGTCTCGTATCATGATATAAATCAATGATCAATTGGTTCTAGCATATACTACTAATTAAACCACTATCATATTTATTTCAGAGATTCTGTGTGGCATAAATAAGTATTCCCTCTCAATATAATCTAATAGGGTATCTAAGGAGGTGACCCTTGGAATTCCACAAATCAAGTCTACCAGTCTGAAATCAAGGACCCTTCTTCGATACATTGATGAATATATTTTTTAAAGACATAAACTTCTCATACATAAATATTACATTGTAATAGATGAAAATTATTACTTAAAACAATTATACATGCCATAATTGTTTAGGTCTAGTACTTTTAGAAACATTGATACATAAATAACTAGTGAATAAGTGAGTTATGTCATCATCAACTATGATTCTCATAACTAGCATCTTCTTATAAATATCATACATAATACATTTCGTCGTATCCGATGAAAAGGAAACAAAATAATTAGTGATCTCAGATGAAAAAAGGGTAAACAAGGGTGATATCAATATATCATGAGCATATTGTTATGAGAACTTGACAATAACATTTGAAAATAATACCCATCATATCATATATCATAAAAATTAGTAATGAAATAAATATTTGCAGTTAATAAGACATGAATCATAATGGAATCAAATAACCTGATCCGTAGAAACAAAACTTTTTCATAAGAAATGGATTATTATTATTATAATAATCATAGAAAATCATTTCATTAATAGTCAAGGGTCACTTCCAAAACTATCATTGTGTAACAAGTTCACTCCCCAAACCCTTATAGTTGTCATCGTTCACTCCCAAGACTATCATAGTGGCCATATCCATTTATTGAATTGGGTTCAATCTACATTCTACCCATATTTATCTCATGATATATAAGTATATACTTAATTAATTATAGGGAGATATAGTTCCCACACAACACATAATGAAAATTACGCATATGTATGCCACCAGGTCATAAAAAATTCATCATATCATAATCCATTATATGAAGTGGGTTTCATAAACAATTCATCATTACATATCCTATGGAAAATAAATAGGTTTCTTATTCATTTCATCATTTCAGAAATTGTGATAAAAGATGTGGGATTCCTAATAAGATTTTCATGGTATAAATAGTTGATGTGGAATGAGTTTTATAAAAATTTATTTATAATAAAAACCCATTAAAATAAAAAATAATAATGTTATCCTTGTAGAATATCTACCATAAATAATTATTAACATCAATGGATGTAATCATAGATAGAAAATGAATTTGAAAGATCACTTGGAAAATTTCTGGAGGAAAAAATACTTTCAAAATTTTAAATTGCCATTTAAAACATAAAAAATTTTCAAATTTCATTTTCATAAAAAACCTGGGGGGCATATAAAGTAAGCATTAAAAACTATTTAAATCATTTCTTGAGGAATCAATCCTTTCGAATTTTAAAATAATTTTTTAAAAAATAAAACATCTTCAATATCATTTTCATTAAAAATAACAATGGAATGTTATAATAAAATCATTAAAATAATGTGTCTTCATGTTAGTGGAAAATACCATTTCAGTCGTATACTTTAATACATATATTCCATTTAGATCATTGGTAAAAGCCAAATGTGTCATGTTTGGAAAATGGATTAATGATTCATATCAAATTTTTTTAAAAGGAAATAATGAGTAAAAATTTATTTAATAAATCATTTCATGAAGCAAAAATTATTTTTTGAAATTATTTTTAAAAACAAGATTTTGGATGAAAAATGTTTTCGGGTCAAGAGATAAGTAGAATTTTTTTCATAAAAAATTACAATCAACTAGTGAGTACATATAGAGAAGAAAATGAAGGGAAAACATGTATTATCACGAAATTACCACAATAGATTAAAATTAATGATATTATCAAGAGATATGTCATAATATATCATCACTATAAGCATAATCATATATAATATTGATAAATGATGATATTGTAAAATAAATTTCCCACCTATTTAGTAACTTTTAATCATAAGACTCAAGAAATAATAAAATTAAATTAAACATAGAATATAATGATTATATAAATATTCAAGATATTATATGTTAAAGGTCCTATATATACATCATAAATAAAGATAGGTTCATAACATACCATATGTCTCAAATAAGACAAATTGCGACAAAAATACCTTACAATGTTTTCCCTTTTGAACTGCAAACCCCATAAAAGAGGGATCCTAAAATTGATATATAAATGAAATTTATTTTATTGATAAGAATAATAAAATACATTTATATTTACTATATACACCATTTAAAATAAATATTTTGTAAATATGGTATGTGTTTTAGAGATGTAAAAAGTTAGATGAAAATATCTTACCTTAAATATCGATGTCTTTCAAACATGTTTGAAGCACCTTTATTATAAATATAAGTTTATAATAAATTTAATATTGAAAATACATATACATATACATATATATATATATTATACGATATATTATTTACTTATGACCTTTTATTACCTGTTTATTAACAATATTTTTTAAATCAAATTTCAGGTAATAACTTCTTTTTTTCGCGTATGTTTTGATTTGATATTTTGGGACCTATTACATTTATAATGGTTAAATAATATTCATAGTGGTAAAAATTAAATAAATTAAATTATATATATATATATATATATATATCTATTCATCCATTAATGTTAGAGATGGAAAATGAAATACATCATTCAGGGAGATGATTGGCAGTACCTACGCATGAATGTTGTTTCCATTTTCTCGATGGATGAAATAATGTATATTTAAGTAATATACTATAAATAATAATTTCTCTATCAATTATATCACATATATTCATTATATTGACCTTAATTACCTTACATAGAAAGCGTCATAGAAAAAGGAATAATATTGCTTTGGGAAGAGGTAGTTCGTGGTACACATGAAAAACGTTATCATATCCCCCATGGAATGGAAGTTAATAATATAAATATATATAATTTATTTATTTTATAAGTAAAAATATGTTAAAAATATTATATATATTAATTTAATATATCTTTATTACCATTAAGGTGAAATTAAAATGATAAATACATCACATTGGGTTGTGAGGCGATAATCCCCCAATCACAAGCGACCTTATTTTTTATCAAATGGTATTAAAGGTAAGAAGGTAGATGGGGTATAATAATTCAATATGAATAATAATATCATAAATGTAATATATAAAAAATAAATAAATTATTATATTCATGAGAGGTGGTTATGGATAACAAATAACATTGGTTTGCGAGGCGGTAGTCCGTCGTACACACAAATGTTGATTTCATATCTCATTTGATCGAAGTGGAGTAGAATATATATCATTAGATCAAAATAATAAAATCTTAACATATTTAATATTATAATGTATTTATATCATCCTTGTTTATAAATAATTTATGGATGTTGAGGAAAAATTAAAATAAAATGCACGACTACAGATGTAACCTCTTCTTCACAGAACTTCTTTTGATTTGCATCAAAAGGTATCTTTGGTTGGATTTATGAAATGATAAGGATTATATTATTAGATAAGGGAATTAAGAAAATATTTTTCTATTTCATGGAAAAAACAAAGGGTTTTGGATGTGTGAATGGGATAGGATAAGCTACAATATTTTTTATGAGGGGTGAGTGGCACACTCATAGTATTTGAAAATAAAAAGCTATAACCATGATTTTCAAATGACAGAAGGCCAAAAATGAGAAATTATCAATCCTAGAAAATATAAGGTTGAAATATGTCCATAAAAGGTTAGTTGAATATGTTTTGGGACATTTTTAACCATTGTCATTTTAGTTTAACCCCTGGTAAAACCATTTCAACCTTTACCACAAGAAATAATTTTTACAATTTTTTACTTTCAATTATTATAAAACATTATGTTAACATAATTATATAGAATATATTATAATAATTAATAATATATAATACATTTTCACAAATTACATTATTGTATTTGGAAAATTATTATTTAAAACTAATCCTCAGGTGCGATCAAAAATCAGGTTTTTAAAGAGAAAATGTTCAAAATATTAAAAATTATTTATATAAAAATTCATTATGAAATTTATTATAGTGAACTAAATTGGATTAATAGAAATATAGTTGAAATTTTTTTATTTTAAACCCATATTAATATAATTTTTAATCTTTTAAATGTTTTCAACGAAATGACTATTTTTTTTATAAACAAGTATTTTTCTATATTCACATAAAATTTTAACTTTTTTGAAAATTATCAAAAATTATTCCTAAGATAATATTGATATGATTATTTAAAAAACAATTTTAATTTTTCCAAATATATTATCTAAAATATTCAAAATTTATTTATAAAATATGTGTATAAAATACAACAAAACTGTTTTTTAGAAAAATACAATTTTTAAGTGTAAAATTGGATTTTTTTTCATACTTATCTTCTTAAAAACAAATACGATGAATTTGAAAACTTTTATTTATCATATAATATATAAAGTTTATAAACCAAAATTTAAAACATTTAATTTTTTAATTTCCTGGGTAAAATGATTTTGATCATATAATAATAGTTTTTTCAGAAAAAGAATTTTATTATTTTGAAATTTTTTTTTCATTTCTAATTAATATGTCATAGAAAATTAAATATATATACATTTAGAAAAATATTTTCATAATATAGTTAATCACATTAATACCCTCCATTATTATATTTGGTTGTAACTATAATATTAAATAATAGTATTTTAATAGGACGTAACATTTTGTTTAAAAATGGTGTTGCATGTAACACATGCTACACTCAGTATTATTTGTAACCCAAGTTAAAATTGGTGCATCATTTAATGAAAAATATTGACAATAGTAAATTTATATAAAAAAAATTTCAAAAAATCAAACAGACATATAGATTTATTGGTATGCATAGCATAAACCTAAGGCATTCCAATCAAGATCACACCAAATCAAGGAAGCTCATATCTTGTCATTAAATCATGGAAACCAAAAATAATCCATTATATTAATCCATAGAATTTGATATATATATATAAACATTACCCAAATCCTAGGGGGATACATGATAATATATTCATGGTAATTAATGTAAGTGGAAACCAATCGTTTTCTCAAGGGATTCCATTACAGAATCCCTCAATTAATAAAGGGGTTTCATTACACAACCAAATTCATCGGAGTCCCCTACTTGAATATGGGGATTATTTATGGAAATCCACACCAATCAATTATAAAAACAATTGATGGAATATATTTATTTCACTCCCATATAATCATTAATATCCAAAATAAACTCATTCTACTCAATTAATTAATTAATTAATTACCTATATGTAATAACCCCTTTAATTCATAAAATTACCATTGATAACATTTATATAATTAGAAAACCAAGTCCCTTAATTCACATATAATAATTAATATCATCATTATCTCATTATTTTTTCTTCATTATAAAGGGATACATCAATCCCATAAAAATTCTCATGACCTTAAAGTATTACCATGTAGTATCCTCATTAAAATTCAAGAGTAATCAATTTTAACATATCAACTATGGCCATCATTATAAACCATTTTTATAATTTATTTTAATAGTCTTAATACCACATAATAAGTACCAATTTGATTTCAGTACATGATCCAATATAAATTCAAAATTCAATATTATCTGTGATTTTAAAATCCAAATTAAAAATCATTTATTCAAATCATGCTTTCCATTTCAATCATTTGAAAGTGACATAATTATTTTAAAAAAATTCTAATTCTTTCTACACACTAATATTTCTCAAAATAATTTTTGTAATTTTTTTAAAAAAATGTAATTCCATTATTTTACGTGGTCATCCCCTCAAATTTGGTTTTACTATACCAATAGTTATTTTTAAAATTATACGTGACTATAGGGTAATTAGTGTGACCACATACCTCATTTGATGTTCTTTAATATTAATTGATTCTAAAGTAGAAAACCCACTTTCTAATATCTCCTACGACCACCAATCAACATTGAAAAAATTCATGAACATATCTTACATCAAAAAAACCCAAAAGAATTAATTATAATGAAATTGTAATTAATTAATTACTAATAACTATATAACCAATTTTATTAACATTGGCATAAACAGTTATTTACACACTATGTCCTTCCAAAACATTTAGAATGAGGCTGAAGATCTACCAGATTCCCATTATATTCTGCCAAAAAAAACCTAGGGCTATCCATCATAACCAAAAACATAAGAAAAAACATTTAACTTAGCTTAATACCCTTGAAAATATCACTTTCACCATACCACAAACATAATAATTAGAGAATGCATGCATATATTGTCTCAGGACATCAACTAGCTAAGAAAATAGGAATCTCATTCTTAATTGGATGATTCCAACATGATTTGGAGGAATTTTAATTCAAATCCCTAACCGAACAACCAAATATTATATTTATAGTAGGAGAGGAGTCAAAATGAGTTGTATCCTTACCATAGGATCTTGATAACAAGAGATAATGACTCCAACATCCAATAATCAAAGGATATTTCAAATAGATATTAGTGGGGAGGACAAATGAATAAGGGGTACTACTAGGGGTTTGTGTGACCAAAAACCTAGATGGATTGGTTAAAAGGGTCTCCTTGGTGAAATTACAGAGGTGACCCACATTTATAAAGGCTCCCACATACCACTAGATGAATGATATCATCATCCATCATGTAAGTGGCCCACACGATAGTTTCTCCTAGTCCACCAACTTGCTCATGGGACCAAGAAAAAATCATGGTTTTTTTCCATTCCATTGTCTTTTTTGTGTCCTTATACTGGCTAGCTGGTTGGGTTGTAGAAACATAATGAAGCCATGAATCTTCCTATTTTTCATCCAATCACTTTTGACCACATTCCAAGCGTGAAACATCATCCAAAAACACCATATTGAGGGGTACCTACCATGAGAACACTCTTCTAAACCCTGATCCTTGAAATGAACCATCCACTAAATAAAAATTCAAATCCCCCCTTAGAAAGATAAACCCATCTGTATGCTTGGAGTATTAGAAATTACCCACCATAATAATTATTATCATAGAGAAGTCTTATTGTTTTCCCACATTGATCCTCCAACATAAATCAGTCATCAACTCCCACTGAAATACCATGTTCTAAAATAGTATACTCAACATGATTACGGAGAAATATTTTGAATTTATGCACTTAAACCATTGAATACATGACACTATTTGAATACATCACTAAAACACTAAGATGATGCTATCCCATGTCCAAATACCACTGGAAACTAGAGGTGTTCCCATCTAACTATTCATACAACATTTGGTTCTTCCCACTATCGGTCATAGTCCAAAATGGCCAATTCTAATCCATAGCAACATATGTCGATGGAAATAAATACCAACAAGTGTTCCTTTAATTATGTGATTCACCTTATTTTTTTCTAAACCACCACAATCGATTGAAATAGAATCACATTCCTAAGACTGATAAAAATAATTGATCTAGATTTCAAATCACCAGATGTATACATTCCATCCTATCAAAATGAAGAATCATGATTGATGTTCATTTAGAAGACCAATCTATTTCCCAAGAATACCTGTCATGTCCAACTTCACACGCATGATACTTTGGTCAACCACTAAACCAATGTTGACCCAAGATCCCAATTGAATCCTCATGTACCTAGCCTATTTCAAAATGCATAGCTACCCCACACCAATGTGTTACCAATATATTTGAACCTTTTTTATTACTTATTAAATGACTGTATAATTGGTGAATCATGAATAATGAATTTTTACCTAACTTCTAGTGTAATTCCATGGTTGAACCATTAACCATCCATAAATACTATCATTTTTCACCCAAAGAACCAACAAACCATTAGACTGAAACACCTATCGCTATTCCAAAACAAACCCATGGACCACATCAATAATTGGAAACCAACTAACAGAATATTTTAATTCATAAAAATAATTCATGATCTAATATGTTGGTCGGCGTAGGACACTCATGTGGGGGAGAAATGTGTTACTATTAAAAAAATTATGCCTAAAATATTTCTTTATATTTCAACCAATGTAAAATAAAAATGGCCCAGTTAACAAATGGGGGAGTTTATTGAAGATTTATTTATTCGGAGTATTTATCATAGAGTTATTAATTATCATTTAAAATAATATGAATTATTACATTATCTTTTGAAATTGATATACTAAATAAAATTCAAATATGAAAACTATCTTAGATTAACTATCATGGGAAATTCATGTTTTGAATTAAAATAAACCCATACAATAAAAACTTTTCTTGAAGTAACACAACAAAATTTAAACAAGAGGTTTCGTCTCAAGCTGAGACATAAACCTCTCCTCTTGGAAATCACCTATAGACACGATTTTTATATAGATAAACATTGATCCACACCCTAGGTTGGGGAAAACAATAGAAAACATTGAAGGACAGTTCAACAAGACCTATTCCACTATTTTTATGGGAGAAAAAAAAACAAACATGCCATTTATGGACCTCTTCCACTATTATATGTGATACTGTAAGGCGTAATAGATATTTTGTGAAGATATATGTTTATCTTATAGTTATTAATTGGGGTCCTAATGTGTCAACAGAATAGAGATTTACAAACAATCCTCATAAGGTAAAAAAAGTACACATGAAGATAAAATTATAGGGAAAAGAGATATAAATATCTATGTGATAAGGAATGCATCTTTCCACTCTTGGAATTTATCTTGAAGTGCATCTTGATTTACCTTTTAAAAATAGATATCAAAATAGGGCATTATTAGTGATTCTATATTCTATTTCCAGTAAGGTATTTATATTTTGGGAGAGTTCTTTTCCTCTATTAGTTTCATACTGAAAACTGTTCTTTAATTTGGGTTCTCATAAGTATCTCTATGTCTCCATAGAAAGTAGTTCTTATGTTTTCCTCAGGTGCACGACATGATGACTTGGGATATTTCTTTTGGGACAAGGTATTATCATTATACACTAAACGGACAAGGAGCATGATCTTGATCGTATCTTGGTAACTCGTACACCAAATGTAGTTTGACAATAATTTTAATGTTTTATTCAAAAAGTCAATAATTAAATCAGTTTTATTAAATTTCACAAATATTTCCAGTAGAATGTAATTGGAATTTAAATGAAAAGTAAATAATTCAAGATTTCATTGAATGGTGACATGGTCTGATGGTCTCTCTGAACGGTAACATACAATGGGGTATTATATGTAACTTGTATATCTTTGGAGCAGTGACATAGGAATGATGAGTCAAGTAGTGGGATGTTTTTAAAGTAGTAGGTCAACTAGATTGTTACTTGTATCACATCGTAGGAATAATTAGTTATGACTGAGGGCAATGGTAACTTATACTATGAGAAAATTATGGATTGATTTTTATGATAGCGTGATTTGATGGTAACTCATACTTTCCCAAAAATTCTGAGAGGTTGTTAAATGTGGGTTGAATTGCAGTGTCTCATCCTTTGTCATATTTCAGATTTTTTTGATGATGGTGAGATACAGGATAGTGAGAAATAATAATAGTGATTCTACCTTAATGGAAACTTATACTTATCTGATTTTATTTCATCAATGAGATATCCAACAATGAGTCCACTATAATGGTAACTCATCATTTGTCACATTTTTCAACATATTTTATGATTTAAAATACTAACATAACATATTATGATAATATTTAAACATGACTAAACATATGTAAACATAATTTAACTTCATAAAGCATGATTTGGGATCATTAAAACTAGAGGAGGCCAATAGAATCCATATACATTCTACTCCACTTACATTCTAACAACATATTACCATAAAACTTCCGTATATCCAAACCCAAACACCAATGATTTATACCATGAAATGTTCCTATAACCATGACAAACATTCCAATCACCACAACATGAGCATCCATTTCACTTCACAGAATCATTTTACAGCCTCCAAGGCTCACAATGTTTCCACCACGAAAAAAGATGACTAGAAGGGGCGGAGACTGGTCACCCCTAATCACCATTGTGAATGGTAAATCAATATATTCTCTTTGATTATAGAAATTTAACCCTAGTATTTTTGTAGAAAACCTTCCAGTAATGTGGTTCATAGCTGTAAAATATCTATGGTGCAATCCACATGACATGTCTCAAAATTAATTGCTCATATAGAACCAACCCAAATGGGAGTCATTTAGAACGACTCATGTGAATCTATTCCCAATACACATCCCCACATCAACCACTAATGAAAACAATGATTCTATTAAGTTCAAACACTATATTTTCCATTTATTGACATCCAATCTATTTACATTCTCAACCTCACCACCCAAGCATCCCAACTATCATCGGGAATCCCTAGGCCCCTAAGCTCGCTATCCTCTTTTCACAATAGAACCAATTATCATGCCACACATGTATTATATGTAACTAAAAAACATCATTTCACACTATCATAACATATGATCCAATCCAAGTGGAAAAATGATTCTCTATTTTGTGGGTGACTATAATATTCCACTAATGAACATTGACAATACATTGATTTGCAACCTAATCACAAGTGACCACCTTATTTGTTGAAAGACACATATCACTAAAACTTGGATCACATTCCCAAGACACTGACTATGCCTTTTATGCATGATAGTCTCACAAAAAATAGATAACCTTCATAAATTTCCAAAAATAGAGAATTTTACCATGATAGACAAATCATATGAAAACTCAAAACCTGATCATCATTCTAGAATTCCATTAGAATTTCTTTATGATATCTCTATGATCCTGATGGGACATTATAGGTTGAAAAGACTAGGTACCTAACCACTATGACCTTGAAAATCCTTATGTGTCACTGAATAACCAAATATCAGGGACTTTTCATCCTAGGAGAACATGAAATCTCAAAAAAGGTTCCACCATACCCCTATAATGGTATTCTATTTATATATCACATCACTCTCGATCAAGATCAAAACCACCAGACCTATCCTTCTTATACTAACATCAGTTGGGAAAGGAATTCGAATGAACCTACTATACTGAAAATATATATAATCCTAAGGGTACCACAATTAATGTTATTATATAGAATTCACATGGTATCTATCAAGCCTGAACCACATACCCAATAACCCCCTTCATTTACAGTTCCTATATGTCAACAGAACCACCTATTCCACACACATACCTAAAGGCACTCAAAAAAACCTAATGACCCCTCTCATGTCTTTCCTAAAAAATGGAAGGATCTAACTCCATAAACAAAGTCAATATAATGAAGGTCATACGGATCTTTGACATATCCTTCATGTAGAGTCTCACTTAGGTCATAACATGGGGTAAACATCACCCCAATCTCAAGGTCAAGCCATATCCTTTCTAAAAAACCCACTACAAGGTATCACATAATGGTCAGAGTCATTTCTAACCCCCTCACCCCCATGTTTGTTATAAACCTTTTGGATCCCTAGCCAAAACTATGAATAACATTCCAAGGACACAAGTCCATCCAAATATAGAAAAGGATTATATTCCACTATCAAACATACCATGCATCAGATGACCTTAAAAATGATTTTATCTCTATGACCTCATTAAACCCTATAAAAGGTTAACACTTAGAACCAACAAGATCCAAAACATAAAAATATAGAGAAATTAATGTTTTCACCTTCCATTTTTACATTAAATGAAACATTTCATAACGAAGACTTATCTCAATTAAATATAAATTACATGTTATCGATTAAATCACATCACATGTCTCACCTAGAATATTATTTTTCAATTTCTTCATAATAATGAAGAAAAATAAACACATAAGTTACTTCCAACCATTTACATTGACCCACATGTTTTATAACTCAGTCTCAGTTAAATAATATGTCAAATATAATTTATAATGGGAGTAACTCTTTAATTTATAATGGGAATTTTAATTAGCTGTTGTTGGGTAAAAAAGATATTCATCCCATGTATCAATTTCAACTATTTACGTTAACAGAAAAAATGTATAGCTATGTCTAAATTAAATAATATTTCAATAATAAGTTATTGAAGAAAACAGTCGTTATGTTATTGTGGGATTTTAATTACCTGAAACCTCATAAAAATCATGAAAAATAATCATTAAGAAATTCTTTATCCTTTTAAGGGATTAGTTAAGTAATAAACCACCATTCCCTTTTGTAGGAAAATTCTATGTTAATGGCTATATACACTTTAAATTACCAAAACAGGTTAAAATCAATGTGATCAAATAAGAAAACATAGGAAATCACAAAAATGGCATGTGAATCCTACGTGCATGACAATATACATGTACACTAACACTCCCTCTTTTCATATAGGACCAAAAGATAAGTGAAAATAATCAATAACCTTTCAATCATGTGAGCCACTCAATCTAATCTTAGATCAAATGTAAAATTAAACATCAAGGAAGAAAATTGAATCCGTGATAACAAGGAATTTCTTCATATGTTGGGTTTTCAATCATAGGAAGAAGTTCTATACCAGGTCCCAAAACATTAATATTATCTTAAATACCATTCCAAAATTAAAAGATAAGAAAAATAGCTATGACACTATATTGTGACACTAAAACTAAGGATCCTCTAAATCAGTTTTATGCATCAGTGTTCCATATGGAATCAAACACACCACCAGATATGCTAGAGGATTCTGGATAGAAGCATGAGACAAATGTAGTATGATAGGGAGACTATAACCACATATTATAGTATTGAAATAACCAAGAATAAAAGTAATTAGAATCACATCATCCTGATAAATAATGAAAAAAATAAAATTAAGGAAACTATTAAAAAATAATTATATAAAGCATGCTATAATTAAATATAACATGACTAATGTTAGTAAGTATTACAATAGTAGACCAATCATAGAATCCCAATATTCAAAAAAATATAATCTAAAAGAACCCAAAAGTGGCCTTGAGTCCTGGACCGATCTCAAACACCATGTTCTATCGTAGATACCCATCAATAAAAAAGACCAAGGACATTATCAAACCAACACCTATAGATTTATAATTATAATAGTTATCATATTAACAAAATAAATAAAAAACATTAAATTCACTACTGATGTATAGGCTTCGTTGTAAAACCCCACATCAGAATATGTTGTTCTATACATACCTCATATATTAATTATATGTATCTAATTATGGTATACATCATTTTATGACTCATTCCAAGGTATACAATTTCCAATGTAACTACAGTTTTAATAATATGAGAGAATTCATGTTGCTCAACCAGGAATTCATTTTCAATAAAATTCTATTGAGAGTCCATGGGGGTGACCCATGGAAATCTACTGATCTAATATACTATTTTGAACTCAAGGAAATATCCTTGATATTCAAAAGACTGAACTGATTAGAATCAATTATTTATGCATGAGGTATTCCACCATGATCATACTGAATTCACAGAGCTCATGTTGTGTCATTCAACCATGGTACCCAACCGAAATCCATGACATTAATATGTGGAAATAGATACATAAATAGATTTTCCAAATCAAAGGGTTTCTACTCCACATGATTTATAGTCATGAATCTAATTAGAATCATATTTGTTTCTCAAGGTATTCCATAACACAACACTCATTGAATATGAGAGTGTCATCACACCCCAACATTCATCTGACCCCCTAATGGAATTCAGTTCTCTCTCATGACATACCACACCAATATAGTCTATAAAAATATATGGAATCTCTCCATGTAATACACAAAACATCTCTAGTTACCAAAATAATATCATTCCATACAATCAATCAATAAATTATTTACTTTCAAGTAGAAACCCATTTAATTCACAAAATTCCCATTTATGACATTTTAATTATTACGTTCCAAAATACATTAGATCCCATATATATATTATTATCAATTCCATATAACCAAAAAATTCTTCATTATAAAAAACTATATCAAGACCATATAAATTGTCTTTTCCATGAAGTATTACCATGCATTATCCTTTTTTCCATTTATGAGTTATTATTTTAACATATCACATAAAGCCATCTTCATGGACTATTTTGAAAATTTATTTAAATATTCCAACAACCCATAATAATTCCAAATTTCATATATCGACCGAAGCCAAAAAAATTCCAAATTTGAGACTATCGATGATTACGAAATCCCTTATCATAATCATAGATTCGAAGTATGATTTTTTGTCAAGCATTCGAAAGAAAACTACCATTTTTAAAAACATTAAGGTATTATATTTTCTTGAATTTCTAACACAATAAGGTTTAATCATTTTTTAAATGGAATTCAATGTATTTTTAAGATATTCACCAATTTTTGTGGCGATACCACACAACAGATTCATATCAAAATGAATCCTGACTATGGGTTAATTATAGGGACCGCCTACCACATTTGAAATTATTCATCTTCTTTTGATTCAAATCCCAAGCACACACTACATGAGCTTTTCTATGACTAATCAGAAATTATCAAACTACCCTTGGATCAATATCTCATTGAAACAACTGAAACATATTAATTATAATAAAATTATAATTAATTAATCAATTACAACTAACTAAAAAACATTATTCAATTAGTCAGAAATTGTTATTTACTCACCGTGTGATTCTACTACACCTAGACTAAAGCCAAACATCCATTAGATGGCCGTTCCAGGCTCCCAACACTAACCCGAGCTAATGACCTATCAATTGGATCCAAAACCATAAGTAGAAACACATAATTTAGATGAAAATCCATGAAAAACTCACTTGAACACATAAAATCATAAAAACAACTTTGGAATACATTTATACATTGTCTTAGGATGTACTCATGCAAAGAGGCACAAAATACCCATTATCCCAAGATGATTCCACTAAGCTACGATGGAATTTTCACTCAAATACCTAACTGAAGAACCAAAAAATAGGGAGATACAAGGGGATGAGGGAATGTGAGTCATAA
This sequence comes from Viscum album, assembly GCA_963277665.1. NCBI lineage: Eukaryota > Viridiplantae > Streptophyta > Magnoliopsida > Santalales > Viscaceae > Viscum > Viscum album. Next base: position 498,864,259 of record OY728125.1, read on the forward strand.
AACGTACAATAACCTCTTAATAACAATATTTATGAGCTCCAACGCATATGAAACAAAGGATATATCCCATATAGATGAGAGGGCATGGTAAATTCATATAGGGGTTTATATTGGGGGGTCTAGAGGACTAAATACACAAGTGCGTGACTGGGGGGGGGGGGGTTAAATGGAAATTACTAGTGATTTTCTAGGGATTAACCTCATTAAAAAAAGGCTCTATGATGCTATTGACACGGGCTAGTCGGTGGCCCTATAATTGTGTTCCGGTTGTGCTGTAATAACATAATGAATCCCTGAATCTTTCTCCAGTGCTTCCTGCCACATCCAATAAAATTAAAACACCAAAACTCATCCAATTGATCCATTTTGAGGTATCCCTTCTATCAAAATACACTTCATAACCTCAGTCTTTGAAATAAACTATCCTATAATTGAATATTTAAATCCACCCTTTAAAATCAGAACCTGTTCATACACACATGTTATTATCTCTTAAAACATTTTTTATTTGAACCTATGTTTCTAGTTAAATAATGTATGAATCTAAAAATATTTTCTTCAAATAGGACACAAACACATAAAATGAAAAATAAAATTATAATAGAAACACTTTATATTTTTACATGGTTTGATCCCAATGTAGTAAATAAATCAATTTTTTTGTAAACACTCATTGATTTGTAGATTCTACACTATAATCAAATCACCAATTAGAATTGTTTTAATTGGATATAACTAAAACCAATTCCTCAATATAACTTATGGGGGTCACTATATTACCTTGGTGATAAGCCTCTGCAATATTATGTAAGTGTTGGGGACTTTTTACAACTTTCCAAAGTCATTAACTCATACTGGTTCACTGATTCCATACTCTTTTAGAAGTATATCAAAAGCTATGTTTACAGATATTTCTACACCCAAAATACCAATATTCTTATCCATCACATAGAATTTTAAAATTTACCAAATTCTAGAAAAATAACTAATTAAAATCAGCCCTTGAAACAATCTATAGTTTCCAATTTTTTATAAAATATTATGGCGGAAAATATACTCAATTTTTTATTCTTTTACAATACATGGTAGGTTTCACAGGCATAGGACACTCTCTTATCATTCTTCGTTTTCTCTACACGTTACAACCAATATTTATAATATTCTTCATCACGACCAGTTAAATATGATCATTCATCATGTTTTTATACTTTTTCATCAAGACGTTTAGTTTTATTGGCTTCTCAGATCTCTTACAAAACTCTATAGCATAAGAAACTACAATATAAACAACTTAGTTATTTTATTTTATTCACTTTATTCTCTATATTAGATGGGTGGGTAAATAAATTAATTTCAAATCTATTTTTCCGAACCCATAAAATCTGTGCCTATTGATTATTTTATATGAGATTTAACATTATATAATACTCACATTTGTTTCTTAGGACCTAAATTTTTAACTTAAGTGATATTTGAACTGTAACCTCATTTAATGTTTTTAATTTTTGATGAATGACTACAAATATATATAAAAAATATCTATAATAAGATTAAATTCCCCTTCCCTCTTATAAAATTTAAAAAAAATCATAATTTAAAATATCCTAATTATATATGGTTCATACAGAAAATCCTGTTGCAGTGTGGAGCTATATCATTTTTAGTATGAAAACATGAAAAGAAAACCAATATTAAACATGAATTTAATATTAAAAAAAATTAATCAAAACACTTATTACCACTCAACTATTCATCGTTAATAAGAATGTATTAATTTATGTTCAACTCAACATTTGATGAAACGATTTCTATTTTTTTCATAAAACCATGATGATATCAACTTTATCACATTTGAATATTGAAAACAATTTTCATACATTGACCTTATTAATATTTTTCTTCAATACCATTACAAAATGAATAGTTCATGTATTTACAATGCTCATGATATTTATAAATCAAAATCACAACACAAGCATCATCATATTTTCAATTCATCAAAATATAGAAAATTTTAAAATTTACTCAAACTTAATTATGTTTCAATTGTCTTAATTTATTAACCTTATATAAGTATAGATTAACGTTATGTATGTTTTAAAAACTATATTTAATCTTTCTAAAAGTCAGGATGACCATTACCTATATTTTGGTAACATTATCAGTGGTCTAAATGATGATTAAATACCCTTAATAATTTCTTATCCATCCTTATGCAGGTCCTAGATATTCTTATATAGTACCAATTTAATCAATCAATATTAAGGAAGTTTTAATTATGTTGAACTCTTATAATGGTAACTCTGAAGACATAAATTCATAAAGGCTTACCGTTAAAACACTTATTCTTAGTTATAAAAGCCTCACATTAATTTACGTTTTGAAATTCCTACCTCAGATCAATGTCATACAATCTAGTAAAGTACTACGATGAGCATAAATACATATGGTGAAGTAGTGTGATCAATAATTATTCTACAGTTAATATAATAAAAACATATATTGTAAATTTATCATCAACATAAAATCCATAAAATGGGTATGGAATTCATATGATGAACCATTATAGTTATCAAAGACTTATGATTAGGCAGAGTCATATGATGAAACTAAAGGTATTATGATCACCTCAAAGTCCTATTTTTAACACCTAATGACTTATGATAATATTTAGGTCATGTGAATCTGTAGTAAAATCATTATATTTCTCTACCTAACAATTATTCCATGAAATTTAAAATCTAGATTATCATAGTAGACTTAAAAAAAAGATAAAATAGCTCATGTATTTCTCCAAACACTTCACTTAATCTCAATTGTTTCATAATTATGATTAGAGTATTTAATATAATTAAAATCTCTTTAAATAACTCTCTTGAGGTGTTTCAACATATATACCACTTTTATTAAATCAATTCAATGAAATATTTGCATCCTCATAAGATGAATCCTCTTTCAAATTAACCATGATCCATCTCTATTCACACAAACAATCATTTAATATAATTTTTCAATTATTATTGTAGTTATCATGTTGGGAAACTATTACATGGGTTCAGATTATTTTTTATCCCTCTAAGTCACATTGAACATATTTTATACTTTATATACACATTCATACAATATATAAATCTATATCTTCATCATCAATCCCTTTGTTCACCATGTCTCATATCAAAATCATCAGAAGTGACTATTTTTTATATTCCATCTCTACCTCTGGTACTCATCTTTGAAATAACATTTAACCTACCAATCATTGAATTTTTTTACATCCCATCGAATATGTATGTCTAAGTATTCATTGTAAGAATGTTAATTACACAACACCTTTGGGAAGCTTTAACACTTTACTTGGTTATATACACAAGCCTATAAGATAAGAAAATTCATTTTCATTAATTACATTGAAAATACTTAATACTCTTGATGAAAATACAACAAATATAGATCTTTTCCAATGCACCTTTGTAAATAGTAGCATTGAAAATTAATTGTATTCAAAATTAATTTATAAATGACATCTCAGATGAGTTTTAATTTTAATGATGGTTCCTATAACATAAATATATGACTAATGATGAAACATATTTATCAATGTTATTTTAACTATTAATATATGTCCAAGAGAATAAAGTACTTCTTTATAAATAATACTGATGTGATAAAGCATATATTATATACAATCCATAATATAAAAAAATAACAGTTAAGTGAAACACTATGTTTTTATAAAAATGTATAATATCCTTATTTGAGACATTTCTATTATATTTTTGGGAATTATGAATAGTAATATTATTAATTTATTTCACCATGGTCATGGGTAAATCAAGTAATTAATGTTTACAATAAAATTATAAGGACTAAAAATAACCCTAATAGTTTAATTAAATTTAATAATTATGTAAATACGATCCATAATCATCCAAATATAAAATATATGGCATTTGTTTTCTATTTGGACATGGTTTTGACCTTTATAATGTTTATGTGAATATAAAGCCAAAAATGTCACACTCTTGCTTTTAAAAACTATAATATTTTTGAAATAGGGATAAATAGAGGATATGTTATATTAAAAATATTAATCATAAATATCATTTTTTAATCATGGTTATTTATTTATAAATTTTAGTTATGAAATAATTACCTTAAAATATTATTCATTGCTGGCATAGTATTTATTCAATTAATAGAAAAAAATGATATTAAAAATATTAAAAGTAGTATAATTTGAAATCAATATTGTGATTAATGAAATTTTTGGAAAAATATAACATTTTATAGAAATTATAAATCATAATATTCTAATTAATTATTTTTATTCATTTTATTAAAGTAAAAGTAATTGAATATTTTAAAAATTGAAAATAATGTTATTTTATTATAAATATTATATTATTAAATGATTTAATAATCTTGAAAATATTATATTTATCCAAGTGATTTGGATATGGTTTAAAATATCTAACATGGTTCATTTATGTGTTTTTTATATTTAATGTAACAATAATGACCCTCAAAGATTAAAAATAATTTTTTTCATGGTGTATGTGAAAAGGGTTAAAAGGGGGTGTGGGATAATATAAAAATAAAATGGAATGAAAACATTATAAACATTTCCCAATTTTATTAGATGAGGTGAAACTAATATATCCTCATTTTATCTTCGAATATTATCAATTTGGATCGATTTAATATTGAAAATGAATTTATATTAATTTAATATTATAAAAATTTACAAGGGTGCCCCCCCTCTATCTAATAAAACAGAATATACTCTTCTAATTTATTTAGACATCAAAAGAACGTAGGTTCTTATAGTACTTGTTAAAATACATTATTTAAAATCTTGTATATATCTTACTGTCCTGAGGTCAGAAATAAGACCATCCTTATATGTCATATGTCGTAAAGAAAATGAAGTTGTCTCAAGAATATGTATAGTTTTAACTACGAATAATTTTTATTTATTATACAAAATCCTTTAAATATTCCATAACCATGATTTTATAAAAAATTATTATCTAAATTAAGCTTATGTATTATTATTTTAATGGAATCACCTGTATCTATCTCCAATCTCCATTAAATGGGAATGGAATCCATCGATCATGTGTTGGGTGGACAAGTGCCTCACAAAATGATGTAATTCATTATCTATCACCATCCATCATGGATGGTTATGATGATGAATTATATATATAAATATGATATTTATTAATTATTTATCATTATTTAAATACAATATAACACCAATTTTAGTAACAGTTCCTTCAATAAAAATGGTAACATTATTTATGCGCACGTGCAGACTACAAACTTCATGAAGCGTTGAGATTCATTTTTCATCACCACATCACTTGAATTATATATATTAGTAAATTTAAATAAATAATATGGAATTAATGATATTGATATCAATATATAAAATGGAAAAAATAATATTTAGCTCTTTTTATAATGATCATTGAAATATGGATATGTTAAATATACATGAGTTTTGGATACCGTCTTCAATATTATAAAATAGTTTATTTTTCATAACAATATTTCATGAAATGTTTAAAATTAAAATTAAAATATAATAAAAAAAATTATTCAATTTATATTATTCTAGAAATTATGGAATACTTTACTATTGGACCATAGTTTACCCACAAACGTAATTTTAAATATATGTGTTGAATATCGCTAAATCGTTCGACAAGAAATTAAATGATTATGTAAATATATATATCATCATAATTAATGAAATAAAATGAATAATAATCTGGAAACTTTTATCATGAATGTAAATAATTATTATATTCCTATTATTCAAGAATAATAGGAACACACTAGATGAGTAAGACATGTGGTATGAGACACTTTAACATCAAACCTCATTTTAAATAATTTAATGAATTATTTTCTAAATATTTTTCTGCAATGTCCATGTTCATCTAAATGTCTCCAGAAAATTATTATTCATTATTTAATGTATGATAATATTCATTTTTATCTATATATTAATTTCATTACAAATTTATGAAAAATATAAATCTTTTTATGGTTTTAAGTAAGGACATTCATTTGAACATATTCTCTTAATGTTTACTATTTAAATTATTTTTCTACCATGAACATATCTATGAAAACTATTTTTAATGAAATAAAATAATTATAAAGAAAACATTATATCTCTTTTTACTCAATTTCAATGGTTTTCAAAATAAATAATTTTACATGTTTTATACTGAACGTTTCGACAACAAAAATGAAATGAAATGTTCTATTTTAATGTATATACTGTTGAATGATTTTTCTTCCACTAAAACAATTAGTTGAAGTTCGTATTCAATTAAATATATAATGATTTATTAAATTAAAACCCTTATTTATATTTTTATTATAATTTTGGTTTTGAAAATGGGTTCTTAAAGTAGAAGGGTATTTTGATATCCAAAAATGTTTTTCATGTGTTTTTAAAATAGTTTTTCAAAGGTTTCATGATTAATAGGTGAATGAAAAACAAAATCATTCATGATACGTTTCTTGAACATTTTATATGAGAAATATGAGATCCTTATATAGAATATATGAATGTACGAGGACTATTATTGTTCATTATGAATGAGTGATCCAAAAACATATTATACAAAGGGTTGAGCCCCATTATAGCTCATGATGAATTGGTGATATCGATAAAAATTATATGAAGGGTAAACCTCATTATACCTCTCAAATGAACTGGTTAATCATTGTTTTCATAATATAAAAACTTGGGAGATACCAAAGGGTTTCTCCTATGGATTTAACTAGACATTTGTTTTCATTTACATGAGTTTAAAAAGGTTAGAATATAATTTCTCTATATTTTATAAAAAGGGGTTTTATTTTTTTATATGGTTTCTAATTGTATTATTTGAGTAAAAAGTTTTTTTCATATTGAAATTATTTGGTTAATTCATTAAAATAACATTGAGATAAATGTTATAATTTCACGTATTTTAATGTTTTTTGTTAGACTACTAGATTTAATTCGTTTTTATGACCCTTACTATGATTATTGTGATTATTCCACATTTTAAAATATTTTTCATAGGTTTTGTGGATGGGTAAGGGAAAACAATAAGTAAAATTTAAATTCAGGAATATTTTTCATGAAAATTACATTTGTATTATTTTAAATGTTCTATATTGTGTAAAAAAGTGGTACAACGTAGAAGTGTCCACATTATAATATATGTGCCTGTTATGTAAGAGTTTTGACCTAATTATATAAAACTAAAAACATGAAAGGATTCTAAATATAAAAGAAATAGATTTCATGAATAAAACTCAAGATTATATTATTATTTAAGGCTTAGTATTTATAATTTATATCAGAGGAAATATTAAGATAATTTAGTGTTTTGGATAATTATAATAGTATACCCTTGAAATATTTTTCCTTATGTTTTAGTTTTAATGGTATAAGATAATAATATTAGCACATTTATTAATCTAATATATATCTATACAGAACAGATTTCCATTGAAGAAAAATGAAGGATGAAGTATGATGTTTTTGGGAGGACAATATCTTTCCAAAGAATCAATATCATATGGTAAGAATTGGAACAATGATGTTTGTTACTGTAATAGATAATTTGATAAAGATTATATATGGTATTGGAAACCATTCTACAGAGTATCCATATATAACATAGGTGAACATGAAGATAATAGATCATTTTATTAGAAAAAATCCTCCAGTAGTTAGTGGATCTTCAACACTAGTGGTGGGTAAATGATGGATCAATTCCCTAGAAAAGTTATATGAAGTCAAGCGGTGTTCAGAAAATCAAAAAATAAAATCATTACATTTATAATTTTAAAGGTGAAGATGATTGATGATGGTATTTTATTAATAATACCCTATAGAAAGATGATGTTGAAAACATAATCCGAGAAACAAAGAAAAATATTTTCCTTGAAAAATATTTCTCTTGGTTTTGTCATCTTAGTATAAAGAAATAATTCTGAGAATTGAAGATAAAGGATAAAGATTCAATACAAACATGATGTAAATTTTACATGATTTTCCTAGTACATACCCCATCTTATTAAGGACCTCGATTGAAAATTAATATATTTTACTCGGGATTGAAACCATGTTTATGATGTTATTTGGACACATGAGAATTTAAAATCTATGAGAATGTTTATCATTGTGTTGAGAATGTTGATATGAAGTTTCCTGGAAATTATGATCCTCCAGAAGAAAAAAGTATAAAAAATGCCAGGTCGAGAAGAATTGAGAATAAGAAGACTAATAATTCTAAATGTTATCCCCCAAAATCTCCCATGTGTTGTAAATAAAATTTCAATGAATGTTTGATTGGGTCGGTGAAGTATTAAAAATATGGTATGTGTAGTCATTTCTCATGGGACTGTAATGAAAATATTCCTACAAAATCTATTAATGTTGTAATGGATAACAATCCAATAGTAGTATGTTTTAGTTTAATAAGATGGTTAATTATGCTAACATTTTTATGAATTTTGTTACATGTGATGGAAATAATCATGATAAATATATAGGGTTTTGAAAAAATCATTTTCTTCTACTAAATTTGATATTGTGATATCGAATAAAGAGTAAATAGATATGTTACATATTTATTCAGCTTATTTTAATGTCCTGATTGACATTGGATCCTTTTATTCATTCATTTTTTGAGAATTTTTTTTATTAAAATGTGAATATCAAAAAATCAAAATTAGTTAAATCTTGTGGTGAAAAATATGGGTGTAAATATTAAAGTACTTAAGATTTATTGGAATCGATATGTTTTTATTAATGGGATGGACTTACCTAGAACTCTTTTAGAACTACCGGTGGATGAGTGTGATATTTATTTGGGTATGGATTAAATTTTAATTTATCATGATAAGATATATTTAAAAGCTAGGAAAGTCATATTCAATGATTTCATAACCTTGATAACCTATAAGAAGAAGATAAATTTATCCGAGATGACAATGACAGTTACCATATAAATGTTCTTGGAAATAATGAAACTATTAAATTTAGTTATTTGTTAGTAGTAAATAAATATGAAGATGTATTTATTGAGTATTTTTATAGTTTTATTTCTTATCACAAGGTTGAGTTTACTGTTGAGTTCGTACATTCTTCCAAGCTTATTTCAAAACCTGATTATCGAGCAACTCATGTTAAACATTGGAATTGAACAATAAGTCGTATGAGTTTCTAGATAATGGTTTCATTTGTTCTATCCCATCACCATATGGTGCTCCTATTTTATTTATTAAACATAAATATATTTCCAGGATTTTTTTCATTTATTATTGATTTGTTAGTAAAATCCCTATTATGATTAAGTACGTTTGGCCTCATTTTGAAGATTTGTTTGATTTTCTCCAAGACAGCACAATACTTTACAATTACTAACATCAACTTTGGGTTCCACCAGATGATGGTAAAAGAATAATATATTCCAAATATATCATTTTAGAATTGATATCGGAATTATGATTTTTTATTTATTCACATTCAGCTGTTAATACACATACTATATTTATGAAACATATGAATAGATTATTCCATGAGTGATTGGATAATTTTTATATCATTTTTATTGGTGATATATTTTTATATTTTAAAATTCATGAATATCATAAAATACTTATAATGATTTTTTTAAATAATAACATAAAAAAATATAACAAATATTTAGTAAGTGTGAATTTTTGATGAAAAAAATCTCTTTCCAGGGAAATATTATTTCATAAGATGGAATAATTGTAAACCTGGCTAAAACAATGGTTGTTGAATAATTGATAAGACCTAAAAATTTCATTTATATTTATAGTTTTCATGGATTAGAGGGTTGCTAAAAAAAATTTTAAAAATATTATTCAGTGTTCTCTCCCACTTACTAAGTTATCATGAAATTGAGTTAATTTCATCTAGATGAAAGAATGTGATTATAGTTTTTGGGAACTAAAAAAATAATTTATTTTGTTTTAACAATACCATCTAGAGACGATGAATTTTTCATCTATATATATTATTCTTATAAAAAACCATGATGTGTTTAGATGAATAATGATTATTTAATTTATTATTACTCACTTCAACTAAAACCTCAAGTGTTATTATCCTACACATGATCTAGAATTAGATGCTCTGGTTTTTTAAATAATTGGAGGCCGAATTTATATGTAGTAATGTATGAAATATATGTTTATCACAAAGTTTTGAAGTATATATTTATTCATAAAAATTTGAACATTAGAAATAGAAGATGGAAGAAACTGATTAGTTATTGTTACTAAAAACGTAATTACTATCCTAGAAATGAAAACAATATATATTCATTAAGTCATAAAAAATGCTACATTAACCATGTTATATTTATAAAATTACCCTTTAGTTAATGATGTGATAATTAGTGGTCTAGAATTTGTGGATGTGAGAACATCCCCTGTTTTTTCAGGTGCTAGTACAATCAACATCATCATAAATAATTAATAAATATCATAAAGAGATTAATTATTTATTGGAAAATGTATAATATGTCATGATATGTATATTTATAGAGATTAATGTGGATGAAAATTTTGTTATATGGTTTAAAAAAAATTTATATGTGCCATGTTATTTCTAGTTGAGTGGAGAATGTTTTAGTGAAGTTTATAGTTCCCCATTTTCCATTTATATGGGAAGAACTAATATGTAAAAATAGTTTCACATAGATTACTGGTGGGGTGGAATGAAAAGATATATTGATGACTTTATCGGGAAATTTTTGTCATTTACACTATTTAAATATGAACAAAAATTAATGAAGTGGATACTTCTACCATTTATATTAATATATTGATAATTGAAAAATATTTTCATGTATTTTCGGATAGGATTACAAAATAAATCTTATAGTAATAATATGATTTAGGTTATTATTGATGGACTAACTAAATCTATGGATTTCCTTCCCATTCAAAATAATATTTTTTAGATCGGATTTCAAAAATATACATCAAGGATATAGTTAAGTCCCACAGAGTTCCTCCCTCTATTGTGTTTGAACATGATTCATGTTTTAATAGAGGAAATGGATTAGAATATAATTATATTAGGGGAGGGAAGATAATGTGACCAGATTCGATACAGTAAATGGATCAGAATACATTTATAATTTAACAGTACATGATGATGAAATAGAGAATAAAAATAAATGTAGGAGACATCTTTAACTATTGTTATGTGATCGTGTTTTTCATAAATCCTATCCTAGGAAAAGTGTTATCTATTTTTGTTGAAAGGGGAAGTAAAATATACATCTCATTAGACTGTATGAAATCCTAGTTAAATATGGTCCATGTTCTTATCGAGTGGCCTTGACTCAAATTTTAGAAACATCACACGATGATTTTATGTTTTGAAAGATAGAAAATATGTATTAGATTTATATAATATTTTGATCCGTGATGTAGTTTAGCTGGATTCTAAACATTCTTAAAAGGAACTATCTATTTAAATTCTTGAAATAGAGATAAATTATTGAATAATAGAAAAATTCACAAGGATAGGGTTTTAAAGTGAAACCATATAGTTGAAAGAGCAACATGGGAATTTGAAAATGCTATTGAAAAATGATATCCTAACTTGTTTAATAAGGGATTAAAATTCTGAGGAAAAAGTTTTTAAATAGGGAAGGTATGTAACAAACCATGTAATGATATAATAAAACATTTAATATATTTATTTAATTGATTTTATATTACTAAATTAATTACAATAATATTAGTTATCTTTTGAATCCAAAAGGAAAAATCAATAATTCTAGCCAAATTGGGTTTTTATACATAATATGGTTTCATTTAGACATTATATTTCATAATTATAGAATTTTTATTTGAGAAAATTAATTTTATTTGTTAATTAATCATGTTAATATTAACATAGGATAGTTTTTAATAAATTTTAAAAATATTTATTTTTCAACGAATCATGAAAATACTACACTTCATTGAAAATTATATTTAATTTTAAGGAATTTATAATGTGAAATTATATTTTAGATCAGATTATAAAAATTTAGTTAGAACTTTTTTATAACACATAACACAATTTTAGTTTTTATGATTAATTTTATTCCTTAATTTCATATAAAAACATTTGGAACTTAAAATGCATTTTTCTGAATTAATTTTTGTGTTCTGTGTTTTTAATTAAAATTAAATTCTAATGCTTCTATGAATTTAATCTCAAAATTGGATTTATTATTTTAAATTTGTGGTTATAAAGATGGAAAATAGGCCCCAATTATTTTGGGACAGTATTAATAGTAACCTTAGTATTTTTTGTTACAATGGTAAAGGATAAATCAGGTAATAAAGGTAAAATAAATTAAATCATAAGGACTAAAACAATGACCCTAACAATTGAATTAATATTATTGGATGAAAATATCGCATCCAAAGTCATCAAAAAGAAATCATTATGACCTTTTTTCATTTGGAAATTATTTTGACCTTTAAAATATTTAATTGAATAAGAATCTAAAAATGTCAGACACTTGATTTTAATGACTATAATATTTTTTAAAAATGATAAATAGTGGAAATATTTAGTTATAAATTCTAATTTGGAAGATAAATTAATTTTTTATCATGGTAATTTATTTTTAATATTTAGTGATAAATAATTATCTTAAAATATATGCAACACATATGTATTAATTATTCTATTCATAGAAAAATAAAATAAATGATATGAATTTTTTTTAAAATTACATTATTTGAAATAATTTTTATTATCCAATATTTCATGAGATAAAATAAAATTTTAGGGAAATTTTAATTTATTATATTATAATTCCATTTTTTATTTATGTTATTAAAGTCAAAGTAAATTAATAGTTCTAAAACTGACATTATTTATATATTATAATAAATAGTAGTTTATTAAATGATTTAAATTAATAAAAATCCTATCTCCTGTCATGTAATTATATATGTTGTAAAATATCATCCATCATCCATTTATGTTCTATTTTCTATTATTTTATCTATCTGGGCCCTCAATGTGTAAAAAAACCTAGTTACCATGAAAAGTGACAAAATTGTTAATGGGGGCCTAAAACCACAATATAAGGGGTAAATACATAGTCTAGATTTTTCAAAATATAATTTCACAAATTAATTTTGTCTTATAATTATATTTTTTTTGAATGTTATCGATATTAATTCATATTAAAATGAAAATTAATTTATAATAATCTATTGTTTTTGGAAATTCTTAGAGTCCCCTCCACTCTCTTATAAATGGGATCCACATATTCACATTTACTCACACTTAAAAATCTTATTTGTTTAGAAATTATAAAACCAAATTCCTTTATTATATACCTATCCATATATTATAGGCGTTATTTATGAAAAAATAACATCCATAGTGATTATAAGTGGTAAATCCAAGTGAGTTATCTGAAAAAAGATTTATAGTTTTCATCCAAGATTTTTATTTTATTTATTCTTCTACAGTCTTAAAATATTTATTAAACATGATTATTTAATAGAATAAATTTCTCTAATAAATAGAGATATTAATATAATAATTTCGAAAAATATATTCATATTCGACCTCTTTAAAATGGGGAAGTAATTCTTCATTCATATATACGGTAAACTTCTGTCATAAGGACATATGTAATTTGTTTTCCATCACCGCATTTCACATATGTTTTGATAGATTTAATGTATATATATGGTATTCATTAAGTATTTATAATTCAAAAAAATAATATAACACATATTTTCAAAAATGTTCACTCAGTATAAAATGATAATGTCATTTGTGCATAAGTATGGACTACCACCTCCATGAAGTGATGTGATTTATTTTTCATCACCACATCAAATGAATTATATATATAATAAAATAATTTGGTATTAATGGTATTATTATTATTCTTATAAGACATAATAACACTTACATTCTTTCCATAATGATCATTGATAGATGGAAACATTACACATAAATAAGTACGACCTACTTTCTCCATGATTGTAAAATTATTTATCTGTCATAACCATCCTTCATGGTTTGTTTTAAAAGTATAATTAATATATAAAAATAATATTTTGGTCATTATTATTATTCTTTAGATGATTTAATAATGAATCATTTGACCATAAACAACCTACCAAAGTAATTTTGGACATATCAACTAAATATCATCTAATCCAATGATGTGAACTTAATTGACAATATAATTATATATATCATGTTAATAATTGAAACTAAAGGGAAATTTTTTTAAATGTTTCACATTTATGTAAATTAACAGCATAATCTAATTATTTAGTATGATAAGGATCATACATGGGGTTTCGGGATCAAGGTAAGAGATACTTTAACTTCAACCATCGTTTTAAATGTTTTAAATATTTATTTTCTAAATATTTTTCTTCCCTGTACATTTTATTCTAAATGTTCCAATAAAATTATTATTAATTATTCAATGGATGATAAAGGTGTTTTTAACATATATTTTTCTGTACAAATTTTTGAGAAGGATAAATATTTTTATGTTTTTGCATAAGGGCCTTTATTTTTTTTAAAAATCCCTTTTTAATGTTTTCATATCAACAATTTGTATTCCTTCTCCATGAATATTTAATGTATTTTATGGATGTTTATTTGAAAATAAAATAATTAAAATTTATTTTTTATATCCCAATTTCAACTTATTTAAAATGTTTTCAAAATTAATCATTTTACATATTTTTTATGAAACATATTGAGAAAAAATTAATGATATATTTTAACATGTACAACAATATCTACGATTCCTACTTCCACAATAATTATTTTAAGTTATTATATATAAAAAATGTTTGTTGTTTTAATAAAAAATTATACTTTCCCTATTTGAAGGTATTTTGGTATTGAAAATGGTATTTTTATTGAAATTAATATTTTAATATCTGAATTTGATTTATATATGAGTTTAATGGATTTATTCAATGGTTTTATGATGAAAAGGTGCAAGTAATTTTTTTATTAATGATATGGTACATAAGAAATATATATGAGAAACAATTGATCCCTATACTAATTATATGAAACGATGTTCCCCATTATATCTCATGAAGGACGAGTGAGCCCTGTGTAGCTTATACAAAGTCTTGAGCTGAATTATAGATTAGTATGGATTAGTGAGAATTATTCAACTTGTAAGATGGGTAATACTGATTATAGCCCTCTATTTAAATTGGAAATGTTCCATGTCCTAATAAGTAAAAATGAGGGAGTTTCCAGACAGTTTATCCCATGGATTAAACTAGTCACAGGTTTTTCATAGGAAGAGTTTGAAATGGGTTATGAATATAATTGCACTAAGTTTCCCAATAAGTTTTTAATTTGTTGGAAAGTGTTTCAATGTTTTTATTTTATCCAATAGTGTTATTGTTTTTTATGTCTAAATTATATATTTAATTTTTTAAAATGACATTGAGATAAAGAACATCATTTGATGGATTTTCATGTTTTAACTCAACTATTTTATTTGTTTATTTTTATGTTTTGTACTAATATTTGTATACTCATCAATTATTTTAATTTTTTTAATACGGTTTAAGGATTTGTAGGAGAAACTATTTATTAAAGTTGAATGACATTATGATTTTAAAAAAAATAAAACATGCATTATTTAAAAAGATTTATTTTGTGAAAATAATGGATACTGAGTAGAAATGTACACTTTTTAAAATATGTGTTTTTATATAAGATTATTGACTTAAATATCTAAAACAATGTAGCTTAACAGATCCTAAAAATGAATGAAATAAAAATATTTACTAAAAATTGAATATTTTTAATGATTTAATGTTGGATTATTATTTTCATTAATGTTCATATTCTTTTTTTTTGGAAAAATCAATATTTAAATACTTGCAAGAAGATATTTCTACATCTTTTTTTAAAAAATCGAAACTAAGAGCCTCTTTCAATATCGGTTTTATGAATAACCACTGTAAAAAATCATGTTTGAATGATTTAAATGTTGTTTTTCCTAAAACTAATATATTCTAATACTTTTTTGATATTAATTTTGTAGAATAACATTAAAATGTATTTTTTATAATATTATTTAAGAAAACCAAACATTTTTTCACTATCTATATTAAAATTTCATTTTAAATGACTTTAAAAAAGAAAAAATAGCTCACATTAATAGTATTTTTTTGATTAGTGAGATGAAAAATTCTAGATCAAAAGCTATGTGGCCTAATTTATGTAAAAGGGAACCCATCAACATGTCTATAATATGTCCTATGGTCGACCCCTAGTACCTTATCACATGATCCAAAATTTAGAATGTGATATAATTATTCTCCCCCTGTTTTCAATGAATTCAAGAATTCTTTTAAGGGTATTTCACTAATATATGGGTGATTTAGATTGATACTCATATTTTATTAGTTTCATCGAATACAAACATTTGAAGCACACTCAAGGATTACTAGATTTAATCTTTTTTTCCAAATAACAGGGCCTTGACAAATATATGATAATCAATTATGCATGGAATGAAAAATATCCTTATATCTTGCGTATTTTTAAGGATATTTCACTGAACCAAAATTGATCACTAAGGGATATCACTACTAGATACTCATACTTCTACTTATTATATAACATCTCTGTTGAGAATTTTTCATAAGCTTAAATTTTAAAAATATAGTTTTCAAAAGCAATATGGGTAAGGAGTTTTACAATAATATATAGTAATTTATTATATTTATATAAAATATCCCATGAATCATCACATATAATAATGTAAGAGGGGATCTATTTGGTTTTGATATCTTATACTCAATATTTTTCATTGTTTGTTCTTCTGTTTATGATTTCCCATATCTCCCATTATCATTTTCTTTATATGTTTTCTCATCCATTTTATAATTCTCTTCCTCTTTTTTACGTTATACCTTTTGTTTTTCACCATAATATTCATTAATAAATAATTTTCCCTCTCATCCTACATCTACTATATGTTAATAATGGTCATAGCTTCTAACTAATTCTGTGTATTTTTCTTCATATTACCCAAAAGCCTACCAGGTAAATTTTTTGAAAATTTTAATGTTAATTGACCCACTTGATTATAGGGGTTTCAAGGAAATCATTTTTAATTGAAAAATATAATTTTCATGTGTTTTCATATACTATTATAACATATAAATTAATTCTTGAATCATGTACTTGATGGAACGTTTCAGTGGTTCTGAGGATGGATTTTTTCTAAAATTTGATGAAGGCAGATTAAAATGATGTAGAGTGGGTGGGAATGATAGGAATTAGTGTGTGTTTTTTAGGGATATAAATGAAGATGAACCTTGAATTCATTTGAAGTATTAGATACATGATCATTGGTTCCATCTAGAATTCACTTGTTGATTGGTTTGAGCTGAAATCCATTAGTTATATATATTTTTGGTACAATTGAGGGACTTTCTTTTGGATGAAATACATATAATTGAACATATTATTATATTTTTTATAGCATAAAATTATTTACATGGATGTGGTCCTCCTCATAAAAGATAATATTGGTCTTCAGGTATAAGAGTCAGTGGAGGTGGTTGATTTGATTTAGAAGCATTTGTGGGATATTTGAAGCTATAAGACATATTTTTCAATTCCTATACTTTGTCAGAACAACAAATATTCACTTAAATATAACAGAATCTTCTCCTTAGTGTAAAACATATACATTTTCAAATATTATCATTATAAAACATATCATTTATAAGATTATGTTTGATTTTATATGTTTTCACCATATATCAACTATTTGTTCGCGTATTAATCATGGATCGATCCGTAATCTATAAACCCAAATATATTGTTTGAAATTATATTTAAACATTGGGTTCATGATGTGATAACTATATTAATATCTTATTATAACTCTCTCTTGGATCAAACACATATTTACTATCAATTTGGTTGAAATTCATGATGTTACTTCTTAGCTTCCTTGTTATTGTTAGTGAAAAATATTTATCATAGAATATCAATGATATCTCATATTATGTTGAAATAAAAAAATATTTTGTATATTAAACAAATAATTTTCTTGATCTTCAAGGGAGAATGGAAATAACCTTAACCATAAAGTGTCTTAGGTTTCATTTTTGTTAATTAATATATCAGAAATTTAAAAAAAATATTATAAATAATTATTTACATCAATCAATGGTCGAATAATGCTTTTAGTGCCCCCATTAATGGATGGTATCCCCTAGAATATAATAATTTTATCTTAGTGGATTCTTTATCTACCTTTTTTTGTTTTTATTGAAAAATTCCCCATAAATATATTCTATAGAAGCCAGAAAATATTGTAATTCCTTAGTTGATCATCATCGAGATAAATTGGACCTGTCAATGTTGTGGTTTTCTATATGGTTTCTTGAGAATTGGAATTCCTTTATCTAGTTTTATATATATTTATTATGCACGTGTATACCTATAATAAAGAAAATAAAAAACAAATTTTAATCATAAATATAATTAAAACAAAAAAACATAGAGGAAATAAATTGGGTTATTCAATAAATTTTATGGAACATAATTTCTCAATGTTCCATGATTTTTTATAAAATCATTGATGATATTATGGGTGTCGTTATCTCCAATGTTCTATTAAATTTTTATTTTTAGAATAGAGTAGACATTTTATTATACTAAAATCGCATAAACTTTATTTAGTATGAGGTCGATCCCAAGAAGAATACAAGTAATATCCAAAATCCTGGAAGGATTTAATAGTTAACATAATAGTAATTATATAAGGAGATGACAAATAAAATTTAATTTCATTAATTTATAAGAGATTTAAAAAATTAAATAAACTAAAAGAATGAATTAAATTCCAAATGGATGTTAAACAAAAGGGGACTAACTCTTTCATTCATGAATTTATTGAATAGACTAAATGAAATAACATTATATGGTTTTCAACTTATTAATATGTAGTATCATTGGTTTCATAAATACCAATGTAAATATCATATCTATAGAAACAAACTAACAAATGAAACTTATGTTTGATCTTTTAGAAGAAGAAAACTATAAACTACTATTAACATTGTAATCTTCCCAATCACCATTGTGTTCTGCCATTAAAATTTCATGTTAAAAGATGTATTATAGAATGATATGAAGATCAAGTATCAATGTAATTTAAAGTAAAAATTATTTTCCATGAATGAAATTAATATAAAAATTAAACCATCTATACTTGTATTGTTAATCCCTCAACCATAGAGTTATTTACCACTGATGGTTGAGAGAAAATCAATAATGTCTCTCTTATTTATCTAAAGAAGTGATTATGTGAGAAATAATAAATCTAAAAACTGGCAGGAAACAAAATAATATACTTAAATTGATGGCTATATCGACGAATGAAAATAAGAAAGATTATAAAATTCACAAAAAGTAATAAAAGTAAAATAAAATAAAATGAACATGTTCTATTTATAGTATATTCATTTGTCATGGTAAAATACTATACAACATTACTTTTAGATATAATATATATATATAACTCCTTATTCTATCAGGGTAACTTAATCATGGTGTAAACAATTCCCTTGCAGCAAGATTTTTCTATCTTCTTTTCAAAACCCAAACCCACTGGATATCATAACATATTCCAACATTGAATTTCACCTAATAGTGTTTCATTCTCTCAATCTCAGGATTATCCCAACATAACATAGGAATCAGTTATGATGTGATTCTTTTTTCTCTATCATTTTAATTACCTTTATCAATTTATGATTAAACATGTTGTGATTGCAGCATGATGGCCTGAAAATCCTCAGAATGGGTATCTACTTATAAATAAACTTTTAGTGTGAAGATAATCATCAGGAAAAAATGTAGTAATGATTTTATCCCACATCATACCTACACATATATAGGTATCTTATATATTTGCATAATTATCACACCCACTACTATTGTTCTCTGATGGTTCCACCCCTGGTTATAGATTCACCACTTCTCCTCCTATATAAGCACCTAGATGCTTTATTTCATGTTTTTTATTATTATACTAGGATATTACCTTATTATAGTAGATCAACATTAGTTACTGTTATTTTTCTTGGTGTGTATGTGCACACAATAAGGGAAATGATATGTTTTCCCTACTTTATTTAATTTAAATGATTTTTTATTTGAAATAGCTGCTTACATCATGGTTTATTTTTCTATGTACTATTGAATACATTAATTTAGTACACTAAGTTATGGGGGAAACAATTATAGTTTTAGAATTAATAGATTGTGGTCATTTTCATCATAGTACCAAAGTGAGCTTGTGATATTCCTCTGGCTCATTATTATTTAGCATTAGTTAAACTTATCTCATAGTAATATTCCGTGTTATGGGATGATTTCTCAACAACTTCACTCAAGGATTCCCTAATGATTCCAAAATATCTCTTAATACCTATTATTACAATAAAGAATAAAAAATACATAAAAGTATGTTTCATTTAGTATATTTTCAGTAATAATATTTATGAAAAAATATAAAAAAATTAGAGAGATCAACATTAATTATAATATTTGTGTAGTGTGAGTCATATAGTAGTCATGATTTTCAACATAATCATTTATGAAAAAGTACTATTATGAATCTCAATGATATACATAAGGATAAGACATGTTTTTAAGCACTAATCACTTATATATAAGTCGTGATGTAAAATAGCTGTGATGAGTTTTTTTAACATAACACGGATCTAATGCTTTGGTACAATATAGATTTTGACAAGGATAATAAGAAGGGTATTCCATCCTAGTTTGAAAACCGAATGTATGATTATAAAGATTCTATGAATTAAAGAAATTTAAGGTATTTAAATAAGGTCCCAGACCGACTATAAAAATGTTCTTGGATGCAAGAGAGCCTAATAGTATTTATAAACTATTATTTCCAAGGATCAATCAAAATCGCATCTTAGTGTCTCATGTATGGGTTCCTTAAAATGGAATGGGTAAGGTGGATGTAATGGAGGTAAAAAAATCCCTAGTGGTCTTTCATCATTCTAAAGAATAGATGATGGAGGCCATGATCAATTTTAAATCTTATTAGGGGGTTATAATAGAATTTCTGGGAGAGTACTTAATGTTTCCATAAATGATAATCAATTTTTTTAGATCAACAAAATGGACCAAATTTTTATAGGTGGCTTCAAGGAAGGTAATATTAATCTTGAGGGGTATATTTAGACATGGTACTAGATTTCATAACAATTTTAGGATCTTATAAAGGACAAGCAGAATATAATGGTAACCCAAATCAATGAAACATATTTACGGTGAATGATTCCAATACTCTTTAATAATTCTGGAATGGTCTGGTGATGTTTTTTGACGATTGATGTTCTTTTTTTTCCTGAATTATATGTGGGTTCCGACACATCCCAAAAAAGTTCAATTTGAAATATGGTTTTTAATTTAATGTCAAAAATCTCCACCAATTACAAGGATTCTCATCTAAGAGTTATCTCAAACATACTCCTAAGATCAAGAGTACCTATAAGGTATCTAATTTATCACAAAACAATGATTCAATAAATAATATATAAAAAAATTTATAACTTCCATCCCACAAAAATTAATTTATAATAATAAATTAATCAATATATGATTCCAATTTCACTTCATCGCCTTTACGTTTTGTTCATATATTTTCTTTTCATGAAATTAGATCATTTTAAATAATATTTTTTATATGAATAGTGCTAGATTCAGCTAACATAAAATAATCATTTAGTTGAAATCCCTTCATTACCACTCCCACAATATGGATACTCATTATAAAAATAAAATTAAGAATATATTTTTTAGGATGAAGATAAATCATTATCTCCTCCTGTACCATACCACCCAATAAAAACCAAAATATGAAGTCAATATCTATAAATTATTGATGGATTATTTTAATTTCATATTTCTTTTTATAATATCATGCCATTATCAATGACATTTTCTCTTATTTTGATTGTTCAACAGGTGTTTTAATATATGGATCATTTACATTAAATTTTATCTTTCACAATTATTCTTATTTATTTCATTCCACTATCCGATGAAATCCCCATGTACCATGAAATATATTAACTCTATATATACTTGTTCAGTGAAACAACTCTATTTATATCCTTCAACGCCTATTATCGAAAATATGATCTTCCACTCCATTACTAATATAGACTACCATCCATACATTCAATAACGACATGGATTTTTTGAAAATAATTATTTTATAAATGTTATTCCCATTGACATGAAGCCCACAAGAGACTCAGATGGGTTTGAGGGTTGATATTTATTCTACAGCAATCTTTCAAGATTCTACATAATTTTATGCTAGGTAAAAATTCATATAAAAGCATGGTTGGGAATTTTTTCTTTGTCTGATCATTTTACATATATATATTTCCTCGTGAATAATAATTAATATTACATAATTGTATTTTACACTTATGTTTCCTTTGTAAATATTATGTTATTATTTCGTAGGAAAGAGTTATTCTTATCAAAGAAAAATTCAATATAATGCAGCGCATGAAAATCACAATATATAATTTAAATCATCGCATGTTGTTAACATTTCCCAATGTAGTTAAAATATAAGTTAAATTTTTGAGCCTCGTATTGTTCCAATATAATTTCATTTCAATAATACAAAAACCGACCAATTTATAGTTTTATATTATGAATGTATTCATAAAACCTTTTTTCAATGGAAATAATCATACGCAACTTAATAAAAACCCTATGGGTTCCTTTTAATGTCCATGTTATTATTAAGTATGAATAGAATTATTCATATATAAATAGTAATAATTCATACATAATTCATCAATCTTTAAATTTAATCTTCTAAAACCATTCTTTCTATTTTTTTACACATTGATCAACTACATAAACAATTTTCAAACATTAATATGAACATTGAATAAATATAGAAATTAATTAATAGAAAATTCTAGATGAAAATGAATTAATAAATGGTTTATGAAACATTATTCAATAAATCAATATTTATTTCAAATATCCCAAAATTAATCACGTGTAAGTTGAATATTAAGTAAAATTAGAATAAAAATATTCCCATAAAATTACATAATCCATCCCTGCATATTTTCATCTTTCACTCCAGGTAATGAAAAAAATAAATATAGGATAAGCACAAAATTTCAACTGAAGCGAGTTTCCCTTTTAGATTATAATATTATGAAAATATAATACTATCAACTTATTTCAAATACATCTACATATAATGTTCAATTAATCTACACCCATTTTTCCACCTAGAACCCCTTGTACCAAAAATTAATGTATATGTTTTCCTCTGACTCATTTTGATTTTAAATATGGTTTTCCTCATATAAATATCATGTAAGAGTATATGTATGAGTAATAAATATATCCATACACAAAATAATATGTTTTGAATGTATTAATGGATTTTGGGATTGTTTTGGGGTTAAAGGTGGGAGGGTGAAATGATTAATCAAATTCTAAACTATGTATCATGTCTCTCTTTTTTAAATTATATGTTATGGAGTGGAAGAATCATTAAAAGGAGATTCCAAAAAAGCCCATGTATCCTCTTATCACACATCATCCCATGGTTATTTTTTGAAATTTACACATTGATCCTCTATAGAAACATATTTTTTTAGAACCAACCTAGGTCACCTATGTACTATGAAACTGAGATATCCCACAATGTAACCGTGGAACGTTACCAATTTCCTTGTGTTCTAAACTGGTGGAAGGTTATTAAAACATGAACAGTTCTAAACTATATCACCCTAAATAATAATAAAGAACCCACTAATAACCTATAAGAAATACAACATGACCCATAAATATATAGGACACCTGGAAACATAAATAAGATGTTTTAAATAGGTAGAAGCATCCAAAATGATGACATGATATAAATAAATAATGAAATGACGTAAAACATGCATATAGAAATAAATCCAATATCATATAGAAAATTGATAAATTATAATACTAGGACTATAATGATATAGAATAAACATCCCTTGAATAAAATAAAAAGTGTTCCCAATAACTCCGGATCACAGTCATATCACACCTCACCCATCACTACATCTGGAACCAA
This sequence comes from Viscum album, assembly GCA_963277665.1. Lineage (NCBI taxonomy): Eukaryota > Viridiplantae > Streptophyta > Magnoliopsida > Santalales > Viscaceae > Viscum > Viscum album. The sequence continues at coordinate 498,888,498 of OY728125.1, forward strand.
CACTATATGGAACAAATTGGAAATGAATCTAGAAAAATAATAGATAATTGGAAACCTGAAGAGGGAAACATAAGAATTAAATACGGAAATTAGTGCATACTTGGTGTGAGAGAAATTGGTCCCTTTAAGATTCCACGAATGATTTGGTGAAATAATTTTCAAATGAAATTTCATTCGAACTAGTTTAAATAATATTTAGAAAATATGGTTTAGTGAGTAAGAATAGAAAAATCAATCACATTTCATTTACATTGTCCATAAATATACCCCATTGATTTAAAAAAAAACTGAAACCAATAACATTAACACATCTAAATTAAAACATTATTTAAAATTACCATCATTGACTAAAAACCATTTCGTTTATTAAAACATTTATAAAAATAACTTTTAAATAAATAAAAAAATCACAAAAAAAAATAATAACACATTCAATATGGAATATATTAATAATGGAAAAAATATATATGACACACACATTAGTACCACGAGATTATATCAAACTAGATGATTCAATAAGAGAAGTATGAATCTATTGTACAGTATTATCCACCACACTAGATATCATGGGAGAATATGTTTTAACTAATAAAGGTTGGTAGTGGGGAAATTTTTTTTGTAAAAATATTAAATAATTTATTCTAGTTTAATGACAGATAGAGTGGTGTAAACAATATCACCAATCCCATTGATTCTCTTCTAAGAGTTCCCCTAGATATACTTCTAAGTTCAATATTCCGTGTAAGGTACTTCTCATCATTCATAATTAGTGATAAAATTAATATTATATAATAATATTAACACTAAGTTCCCTAAAACCCTCATCCTTAGGATGTAAAATTCATATACTCTAGTACTTATGATATACTTCCACATTTTCTCCATCACCTTTACGAGAACATAATTTAATTATTGATCTTGTATATAAAGTATTAAAAATAATATTTTTAATGAAAATTGAATAATATTAAAAATATTGAAATATATCATAGCGATACACCACCCTAATATCCCTTCGATAATCTGAAAAATAATACCAAAAATATAAATCATTAGTAATAATATCTTTTCCATTACACAACTCAACATACTTCCACTCTTAATCTTCCAATTATAATAATAACATACATCTGATGTATGAATATCCCAAATTCTGAACCCATTATACACATTCCTTCTTATTTTTGTAATCTTCCCCCACTATGTTATGTATATACTACTCTTTTTATTTCCCCTCAAGTATTATTTTTTCACATAACCATTCCTTGTAGTTTTCTCCTACTCAGTTAATATTTTTTGTTTCATGCCACAATCTTGTGTATGTCCTAAAATATATTCAAAGGGATCATTCTATATGAAATTATCTTGTGAAATAGATCCATTTTTATCCTTCAAGCACCACTCTCCACCCTTAAGAGTATCCTTATCTCTATCACTAGGATAGACTAACATATAAAATTTTTATGATAGCTTTACTAAATTTATCAACAATTTTTTTATAATGCGTATCTTTATTTTCATTAAATCTATATGAATCTAGAATATGATCGAGGGATTATGTTTCATTTTCAATAAAAACCTAATATTAATTTATTCTATGAATTGAACCTCTTTCTACAAATTTCATGTAATTTTCCCTTTGTAAGTAGTTTTTACATCCACACACCTCCTTAAGAACCATAACTGATTTTATGTTAGTAAATTTTATACACATAAATCCCTTTGGAATCTTCATGATTTTGTGAGAGTTATTATTATGTAATTATAATTTATTTTGACACAAACTCTAAAAATATATAATTAATAGATCATTATGGTGCCTTGGTCTGGTATGATCACTTAGAGTGGGAGTGGTGAATCTTTAATCCCTTGTTATTTTAAAATATACTCCCTTTTAATCATCCATTGCTACTGGTAATGATGTCAATCTAGTAATTACTATAATATTACCCTTTCTTGCATACAAGAAGACGTATTTAAAGAATAGAAAAGAGGATTCACATGGTTTTACTTGAAATAATTCTCATTTATAGGTATCGGATCTGATTCATGACTTGTTTTCTACACTATAAAACACTGAGAATATGTATAATCGATTAGTTGAAAATCATGGTCGATAATATCCTCAAATGCCTAGTCCCTAGAGATTACAATTGTAGCCTCATGAAAAGATCTTTTTTACTAACCCTCAAATGTTAAATATATCTTTTGAAGTGATTCTTAATCATATTTTTATGGGATATTTATTTTAACCATGAACATATAACTATGGGTCCTCCCAAATTCTTCCTTTTAATTGGTTTTTAATTCTGTTACATTTTGTTGTAGTGTGTGTGATCTTATTCTTCCCATATTCCTCTCGTCTAGGTATTCTATAGGACCACATAACCTTTATCACAAAATATTCTAATTATTATAATATGGGGCCTAGGAATAGGTTCTTACTTATATCATTCTCAATGGGATTCAATACAGTAGGATGGGTATTATTCTCCCTCTATTTATTTATCAATGATATTAGATTTGGGATGACATTGTGTTATTTCTCCTTCGATAAACAAGAAGTGAACTCCTAGATGAAATCTCAATCTCTCAAAATTCCCAGCTATTACTACTTATTCTCCACACTATTGAACATTAATATAATCCTGAATATTATTTACATATGTCTTATAGAAGGTGAATATTATTTGGAATTAATACATTCTATAATTTAAACTCATTTGAATTCATTAAAGGTCTACATTTAAAACAACATTGACACTCAAATAATTTCATTCTTCTTTATATGATATTAAAATAGCACTTGTATATTTTCCCACAAAATCCAAAAATTGGATTTTGATAAAGTCATCATCCATATTTTCATGTTTGTGTGATGTGGAAACATATCTTATATGATGTTAAAATATATATTACTATAACAGAAACTCTTTATCTTCTAATTTCATCACCATTGATTGGATTATTCTTACAAAGCTTCAATAATTAATAATCACAACATCATTGTGATATATAAATCATTAAATAAAAACACATTTAATAATCTGAATTAATTCCTTTCTACTAAATATAAAATTTTGGAATTATTATTAGATGATTCAAATTTGGATACTCAAATGAATCATACATGAATCCATCCATACATTTATATCATATACATTAATTAAATACACATGGATTAACTTATACATTGAGATCAACCCGTCTATAGATCCTCATATTCTAGGATTCTTTATCTTATTAAATGAAGATTGCTATAAAAATAAGCTATATTACTTCATAAAAGACTACAAAATCATCATCCATATTCTCATATAAACTCCATATAATAAAGGAAATAATTAATAATAGATTCATGATGAAACTGGATGAATTACTGGTTTCACATTAAATATTTAATAAGAAAAATATAATTGAACCATCATAATATAATTTATGTATGAAGGATTAATACAATGGACCTTTAAAAAATAATAAATTTTTTCGTAATGAGACATGTCATGAAAAACTACATGAATATATTGGATAAACATATATTTTTTGAATATCTTATAGTTGATTATGTGTTTTGTTGATTGAAAATATCCTTGTTATCTACTAAATCATTTTTTATGTGTTTTAGAAAATTATGTCTAGATATTCAAACGTTTATTGTGTATAAATCCCCGAGTAATTTATCATATAAGAGTGTTAAAATATTTATTCTACCATAATTGAATTACTTTTTAAAGATATTTATCTTACACTGAAAGTTTATCTTGAATATATAGTAATTATCCTATTGAGTAAAGTCAGTCAATTTCATGAACATTTAGTTTTTACCAAAGTAATTTATTTTTAAGAATCTCAGTTCGGAAATAGTATCACACTATTAGATTAAATTATCTTATAGTGACAGTAAATAATCATCTTCATTTTCAATGTCATAAATCTCAATCAAGAGGAAGTTACAAGAAATATTTTTCTTATAAAAAGGAAATTTTTAAAAGGATAATCTATTGTACATCAAATGAATATATGAATGTTTATTATCATAAGTCTATAAGATATTATCATAAGAACAAAAATTATCTTTTTCAACTATGTTATCAGTATATCTTAATCTATATAGCTTTTAAAGAGATGGTTTATCTGATGGAATTTCTCTCTAAATAATTTAATGATAATATAACTACTAGACATTTATCATGAAAAAAAATAAATCTTGTGAATCATAATGATTATGTTCATAATATTATTATAATATAATAATATGTCAATTCCTGTTTTTATGTTTTCTAGAAAGAGTGATATGTAAATAAATAAATACCAATTTATAAAAGGTGCATTTTTCATAGAATAGAAAATCTCTAATGAAGAAGTATTCTAACATTTACACTATGGAAGTTTGATATGTATTTGGAAAAGAATGAAACATTCCATTAAAAACCTATCACATCATCTTTTTGAAAGGATTATTCACTCAACCATTGTGATTATCAAGTGTTCTTATGTTGAATTTGAAAATAAAACCTATAAATTTATTAATATTCCACTACATGAATGATGGATGTATGCATGTGAAAAATAGAAAACTTGAATCTATATACATAAAAAATTATGAAATGTTACAAGATTCAAATCCATCAATAATTCCTCACTTAAATATATTCTACATTTTATATTACTATAAGACTATACATTATAATAATATAACTTCAAGATCAATATATAGAATTATATTATCTTTTCTAGATGTATCTTCAACTACTTTTAGTTTACAATTATTACTACATGTTGTGTCATTATTCTAATAATTTTTATACTTTTCACTATCTACACTCACTGATATTTATTGTGTTAAGACTATAAAAAGTATTGTGAACTGATAGATGGGTTAATGGTTATTAGAACCTTATAACAAGTAACATCTACTTATACATTGCTGGGATCTCCCAAAAATAGGGCCAATAGTGTTAAAATTACAAAACTCTGGGAGTAGAGTGTTAGGGGAGTGCAGTATGGGGTTTTTATTCCCATAACCACAACAAATCTATAATGTTAAATCTATTCTATTATTGTTAGTATTTTTTACAACCCACTTTTGTAAAGGAAAAATTGAAAATCACATACCATAAATAAGGTAGTTATAGTGTAGATAAGTTTTTTCAGAAAATAAATTCCCCCATCTATAGTATAATTGTAGAAATTTCCTCAGAAAATTTTTTTTATAAGAGATCATGCCTCTTGATTTCTCAACTGTCAAGGGTTGATTTGTAAATAACACATTAAAAATGATTGCTGAAAAATTATGTATTTTAATGCTAATTTATCCCTATTTTAATGGTGAAAATTAGTTTTTATGGAATTAATTAAGGAAACTATATTATAAGAACATTGGACTAAATGGTTAATTAAAACCATTGAAGCCTTAAAAGTTTCTAGAGGGACAACTAAAAACATGTGATGTGGACAATGAATAGAGATAAATATTAAATTCTAAGGATATTTACACAAATATCTATGGACTAGGTCCAAATGATTTTTAACTAATAATGTTAATTATAATCATTCAAGGAAATGTGGAATGCCATAGCGGTTGCTTATGATCATATAAACAATGTGTAAGCTCCCTGATATGATACTAATATATAAGTGTTTTTCACCTACAAAATGGATGAAGGATAATGAATTACTCAATTGAATTTAAGACCCAGTAAGATTGGGAATGATTAATCAACCATAGGAATGCCAATTAGTAATCCAAAATAATATTTGAATGTTCTTATAGTTTTACCACCCAGTTAATATGGAATATCAACTACAAAAGAAAATCATCAAAGGTCAAGAACATCATAATTAAATGATCTCATTGGATCCCAGATGACGTATGAGGCAAAAATGGAGGATGAATATAAAAATCATAAATTTGATTGTAAGAAAAATAAAAATTTTAGGGTTTCTATATATTAATGTATCAAAAAGAACAATGGTATATAGATTGTAGAATCACCTAAAGAAGAATATTCCTTAAACAATTTGGAATCAATTGATGGAATTACATAGTTTGAAATAAAGTTAAAACAATTCTATAATATGAAAAAAGGTTTCATGTGTCCCTTAAATATATACAATAAATATGATCTAAATTCTAAAGAAGTGATACTCAATGAATCTAAAAAATTGGCCACATCAAGAAAGACTATCTTAAACTACAAGAAAATGAAAATTCTAATAACTGTTTTTCAAGAAGGATGAGTATAAGAATAAATCCAAGGAAGTCCTAGAAATCCATGTGAAGTTCCTCTTAATACTCTTGAAATAAAACCATTGAGTCAAAATTAGATATATCTCATCAAGAGGAGAACATCTATTTTATGGAACACTCTAATGAGATACACTCTTATTATTCTTCTAATCATGAGTTTTGTTCTTGAAGTGAAAAGTTTTAATATGGATTATTAAATTATTGTTATAACATTTTTTAATTAATTATTAAATATTAAAAAAGAAAAACAATTCAATTATAAATTCCCATAATAGAATTGTTAATGAAGATAAAAGATTATATAAAGAAATCATTTATCTAAAAAATATAGTTATAAAATTTTACATTGTCATTTATTTTAAATAATAAAAAATTGAATGTTTACACAAATAAGTTCATGATTTTATTGTTTATTAAATTATTTATACTAAGGGGGAGTTACATAAATAAAATACATTAAAAACCACAACCCAAATTTGAAAAATATTTTATATGAAGGAAAGTTTAAAATCCTTGATTTAAGAAATATATTTTATAACTTGTTCATGAAAAAACCCATGTCTGGTATTAATTTATTTAATTGTGGATGAATTGGTCATATCCCAAATTGATGTTATCCAATTAATCGATAAATGGGTAGAATAAAAAATGATGTTATTTCTATAACACTATCCAATTCTAATTTAATTTTGGAAACTCAAAAGATATTTTTGTTATAAAAATGTTTTTAGATAATATTTCTAGACACCAGAGTGTTTATGTTCCAAAAAATATTGTTTTTTGACTTTTCATTTAAGGGGACTAGCCAAGTAATCAATAATAGAAAATTGTTGATGGATTTGGGTTTTTCAAGATACATTATTTGAGATTTGTCCAACTTTCACTCATTAGTTAAGATAAAAGGGGTAAATGTTACATTTGGTGATAAGGAAAAAGTAAATATTCTGGTATTGGATATATAATACATACAAAAAAAATCCCCATCAAAAGTGTACTGTATATTGAATATTTAAATAATATCATAATAAGTATTTCTAAACATTGTTATGATTCTTATAAGGTTGATTATTTAAACAATGATTTCTTAGTATTTAAGGAAAAATATCACAAGTATTGAGTAACAAGAATTGATAATGTATATACTCAAGATCATAATTAATTATGTAGTAATAATTTCAATTGTTTTAATACTAATGTAAATGAATATTTTATATGGAATGAAATACTTGTATGTTGTAATGTTTACTTCTTGATATATTTATCAAAAATTAATTTGAATTTGGATTTTCCGAAAAATAATTTAGTTCAAAAGAAACTGTGCTGTGCTTAAAAAATGGGAAATAAACATAAGTAATTTATTAAACTAGATATAGAGTTTTATACTTCTATATCCCCAAAACATATTCATATAGATCAATTTAGACTATTTAGAATAAAAATCCATTATGTAAAATATTTTATCTATGTGTTGGTTAATTACTTTTCAACATTTACTTGGGATTAATTATTGATACTTAAAATTGATGTCTGATATTCTATCATTAGTTTATATAATCTTATGAACAATAAAAAGTATTCCATAAGTATGACATTAATAAGTGATCAAGGAGTGTAATTTGAGAATAATACATTTAATTTATTCTACTCAAATCATTGTATTGAGGATTATTTTTATTACCCTATGACACCTCAATAGAATGGTGTTGTTGAAAGGAGGAATAGGAACATAAAAGAAATAACTAGAAAATGTTATGTGAATATTACATGCCCACTCATTTTTTGGATGAAGGTATATACACAAGAAGTTATGTCATTAATAGAGTTATCATATAGCCTATCTTAACAAAAACACCATAGGAGTTATGGAATAATTTAAAACCAATAGTTGGATACTTTAAATTTTTTTGATTGATGGTTTATATTTTGAACACCAAAGAAAAATATTGGTAAATTTGATACACAACATGGAGAATGAATCTTCTTATGTTATTCTAATACTTCCAAATAATTTATAGTTTTCAATTACATTTCAATTATTGATGAAAAATATCTTAGTTTTTAAGATCTACATTTTGAAATTTCTAATTTTTAAAATTACCAAATTCTTAAATGGTATTTATTAAGAACCTATATCATGGTATAAAATATTAAACTTCATTATTTTAACAAATTTTTTTAATGTGGTATTGGTATACACCACTATGTTTAAATGAAATCCGAATATAATTTTCATGTGAAAATAAATGTTGATAATGTTATTTTTGGATCAATAAATCAAATAATGTGTAATGATTTCTAAAAACTCATGAAAATAGAATTTGATTTTTTCATTATGGGTGAGTTAAACTATTTCTATGGATGTGAAATTTATCAGAAATATTTTTAAAAATGTTTTAAACCATATAAAATACAAACATGATTTAATTAAAAATACTAGACGTGAAAATAGTAAGACCTATTCAACTCTGAAGTGCCCGGATTAGTGTGATCACTGAGAGGGTGAGGGGGTGAATCAGTGATCCTTTAAAACTTTTTACTAATTGATTCATTAGCAATTAAACCTCTATGGATTGTTAAGGCCTCGATCCACTCTTCTTGTATCTCTCAGCCTTTCCTCGAGTGATGTAGTAACTGTAAAGGCACAAGACACACAGATTTACAAGTTTTGGCTCCAAAGGCCTACGTCCTTGCCAGGTTGGTTAAACGCCCCAACATGGTTTCTCCACTATAATTCGGTTAGAAATTACAATGGTCGATACATAGTCACATTGTATATCTCCTAAGTCCCGCAGGAGGTTCTTTATACTGCATCCCACAGTGTTACCAGAGTCCCACTGGCCTACATCAGCTTCCACCAAAGACTTCTCCACCTTGAGTCTCACAGGGGGTCTTCTCCTGGCTCCTCGAGTCACACGAGTATCTCTTCTTCTTTTGAAGGTCTTGAAGAGTCTTCAACTGCCTTGGAAATGGTCTGATGGCCTTTCTCACTTATTCTGATCACTTTTGGTGATCGGGACTCCTCTTCTTTTCTAGGTCATTATCTCCTTCTTCTAAGGATGACCCGACCACTGTATTCAAGAATATTGATTGGAAAATATGTTCTTGCACTCAGTATGCCCACTCAATCTTCTTGGTCTTCTCAACTATCGAAAACTACGATAAATGATGTCTTTAACTTCAGTCTGGCTTCAGTCTCTCTTCAATTCAACTTCATGCACTGCGTGCATGGAATCTCTAAATCTTCATGCACTGATTGCATGGCTTCTCAATTTTCATGCATGACTTGCATGGAATTTCAAATATCTTCAAGAACCTTTGTTCTTGGACTTCTCAAATTCACACACACAAATTATTCTTTATTTACGTGTGCATGTGCAAGAAAGAATGCATGCACTCCCCTTTTCTTCTTGGTGTGATAAACCCTCAAAGGGTGTAATCTCTTTTAGCACACACACCTTCTTCTTTGATTCACACTCTTTTATTCATTCTCACACACACCAAGTTGTGTGTTGTTCTTTAGTGTGAATTTATACTTTTCTCTTTCTTCTCAAGGTATTCACCCACTTGTTCACTTGTTCATACATGCATGGACATGCATGTGTCTTCTTCCTTAACTTGGGCACACACAAGAGGTATGGCCTCCTTTACTTGTGCACACACAAGGATACAATCTTCTTGTTTCTTTTCACACACTTTGTTCTTTTCTTCTTATTCAATGTCTGCACACTCAACTTGTGCACACACTAAGGTTTTGGCCTCCTCGTTACTTTGCACACACACACACACACTCAAATATGGTGTGGCATTTTTCTTCAATGTGTATACACTCCTTGTACACACACAACCCGTAGGTGTTCACTTGTTCCTTCAGCCCATACACACATGACTTTTCTCTTCAACCCGTTCACACACACACAATCAAGTGGGTGTGGACTTCCACTTGAGCACCACTTAAAAGGAGGGCGCATAAGGATGCGGCCAACTCCTGCCTTCAACCGCGCAAGGTGTGGGAGAAAATTCTACCGTGAAGGTGGCGCGACGCCTTCCTCCTGCCGTGCGAGTTCGCGGGCACAGAGGGAAAACAGGGTGCGGCTCGACCTCTTCTTGTCGCGCAAAGGGACGCGCAGGGTGCAACCACTTGCTACCGCACAAGTATGCGGGTAGCTGGTGCACAAGGCTGCACTTATTCCCTGTCGCACAATGGAGCACGCAGGGAGTCCTCCTCCTAACTTCTTTCATGCAGGGATTGTGCGAAAGGATCTCTCGAAACCTCTGGTGGCTGCGGGCTGCTCTACCGCGCAAGTGGTGCGTGGAGCTTCGAACTTCGCTAGGCTAGGAGCTTCGCGGGACTTCTTCACTGCACGCAGTAAGGCTGCGTGGAAACCACTGCCCTTCGCAAACTAGTGGGTTTCGCAGTTCATCTGTTTATCTGGAGACGCAGGAGCTCCTTCCTTCAAGAATGGCAGCAACAAGACCTCGTACAGAGGCCCCTCTTTTTATAGGCGATGAGATCAATCGAAGCCGCGGGGTCCAAAACATTGAATCCCCGAAAATCATTCCTTTGAATAACCGAGATATTCGGTTCCTCAAAATCATTCAACCCGCGTTAAAGATATCCCGTGTATCTCGGATGTTCCCTTTTTTTCAACACATGATCCTTTGTTCTCGGTGTGCACATCACGTGCATGCATTTCTGTACGCATGCAAAGCCTTTCCTTGTACGTCGAATGGGAAGTGCACCCTTGGAAACTTCGTTCACCTCGGGCTAATCTTATTTCTTCATTTCGTTGCATGAATGAAAATTTTAATGCATGCAGGTATTCGGTTCATCAAAATGATCATCATGGAGGCTTCATGTTCTTCAGAGGTTTTCGGGAGTTCCATCTCCCTCGCTCGGGTGCCTCTAGTTCGTGGGAGGCATCGTGGGGTAGATTCAGCTGGAGGGAGGTTGAAGATGACTCCAGCGCCATTGCATCCGTGTTTAATGAATGCGGACAACCAGGATTAAAATCCAGTGCTGCGAATGAGATGGACGGCAGCGATCAGACGCGGGATCGGATGAGCGGCCAGGATTTCTTCTGCGTTTTAAAAACTCGTCCCACATCAAAACGCGTTGTGGTTTTTGCGTGGTTTAACAGACAACTCCTCCCTTCCTTGGTTTAGAATTCTCCTCTCCCCCCTCCGGTGCCGCCCCACACCGTTTCTCTGGCGGGCGCACTTCTGTGCCCACTATACTCCTCCAGGGGCACACCTAGCGCCCATGATGCACGTGTCCATCACCGTGTGGCACCCGCGGGCTTACACACGGCCCACACCATGCCTCGGGGAGGCCTTGGACTTGAGGACATCCCTTAAGCGCAGTTGACCATCGGGTCCCGCAAGGGCTTGAGGTGAGGGACCTCGGCTGGCCTCCTTGGTTGGCTTATTTTTTGTTAAAGTACATAGAAGGTACTTTGTATAGAAGCAATGTAACCATGTAAAAAAATGCCAAACCATACTTCTTCTCCTCTTCATCTTCTTAAGAACTCCATATATCTTCTTCAACATCTATTCTTCTTCTTCTATGATAGAATGGAATTCCCAAGGATCTCTCAACTATCTTCATCAACAATTAATCATAAATCACTTGATCTTCATTGTTCTTCTTTGATCCAATCAGTGATGAGGTTGGATCATCCTCAAATCCTCATGCACTAAGAGATAGTGCATGGTATTCTTCAAACCACTTCATCAATTTAGTAGTTGTGGATGGTTCACCTTTCTATCCTCATGAATTGTGAAGACAGTCCATGGACTTCTAACAATGTTGTGACATTGTATCTCCTTGATACATGTCTTGGAACTTTAAGATCACCTCTACAATCGTCTGATTTGTATGGAGAATGTTTCAACCATTACCTCCTATGCCACTTAGTGATTCTCCTAAGTGACATTCTTCTTAGTAACATGGTCATTCTCCAATCATCTCCATCACCATTACATCCTTTGTCATTCACATATCCATTCAATCTGTGACACCTTCTTAACAACATCACCATCAACATCACATCCTCTATCAATCACATATTGACATTCCTTGTCATCCATTCAATCCTTGACACCTTATTGACAACAAATGAAACACATTTCACAACAATCTCCCCCTTTGTATTTGTTGCCAATATCACAAGAGCACATATGAATGGGTCAATATGTGTTCCAAGATTTTCTCCCACTTTTTGGAAACCAAATGCAAAGGTGTGGTGTGGTTCTCTTCAAAATATAACTTCCTCCCTTTGAATAGCATCTTTTTGAAAAACACTAAGAGAGGGATGATTTCACATGTTCACTTTAGCAAAAATCCTTTAGTAAATCATCTCTAAGTCTACTTGGGCTAACCCAATATAGAAAACAAGAGTGATGTAACCAAATAATTCAATGTTGTTCACAATTCACTATACATGTGAGATCATTCTTAGGCTTCAAGGGGTTGAAATTTTTCAGATATATCAATGAATTGGTAAATCCTGCACATACATCACCAAACTCATTAGAAAGTTTAGATACAAAGATAAAGCTTCCCCTTTCATCCATTTGTCTTAAATCAATGACTACCCCTTAATTGAAATGTTAAATACAATTTGGAAACAAGGGATGAAAGTGTGATTGGAATACCTTCATTCTTCACAAGATGAAATGTGTCTCAAAAGATCATCTTCTACAGATTGGGTCCCCCTCAAAGGGTTCACTTTATTCTTTCCATACCATTCTCAATTTGAGAGTGATCATCATCTTCAATCCCCTGAAATTTATGCACATGTATATACTAGTGATTAGGGAATAAGATGGAACCTCCTTGGTTCATCAGTTTGAACAACAAGGATGAGACGATTCTCTCAACCGAGATGTTCCAATTTTTCCATTCTTCAGACTTGCACATTTGATATTCAATGATGTTTATGCTGGTGTGGATCTTAACACCTCATAAACATATTTTTTTGTGACTCCACTCTTTCTAAGTGTCTTCTGAGCACTAGAATCTCATGGTGCAATCTTCACTCTCTTGAAGAATACTTTTTGAGCTGGAATGAGTGTCATGAATTTATAACTGATATGACCAGATTTATTGCACCTCACACACAGAACAACATCATCATGTGAAATGTTTTGGTTTTCATTTTCACTAGCATTGGCATGTTTATTTTTTTCCTTTCTCATTCTTTCCAAATCATCTGGCCAGATGATTAATATTTCATTTGGAAATGAGGCTTCAAATTTTGATGTTTCACATGGTTCCTTTGATGCTTTTAAGTTACCTTTCCTAGGCAGCTTATTTTCAATCAATCCCTTCTTATTCTTCGGGATTGATTGTCCTGTTGAGTGCAGTTTTCTTCTATTTAGTTCCATGGTTTGTTTACAAAGATGTATGGTATGAACTGTCTTTCCACAGTAGAAGCATTTTTTCTTTGTGGTCCATCTAGATGAATTACCCTTCTTGGATTTGAAATCCAAGGACTTCTCTTTCTTTTTCAAGTTCTTCTTGGGAGAATTTTCAACATTCTTTTGCTGTCTTCCCAAGGATACTTCTTCATTCTTAGCCAGGTTCTATGATCTTCTCTTCTTTTCAGCATTGAAAACATTTTGAGATTGGTATGTATCATTCTTGTGACCACTTTTGCATTCATCCCAGATGTTATCAAACATTCAACATCTGTTTGCAGTAAACAGATGTTTCTGGACCTGTGGATGTTGCTTCTTCTTCTCTGCCTTGCTCCCCCTTGGCATGGTCTGCCTTTGTGCTTTTTCATTTAAAGTATTGTACCAACAATATGTTGCACAATGTCCATACCTGTTGCAACACCAAAATTGACCCACAAATCTTGTCTTCTTGACTTCTTCTGATTGTTGAGTCTTTCTCTTGAATTGCTATGTTTTTTCAGGAGATCTCTCTTTCTTTGTCTTCTTCACCCATACTTGTTTAGAGTTATTCTTCCATCATGCAGTTTTTGTGGAAACAAATTTAGAATCATTAGTTAAAGATGTTATGGATAGTACCTTCTTCTTAGAAGATGTTTCCCTTTCATTAGAGGATGTCCTCCTTTTGGAATCATCCTTCTCAATGCAAACTTGAGTGGAAACATTTTTTCTTTCAACTGATTGGGTGGTTTCAATTTTGGGTGATTTCTGGTTTTTCAATATCACCTCTAGCTCTAATAATTTCATGTTGAGAGAGTTATTCTCATCCTCAACAAATATTAGCCTACCTTCCCAATTCTCTTCCAGTTGTTTCATGTGGTCTTCATGCACCTTCTTCATTTCATGCAATGAATTTTCAAGCTCCTTTACCCTTTTTACTTTTTCTTCTAGTTGAGAATCTTTGAAAATCATTGACACTCTATGCCTCTTTTCCAGTGCATGGAAAACTACTTTAAACACTATCTCAAAGAATTCCATCTCACAAATGCTTCTTTGTAGTTCTTCAGTGACATCATCAATTCTTTCACTGCAAAGTGAAATGGTTTCATCTTTAGCCTTCACCAGCTTTGTGAGAGTGTTTGTTATGCCAACCCTTCTTTCCAATTGATCTTCTATAGAATTCGTTTCTTCTTCAAGATGTAATTTTTCTTCTTGAAGATCATGGATACTTGTAGCAATACACATTGCCTCTTCCCTGGGGACTGTCTTCCGATGATATTTGAGTGCATTTAGAATATCATTGATTGCTCCATCATCGTCACAGCTAGAGCAGGCTTCATCAGAAGAGGGATAAATGGAATTTTCATCAGTTGTGAATTTCACATTACCTTCAATAGAAGGTGTTTCTCTATTAGTAGCAACCTTCTTCTTCATATTCTTGACCTGTTTCTTCTTTCTATTTTTCTGAGTCTTGGCAGATATCTCCATTTGAGGGTGTTCTCTCATTTCCCCAAATCTGAACTTCATAAATAGTCCCTTGGATCTTTTAGACGCAACCTCCCTCTGATACCAATTGAAGTGCTCGGATCTGTGTGATCACTGAGAGGGGGAGAGGGTGAATCAATGATCCTTTAAAACTTTTTACTAATTGATTATTTATCAATTAAACCTCTCTGTCTTGTTAAGGCCTCGATCCACTCTTCTTGTATCTCTCAGCCTTTCCTCGAGTGATGCAGCAAATGTAAAGGCACAAGACACAAGGATTTACAACATTCGGCTCCAAAGGCCTACATCCTTTCCATGTTGGTTAAACTCCCCAACATGGTTTCTCCACTATAATTCGGTTAGTAATTACAATGGTCGATACAGAGTCACACTGTATCTCTCCTGAGTCCCACAGGAGGTTATTTATACTGCATCCCACAGTGTTACCAGAGTCCCACAGGCCTGCTTGAGCTTCCACCAAATACTTCTCCACCCTGATTCTCATAGGGGGGCTTCTCCTGGCTCCTCGAGTCACACGAGTAGATATTCTTCTTTTTAAGCTCTTCAAGAGTCTTCAACAGCCTTGGATAAGGTCTGCTGGCCTTTCTCACTTATTCTGATCACTTGTGGTGATCAGGACTCTTCTTCTTTTCTCAGGCTTTATCTCCTTCATCTAAGGATGACCCGACCACTGTCTTTAAGAATAATGATTGGAAAATATGTTCCTGAACTCAGTATGCCCACTCAATCTTCTTGGTCTTCTCAACTACTGAAAACTCAGATAAATGATGTCTTTAACTACAGTCTGGCTTCAGTATCTCTTCAATTCAACTTCATGCACTGGGTGCATGGCATCTCTGAATCTTCATGCACTGATTGCATGGATTCTCAATTTTCATGCATGACTTGCATGGAATCTCAAATATCTTGAAGAACCTTTTCTCTGGGAATTCTCAAATTCACACACACAAATTATTCTTCATTTATGTGTGCATGTGCATGCATGAATGCATGCACTCCCCTTTTCTTCTTGGTGTGATAAACCCTCAAAGGGTGTAATCTCTTTTAGTGCACGCACCTTCTTCTTCGAGTCACACTCTTTTATTCTTTCTCACACACACCATGTTGTGTGTTGTTCTTTAGTGTGAATTTATAATTTTCTCTTTCTTCTCAAGGTGTTCACCCACTTGTTCACTTGTTCATACATGCATGGACATGCATGTGTCTTCTTCCTTAACTTGGTCACACACAAGAGGTATGTCCTCCTTTACTTGTGTACACACAAGGCTACGACCTTCTTGTTTCTTTTCACATAGTTTGTTCTTTTCTTCTTCTTCAAAGTGTGCACACTCCACTTGTGCACAAACCAAGGGTTCGGCATCCTTGTTACATTGCACACAGACACTCAAAGATGGTGTGGCTTTTTTCTTCAATGTGTACACACTCCTTGTACACACACAACCCGTAGGTGTGCAGTTGTTCCTTCAGCCCATACACACATGGCCTTTCTCTTCAACCCGTGCACACACACACAACCATGTGGGTGTGGCCTTCCACTTGAGCACCACTTCAAAGGATGGCGCGTAAGGATGCGGCCAACTCCTGCCTTCAACCGTACAAGGTGTGGGAGAAAATTCTACCGCGCAGGTGGTGCGACGCCTTCCTCATGCCGCGTAAGTTCGTGGGAACAGAGGGCGCACAGGGTGCGGCTCGACCTCTTCCTGTCGCGCAAAGGGGCGCGCAGGGTGCATCCACTTGCTACCATGCAAGTATACAGGCAGCGGGCGCCCAAGGTTGTGCTTCTTCCTTGTCGCACAAGGGAGCGTGCAGGGAGTCCTCCTCCTAACTTCTTTCATGCAGGGATTGCGCGAAAGGATCTCTTGAAGCCTCAGGTGGCTCCGGGCTGCTCTACCGCGAAAGTGGTGCGCGGAGCTTCGAACTTCACTAGGCTAGGATCATCGCGGGACTTCTTCACTTCTCGCAGAAAGGCTGCGCGGAAACCACTGCCCTTCGCGACCCAGTGGGTTTCGCGGTTCCTCCGTTTATCTGGAGAAGCAGGAGATCCTTCCATCAATAATGGCAGCAACAAGACCTCATACACATGGTCCTCTTTTTATAGGCGAGGAGATAAATCGAATCTGTGGGGTCCAAAACATTGAATGCCCTAAATACATTCCTTTGAATAACTGAGATATTCGATTCCTCAAAATCAATCATCTGGCGTTAAAGATAACCCATGTATCTAGGATGTTCCCCTTTTTTTCAACACATGATCCTTCGTTCTCAGTGTGCACATCACTTGCATGCGTTTATGAACGCATGAAAAGACTTTCCTTGTACGTCGAATGGGCAGTGCACCCTCGTCAACTTCGTTTGCCTCAGGCTAATTGAATTTATTCATTTCATTGCATGCATGAAACTTTTAATGCTTGCATGTACTCGATTCATAAAAATGATCATCATGGAGGCTTCATGTCCTTCGGAGGTGGCTGGGAGTTCCATCTCCCTCGCTCGGGTGCATCTGGTTCGTGGGAGGCATCGCGGGGTAGCTTAATCTGGGGGGAGGTTGAGGATGACTCTAGCGCCATTGGATCACTGTTTAATGAACGCGGATGGCCAGGATTAGAACCCAGCGCCGCAGATGAGATGAATGGCAGTGATCAGACTCGCGATCGGATGAGCGGCCAGGATTTCTTCCGAATTTTAAAAATGCATCCCACATCGAAACGCGCTGCGGTTTTTGCGTGGTTTAATAAACAACTCCTCCCATCCTCGGTTCATAATTCTCCTCTCCCCCCTCCGGTGCCGCCCCGCACCAGTACTCATGCGGGTGCGCTTCTGCGCCCACTATGCTCCTCCGGGGGCACACCTAGCGCCCATGCTATAGTTGGATCATCTTCAAATACTCATTCACTAAGAGATAGTGCAAGGTCTTCTTCAAACCACTTCATCCATTTAGTAGTTGTGGATGGTTCACCTTTCTCTCCTCATGAATTGTGAAGACAGTGCATGGAATTCTACCAATGTTGTGACATTGTATCTCCTTGATAAATGTCTTGTAACTTTAAGATCAGCTCTACAATCGTCTGATTTGTATGGATAATGTTTCAACCATTACCTTCTATGCCACTTAGTGATTCTCCTAAGTGACATGCTTCTTAGTACCATGGTCATTCTCCAATCATCACCATCACCATTACTTCCTTTTTAATTCACATATCCATTCAATCCTTCACACCTTCTTAACAACATCACCATCACCATCACATCCTCTGTCATTCACATATTGACATTCCTTGTCATCCATTCAATCCTTGGCACCTTATTGACAGCAAATGCAACACAGTGCAAAACAAGCTCTTATGAGTTAAAATTATAGAACTGACATGGTTGAGATTAGAAAAACATTTGAAAAAAGTTATATAGAAAAATCATTATATGTTTACTTTAACTAACTACAATCAGATTGGGTATAATGTTTTTAGTACATATTTATGCAAGATTTCAATATAATTCCAAAAAATCTCGTTTAAATGACTTCAAAAGAAAATTAAGGTATTTAAAAGAAAGTATATCTCTTTCTCTACATTTTAAAAAAAATATTACATTCGATTTACATCATATTAGATGATGACATTGGTGGGTGTAGACTAGATAAGAAAAGAACCTCAATAACCTTTCAATTTTTGGGTAGATATTTAGTGTCATGGTCTAGTTTGAAATAACGATCTATGGAATTTTCAACTACTAAAGATAAATACATAATAACTGGAATTTGATGTGCACATGTGTTGTGAATGAAACACAACATTATGGATTTTAGATTTGATTTTAATTATTATCCAATCAAATATGGTCACACAACTGTTATCAACATTTCAATGAATATAATAAACCATTCAACAATAATGCGCATTTACTTAAGACATGTATTAGTTAGAGATCATCCACAAAAATGTGATATATCTTTAGAATTTTTTTCCTTGAAATTGAATAATATTATTTTCAAAAACAATTCCTAATAACAGATTTTTTTTATCAAATCCAATTTTAGTTTATTTAAAATTTTACTTAATTATATTTTTAAATATTAAAATGTATTTAGTAGGAATTTATATTAAGTTAATTTTTATTATACTTATTTAATTAAATATTTAGTTCTATAATTTTGAGTTATAGTCACATCCAAATACTGTATATACTATTTTTCTTTCACGATTACCAAAAACATCACATTATGTGGCCCTTTATTTACCATAAAATAAAAGAATAAAACTTGTCCTATGTGAAAATTCATTGAGAAACTCTAAACCCTCATCTACTTACCTCTCCAACATCCTAGAACAAATCCTTCAATCATTCACAACTTCTTGGAAAATATGGAAAAATAATAGGATAAATTAAACTCCATAAAGTTGAGACATGCAGACAAGGCCAATAAGAAAAATGTTGACATGGAGAGCTATTTATTTTAGCAAGATGGATTGAATAGAAATTTTTAGGAATAAAGTAATAAATTCTCAAGAATGGTAGTTTTTGTTTGATGATAAGTTAGAATAGCTATTCTTTATGAATGATGTTTTCAAATTTTATGAATCTGACATTTTTCATTTTTTTTATTTTAATGAACTCATAAATGTGTATGTAAATAAAAATTATTTTTCAATATCGACAACAATGATGGATGAAGTTTTTTGATTCCCTCATAAAAGTTATTCTGATTTAGAATCCTTGTTAGCACATATTAATGATTTTATCCCCCCAAATATATGGAAATATTTATTTTGAACATATCTTATAGAGAAAAATACCATGAAGGATTTGGAACTATAAATATAAGATCTAGTGATGTTCATTCAAGATCGAATTTCTCAATGAAATGGTGATTTTAAGAAAAAATTATTTCAAGATGTTATGTTATTGTTTCTGTTTAAGATATAACATAAAATAAACATGGAATGATACATGATGAGGTATATGTTCCATATCTAAAATAAATTAGTAAATATTTATCATTTTGGAAGGCTGTTAACCCTAGATTTTGGTAAATCCATTGTTTGATTGGATGGGACCACTACCACCATCGGACCTGGCCTAACTAATACAAGTGAAAGTGTATTAAAATGTACTACATTTTTTTACTATATGAATATGATTATTCTATTCATAACATAATATGATGAAGATGTAGACACTACTGTTGTCCAAGGGGACTCTTCCCATGGTGTGGTTGATGTAGAAGTTCCTATATAGGTTGTTCTATGTATTACTACACCATTGGAGGTACCCATTGAAAGTGTAGATGGAATAGACCTTCTAGATATTGAATCATTTATAGACAGGAACACAAGTTTAATTTTATTTATTTCAACTGAAAATCAATCTATGGAAGGGATCATTCAAGTATTTCATTTAAAAAGCAATAATGTGTTTGATACCCCTTATATTGAATCTTGTCAGGTAGCCATCTTACCCATTTAGGTTACAAGGGAAATAGTTTTCTCATCCATAACTAAATTATTCCATGTTGGTCAGGAGAATATTGTCTCTACTATAATAATAGAAATCCTCCTTTTTGAAATATATCCATCTAGGGAGATCATTCAAAATCTATGTTCACAATCAATTATATTTATTAGTTAGAGTGCTTTTGGAAATGAAGAATAAGTATATGACAACATTATTGTTTTTTGGAGAAGTTTGAGATCATAATTTTGGTTATTTTTATCATGTTTAGGAAATTACCCATATTATTGAAAATCATTAGGTTGCTGAATATTATCGTTCTGAAGTGCACCAAGATATGTTTCCACCAATTTTATCACATTGATCTAACTCTGAGATCACTATAGTAGAGTTAGATTATACTCATGAAGGAGATTTAGTGAGTTATTAGGAGTTAAATATTGAAGTAATACTTTATGAGTTATTGTTTTAGTCTAGAGTATACATAAAGACTCTATGTCAGAAAATAGTTTCTAGAAATGATATTGATGAGTAAATGTCTTTAATTTATTTGTTCATGATGATAGTTTCAGAATGTTTATTTGGATAATCCTCAGGGTGGAGATCCTTGTATCAGGTTGCATTTTAATCAAATATTGAAAATATTTCTAGTATGTAGATTCATTGAATGCTAACCTAGTTTTTATACAGTGCAAACTCATTTCAAAATAAATATTATAAGATCATCAGAGTTATTTGATTATTTATTTCATTGAAATTAATATTATCTCATGAAATGTTAAAATAAATATTGATCGATATTAGAAAGATATTAGTTTAATGATTAATTACATAATTTCTTCAATTTAGGATTCCCTCATTAAATCCACCTAAGACACTGGTTTTATTATTTGTTGGTTTAGAAAAAATGGATGGATCATTGGTGGAATTTCATTGAGTGTTTGAAGAGATGTTTAGAATTATGAATCGTCTATTTGTGAAAAATATAAGATGACATTCTTCTTTAAAACAATAATATATATATTTAAAAGTAGTATATTCTTTTTCTAAACAACTAGAATGAAAATTTTCTCTTAAAGGTAACGATGTTATAGTTTCACCATCAATTTAGACTCAATTATTTATGTCAGATGGTCTATAAAATTATCAGTTGTATATTTTGAAGAAGTTGGTTAGTAATTGTAATAGAATGGGAGACATGTCAAACTACTTTTATAAATATTCTCATAGGATATAAAATTGTTTTACAAGACTATTATATTATTACATTAAATACATGTTAAAGGGAATTGATAGGTTCCTTGAAAAACGGTGTCATCTTTAATTTAGGCATTAATTATAAAAATCCATATTTGATCACCATGATTCCATTTCTCAATGATTTAAAGTGATCTTTGATCTCACTGAGATGTATTCTAGGTAGAATATCATGTTTTCTAAAAAACATTCATTACCTATACCTACCCCATCCACTATAATACCCTTCATCCCTACAGTTCTCTTTGATATTAAATGAGTGTAAAAACTACTCTCAAAATCTAATCATGCTCATTAAGTATCATTACTGGAGATAAATCCAGAAATGGAAGATCTTTTATTACCTTGGATGTTGTTATTGGATAAATTGTTAATTATTTTCTACATACCTATTGTTTTCCTGTTTTCCAAACTCAATCCGTTAAAATTTCACCACCAAAGATCGGTTGGCACCACAATACTACAATGTTTTCATTAATGAATTGTTTAACTAATCATTTAATATTATAAATAATTGATTTTTCTTTATTTATAACAAATTTTTTATTTATCTACATTCTAAATATTTTTAAGTACTATTATTAATCTTATTTACTCTATACATTTTGAAATATTTTAATTATTATTGCTCCCTGGTCTAATTTATTATTATTATGGTTATAAGTTTCATTGTTATTTATTATTTATGTTACTATTTTCTATAAATTAGAAATCCCATTGTTGTAGTAAAAATCTATGAAAAATTATAATCATATTCATTGTATCTTATTTAGGGAATTTAAACTTGTTCCTATGAAACATTAACTATATTATTTTCCCTTATATCCTACTTACTTTTTTATCCCATAAAGGGGGAGAAGAAAAATAGGATACAAAAATTAAAACATTTTTAATCATTTTTTCATCTATTTTTTTCATTTGATGGGTTTTGTGATCATCAGAAAGGGGGATATTGTTTGATAAACAATTCTATAAAAATATACCTCATCTTTTTATAAATTTTGATCATTAAAAAAGTACCTTTTTATCTATAGATTCATTTGTATTAGTTGATTCATAAATTTTGGTCTATCAATTCATAATTTTTTATGTATAAATACTAATTTAAAATAAAAAACATGGGTCAAATGATATTTATTTTGATGGAATTAATCTATTTTTTAAAAAAAATTGTTTTACTGAATCATTTTATCTAAAATGTATCATAATTATTCTACATTGTGAACATATTATCTATGTGGGAATTTACGTTTGAACAAAAAGAATTTATCTTATCAAGGATTTGTTTGGAATGTTTTTTATAGAATGTGTGAAAAATATATTATGGACAAATTAAATTATCTTATTTATTTTAAAAGTCATGAATATTAGTTAGAATGAAATTTTGAGAAATATTTTATCATATAAATTTTTTTTGGAAAAATAAAAACTTATAGGAATTAGATAAAGCTGTGAAATTTGATTATTATATGTTAGTATGAGATTATCTTAAGAATAATTATTATCTTATGAACCTATGAATTCAATTTATCTTCAACAACAAAAAATTAAATGATGTTATTTATACAATGAAGATTCATTGTAAATCATTATACGATATTAATACTATATGATATTTATCTTTTGAATAATAATACTTCTTATAGATCATCATAAATTTATTTGTAACATTCGTATAATATACTGATAATTTAATTTATTATTTTAAGTGAATAAGAAAAAAGAATATTCTAAATAATGAATGGTTGATTTCGATGATGTGATTTTCAATGAATGTAATATATAAAATGAATAAAATTTCTGATATCATTTCCATATAATTGTGTTCCATATTTTGAAAATAAAGACACGTGCTATTAATAACATGTCTCATCAAATTGTCAAAAGGATTACATAGTTAAACCTTATGATTATTGAGTGTTCTTAAGTTCAAATTTAAAATATAATATATAAATGGAATATTTTTCTACTACATTAATGAATGATGTTTGCATATGAAAACATGAAAACTGAATTTGTGTAAATATGAAATATAAATGCAATAAATTCTTCAAATATATAAACAATAAATAACTTGAATTTATTCTACATTTTTTGTTCTTAAAAGATCATCTTTTTTAATAAAAAAATCTTCTAGAGATTTACCTATAAGAATCACTTATTATGTATATGTATCCTCAACTACATTGAGTTGTGATTTGGAATTATTTTCTGCATCATTATTCAAAACATTGTTTTTCGTTTTATTACATAAACATTGTGTGACCATTGGTGTTAATACTTTTAAGATGATTGGTGAAGTGGCAGCCTAGTTGAAAGCACTTTGAACCTTATAACAACTAACAAATTCTTTCACTCTATTGAGAGTCCTCATAAAATGGAACAACATAATGAAAATCACCAAATTCTAAGAGTTTATTATTAGTGGGGTGGAATATTAGATTTCTCCCCAAAATGAAAATAAATCCACAGCGTTCAATATTTTCCCTTTTTTTAATTTTTTCTTCATCCTTCTTTTGTGATGGAATATATTGGAACCCACATACATTTAATATGGTGGTTTTGAAGTAAATAAAATGTTCTGAAACTTAATTAAACCCCTTTTGAGTACTTTAGTATCCATTTTCTAGGAAAAAAATCTATATGTTGGGTGAATGGGTTTAAATATACATTCAATATGTATGGATGAACTATATCATTTGATTTTTAGAGCGTTATAACTATTAACATTATATGATTATTCAAGGAAAAGGTTGAGGTGTGGATTAAATATCTTGAGTTCTTGGAATCCTTTTCCTATATACCGATGATATGGGTCCTTCTTAATGTGATTCCATTACTTAAGTGGTATATATTTATAAGATTTTTTATTTTTTGAGATTTATTGTGTTCAGTAGTTAGTAGCCATGGGGTGAAATGAAATCTAAATATTAATGTAACATAAATGAGATTTATAGATTTTTCTCATGCAGCAGTGATACTATTATAGTTGGCAACATTAAATATATGAGTATCAGGTGTGTGTATTTCATTACAATTTGTATATAGTGGTGTTTGGATTTCTATAAAGGATGAATATACTGTGTATTATTTTTCACCTTTTTATATTTTCTTGATCATATCTTTTCTTATGTTAATATAGACCAAAAATATTGGTTTTGAGATATTCATGAATTATTGAAATAGATAGGATAGATTAAATTAGATATCATTGAGGCTAAATTAAGGTAATAATATTTTATTTTTTATCTCATGTGTTTGATAAAAAAAATTACAGGGATTTTATGGGGTTTTATTAATTCATGATATATTTTGTTGATATGTTTAATATACATGTGTAATTAAAATTCTATTCTTGATTATTATATTTTTATATAAATATACTCATAATTATTTATTTATATCATATAATATGATGTTGTAGGTTTAGCTACTAATATATTATATTTAAGGAAAATGCCATTCGTTTTGTGGGTGGATTGAGAAATTCTTGCTTCTATCCTCTGTAATAGTGTAGAAAAGAATGGGGACTTAACATACTCATAGTTTATGATGTCACATCATATTCATATTAATATACTTTCATTATGACTATTATTATCAGGGTTTGCAACATTGGTGTTTGTCTGAGTATGGTATCTCATAATGTTCTTTATCCTTACCTTGACTCTACTCTTATATTTGATCACTTGATTATCCACTATCTAATTTATAATACATTAAAGTAAATGGTATCATAAGGTCTTAATGATTATTAGTAATATTATTAATATTTCTTTCCAAATATGTTTCTTCGTATAGATTGTGGATGATGAATGTTTGACTATTTGTATGATTCACTAGATTCTACATTGTTAAATAGATTCATACTAAAATATTTATCTATATTATTTATTAAACATATAATATTTATTAATCCAATAATTTTAATATGGTTTCACAGAGATTTGATGTGTTTTCATGTGAATTTAGTACTAAATCAGTGCAAAAAACCAAATTTGGAAACTAATTTGTGGAAAGGATAGAGGAAAAATGATAATGGTTATTGGGGAAATGGTAGGGAATTATATACCAAAGATATTTAAATTAAATTTATCCATAAGTTAAATATAATAAATAACTATATATTTAAAAGGGAAATACTGGTTTTCTCTGAATCTGTAAAAAATAATTATATTTATGTAATTAATTTACTCTTAGACATATTCCTACAAATAGGTTCTTTGCAAAGTAAAAATAATAATAAATGGGTGTGATCAATTTCTTCATTTGGAAAAAATAATAATAATTGGGTGGGGAGAATATAGCATTTTTTGAGAAACATGATAGGAACATTAACATGGGACTAATAGCCTTAATAGTTTAATAAGATCATTGAAACAAAAAGAGTAATCACTGGCCAAGGTAATATACTCATAAATAAAGGAATCGATATATAAAACCATAATAGAGTAGTTAAGGTTGCGTAACATATATAGATATAAGAAAATAATCATGATCAATTGGGATATCACATAGGAATGAGTGGAAGTCATAATTTTGAAAATCATAACATATAAAACGTTTTACCACTAAGACCAACAATACAAAATTGATCAAGCATCGCAATCTGTGTCACATAAAATAGCTGATAAGGCATAACTACAAGGTCACAAAAATATTGGATCATCCATAAAAACATATTCCCCATTAAATAATACAATTTTCAATACTACACATGTCCCATAATAAAATCATGAGATATAAATTTAAACCTCATAAATTAGTCAAACATATAATTCTAATCACATAAATCACATAATAGTAAACCATAAATTCTTTTTCCACAAGGAATAAAATTTATATCATACATTTATTAACATATAAAAAAAATTTTATAATGCATTCAGATAAGGCAACACACTAGAAAAATATAGAATTATATCTGATGATACCCAGAATTCAGTCACTCAATATAAATATATTATAATAGAATCAATAGGGTGAAACATGAAATATATGAATATGAAAAGGATGATGGAAGATCCACATGAATAAATTTAAATGAATGAAAAATAAATAAAATCATTTTATTTAGGTTTTTCATCATTACTATAAAAATAAAGGTATATAAAATTGTTAATGTAGTATTTAAATAGTGGAACAAATTATTTAAATAACTATTTTAATAATAATTATCCAAAATAGAGATCCATTAAAATAGATAATGGCATGAAGAAAAAACAATGGATCATAAGATACAAAATGTATGAGTGGGAAGATAAAAACCATTTTTTGAACTTTTCATAGTTTATAGACATACATAACAGGAAAGGAGATATAAAAGATTATTTTCAATAGAATTAGAGAAAATTTGGAGCGTAATATAATAGAATAGAATAATCATTTAAATTTTATAACAATAATATATAGTTTTTGTATTAATGAATATATATATACATATATATGAATTAGACATACACCTTATAAATATTGAATGTTTTTCTCTATTGAGACGTATTTTATTAAGGGAGAATCAACCAAAATGAGTACTTTCATAATGATATTTTATTTCTATATAATTAAAATAATAATAAAATTAAATTTATCAAAGTGGTAGAATATATAAAATATATAATAGAATAGTTTAATAAGGGATATTCCAACTAAATTAACGGAGATCAAGTCAAGAAAATCCTTGTGCCTTTGGGTAACAGATGGACCAAATTCCAATAAAAGAGAGAACCTAAAATGGATGTATAAATCCTATGAATCAAAAATGAACTATGATAAAATATTATAATTGGTTTATATATAAACCTTATAAGAAATATATGCCTAATATGAAGAACCTATCCAAGAATGTAATTTGAGATGAAAACCGATCAGTTATGATTATTTTCTTGTTTGGAATGTTATTACTTTATTAAAACATAAAATCATATCTTAATAACCTGAATTATGATGAAACATTGAGGATTGAATTTTATAATTAAAATTATCTCAATTTTATAGAGTACATTATGGGAAGAAATTTATGTAGGAATTCAAGAGAAACCCAAAGAATATAAGTGGATTGACATAAGTAGAGGGGTTACTTTTATAGATGTTAAAGGGGGAAATAACTTGGGAAACATGAGTCTCCTGAAAGGTAAATGTGTAATAACATGAGAGATGGGTGAGTTATGTTTGAAAATTTTGATTCAATAAGTAGTATTAACTTCCAAAACTAGAAAATATTTCTTGTATGTGTCAATATTAATTAAATTATACAAAATTTTTGCCTTATCATTTTACCCTCATATAAAACATTTTAATTTATTAAATTACTTAGCATGATAATTATTTTTAGAAAAAAATTACATTACATACCCTCATTATAATTTTTACATGTTGATGAAAATTTTTTAGTTTATTTTATTACACATATATATATGTTCTATATGTGATAAAAATTCATAATGTATAAAAGAAATTTGTAGAAATTTATTTTATCTATTATACGAATATATTATTATTGGTAATTATTTATCAACAGTTTAATGTTACCTTAATTTATATATATATTTAAAGAATAAAATTTATTAAATTAGTTTTTAAATGGGATTTAATTAATAATAAATACACAACTTATTAAAATTCCCATTTTTTATATGTAAAATATTTTTAACAAAAAATTGTATATGTTTATCTCATTTGAGATTTACTTATTATATTTGAATTACATATTAAATAATTTTTTTAAAAAAAATATTACAAACATATATCCTTGAAAATTAAACATCTTTTTTATATTTATTGAATTCATGTATATCTGAAGAATATATAATGGTCATATTTCCCATTTTTATTCTTATATATAACAATATGTACTTCTCAAAAAACATTCCATTATACATACACATTTCATTTTCAATATTCCATATTTTAATATTTATTCTGTTATAATGTTTTACATTAATGTAATTATCAATTGTTTATATTACATTAATATTGTGTTTAAGATATGATATTTAACACCAAAGTTTTATTTTAATAAAATTGTCACAAAAATATTGGATACCACGTTACCCCATTAGAAATTTTCACCTCCAAAATTTCATTAATCGGATTAAATATTGAAATTGGCATTTTATCTCATTACAACTTTATATTACCAAATTGATTGTTAAAACATGTGATTTCACCACATAACATTGACCAAGTGAGAATTCATGTTTCATAGTACATTGTCTCTATTACCCATGATCTCTACTAGTTTCTCCTCATAAAAAAGAATTTTTTCTAATTATAGAGCTTCTGAGTTATTTTAAAATGATATATTAGGTATAACCTTCCTTGGAAATGAAACAAAAAATATCTTTTTTCTCTTATGATAAGTTTAGGGAAAGAAATATGTAATAATAAATAGTCCAAACATTATCAGGAATATAAAATGGGATAACGTCAGTGGGGATTATCATTTCTCACATTATGAATATCATGACCCTCTTCCATGGTGACATTTAACGAAATAATTTTTGCCCATCCTCAAAATATAGAACATGTCGATGATTATCACTATAGGTCATATATTTAATTTTCTCTCATTTGATATATCATTAAATGATAAGAACCTTCATTTATTATGAATGTTTTTCTCCGAATAAAATTTCCACTTTATCTTATTCGAAAACATTAAGAGTTAAAAAACCCTCTCCATATAGATACCCATATGGTTCCATTTGGATATAGGAGTGAAAAATATTTATATATGAGAACTTGAAAAATGTATGTTATTAACCACAATTTTTTTTAAATCCAACAATAATGATATTAGAATATCCACTAGTGTATGAATGTTCCTATCAAATTTATCATCTATTTAGATATTATATGAAGTGTTAAATTTTATTTAAGTATCCAATTATTATTGAAAATGTATCTAAAACATTTATATAAACAATTAATATCAATGTGGTACAGTTAAAAGTTTTACTCTATGATTCCTTACCAATTCATTTAGATATATATGTGGGGGGGTATCATAGTATGTTGATCGAGAGAGAAATCCTCTTAAATTAAAATAAAGTTCACTAACTTTTTAATTCCATCAATAATAACCTAGATGGAATTGTTTCCTTTATACCAATATTAAAATACATGGAAATTTTCTCCCATTTACATATAAGTATGTGTAATGATTCCATAATTTATTTCAGATTTTAAAATTTTGTCCCTAACATGTTTGTAAACCAAGGATTGAGATGTATACACTATAATATGACTCTAAATGTTTTCATACCAAAAGTACTCACTCTGATCCCTATATAAATTTTCGATTCATGGGTGAATTGAGAGTGATGAACAATGTGCATAATTAAAAATATATTATCAATATTCTATTGTGTAAATGAAATATTTCTAATCAAAATGGTATAATTCCATTAATTTCATCATTGAATTCTTTAATTTTTACCACCATATTTTATAACATATAATCTCATTTTATGCATCATTGATCTTTATATTGATATATGGTCGAGATTTTTATGGGATATTATAGTAGTTTATCAATAATCCAAATATTTCAATGTCTACTTTTAATATCCATGATGATTGAGTCGTGTTCAATATTCATAATGGATAAGGTATAATGAACCTTTCATGTTAGAACATCAACAACCTTATTTTCCTTCCTAAATTGTAATTTATTGAGAAATAATAATCCTAGATAAACTCTTACCACATCCTTTGGAATTTTTTCTCATTCTATGTGAATATATACATTATTTTTTTATTATAATATTTATCACACTACACACTAAAATTGTAAATCCTATTAATCATTAATATAAAAATAATTTTTCATATCCTTAGATCATATATCAAGTATTTTTTTAATTTTCTTTTTTAATTAATGTGACGAATAATATACCTACTTATTGTTTTACGAAATAATGATACTTATTCTCATCATTAAATAATCATTTTATGTCAAAAATCCTTATATATTACCCAATACTATGTGTATAATTGTATTAAACAACCTCTAATTGAGATATTGGAAATTATATTCACGTTATTTTATATTGAGAATCCTTACTTTATTTTTAGTTAACGTGGTTAGTAGATTTGAAAAATGTGAAAATTATCTCACATTGCATTATTGGAATCTTTCCATTCAAAGAAAACTATGAATATATTTCACAAATACTAGTCTTGTATATTTTTTAATATCCTCCACTTTGATAGGATCCATGGATTTACATTCAAATATGATTACCTATATAAAGAAGGATTCCTTTTTATCAAAGACTCATAATTAAAGATTTTGGAAAATTGTATATCTTTTCATAAGGTCATTAACACAACATAATATTATTTTTTTACTTCCTTTTAGAATATATTATAATATCATTAATAAAAAATATTATGAAAGTTATAGGTAATATTTTTAGTCCCAATTAATCAAATATTTTATGATTTTCGGGGATTTGTATGTAAAGAGGTATATTAAAATTCATAGTGTCTATAACTTTTACAGAAGACTGTATAGGGTATACCCAATATTTTTACCCTTATTTAATAGTATCCTAATTAAATATCCAACTTCAATATGTATTTATCCTATTTGGGATCATCAAACAATCAATTAGTATGGGGTATATGTTACTTTTTCTCTATAATGATCATGTTATGTTGATGATTATAAATATAAAGAGCATTGAATAATCCTTCAACATAATAAAGAGTATAATTTTATCCCATGGTAAGGCACATAGAATTACAAACCCCTTATTTAATTTCTCTTAATGTATATTATTCAGTTCATTTAATTCAAATGAAAATAATTTATATAAACTATTTGATATTGAAAATGATCTAGGATTGGGTATAGTTGTAATGTTGATCTCACATTTTGCGGGAAGACCATTTAGATCTTTGGGAAATACATCGATATATTTTTGTAAAATTTCAATTTATTCAAAATTTAATATCAACCAAAGAATTTTATAAAAGTGCCCCTTATGTTTTCTTCCATGACCCTTATTACGGAATTAGTTTTTCATCATAATTTCATAATCATCCATCTATCACAATTTCCTCATGGTATTATTTTTTACCTGACCTGAGACTTCAATATCTCAAAACATGATATTAGTTCTATGTAGAAAAATTGATTTCATTCCCAATAACACATTGAATATTTCCAAGATAAGGATGGATTAATTTTCTAAATATTTATTCTAAGTGATAATTCCATAACAAAAATTTTAGGTGGAAAATCAATAATTATTTCAAACTATTATGACATAAGGGATTATGAATAACTAGAATAAAATAATACATTAATATTTATTAAGTAAATTAGAAGTTTACTTTTCACTACTTTGTTATCATGATCCACACTTTTTGTAGTGATTTAAAAGTCTCTTCCATAATTCATTGGTTATGGAGCTTTATATTACTGATTGTCTTCGTTAGTTTGTATATTGGGGTATTAAATTTAAATATTCCAAAGCTATATAATTCTGATGCCTTAAAGGGTGGTGTGTGCATTATATGTTAGCTTATTATCCTCTATTATGATATCTAGACTCTTCATGTATCAATGAAAATTGTTTTCATCTCTTTCAAACCATATATATATAAATAATTATAATTTTTTATTTATGTACTTACCTGGTATCCTCCACCAACATTTTTGGCATGTATGAAGTTGACTTTTTATTTCCTACAAGATATTCAAGATTTTTTATTATGATGAAACATTTTTTTCCTTTTCATGTCATGGAATACGGGTTAAAAATGAGATTATTCGATTTTTAATTCAAATTTAAGTGTCACACATGACCCCAATTTTAATTTTATATTATTATTTTCATAGATTTGGTTCTTTTATTTGAAGTTCAGATTGAGCTCTCAGTTTGAATTTATGTGTTTTGGACATTAAGGGTGGAATTTTGGCATGTAAATGGTCTGTGTGAATTTTGTTTGGGTATACCATGAAACATCATGAGGGAGAGGGAATTTTTAGTTCAATTCCTACCAGTGAGGTTAGAATTACAAGACTTGTGAATGATTTGGAGAAACCATGAAAATCACAGGTGAAGGGTTCTGAATTTTTTTATAGAGTTTTGAGCTAATTATTGCACAGATTACCAAACAATGTATAAAAACCATTACAACCTGCTTCTTCAACATTAGAGTGTACATGGCTGGCACATGGTTTTTCAAACCGTGTGGCCAAACCATGTTGGATTTATAGATCATTAAAATGTTGAAACTCTTATTTACACCTCTCACCTTTATACCTTAATTAATAAGTTTCCTCACTTTTTTGATCTAAGAACACTAAGGGGGTCCTTGAAACCCTTTCTCCTTAGATCACCCTCTATCATAGTTTCCTCTCAAATCTTCCAAGGTGAGAAATTGTTAATTTTTTGGGTGTTCATATTTATCTTATCATCATCCCCCTCTCGTTCATGTTCTTCCTTGGGGGATTATATTTTGGGAAAACCACCGAGTTTGGGTTTGAATTTTGGGTTGTGATTATATAATGTTAGGGAGTGTAGAATACCCCTTGAGCATATTTCATCCTTCCATGAAGTTTTATTTTTCATGAAAACATCATTATGGAAGGTGTTTCTATCCATTTCATTCATGATACATGTCATGTGATGCTTTAGAACCTGTATTTAGTTTCAAAATGTGTTATTAGTGGTTGTAATGGATCATGTGAATTATTGTTGTTTTTTAACGTTGGATGATTGCTGGATGATTTGATTTCAACTGAATCCTATATTTTTACTTATATATATATATATGCATGTATGGTGTTTAATAAAATGTAACAATATCATTGAAAATTAAATTAGGATAATTGAGTTGTGTAAATCCTTGGTTATGTTTTGGTAAAATGATTTTCACTGGGAATTGTGATTTGGGTGTAGTTGTTAAGATACAATTTGATCTATTATTCATGTGTCGATTATTTTGGTTGATGGTTATTCTAGTTGTGATTCATTGAATTGGATTTCGAAGTATACTTTTATGGTTTACCATTGATGTATTTGATGTGGGAAAATCTATATGTGAACAAGCTATACATATTGATGATCATTCATATGATGATGGCCTCATTTATAAAATTCATTTCTTGAACCCATTTGTCTAAATGATTGTCTCACATTTATATTTCCAGTTCCATCCTCCTTCTAAAAAATGGTTACATCAAGCATCCATGCTTTTTGAAATGATTCATTGGATTTATAATGACTCAAATGTGGTTTCAAATCATGTATTAAAAACCATGTCTTATTCAACACTAGGGATTGTGGTTTGGGTGACCTAATGACATAATGGTCCATTTTAAACATTGAGTGTGTTGTATGTTTTCATTATGGTTTTTGGAATGGATTTTTAGATGAATTTAGTTTTTAAAAAATATAAAGGCATAATTTGCACCTGGTGGTGTTTAGGGAAAGTTGGTTTTAAAATGACAATATGTACATGCCCATTTTGTAATTTATATGATTTTTTTTATATTGGGAACCTCTAATGTAGTCCCTATGAGTAGAAGGACATCACATAGGGGGTGTCAATGATTAGTCTTGGAAAGCATGGTGGTTTTGGGTTTTGGTTGAACCACACATGTGATTATAGACCCACTCACCAAAGACAATGATCATGGGATTCATTGGTGTCATATAGAGGTCTGAGTGATGAATTCTTATTAAGACATATTAGATGGGTTAGTGTCCCCATTGATTTTTTGAGAGGCCGGGTGGGACGTGCCACTAGAATGGATAGTTTCGAGCAGCCCATTAGTTATTGACTGCATAGATTCACCATACAATATAAGTTGAGTATTAGTCAAGTATGTCTAGGGATTGATTCTAGATATGCTTTAGAAACATGCATGATTATTATCTATATGTTTTATTTTATTTCTCAACATTACTTTAAGATCTATTAGTTTATTCTTCTTTCACTATCCCATTAAATTATTGTCATTTATTATGATCAATTGGTTTGGTTCATCGTTTTTGGTATGGGGTTTTCAAATTTTATTTTATAAATGCAAATATATTAAGAAAACTGGAAATATTTGTATGTTGTTATAAAATGGGAAAGATCTGTTTGGTTTATTAAACTATAAAAACCTATTTTTTAATTATATTTCAAACTAGTGTTTATGGACTATTTCAGGAAAGGTAATTCATAAAATATATGATTATTTATTAATGATATTTTTTATCACAGTTTAATTACTCCACTTGGCATCGGTAGACCCATGTTGTTTTCTAGGTCTGTTTTCTCGTTCAATTATGCCTTTGAAGTTGGTCGGTCTTGTGGATTATGGGGAATATAAGGTAAAATGGATAATAAATCAGTTGTGATTTGGTTAATTTTTTGGAGTTTTTTTATTCATAGTTTTTATTCTATTTGGATATAGTTTTATATTTATCGATGTTCTGTTAATATAGTTATTACTGTGGGCTCTATTTTTGGTGTTTGATACTAGTTTTTATTTTTATAAATAATTTCCATTATGATACCATTGCTCTTCGGTGCTAGTCTCCAGACTGAGAGGATTAGGAACTCCTATTGTACATTGTATTGGATCAGGTCAAGTGTTAGGTTAGATGACAGACAATCTAGGTTCATGAAAAAATGTCAGAAGAGAATCCCTCCATTATTAAGGGTATCATTTAGATTGGTGATTATGATTATTGGAATATGAGATGAAGATTTAGTATGAATGTCAAAAAACATTGATCATACATATCCTCATGTTTTCAAGGACAGACCGGGATCTGAGTCTCAACTAAGGATTAGTTATCATTGAAAAGTGATGAATATTAAGTGAGCCATTGTGGTGAGGGTTTCTTACATCTAGTGGTGACCCATTTGGGGTTTATTTCATGGTACAAGTTATTCCTAGTGATTTGTTTTTGTAAGGAATTATCCACTAAACCATGTGACTAGGGATTTCATCTATGCTAGTTTTATATCATTAGCGTTTAGGGTGAGTTTGGGGTTTGTTTTTCTTTATCTAGTGTGTGTATATTTTGAAAAGAAAAGTGATTTTTGTAATGTGGGTTTTGAATGGAAAATGATTTTTGTGGATTGGTTTGGGTTTTAAAGAGGTTATTGGTTTGTGAGTAGTTTTTAAAAATGGGTTTTAGTGTTGGAAGATTCCTTGGATGGAGGATGTTTTTGAATTTGAAATAGTAAATGTTGGTTTTGAAAATGAGTTTTGGTTTTGTTTGTGATGTTTTTTCTTTTATCTTGTTGTTTTTCTTCAAATTTTATTTTTTTTAGTTTTGATTAGGTCTTTGTGGAGTTTTGTTTGATATAGATTTTGGTTTTTATTATTATTTCATTATTTAGAGTATTATACAATGAAAATTCCTACAGGTCTTTAATGAGTTTTATCTAGTTCTCAGCCCTACCAAGAATCCTAGGGGAGTATAGGGATCAATTTCATCATGGTTGTTTCATGTCTTATGTGGTAATAGATATTTTTTAGAGGCTATGGAGGGTCTTTGAGAAGTTGAAGGTGTCTTGTGATAATTGGGAACTCTCAAATCAATGAGGGTGTGATCTGTTCTGAGTCTATTAGAAGGTTTGAATTTTGAGAACTAGAGGGTAATCATCCAAACATTATTGTGAGATTGGATGTCCTGGTAAGTGTTTAATAAAACTTTTATCCAATGGTTAATTCCTTGTGAGGGGAAGGAGAATAAATAGGAAGAGATCTCGAGTATCAAGTGGATGGTGAAGGCCTATGTGGGTCACGTCAAGGTGATGATTAATTTTCCCCAGAGATAGCTTTATAGGATTT
Source organism: Viscum album (assembly GCA_963277665.1). Classification (NCBI taxonomy): domain Eukaryota; kingdom Viridiplantae; phylum Streptophyta; class Magnoliopsida; order Santalales; family Viscaceae; genus Viscum; species Viscum album. Next base: position 498,925,163 of record OY728125.1, read on the forward strand.
CTTGAATGATGCACTATTCATATAGGATCTTCATCTATAAATTAGAAATAAATTTTTCTTATCCATTGAATCTCAGTTCAAAAATTTGGTGTAAGAGGTATTTCTAGGTGAGTTAGTTTCTAGAGTGTAGTCATTTGCGGTCGATTATACAATCATTCTTGGAGATCATCACAGTTCCCTATCTTGTGAGAGGTGTATGCTAGATGAAACCTTCCTTGATGAGTCTACTTCATTTTTTCTAGCTTCACTTTATTCAGACCTCTCACTTATATGCTTTTAGTGTTTCCATTTTGTAAATTTAATGTTTTCTTTCTACAATTCCTCAAAAGCATTATGGTGATGTGGTCGTTTGTCTCACATGGTGATGTTCCACATGTTCAATTTCTAGAAGAATATGTTTTAGTTCGATCATTTTATCTCCAAACAATGGGGTATTAGATGATTCAGGCATCAGGGTCCCAGCCACACTCCCCAGAGTAATGCTCTACATGAAGTCAGAAATCATCAGTGTTGTGGGTAACCTTGGTTCAAATCATGTCTCTGATATTAGAGTGGAAATGGGTTGTGATTTCCTATTGCAGTGTTATTGGTCATTACAATCCCCTTCATTGTAGTTTAATTATTTCTTCATAAATTCATTATTGTTTCATTTTTATCTTTATTGTGAGAAGTATCATGGATTTGTTTTCATGTTGTTGGGATAGTTGTTCCTTATGGATTTAGATCATTAATTTATTTAATTAGGTAGAATGGATTTGTTATTCAGTTTTTTTCTATTTCTAAATGTTCATATATTGAGGAAATGATGGATTAATGGTCAGATCATTGTTTGGATTTAATTATTTTATGGGTTTCCCCTTATGTTGAGGTGGGGGGTCTTTAGTTTGGGTTGTGAGTTGATTGTAGTTGTGCATTTTAGTGGTGCAAAAAGTTCTCATATTTCCTTGAATTGGATTTCTTTTATGGATGTTGTGGTGTTGGTATGGTTCCTACAGTGGTGAGGACCCTTTTCTTATATTATTTCCTTTTCTCCTTACTCTTGTTTCCCATAGAGTAGCTTGGGTGTGATTGGTGAGGTATAAAGGTCACACCGAGTTTCTTTATTCTATGTGGCATCAATACATTGAATGTTTTAATTTTAGGTCTCATTTGGCTTGGTGGAATTCAAAGGGAATAATGTTTTTTTGGGGATAATCTTCACACTATTGTCGTTACTTTAATTTTATTTTACTCTCTTTTGGGACTTGGTTATTTGGGTTGAGGTTCATATTGAATTCCCGATATGAATTTATTAGTATTGGAGTTTCCCGGTGGCTTTTTGGTTTGTTCCATTAATCATACTTTTCAGTTAAACCATGAAGCCTATTGAGGCTAAGGGTTTTTTTAGTTTATTTCCTTATATCATGGTTATCCTTCCATATATTGTTCATGGTTTTGAAAAAAACTGTTTATGGACTAGGGAAAACGATTTGGATTAAGATTAGTGTATGGGACATGGCGTAAGACGTAAGCATGGTTAGGATAAATTTTGAGGATAGTGTATGATGGGTTCTACAAACTATGATAGATATAGGGTGAAAAGTAGTTTCGTAGTTTCCAAAACCATGTATCCAAACATCATAGTTTTCATTCTTCTCTAGTTGAGTGTGCATAGTATGCAGACGATTTGTGAAACTATATTGCTTGACCATGCGAGATACCTAGATCTTTAAAAAGTTGTAATTTTAATTATAACCTCCCTAAGTTTTTAAAAAATTGGGGATTTACTCCAATTATTGGTCAATCCACACCAGGGGATCTTGTAACCCCTAATCCCTGGCTCCCCTCCTCCATAATTTCCTTGAATGCTTCCAATGTGAGTTACTATTTGGTTTTTAGTGTTTTCCTTTCCTTTCTCCTCCTCCCACTATTATTCAAGGTTTCCCTAGGCAAGATTATCTTTTTTGAAAAACCTAGAGACTAGGGTTAATGTTCTGGATATGTTTATTTGATGTTAGGGGGTGAGTATTGTCCCTTAGGCTTAGTTCTTCCTTCCCTAAAGGTTTATTTTCATGTACACATCATTGAGGTATGTTTTTCTACCCATTTCCTTTCCAATAAATTCCATTTCATTCTTGAGAGCTTTTATTCGATTTTTAAATATGTGATTTAGGGTTTTGATGTGTTATTTGAATTATTATGGTGTTTTCTTGTAGGAAAATTGGATGAAAATTGTCCTTTATGATATTCCTATATTTATGCTTATATATATGAATTTAAATTGTTTGATAAAATATAAAATGATCCTTGAAGATTAAATTGGGATATTTGCGTTGTGTTTAGATTTGGTTATTTTTGGTAAAATTGTCTACATTATGAATTTTTTTTGTGTGGTAGAAATGCCTATTTGTTATCTAGTGTTCATGTGTGGGTTATTATTGTTAATGGAAATGCTAGTGGTGATTCTTTGAATTGGTTTTTTGATGTTACTTTTATGGTTTACCATTTATGTGAAATTGGATGTGGTAATATCCATAGGTGCGTATGGTGAACATATTGATGAGCACACACATGATGATGGAATCATTTAGAAAATGACCCTCTTGAACCTGGTATTCCAAATTCTCAAGTCCCATCTCTATTTTCCTTTACCTCATCCTTCTCTAAAATTGATTCTTCATGCATCCATATTTTGATTAATGATTCCTTAGTTTTAAAATGACTCCAATGTTATTTCAAATCTTATGTTTAAAACCACAATCTGTTTACCACTTTGGAATTTTTATTGGGGGAATCAATGACATAAATGCTTGTTTTTCACTTTGATCATGTTGTATGTTCTAATCATTGTTTTATGAATGAATTTTAGGATGAGATAAATTTTGATTAGATATAAATTTCTTATTGGAATTTTTTGATGTTTTGGGAAATTTGGTTTTAAAATGACATGAGTTGTAGGCCCATTTGGAACTTTGGATAATTTTTTCTGTGATGAGAACCTCTATAGCGGTCCCTATAAGGAGAGGAAAATCACATAGGTGGTTTCAACATTTGGGCTAGGAAATAATGGTGGTTTTGGGTTTCAGTTGAACCGTGATTGTGAGGACCTCTCCCCTCACCAAATTTTATAATCATGGGATTCATGGGAATCATCTAAAGAGTAGAGTGATGATTTATTAATGACCCTGATTAGTTGATTTGGTACCCCTTGGAATTGATGAGGGTCTTTATGGTATTTTCTTATGGATTTTCTAAAATATATCGGCTAGTTGGTTGTTTATTATGGATATTAACCATACACCAACAGGTGAGTCTAAACTGAGTACGTCTAAGGATTGATTCTAGAGATAATTTAGAAATTCTCCTGATTATTTTTTTTATGTTTTATTTTTTTTATACCTCACTTTATTTGTTTTCTCCTTCAGTTTATTCTTGATTAAACTATCCCATTAACATTCACAAATTTCATTTTATCAGTTTATTGGGTTCTTCCTTTTTTAATGGGTTTTCAAATTGTATTTTTGAAATGGAAATATTTTATGAAAGGTGGAACACATTGTGTGTTGTTTTAAAATGGTAAAGCTATGATTTGTTATTTAAATTATAAAAACTATTTTATAAATGTATTTCAAACATTTGTTTATAGATTATTTCTTGAAAGGAAATGTATGGAATCTGTTGTGATTACATACTAGGCTATTTATGATCATATTACACTTGTTCCACTTGATGTTAGTAGAACCAAGATATTTTACAAGTATATGATTTTGGTTAGGTTATTCCGGTTTAGTGGGTGAGTCTTGTGGATTGTGGTGACCATGAGGTCACATGGAGATCGTGTCAGTTGTGGTTCAGTTTAGATATTCTTTTACAGTTTATGTCTTGTTAGTTATCATTATATCTATATATATTTTATTTATTTATCAATGTTTAGTTACTATAGTTCTGGTTGCGTGTTCTATTTGGATTTTATTATCCATGTTTGTATTGAGATAGATTGTTTCCATTGTGATATCTTCGATTCCCAACACCAGTTTCCTGCTAAAGAGGATCGATAATGCCACTTGGACAATGTCTCTGGCCGGGTCAGATGTTAGGTTCGATGAAAGCCTCGCCTTGTTTGTGACCTTAAGAGAACATGAAAGAATTTATTTTTAGCTACCAATTAATCATTTTGTTAATTATTTTCATATACATGGTTTTAATCAACTATAGAAATGAAAAATGAATCATTCTAGTTCATTGAAAAAATAGGTTACATTCATTACAAGTCTCATGTACTTCACCTCATAAAAAATAATATATTATTACTCCTTTTTCATACCACGCAATTTGAATGAAAATATTTAGGGAAAAATATTGTTTAAATATTTATTTCTTAAACTCTTATGATTTTATAGATTAATGTTACTTCATTATCTTCATGATCTTGATCAAGGAATTCTATTGGATTGTTTTACCTTTAAATGATAAACAACCAAAACTAACTTCTTGTTTAAAAGGAATTAATAATAGATGATATCTTTTTTTTTATTAAATTTTTGAATAAATATTTGATCTTATGATCCAGAAAAGGATGGTGACTGTCATAACTTGATGGGATTGATTGTAAGGTTATAAATATTTGGTGCATTTGGTAGATCGATGTATTGAATTTTTTTTCCTGATAACCAAATATATCATAGCGATAAATGTTTACACTGTATGTCCCAACCCATTTAGTTATTTATTTGGATAATCACAACATTACCTATCATGCCTATTTTTTAGTTGGTTCATCCTGGTTCCATCCATTTCATAAAATAAAAACGGTTCATAAGAGTACTAAATAATAAACTCCATATAAAAATTGAGTAAAAAATAAAAAATAAATTATAAAATGTCTAACTATATCAAACCATCATTTCACCATATAAAAAATCAGTTAAACCTATAAATATTTAGATTCAACCTCAATAACATTACTTGAATAATAAAACAATTGTTTTAATAATTAAACCATCAATTAACCAATGATTGATTTACACATTACCATTTTATTCTCCTTAAAATGATCAAATTAAATAAACAAATCCATTTTTGATACACTCTAGGATGACCCGAAGTTTATATTAACATATATTTTGTATTATTTCATATAATTATACATTACATCACAAAAATAAAACACACCCTAAGTACCCAATGATTTAGTTTCTTTGAATACAAGCTACAAAGCCATCTTATTAAAAAATAATTCCTTGACATCTTCATCAAATTACACCAAACATGATTTACTCTTAGAAATATTCATATATAAATTTTCTTGAGGATGTAGGAAACATAATTAAAATATGATCATAAATTATTAATAAGGGGATAAATTATATCAATGATGTTTTCGGAATATATCATTAAAACATAAATGTGAATGCATCATCAAAATAATATAAATGAAATTATTAATGGAATACGATATTAGAAACATAAGGCCTAATAATGATGTGTGATAGAATAACCATAAATCAAATAATATAAACATATAATTATTAAATAATAATCATGAAAACATAACATATACCATAACATATGAATAAATTGTAATAAGAAAATAATCAAGAACCAATGATACATAATAAAGAAATTTGGAAAAATCACAATCATAGAAAATAATAAACTTTTTTATGGATAACCATAAAGACAATCATAATATACTGGATATAACATCAATACCTATGATTTATAAAATATATTATCAATCATCACTTCATATAAAGAAAAAACATATTAGGTTAAGGAAAAGTACCCTTATGTCTTAACATTAATGAATAAGTAGCCTTATCCACATCTTATAGAATTATCATAACATATAAACTTACCTGATGTGTTGTAGGGATATATAACTTTAGGACAACCCATCAAATAATGATAAACCACACATTAGGGTTCCACATGTATTGTACACTAAAAATAGCTTGACTAATCCCTTGAAAAAAGATTTCACAAAACATTTTTATAATATATCACATAAGAATTAATTAATAAGTAGATCAAATGATTCCCAAAATTAAATCACCAAAAAGAAAAAAATATCAACATATTATAAAAGTTCAAACAATGAAATAGTCATAATCGATGGATATTCCATAGTAAGAAAGGAAAATGGAAGAGGAATAATGAAAGTAAATTTCATTATGTTTTTGTATCATTAAGATAAAACTAATTTTTTGAGTAACATTGAAATCTATTTTAAAAAGTTTAAAAAATATCCTTAATAAATTATTTTAATAATAAACATCTAAACAATTGAATCTTGAAAAAAAACTAATTATATGGAAAAATATATATTGAGTGGAACATATAAAATTTATGGAAGTTGAATGAAGTAATATTTTAAGTATTGTTTTATTAAAAAAATCCAAAATTCATTAAGATATATAAAACTTCTGATTTAAGAACACTAAAGTGAAATAAAAGAGTTATATAATTGAATAAATATTCTATAATAAAAATAAAAAAATATTCTTGGTCTAAAATAACATGTTCATAGTAGAGGGATGCCTATTTTTGAGAGATGATATTTTTATAATAACATGATTTTATGATTAAAACCTCAATAAAAATGAGTTCATTTAAAAATATAAAAAAATAGATTTTGAGGAGAAGAATCTGTCAAATATATTACATTGATAATGAAATATAATTTCTCTATAAATAAATAGAAAATATTAGGTGATATAGATAAAGAGAATAATATATAACAATTAGATTATCTTATCCAAATAAGAGATTTTATGATCAGTGAGATGAAATTGGGTCAATGAAAAATATATAACTTTGGTAATAAATAAATCAATTTACAGTGAAAGACATTAAATAAAATATAAGTAAAAATGAAATGAATCAAAATTTAATTATTTAAAAATATTTCATTGGTTTATTATTCACATTATATAGAATAAAGTATGATCATAATAGGAAAATGTTCTCAAAAAAAGTATGTTGTTATGAAAAACCGTTACCATGGATACCCACATTGTCTGATGTGCTCTAACCTTGTTGAGACACCAAATATTACCTAAATAACCTTATTTGGAACGAAGTATTGGGGAATTATTCTTGTGACCTTGATAAATTCAACATGAGATATAAATATAGGGGGGTAATTTGGGCGGGGATTTAAGAAAAAACTAAAGGAGAGAAGTGGATTGAATTGGGTAGGGGAGGGGTACACTTATAAATAAGAATATAGAGAATTTATTTGGAAAATGAATCTTTGTAAAGGATAAACAATGAATAACATGTTATTTAGTGTATTTATGTGTGGTAATTTTGATTATAAAAGTAGTATTACTTAAAAAATCAAAAAAAAATCATCTAGGATGCATAAATGTAAATTTAAATATTTAAATTTTTTTCATTCCATTTTACCTTTATTTAATGCATTTTACATGATCTAATTATACACCACAACAGTTATATTTTCTAATAAAATAAAATATGTACAATATTATGAAAATATAATTTGATGGTTCAGTATTTAGATTCCATTTAATTAAAGTCCACATCAAAAAGAGATAAAAAACATATCGAAAAAAGAAATAATTTATTTTAAATTGTAAAATGAATTAATTATTATTACCAACTAATAATCATAAGTTGAATGAATTTTTTTTAAATAATATAGTTTCTATAAATTTCATTATAATAATTATTTTAATTTGATATACTGAAAAAATACATATCATATAAACATTCACATTCTTGGAATATATAATATATTTACCAATAAAAATTAATCTTTTGTTATTTTGGTCTAGGATTATTTATTATGTGTGAATTATGTTTTATGTATATTTTTAATAAGTAAATAATTTCCATCAAATAAAATTAAAAAAAACCAGAGACCTATTTGATACATGTATATCCAATGACCATATATCAAATGACCATATAAAAGTCATATTGCAATTTCACATTCCTATATACACCCTTAAATGCTTCACTAAAATCATCCTTAATTTTTAATTAATTCTTTATCATGATTTTTATCATATTCATAATTTTATATATAACTGTTATAATATTTGAAATTATATTTCCATTATCAATATAATAATTTTCATTCCACGTAATACTATACATTGACAAAATACGATATTATTTATCATACTTTTTGTGTTTCATGTATGACATGCTCTCAGACACATGTGATTTATTTAAATTAAAATTTCTCAATAAAATTTACATTTTGACATTCCATTATGTAAAGTTATATTGTAACATAATGTTGTGTTATTACATGTCCTTTTTTACCCCTATTTTGGTTGTACTTTATTTGGGGTTTTAATCGAGTTGGTTCGGGTGAAATTTAGAAAATTTCAGATATTTAAGGGGTTGTGCATAGTAGGATCATAGTTAGGGAAAACCACATGGATTTTTCTAAGAATCATGCATCCATGGAAGTGCCACTAGAAGGGGAGACATGATTTTTCCATACTGTGTGACCTCTCCCTCAAATTGTGTGGTTTTGAATAGTGGGGCTTTTCATGGTTAGTGTACGGTTAAAGTAACCTTTCACCCAAACCATGTTCTCCAAATAGAATCCCATATAGGGCGCACGGTTACAAATAACCATGTGACACAAGATTCATGCATTGCGCTGATGTTTTTAATAACCCAAAAATCAATTTTCATATATCGAGACCCTATGTTTATCCCCAAATCAAACCCTCTTGAACATAATTCATTTTTATAAGTCGTAAAGTCTATTATGATGTATTTTTGGCTCCTCAAACCCCTTCCCTTGGAATATCTAAGCACAATTGATCTTGTTGGATCTCATTTAGTTATGTAAGTGTTCTATCATGTTGTTTTCTTCTGAACACACTTCTTTCTTGCATTGATATTGATATATCTCCATGATATTGATGTATTTAACCACTGTTTTGATGGATATTGATTCTAGGTTTTTTTTCTTGATCTCTTATATCATTATTATGCATTGATGAATCAAGTTGTGGGTGTTGGGTTGATTTGATTATGTGATTAATTGTTGGTGGTTCCATGATGACTTACACATCAATTGGAACCTTTAATTTCTTGATTAAATCGAAATAAGTTTTCAAATTATCCTGGAAACCTAAATGTGAGATGATTTGGGTTTGATTTGGATATTGGAATGGAATTTATCAGAACCCCATAACAATAAAAACTATTTTTGGGATAATTGGGAAAATTTATTGTTTGATTTGAAGACTAGATTGATTAAATTAATTTGATGTTAGTAGTTGTGGAAAATGAATAAAATTTAAATATTATATGAATGGGAATGAATTTTATGAAATCCATGATTTGTTTTTTGGAATGAAGACATCACATTCCAAACTAAAATTGGGAAATTTTATTTGAATTGATTCGAAATGATTTATTTTCCCATGATTGATTGGTAGATTAAATTCCCCATATAGGACACCCTAATGGGTTTTATTTTTGTTTTCGAAAATGGTATCCCTTAATGGGGATTATATTGACTGTCTGATATGGGCACCAAACTGGGGTGGAGTTTTATTAATTAATATGGGTTCCCTTATTGGGGTTTAGATTGAATTACTTAAATCTGATTCCCAAATGGGGAGCTAATATCAGCATGAACAAATATGTATTTCAAACTGTGCTGATTGATTATAAAACTATTTTACTAATGTCGACTAATTTTTGTAAACCATTCTTTTAATCCTATTTGGAGGTATCTTCCAAAATTTTCATTAATATAATGTTTTTAAAATATGAAAAATAATTTTCATGCCTTGATTTATTGATATTTATATCATAATTTGGTATTTGTTATGCAATTTATTATTTACCAGTTATTTAGAACCTACTATGATGTTTTTCTCACAACCAACCTTTTTCTTTGGGACATTGTGGATTCATATTTACTAAGTATGGCTAAAGGGAATGTTTCACTTGGATGTTGTGTGTGTTCTTTATCCTTAGGACCTAGAGGGATGGAGGTCACCAATGGATATTATATACACTTGTTACATGAGTTTTTTTGGAAATTATATCATAGAATATGTTGGCTACCTCGATGATGTACTACTGTGGGATTTTTTAAATTATTTGTTTGCGGTACATAATCCTTTAAGAGAGTTGATCATACTAACTTATTTCAATTATCATCTACTGTTTCCTAGAAAAATAATTCCCTTGTGAATCTTATATGATTCCTAGTTCTATTCATTAACCCATGGTGATCGAGAATTCCCTTCACACCATGTTAGGTTCGGCTTGGGTATTATGGTACCAGGATATCGGGAATGGTTCCTAAAAAATTGGTATCAAAGGATGGTCTTTAATCATTACATGATGTTGTTATGATTTTTTGATGTCCTTGATTATAGGAGATAGATTTTTTGGGTTATATGAGTATGTTTCAAGAGAGTTCCTAGCTAGCTCTCATCGTAATGAGAATTAAGTCACCTTGGGTGTTTGGGAAAATATTCTTCATGAATGTTTTTATTAAATTATATTATTTTCCCAACCTTTTTTTGTGTGTTTTGAAATCCTAATATTAAATTTTTCTTAAGGTAATTAGTTTTATTATATCCCATATCTTTGTTTCCTTGATCTACATAATCTTATTAATGCTTTAATGTTTGTTTTTGATGTTATGCGACATAATGACTCTGATAAAATGTTTTAAAATGACACCGGAGGAAGCTTCTAGTGAACCAAATTGAAAAGATCCCCTAGTGTACCTGAAGCTTATTGAGATAGTGATGCGTGTTTTCTAGTCTCTAGGACAAGCACCGACACCCGTTCATATTATTCCGGATCTAGTTGTGGAACCTTAAAAGGAAGAATATCTGAATAGTTATAAATAATTCTTTCAATATAATCCACAAAAATTTTATGAATCTAAAAACCCTTAAGATGATGGGGAATGGTAAAAAATAACCAAATTATTTATGAGTTCTTGGAAACACATGATTTTGTTATGGTTAAGTGTGCTAACATTACTCTGGAAAGGGCGTAGTAAGAGATGGTGAGTGTTGATGTCGAAAACGAAGATGCATTAGGGATTGGAATAAAAATAATTTACTGTCCTTTTCACTAATTAGATATATCCAGAGTCGGAGGTCTTAGTAAATTCTTCAATGTTTCTTAACCTTTAGGAGGGTGACAAGGCAATGATGTAGTATGTGAACCGTTTTGCTGAGCACATACATTATTCTCATAAGGTAGTGAATAATGAAATACTAAAGACACGAATATTTAGGATGAATGATCTTGATGACATCCAATCCAAAGTCTTCATGTAGAATCTCACATATTATGATAACATACTATATATATTATTGATGGTTGAGCTAGATATGGCTAGTAAGTGAGGTCTGACTGGAGTTCCCTTTTCTCCTTGGGGCAGTTCAATGAGTTCCATTAAGGGAATGAGAAAGTCAGGTGAGTCACGTGGTGGCTATAGATACAAGGAGTCATCCTAACCTCTTGTAGTTCCCCAAAGATGTGTTATAACTTTTTAATAGTGGTGATAGGTCAATTATTCAATGTGATCTTACTCTGAGGTGCCAAAGAACTGTAGATCATGTGGCCACTCAGGCCACCTATTGTAGTAATTCCATATCTCCTATTCTCCATGAATTGGAATGATCTCATCATGAGATAAAAATACTATGGTGGAATCATATGACTCATGGTTTAAAGGTTAACATCCAAAGGCATCTAAAACGAAGCATTTTCTTACTATGGAAGAATAACAAGAGGAAGTTAATTCTATTCCAATGACCATGAGAGCTACCATATATATATTTTCATATTTAATGGATTATTTTTTTATAATGGTTCATCATAATGATTTTTATCGAACCATGTTGTGATCGTAAGAAATATTACTATAGATCTTTTACATTATGTGATAGATTCTACTCCTCCCCTTTGAACGAATAAAGAGTAGGGTCTTCGAGGTGTTGGTCATGTTTTCTCGATATTAGAGTTTGAACATAACTATGATTTTCTAGTTCTTGATGTCAAACCAATTTATTAAATCCTTTTAATGGATTTTTTTATTTCTAATAATTTACAAATTGACTATTATCTTTAGTGAGTCTCCTTTATTGTACCAGATAATATATTCCATGTATTTCAAGAATATGGGGATTTGAAGTTAATTTGATTTGGACCATCTTTTCTGAAGTTTGGTAGGGTAGTATCAATGCATTCTTTTTACTAGGAGATGTAATATTTCAGTGATGATCTCCATATATTAATCATTGAGTTTCATGATGAAATTATGTCTAATATATCTGGTCATCCACCAATAATATTGTTAGAGTTCTCTCTTGATTTACCCAGTGGTACTCATCCGGAATCTATTCCTCAATTATGTATGTCAGCCGTAGAGTTGAAATAGTTAACAAATCAATTTTATAATCTACTAAGGAAATGATTTATATCACTGCGTGTTTCTCCTTAGGTGGAACCTATTATCATTGAGAAAAAATATGATTTAACACTTCAACTCAAAGTTGTTTTCAGAAAACTAAATCGATTTATGGTTGAGAAAATATATATGTTACAATATAATGATGATCTGTTTTTAAAGATGATATGGGAAAAGTGGTTCCCAAAGATTGTCCTTCGGTCTGGTTATCACAATTTTAGAATTAAATATTTTCATATTCTAAATTCTACCGAATAGAGTAGGTATGAAAACATTGAGTATATTTTTATTAACTTTGGCATGAATAATGCTCCTAGTGTCTTTATGTCTTTGATGAACATAATATTCCATGTGTACATAGATTCATTCATTGTGGTATTTTTGGATAATATTTTTGTTCATTCCAAATCTACAGACATTCATGTGAGACATCTGAGAGTAGTTCAAGAAATATTTTTATATCATTGAATTTACATGAAGCATTCAAAGGAAGTTATTTTTATTTGAGGCGTTAAGTTCATTGCAAACAAGGTCTCAGAATAATGAATTTTAGTCGATCAGGAAAAGGTGAAGGCTGTTATGAAATGTGAGAATCCACATATATTTTTAAATATATAAATACTTTTGGACATGGTGAGGTATTATTATAGGTTTTTTAAATATTTTTCAAAGATGTATGCTCCAATGACTTACCTCAATCAGATGGGAATGAATTTGTTTTTGAAAGAAAAGTTTCAGATTTCATTTGATGAGTTGATATGTCTTTTAAATTATGTTCCAATATAGACCCTTAAAATGGTTAGTTTGGGATTTGTGGTCTTCTATGACACATCGGGTATATGTTTTGTATGTGTTATTATAAAGGAAGATCATTTGGTACCCAATCTCTGTAAAACAAATTCACCACATGAGAATAATTATCTGACCCATAATCTCAAACTCATATTATTGATGCTTTATCTTAAGAGTAGGTGGTTTTAGCTTTTCATAGATAGGTTTACACTCTATTCAAACCAAAAACCATAATTTATTTCTTCTCTAAAAAATATTTGAACCTAGTATAGAAACATTGGATGGAGTACCTATAGAATTTTGATTTTGACATTCCCTATACCTAGGGGAAGGGTAATGTAATTGTTAACGATTGATGAAAGATACTTCTAACCTAGGCTGTAAAATATTCATTATAAGAGAGGAACAATATAAATATTTTTGATTTAATGATTTTTGGAGTCCAGGAGAAAGTGGTTATGGTTTTGTAACACCATGAATTCTTATGAATTAATTATTAAAAGTAATTAAAATTTATTTGAAATCTTATCTTACATGAATCACCGAGTTTATCTTGCATTATATGGGACTCAATGTTTTAAAAAACCAAAATATATTGATAATATTATGGTTTAAATGTGAAAATTTTAATTTAGTTGTTAAACACGGCTATATGAATAGTAATTAATAATTTAAAAATATTATATATAAACGTTTTATATAAATAACACTTACTAACAAATGGTATTTATTTTTTATAAATGTATTTATATGTTTAAAGAATTAAATTTTCTTGAAAATATGTTTTTATTTAATTTTTAAACCAAGAATAAATTAAATTAATTCCATTTTTAGAAAATTAATTTTACAAAATAAATAGAATGTTTTAATATAAATGTAAAAATTATTCTGCATTGAATTTTCTTAGATGTTTCTAAGAAGATATTTTTTTGATGAATAATGAAAAATATTGTTTTTTATTAACGATTTTCATTTCAATTGTGAATTTAGAACATAAAAATTTTTGTAATATATTTTTAAATATAAAATTAGTTCAATTATATATATATTTTTTATATTAATCCATTATATTAATTAGAATAAATTTCATATTGATTTTTGATATAAAAACTTTTTTAACTTTTTATTTTTTTCGCTTTGAAATCTATTTTCATTATCGCATATTCATGTATAATTTCAAATTAAAATTTTAAAATTATATAATTTATACAATGGAATATATTTGTGTAATAGGATAGATTTATATTATCTAAAAAGTTTAACATAATTTCATACTATAATTAACAGTAAAAAATAAAAAGTAATTACTGCGGTTAAGGTAAATGTGGGTTTACTAGGGTTTAAAATACAATTATAAGGGATAAAAATGATCCTAAAATTTTATAAACCCCATTTTTATGGACATATATCAACATTATAAAGTCTATATCTCAATAAAATTCACTTTTTTATCCTTTTTTCATGTGAAATAAATGGTCACAAAATAATCTGAAGTCATTACAATAGTTCTATTCACCTTACTTGTAAAAGGCAACCCATTATCCTCTCCTAATCAAAAACCCAAAACAATTTGGTTCAAAAATACATTCAAAAATATCTTCCTTACATACCTTTTATCATCCAATATTAATTTTTCTATTCATTAATTCAAGCTATGGAGGATTTAGGTTATACATAAAGAGGTTGTCCGATGAAGAGCTAATGTTCATAACTTTACATTTTTTGTTTTACTTATTCATCTAAATCCATAACATATTATTATATAATTAATTAATAATAACACAATTATCTCCAATAAATTAATATTTTATTATTATAATTTTATATCCTTTATTTTTCTCCCCATCCATCAAATGGGAAATAAACTCATCATTTATGTGTACGATGAACTACCACCTCATAAACCGATGTTATTTGTTTTCATTCACCACCTATCACACCTAGATATAATTATGGATTGATTTTTTATATTATATATATATATTATAATTATATAATTATATAATTATTATACCACATATATATTTTTAGTTATCATTCTGTGGGAACATTTTAATGTCTCTTGTCTTTATGGCAAGCTAAAGCCTCACAAAGGGATCTTTTTTATTAATGATTTAAATATTAGGTAATAAGGATGGGTTTAATAAAAATATGTGATATATATTACATAAAAAATTAATTTTATATTTTATTTACCTTTATTTATTAAAATCCTTCAAGTAAATGGAAGTAGCCTTCATGCGTGTATACGACCTACCATATCCATGAACAATGTATTTCATTTTCTATCTCTATCTTTTATGGATTACTATAAATACATATTTAATGAAGATATATTATATTTATATCATGGTTTAAATTATATATATTATAAAACCATGATCAAATTAATGTGAAAAAATATAAAAAATAAAAACATACACAAAAAACAAAGCAGTTGTTTCCCAAAAAGTGAATTTAAAATAGGATTTTTAACAAACATGTAATTAATGTTCATAAGTAAATCATATGTTTTTTTAAATAAATAATTATGGTACTATGAAACATTTATAATAAAATTATATTTTTTATAGAAGTGGTTTGAATGTCTATGATGGAAGTCAATACTTATGTTAAGATATTTTCATCTCACTTTTTACTTCTGTGAGACACATCATGTTTTTACCACCAATTTCTTTTCTATTGTGTATGTACTCCAACTGAATGTATTTTATTATTATTCTCCTGAAAATTTTGTGTATTTAAATATCCAATTGAGTATATCTATTTCAATGGGCTTATGATTCAATGTTACCAAATTTGTAATGGTTTTATGATACAATCTCAATATTTATCATAATTGTTTTTGAATGACCTCTATTAATGAAATCCTATAATTTATCTCTCAATAAAGACATGAATTTTCTTATCAACTTGTTATATCTTGAGAATAAATTATTTAACATTCATTTTACTCTCTATATGTAATTATTGTTTGAATATAATGTTTTTAAGAAAAATTATCATCATTTATCTCATCGATCAAAAACCCTATTTATTTTAAATCCAATAAAAAAATAAAAATTATAAAATTATTTATGAAATAAAGGATTTCCCATCTTTTAATATTTAATAAAAGAAATTAAGGGAATCTTCAATTAATTTTCCAAGCTATTCCTCTTTTAATATTACTACAAATGTTAGAGGAATATTTATTTTAACATTTATGAAATGAATGGATTTTACAATCATCATTACCACTAAATGTTTTTAAGATTTCATTGGATATTCAACAGTTTTTTTTCAATGAAAATTATTTCCAAAATTTTTTATTTATTTTTTTTGTTTTAAAAACATATTTTCAAGGAAATTTTATTTTCATCAAGATATGTTTTAAGTGATCCGTAAAGATTTATTTATACATTTCTAAGGATACTTTTAAAGAAAAGGATTTTGATAATTTTATCCTATATTGAAATGTTATTTTTATGGGTGAAAGTATATTTTCGTTATAAAATGTTCCTTGTGATATTTCAAAATAATTTTCAATGAATCATGAAAACAATTTATGTTACTTATTCATTACTATAGATATAATCCAAGGATACAATTCTTATTATATATTAGAAAGGTTTATATTTTTGATGTAAATATTTTTATGAAGCATAATTCTCTTCCACAAGTGATATAATGTAAAAATGCTTCTGAAACAAAATTCTTATTTTATAGGTTACGATATGATGAAATAATAAAATTATTATGAATCATGTTTATATTTTATTGGTTATGTTATGATGAAATAATTATGAAACTGATTTCTTTTCTTCGGGTTTGTTATAATAAATGTTTTATGATATTGTGATGCATGTGTATATGATTTTTATTATCTTACTGGGGGGTCCCTATATCTCCCTCTAATTAATTCAGTATATATGGATAAATCATGGATAAAATATTATGTGTGAAACTCATTACATTTAAACAATTTTATGTGTGAACTTGATCACATGTTCGCAATGTTATGCTTGAACCTGAAGTAATTTCCACAATGTTAGGAATTAAATTGATTACTTATTCATTATGTTCTTCATGGACCTCTATTTCATTCCCATAACGTTATGTATGAAACAGGTTTCATGTACATATGTTTATGTGAGGGAATTATTTCCTATCCCTTAATTAGTGATTGCACATCTTTCTATTTATACATGTTCACAATTTTTTAAGATTATGTTTAGGCCAAAACACTATGTTTTATGCCAATGTTATGTTCTCATAGATCATGTTATTTAATTCCAATATGATTCATTTATTATTAATTTATGGGATGTATTCCATGAAATAAGTTTATGATCCATGATATGAAGACTATGGGTTTTAATTTTAATTCTTATTCTCTTATACCATTATGCTCATAATATATTGATATCTCTCTTGTATACCCTTACTGAGAATATCATATCATCCTTTTTGATATTTATTTCCATAGGTTATGATCTAATTTATTATATATGATATTTCTATGAATGATGAAGGTTATGAATAACAAAGTGGGGGATGGTTTGGATCACTGTTGGGAAAGTTTTTTACGTATCACAGTTTCTAAAGGCATTAGATATAAATGATTATAGAATGTATCAGTATATTATATAGTGATTTTTCTCTATTACGATGTAATATTTATATATCACAATTTTGGGTATTTATATATGGTTCTATATAATGGTTTGGTTAAACTTTAGAAACCAGGATGAGGAAACATTAGTGAGATCCCTAGGGATATTTATAATGATATATCTCGGGATATGTCTTAGGATATGTCTATGGGATATTCACAGTATAGGAATTTGACCTTGATTTTTAGTAAATGATAGAGTTAATATTTTCTATGAAATTACGTAACTATCAAGACATTATAAGTGGATGCCTCTCTATTACAGTGGTACCTTGGGGTAACAACTAAAAAAATGGAATATTGAATTGGAATTAATCATCACCAAGGGCTTTAAAAAGGGTCTCTATCCACATCAAGTTTGACACTCATAGGGGATATGTTTTTTTCAAATCACAAACACGTCATGAACCACCATGATGTATTTTAATAGTGGCCATGAATGAACTAGGTTGTGTTTAAGGTGTCATAGATTTAAAATAATGTGTCCTGATTTTGACAATCTATATATGATTTTTATTGAATATGTGGTTTTCCACTTTTATCAGTTCTCCATTCACTATAAATTATGGTAGTTGCCTATTGATGGAGGCTTGATGAACTATGCTAATATTAAATTCAATGGAAAATTCAATGATTTCCTCATGATAAACAAAAATTTATGGGTTATTGAATGAAAAAACCTCATTTTAATGATCACACAACTTTATCAAGATATGAATCATAAAGAACATTAAAAAAGAAAATGATAGTACACAATTATATTGATTCCTTCAGGTGGAATCATCCACCAACTTTTAGTGGGTCCATTGATGTAGTAGTCACTGAGAAATGGATCAATACTACTGAAAATATATTTTCCATTCTTTAGTCTTCATACCATGAAAATTTCATTTTGAATTTCCATTATTTTCTTGGAAAAGTAGATCAATGGTAGAAACATACAATGGAAATTATTCAAGAGGAATTAATTGACACCATGTAGTGGGATTAGTTTTAGATGATATGTTTTATTATGTAATTTCCTTTTATTCTATAAACATTGATGGAGAAGGAATTTATTAGGATCAAATAAAAGGATGATTAATCTATTGGTACCTGTGAAGATAATTTAACATATATTTCAAGGTACACTTTTGGTTTAATCATCAGTCCAGAAAGGATAGTTGACCAATTCTATGGGGTCTTAAGACAATGTATTTAAAAATTATTTTCTATAAGAGACTTTTGTAGCTACAAAAACATCATTTGATTTTAACTAAAGTTTGAAATAAAAATAATACATTTAGATCATTCCCATGGGATTGATATGAAATAGACGATCAGGAATCATGATAACTCAAAAAATCACATGGTGGAAATAAACTTTAGTCACCTTTATGCATGAAATGTGGGAAAACCACTCAAGTGAATTATTGAATTGAATAAGAGGGTGTTACTAGTGTGATAATACTAACCATTTAGAAAAATATTGTATAAGTGATATGAAGAGGCCAGTCAATGAATTGAATGTAGTGAGAGATCAACAAAAAGCACCACCCACAGTCTAGTGTTTCAAGTGAACATATTTTTGGGAATTATTTGATTTAAATCCCCAATCTAACGACCAATGTGGATTATAATACATAAAATCCTATAAAGATAAATGATAAAGGGATCTTTTAAGAAATTACAATGGATGAAGTGAATCATGAAAATTATGGAACATTTATCTACCACTCCTTAGTTGTGATTTTTATGTATAATTTTGTATGAATGAGCCATATTGAAATAATTATTGTTCATCATTTCATGAATTTTCATATGTTTATATCTCTATATGTGGATTCTAGAATATTGAAATCATGTATTATTATTTTTTGTATAATGGGGAACCCTTCATTCCAATGAAAATGATTTGTATTAGATAATTTCTATATAAGGAAAAAGGGGTTAATTATATCTTGGATGTGTATATGTATCTATGTAAGATTATTTTATGATTTATGGATACCATCATGAGTTTATGAGATTCAGGTTGATCCTAATTTCAAATTTATTTATAACTCTAATGAGGTTTTATGGGATGTTATTTTATCAAGAATATAGTAATTTTAATAGACATTTATCGAAATATATCCCTTTGGGATTGTATATGTTTTAGGGACAATGTTATTTGGCTGGGTGGGAATCTTTATGGGTTTTTAAAATTTTACTTAAGCTACGGGTAACCTTTAGAATTTATCTTATATTTAATGCTGAGGAAATTATGGGTTGTCATCTATAGCCTTAAAAAGTTATCACCCAACATTTCAACTACAGAATATATTTCTTTGGATCTAATTTCTAGAAATTACATTAAAAACGAATTAATATTAAATAGAGTAACACATTGATTTATATCTAATTAGGACCTAATGTTTACCTCATTGTTTTGTAGAATTCATAATCAAAATCTTGATATGAAGTTGAGTTTCAAGAACTACATATCATCCTTAGAAAAATGGTTAGTCTATGAGAATAATTGAAACCCTATAAGAGAAGATAAGATCTTTTTATATGGATTTAAAAATATATTGGGATCAATACCTTATTTTTTTTAGTTTTTATACAAAAATAGATTTTACTCATGAACTCGGATGGCTCCTTATGAATACCACTAGGGAAAGAAATTTATAACACCCACACTTTGAAATTAAATTCTGAAAAAAATATTGTGGGACAAGAGGTAAAAGATGAAATAGAAGAAAACATCAAATAAATTTCAGAACACGTAAGGGTAATAAAAATTTATGAGAAATTTTATCTTGATAATCATTGATGTGATTTGATGTATGAAGTTGGTGAGAAGTTGTTTCAATGACTTTTTTGTGGAATAATGAAAAGAAAACTATTTCCTTGGTATGTTGGTCTCTTTGAAATTATTGATCGTATCTGAACTATATATTGTCACATGGAACATCCACTAAACCCCTATCATGTTCATGATGGATTATATATATCTCTACTGAGGAAGTATATAGTTGAATTTTCACAAGTACTGAACTCATAGGTCACACTGCTGGACAATGTTCTTTCTTATATGAAAAAAACATTAGGGATTCTGTATCATAATGATAATGTTTAATGAAACAATACCAAACACCTATACAATGTTTTTTTAGAATACAACAATTTTAAGGAGCAACGTGGGATCCTAAAGTTGTAATGTGGATTAAGTATCATCAATTGATCATACCAAATTTATGAAAATTGACGGAAAATTTAATTTCAATAGAGGATGAATGTAACACCCCTTGTTTTTTAGGAAATATTAATTTTTCAATAAATTAAATTTATTTGATAACTTGTATTTCATAAAACATTGAGTTTTGCTTTTCTTATACATGACACAAAGGTTTAAAAAAACTATGATATATTATAAATATTATTATTCAAACACAATCATTATAATGTATCTTTTAAACAATGTGATATTAATAGTAATAATTAATTTTAAATATTAATTATAATGGTTTTATATTAATTAAACATATTTATAAAATGGAACATAATTTTAAGAAAAGTATTGATATGTTTTGAAAATAATTTTTTTCTAAAAAAATATTTTAATTCATTTTTTGAAAAAATAATACAAATAGTTTTTTACCAATTTTATAAAATATATTCGAAAAAGTAAAATTAATTTATGAAATAATCATATAAGAATTAACTTGAAATGAATTTTTGAGTTTTCTATGAATTTGTTTTGTGGTAAATAATAAAAAATATAATTCTGTAATAAGAATTATTATTTTTAATAAATAATTTAAAAACATATATATTAATTTAGGATTGTTTTAGAATAATACATATATCAGTTATATAACTATTTTTCCAAATTTTTTCATTGGAATAAATTTCCTATTGATTTTTTATATAAAATATTTTTAATCTTTTCAACATTTTTTCATTGAAAACTCATTTTATCATGGCATATATAGGTTTAATTTTAAAATACATTCTTCCAAATATGAGGGTTGAATTTTAAAAACTAGATTATATATTTTGAATCAGAATAATATTTTTTATCTAATAGGATCATCATAATATTTTACCAAAATAATTAATTAAAATAATAAAACTTATTTACAGTGGTTATGGTAAAATTTGGTTTACCATGCAGTTTAACTAAAACCATAATTGTTAAAAATGACAAAAAACCTATAAAACTATTTATGACCAAAATTACTCCATATAATGTCTAATTATTGATAATGGTTTATTTTTTCATTTTATCAAGTGACAAATGTTGGTATACCTTTTTTTCAAAACATTATAAGTGTGTCACTCTCCTCATGTATAAAAGGTCACCCCTTATCCTATCCTATTGACACTTCCATAATCCATCGATTCATCTAATACCTACAAAACATATTTTTTAAAATTCCTCCACACATTGTATACGACTATATCATATCATAATGCCAATATATGGAGTCTATAGTTTAAATCGAATGAGGTTTTTTTAAAAGAGAAAATGTTTTCTATTATGTGTTTTTCTTTTAATTGTTATTATAAATCCATTAAATATTGTTATATTATGAATATATGAAAAACATACCTACCATATTCTTAGATGTTATTATTTTAATTTCATAACATATATCCACCTCCACTTCCATAAATGGGATACAAAATCAACATTCGTGTGTACGGAGGACTACGTCCTTACGAACTGATGTTATTAATTTTCCATCACCACCTCTCATATATATATATAAAGATGGATGAAATTTTTAAATATTGTATATATATATATATGATTTTATTATACTTATAGATTTATTATATCAAATATACCTACTCACTTTCGATTATTTTTTAATATTATATCGTCACTCGTGTGTAAGGTGGGATGCCCCCTTACGAAGCGATGTGATTTGTTCATTCTTAATGTGGATATTTATAATGATTTTTTTAAAGACCATATGCGATATATATGAATGAAAAATTATTTTTTAATTATAATATATTATTAAAAATTCTTTATTTCATTCCATTTATAAAATTGAAACAATAATCATGTATATGTACGACCTATCATCTGAATGAACAGTGTATTTCATTTTCAATATCCAAGTTTTATGGAATACTATCGATACATATATTTAGAATATATAAGATAATTATATAATGGTAAAAAATTTAATGATTATTGAAACATTATCAAATTAAAAGGACAAAAAATAAAAAATCTAAACTTATAGAAAAAACAAAATAATTATTTCCTAAAATGTGACCTTAACATATCATTTTTAATAAACGAGCAATAAAAGATCATAAGTAAATCATATACGGTATGATATATAATTTTGGTTATTTAATATATGTATAGTAAAATAATATTTTTTTATAAATGAGGTTATAAATTGTAAAAATAATTGAGTCATAAGATATGGGATTTCCATCTCACTTTTTACTTTTATGAGATGCATACCATATTTACCACTTATATGTTTTATTTAGTTTATATACTACCGATTATTATCATTTATGGTAATTATCCTGAAAATTATATGGATTTACATTTATATTTGTGTATATTTTTTCATGGGGAGAATCATTCAAGTTTTCCAATGTGGCTATGGTTTTATGATACAATCACATCGTTTGTCGAAACTGTTTATCATTATTCTTCAAATATTGAAATATTATGATTTAAATACCAAGAATCACACATATTGTTTTTCATATAATCTCGTTATGAAATCATAATTCTTTTTTTCTATTTATTTTTATTTATTTATATAATAAATAATTAAAGAGAGTAGTTTTAATAAAAAGTTTCTTTATTTCTCTCCTGGGTCAAAAACCCTTTTTCTTCCAAAACCATGTTTTCTATAAATGTGCTAAGAAATGTTTTTAACATTGTCATGATCATTTTTTAAAGAAAATTTCATCATTATTTTACTTTTTGCAATAAAATTTAAATAGAATCTTAAAGAATTTTTCAAAAGAATTCCCATTTGGATTGTACCAAAAATATAAAAAAAATATTTATTTTAATGTGTAGAGTATGAAGGGTATTATCTTCCATAATGACCTCTAAATGTTTTGAAGAATTAATTATATTTTCCAAATTTTATATTAAAAAAATGTATTTAGAAAATGTTTTATGAAATTTTACATATTATAAATTATTTTCATTCAAAGGTTATTTTATTCAATAAATGTTTTAAAAGATCTATAATGATACCAAAGGTAATTTCTAAATAAAATTATTTTGAAAATTCTTTATGTTTTGAAAATTTATTTTCAAATATTAAAGGCTATTTTCTTCACGAAATGTTACATGTTTTCTTGGAAAATAATTTTCCATATAAGATGATGTCATTTGATGTTACTTATGCTTTATTATTGATATGATACAAGGATAAAGTTATTAATGTTCATCTAAATAGTTTATGTTTATAATGACAATATTTTTATGAAAAAAAAATTCTCCTAGATGACTAATACAAGGAAAAAATTATAATGATATCCACTTCTTATTCCATGGGTTATGCTAAGATGAAATGATGAAATTGTTATGAAACATGTTGCTAGTACACAGATAATTCTAAGATGAAATATTTATAAAACTCATTTATTCTCATGGGTTTTGATATGATGAATGTCTTATGATGGTGTGGCACATGTATGTATGATTTTATTTATGTTACGGGTGGGACATATATCTCCATCCAATGATTTGTATAATGATGGACAAATCAAGAGTAAATACGTAATGTGTGAACCTGATTACATGTTCACAATTTTATGTGTCAAACAGATTACATGATTATAATGTTATGTGTGGACCTAATGACATATTCACAATTTTATACATGAAACTGGTTACACGATTAATAAGTTATAAGTGGGCTTGGATTTCATGTCCATAAGGTTATTCATGGACCTAGTTGCATGTACATAAGTCTATATGAGGGCCTGATTTCATGTTATTAACTTAATGAGTAACCTTGTTTATATTTATACATGGATACAGAGTTATAAGATAATGTTTAGGTCAAAAATATTTTTATTATTCCAATGTTATGTTATCAGGAATGATGTTCTTCGATTTCATTATGATTCAAGTATTATGAACATCCATGATTTATTCCATTACTCATTTTTTAGATCTATGATATTCAGGGTATGGTTTTCAAATGTTATTCTATTTTTTTCATACTCTTATGATCATAATATGTTGATATATCTCTTGTTTACCCTTATAGAGCATATAATCACACAATTTATTATGTTAAATTTTTTTATGATACCATTAATGGTATTATTTGTGATACCTCATACGAGGGTCTCTAGTTATGAAGAACATAGTGGGAGATGAAATCGCTCACTTATGTACTAGTTTGTTATGTGTCCGACTTTACTAAGGCACAAGTAATAAATGATTATGGAGGGGACTGGTATGTTATGTAATGAATATTCATATATTAATAGGTAAAATTTATGTATAAGAGTTTGGATCTTTATAGGTTGTCTTGGAAGGGGTTCAATTGAACTCCATTCTATAGAAGATGATTGTTTAGGAACAACAACATGATGATAGATTTTATTACCTTATGGAATATCTTTATAGTGGGGAGGCCATTCATGAATGTAATATATCTACATAGGGTATAATATATTCTAAAAAATGTGTTTTTGAAACTTTTTCCATGAGAAAGGTTTTGATTGGGGATTTCTATAATTACTAATCTGTGGCACACCCTAGTATTATATTGATTTTATTTTATATACAATGATGATTCTAGGGGTTGGGTATTAGAGTAGATCTTTCTGAATTTTCATCTTTGTTACATTTATCAATAGGTCAAAGCTAACTTCCAAATACATTCAGGTTTTCTTTATCCACATCTAGTGCCAACTTGAATGTAACATGAGATCACTATATACTTTATGATTGGGTTTTTATGTAACCCTCAGGGAAATAATTTTATATGGGATTTGATTGATAGACTGACCAAATTGCTTCACTTTATACCCATTTTAGATACAATCAATGTTGATTAATTGGGGAATATATATATGGGGAAAATATTGTCTTATTGAATGGAGTTACATAGGATATAGTATCTTTTAGGTATACCCACTTTACTTATTTCTTTAATAGGAGTGTTTAAGAGGAACCATTATCTCACGTGTGTTTGGGAATGACATATCATCAATTGATTAATGGGATCATAAAAATAGATATATAGATCCTTGAGAACATTTTATATTCTTAAATTCTAGTCTTCGGTGGATATTGGAGTAACCAATTGGGACTCATTAAATTTTATTATAATAAAATTTACCAGTCTTCAGTATGATTTGTCCTTTGGTGGAATTTTATGATAGGACATTTAAATCTATGTTATATTGGTTGGATTATTTTGAAACATCTTGGGCTGGATTGAGTTTTATCAAAGAGGAAAAAAACACGCAGTTTATTTTTCAAATTATAGATATGGTACAATGCTAGTAATAATCTTATGTTGATCATCGTCCATGATTGTTAATGTTTTTAGTTATCAACCAGGTGTTCTTGATAGTTTCACCACAGTTGGGTCACCTACATTGTGGGAAATAGGGAAATATTTTGCTGAGGTTTTTGGGTCCTTATGAAATTCAATCTGTGGTGGGGAATGTGTCTTACCATTTATCACATCCCCAAGAGTTTACTTCAATCCATAATTTGTTCATTTTTTTGAGCATCGAAACAAACTCCCTAACCCATGCCATGTTTTGAGTCGAGGATATATTTATATTGAGATAGATTTATCCATGAATGATCATCCAGTAATGATTCATGATATTAAAATAAATTCATATCATTGGAATATGATACCAATGGTCCATGTAATTTTGTACCATGCTTATGATTCACATGGGATGTGGGAGAATAAGTAATTACTGAGAAAGTATTTTCCTCTCCTCTATGATACAAAATCTTATTGGCATGCTTTTTGGGGACAAAACAGTGTTTATGGTGGGGAGGATATAATATCCCATTAAATTATTATAATTACATG
This sequence comes from Viscum album, assembly GCA_963277665.1. Taxonomy (NCBI): domain Eukaryota; kingdom Viridiplantae; phylum Streptophyta; class Magnoliopsida; order Santalales; family Viscaceae; genus Viscum; species Viscum album. The sequence goes on from OY728125.1 coordinate 498,952,068, forward strand.
TTAACCATTGTTTAGTTTTTACATTATTAAAGGTTTGTTTTTGGTGAAATTTCAAACTTCTAATAACATAAATAGACTATTCATGTTTGGCGCATGGTTGTGGAAAACTGTGTGTTTTGGTGTAGGAAAATGGATGACAAAGAATCTGTCACTAGAAGGGGGTAATTGGGTTTTCCAAATAGTGATACCACTCCATAAAACCATAAAACATTTAATAGTGGGTAATTTTATGGTTGGTTCATGGTTAAAGTTATTTTGTGGGAAAATCGTGGGCCCCAAACAATATCTAATGGAGGGCTCATGGTTAGGGTTAACAGTTACTACTAACCATGCATCCCACATTTCAAAAAATGTCTATGGGTTTTTAATCCTCTAAAAAAAATTTTAAAATTCAGAGATCCACTATTTAACCCCTAATTTAACTCTCTTTACTCTAAATCAATTTCAATGGTCTTGAAGGCTCTTAAAAAATTGTTCTGGATCATTAAACCCCATCTCTTGGCACATCAATGTACGATTCATCACATTTTATATCCTTCAGGTATGTAGATATCATCTCATGTTGTTTTCTCCCAACCTCCTCTTCTCTTATACTTATTTATTAATAGATCATTATGATATTAATGGATCTAATTTTTTTATTTTTCTAAATTATAGGTTGTGTTTCTTGATTTCCTATGCCTTATTTCTTTGTCGGTGGATCCCAACAGGGGTTTGGTATTAATTCTATTACATGATTAAAGGTAGGTGGTTGCATAATGATTTATCCTTCAATTTAAACCATTAATTTATTGATTAAATTGAATTGACATTTTAAATTTTTTGAAAAACATAGATTGTAGATGAGTTATGTTAGATTTTGATATTGGCATAGAATTTATGAAAAACAAAAAATTTAAATGAAATTATAATTTATGGAAAAATTTTAAAAATATGATTGGTTGATTTGAAAAATTATTTGTTGCAATTTATTTGATGACGATCCTTTAGTAAAATGTTCTAAATTAAAATATTATTTTAAAATACAAGATTTTTATGAAACTAATTATTTCGTTTTGAAATGAAAAAGGAATGTTGGAAAATTAAATTTGGCAATTTTTTTTGATTATTTTTGAAATGTTTGATTTTCCCATGTTTTATTGGAAGATTATAGACCTAATATAGGGTATCATAATGTGGTTTAGTTTGATTTCCTGATATGGGCTCCCATAAATGTGTATAGACTGACTACTCAAATTGGGATACCCTACTTGGGTGTTGATATAAGTATTAACATATATGTATTTTGAGTTATGATATTATATTATAGAACTTTTTTATTCATTCCAACTATATTATATAACCAATTAGTTTACCAATTTTTGAGATATCTTCCATCATATTTATGAAACAAAGTTTTGCGGAAAATATGAAAATAATTTTCAATTAATTTTGTTGAAATTGATGGAATAATTTTTTTATTTTTATATTATTGTTTATGGAACACAATGTCAGATCCTATTATAATAATTATATTACACCCCACTATTTTCATTAGGAATTTTTATATTTCCTTTTTCTAGGTATGAGAATAGTGAAATCACCACTATGATGTTGTTTATGTTGTTGATCCCTTATACCCTAAGTGATGAGGGTGATCAGTTGTGATGGTATCAACATGTTTCTTGATTTTTTTGAAATATAATTTTTCATATATTGGATACCTTGATGATGTACTATATTTTATTTATTTTACCTGGTTTTTTTTGGTATGTCTTCCTGGTGGAGTGTTTATCATACTGACTTTTTTCAGTTATCTTCCATTGTTCTATAGAAAATTAATTCCCTTATATTTCCTATATGATTGTAGGTTCTATTCACCCTCCCATAAGGATTGGGAATTAACTTTGTGCCATGTTTGAGTCATATTAGGTATCAGGGTACCCAGATATCCAAGTTTGTTCATGACACTTAAACATTATTAAACTATTATGTTTCATGTTTCAGGTAATTGAGTCATCTGGATGAGTCTTTAGGAATAAATATGATGTTGGATATTAAATTTCATCTATAAGAGTTTATTTCAATGTGGAATGAAATGTTTCACCATGAAGAGATAGTTGGATTAGAGGATTTTGAAGTAGTTTTATGTGTCATTCCATACAGAGTTGTATTGTTTTATGATTTGTGTAGTGTGTTGTAAAGTATCAAATTTCAACATGAAAGGTTTATATGATTTTTAGTTTGATATTACATGGAATTAATTGTGGCATGGAACCTTTTTATATTAATATTACTTGGTTCTTGTCATAGTGTGATGAGTTCCATTTCATCAAGAATATTGATAAGTTATTCTTATGCAGGAGGCTTATATGTTTCATTCTAATATGAGACCCCCCAGGGTAATCTCCCATTCGGTGGTTTGTGGTGTGGCCCTTCATATTGTTTCTTGGGTCATGGACTTTTCATTCATCTGTTTCACCATTCTAAGGTATTTCATGTTAAGGTTCCATTTATTATTTTATGGGTTAGTTTTGGGTTTGTAGTGTTTATGTATTGAAGGAAAATGATAATATTTTAATTTTTGAGAGATCATGAATTATTATGTGATAAACGTGTTTTCATAGTATCCCACATTATTAATTTTAAATTTAAAACAATTTGTACCATAGAATATGGGGTATATTATATAGTGATTTTACTTTTGAGGAATCATTGCTGAGTGATTACCTTCATCAGGTCATGATTTTTTAGTTTCTAATATTTACTGAATGTTTTAGATTTTTCAACTATTATCTATTATTTGTCAAGTTTCTATGGGACCATGGGTGACTAGAGGTTCTCTATTAGAGACTACTACAGATCATTAATTGGTTTGGTCCCAATTCTTTAGAAGATCATCCACTATATGATTCAAGGAAAGTTTCATCTTCTTTTCTTTCAACTATAACATTATTATCTCCTCCATTCAACTTAAAATATGTATTTATAGTCATCTATATTTTTTTATCAATATTTGGTCGTTATTTTTATGGAACCAGATGTGTTATAGGCTATAGAGAATCTACTATGGGTGTTCTTGGTGGCCAGTTCTTGTTTTTTCCCTCTCATAATTGTTAAGACTTCAACTAATGTAGATGATATGAAACTACACATTTTTTATTATATATAATTATGGATTAATCGTGATTTTTCATTTAAAGGGGTGGAAGAGATGAATTTTCCAAATGAAGATAATTAATAAGAATAAGAAAATGAATATCTATTGTGGTGAAATGTATATGATTTATGTAAAATTAATATTTTTTTGGATAATGCTAATGCTACCTGATTGATATAGTTGTCGTATATATGTTTTTTTAATTTTATTTCATCATAATTTCCATTAATTATTGGATTAATGCATAAAAATTATAACGGATTGGTTGTGTGGAAATTTGTAATTATGGTGTGGGTGTTTGAACATGTAATTTTGAGTTAATTAGAAATAATACTTAAGGATAGTTCCATCAAAGTGATATTTTATTTTTTTACTTGTTTTCTATTATTTGTGGGGTATTTATTAAAATGGTTAGAGTTTTATTGGATTGTTTTCTTGGTAGTTTGGGAGAGTGAGATTTGTATTGGTTTTTAGTGGTGTAATTGAATATTATTATAACGTACCATCCCAAACCCCCTAAAAAAGTGCCTCGATCATGTCTCTCACATGGCCTCAAGAACACCTCCTCATATTCTAGAGGTTTCCGACTAGTAGAGAGGGTCTAGTTAAAATACAATGGGGATATTATACCCTCATAATTAGTGTATAAAAATAGTTTAATAGACAGTAAATTAATTAATAGAAGTACATCAATGAATGAAATATCAATAAAGGATAGAGAAACATAAGATAATAATAAACTGATAAAAATGGACAATTCTAAATACAAATAAAAATGTTTGTATGACCAGATGAACTACATATCTAATGTAGCACGCATATAATTGACAATATGGAATAATAAAATATATTAAAATTGAAAATAAATAAAAATCCTCAAGGCTACCTCTATGAGCATCATGATCTCTATCTTAGTATTATACTCCTATCTCCAAGGTAGAGAATAACATCACAAGAATAACCCAACGAACTTGAATCAGAAATCATGAGATCTTCGCAAGTACCCCAGTGAAATTGTAGCCTGAATAGGTTGTGAGATACAATTAGTAGACCACCAGTGATGATATATGTAGTTATCTAGAATGTGAATATAAAATATATTATTTTAAAGGATTAATATGTAAAAACAATAAATCAAAGTGACCAATTTTTCTCAGGTTACTCACAGATACCTAGCCAACAATACATACATCAACATAAGATAAACTATATTAAACTATGGGAATCCAATGCATATATAATCAGTATACATAATTACAGGTCGAATTAATAGGGTAACAAAACTAATCATGTTATAAAATCTGAATAAAAAGATGGAACAAAACCAAGATTGTTCTTTGGATTGGTAGACACATCATTTATTCCAATAAAATAACATTTTTTATATCCATAAAAAGTTCCATTAAGGTTTTTAATCAAAATGAATCCTAAAAATTAAACATAGATGGAATCGTAATGGAATATAGATTAATATGTAAAGATGAACATAAGTATCTATCTTGGATCACTATAAATACCCATCACCATAAGGGTTCGTCCTTGGTAATCCATAAATAGGAATCCCATGTATCACAATTGTTATGGTATAAAGGCATTACCCAATGACCCCATCCTAGATATCTCATGTATGGGACTGAGTATTGATCGAGGAATCGTGTAACCATCTTTCCACCAAACTCATCTATGGTGACTACCCTAGGGTACCAATATTAATCAAAGGGATAATTAACTCTATTTTATTATGATCTCGTTCAAGGAATTACAATGTGGGAATCTGACTATCTCTCATGGAAAATACAACAACTCAACCTTAGTGTCCATCCAAGGAATCCCAGTAAGGTAATCCATGTATCACTCTAGGTATGATTTATAATAGGTAACCTGTGATCTCATCCTAGTCATTCCATAAAGAATAACCCAAATATCAATCAAGATGTACATGATTGATTTATTCAATTATTTTCAATATCAGAATATCCCATATTCATAAACATTCCATGTTATTACCCAACTAAAAATTTTTTTCCATCCCCATTATTAAATTAAATTATACATTAAAGAAGGAAGGCCATGTACTTTAGCATTCCATCTTTACAGACACAAATATCACTCCTTTTCCCATTTTACTAAATAACAAAACATATCTTATAAGTGGTTTTATCATTGAGATTAGGGGATCTCATTATTTGTATTCATATAGTTCAAGAAATTCCCCATTAATTTAGGGATTGTTAGTAACACATAAAATAGTGGTAAAGAGGGAGAAAACATTATAAATATGATCATGGGAAACTTCATCAATACGGGTGAACTAATTAACAAGATGTGGCATAGGTCATATGCATATATGCAACATACCCAATTGGGTGGTTTTGGTATAGGTGGGAATTATTTCCTAGTGATATTTAATACACAATGGTAATTTAATTTAAGACATCGGGTTCTACATATTTAATTTAATAATTTAAGTGAAACAGACTAAAAATAAAGCAGGTTTCACAATATTTTATTTAATAAACATGCTATAAATTAAGGAAAAATATATATAACACACACACATTAGACCAATGATGCTTCACTTGTCCAAAATAAAGGGTTGAATTGAGCTAGTTTGGAAGAAATAAACTAAATGAACAAACTCCATCAATACTAGGTTAATTATCTCACACCACAATAACGCCAAAAATTTAAAGGGAAACTGATTCAAGAGGGAGGAGTAGTTATACGCTCAATAATATGATTCCAATTAAATGAACGATAGTTGAAACAAAGTTCGAATGATGACGATCTCTCTATGCGAAGATATTTATATGAGGAGCTCCACATGATTTCTTTTTCACATGAGTAAGAGGAGAATAAATGGAGGAATAATGAAATAAGAAGGTAATTTTTTTTTTGTAAAATCAAACCTTTAAATGAGGTACATGGTTTAGTCTCATGATTGGACAAATTGTGCTCTAATCGTGTTAGTGACACTACATAATCATGGGGATCGTGTGGTTCATGTGCATGGTTTGAGAAATCATTCACAAACCTTGTGTTTTTAATCTGTTAAAACCCCTTCAAAAAATATACATCTATGAGGTCTAGTGTTCATGGTTAGACAAAACAAGGTGATACTATTAGACTCATTTAACATGATGTCCGATTTTTTTGGAGGGACCCATATTTTCATAAAACCTGACACCTTTCCACCATCATTTGGATTTTCATTTTTTTGTTCCACTACTCCTAAAACCCAATGAAAAACTAGATACACCTCTCAGTCCTTAAAATAAGTAAAAAAACAAATACTTCTACTGTCCAAACAACAAGTTGTTCAATGTAAAACTTGGTTTAAAATTTGTTTCATCGACTAAACTAAAAATTCAAGTTTCTTTGGAAAATTTTATCTCATCTAAAACGTGTGATAGAATAATCTCCCACCCCCCACATAGAACTTCTCATCCTGGATAATCCTTTTAGAATAAAAAAATAACACTAATCAGACCTGGTATATGAGACATCATTCAAATGGGCATCTTATGTTTCCAAAATTCAAATGCTCCACAATTAATCAATTTAATCATATAATGTATAAGATGTTTAAAAATGAGATAATTCTCATATTCTAAAATTGAAACATCAAGATGGTGCATACCTGATCCTATCAAACTGGATACAAGATCATGTCATCAGATCATTAACCAATCAACATGTGTTTCTCCCCACTATAGTTTCAAGAATTTCTAAGGACAATTCTAATCAATAATATATCAACTATCTAAATTTCTTATCATAACATGCCCTTATAATTATAATAACTCTATTGGAATTATAATTAGATTTAACAAATGGTCAAGCTAAACAATACTAAGTATATGATAGTGAATTTCATTATACTCACCTCATCCCAACGACATTCCAAAATTGGTTACTAATCGACTGAATTTAACAAAGAAATGAGGAGGACATGTCGATCCACTTCTGATCGACTATTCTCAAACCCACTCATCTTAAACAGCTGATGTATTTTGAAAACTATATCTTAGAGCCTCTAGAATATGGTACCTCATGATTTCCCAGATCACATTAACCAGGTCCCATAACTTTTTTTTGATGACAGCTTCAAACTAGATATTCATTTATATGTTCATTCTCCAACATGAACATGGGTGTATACATGATCCAACACATTTGTACTTTCACCCTTAAATCATTGAATATGAGATTGACTAATGTATCGGTTTACCTTTGATTCATCAACTAGAGTCCAAGGATTTCATCAATGGTTTTCCATACTCCAACATTTAAAATTGATATATTGGTACTAACATAAAATGTACACATATCAAGAACCCCAACTGAGCCTAAATTAGTCTAGATAAGAACTTGATAATGTCCACAAGTCAATCCAAGGAATTCCTACTCGAGAACCCATGTATCACACATGACTAACCAAGCCATTATAAATAACCATGATTTTGAATCACTACCCCCATAGAGTATATTTATCATGCCAATATCATTTAAATTTAGTGTGATGTATCACATATACTCTCTATCAGTATACTTAGATGATTTCAAGATAGAGGACATGATCATCACTAATACATGGGTACATTAATAGAATTTAAATGATTTCAAAAAATGGCCCAATACACTCCTACAAAATCAAAAAAAGTCCCTTGTATAGTTTTGAACCAACTATTTTCCAACATTGAAATAGAAAAGATATGCATACCACCTCAGGAAAATTCATTTGAAGAAGCTCGGTTGAACCAATTGATTCATCATCAATACCCAACCACAATTCAATCATTACTGTTGAATCTCGAGGTCAATATTTATAAACATTTAATTCTAAAATAACTATTTATGTTTTCCAATGGTTTATTAATATACACCAATGTCATCATCATGCTTCCTTGTATGCTCCAACACATTTCTAGCTTACTAGACCCATGGGAATTCAAATGAAGTTATGAACATTCAAATAGTCTAGCTTAGTTTTGCTCCTTCTAAATGGAAGGAAACACTTTTCTATGATCAATATGATTCCCCACACTAGAAGATAATATTTTTCATCAAATTAATAGAGATTGAGAACCCATTTGTGGAACATGCTTCATTGAACATTGACCATAGGACATGGATGTGGCCATCATGCTTTTAGAAAGGTTTAAACTGAAATAGATGAAAACTATCCTCTATAAGGAATGCTTGGTTATATTCAAATTTATATGTACACATGACACTTTTCTTGAGTTTTGTTCACATAGGTTGTAGCATCAGGCCTGAAGCCAAAACAAACTGACCAATGTGTCAAAACACATTATCCTTTTATGTCAAATTCCTAATCCATGAGTTGTGTCAATTTACTCCAACTTAGTGTTCAATATACTATTGATATTAATTTTGAATATAGTATAATAGCCATAGGACATAATGATTACCACCAAAATCATATGGTCCACTATACAATTTAGTAACTCGATGGGTACCATGTGTATCAACATGTGCAACCCCACGATTTCATGAGAAAAAAGTAAATACTTTATACATTCCATAGGATTATAATCAATATGTATCCTGATATTTGATGGACCATAAAATAACTATCTCAGTGTTGAACTTTCCCATATGAGTGTAAAACAAACTGATGAGCACCCGAGTCATCGAACACTCATGTGGAAGAAGAAGACGTTCACGTAACCTGTTATGCAGCTTTCCATTCCCTATGAATGTCAAACCCACTAAAACCAAGAATTATAAGATTCTCACATGTTTAACAAGGCTCGCCATAACAAATGAAGATAAATAAATACAGGGGTATAATTTTAAAACAAATATTTCTAAAAAGTACAAACGACAACCGAACAGTACCTCTTATTAAGAAACTCATGAGATAAATTTTTAATGTTTTTAAAATTCTATGGGTGCTACCTCTCTCAGGATAGCCCATTATAAGAAGAAAAAACATTGACCCTAAAGTTAGGACACACTAATAATAATTCATAAGGCTCTACCACATATCTTTTAGGTTCTAGATATAAAAGTAGAGGCCTATAGAAAATTATAATGTTTTCATTCCAAGGAAACACTTATGAGTAAATAATACTAACCTTAATCGAGGGTTGAAACTAGGAAAATCACATTATGGTTTATTATTTGATTCAATCCATTAATTTAAATTTTTTTCATCAAAAATTATAAAGCCTCAATTTAAAAATCATGTACCTAGTAAAAGTTAACCTTTACTTATCCAATTAAATTAGCTAATTCCATATGGTACACCAGAAATTCATAACAATTTCCATTTCAAGTACTATTATTTAGATAAATTCCGGTAAAAATTAAGAAAATTTTCATATAAATTCATTTCTATCAATTTTATTTATCTATAATGTGTTCACAATTAGTTTTAATGAAAGAATATTTAAATTTCCATCTATACATGAAAACTCAGGTTTGGTTTTAATTTCCATTTTAATTAAGAAAACCTCATAAATAATAAAGCTCAAAATAAAATATTATGTATTTTATAAATTAAAGAGGGGAATGGTCATATGATATTCAAATGTAAGTCGATACGTATAAACATATCATCAGTTACAGCAAAATTAAATAACCATCCCTATATTGCAAAGGAATACCCCAATGGGATTATGTACTAATTCAAAACAAAACAAAGGTGACCTACAACAGTCCCCATAATGCATGAATAAATGAGACCTATAAGGGCCACATCAAGTCATTCTAGTTTCATCAAAATAAAATCAGAATCATGTTAAACAATAATACTTAAAAAACACCCATATTGGGTTATATGACATTATCATAACAATTCATATATGACCTATATGTGTCAATATAAGAATAAGATGCATAATAATCTAATTCGTTTAATGTCAAATCATAACATATTTAATATTTATACATCATTTTATTGGTATAACAAACTCAAATACAATAATTCTATTATAGAGATTAACATTTCAAAATTTATAATGAACCCACACACAATATAAATTGTAAAATGGCTCTTATGTTATGAGAAAAAATATGTTTCATCCCATGCATCCAATGGTCCATGGATCATACATGTCATGATTCATTAGTTAATGTTTTGCCACAAATTTATTTGGGAAAACACCATGTAGGTTGATGCATCTAATTTAATAAAAAAATTTATGTCAAAATTATAACTATGTATGCCATCATAAGTAGATAATATAGGGAAACATGCTAAATAATCAGATAATCAAGATAAAAGAAACATGGAAATATAATTATATAAATATGGTGTAGAATAAAACATAATAAAAACATTGAGTATTATTAGATAGGTGTATAATCATATTAAATACCAATGAAGTTGTACCACTAAACATTTTACTTAACAACATATCATGGTATATCATAAAAATTCTAATAAACAAGAAAGTGACATCATATGATCACAAACCGCCTAGAAATGAAATCTTCATGGCATGAAATATGCATGGAATGTCTATCCTTATGTGCCTATAATGATCCATTTAATACTTCTTCCTATCCATACTAGGCCTAGGGTAAATATTATAAATCACATTAAACATTAATAAACAAAATTATTCCAATAATTCAAGGTGATATCTTTGTCATCCATAACAAAAAACAACATGAACAATATTCTCATACCTATCCACGTGTCATTTTCCTTATGAGTGGGTTGATTTCTCCCATGAAAAACTTGTTTCCAAGTGCCTATACACTCCTAGTCTCTCATATACCAACCCTAAATAGTAAATCAAGGGGAAAAACATTGGTTTCACTTTGTAATGTTGTGATATGGGAGCCCCTAAATTAGAGCCTTGAGCCGGTCGGTCATAAGGCCTCAAGCGCACCACCCCATACACCAGAGGCTATTGACTAGCTACAAGGGTCTAGTGATGGTATGATGAGAATACTATAACCTCCTAATCATAGTAGAATAACATTTTATGATATAAAAATGAATTAATCATTAGAAAATAGTAGATTTAGTAAAAATAAAAGATTTAGCATTATGAGATAATACTAAAGTGATAGTAATTTCCAATGTCAATTACATATATAATAATGCATGAATGTCCAGATTAACAGCATATATAAAGCAGTAATCATATAGTAAAAAATAAAATACATACAGTACATGAATAATGAATATAGATAAAAATCCTCAAGGATATATCTACGATCATCTAGAGAATCTCATTATTCTGTGCATGTCTCCAAGGTACAATTATAACAACAAAAACATAACCCAATGAACCTGAAACTATAATTATGATATATGTTTGGGTACCCCAGTGAAACGGTTTCCCAAATAAGGGGTGAGATACACTATGTTTGCCACCAATAATGGTGTCTTAATCTCTCAAATATATGAATATAAAAAAAATACGTTTTCATGTTTAAAAATTAATGAAGTAAATAAATAAAACTAAAAAGGTCAACTTATGTCACTGAGGGAAACCAGACAGACCATAACTTATTTAAAATAAGTCGTAATTTCTCAAATCATGGTCAAACTGAATTGATATAATATTTAATAATAATTATTTGGTGTATTCATAGGGAAGCATAACTGGCTCTATCATAAATTCTGAATATAAATATGGATCAAACACTACCATGTTCTTTGTCTTGGGGTACATGTCCATTAACCATATAAACTAACATTTATTAGATCATTTACAAGATGTATTAAGGATCTTAATTAAAAGGAGTCCTAGTAATTTAATATAAATGTAATCTTCATCTCATCCAAGGTGATTCATAAAGAAGAACCCGTGTATCACTCCAGGATCACAATATATCTCCGTCACCATAATTTTTTGTCCAGGATGATCTATAAAGAGGAATCCCAAGTATCACCCACCATATGATATAAAGGCATAACAAAATGTTCATGTTCCAAGTATATTAGGTAGGTGACCGAGTATTAGTCCTGGAATGTCAGAACCATATTTCCACTAAGAACATACATGTTTACTCCCATTTGGTACAAATATCAATCAAGGGGATAATAATCTCAATCATGTTATGCACTCAATATAAGGAATTCACACACTTGAATATGAGTACCACTCAAGAAAAATATAAAACTCACCCTACGATTCCTTCCATGTAATTCCTAAAAGGGTATAAAAGTATCACTATAGGATATATGTAAAATAGGTAAAATATTTGACACTATTTAGCATTAAATAATGAAGAAACCAGTTATCCTTCAAGGAACAGACAATTCATTTAATCAAGTTCAATAAGAAAATAGTCCATTTTCATGGACATTTTACATCATAACTCAAGTATATAAAAGAGTTCCATGGATATTATTCATTTAAATTATAATATAATGAATGAAAGCCAAATAATTATTCATCCCACCTACCCACCAAAACATCTCATTCATTTTACCATTTTATTAAAGAAGTAAGTATATCTCATAAAGGTTTTATCATTATACTTGTGAGATATCACCATTATGATTCATAAATTATATGTAATTACCCCTAATATGAGAATTTTTTTATCACACCTAAAAAATTGGTTAGGAGGGAAAAATTGATTAAAAACATGTCCATGTGAAACATCATTGATAAGGGTAAAATAATTTCCAAGAAGATGAAATGTTCATAGGAATATTTTAACAACACCCAAAGGGTTGGGTTGGGTTTTGGGGAGAATCCTCTCCCATGTTCAATTTAATATATAAAGGAAATATATTTTAACACATTAGGTTATAGATATTTAATTAAAAAATATAAGGGAAATGTATGGAGAATCCAAAGTTCTCCACAATGGTATATTTGATGAATGGGGATCACACAATAAGTGTTCATGGATTTAGAAACCAAGAAAAAAATACATGTCGATCCTCTATTAAAAACCCTGCAATAAATGAATAAATATGTGGAATGGTGTCCATGGTTAGAAAAAACAATTAAACACCCCAAAAAAACTCTTAAAATGCCACATTATTTCACGTGGAGGGCTATATGGTTTCAAAATAATCATTCACATCTTCCATTCTTTACTATATTTGAGTTTTTGAGGTCCACTACTCCCAAAACTCAACAAAACACCTGATATTCCACTCGAACATTAAACCAAGTTTACAATAAAATTAATTAGAGTGTCCAAAAACTAAAATAAATTATTTTTATTATATTTTAACTATTTGGTCCATCCATCAAACATAAAATTCATTTTCTATCCAAAACATTCATATGGTCTAAACATTGTACACAATAGTTATGAAGGAAGGGCAGGTTTTATGGTTGTTATAAGTTCCACTAGAAAGATTAGTGTAGTGTTTTTTATGATGATAGTAACAATAGTAGTTGGGTGTGTACTATTTTGTCAATATCATTGAATATGGTCAGTATTAATGATATCAGTATGGTTAATAGGATGTAATTAAATTCTGATGAGATGTAAACTGAATGAAAATGAAAAGCGCTTGAAAATTTATATCTAATAAAGAGTAAAAATATAGTATATATATGAATTATTAATAATTATTTTCATTATGTGGAATATTTATTAATGACTTTTTTGACATTCAATATGGATATATAAATGAAATGTGGTTGAAAATGATAAATATTAATTTCATGAAAAATGATATGTTAAATTTTTAAATATAGAATTGTAATCATGGATTAAATAGGAAGGTAATAAATTTTTTATGGTTAAATTTTCTATAAATTTGATACAGTTTTGTTATATAGTGATCACAATTGTTGTAGTTTTTTTAAAGGAACGATGTGGTGGTTCTTGTGAGTGATGTTAGTGTTTGTTTAGAGTGAACACTATGGTTGGTCTTATTTCAGACTATTATGAACCTTGTTTATTTTTTTGATATTTTCTATGAAGAAACTCATAAGTTACATAACCTTATTGAATCGTAAATGATCTTGTGTCCAATATTTTCCTAAACATATTGGTTTTAGAGTATGGGTATACCTAATTACTCTATCTTCTCCACACTCCCTTCAGTCATAGTATAGATTTTGAAGGATCAAGGATCTCGATATGTGTGTGTGTGTGTGTTGTAATGGATAGTGATTATAGTATATATATATTGGAAAATATGGTATATTATTATGATATGTTTACATTGTGGGTTAAATTCAAGTTAGTAGGGGGAGGTAGTTGATATCATTTATAAATACTATACCCTAATATGATATTGATTTTATTTTTATTTGTGATGTTTTCATGTGGAATGTGGTTATAAATATGTGGTTATAGTTGTTATGTGTAATTTCATATGATGATATATAGATACTGAAGGTAATTCATAATAATAACTATGTGGTTGATAATTGAGAGAAATATGATTAGGGGGGAAGAGGATTTATGTTACCTTCTTAACATATATTTTTATGATATTACATTTCTTTTCTTGGATGTTATATTAGGTATTTAATCCATAGCAATGTTGGGTAATAATTATCCTAACATAGGTTCTTGTTGGTTATATTATTTATTCCAATTGGCATTAATATAATTCTTCTAAATTTTTATTATTGGTTTTAAGGAGGACCAAACAAACTATATTATCATTCTCACCCATATATATATATTTCATTCCAGGTGGGTTTTGGTGATTGATCTGGACATTTCTAACTAGAGACTTGGAGTAGAAATCAGAGACACTATTGTTGGAGTTTCATTTTGGTTTCTTATTTTTGAGTCCATGTAAATATATGAAATTTTCATGCATTATTGGTTTGGTTATTTTATTTTTTGGATATTATTATTAGTTTTTATATATGTTATAAGGATGATAACTATAATTATTCCCATTTATGTATTTTTACCGTTGATTCTTAACAAAAACCCATGATCTATCTGATGTGATGATAAAGGGTCAAAGTAATAATTAATACAGGAATAGTAGGTGTTCCAATTGGATGAATGTTATGAAAACATCATAATAAATCTTTTTTGATAGTTATGGTTTGAATCAGAGTGAGGAACTAGTGGGTCTACAAGAATTTGTTAGGGAAATAGTTGTAAATGAACATAGTATGTTATATATAATTGTTGACCATCATGGAAACTAAATTTTAGTTCCCCCCTCTGATCAGATGGAAAGACCATAATCCTACTAAATAAGCTAATAATGATTATTATAATTTTAGGATAGATAACTATGAAGGGTGAATACATCATGATATTTGTTCTGGTGATTGGATTACATTGTTTTTATGAAGAATAAAATGAATTTGATTTTATGGTGTAAAATTAATTCCATGTTATGATTCTTTATGGTTTTATATTAATTACTTGTAAAAATAGATTATGAACAACATAGTAATGTGTTTTGGGTTAGATAAGTATGATAGGATGATTTAGTTGAACATAGGTGGGTTAACCCAACTAAGGTGGATGATACATAAAGGAAGTAATTATAAAAGTTTCACTATCAATTATTGGTGATGTAAGAGGGAAGTAACTTTGAATATGAGAAAATGAATTTGTTGAAGGATATAGAGATAAATCATATTGTGATATGTTCTAGGAAAGAGAACTTGATCCATTAGAATTTAGTCAATTAAGAGGATTTGTGCATCAGTTGTGGATTTTTTTATTGGAGAGAATAGATAGTTACTTATCAAGAAATTATTTCTGAAAGTAATTATATCTAGAGTTTCATTCTTTAATGATGAAGGGAGATAACATTATAGAGTTTATCTTAGTTAGGGGAGAATGGGCATTCTTGATCTTGGGATTATATTCAGGAACCATATGCCATGAGGGTTCAATGATGGTAAAATGAATCTAGAAGAACATCATAAAAACCTGGAAAATACGGTTTTACTCTTTGAACATCTCAATAAAGAAGATCCAGAATATGATAGATTTTATTCCAAATAAGTTCACTAAATGTTTCACATATTTATTAATGTAAGATTTTACTTTATTAGTGTTAAAAATCCCATTTTTGGCTAATTTATTTATAACATCTTTGTATGAATTTGTTCATTATTTATTATGAGGTTTGACAAATAATCATTAGAAGTGTATTATTTGATAACTAGAAAAATGATAATAAGGTATGAGGATATAACATGGTGTTTGAGGTGGAATTTCAACTATAAATTCTGTATCCGGTTATCCCATTAATGTATCCAATGTATTTGTAGGTATTATATCTGTTAGAGAGGATTGAGAGGATGAATATATGATCACAATCATTATAATAGTGGAGCAATCATAACATCTCAAAGAGATGAGCTATAGATGGAGGGATTCAGAGATCAGGCTTGTTAAGGTTTCAAATGGAAATGATATAGACTTGATAATATTCTTAACTTTTTTTAATTATGGTAGTTCTCATGTCTCTATTTGGAGATCCACTCTTGTTTTTATTTATTATGGTTGTCTTTAAAATTATATATTCTAGTACCAATCATTCATGATGGTCAGCACAATGTGGATTGATAGTTTAGATCATTGAGTCATCTAAAAATTCCCCAACACATTTTCCAATCCCATATCAGAATAATTTATCTCAATAGATAGTATCTGGTGCATATAAGTAATATCCCCTTTATTTACCCATCACATTGGGATATATGGATAAGAGTATTCATAAAGGTGGTCTCTAAGAGTTCCAATGATGAAAAGAAGTATGTAGAAGGTCAATTGGATGTCGTGGAGTTTCTATGTATCCCCTGATGGGTCATAGATCATCCAAGGTAACATCATCATATTTTCTTCTATGGACTTATCTATTTTCAATTCCTTGTTTTTTTATTATTTTATTTCACCCACCTTATCTCTACCATAGGACTAAATGAAAGGAGCCTACTAGTTCCCTTAGTGTTGAAAATACTATTCATTTTTTAGTCTTGTTTTCCTAACTTGTGTTAGGGTTTTGAGAATATTATGGTGTATCAACAATATTTGGGTAGTTTCTTCTTATTATATATGAAACCATATTATATATATTTTAGAATAAACCCAATATACCCTTTTCCTAAGATTATTGATTTCTTTTGGTGGAGAGTTGCATTATTTGACATGGAAGTGTAGTTTGTTGTGTTCTTTGGTGAGTGGGACGATATTGTGGGACATATTAATTTACATACCTTGTCTTATCAGCTGGATGATTTGAAATAATAATAAATAGATGTTTTACATGTGATTTCTCCTTGGGTTGTTACAGTGTTTTTTGATAGTTTCCATGAAGAGGTAGTGAATGTACCCCTTAACATGATATCATGTTCAAGATATAGTTTCATCCATATGCCTTTATGAATTTTAAATATCTATACTATATGTAACCTTTATTGTTTCAATATTAGAGGATTAAAATTAAATATTTTTGGAATATTGGTTCTATCCAGCATTGTGTGTAACGTTTTTAGTGATTTAGTGTTATTTTTCAGGAATTTATATAGGATTGTAAAGTTGTACTTATAGTACTGATAGTTGAACTTGGATTTGGTCAATAGTCCTTACCCACTTACGTGGAAATTTGAAATATTTCATTAGTTGAAGGGATATAGTATGTTTTCATTGATATATATGTTTTTTTTATATCATCATATGAGTGTCAAAGAGGATGATATCCCAAAGGCTACTTTCATGTGTTGTTATAGGAATTGAGAGTTCATAGGTATGTCATTTGAGTTCACAAACACCCCACATATTTTAATGGGAATCATTAACACTATGTTCTATATTTTAATGGATCAGTTCATGTTGGTGTTCATTAATGAAATTATAGTATACACAATGCTAGATTAGGATCATTCATAGAATTTTAATACTATTTTTAATTACCTTCAACATCGTCAAATATATGGAATTATAACAAGGTACAAGATTCAAATATATAAAGTAAATTTTTGTGGGTATGTGTTGTCTCAGTAAATATTGGTAATCAATCCATTAAATATTGATGTATTTTTAGCTTGGGAATAAACCAAGATTTTCCTATAAGTTCATATTTTTCATGATTTTCTAAAAAAAATTAGAGTTTTTGGTTTTATTTTTCGTGATCATGGACCCTGTAATATCAATTACTAAGAAGTAAAAGAACATTTTATAAACTAAAATGTTTTATGTGTAATTCAATTACCTAATGTATAAGTTAATCAATCTTATTATTCATTGATTTCTAGGGAAAGTAATCACATTTTATGTCTTCTATGTGGCATGTCATTTTAATTTCGGTTTCATATTGATTTGGTAGAGGGAAGTGATCTCATATTGGTCATGGAACTTATTTCTTCCTGATAATAACTTTGTATCCTGTGACCTTATGTTAGAATCAATAGTGTTTTCTTGGAAACTTTTGTAGAATTAACTTACTATTAAATTCATTATGGTCTTCACAGATCACAAAATCATGAGGTATATCTTCACTTAGCATGATTTGAATTAGTATCAACAGTGGTTGATGAAGTTATTATAAGGATATAAAATTGAAATATCCAACCCCATGGGGAAAGCGATTTTTGTTTCCAATGTATTGAGTAGAAATTATCAAGGATTTTTTGGTCACGAGTCTAAAAATGGATGGTGGGTGATCAATGGTATTGTAGTTATTCACCACAATAGGGAGAAGGATGGTGGTAATTGTTTCATATACTAGATTATGGTGAAATATCACTTATATTATTTAGTGGATAATTATAAAGGGATAAAATCTATGTTAGGGTATTTCATAGATCTTGTATTTTATTGAAAATCTCTTAAGATATGGTTATAGGATGACTGATATAAGCTATTGTATTAAAATATGTTTTTCATTCCGCCAGTAATGTGAGAGGTGGTTATTCCTGAGATTCCTAGCTCACCCTTTGTTGTGTATCCAATTGTATATAAGATGAATTACTTCCTGATAAGTCTTTTCTAGTGTCTGGGGATCAATTGGTTACTAACAGAGTTCATTTCAATCTCCTAGGTATATTAGTTGTAAAAATTCAGAATTCATTTTATAGGAAGTTTTTTCTTCATCCATTGGATTTATTCATGTGGAATTGGAGAAAATTTCAATGGAATTGAGGACCAATTATCCTTCATCTCTAGGTGAATGTGACAATATTTTTCTGACTCATGGTCAATTCAAAAATTCATATAATTTCATAGTAATTAATGTTTTGAGCATTGTGGATTCTTTGTCAAGTTAGTATGTGGATGAGGTTGTGTATCTCTATTGGGTTCTTAAGATTTTCATCTTCAAACTCTATCCTCTATATATATCACAATTCTGGGGAGGTCTTAAATAATATTTTGGATCCTATTTACTCATTTACACTACCTTCTATCCTCAAAAGGATACTCAAACGAATTAGTCTATATAGACACAACAGGAAAATGGGAGAACATGTTTTTTAGGATTTTTGAGGTTCATGGGTAAACAACCTACCCTTATTTGAGTAATCTTGTGAAAATATATACCACACTTTTAAAAAATGTTTCCATTTGATAATTTTTATGGGTGTAATTTCAAATCTAAGAAAGGGTAGATTATGGTCCGAGGTTTGTAGGTCCTTGGACAAAATGTGGTGCAGATCACAACTAAGATGGTTCAAAGGATTCATGAGAAGATGATTGTAGTATAAGACCATCATAAGTTTTATGTTGACTGGGGGAGGAGACCCATAGATTTTGATGTTAATGACAAAATTATTTTGAAAGTTTTTATTCATCAGTGTAAATAATGGTTCAGTCATGGGATTAATTCTTCTCCATTTTTTATCAAGATATTTGAGTTATTGGAGAACATTAGAAAGTTGTTGTACTATTTATTTTTTCCTCCACAACTGGACCAAATCCATAACATCTTCCATGGGTCAAAACATTTTTAGTATCTTCATAATGAATCATATTTCATTAATAGGGGAGAGTTTTATGTGGAAAAAAATGTGAGGTTATTTATGTGACCAATCAAGGTTCATGGCCTCTAATAGAAGGTGTTACACAATCATGTAATTCCATCTATTTGTGTATTGTTTGGGGATGGTGTCATGGATAAATGAATATGATAGTGTGATTCAAACATTCATACTCAATATCTTAGTTTTTTTCCACATTTTATTTAATTTTTATCTGTATGCTCATTTTTTTACTACTTTATGGTAAATTGTTTATCTTTGTGTTTCGTTGTGTGTTGATGATGACATTGTTCCTATTAGAGATGTATCTTCTAGTGGTGTTAGAGTTTCACAGTTTTTTGTTTTCATTATTTGTTTTATTTTTTACTCAAGGTTGGTATTCATTTATGGTTTATCTAGATTAATTTCATTGACCTTATTATCATATTACTCTTTATGTTTTAGGTGTTAGAGTTTTTTGATGAAGGCTATATGAATGTTGATGGAGTTCTAGATAAATTTCACATGGAAAGAAGTTTGTTTTCATTACCTGGTGTGTTTGAATATAATGGGTTGGTTTGATTATAGTTTTTCTCTATATTCTAGTGTTCCATACTATAAAGGGTTGTCGAATATCTAGATTTTATTGTTTTAGTGTTGCTTATCAATTTGCATCATTAAGTATTTTGATGTAATAACTCTAGTTTTCATTCTTTGATCCTTTTAATATTTCATTATGCTTTTCTGGAATTTTATTACAGTTGGAACTATTTTTGGGAGTCATAGGACCATATAATTAAAATTTATAATGTATAAAATTTATTAATGTACACGAGATTTTTTTTTAAATAAATGAATTTATATTTATCGGAGCCTCATTTTGAAAATATGATATCGTAATTTCTTCCAACACATAGGATTTATCATTGGCACAATATAAGTTAAGTCAGTTCTAGATGTTCTGTTGATGATAGTAATTAATGCGTGCATTAAAAAAATAAATAAAAATTATTTATATTTATAAACTATAAACATAGATGAATTATATTTAAATACACTATTATGGAAAATAATAATTTGTTATCCACATAACCATTAATGATTATAAAAGAAGAAAAGGATTACCACTACGGTTGTTGAGAACTTTGGTACTATGTATCGATACAGAGTGATCAAGGAGATTCTAGGGATGAAAGAATAATAAAGTTGGAATGTCAATTACATCATTAAAGATTATGTTATTCACCAATGATTGATTTATTCTCAAGGTAAGGCATTTTTATTTGTGGATTATTTATTATTATTTTTATTTATTGAAAACAATTATGGGTCTTCGATGATTCTTAATTTGTTTCCATATTTATTTTTCATAGTAATATTATTATTTAAATGTTTTTATTTTTTTATAAAATATTTTCTATGTTATTGTGTTTGTGAAATGAAGAATGTTGGTAATTATTATTTAACTATTTTTTATCCTCACATTCATGTTTGTATTCCTTTACTACACTATATTCAGGCTATTCTACACCAACCAATTTTCAGTTGGTGGTTGGATTATTATTGGACCTGTTTGAATTGAGATCAAACCCATAGATTCAGAATTTCCTTTGAGTGGATGCACATGATAAACATAGTGCCTATTGATTCCCGATATGTTATACGGATCGAGATCAATTAAAGAACATGGAGGGATTATTCTTATGTTTAGGAAAATGGGGATTTTGTGAAGTGGTTGAAGATTTATATTCCTATGAAGAATAGTTGAAATCCATATTCTAACCATACATTGGAGATGGTCAACTAGGTTTTGGTTTATTCATGTTAGATTTGAAATGGATTTATCGAATATGGTAACCACATAAATTTTGGGAAAATATACTTGATAGTTTATGTAAATGAAAATGACATGAAATGTGTTGGGGAAAAACACACTCCATGTGTTGTATTCCATATAACAACAAGGGTTTCAGTACTATGATAAATATCACATTCTTTATGGTTGGGATCACACAATGTTTGATACTACCCAAGTGGTCCATCCATGTGTCAAAAATAAACTCCCAAGGTCATAGGTGATCAGATAGACTATGTCCTCATAGGGACATGTCATATAGAAGATCATGGATACTCAAGCCATGTTCAGGGAGTAATACACCCACATCCTTGTGTGGGCCCATATGTCATATGTCCAGATACATATTCCATGTAACTTAACATTAACCATTTACATTTCCTATATTATTCTGTGAGAGTTTTTTTGGTCCCCCTGAGTAGCCCATTCCGTGTAGTTTTCAATGAAGGATGTAATGATAGCATTTATCGGAATATGGTGTTTGACATGGGGTTAAATGAGTGGGACACTTATTCAAGTGATGTTTACTAGATGGAAGGGATTGTGTTTTATAATCAATGATATTATGGGATTGTTACTCCCCACAATCACCAACGAGAGGGTCCCCTATACTCTTTATAAAACCACAATCATTACTCAGCTCGACTATAGAGGGAAAAATTACTCTATGTGCATAGT
Source organism: Viscum album (assembly GCA_963277665.1). Lineage (NCBI taxonomy): Eukaryota > Viridiplantae > Streptophyta > Magnoliopsida > Santalales > Viscaceae > Viscum > Viscum album. Next base: position 498,974,587 of record OY728125.1, read on the forward strand.
GGTACACTGTTATCATCTAGCTCTGTTGAGGATCAATCCCCCAATTACAGATAGTGCTCCCTCAAATAGGGAACATAGAATCTATGACAGGGACATATATTATGAATCTTGTGATGTTTCAAATGGTTCTTGGCATAAGATATAGGACACATGAAGCTAAAGTAATACACATCATTCTTATCTAGCTATGGAAATTGAGATTCCACTTCTTTTTTATTATAGGTTTTTTATTAGAATATATGATTTTGGGTTTCATTTCCCTCTTTGAATTTGAGGATGAATTTATTATTTCCTTTCGTTTCTAACCACTTTATTTTTGGTGAGTCTAACTAAATTGTTTATACTCACCCATACATGAGAATTTCTAACACATTTCATTTCTTATGTAGATGACTTGCAGATAAGTGGTGATTTTGATGGAACTGGTATTAAAGTATCATAACAATATTTAGAGGCACTGATAGTGTATAGTGATTAATATCACCGATTTTCAATAGAGTCCTCTTCTATTTTTACCTTTTTTAATAGTTATTTGGTTGAAAATTCTCTTATCTCAAGTTGAGTTTTCATTATTTCTTTGTACATTTATATTACCTATCCAAACATTTATTTTTTCCTAGAGTTTACCACATTAATATTTTTCTCTCTAGTAGAATTTGTTTAATTATATATCTACAATGTTCCATGGAGTTGGGTCTATGTGGTTGTCAGTTCTTCAGTCTAAGGCCTTCCATTTTAGTGATACACCTGGATGAAACTTGTATCCAGCCCCTATATTATTGGAGGCAAGATTGGGGTTTCACTCTTCGCTTACTACCATCCCATGTAGGTCCCCAGTGGATTAGGTCATGGTAGAGTGGTATTAGAGAAAAAAATTTCTTAGCGATATTGTTGTGTTGCCAGTAAGGTTGTGAATATTGGTTTGGGAACGTAGAGAAATAATGTTGAAGTGAGTGGAGTTTATCTCTCATGATAGAGAACCCAAGAAATTTTGTAGTTACTGATGTATCCACACACCAAGACTCGAAAAACCTAATTATTAACTCGGAATTATAAGGAACCACTTATAATGAAAAAATAATACACATATCATATAGGAATGGGTATTTTTACATATGTCTTCCTCACGAGTCTGATCCAATGATATTCTCACCTAATTCTGGATCAAATTGTAAAATTTTAGGATGCCGCTATGATGATAGTTCTCTGGGATATCAAGAAAGTTTCATGATGAAGAACAATTGATCAATGGGGCCTTATTACAAGGACATATTCTTGAGGATCTCCCTACATTTGAGCATGGATTAGTGCTCCCACATGATTTTCAATGCGTAGATCCACCTATAGTGGTCAGGGATTGTTTTCAACTTCATATTGGGTAGCCAATTACTCTAGCAGCATAAAATGATATTTCCCATAGAATTATTGTGTTGATTGAGTTCCATAAATAAATACTGATCAAGATTCATGGTGAAAAAATAAAGGTAGGTATAGTATAATCATATTGAGACATCAGTATGTGTTTTTTTCTAGTGAAAACCATGACTGATTAGAGTTTTTCAGATGAAACCAATCTTATTTATGGATCAATAGGGTGTTAGTGGGTTTTGGTCGCTCAAAACCATGATGTGATGATTATATCATGTACATACTATTAGTTTGTGTTTCGAGATAATTTTTATCCTTAAAGGTTTTTCTATTTGTAGATCTAGAGGATTCTTCAGATAATGTAGAATGATATATGAATTTTTTAGTATGCCTCATGGTTTCCTGGACTAATATGATACTCCCTTGATTCAAAGAAAGATGGATTCTTCCTGGTTTTGATGTTTTAGAAGGTTCTAAAAAGGATATCCATGCTAAGGTGGTCTCTTTATTAAGTCAAATACATACTAGAGTGTTGGAGTATGACATAGTTATTGAGTGGTTCTTAAAAGTGGTTAATAATGTGGATTAGTAGGTAGTGGGAATCTGGTAGATAAGTCATCTACAATAGCTACCATTCAACAGTCATCAGGGTCTCAGCACATGAGGCATACTCATACATGGTCTCAATCATGGGGATCTATATTCGAAGTGTATTTCAAAGGTTCTAATTAGCCTTCAGAGTAATGATGTTATTATTGTGATGGGTGAGGTCACATAGATCAAGATTTCCTAACGTGATGCACTACAGATGGTTGGATGTTGGTGGAAGAATCTCTGTGGAAGCAGCAACATCAAAGTTAGGGATCTCACATGAATTGTTGAGGTGGCCGCAGGGAGGCAGTGCTTAAATAGTGGTAGGCAGATTCCAAGATGCAGGAGTTATTGGTAGGGGGTGGAACTATGACCTACTCCAACATCCACTACCACCAGAAATCTCATTCCATTAAGAATGGAATGGTGGTATGGTGTGTGGTCAGTAACATGCTATGAAGGTATGTAACTAGGTTACTAACGAGATTATTAAATGTATGATATTTGTCTTCATTACATTATCTATAGTAACAATAGATACATGATAATGTAATTATTTCATATCTATATCCTTTATTGAAGTGGTAGAGAATCCTTGAGAGTCTTTGGCTAGTAATTTATTGATACATATTCTTAGAGGGAGTGATTCTTCAAAATGATACATGTACCAATAGTTCAAGTTATCACATAATTGTGAATTTTACATGGGACATCACGTTTATATGATGAAACCTTAGGAGATCATCCTGGGAATGGATTGTTTTTCGATCGTGTGTGACCCAATATACTACCATCGTAGGACATATAGATATTGTCATGATGTTGAGACAAGGTTCTCCTTTATGGGTGGGAGGAACATTGGAAGATCAAGTGGCATCTGTGAGATAGAATTTGAAATCTATCACCCATTAGTTGGAGAAGTTTCCCCTCGGTTTAGTAGGATCATCATACATTTGGATTATAGCGGTAGTGGAGGATTATATCGACATCTTCTCGGATGATGTTATGAGACTAACCATTATGTGGTAGACAATCTTTGTTATTGACTTTTACCCCAATACTACACCAACATCTTATGTTCCATATTTAATGTCCATCATTGAGTTCCATGATCTAATGGTGTAGTTGCAAGACCATCAATGGGTGGGTTTCTATCAAACCACGTGTGTCCACATGGTTAACTCTAGTGGTGTTTATGAAAAAGAACAATAGGATATTGAGGTTTTTCATTGATTTCCATTTCCTAAATAACGTAATGATCAAGAAAAATTATTCATTATAGAAGATTGACAACCTTATCAACCAGATGAATGGTGTGATATGGTTCTCCAAGATATTTCTCAAGTCTAGATACAATCATTTAGGATTTAATAGTAGTGTTTTGTTAATGATTGTAATCTGGTGTTGATACGACCATTATTAGTTCTTGGTAATTCTTTTTGGTGTGATGCATGCTCTAAATGTGTTCGCAAAATGTAAGAACCATATCTATTTTCCCCTATTTGATGAATTTTAATGATTTATTTATCAAATATATTCTCATTTACACTACATATGGGGAGTATCATTCATAGAATTTGAAGATGGTAGAAAACTTATCCTGGGAGAACGAAATAATTCTTAATATCATTAATTTTTTATTTTTTGATTTGATAGGTTCACATTCTGGGGAATTTCATCTCTACAAAGGGTATTGTAGTGGACCCAAAAAATATTGGTGTAGTGATCACATGGGAGCCACCTATGATAATTTTATATTCATAGAGTTTACATGGCATTAAATGGAACTAAAAAATGTTTTTGGCTGAATATTATTAGATTTCATCCACTTTTACATCCTTGATGTGGATTGGGAAACCATTTTCTTGGACAAATAATTATTAGAGGATTCTTTATGTGTTAAGGAATAGTTTTACCAATGCTATTATGTTGAGGATTATAGAGGTATGGTTGAGTATATGGTTCATTATGATTCGTCTATTGCAAGGATTAGATGAATGTTGATGAAAATGAAATAATGGATTCACTATTGGTCGAGGAAATTGAGGGACCACAAATAGAACTACACAACCCACCACATGGATTTTGAAGTGGTAGACCTCGCCATGAATATATGGGATAAATATGTTTTATCCTTGTTATTTATTGTTTAATTACACCACCAATGCAGTAGGTTCATCTTTACCTAGTGAGAAATCAACATGAGGTAGTGGTGTTGTTTTGTGTACATATATGAATATGAATTCGATATAGTATATACTCTAGGGAAGGGAAATGTGGGGGAAGATTCCCTTAGCAACAAATATCATTCTTTCTTGGTATGGGAGGTATATGATTAATCGACCTCTTTATATTTGACCACAATAAATGAGAGAGGGGAAAGTTAACATTAGTCTATGGAGGTTACTCCACCACTTCTTTATCATATGAGGGAATCTTCGTTGGGTGAGATCAATTGTGAAGATTTATGTGATTGGATATCCATAGAATATATAATAGATATATATTTTGAAGGTTCAGAGAACACCACACATTTCATGGGATGGATGGTAGATCCAGACATGTTCCTTGAAGAGCTGTTGGGAGATTTTCATACATCCCCCATAGTGGTATATCATGGATTGGAAAATATGTACAATGATATTTTTCGGTAGTTTTTTTTAGGAGGAATTAGGGTAGTTTTTTCAATTTTGTTTCTCAATGAATTAAATTTTAGTAGGGAAATGATATAAATCAAGTACCAATAGGTCTGAATCATTGTCATGAAATCTGAGAAAGGATTTGAAATGACATATAAATAGATTTTTGGATGGATATTCCATGGAAAATAAGAGGATAACATGATATCTGGGTGATTTTTTATCGACATATAAAGTTCGAAAAAACTCATTTCCAACCATGAGCATGATTCAATTGAGAGCATATACTATTTCTACATTCATTAGATCATCTAGATTTATGGTGTACCGATAATAATCTTCTCCATTTTCATTTTTTTCATTCATTTCATGTTTATGAAGTTGTTTGGAGGAGGCTTTTTGGGCCGAGTTACAGACTGACATGGAATTTTACCCATAAATGGATGACCAGACTAAGAAAACCATTGATGTTTAGGAAGATATATTAAGAGACTGCTTGTTGGGATTTATTCAGATCTATGAGGATCTCTATACAGTAGTAAAGTGGGATTATAATAAAAACATTCACTCCAATATAGGAATTACTACATTTAAGGCACTATTGGGAGACCCTACAAGCCACCCTTGTGTTAGATTGATAATTGTGAGAAACATATTATTTGGATAGAACCCATGTATAGAATGTATGTGAATATGTAGGTGATCAATGAGTGTATTAGTATATCTAATAGTAGAGTCAAATATTATGAATACCGATGTCGTAGGCCATTAGATTTTAATAAGGGAGACCATGATTTCCTAAGAGTCTTTCCATGATTAGGATTATAGATATTTGGTAGTGGTATCATGCTATCATAAAGGTTCATAGAGTCATTCCAGATTCCTCATTGGGATGGTGAGGTTTTTTACCACACAGCGTTAACCCCTGAGTTGGACATTGTTCATGACATCTTCCATGTGTCTTAGGTGTATAAATATGTGCATGACCTCACACATATTATTGACTTGGGTGAGATGTAAATTTATGATAGAGAAACCTTATTGAACCACCTAATGGGTATTCAAGGACTTTATGATTGTTCTTGCATTTTAGGAGCATTATTCTGGTTTGGATTCTTGGGCTTCACCAGAGCACGAGAAGAGCACTTTTGAGCATGAGATTGAAATGTTTGCTCAATAAAATAAGCTTGAAAATATGAGTAGCCTCATATTTTTTGGAAAAAATAATTTTAGGTGGGGAGAATTTAACATTTTTGGATATAATATTTTTTATCTTTTAAATATATATTTGTGTATCTTTTTATTTTTCCTCCAATATCATAATGTGTTTTGGGAATATCAGGACTCCAAACTTAATATTTTGATTCCATTAAATTTAATAAATAATTCACATGAAAATATTAAAATTTAATTGAATTTTGATTTTGTAAAAAATTAAATTGAAATTATAAGATAATGGTTTTTTATAGAACATAAGTTTTACCCTTTATAAAACATAATTTTAGTTGGCGTCAGACTTTTTGTTGAAGGAATTCATTGGATGGTGTGTTAATTAAATAAAATTAATATTGTATTTAATTTATTTAAAGGAAAACCAAGATCACATATCATTAAATACACTATTTTTTAAAATATATTGGGTTTACCATATAACCATGAGATACTAGTGAGTATTAATTGGAGAGACACCGTTATCCATGCCGCATTTTGTATCATGGATCCACAATAAAAGATTTAGGAGATTCATGGGATGAATGAAAAATGAAAAAGAAACATCAATGAAATCCCAAGAGAACATGTTATTAACCAACGAATGGTTTTTTTTATTTATGGATTTTTTTGAATTGCTTTTTATTATCATGTTTTTTAGACATAAATTATTGATAGTTTATTATTTTCTAAATGTTTCTGCATTCCCTTTTTCTAATGAATTTATTATTTTATGATTTTTATTTTGGATGATAATTTTTCTCCATTCGTTGGTTTCCTCAATGATGATTGTTTCTTATTACCCTTCAATAAAAGATGTTCCTCAATTTGATAGTTGTTTTCCAATCTCCCAATATTATTTATTTTCTTCACTACTAAAAATGTTTTGGGTGATAGTTAGACTATCTCCAGACCAGTTTAGAATCATTATCAAACACCTAGTTTCCTATTTTTTTAGTTTGGATGAATGATATGAAAATGATGATTGTTGATTGGAGAGAAATTGGTTAATATGAGATAAATGAAAGACTATAGAGGGGTTCTTCGTGAATTTGGTCATATAGGAATGAAGACATGTGGTGATGGATCTATTTTCTAGTGAAGAACTACTAAAATCATGATTTTGGTTTTCTATTAATAAGGATAAACCTAGGATTAGGAATTTCAAAGTGATATTTGTAGTGGATTTGGTGGATCAGGAAAATGAAAGATGTCTGTTAAATCAGACTTGATTGTATATGGAAAACACAGACTACTAACCATGTGTTTGGAAAGAATAAAAATTGAGTGTTCCATTTTGTATGGTGAATAGGGTTACAATGATGAGATAAATATCACACACCATGTGGATAGGTTCGCATGCCATGAGTTAATTCCTTGGTATAATAGAGGTGTGATGACAGAACATTCTTCAGGCTCTAAGAGATCAAACATACCATTTCCCTATAGGGAAACACTATTTCAAGGATCATGGCTTCCTGATCGATGTCCATGGAGGTACAAAATAAGATTCTCATGTGATTCCATATTCCGTGTGACTTGATGCACACGCTATTTTCCATACCTAGAACATTATACCTCGTGTATCTCTTTCTCCTAAACATGGTTTTTGGTCCACAATTATCCTATTCTGAGTATATTTCCATATAAGACATTATTATAGCCTTTATTTGGGATTATCACATATGATACAAGGAAACAAGACAGGTAATAATTTTCCAACAACACACATGAGATTTAGGTGAACATATTTGAACATTGGAGAGATTTTGAATTTGGTACTCTCATGATAAATTAGTTCATGGGTCACCTATACTGTTTATACTATTAGGGTCGATACCCCCCAAAAACACTATAAAGGGTGTAGTTCCTTTATATATGGATTGGTACTCCCACATTATTGAGATCTAGTAAGGAGTTTGTACTATATTTGATATTGTTCTCCCTCAGTAATAAAGTTAATTAAAAAAGGGAGGGACTCAATTAAAATTCATATGAGGTTGTGTGTTGTATTTGAAATCAGTTATGGGACCATTTAATCATTATGAAGACTCATAATACAGAGTGTTCTATGGATATTGAGACTCCTCTCTATTTCAACTAGAATTTTAGTATAAGCATATTTGATGTTCGGTATTGTTCCACTATTTTAATTATGGGTTGAAGTAAATAATTTATTCTCTTTATCCCTATTGTTTTTTGGCCCATCCTTCTGAGTATTTATACACTCATCCATGCATGGTATTATCCTGCATGTTTCATGCCCTATGCAGAAGACATATATATCAGTTTTGATTTTGGTGGAACTAATATTGGAGGAGAATAATTTAACTTATATTCATTGATTATGTTTGGTACTAAGTCAAAATTGTTTTGAGCTATGATCTCCTTAGTTTTTTATAGTTTCACTTTTTTCTAGTTTGGGCCTCCCTTATCTCTTTGTGGGAGTCTGTTTTTTCCCTTATACATTTTTATTACCACACTGTACTTTTATGTTTTTCCAAGAGGATGTTGCATGACTTTTTTACACTCTATAGGTTTATGTTTTATTATATCTCTACATTGCTTTATAGAGATAGGTAAGTGTGAATTTACAAGTACATTAGGTTAAGGCCACCAACATTAATTATAAGCCTACTCAGTGCTTTTCACCTACCATTTTCCTATTAGAGGTGGGCCTGGGGTGTCACTCACAGCCTACTGCTGACCTAGGTGGGATCCCAGTGGGCCATGACGTGAAATTTTAGGAGTATTAATTTAATATTATATGGCATGATCTATGGTATAAAATATTTTTGAGGTACTATTACATGGATTTTTTCCAATTTGCGATGAGTTCATTTTTTCGGTAATGGTAAGTGAGTTATTCTTACATGGGATGCTTCATGGGTGTAATCTAACATGATATCCCAATGTTAATCATTCCGGTGGTGGTGTTTCATTATGAACTATATATTTATTATATTGGGTAAAGGTAGGTTTGTTATATGGTTCTTCCAACTTTAATTCTATTGTGTCGTGGTCCCTTTCATTACATTATGGTCTAATTTTGTTATTTCCCCCACTCACACCTTAAAAGTTCTTTGGAAATAATTTATTAATTAACATGGTTTAATTTCGGTTTCATTTGTTTTTACATGGTAATATCTTGGATCATTTTAGGATTCTTAGATATTCATCATTTTTGGGACAATCTTCATGGTCATATTGTGACCCTTTTTATTAATGTTGGTTTTAATGTAGTTTGAATCCAATTAATCGGGGGATATTACATAGTGGATTTCAGATAGGGGATGAATATCAGCATGTATTTCGCCATCATTATGTAATTATTTGTCTTCGTATAGTGATTATAAATTTTTAATCACTCATTAATTCTCTTTTATTGTTTTTTACTTTCAACGTTATTTTACTATTGGCTAGTCCTGGTGAACTCTTGCGATCCTTTATGGGTTTTAACCCAAGAGTTTTGGAGGTCAACCTCTTTGTGATTAAATTTAATGATATTATTGTATTCCATCACTTTATTCATTCTTTTCTCATCCCATAATTTTGGAATATGTGATATCATTTTCAATTCATGTTTATCGGTATTTGGATATGGTAATAATGAAACATGTTTTCTTATATTCATTTAAGGTTCTTCCTTGGGAGTTATTGGTGTGGTGTCCATATTCATTTAATTTTATAATTAAATTATTGATTATTTAGTTGAGTTAAGAGATTTAATGAATATCATTCATTATTATGTAAAATTATATATTAATCATTATTTCCTTTTAATGGATTGACTATATGAATTGACCAAATTAAGACAATAAACTAAAATAAAAAATTGAATAAATTTAGTGGGGGTATCACATGGGAATTGTGTAAAATTAATTTCATTAATAAATATTTATTATCCTTGATTGATATTAGTTCTATGTAAAACAATTTTCTTTTATTGATATTCTATATTCACCATTCATATTTTTTAATTACATATTGTTAGTAATGAATTGGTTTTGTGGATGTGTGAAATTATGTTTTTTGAGTTATCACATTGTGGTTTGATTTAATTTGAAATAAATGTTAAGTATATTTTCATCCATGTAAATTTTATCTATATTTTATAATGCATATTATTGTGTATAGTGTCCTTATTTGTATGGTTATATAGGACATATTCAATTAATGTGGTTTTGTTGCATGTTGAGGTTTAAATCAGACATGAATGTGGTGGAATGGGTGGTTTTGTGGGGATATGGTTTTTTGGTTGTTATAGTGGTTGTTGGTGTGAGTTTTGTGGAGAAAATAACGTTGATTGGATCAATAGTAGTAGGATATTTTGAAGTTCTAAAATTTCATGTAATGGGGTTTTCATTAATGAAATTGTTATTGGGAAGTGAAAAAGAGTATAATAGTAATGGTCTATTAAATCAATAATGAATAAGATGGATGAATTGATTGCATCTAATAAAAGATAAAGGTTTGAATGAATATGAGTTCTGAATAATGGGAGGAATGTTGTTTATTATTTTTTTCAAATGTTTTGACATTTTATATGACTAAATAAATGAAATGTGTTGAGTAATGATAAATCTATAATTCATGAAATATTATAAGATAAAATGATAAATCTAGGAATTTTAATGATGAATTATATTGTATGAAAGTAATATTATTGTGATAGTCTTATGTGAATAGATATGAATTTTTTGGGCCACACTTATGGTAGTGTCCATTAGAGTGAAAACAAATTATGCAGTCACCATTCATGGTGATTATAGTGTTTTATTAGAATGAATTCTTATGATGGGATTGTGTGAGACTATCATACCTCACATATTTTTTTGATATTTATTATACACCATTAATTAGCTCAATTAACCTTACCAATGTCCATTTTTTTCAAATTTTCGGTGTTTTCCCTAATATCAGGGGTATAGATTATACTGATGGATGACTACCTTCTCTTCCTTTATCTCACTTCAAATAAAATTTGGATGTGATAACATAAAGGCCATTGTATATATATATTACACGTATTTTTTACTAGGTATAATGGAAAAAGATTCCTTTTAGTATTAATTTGGTTACATTGTTGATGTCATTCCCAGTAGTATGAGGGAATGATTTTGATTCCCCTCATGTTCACAATACCCTACTATAATGAGGGTTTTATATGTAGTTATTATGTACTGATGTGGTATGGGGATGTGGATATATAGTAATGTCTATGATGTGGTTTGTAGATATGTGGATATATTGATCAGAAAGGTATTGAAGCTCATGGTGTGCGTTTTAGTCTATGGTAGTAATCAAATCAGTTTGGAACTAGATGTGGGATACCATATTGATATATACTCTTTTTAAATTATGTTATAATACTTTGATTCAATATTGGGGGATGGAGATTTGATAAGGTTGTGTAATAGTTCACATGGAAATGGTGTATATTGTTTTTTGATTAATCACTAACTCATTATTATGCATCTTAGAAATTTTAATCAGAATAATTTGGGAGGATCCTACTAAGTAAAAAAGTATTCTCATCCATATATATATATATATTATAATGTTATAAGAAGACTTTTGTTATCCTATTGAACTTTACAATCTTGAGTCTTGAAGAATCTGTTTGAGTATCTACCATCGAAGTTTTATATTGGTATTTTATTTTGGTGACCATGTTTTTGTATGAAGGATAAAATTCATTTTGCATTAGGTTTATTTTTTGTGTTAGGTTTGTTGATGTTTTTTATATGTTCTCAGGATTATAAGATTAATGCAACCTATTTATGTGTTATATACCCTTAGTGATTGACTCAAACCTGTGGCCCATTACATGAAGGTTTTAGGGGTGACACACTGATACTATAAAATATTAGGAGAGGTTCCAATATGGGTTATTCATGAATATTCTATTATGTTGATTCTTTACCATGATTTTTAATTTCAAAACCCATATAGGAGATATATTGGGGATATAATTAATGTTAGGATATGATATTTTATTTCAAAATTGGTGGTTGGTTTTGTTGGATATAAAAGAAAAATGGGTGGTTGGTTCGGTCGGATAGAATAGAATCACTACTATATTTTTCTCAATATTATGGTAGGAGAAACAATTTTACATTTTAGTTAATCTGGGATTATAATTCATGGAAATACTAAGTATTTCTATATTTCAATAAATGGAATTCATGATAATCATTTCAATATAGCTTTAATTGTGATAAGGTTATTTACATACATGGGATACACTATTCAAAATTAGTGTATTCTATATTGATGGAACTATAAATCATTAAATTTTAAATTGGACATTGAGGATTTTATTAAAATTACCGAGACACAAAATTCTCTTAGGGTAGAACTAACAAGGATATTATTCGATATCTTTTCTTTCTTGGTATGACCTAAATGAGATTTTTCACATACATAATGATTATTTTAAATCTATGTATAACCAATTAGATGATCCTATAAATATAAATATTTATATGAATGTACCAAAGAAATTATAATCTTTTATGGTGTCTTTTATCAGATGTGTGTATTTTTACCTAATTTTAATTTTTATATTACATACGAGTTAGATTATTTATATTGAAATATTTTCATACTTCATTAATATCAATGTGAATTAGCTTTTTTATTTAATTTTCACTCATAAATTGATAGTGTATGTTTCATTAGATGATCATCATTTTTATCACATTCTTTTGAATCAATATCATGTTGAATGTCCCTAACACAACTCAGAATATTTTGAATTCTCATTTCATTGGTGGGTCTAGTGTCATCGTATTTTCTCCATTAAAGGTGTATTTTATATTGCACTAGGAATCTACTCTGTTCAATGTAGTTATGCCAATTTATTTTGTGCAGATTCCTTATTCATGAGTCCCCCCTCATCCTACACATACCCCAGACTACTTTTTTCTTTGGCCCAACCTTCAATAACCAAGGAATTAGGTCTGGATATCATTGGTGTACTATCAATTGGTGTGTCCCCATAGCTCTCTAGTTCCCCTTCCACTTATGTGATCCTAGATATGATTTACCTTTATGGGGGTCCTTAAAATCAGTAATCATTAATTTGTATCACAACCAACTGTAGATTCATCTTTGTCTAAAGAAGTGTATCCCTATAAAACCAAAAAAGATATAATTATTTGAGAATCAATCTGTTCTTTCCCTATCATTTCATGAAGTTTAATTGTAATATGGATACCACAGATGTCCTCTTATCATGTTTTTATTGTAGATCAACCATTTCTTCAATATTTTTCTCTTATTATTGGTTATTGATATATTTTTGGTCCTATTTTCATCTCTATTTTGAATCAATGATCATTTTTTCATTCACCTATTCTTTGAGATAAATTGCATAAAATCATGTTCTTGTGAGTCTCATCCATAATATTAAATGATATTTCTCTATATTTATTGGTATTGGTAGAACTAAAATTGTAAAAAACCTCGTCAATAATGATTTGGATTCATCTCCACAGAGTCCACTACCTTTTCCCAAAAATTCTATTCATATGGGAATTATTGATGATTTTGGTCGGGTGATTTATACCGATGAAGCTAGTTTTATATGGTGCATACCATGGTAGTGTGATCTTTTAGATGTATTTCTATACTATTTTTTGGACTATATGTGGCTTTAATCGGGCCATATTAGTTCATTTAGTAAAAAATCCTTCTATAACTATCCCATTGGTTTTCTCCAATTTTAATACTCTATATCACTCAAACTAGGCTTCTAGAAATAGGTGTAGGCTTCCTTATTTCTCTAGAGAAATTTATGATGGTGAAATTAAATTTTCTCCTTGGATATCAACCCTTATTCCCCCAAGGGGGTATCCATGGATTATATGATATTCTACATGAGGACTATATAGATGTTATATATATAGATGGTTGGAATGACTTGATGTTTGGTCCTCTATAATGTCCCACAGTTCTTTATCTGATCTTATATGGTACAAAATAAATTTAATTTGATCCATAATATCTTCTTGCTATATATTTTAGTGTACATTATTCTCTACAACTACTCACCCCAATGGGAATTCTTATAGTAAATTATGAGGAGTTTTTTCTTTCTCAGACATGAGTTATTCCAAATGTTTTTGTTTTTGATGAATGATATTCAATTGAAATGTCCTTTCTTTTTATGTTCATTCAATTATGTCATGTAGGTAATATGGATAATAATTTTTAGTAATGGTTTTCCAGATGCACCGAAATTTGTGAGTTATAATACACCAGTTTATGTGGTGTTATACCTTGAAATTTTTGATAACCCAGGTGTATCCCCTACCTATTTATGAATTTTAGATTTTTTAAGTGAATAACATTATTATTATACCCATTATTTGGTTTTTTAGGAAGAATATATTTCCATTATCTTCAATTAGTGTGATCATTATATAAATTACCAAATCAAGAAAGGGTCTTTTTGGAAATTAATCTCACCTGAGGTCGTAGATTGTAATATGTGAGCGACCCAAAGCCATATCTCAACTCAGTAAATGATCCTGAGAATCCCAAGAGTATTGTGAATAATATGTGGTGAATTTATGCATGTTTTATGGATTCACTCTTTCCACTTCCATCCACGATGGGACGTCAATCATTTTTCTTCCACTCAAAGCATAGAAGGAAAATGTGATATTCATGGAAGAAACAGGTCGGCGGGCAAGGATGAACCACATCTAAAGGTATTATTGCCCAATGTGATGTCAAATGATCAGTTCTACACTTAACTCCTTACACACTACCCTTGGTATTTTTTCCTATAAATATGCGAGTAACCCCCCCCCCCCATAAATTAGGGTAATTATCTAGATGTCAAATTGTCGCTCTCGTGCATGTAAGACATCTCCTTTTGTGACTGCATGAATGACATGATTCCAAGGTACTAGATATCACATGATAGATCTCCAATGGGTCCTCCATTGGGTAGGCCCAGTAGGGATTGAACCTTTCCCATTTCTATTAATCCAAGTCAATTGCATGGGAAAGATCCATCTTTCATGCCAAACATACCCGTGTGCAATACATCATTCACTCGAGACCCCATTACTTTGCACGTGAAACTCAAATATTGTGCACAGCCTTTGGTTTTTTGTGAAATCCTTCAATCTTACGTGCACCCCTTCCGATGTACTCCATGTGTTTTCCTTATTACAAGAATGATTTTTTGAGATCCTCTTGCCTGTAGCATCCCTATCTTGCAGCTACACCTCAATGAAACCCTCCAGGATTTTGCAGAGTGACTTCTTACTACCCTAAGTGGCGCCCCATGTTGTGTTTCCCTACCTCACACTTCTTTGCATATTTACTCTAACGACTAATTATTCTTAAAATATCTATGTTAAAATGAGGCCCCATATTGAAAAATCCTCCAACTTTCACCAGTCTGGAATTGCTTGTGCCTTCCCTCCCCTAAGTGCAGGTTGGTAAAAGTTATGTAAGGCCAGGGGTGAGGGGTGATTCCTCGACATCAAAGATATAGGAAGTTAAATTACCAAGCACCCCTTGTCCTCAACACATGAGTTTGAATTTTTATTATTTCATATGTGGTAGTCTAAGGAGGATCTGATGGTGAATGACCATTAGTTCCATCCCCCCTCTCCCCCTTTTGGCTTTGTCATCCTGTTTTCCCTGGGAAACCTCCACGTAATCCCAAACTCACCTTGATATGGTGTTCCTTATAAGTGGATACATATCCTCCTTGTACATCAGGACATCCTCCTTAGGGCTTCCCTCTCAGATATGTCCCAATATCCCTCTCCTTGGGTCACTATCCGTGTGTAATACTCACACAATCCTTCGTGGAGACACCTTTTTAGAAGCATCCATATGGTATACTACTATGTATTTACTCTCATAATATGCATGAACCATGTGGGATTAGAGTTTAAAAGTGACTATGACATACTCTCTAGGCTTCTGACCATGCATAAATCCCATACCCTCCATTTCTGATCTACGTGGACTTTGATATTTATCTTCCAAAGAGGGTAGGTAGGAATCCTCATTACAGTTCAATATAGATAACACATCTAATTGTCCCATGCATTTCATGTCGATTCACCCTCATCGTACATGATGCTAAACTATATATCCCAAACTACATGGACATTGATACTTATCATCTAAACAGGGTATGTAGGAATCCTCACTGAGGATCAAGCCCCTCACTCCACAATTCAACTATTCTGACTACTCCAAATTAGTTCACATTTCCCCTAAATGATGTTAAAATAGACCCTCCAAACTATGCAGTTTTTAATCCCTTTCGGGTGTGTATGACATCTCATTGAGTTTTAATCCCATCCAATGGTAAACTATGGTACTCCATTATATAGATGTACCCTCCAGATGCAATACATTCACATTTTGGGACAAATTACCCAAATTCACCTCCATGTGATGTTCTTATCCCCATGGGTATATAACCATGGATAATCCCTCCACAAACCATACTAGTCCAATGAAGAGTGTTCGCCTTTCTATGGGACGCTAACAATGTGTAATCCCCCATCATCTTTCCAGGTCTCTATCATTTGTGTATTCCTCTATTCATTTCCATATCCATGAAAAATGTGGACATTGATTCCCATCTACTATGAAATGTAGGAATCCTCCCAATGGCTCTAACCCACAAACCATTTCCCATACTAATATTTGATTTGATTCTTTTTACCATGGGTTGATCATTCCTTAACACAAGATTGTACTTCCATTAGATCCTTATCCATGCACTCCATTATCATGAGTCGCCCCCTTAGGTGTCTCATCACCCCACCATATCTACAGAGTCTTTTATCCCTACATTTGATATAGGGTATGGAGGAAACCTCCTTGAGGTTAAATCCTACCACCTTCATCTTCACATTGGTTCCATCTCATTCATCGTCACCCTTTGACACTTCCCCGATATCCATCCTGATTTTACCTAGGATTCTTCATCTTGGTGAACTCATACCATTTATATGGGCAAAAAATCATGCATAAGACCCAGCCATTTTCCCCACTATCTTACCCTCATCATGGTAAGGTTTCAGTTTCACTAATATTTGCAGTGCCTGAGATGCTATCCTTGCGTAAGCATTAAATAAACTCCTGAACTACATGGGTTTTGATCCATTTCTTCTACAAATTGTATGTAGGATGCCTCTATGAGGTTAAATCCCATCCAATAGTAAATATTGGTGACACCTTTTCTAGAACCCTCCTTCACTAATATGTCCTTTGAAGTGTCCAGATTAGCCTTCATGATGTGACCTATTCCCTTTTTGGGACCCTCCATCGTAGTTATTTCCTCATTGGGATTTTCATACATATGTATGGTAAACCATCTCGATGCTCCCCCCAAGGGACGTATCCATCTGATTTAATATTTTCAGTGTTCTGATTAGATTTTTCCATATCGGAAAGATGAAAAACTCGATGAATGCCCCATGTTAAACATGGGATGATGAAGAAATCCTCGGTGACATGACTCCTATAGAATATTCATCACATTTGATGTTAGATAAATTTAGATTATGTGCCCTCGAGATTCCCTATAATAAGGGATAATTCATGTGTACCAAGGTTCCATAATCTAGACATTCCATTCATGCCCAATGTGACTACTTCCCAGACTGAAGGTTGTTTCCTTGTCTTGACCCTTTTGAATGTCCTGACAGAAGAAATTTAATTAACTATTTTCCATAGATAGATTCCACCAAAAATGGTTTCTAGACCAAAATATTAATCATTATGGGAGACCCAGGATACACAACAAATTCCGATTGGGAATCCCCAAAATGAGAGACTGAAATCCCAACACACTATTTAGATCAGGAAATAGACATCACTAAATAGGTGATGAATGTTTTCATACTTTGGAAGGTATGAATGTGGGGAAATATATTTCCATCCCCATAAATGACACACGCCCTAACAGAATGTTTCCAAAACAGAAATGATGAACTCGACATGAATCTTTTCTCCTTCAACCATGGGGATTAATAGTGTTCAAGGCATTTGTAGATAAGTTGGTCACTGGATCCAGCCATCCCACACTAGGTCCCGCCAAAAAAATAGTGGGCCTATCATGGAATTCACTAGAATTAGAGGCAGTTAATCCTTGGGCATTCTGATTTATGACATGTGTGGATCATTCTATCCATCCATGGTAGATTGAGCAACACTAGGGAACAACACATTTCTTTCCTACTATCTATGACAATAGATGAATCTTCTGATTTGAGCGACCAAGGATATAGCAACCATGTCGCCTCTGGCCCATATATATAGGGGAAGTGGAAATACTAATGGGGGAATACTCTGCAGGTCCACCTCTACAATTAAATTGTCCACAACCATGGCTATCAAGCACCCATGCCCCATCTCACCCTTAGATATTATCGATAGGATGATGATTTATACTCATTTATGACAATACAAACTGGAAGGGTTAATCCCAATGAGGGACACTTCCTTCCATGATCTATAAGATTCTATGCCTTTCCATCCTTGCTGCCCCAAGGGCTATGCAGGGATCCACTGCTCCCAACTATGACATTCAACCATTTTATGAGCCTCTCCCCCGAATGATTCGATGATTCCCTCACCTATGACAATGAGGTAAGTAAAATTTGAGTCATCCCGACATTGACTAGAACCCAGGATCTGCCAAGGAGGGATCCCACATGGCCACATCAACATATCCATATGATCCCTTAGGCTATAGAGTAGTTTGTCTCTACCCTTGCATCACTGGCCCCGGTTTAGCAAACCCGCCGTCAGTATCGGTAGTGGGCTCCGGAAGATTCCCATTAGGGGCGTCATCATCTACAACTTTAGTGGCCCATGCCACCACTGGTGTATGATATCATCTCATTATTATTATTGATCTGGGGAACCACTATGTTCTATTGGTATTGAGACCCCATCCACCCCATGGGCAGGCAATGATAACTCTTCCAGTCGTCGGCATGAGGAGTGGCCATCATGAGCTAACACATGACGTTGAGATCCATTACGGGGATACACCCCATGCAATCTCCAGTCCATGCAGTGGCCCACCCCATAAGTTTTATGTATATAATAGAGGTCCTCTCATGGACATGATCAATGGTATGAATATTTTTCCCCCATATTTTAGATTATCAACATGAAGGTCCTCTTTACCCCTTCACCCATCAGCTCGTATGTCCTCCTCAAGTCCAATTTGACCAGTACAAAGGCCCTACTCTTACTACCATGGTCAAACAACACAGAGGTTCTTCTCATGCCATAGGTGACTTACATGGAGGCCCTACCTATGTCATTATCATCTATACAAGAGTACCTCCACACTCCATCACTACCAACCATGGAGGTCCTCCACACTTGTCATGCACTCATCACGGAGTTCCTCATTATACCCAAGCTCATCCACTTCGAGAACCTCTCTGGGTTTTGTTCGACATCATCTTGGGTTCTCCTTGCACCCCAACGCACCCAAGTAGAGGACCTACCAACTCTCACATAAAACATAGAGGCCCTCCCCATGTCCTTATCAGCACTCAGAGTAGAGATCATCCCCACTCCTACAATAGTCCTAGAAGAGGTCCTCCCCGCTCCAACGACACCCGACATAGTGGTCCATCCCATGTTTCTACCAGTTTAGACAGTGGTCATCACCCCTCCAACACAACCCCACATTGAGGTCCTCCATGTGTCGAACATTTACCTAGCTTTGAGGAACCATCCTATGGCAGAAGGGTGAACCATCACTTCTGAAGGAATAATCCTATACAGTGCCAAATCATTGTCCATCTGGCCCGATTTTTATATTCTGAAGTAGAATATGATTCGATGATGGATACATCACCCTGATCAATTGCATGAGAGTCTGGGGAAGGAAATATAATTATCTGCATCATACTTCCAGAAAGTGATATGCACCGGATCCTTAAGGACCATCTTAGTTACATAAAAAAGGAGGGATTGTTGGCTTATTTCAGGTTATTGCCTCGAATTCCACTCTATCCTCACCAAGATCATTATATAACTAGACAAGAGATTATAGAGAGTTGTTATGGTGGCCAGAAGATGACGAGAACCAACCCGATTCATCACCAGTGTACTCCTTCTTCGTACATGAAGTGATGACCAATACAATTTCCTACATGGATGGGATGATGCTATCAGTACCATCTCCAGGAGATGAACCAGTTTGTCACTGATTTTTAAACCATGTAGGGTTCTATCCACTACTCAATCCTCCACCCCAATGGTCTATATCAAAACCATTACAAGTTCAACATCAACCCTTAGTTGAATAATGGGGAAACCAAGGGCCGGATCTTGATTCCGACTAAATGAGATTGTTTTAAATTCTTGTAGAGGACCATCATCCCAAGTTGTTTTGGATGATCTCTAATTCATATATCGACATTATGGAGCCACTAAATTGGGACGAATTCATGTTTTCCCACCTAACCATGGGGACATTGAACTTCTATCTTCATAATCATCAATTGGATTATCCAAAAATCACGGAACATTATGATGGAATTGTCAATCCATGCTTCCTAGTTGAGTTATCCACGCTTCCCATATATCAGCACCCTGTGTGCCCCCGAAAATTATTGGTATCTTCAACAATGATGTGTTCAGATATTTATTATGATCTGCATAATTATTTTTTATGCGTCTCCACACATCCAGATCCATGGCTGTGGGTAGTATGTTTCTCTTAAATTCAGTTCCATCCTGCATCAAACTGACCGTCTGTGTGATATTGAGGATATTCCACCAGGTGCAGTCATAGTAAATAGGATGACCATAGGGAGGACACCGAGTTAGGACTCATTGCGGATAACATATCCCCTGGGGTATTTCTTCTTATTTTGGACCCCTTAAGTGTTGTCACTCACAGTCAAAGACATTTAAGTGTAATTTTATACTGTAACACCCCACCCATACCTTATTAGCTTGAGGAGGCGGTGATGGTTATTTGGACTTAAGCGACTTTCCCATGGAGCCAAAGACTGGCAATAAATGCTAAGGGCTTCGAGAACAAATTGGGGAATGATTTTCCTTAAGACAACACCAACCAAACCATCAACTATCAATCACTATATGATTCATGTCAACCAAAACATTTAAAGATGTATTACCAAAGGGAATCCAAGTTGTTCCGCAATACAACCCAAAACCAACAAAATTAATACCATATCAGATTACATTGCGGAAGATTCAACAAAAGACCCAAAATAAGCCAAGGCACACTCCATGGCTCCACTCCAAGCTCCATGCCCCAAGATCCACCCAGACATCACGATGCACCACTAAAGGAGGGTGATGCCTTACCATAGCCCGTGTCACGATACAAAACATCTGAAAAGACACGAATGTGCCAATGCAGGGGTGAGAACAACTACTCAGTCAGATTTCTTAAAATGACATCCCTACACATGCAACTAGGATAAAACCGTTTGCACTTTTATATGAAATAGTTTATATAAAATTATCACAAGTGAAAACATTACCATTACCCAAACACACCCTTACCAAGACATCTCACCCAAAAAAAACCAAGGGAATGCCAAATAAACATACCACAATCCTTTTCATCATTAACATACTAACACAACAATTTCAAACTTGCAAAGAAATACACAAAAAACAACCATACTGCGGGACTTCCGGCCTACCCATTCACCCATTCAGACAAAAACAACCAAAAAAGTGGGACTTGCACCCAACCCATTCACACATTCACAACTAGCAGTACTTCCTGACCGCTACCCACATGGCGGTTCATCCGACTAGTCTCCATCACCTTGTATAGTGCGACTTCCCGCCCACTCCAGAGAACATTTCAACCATTCACAACCAAGAATTAACCCATCATGGTCACACCATCATCCAATCAACCAATTCCATTTCATGTCAATCCACTTGAATAAATCACCCATTTATTAAACATCAATTTCCTTACCAAACAACCTATTAATAAAACAACATCTTTATTAAAAATCATTTTTTTTTTCAACAACCATTTTCCCAAATCAATCTCAACAACCCATTTTAAAATCTCCATTTTAAATTCCACAATAAGAACATTTCACCACAAAATCCCTTTCCTCCCACAAATCCAAAAAACATCACCAGAGGGATTTCCAACCAAATTCTCACATCATAACACAATTAATATTAAACACAACAAATTAATTGTAACCAAGAACCCCTAGTTCTAATGAAGTGGAGTCAATATAGAAGCCACCTACCTTTTGGGTTATCATGAAATTGACCCACAAGCAATCACACCCCAAAGCTGGTGAACTAACCCTTGAAACCTCTCTAGATCTCCTTCCATAACATTGAAAAGCTGTAATATTAACATCTAAGGAAACCGAAACCCTACATATACACACAATGGGTGTAGATCTAGAAAACCGAGAGAGTGGGAGAAGTAGATCTAGAGGAAAACACAAGGAACCTAAGAGGATAGATGTACCGAAGAGAAACCAACTTCAAACCGCCATGAAACCTCTTCAAAATGCTTCCAAAACTAGTGGGAGAGCACCCTCAACCCTTGAGAACCCGAAATCACTAGTTAGGGTCGAGTGGGAGAGAATTTGGTGAACAATGATGCAACCCCGAGGGAGTACAAATATAAAAACCCTACTTTTAAGTGGTCGCATGGTTAGCCCACACGGTTTAGCCAATCGTGCGCTAACTGTGCACACGGTACTGCCTCTAGAACAGTGGTCCACATGGTTTCCTTGAACGGTTTGGAAAACCATGTGCAGGACGTGTGAAGCCTACTATCTCCCCCTGCACCGTTTCCTGGATACCCCGCACGGTTTCCCCTAACCGTGCTCAAGCCATGCTCGATAAGAACGTTCTCCAAACTTATCTGAAACCATTCCAAAATGTCCCAAACTCTACCCTAATGATCTCATTCACATTAAAAAAATAAAAAACATAAACAATGGCTACGTACCTCAATCCAGGGATACTGCATATACCCTACTGAGTCATTCCCCCTCAGCCAGGACCCCAAAAGGGTAAAGGATACATAGGGGCTATCAATACCCTTAACAAATCTAGATCTACGTAGAAGGTGGAAGATGATCCTGTGAAAGATGCATTACTTTGAAATCGTAAGAAAAAGAAGATATTTTTTCATGAGCTTCTTATCGAGTGCCTTACAGAACACAGAACAGACTATGCTGATCACTAGTATGATCCCAACCATCCTCCACCAGATATGTAGGGGCAATATTTAGTTCCCCTCTGTGAGTTTCCCTTTTTGTTCTAAAAACCCAATATATCATAAACAGATAGAGGTTGGAGCTTATGGAAATCAGGAATGATATGCATCACCAAATCTGCTCGATCAATGTGATAATCTTCTCCAACACCTGGCTCTATATACTTTTCATCCAGCGACCCATCATGTAGCTCTCCAAGTCATCCATCTAGCAGCTCATCAGGTCATTCCACCAGACTCTCTATGAGCTGTTGGCCCCACCTATGATGTTGAATAACATACCACTGCATTAGTGGATAAGGACCCTTTCCATGATAGGAATCCTTACTAGGATGATCTAATGGCCCATCTCATTGATCGCCTCGAGGCCCTTGAATCCCAATAGGTGGAGATCCCACAAGATGGAAAGCCATATCTGGCATTGGATTATAATATGTCAGCACCCTCAGGCTTCGAGATTCCTACATTCAATCCTTCAATGGGACGGGTGCCCCTATGCTGTATCTGGTCCACATAATCTATAGGTGTGAACCAATGATGAGAAATCTAGAATAGAATGATTCCTCCAAGATATGGTGCTTCTTATAGGAACTAGACAGGCATGTGTTCATCAGGTAAAAGTAGAAACACATTAGGTCCATATCCTTAAGGCATGATCTTCATATGAAGTTTCTATACATGTTCTGATCCACCACATGAAATAATAGAATCACTAATCACTTCATGTGCAAGAAAAATCTACATGAGCATGTCAAAAACTTTTTTCTCTGGTGGAAGGGCCTCACATATTCTCTTGACATGCCATTGAATAAAGAGAATCCATTTCCAATGTGAGCAGAGTATGTGAAGACTGAACTTGTCCCCTCTCTTATCTTTCTGAACATCCCAAATGGATTCCATGATTTTTCTAACAAGGCTCATAACCTAGAGGAAGACATTTATCAAGCTAAACATGAACGATTTTTTCCTCCCATAGCTCTTTTTAGAAGTGAATTCAAGGTCAAGACTGCTACTATTACATAGGTAGAGGCCCCTAGGACACTTGAGTTGTTTCCATAAGAGCCTCTTTTCTAGCCTCTCTAGGGGAATCAGCCTCTGGACAAACCTTAGGTTCATCATCACTGACCACAAAATCGGTATGTGCCACCACATAATGCATTGCCACCACCCATGTGAGATAATCAGGTTCCACATCCTCGTAAGGCTCGGGAACCTTATCTAGGCTAGGATACAAGAGTCCTTTTCTCGGACAGGAGGAACCAAACCTACTCATTTGGAGTAGATCATCAACCATGTTATTTTTGGAGTTCTTCGTGTTAGGGAATCTGGTAGTTTTTAGAATATAGGAGACCACAAGAAGTTGGTCTCACTAATGGCCCCAATTATTTTTCCTTTCACCTGGTCCTTGGAAATACTCTCATTTAGTGTTATGTCTTCAAGGATTGGCTCTAGGATGAGTTTGAAAACAATATAGTCAGTTTATCCCGAACCCTGACGTAGGTAGCGTGTGTCTCTGCAAAGAAAGACAACAACAGTGAGTGGGAATTCCAATATTTCTCCAACTGTGAGTCTCCTAAGTACGACAACTGGTTGTCCCCCAGGATGGTCTCTCATGCCCATGATATCATTCGTTTCCCATTTGAATCTACTTGAGACTTCTAAATTCATTGTGATTCCCCCCACTAAATCTTCTTCAACTATGTGATAGCCTTCTTCCTAACCAAATGGAATGCACTGATGATGAAAGGGAAATAAAATCCCACCATTGGTGTTGAAGTCCTCTTCTATGCTTAGAAACATCATTCCCCAAGAGATGGGGATTACCCCCAAGATCCACCCATCGCTAAAGGACTATTCAAATGATTATTAATAGTATTCCTCAGTGAAAACCATAATGCTAGTGCAACCATACATGGTTCTTAGAGATGAGGTGTGCTAGGAAGATCCTCATAATGTCCCCAGTCGATGTCACCGCCGACAAAGGCATTAACACAAGAACAATGGTTATGAACTGGCCAGCACCTTTAGACAATTTGTGCATGCTACAATGACTAGATGGTAGGTTCAATGTAGAGTCAACTTGTTCAGTCCCCCTTCTCATGTATCATCATATTCACAGATGTCAATATTTTTGCTCTGTGATCAGGTAGAAATGTCATGTCCACATTATAATAATCCATGTTTAGCAGTTTCAAGACCTCAGTCATCTTGAGATCAACTGATAGTCATCCTACATTATTCAACTAGTTAACAGCGGGATATTCCCAACACCAGAAGACACCCTCTAGATCGACCAGCATTGTCCATCATAAAAACTTCTCTAGAGAAACTTTCTATTAGAAGAAATGTGTTCCTAGCATTGAATTATAATGTGACAAGAACCTTTCTATCATTCCAACAAAGATATAAATCCTTAAGACTCTTCATATGTTTAATTATATGCAATAATCCCTCACATAGGCGTTGAGAAACCCACTCACCTTTGAAATAGAGGTTGTAGTTGTACATTATTTCCACACTGAGGAATCTGGGCATGTCTAATGTTAGGTAGTCGTGACATTCTCAAGAGATTACTAAGGTTCCCCAATATGGGGGCACGTCCACCAATTATATATCATTGGACAGTTTAACGACATTGAAGGCCTTCACTATCTTATCAACAAGATTTCTAGGAACAATCTTATCCCATCCCAGATTTTATACAAACTATGGTAGTCTGAATTATATCTGGACCCCTCTATCTTGAAGATTCAAGGATATGACAGGACCCATTAGAGGCCATGTGACATGATCTGTCTGAAGACCTAGGTCAGTGGCCTGATTTCCATATCTGAATTCATTTTCATCTAATAGGACACCGCCTACAATTTGTTGATGTGTAGGACATGGATACATCTACATGAAATAGTTCAATCATCATATAATCAATGCCTTATTTACACCCTCATGATTTAAGAGGATGCACTCCTAGGTGACGTTCCCCTTTTTTACTTAAGAATACCTCAACCCGGATGTCGACTATTACAGGAGTCAGGGCAAGTAGGTTTTGGCCAACGAGGTTGATCACACTATTATTCTCACTAACCCATGGATGGATCCAGATGATGTCATAATCCTTCAAATTCACTAGTTGGAGGCCACAACCCTAGACTTGGGGCATTGATTTTTTGTCTTCTGAAGGAGTGAGAAGTGGGTTCCGAGGTACAAGTAATGACAAAAGATCACCTTGTACTCCTAAATGAATCAGGATCAAGTCATAGAATACCCACCTACCCCTAGTAGGTATTGAGACATTCCCTCCATGACACCCAAAATATGACATAAATGAATCTTTTAGAAATTTGGGATTAACAGGTTCAAGCCAATGCACCAAAAATACATTGTTATTATCATTAATGGTACCTTGGGTCTAAGTACTGATGCAATTTGGTGGAAAAAGATTGTCTTCATGGTGTCTGTGGTGTAGGACTCTCCCAATGAAGATTCCACTACCACATAGGCGTGCACCTACATTTTGTTTGGATAAATCGATTTAGAATAGTTGCTTATTTCCAAAAATCCTCTCGCTCTGGATGAGGAAGATGATTTTGTAGATTCACATCACACATTTGAAGAAGGTGTCTCCATCACTAGTGGTGAGTTGGTACAGGTGAATCTCGGTACCAAGGAAAATCCATGACTAACATTGATCAGCACAGTTATGCCTTTGGAAGAGAAACCACAGTAGCTGTATTTCATGAAGCATCATCGGGATGTATTTTCTTGGAGCTATGAAAAATAAACAGACTATATTATAAGGTCTACTTCTCTTTCATCAGTCTCCCGATGAGTCATGGTGGTTTCAAATTGCCTCTTATGATGATGCACCCCTCTTATGGTGCCATGGTTGAGGCTGAAGTTGATAATCTCATCAAATCCAACATTATCAATGAGGTCTAGTACCCCAAATGGATGGAAAAAAATTGTTCACATTATGAAGAAGAAATGAAAAATGAGAGCATGCATTGAGTTCTGGGATATCAATTTTCACTATCATAAGGATTATTTCCCCATTCTTGTGACAAATATTTTGATCGATGACACAACCATATTCTATGTTCTCCAATTTATGGATGGGTATTTTGGATATAATTAGATCCTAATGGCCCATGAGGAGAAGAATTCACCACCGTCAGATCACCAAAAGTTAATTTTTGTTACTAGATAATTCTTTTAGGCATGAAGAATGTTGGATCCAAAAACCTTTGTGCTAGGCACTGCATATTCAAACTAATCCTTGGGATGTTGGACGAAAGCTACGTAGACTAATTGGTGGTCAAATCCTTCTAGCTTTAGAACCATATAAAATATCTTATGAACGTTTTTGGCAACCTATATTCTCTCCATTTGATTATAAACCCCATGAAGTGTGCCTTAGGGGTTACCTCTGGGTTGTTTTTTGTATTTTTCCTCTAATATAGAGTAATCAAGATCAATCTAGAGAACATAAAGCCCATCAGTTAGATTAATTCTCTAAGAAACTATTTAAAGCTCCAAGGATTCAAAGGCCACATAGCCAACATACTCTAATTCATTGAAACTCTGTACTGAAAGTGTAATCCCTTCCCATGGCTCATGAAGAATGGTTTCTTTTACCAATGGGATGAATAATGTCAAGCCTTTTTTGATGATATGTAGCAGTACCTACTAAAGCCTCCGGTTCTAATTCAACCAATCTATGGTAAGTCGTTGGTCTGCTATGTGACATCCCAATAATGATCCCCCAGTGCCCTTCTCAACCAAAATAATAAAAAAGTGATAGATAACAACATTACTATCTTAGTCACATTCTCATCGACCGGGATACCATATATTATTCTACCAAGACGATTTGTATCATGCTAGTTTTTACAGTGAATAAGCAATATCACTATCTACAGAACCATGAGATTCAAATGGTGTCCCATGTGGACCCGCTAATGTATATTCTGAACCTCCATATGTAGATAGGAAAACATGCTCGTTTGGCAGTGATCTTTTAGAAGTTCAACGTTAGATCCATTCCAAAGAAAACTATAATGGGTCAGGCATAGGAAGACATCCTTGCTGCCCATCCATCTCCAGAAAGGAAATATCTTGATCAAGAATTTTCTGATGAGGCCATTCTATTAGTGGGACTAAAAATGTCATGAGTGAATGTAACACCCCGAGATTTTATGAAAAATATTCTTTTTAATTTCATTAATGTCTTGTCTTATACGCTACACAAGGAACATCACAACCCACATCTCTAACCTGGCTTGAATTACACGCAATCGCGACCTTCCATGATAGCGTGTGTTGTACGCAACACCAAGTTTCGTTAAACAACGATATGCTATTAAAATATTATTAAAACTAGCCGTTATGAATAGTAATAACCACTTTTTGAAATTTTGTAAATTTTATTTTTCAAAATGGATTTCATTTTTGGATTCGGAATATCGAATTTAGCCTAAGGTGAAATTTTGGTACTTTTCGGATAACTTTCATATTCTGATGAATAGTGAAAATTAATAAATTATAATTAAAAACAACTTTTTTAATCAAAATAATTAATAGTGATAAATTATTAATTTGAGTTGTTTTAAAGTATATTTAGAATATATTTTTACAATTTAATACAATGTTGGTCATTGGATGTAATTTCACATTTAAACCAGACATAAACAAGTGTCAATCTTTTGATAGATATTGTTTCTTAAAAACACGCTATTTGTTTTAACAGCGGGATTTAATTATAAAATTAATTAATGCAACTTCTATGTTATGAATTTGGTAAAATATACTTCATTTTTGAATTCGGAATATGAAATATAGCTTAGGATGAAATTTTGGCATTGTTCTGAAAAACATCAATTTTTGATGAATAGTGAAACTACTAAGTGGTAGTTAAAAAACTGATTTTTTCATAAAACTTAATTTTACCGCTTCTGTGAATGGAATTTCAAAAATCCGAGAGACACGGTTGATGTCATTAAGTAAAATGTGGTTCAATGAGATAAAAATAATTTTTGGTTAATAGTATCTTTTTACTTTTATTTACCACGGTTAAAAGTAAATAGGGTAATTAAGGGTAAAAATGATATTAATATTACCCTAACACATGTCCTAATCCTATTGTACAAGTTTATCTCGACCGAAAACAACCTTAAGTGTAAAATATTATCATTTAGGCCCACTTGGATTAGATTAGGACATTTATTATTATTTAATTCAAAGAAGAGTTAAAAGAGTTAAAATCAAAGTTTATTTACTAAAACATTTTTAATATAGGGTTACACATAAGATAAATTCGATTGTAAATATTCATTAGAAATCTAAAAGGATTTCCTACATAATAGTATTTTATTTGTAATTTTTAGACATCAAATAATATAATTTATTTATGACACAAAGATGATGCAGTAATTATCTTATTAATGAAATATTGACACAATTGATATTATAAATACCAAAATAAATATAATTTAAGACTTTTTATGAATTAAACTAATTTTTTTGGTTACTATGATATATTACTGTTGATTTAATAAACTTGTTTCGAACATATAATTCTGTTATGAATTTCACAAAAATCATATATCAAATAGTGTCAAAATTGACACAAAATAGTTTTTAAATCAAATATTATATTATTAATTGTTATTTTATTCCTAAAAATATAAGGCTCGGCCAAATGAATTATATAAGGATATATATATTAATAATAAACAATTTGGGGTTCGTTTTTCATGTTATAGTAAGTGTATTAACCATATAGTGTAAGAAAACAAAAAGACACGGTAAAAGTTAAATTATTTAACTCAGAGTTAAATCTAATTGATAAGGTTAAAATAATAACCTAAACTTGTCTAAATCCTATTGGTTGATAGGGTTTCGACCCATACCCACTTTAGCTTCGAAATAAGACCCTTTGGAACCATTATAAACCTATTTTGACTTTAATATAAAATAATATTTTGAGATATTCCTAAGGTGCCCCTCTCCTCCCTTATAAAAGGGCACCTCCTCCCTCTCTTCCTCACACAACATTGAGCCTTCAAGCTCGGCCAAGCCCTACCAAAATCCCTTATACACTTCCCTAGTATCATCCTAGAGGTCCTGGTATTCTTCAAAGACCATCCTTAGTTCTTTAAGTGGAGGCTAAGAAAAGGCGCTTCAAAAAGAGGTAATATCCATTACCGATCTTTTTCAATTTCTTTCTTCTTCAACTTATTATTCTTTAGTTGTTTCATGATAAAGTAATAAAATCAGTATTTATTATATACTTATATGTTATTATAAATGTGAAACAACTCTAATTAACCTTCTATCCATCCTACGGAAAAAGGAAATCGCCGCGCGTGCGTACGTACGGAATACCGTCTCCACGCCGTGGTGTAATCTATTTTCCGCCACCACCTTAATTGGATGGGTATAAAGGTGTAACGAGTAACTATATATGATTATTATAAAGTTATATTGATACTGAAATAGTATAAATACACTTCAACACAATTCCACGACCATGGGAACGATATCATCTCTCGTGCGTACGTACGGACTACCGTCTCCACGACGCGATGAGATTCATTCTCAATGATTAACCATTCATGAATGATTATAAAATATATATAATAAGTACTAATGAAATATATGACATAATAATGATACTGGAATTATTTATATTTATATGTATGTCATCTACTTAATTCCATTCAATTCAATAAGGAAACGAAAACAGCGTTCATGCGTACGTACGGACTACCATCTCCATGAACGGTGTATTTCGTTCCATTTATAGATTTATTATATATGTATATTCTGAATATATATATATATATATATAAATAATTTTTTATATTCTGGAATTAAGTAATCATGATCTAAGTAATCATATGAATAATTACAAGTTAAAAACACGAACGACAAATGAGACGATTTTACCCAAAACGCTACTTTAACATGAATTTACAAAAGAACGGGTAATATAAAGTCATAAGTGGACCATATATGATATTATAACAATTAATATGATTCTGTAATAAGTCAATAACATGATTTAAATCATTATACAGGAGGTTTGGACACTTACAAAGCAAGTCGGACCTAAGGTAAGGGAAATATCACAATCTCATTTTTATCTGAGATTGTTTATACTTTGGTATGTACTGGGGTGTATTTTATCATCCACATCCATGTTTCCTCAATATGTAATTTTATTTCCATCCACCTACAATTGTTTAAATCCAATTTTACCCTTCGGTGAGTTTTTAGTAAAGGATATGAAAGGAATCTTTTGTCGTTTTTTTCGTACGAGGTACTTTTTGACTTTTCCGACAAAAGTACAAAAAATGTTTTTTTAACTTATACGGCAAGAATGGATTTTTAAAACATTATTTCCAAGAATCATCCTTTATAAGTTTTCAAGTTTATTTTTAATCAAATTCTTTTAGTTTATAATTGTATGACATGTTAAGAAAAGGAAAGTGTTTTTGAAGTAGAAAGGATATTTTCCTCAAGAATGGAGTTCAAGTGTTTTATCAAAATTATTTTCCATATAAGATAATAAAGGGTTATGTTTCTATCTCTATTATTACATGGATTTGATTATGTTGTGATGGAAATATTTTTTATGAATTCCTTTATCTTATATGAATTGTTTTATGATGTCATGATGTTTAAGAAGCCCATTTTTATTACATGGGTTATGCTATGATGTATGGTTTATGATTTTGTGGCACACATAAGAATGGTATCATTATGAGACGGGTGGGACCTATATCTCCCTCCAATGCATTGGGTAAAGATTTTATATCTCATGAGATAGACATGGCTGGAATGGTAGGTTATACCGGTTCAGTGAAACAGGACTGGAACGAGGGTGACTCGGTTCAGAAAGGGACTTTGTCCACTAAGATAGTCTTGGAAATGAGTCATGACTAACAAGAAATGATTTTCCATGATTATGTGTGCATGCCACAAAGTTTCAAGTTTCATGGTATGATTATGGGGATCTCATTTTCACTTCTATGATATGTTCCATGTTAAGATATTATGATCTCTTTTTCAGGTTATGATTTTCAAAAAGATATGATATGATTTTTATTTCCTTTATTTGCCCTTGCTGAGCATTTGAGCTCACACTTTTATGTTTTCTTTTCCCCAGGTTATAAAGAAAGGTTTTAGGTAAAAAAAGGGAAGATCTTTATGGTAGATATTGATGATAATTCACCACGATTAGAAGATTATGTTCCAAGTTTCCAAAGACACTAAACTATTACGATCCTTGTGTGTGTGTTTTTGTTATGTACCAAGTATTCCACAAAAGTAATGTAATGTCCATGTACGTCAAGATATGGGTCTCTATAGAGAATATGTACTTCCATGGATCTTCCCTATGTCTTACTTGCAGAAGTCTTAATGATCTATGATTCAATAGTGTAGGCCTGAGTATCATTCACATCAATCCTCCACATGGAGTTCTTCCCTACCCATTATTATTGTCAGAAGGCTTCAACAAATAATTTATCAGAGTATCAGACTCTCAGCACTGGTTTACAGTGGGCCATTGAGATTGATGTTCCCCACCTACACAAGAAGTGGAACCTTGATCTTTTTATCATGTAGATTATTGGTGACTATGTCATCAAGAAGACATATATTATGCCCCACTTTGAGTGCACTCTCTTGAATATGTCTCCATTTCCTTCTCTATCCATGGTCCCTCATGTTCCTCAGTAACATAATGGTTGTTTTGATTCCTTATATATTATTACCACTTCTCTCATAGAGAGTGAATATGATGATCTGATTATCCACGTGGCACATAGAAGGTTCATCGCTCCTATCAGTTCAGAAAATTATGATAGCTAGTAAGAAAGTCACCATACCTAGGTTTCCTCCACACCAGGGACACCATGTCCCCTGTCGCGGAAAAAGTGACCCCTAGATGGATGAATCCCTCTGTTGAGTACCTCTATCACCGTAATATTATGACAGACAGATCCGAGCATGAGAGAATATACTAGCATGTACTTTAGTTTACCCTTAATATTGTTCCCATCCTAGAGAAGATCCTCTACAAACAAGGGTTCGATGGAATTCTCCTCTGTTGCATTAAAAGATACAATATTTCCCATGTCATGCAGAATGTCAATGCCATTTCCTATAGAGCTCATCCGACAATGTCAAATCGCTCCCACCAGATTCTAATATTAGGATACTTCTAGAACACAATTATTTGTGATTGTATCAAAATCACCAAGAGGCATCATGTGGGTCATATCTATTCCAATTTATTGAATAATCCCCTAGAACATCTATATACTACCAAGTACCGCTAGACCATTTTGATCTAGGGACTCATTGTTGTGGGACCATATCTACTTCAAATAAATTTCTAGAATATGTTTATCTGGACCTCCATAGATTTTATTTTGATGTAGGCATAAGCGATACCACTCAAGGATGACCTGAACTGTTCTATTGTCGAGTCCCTAAGCTCCAACACCAGCATTAAATTCACATTCCCTCATTCCATTGTCACTAATAACAACACCATCTTTTGGGAGATCAATCTAATGAAAATCTATTCCTTGTAGAACATCCTATATAACCACACTTCTTGCTACCATGCATTAAAAAATGGTTAGATCGAGATGTTTAATAAGACCATTTCTAACATTTTGCAGAAGATAGTGGGTCAAAATAAGAAGATTTGGAATAAAAATATTCCCTTTTATTTTTGGGATTACCTGATGAAGACTCTCAATTACAACTAGGTGACCCTATATTCCCTAGTATATGGGAAAGAAGCAGTCATTCCCCTATCAATTCAGTTGTGGTCACTCTGCATAGCTGTTTATGATTAGAATATGTTAGAAGACATAGTAGATGTTTGTCTAGCAGATCTTGAAACCCTTGATGCGAATAGGATGTGGGATTTTTTCAATATGGGGAGGCCCCAATACAATATATCTAGAGCTTTCAAAAATAGGTTCATATTCATTACTTCCTCCATTGTGACGTGGCGTTGGATCTGAGGATACGAGCGATACCCAACAAGAAGCCACCAAATTTGAAACCAAAATTAGTGAAACATTATATCATTCTCAAGGTTTACCCCAACGGTGGATAATTGTTTATCACCAAGGATGGTGGGTGAATTAATCCTCCTAACAATGCAAAATTCCACAAGCATTACTTTATATGGGAACAATTCTGTCATTCTTCTAAGAAATATGATGTAAAACATCCCTATATTACCATCCATCACATTAAATTGATCCTTCATCTATACCCCATGACATTAAATTAAAAAACATTCATGAAATACATATGGATTTATTCCCATCCTTATGGAATACAGAGGAACAATCAAACACTTCTTCCTTAGGTACACCCCAAGTATCATATGTCCTTTTATCAATCTAGCCTCTCGACCTATGTATAGTTTCATGGGATCATATGGTGTGATGTGGAATTATATTTTCCTAATTCATATTAGGTTTATAACTACCACATAATTTATCCCCTTAAGTAGCCTCCCCCTTCTAACTACATCCTTACCACTTGATGTCAAACTGCATGGTTCATTAAGAACTACATATGGCAAGATTCACATCCTTATGGGATATGTTGGAACGCCCAAAAGGTTATCTTTCATGTCCAACCATAGGTTCCTTGACCATTTAAACCTTTTTTGGACTTAAATAGTATGAGATCTATGACATTTAACGAATATCCCTCTCATACCACATGACATTAAACTTTTGTTTCATACCAACAATACATTAAATTGCATAGCACTGTTGGTCCTTTCTACATGAACATAAAATGAAACATCTCCCTTTTTCATGAATGGTGTTAAACATATACTACATCCCCAGCACATGAAGTTATTATTTATGGGTCTTTATGAATTACAAATGGAATGCATTCCATCATTATGGGATATTTAGGAATTCCCTATCATTTTGTCTTTGGGTTCATCCCCAGGTTATTCAATTCCCTTTATAGACCCTTGGCCCGAGTTCTCTCCTGCGATTTGGAATGGCGTTGTGTGGAATCCCCATGTTCCTCCATTTTACTCCATCATCTCTAGGTTTCTTCCAAGTGCACGTGTTGTGGTTTGGGATTCTATTACCCTCATCCATGTTGGGTTTTCAGTAGCCAGGCCATGTGCCTCCCTTAAGAACACTTCTCCACCTACTATGTCATTACCACATGACATTAAAATACATGGGGTTTTTTAGAACATTGTCTGTCTTGATTACCATCCTTAAGGGATAAGTAGAAACACCCAGACATTTTGTCTTCTAGTCCTGTCTTGGGTTCATCTACCGATTTTTTCCTCTTCCCCCCTCATCTTCTTGTGTCATCTACCACTAGTTGAACCCCTTGACCTCTGTCCTAGCTCATTAAAAATCTCATATGTGATGTTGTATGGGACATTGAGTGTTGGATTCAACATGTACATTCTTTCATTTCACCACCATGAATTATGTTCCCATTTTTTGGGACTCCATCACATTCCATATCCAAAAGGACCCCCAAACAATATCGAATATCAACTTTAAGGGTCACTTGCAGTTTTGAGCCAATGAATAAAACTATCTTGGACAACATCTTAAAATAGGCCCCATCACATTTTGAATATGTTCAGTGGACAACCCTCAATTATGTTTTCACATTCTTGGCCACATGATATGGATAATATGTCTCAAATATAGCCAACAGTTATACTCCATAATTATGAAAATCACATTGTGCCCCAAATACAGGTCTCATGATTCACATTACATATCATATGCATATTTCCAGATGGAATTTCAATACTCTTAGTGCCATCCCTCCATACACATTTACACATTGGGTGAGAGGACCCGCGTGGTGGGGTTGTCATTGACTCCACACATCTACTCCCCTATTGTGTGCTATTGTGTTGTGAAGATCTTATCCCCACACATTTCTCACACCCATCATGGATCATGTGGGGTTAGGTGTTCTTGATAAGGTTTATAAATACCTAGAAGAGGCTCACACCCTGTGGTCCGATCTAGATGAGCATAGACTATGATTTCAAGTACTAATGTCCAAACATCGTGGCCTTATGTTTTATATGTGTTCTCTTTGAAATTAGTGATGATGTTAAATACCCTTTTTCCCTATTTCATGTCATGTTTCTTTATATAACCACGTAACATGTTTCCTCTCAAGAAATATTATTTTCTTGGATTAAACTCTATAACCTTAAATGAAGATGTTACATCCTAGTAATTTGTGGTGTGGTGTGGACTTCTCTTATCCTCAGTCTTGTCGGGATACCTTAGTGTGAAAACACTACACATTTCCTCATTAGGATGGTCCAAAATCTATGACCTTAAACTATGATATTTAGTGTCTATGTTCACATTACATTAAATTATGTAACTACCTAGAAGGTCCTCATTTTTGGGGACATCACCCCCATTGGCTTTGGTCATTCCCCATGTCTTCCTTCCAGAACTGCATATGGATTAATTCTCGTCCTTATTAGATATGTAGGAATGCTCGGAACATTCATCCATGGTTCATCCACTATCCCTCCGATTTGTATAGAATATTGGTTTTGGTTCTTTAGAGAGTATGTGTGTGTGATTAAGCCACATTTACATCATCCACGTCGAGTTTATATTAGTCGCACCATGTACCTCCCTTGAGAGTACTCCTCCTAGCTTTCATCCTTACCGCATGACGTTAAACTACATCGGTACCATACACGATTCACATGTACCCTTTATTTGGGTCTCCACAACCTTACATATACAAAAGTAAACCACAAATGGTATTTATTATCATCCTTAACACTCACCTACCATTTTTGGCTAAGGTACCCGAAGATCTTGAACGACATTTTGAGACAGGTCCTGCATTATGAACATGGTCAGTAGTCAACCCTTAGATGTTTGTTCCAATTCCAAGTCACACAATATAGATATAGTGGTTTGATTATGGTTATAAGTTATCCTCCATCATTATGTCACCTCCATTGTGTCTCAAGTATCAGGAGTAGTGATTCATATTTTCCTTCCCCTTTGTCCTCCAAAACCCCTACAGTTATCCAACGATACATCTACTACGTCAAGCAGGAATGTTGGGATTTTCAGGATTTTCCCACAATAAATTACTCTTTCATTATTATGCACTCTCATGTGTTGGGGAAATAATTACATCACCCCGTGTTTCCCACACCATTCAGGGATGATACAAATTAGGAGTTTTGGTAGGGTAATACCCAGATGTAGGGTTACACTACCGTGTGGTCTGAGTTCTATGAGATTAAACTAAGATCTATTTTTCCCAAACCATATGATGTTAAACTATGTTTCCTTTTCCCACATGACATTGAAATGTATCATTATTACCATATTATATTAAAGTACATGGACCAATCCTTTCAAACAACCATAAACTATGATGTCATTATCCTGAATGCACGATGAAAAATGGAATCACATTGTGATGTTCTCAGATGAGAGGAATCACCTCGGGCACTTGTTATCCACCATGTCATTTTTAAAATTATAAATATTTTCTGAATATTGTAGTGACACTCATACTTTACATCCTGGGATGGTTTTTCAAAAATCAATATATATACTCCTATAAAAGAATAAACAATATATATATAACACCTCTTTTCTCTGTATGTGGGTAAGACCTATGAACCCCCCCAAAAACTAAATGTGTCTTGATTGACATCCTTATAGGAAAAATAATGATTCCTGGATCATATATCTTAGGGCCATCCTCTTCATTATTACCCCCTTTTGTCTCTTTTGGACTTTTCCCCCATTGGGAATGAGTGATGTGGTGTGGAGTTTTTTCCACATTTAAATCAGGTTAGGACCTGGACCACATTTTTATCCTTAGGGGTATGGATTTCTAATCCATATAATAAGAAAATGTTCCACATCATTCTTACTGTATGAAGTTAAATTTCAAGGGTCCCCAAGAACTATGTATGGCTTGATTTGCATCCTTATGAGATACGTCTTGATGATCGAGCACTTTGCCTTTGGGCCAAGAAAAAAACTATATGGTCTAAACTCAATGCCCTTAAAGTAAGGGTGAATTTCATCTATACATGAAATAAAACAATTACCCAACCCTGAACATGTAATCGATACCCCATGACAATTACGGGATGCTTCATCTTCCTATCCAATAAATATTTCCCCCACCAATTCCAGTCTCAAACCACGATGTTCTTTGAGGAGTACATGTGGATTTATTTCTACCTTAGTAGGATACATAATGACACCCAAAATATTTATCTCCGAGTCTAGTCCTAGGACTATTGACAGACCATCCCCTTTTTCCTTAATTACGGTCTGAACCATATGACCTTAAACAAATAACATCATAGGAATATGTGATGTGACATTTAATGAGAGTTCTTTTTTTTCATCTGTACAATGTTTTTTACCTATCACATCACATATGCCTATTTATTGTCAGCTCATTGGCATTTTTTGGGTGCTAGGAATCACTTTCAACATTTGCATTGGATTTATTCCCTTTGCTTCATGCACACATTCAAACAATATATGTCATAGTCCATAAAACCTGATGTTAAACTACTAGATAGGGTCCAGGCTGTATGAAGATAAACTATGTAAAAATGTCCCACTCAAATGACATTAAATATGTACATATCATCCTTATTTTCGTGATGTAAAACTACAAAAAAAATAGGTCTCCACCAGTGAGGTCATATCTAGAATATTTGATCTTGATTCATACCGGTACACTCTCCCAGTTTTCTTTAGTCATAGTGGCATAATATCAAGAGTGTTGGAGTTCTTTCTAACATCCAATCACTCCACCCCAAATTTATGTGCCCTATTCTTTAGATTCTCATCCCCATTCATGTCTGATGGAACAACCAAAAAATGTTGATTCTCGGACTAATGGCTCTCCTATCATCCAGGGCCAATGTTCTGGATTCATCACATGACACTTCATGTTTGAACCCTTGTTCTCAAATACGGTCAGTGTTTGGCCCTAATTTCTTCATCCCCATTTTAGGTTAATGTGATATGGATTATATCTTTTGAATACCATCAACATTTATCATCAATCATCATACTTCCCTCACTGTGATCCAGATTTTGGGTATTTTGATTCACACTTCTCATTCCCCTTTGTTTGGATTGATTCCAACAACCTTGGAATTATCCCACTCATGCCCTAGTGATCATTGGGAAAGGTGATACATATGTTCTGAGATACATACACTCCAATATCAACACTTATCTCAGACTAAATACTCTAGGTGGTCACAAAGTGGTTATAAACCCTGAGTTTTCAAAGGTTAGCTGAAACACTCATATAAAAAATTGATAATTATGTGATCATCACTGGTTTCTCAAACTAGGTATGAACCATGTGAGCTTAAGGATTTATCATTAGTTGTTTCACCATTACGATCAAGGTGATGTTAAACAAGTAGAAAGTAAATCCATTCATGCAGTTCAAGTTAAGAAAATATAAGGGAAGATGTGTTTCTTGGGTTTGACTAAAACATGGCCCCTATGGATCAACCCATTCAACGGAATAATTCTATTTCGCCACCATCTGGTGTGTATCTTTAAAGATTTCTTACAGCTCACTGAACTCCCTTTCCTTATCAAAAACCATAGAGTGATGCTCATCATCACTGGAATGAAATTTTTTTTCACTCAATTTGTAGTCTATCCATTTGAGAGTTTGCTTGTGTTATCTGCTCTGGGCCTTTCACATCTGGGCTTTCACTTATTCAATGAGCCCAGAGTGATTCATGATGAACGTGGCATGTTCACCTGTATTCTCATTTAGGCATTATATTACCTACTCAGCCTCATGAAATTTCTGAATATTATCTTATTTATGTCTACACCAGGTTGTATATAAGTGTTGGATACTATCTTGAATCTTCTGAACCATTTAGTCATAGATCAACATATAATACTGTTGAGCATACACCCCTCTAGTGTAGAGGAAACACAACCATGTTCGGTGTTTCCCCATCTGAATCATCCATTCTTCCTCTAGGTGACCGATGAAGTGATATATGCACTTCCATGCCTTTATCCATGTCATGTGGATTTCCAAATTTTTTTCATAATCATAATTGTCCATATTTTCAGGATTTGTAAGTCGGTGTTCTCAAAAGATGACCGGAATTCCCAGAGTGGGGTACTCTGCTGACATTATTTCAAATAAACTAGTCTCTATGATATCCATGAGACAACCCTCATTCGTATCTTCCTCAAAAACTTCTCCCTTACCAAAATTAGGTTCTACCTTGGAAGTGGAATCGCTTATGATAACATCTTCCTTCCCACCATGTGCTTAGGCTGGATCAGCTTGAATGGAATGTTCTTCGTGAATGGGTACAATCAAAAATGGAGGTACCACAGATGTCCTGGACTATTCATTTTTCTAGGATTCGAGTCTCGTGATCAATGAATGTTCTAATGGTACATAGGTTGGCCTAGTTTTTGGATAACAGATGTGATTGTGTAATGATAGAATCGTAAAAAAGCTAAGCATAGCCGGTTCGAGTTCCTGGGTCACTGTAGGAGCTTCCTCCATAGGGGATCCCTCAGTTCTAGTTTTTTTGATAATTAGTATAACAACCCTACCTTTTATTACATTACTATTACATAATTTTAAATATAAACAACATAATATTATTACACATATAGGATCATGTGGTTTAGTTTCTTGGGAAAACTAGTACCAATAATAACATTTACAACATCATACATACACAATTATTTAATTCCTTCTACTCTAGATTCCTATTGGAACTTGACCTCTCTTTAGTACATGTAGTCACCTGAGGATATAGATCAAAAAGGGGTGAGATAAAATCCTAGTAATAATATAGATAAAAAATATAGAATGGTGTCATCATAATCATAACTTAAGAATATGCTCAAGAACATAAGAGAAAACATTATTAAAAGACATGAAATGTGTCAATGGATAAAAAATAAAACATCATGCCTTAGTGGTTAACTTCCACAAATACTTGTGAAAAATGATAACATAATTTTAACACATCATTTCTATTTTACTCATGAGAATCAAAACTTTACCCAATGCATTGGAGAACTGTATAATTCTGGGCGCACCCATCACATTCATGCATTCATATTGGGCTATATAATTCTAGGTGAACCTGTAACATCATAATATTAACACTATCATGAATTCCACATTACAAATAATTAAAACACGAACATAAAATAACCTATGGAATGAAATGGGTTTCACATTTTACATTCATAAATATTCCCCCCCCCCCCCAAGATTAAGGAAATAACATACCGGATACAAGAACCATCAACTTTGAATGAGAAGAAAAATGTGTGTTCTTGAAAGAAGAGTTCTTTTGGAAAACATTGGGTTTTTCATAAAATAATGTATACAACTTTTTAATCCACTAATAAGAATAAAAATCATTAAAAAATTATTTTAAATGAGTAATCATTTCAAAAAAAGTGAAAGAGGGAGAACCCGAAGAAAGAATGTTGGATTCGAGAATTTCCCCTTACCTTGTATCTAAAATCAGTCTTAAATTTAATGTCTTGTATGAACACATTAGATTCATTAATTAAAAATTAAAAAACTTTATATACATGTATGTGTTTCATTATGGTTTCATTAGGTTATTTTATGAGACTTTTTATGAGTTATAGGGTTCAAATCCACTGTACTGGAATGTTTGTTTTTATAGTTTTCTTGAATGGTTCACTAGTATTCATAAATGGATGTTCACATAAAACAAGAATAGAAACCCAAAACAAATATTAAATGTTATTAATGATATTACATTAGTTAAAATTATATTAGATTGAATTATTTTATATACCATGTGGATGAATCATTAGATAAAATTTAGTGATGATCGTTTGGGTTAATTCGAGAGATTTTTCGACCACAACAAACAGGTTTTGTTTAATCATTTTGTAATATGTTAATAAGTTAGTTAAATAAAACTAAATAGGATATAATATATATAATATAATCTATTTCAACAATAAAAATGGTTTCATAGCTAGATATGATGGAATTAATGAAAATTGAAATCACGTCATTTATGATGTCGGTAATTCATCACATCACAGAAAATGTTTTCATTCCTTGAATATGTAGGGAAGGAGATAAATACTGATGATGTATTATACATGAACATGATAAAATACATAATATACACGTTTTAAGATGCTTTCAAGTCTCTGGGATATGATGAAATTGTCAAATGAAAATGAAGAGAAATGAACTTGAAGAAAAGTTATGAAATTCCTTATGGAAATTCGGCAGCCTAACAAATATGAATCATGGTTTTTGAAAACATTAAAAAGATAGGGTGGAAAGGGCCGACCATATAGAAATGAATCATATTATATTATATAGAAAAGTTAAAATTGAACTAAGAACATGGTATTGAAACATGAATGTTATACCACATAAAAGAGAACCTGGATGGAAAAAGAAATAAGTTGAGAATTCTCTTACCTTGTAGAGTAACTCCAAAGGCATGAAAGTTTGGACCTTGGGGGCTTGAGGACACCTTGGGAGTACTACTATTAAGGTTATAATTCCTGAGAATAATTTATGTGAAATTTGGAATTAATGGAATGAATGAATGGTTTGGTATTAATTGTAAAATTGAGGGAATATTTTAATAATTTGCAAGGGACACCTCATTAGTGGTATTTGAAAAACCGTGGGCATACCCATGGTATTTTACCATGGTATTAGACACTTGGTAAACCTCACATAGAATTTTACTGTAAAAAATTCTACCCTAATTATTACATCATTAATGATGTCATTAAACACACCGAAACTCAAACCTGTATTTTTACTATTCAATAAAAAGCCAATTATTTCTGAAAAATGCCAAAAATCCATCCTTACCATTTTTTTACCTGAATAATTAAAAAATGTAGTGAATTTTTTGAAAATAATTTTTTATATATTATTAATTTTTCTTAAATTAAATCATACTTAATTTAAAAATTAACACCTTTAAAACTATAACTTCTTTTATATTAAATTTAAAAATTAATCAAGATGTCATAATCGTAATTCCATATGAAAATAAAATAATTATAAAATTTAGTATTCATTATGATCATATTACTATTAATATTACTATTCAGA
The DNA here is from genome assembly GCA_963277665.1 of Viscum album. NCBI lineage: Eukaryota > Viridiplantae > Streptophyta > Magnoliopsida > Santalales > Viscaceae > Viscum > Viscum album. The sequence continues at coordinate 499,017,865 of OY728125.1, forward strand.
TGTGTATGTTTCTATTAACCAGAAAAACATGCTGGTTCTATCAGGCTCCAAATAATTTACTGAACACAAATGTAGATGTCCGCTTTTCGAAATTCAAAACATTGAAGTGGAAAAATTACTTTTAGTGATCATATATTATTTATTATCATGATATGTTATTTATTACTAATGAGTATGTATTATAATTCATAATTATAATAATGGGTTTTCATTGATAAAACATTATGTCATTACATTCTTCCCTCCATATGAATTTTTTCCCAAAAACATTTCATTTTACACAAATAGGTGAGGGTACTTATCCTTCATCTTATCCTCCAGTTCCCATGGTGCTTCTTCATTCTTATGGTTCATCTATAAAACATTGAAAACATGGGTTGTCTTGTTTCATAGAACCTAATCTCTCTGGTCCAGAATCTTAATTTTCGTCTCCTCATAAGAGAGATCATATTCCAACTGTACCACCTCTGAGTTCAGTACCTGTTAGGGGTCAGGTCTGTACTTTCTCAGAAGTGATACATGAAACACATCATGAACATGACCCATATTAAATGGAATTACAAGCTGATAGGCCACATCTCCTATGCAGACAAGGATCACCAATGGGACAATGTACCGTGGGCTTAGGTTCCCCTTCATTCCAAACCACATGACTCTCTTCCTTGGTGATATTCGAAGGAAGAATTTATCCCCAACATCAAACTCCAATCCCTTCGAAGGTTGTCAGCATTGCTCTTTTGCTGAATATGTGAATCTTTGATGTGTTCTGGGATGACTTGATCCTTCTTTGTCATCTCTTTCACAAGATCGAGTCCAAGTATCTTTATTTCTCCAACTTCATCTCAACAGGTTAGAGTTCTACATCTCTTTTCATATAGAACTTCATACGGAGCCATCTTGATACTCTAGTGGAATATATCGTTTTATGAGAAATCAACCAATGGGAGATGCTGATCCCATCCACTATTTCATTATAGAGAGCTATCTCATAGAATATATTCATGGTTCTGAATAGAACATTCAGGGTGGCCAACAGTTTGGGGGTGATAGGTTGTGCTGAAACTTAATTTTGTACTCAAATCATGTTAAAGGATCCTCCAGAATTTATATGTGAACCTTAGATCAATGTCAGAGAAAATAGAGAGTGGAACACCATGTAGTCTAACCACTTCCTTCACATATATCCTATCATGTTGTTCAAGTGAGTGATCGTCCGGAATAGTGACAAAATGGGACGTCTTGGTGAGTCGGTGAAACACAAACCATATTTCATTATTTCCATTCATTGTCTTCAGGAGACCCATGACAATGTCTATAGTGACATTCACCCATTTCCACCTGGTTTTAAGAAATAGTTGCATCAGACCATGGAAATTTTATCACTCTTCTTTAAATTTCTTATAAACCAGGAACCTTGAAAAATATTTATCAATATCCTTCTTCATTTCATCCCAACAGAAGTGTTCTTGGAGATCATGGTACATTTTGGTGCTACCAGGATGGATAGACCATTTTGACCTATATGCATTATCCAACAAACACCTTCTTCATCCTGGGTGATGAAGGCACACAAAGCCACATTCCAAACCAAATCATACATTCATCGTCGATATGGAACTCATGTTTCTTCCCTTCCTCTACTGCATTCACCATATTTTGTAACTTCAGATCATCCCATTTTTCCTCCTTAATCTTCTCTGGGATTGGTGGTTGTGCAATAATTTGGGAAAGGTAGGATGTATCCCCTCCCCTTAATATTTCCAAATACAAGCAATTCATTTCCAAGATGATATGGACTTTCTCAATCCATATCATGGAGAGAGTGGTAGGTTCATTTCTACTAAGAGAATCATCTACCATTTTCATCATTCTAGGATGATAGGGAATAGAATAATCGTTTTACATGATTTTCTCAAACCAGCTCCTTTAATGCATAATAAGATCATTTTGTGTGAATATATACTTCAAGATCTTGTGGTCAGTGTATAGGACACACTTCTCACTATAAGGGTAGTGCCGCCATATTTTCAAGGAAACAATCATGTTTGATAGCTCAAGATCATGTGTTGAATAGTTTTTCTCATGTATCTTTAACAACCATGAGGTGTAGGCTATAAAATTATCATTTTTCAGGACTACAAAAAATAATCCATCCATTTAAGCATCGATGTATATCATCAAACATTCAACAATATCCATTAATGTGAGTACAAGTGCATTGATTGGCCTTATTTTTAGCTTGTTGAAGCTTCCCTAGAATTACTTCGTTGAGACATAAATTACCCCTTTCCTTGTCAACATAGTTAGTAGGCTTGAAAATCATGGAAAAGTACTCACAAAACATCGATAGTACCTAGATAATCCAAGAAAACAACATATTTCTATGACACTAGAGATCCTGGGCCATTCCTCAATCTTCATTGTTTCTAATTTATCTATAAAAATTCCCTCACTTGTGATCTCATGTCCCATGAATGTGACATGCTTCATCCAAAAGTCAAACGTGTTGAACTTGGACCACAACTTGTTCTTTCTCAATGTCACCAACATAAGACTCAGATGCTCTTCATGTTCCTTGTTTCTCTTGGAGTTGATGAGAATACCATAGATAAACATAACCAAAAAAAATTCATGGAAGTTTCTAATGACTCTATTCATAAAATTCTTGATGATTTTAGGGGCATTTGAAAGCCTGAAGGGCATCACCAGAAACTCATAGTGCTCATACCTTGTACGAAAGGTAGTCTTCTGAACATATTCTTTATTCACTATTAGCCAATGATATCCAGAATGATGATCCCCCTTTTCAGAAGTACTAATATCATATTAACTAATCGAACAAATCATCAATCCTTGGAAGAGGATACTTTTTATTTATGGTAATCTAGTTGAGTTAAAGATAATAAATACCCAGCTGCGTTTCTCCTTCATTATTCTTCACAAAGAGCATTGACACACCCAATGGTGATGAATTAGGGTGTAGGAACCCTTTGTAAAAATTCTCTTATAGATATTTATTTAACTCATCCAGTTCGATTGGAGCCATCCTATAATAACACATTGAGATAGGAGATACTCTGAGTATGAGTTCTACTGAGATCTCTTCCACATGATATGATGAAATTCCAGGTAACTCATCAAGAAATAAATCATTGTATTCCCTCCTGATGGGCATTTATACATGGTTGGCACTTTACATTGACTCAAAAATTTGGGTGAGGTTTGCTTCTTGACGCACGCCTGTCGTGGGGCATGGAAAAACAATATTTTATTTACCTAAGTATATTATAGTAGTTGATCCTAGGTAGTCTTCTGAAGAGGCGTGTACACAAAAAAAGGTTGTAAGTTTTTGTTGGTTTTCTTAAAAATATTGTTTTTAATTAATTTGAATGACTATGAGAGAAAAAAACAACAGAAATTGATTGATTTTAACAAATGATAAAGACAGTGATCAGATTGGGTTCAGCTAGACCTAATGTTGTGCCATCATGGTTTCCAAATTTTATCTTTTCATCTTCCTTATACTGGTAAGAGAGAGATTCATCTACCAAGTCCTCTCTCCCCCTTAGTCAGATAGATGTGATGAGAAATTTACTTTCTAAAACCTCAGATTATTCTATCCTCCTTCCAATGTGCTTAAGGCTGTAGAAGGTCTCTCGATTAATTAGAGAAATCCCTGACCTAGAATTTTTGTTCCCTAATAAACCAATATTTTGACATACAATCCTACACACGTGCTTTACAACCGCCGAGCAATCACCACCCAACTCTAATCTTGTTCCACCATATATAGATTAGAATTGAGTTGAGGGAGAAGTGATCATCGACCAAAGCAATTTATAATTTCAAAATCAAAAACGTAACACTACCGCATTCAGAATTTAATACTGAATTAATAATTAAAACCAGAATAAGAAAGAAGAAGAAATTTTATTCATTTCAAGCACAAAAACTCAAACACAACACATAGGTCCAGCCTCCCCTCATTCCAATCACTCTTATTAAACTAACCCTCCATGGATGGGGTAAGCGAGATGATACGGGAGAGGAAAGAAATTTTAATGAAAAGAAAAAATAAAAGAAATAAATAGAATGATGATGAAGAAAAATTTCCCCGAGTGTCCGTTGGCTTCCTCCAGTCTCCGATTATGGTGTCCCAGAAGGAATGGGATGGAATTTGGGATTCTTTGAGAGGCTGGAGCTCTCCTTTTATAGCCATAATTTTTCCCCCAGATTTTGACTCGTTTTAGCCCCATTAAATGACATCTTCACACGTTGATCCATTCTTAAATGTTGTTCATAATTCCCTTTTTCATGTCCCCTAAAAATCACAGTGGAGTTAGACTTGTATTCCGAGAGTTAGGACCGTTTTACTCTAAAAATTTATTCTGTCCAGTCAGACTCTCCAAAACGCAATCTTTCGGATTAGGGTGATTTAATGACCCCAGAAACGGCCAATTCAAGCATCCCTTCCTTCATTAAAGATGCTCCAAAACCCCTTTCGCGTCCACCAACCGAAGATCACAATATTTGGGCCCACCATGGATGAGTTATGAAACCCATACCAAACCTAGGCAGAACTGGAAATAGTTTTCTTTCTCTCACTTGTTAGCTTATTTGGAGCTTCCATATGGCTGATTCAGCTTTTAGTCAAAAAATAGTAAATGAATCCCTAGATGCGTAGAATCTGGAAAAGAATTAATTTTGAAATTTGGATCAGTGTAGATAATATTATGGCCAAACTACAAAAATAAGTTAAAAGTGTTAAAAATCCAAAATGGACAATTTTTACTATTCCAATCAAAATAACACCAATATCATAAAAATGAATCAATTCATCTTATAGGAACACTTTTGTGGGTTTAAAACAATTATATTTCATATAAATTAATTGAAAATAATTTCTCTATCAATTCCCCCACACTTAAACTATGCTTGTCCTCAAGCATAAAATCTCAACATGGAATTCAAAGGGAACCAATGTCACCAATATTTAAATTTCAAAGAAATAAAATCAAATGATTATAAATGTCCAATAAAATTTTCTAGTTCCAAAAAAATATCAATTTAATTTCCCATTTTTCAATGAAACAATCAATTCATGAATTTTACTTTTCCCCTTTGAAAAATAATGGAGCTTCTCCTTTCATTCATTCAAGCTTCTCAATTTATTATTATTAAACATGGAAAATCATGATCTACCTCACTTTTGAATCTTTTCTCTCATCACTCGTGATACAAATAATATTGGAGTTATGCTCATATTTTGAGAACATTTTCCTTACCCATAGGCTTTTAAAGGAACAACTTTCTCCACTTTGTAAAGACAAAACACACATAAAATCATGGGGACTTTCAATAAAGGTTCAAATGAATCTGTGGCTTAGGGTTGGTGGGTATATGATTGAAATAATTTAAGGCCAGAATTATTAGGTTTGACTCTTAAGTACAATGCATGATTAATCAAGTTAAAACACAAGATGAACCTCACTCAAATCCCCTTGAAATGTGGGTCACAACACTACTCCCCTTTTAATTACATGGGTCATGAGTAAATAAATGATTACAAATAATGATATCATCCAAGTTCTCCTTGTATTTTTGTAAAGCTGCAGAAAGGCACAACTTCATTTTTTTTGTAAAGCTCCAGACAGGCACAACTTTATTTTGAATTTTTTTTCTCTCTTTTTATTATGGAGAACCGGATGAAATGAAAGAATCATAATTAAATGATAAATCATGGCCAATTTTCTAATAATACATTGACCAAAATGATGACGCACACATTACACCACCCAAAAATGATACATATCCCAATAAATGTACCCAAAAGGCCCTTCCCCCACACTCAATCATAAATTACCATGAAAAAATACTAAAAGTGTGGGTAGGTTAGAAAATATCATCTTGTAATGTGGCTTAAACCTATAAGGCAATTCATGGATTCAATGGGCTAACGAAGGATAAATGTAAGGGTGGGTCTCCGGTAAATATGTGGCTATCCAATTTAGTACCTCAAACATTTTAATTGTGGTGTTGTATAGTCATAGATTTGACAAGTTTCAATACAAGTTCTAGTAAGTGACACATCCCAAGATCACTCAAGAAATATGATCAAGATAAAATAGGAAATATTTGGTCTAGAAATAATCTCATGAATGATTACAAGATATTGGACAATCACTCATGGAATGATTAATAATAAAAAATTAATTCCCATGAATTTCAGGAATTCAAAGAATTAAATATGGAAGGGAAATTTCAATTACATGAATCTGTTAATTCCCTCAAATCATGATTCCTTATTTCAATATCCTTTCTTCACTTTAATCATCCAATTATCCTATTTAATCATTCAATCTCATTAACATTGAAATCTAAAACACGGAATCACTGGATTTCTATGAAACTCATGTCTCCTAGAGAAGTCATGTAAAACACGAATTCAAGAGTGGGAATGCATTTTTTATTAATTCTTTAAAAGACTAAAAATTTAGGGAATAAAGTTGGATAATATAGGATTGAAACTCTTACTCCCCTTTCAAATGGATTCTTTTCCTCAAGACGTATAATCCCCCTACAAATTCTTCATTAATGGACCTGAAATATAAAAATGAAAACAATTGATAGTGTGTGCCTGTTCAATGATGATGGTAAATGACTAAGAGGACAAGTGGACAATGGGGGTAAATGCGGTTTGCCTCCTGGTAGCGCCTTTGTTTAATGTCGTTGGCTTGACTAAAAAAATTAAATTTTTTAAAAATCTCGTCGACTACAAGATTCCCTCCCCCACAATTAATTGATGCAGTTTCCTCAATGCATGTAAATGGAATTTTTATTTATGTTTAAAAAAGATGGAGTTACTACATTTAAACAAGTGTAAAGGAATGATGCAACCTGGTTGGTGTTCATTTGTAATCAGGGTGAAGGAGTGTGATCTCCTCCACTGTTTCTTGAGGTACGGTCCCATGGGACTTCTTCACCCTCTTCCCATTTATAGTGAATGGGTTTCCTCCTCCTTCCTTTTGAATCTGCATAGCACCAAAGGGGTATACATGAATAACAGTAAAGGGGCCTTCCCATCTGGAATGAAGTTTACCTGGCATAAGCTTAAGTCTGGATTTGAAGAGTAAAACACGATCTACAGGGTTGAAGGTTCTTGGTTGAATTATCATGTCATGGTCCATCCTTGTTCTCTCTTTATAGATCATTGAGTTTTCAAAATATTCCCTTCTGATTTTTTATAACTCTTGCAACTGCGATCTTCTTTCATTCCCAGCTTTCTCAAGGTCCAGATTCATCTCTCTGACCGCCCAGTAGGCTCTTTGCTCAAACTCCATAGGAAGGTGGGAACTCTTTCCATAGACCAATCTATAGGGACTCATCCCTATCAGTGTTTTGTAGGCCGTTCTGTATGCCCATAATGTATCATCTTACTTTTGGCTCCAGTCCTTCCATTTGGGTTTAACATTATTCTCCAGAATGGCTTTGATTTATCTATTGGAGACTTCTGCTTGGCCATTTGTTTGGGGATGGTATGGGGTAGATGTTCTATGATGCACCCCATACTTCTTCAGCAATGCTTCCATTTTCATGTTTCATAAATGAGTTCCCTGATCACTGATGATTGCTTGTGGCACGCTAAACCTATAGAAAATGTTTTCCCTAAAAAAATCAAAAACAACTTTAGCATCATCAGTTGTGGTTTCTTTTGCTTCCACCCATTTTGAAACATAGTCTACATTCAAAGGAATATATGAATTTCCAAATGACATTGGGAATGGTCCCATGAAATCTATGCCCCAAACATAAAAAACATCACAAAAGGTTATTGGTTTTTGTGGGATTTCATGTCGTTTGGATATGTCATCAGAAAATTGGCATTTTTCACATCTTCTACAAAATTCATATGCAACCTTGAATAAGGTGGGCCAGTAGAGTCCATATACTAAAACTTTTCGGGCAGTCCTCTGAGGTCCAAAGTGGCTTCTACAAGATAATTTATGACAAATTTCAAACACTGATTCAATTTCACTTAATGGAAAGTATCTTCTTATGATTTGATCATTAAAAATTTTCAACAGAAATGGGTCTTCCCAAATATAAAATCTTGATTCAAATTTAAGATCATATTTTTGATGAGATCTTAGATGAGAGGGTACCTGAGATGTTACCAAATAGTTGACAATGTTGGCATACCATGGTACTTCACTTTTGATGATGTAGGGTTGTTCTCCAGGATTCTCATCATTATGTGGGTTCTGCTTTGGGATTTGTGTTTCAGCGGTGTGGGGTAGTCGACTCAGATGATCGGCCACATGATTTTCAGTCCCCTTCATATCTTTGATTTCCAAATTGAACTCTTGTAAGAGTAGCATCCATCTCACCAACTGTGGTTTAGCATCCTCCTTTTTCATTAAGTACCTAAGAGTTGCATGATAAGAAAAAACAACAACTTTAGTGCCCAGAAGATATGATAAGAATTTATCTAGTGGAAAAACTACTGCAAGGAACTCCTTCTCTGTGGTTTTGTAATTTATTTGTGTTGCATCCATGGTCCTTGATACGTAGGAGATGACTTTAGCCATGCTATCAATTCTCTGTGATAGAGCGTCTCCCACTGCTTGGTTGGATGAATCACAATGTAGCTCAAAAGGGTAATCCCAATTGGGTGGCTGCATTATTGGTGGTGTTATCAACCTTTCCTTAAATTCATCAATTTATTCCCTACATGAACAATCAAAATTAAAGTCACCATCCTTTAAAACGAATCATGAGATAGGGAGAGAAATCTTACCGGAATCCTTGATGAATCTTCTGTAAAATCCTGCATGCCCTAAAGAGGATATAACATGTTTGACAGAAGTTGGATATGGCAAGGAATTTATTATATCAACATTTGATTTATCAACCTCAATCCCATTTTTTGAAAGTATGTGCCCCAACACTATACCTTTTTCAACCATGAAATGACATTTTTCAAAATTCCAAACAAGGTTATTTTCAATGAATGTTTTTAATATTTTTCCAAATTTCCTAAGAAATGATCAAATGAATTTCCAAAAACTGTGAAATCATAAAGAAACACCTCCAAGAAATCCTCAATGTGGTCTGAGAAAATACTCACCATACACCGTTGAAATGTACATGGGGCATTGCATAACATGAAAATAATCCTTTTGTAGGCGAATGTTCCAAAAGGGAAGATGAAGGTTGTCTTCTCCTGGTCTTCTGGTGCAATTGGTACCTAAAAATATAATGAGAATCCATGTAAAAAATAGTAATGAGTTTTTCCATCCTACATTTCAAGCATTTGATAGATGAATGGAATATGAAATTGATATTTTATGTTAACTTGATTTAGCTTCCTGTGATCTATACACACTCTCCAGCTGTTTTGTATTCTCATGGGGATCAGTTCATTTCTTTCATTTGTAACAGTGGTCAGGCCAGTTTTCTTGGGGACTACATGAAATGGGCTGACCCATTAAGAATCAGAGATTGGGTAAATGATATCAGCTGCTAACAATTTCTCAATCTCTTTCTTAACGACCTCCATGATTATGCAATTGAGTCTTCTTTGATGTTGTCTAACTGGCTGAGAATCACTTTATAAAAATATCCTGTGAGAGAATACATTAGTGTTGATTCCAGGAATATCACATAAACTCCATCCTATAGCTTTGAAATTCCTTGTGAGAAGGTCAATCAATTTTTGTTCTTATGAATGGGATAGGTTATTGGCAATGATTACTGGAAATTTCTCTCCTTCCATTATGTATGCATACTTCAAGTCACAAGGCAAAGGATTCATATCTAAACATGTGGGTTGTTCATGGGATGGTATTGTTTTTAGGTTTCCTACTTCTAATGTTGAATTCCCTGGAATAATTTCACTTCCTTTTAACAAATCATCGAAAAAATCAGATTTTACCTCATCCATCAACATCATATCAGAATTTTCAGGTTCATGGGAGTTATAAAATTCAAATGAAGAGTGTTCTCCCATAGATAAAAATTCATGAAGCATACCTGAGTCTTCAATTAGTTCTATACCTTCATCATGGGAGATTGCATAAAGTGACTGATTACTGGACGGGTGTTTCATTGTATCAAGAATATTGAATTGTATCGTACTATCTCTGAGATCTATGGTGAGTGTTCCTTCATGAACGTTGATTATTTTCCTTGATGTTTTCAGGAATGTTCTCCCTAGGATGATGGGAGATTGGGATGGTGCTCGGTCTTCCTCCATGGCAAGGACAAAAAAGTATGCGGAAAGATTAATCCACTCACTCCTACAGGTACATCTTCAACGACTCCAGCTGGGAAAACGGTGGATCTGTTTTCTAATTGTACCACCACCCGAGTTGATTTTAGTACTCCAATCTGGAAAGATAAAAACAATGAGTGAGGCATCAAATTCATCGAAGCTACAAGATCACATAGTGCATTAGTAAAATTTAAAGAACCGATAGAGCAAGGAATAGAGAAAGTCCCTAGATCTTGAAATTTTTTCGGCATTGGTGGTTTGATCAATGCCGAGTCGCTTCTTCCTAAGTTGATTCTCTCATTTCCATCTAGCCTCTTTTATTAGTATACAGATCCCTCATAAATTTTTCATATTTAGAGATTTGTCTGATTTCATCCAGTAGTGGAATGTTAATCTCAACTTTTCAGAATGTTTCCTGAATTTACCATTAATGTCGTTCTTCTTCGCCCTTCTTTGACTCAACCAATGCTGATGGGAATGGTGCTGGGATATTGTTTTTCTCCCTTTTTTGTTTCTTCAATGGGGTTTCCAGTGCTTCTTTACTGAACCTTGTTCTTTCTATTTTTTTGACTCTATCTTTTGGTTGGACAGGATGAGCTTCAACAGGTTCCCCAGATTCATCCTCCTCACATTATTCTGGTAGTGTGAGCTCCTTCCCGATTCGGGATGTGATTTCACTAACTTTCTCTTTTGGATTGGGAATTGTTTGTGGAGGAAGATTACCTTGTTTCTTTGTGAGAGCATCCATAATGCTTTCAAATTGATCAGCTAGCTTGTCCATCTTATCTTCTATTCCCAAAACTCTTGTCTTCAGCTGTTGGTCTTCATTTGTCGGTGCACTTGTGGATGGTTGCTCATAATTCTTCCACTGGAAAGGTGGTAGTTGGAAAGTTTGTTGTTGTTGGAAGGGCTTCTGATATGGTTGTTGGAATTCTATCGGGTTATAATATTGCTACGGAAAAGGTGTTCTATCTTGGTTCTGTTGAAACCCATACCCTGGTTGGGTTTGTGGTTGGTATTGCCTTTGTTGATAGGTTGTAGTACACCTTTCTATCCCCTACACTTCTAGACATTTATCAGTGTAATGAGAATTAGAAAAGCATAAACCAGATACCCGATTCGGTCCTTGTTGTTCTTTCACATGGTTCACAGCTATTTCTCGCACCAACCTGGTGAGTTCACCCATTTCATTCCTAATTAAATCTACTGAATCATATGTTCTTACCTCATGGATTCCTCTGGTGATCGTACCTCGAGTGCCAAACTGCTGTGAATTCTGTGCAATCATTTCAATCAGAACTTGTATATCTGCAAGGGATTTATCAATGAGGGCTTCTCCCTACGGGGAATCTAGTAGATTCCAGTCATTGTCAAGAAACCCTTAGTAGAAGCACACAAGGAATTGTTCCTCTTCTATTTCTTGGTGTGGAGAACATGCACAAAGCATTTGAATCGTTCCCAATATTCATAGATTTATTCTCCAGTTGATTGATGGATGACATAAATCTCCTTCTTTATTGCAGTGCTCCTGGATGTTGGAAAAAATCATTGTTGAAAGCTTTTTTTCAGATCTTCCCAGTCACTGATCTCCCCCGATTCCATATTGTACAACCATTCCTTCGCTGCTCCCTCTACTGAGAAGGGGAATGCCCTCCAAATCACATGCACTTCCGCAACTTCTCGAGGTTTGAAGGTGGAGCAGACATAAGTGAATTCTTGAATATGTCGATTTGGGTCTTCATCTGCAAGACCATGGAATTTAGGAAGCACTTAGATCATGTTAATTCGCAATTCAAAATAATTTTCTAATGCATGAATTGCATGTTGATAATTTTGATTGCCAAATTGAGGTGCATAGATGTCACGTAGGGTTCGGTTGGGATTTACAACCATTATTAAAGGTTCAAAGTCATCACTCAAGGTATCACTTGAATCAGTGAGATTTATTTCTCCGATGTCTTTGGGAAGATTTTTATTTCTCAATTTTGTTATTGTGCACTCAATTTCTGTGTCAAATTCTAATAAGTTGCTATTTGAACTACAGGTCATTCAAAAGAATTTTTTTTAAAAAGTTTTGGGGCACTGCCTCCCTGGCAACGGTGCCATGTTTGATGCACCTCTGTCGTGGGGCATGGAAAAACAATATTTTATTTACCTATTTATAGTATAGCAGTTGATCCTAGGTTGTCTCTCGAAGAGGAGTGCAGACAAAACAAGTTTGTCACTTTTTGTTGGTTTTCCTAAATATATTGGTTTTTATTAACTTGAATGACTATGAGAGAAACAAACAACAGAAATTGATTGATTTTAACAAATGATAAACATGGTGATCGGATTGGGTTTAGCTAGACCTAGTGTTGTGCCATCATGGTTTCCAAATTTTATCTCTTCATCTTCCTTAAACTCGTAAGAGAGAGATTCATCTACCCAGTCCTCTCTCTCCCTTATTCAGATAGATGTGATGAGAATTTTCCTTTCTAAAACCTTATATTGGTCTATCCTCCTTCCAATGTGGTTAGGGTTGTAGAAAGTCTATTGTTTAATTAGAGTAATCCAAGACCTGGAATTGTTGTTCCCTAATAAACCACGATTTTGACATACAATCCTACACACGTGCTTGAAAACTGCCGAGCAATCACCACCAAACCCTAATATTGTTCCACCATATACAGATTATAATTGTGTGAAGGAATTTTATTCATTTCAATCACAAAAACTCAAACACAACACATAAGTCCAACCTCCCCTCTTTCCGATCACTCAAATTAAACTACCTCTCCATGGATGGGTTAAGCGAGATGATGCGGGAGAGAAGAGACATTTTAATGTAAAGAAAAAATAAAAGAAATAAATAGAATGATGCTGATGAATAATTTCCCCATGTTTTCCTTGGCTTCCTCCCGTATCCGATTATGGTGTCCCAGACGGAATGTGATGGAATATGAGATGCTTTGAGAGGGTGGATATCTCCTCCTTTTATAGCCAGAATTTGTCCCCAAGATGTTGACACGTTTTAGCCCCATTAAATGACTTCTTCACACGTTTAGCCCTTCTAAAATGATGTTCATAATTCCCTTGGTCGTGTCCTCTCCAAATCACAGAGGATTTGGACATGTAATCTGAGAGTTGTGGTCGTTTTACTCTGAAGATTTATTTTGTCCAGTTAGACTCTCCAAAACGCAATCCTCTGGATTAGGGTGATTTAATGACCCCCTAAACGGCCAATACATGCGGCCCTTCCTTCATAACAGATTCTTCAAAACTCCTTGCGCGTCCACCACCTATTATCAAAATATTTGGTCCAACCATGAATGAGTTATGAGTCCCACCACAAAACTAGCCAGACCTAGAAACAAATTTCATTATCCCACTTGTGATCTTATTTTGAGCTTCCATATGGCCAATTCAGCTTTTAGTCAAAAAATAGTAAATGAAGCCCTGGATTTTTAGGATCCAGAAAAGAAATAATTTTGAAATTTGGATCAGTGTAGATAATGTTATGGACAAACTACTGAAATAATTTAAAACTGTTAAAAATCCAAAATGGCCAATTTTTACTATTCAAATCAAAATACTACCAATATCATAAAAACAAAACAATTTATCTTAGACGAACACTTTTGTGGGTTTAAAACAATGATATTCATTTTAAATTAATTGAATATATTTGCTCTATCACTTCTTCAAAGGGAATCAACAGACACACTGTTGAAGGAATTTTGAAAGGAGATTCATGATCTTCCTTACAATTGTAGAGGACCATGTGTTGTTTCGTAATATGAAAAGATATTTTCTTTTCCCGAAAGTTGATATGTTCTCTATATAATGAGATCTAATCCATTCCCATTATAGCGTCGAATCCCACTAAGGGATGTATTATGAGATTCGGTGGATGAATGTTCCCACACACGCCAATAAGAGAATAATGAAACCCATGGGTGGAAATGATTGCATCACTTGGTGTTTTTACCAACATATCTACTTAATGGTTTTCAGACTTTAATTCTATAGTTTTAGAAAAATTGCATGATATAATGGAATTCAATGAACCCGAATCAAATAAGACTTATTTCTATTCATGTGTGAATAGGATGTGTTCCTTGTAATACTTCACTATATTTCTCCACTTCCATAGAAGTGATGACATAAGCCTTCTATTGGCCCTTTGGCTTTTTGTAGTTGCTGAGGCTGATTACCCTCGAGGGATTGAGTTTTAATGCACTATCATGAAAAGTGATATTGCTCCCTACAGTTGTGTCATTGAACCAGGGGTGGTTCTATCCTTTATTCCACTACATTATCCTTCCTTTTCTTATCTTTTCATCATTCTTGAGTATTGTGTTCTTCCTTCCCACACTTGAAGCACTTACCCAATCGTTTGAGGAAGTTTCTATGATGCAACATCCAACATTTTTGGAATGTGGGTCATTGAGTTTTCTTCCCGCATTAATCATTAGATCCTCCAGCTTGAATCTCCATATTTAGTTTCTTATCAACAAAGGCAAGGGACCATTCTCTAAACTGGATCACCACTTTGAGATCATGTCGAACAACATCATCGTAACTCCCAATGTATCGAATTTCAAGAGCCTTTATAAGATTATTTTTTTAATCCACTTAATAATCTATCATTTTCTTGTCATTATTGATAACAACAACCGAAGCGTACCTTGCAAGCCTCATGAAATTAACATCATAGGTTGTGACAAATTGTCTTTTTTTACTTGATCTCAATGAATTCTCTCTCCATTTTTGTATGAAGAGTTTTTGGGAAATACTGATTACAAAATATTATTTTAATGTTTTCCCATTCCATCAATTCAATTTCATCACAGTGATTGGTGTTCCTAATCAATGCCGATCATTGATCGTCAGATCCATCTAGAAGATAAATTTCTAGTGTCACCTTATCCATCTCGGAATAGTGAAGCATATAAAATATCTTCTTCCTGGAGTTGAACCATTGTTCTTCAACTAGTGGATCATAAGATCCACTAAACATCGGTGGTCATTGCTGCATAAAACATTCGATAGCTAGTTGCTCCCTCTTTGGTGAAGGGGGGAATTCCACATTATTCTTGTTATTGTTCATTACCTGAGATAGTTAGGTATTAATCACCATTAAATTTTGAACTCTGCCTCCCAAATCATTGGGCATGTCATTCGAGAAATCATTTCAATGGACCTTAATTGAGTTGTTGGCCAGGTTTCTCCTGGGTCCTACCATTCTCTAAAATAGAAAAGGATTGAAAAAACATAATTCAATGATTCATGAATAAATAACTCATTAATTAGTAAATATATCACTAAAATCATGGATTATGTGATCCCTATGTAATTATTATTTTTTGCATGTTTGTACTTAGTCTCATACTAGAGGTCCTCTCTTGGGTTTACTAATCCTAATTCCCAAATTAACTAAACCTTGCATATGATGCCAACTTTGAAAACCCTTCCTTTTGATAAATTACTATTAAATCATTATAAAGCTGAAAATAATAATTTTATTACACATAGTGTACTCAATGGTTTATTGTCTTGGGAAAATTAGGACCACACAAAACATTTAAAACATCATACATAATCATTTATTTAATTCCTTCTTCCCTAGCTTCTTATTGGCACTTGACATCTCTTTAGTTCATGTAGTAAAATAATGATATACATAAAAGGAGGTGATAAAAAATAAAAATAAAAGGATATACAAGAACAATATTACATGGAGTGAGCATAATCATAATTTATCCATAGGCTCATGAACATAATAGGAATCATTAATAAAAGACATGAAATGTTTGAATGCATAAAAAAAGAAAAATCATGACTTATTTTTTAACTATGAAAAATACTTTGGAATAATGATAGATTCATTTTCACACATCTTTTCACTTTTACTCATGAGATTTATCACTTTTCTTGATGCATTAGAGAAATTTGTAATTCCAAGCACACCCGAGATATTCAAACATTCAAATTGCTCTATAAAATTCCAGGAGAACCCGTCACATCATAGTATTTACATTATCATGCATGAAACATTAAATATTATTAAAAATTGAACATAAAATAACTGATATAAAGAAATGGGTTTCATACCGTACATTGATAAAATTTTATTACCAAAATAAAGAGGAAATAACATACATGATATAAGAACCTTCAATTTTCATTGAGAAGTAAAAGGTTTTTTCTTGAAAGAAGAGTTCTTTTAGAAAACAATGGGTTATACATAATATATATTATAGAACATTTATATTCCATAATATGGATGATAATGATGAAAAATGTATTTTTATTTAGTAACTATACCCAAAATGAAGTGAAAGAGGGAGAACCAGTTGAAATAATGTTGGGTTCGAGAATTTCCCCTTTCCTTGTATTGAATGATTTGATTGCATTAAAGTCCTATATAACCACATAAACATAATTAAATAAAAATTATAGAACCTTATATGCATGAAATTGTCTCATTATGGTTTCATTAGGTTATTTTATGATCCTTAGGATGAGTTATAGGGTTCAAATCCATTGTCCGGGAATGTTTTTTATGTTTTTCTTGAATGGTTCACTTGTATTCAAAAATGGAAGATCATTTAGAACAAGGATAAACATAAAAAATGGATTTTAAATGTTATTAATGATTTTATGTGTGTTAAATTGGTCTTATATTGAATTATATTATATACCATGTGGATGTATCATTATCTAAAATTTAGTTATGATCGTTTGTGTTAATTAAGATGAATTTTTTACTACAATGAACTTGTTTTGTTTAATCATTTAGTAATATGTAAATAATCCAGTTACATAACATTAAATAGGATATAATACATATAATATAATCTGGATCAACCATAAAAATGGTTTCATGACCAGATCTAATGGAATCAATGAAAATTGAAATCACATCATTTATGATGTCTGAAATTCGACACATCACGAACATTGTTATTATTCCTTGAATAAGTGTGAGAAGAAAAGAATTTTGATGATGAATTTTCCATGAACATGAAACAATCCATAATATACAATAATTATGGACCCTTCATTCATCATGTATAATATGAAAGTCAGGAAGGAAAAATAAGCGAAGGGAACTTGATAAAAAGTTGAGAAATTCCTTACGGAAATTCGGCAGCCAAATGGCTATGCATCATGGATTTAGAAAACATTAAAAAGAGACGAAAAAGGGCCAAAAAAAAACAGAAATTAATTACTATACCGAATATCGAAAGGATAAAATTGATATATGAATATGGTATTTAAACATGAACGTTATACCATATAAAAGAGAACTTGGATGGACAAAGAATGAAGTTGACAATTCTCTTACAGTGTAGAGTAACATCCAAGACATGAAGGTTTCGACCATGGGAAAATGAGAACGCCATGGGAGGACTAAATGTAAAGTAATAAATCAGGATATTCATTTATTAGGAATTAGTAATTAATGGAATGATGGAATGGGTAGGTATTTGTACCAAAACTGAGGGAATATTTTACAAATTTCCAAGGGACACCTCATTAGTGGTATTTAAAAAACCATGGTATTTCCCATGGTATATGCACATGGTATTAGAAACTTGTGAAACCTCACATATTATTTTATATAAAAAATTATACTAGAATTATTACATCATTAATGATGTTATTAAACACACCGAAACTCAAAAATGTATTTTAACTATTCACTGAAAGTTCAACTGTTTCGGACAAATCCCAAAAATTTACTCTAACCATTTTTCAACGTTTAGAATTCAAAAAATGAACTAAATTTTTTTGAAAACAATTTTCTGAATATTATTAATTTAATTTTTTAATAAAATACAACTTAATTAAAAAATTAACAACTTTAAAACAAGAACTTCTTTTAAAATACATTGAAAAATTATTCAAGATGTCATTATATTAAATCTTATAAAAATAAATTTATAATAAAATTTACTGTTAATTAGGGTGGTATTACTATTCATATTACTATTCTTAAGGGTATGTTACTATTCACTAAAAAAATGTTGGTTCCTTCAAAGTCTAAATAACTTATTGAACACAAATGTTTATGATCGCTTTTAGAAATTCAAAACATGGAAATGAAAAAAAATTAGTGATCACGTAGTATTTAATATCATGATATGTTACTTATTTTTAATGTGATTATACTATAATTCATAATTATAAGAAGATATATTCACTGATAAAACACTGGGTAATTACAATTAGATCGATCTCCATCTGAGTAGTGTGAACGACTTCAAATCCTATGGTCATCACTCTATCCCCTTTACTGGTCTAGACCCAATCGGTCCTCCTCCTTGCTCATCCCCTAAAGTGGGATATGGGAGATGTCATTCTATGAACATCGACATATTTTATCCCCCTACAGTAGTATCACCTCAATCATCAACACCAATTTGATCATGGCCATAACAAAGTAGAGTCAGTGGATTCATGCTATGGAAAGAGGAGGGTCCAAGAAATAAAGGAGTGGAAGATTACTTAGAGACTCTTGGATAGTTCCTCATAAGAGACTATGATTTTGTTCCTCTCATGTGAGCTCCTCGGTTGGGTCATTTCCCATTGAGGTGCCTCGGATCAAGGGACCTAGTCCTCGGCCTCCTCATATGCCTATTCCAATTCTTCTTCCGCATCTTCCTTTTTAATTTCGTCTTATTCTTCTTCATCGTCATCCTCCTCAGGTGTCATTTATTCAGGGCCATTCTCTTGACAAAGAATTATTTTAACCTAAAAATGTGGTTCTTTATACCTACCCCATTAAAATGCATAGGAATTCATGGATGTCTTTTACACATGTTTTTTGTGAAAGTGCACCCGTTCCACCACCTAGATATACCCTATCTTTAGAAGATCAGGCCCAGTGTGCACCAATCCTTACCATAGTTGTTTTGTCATCATAGATTGTCAAATAATTCTCTACATTGATCATAAGGATTGGAAAATGGATATATAGGTCGACTGTATGAGATATCTCAGTTGCTTCCCAGGGGATACCATTGTTGGCCCATGAGGTCACATATGAGACCACCCCTCTTTAGAAGGCAGAGGCATGACCACAACTTATGACGCTCCTTCTTCCAATGTTCCCTCTTGTTACACCTTAGTCTCATGTTTTTCCTCTGGTCTTTCTTCCCCCTAAACATCATTACAACTCTCTCATCATTGAAAATTTTCACTTTCTACCTTGATCTACTAAATGCGGTTCAACAGAACATCTTCAGGATACAACATCAACCAGTGGTCAATATATTTGGTTAATAAGTCAGCATCAAAATTAGTGTGGAGGGAAAGTAATTACTTTTCTAAAGTTAGATGTTTTGAAAATGAGCCATGATTGGTGAAGTATGCTAGGATACCCCCTTCCCCTCCAAAACCTTTACATATTACATTTTTGGTATCCTCTTTACATAGCCAAACTGTCTAGAAAACTGTGATGCACAGTTGGGTTCACAAGAAATTGTTCGATCAATCTGGGCTACCAAAACACTTCCCCTAATACCCAGAACATACTCCATCTTCTCCATTTGGCCTCACAGGTCACCCACCCTCTAACTGAATGATTTTTGATATGGTTGTAATAGTATGTTTCCATGACTATCGATCCTAATTTTAATCCCCTCCTCATTGAGAATCAGCGGATGAACCCCAATGATGTTTAGGAGAGAGGGTCGTGGGTATTCTCTTAGAGGACTAATGGAAATTGGAAAAGCATACCTGACATAGTTAGCTGTGAGCTAGCCATGATAAATTTTAAACGGTCAACAGATTCTCATGGGTTTACTCCCTATTGAGATGTGCCTGAGAATTTTTTTCAAACTGGAATACACAGACACGCCAAGGTTGACCTTGTGATGGGCTTCTGGTATCCTGACAATCCCCAATGTCCATGGACAGATCCCCATCCTCATATCTCTTAAAGGAACCGACCACCCACTTAGGATGGAAAAAAGGAAACCAGCATACCGCATATGTGGCTCCTACCTTTTTTTCACACAGAATCCCCATGATTGGTATTGGCCTACATTCAGGGCAACCCAGTATGGACTAACATTGCCACTCTATGATGTGTTTAGGCACTGTATCCCTTGTTCTAGCATTATCTACTCAATTATCCTTTTGGAGAAACAAGATGAACCAAGAAGGATTGTATATTTCTTTTGAGGATGTACTTTATCTTCCACCTCTCCTCCTCCAGCTCCAACAGATGCCATGTCAGAATGGGGTTCACACCCTATCTCCCTAGACAATCAGCATCAATAAGAATTAATTATATTGGAACCCCTCTAGATGGATGCCATTAATTCAGTGGTTTTCCTAAAGGGTGATTCCAACCTCCCCATGGTGGTGATAGAAGGTATTGGTTTCTAGATACCACTTGCGGAACAAATCTTACTCCAGGTCTATCAGGATGAATAAATTGAGTTGAGATATCCACATGACCTCAAAAAACCTGATGCGTTGAAGATCGGCCACAAATTCCTCACATGTCTGGTGTACCCAGTACACCCATTAACTATTTCTTGTGATGTTTTTTCTAGGCCTCAAGTCTAAATCATTATCTCTATGCTTAGTCACATCAATGATATTTCTCAGTAAGGTGCTTTCATAGTGATAGTGTCATTATTTAGAAAAGGATTGACTAACCATTATTAAACTGGTCTTTGGGTCCAGTACATAAACACCCATATCCCCCATTTCACTAGTGGGGTGACTATTTTTTGTGATGTTGAACTACTAAAGGCTATCCTCATGCATAACCCACAACTGTGGTGAGTCGGTCTAGAAGCCCAAAATCCACACCTCCACTACAATGATGATGTTCTATACTGGGAGACTTTCACTCATGAAATAATACTTTTGAGATTTTTTTAGAATGATCAGAAGCATCTAATTGTCCGATATCACCCTTCTCGCATGAAGAATGAGATGGTTTGCGATCATCTCGTCCCTCTGTGAAACACATGAAGCCTCCCTCTCACTGGATATCTCGGTCAGGCCTCAAATGAAAAAAGGGATTTCGAGAAATATTGAGGCCCAATGCACTAAGTAGACAGTGGTGTGCAAGAATGAAGATAGTCACACAAGAAAATCTTATAAAGTTAGAAGAGTGCATGATTCCATGGTTTTGCGTAAGGCAGTAGATGAATTTGAGATATTTTGTGCATAATAAAGGGACTTTCTCACACAATAGAGGATTACATGTGGTAATAAAAATTCAAGGTATAATGTGTAGGCACCCATACATATTCACATGAGTTGACCTGCTCTTTCACGCATGAATTGGGTGACTTACACACCTAATCCAACATTTTTCTTGTAGAAAAATAAATGTAATATTCTATCCAACATTTACCATGGAACCCAACGTTCTAATTCTCTTTGAGATATTATTTTAATGGGGGATTTTTGGAAAAAAATTCACATAATGAGGTATATTGGCATATTCGAGAAACCCAAAGAAATGTTTCAAATCAGCAGATGATCCCAATAATCCCATGGGAGTTGCGCACATGAGGTGGTACATGTGCACAAGTTCGATAGCCACATGAAAAATTCTATCCTGTCTAATGTGATGTCAAATTTTTTTCTTTCTCTGGGACCCCTGAAATGGAAATGTCCAATGCATGGAAGAAACTAGGTTAGTGTGCAATTCTTACCTGCACATAAAGGATTTTTTCAACCAATGTGATGATAAAATAATTCATCTACTCTGGCCTCCTTAAGCACTTCTATTGAGATTTTCACATATAAATAGGGGATTGCCACCCATTTATATGTCTAATGATCCGGAAGTCAAACTGTAGATCCCATATGCATAGGATAACCCTTCCACGACTTTGTAAAAGTCATGATTCCATGGTACTAGATCTTTGATGGTAGGTCTACCATGGGTCCCTATTTGGGTGGGCTTGGTAGGGATGGACCATCACCCATTTCAATTTTTCCCATGTCAAGTGCATGAAAAAGATCCCTCTTTTATGAAAGAGTTGTCCTTTTTCATTACCACATGTGCTCGCCCCCCCCCCCCCCTTTCTTTTGTGTGTTAGCTTATAATATTGCATGCATCCATTGGTGTTGTGTGCAGCCCGTCAATCTTGTGGGAACCCCATTATAAGTGTTCCATGAATTTCCCATGTTCTAAAGTAGAATGTTAGAGATCAACTTGCATGAAACATCCCTATCTTAAATCCACCTTCCCCATGAAACCCTCCATGATTTTTTGTTGTGACTTCTTGGCCCCCCATGCAGTGCCCCATGTTGTGCTTCCCTAACTCATTCTTCTTCTCATAGCTTTGATAACATGTATTGATTCTTCACATAGAAACAATATCGTGAGCCCTTAAATTTCCCACTCATGTACCTCACTCACTTCAAAAATTTCTTGTGCCTTCCCTCCCCCATGTGTGTATTGCTACAGGTTATGTTTGTTGAAGGGGTGAGGAGTGAGTCATCATCGTTTAAGATGAAGGATGTTAAACTACCATGAACCCCACATTCTAAACATATGATGTTAAAATAAATTCTCCACATGCGAGGAAGGCCTTGGAGGATTTGAAGTAGAATCAACATCAGCATCATCCCTCTCTCTCACCCTTTGGGATTTTTCACCATGTCTGTTTTGGGTAGTCTTTACATATGTTGCAACACACCTTGATAGGGAGTCTTAAATACCTAGAGCCATGCCATCATTGTACATTGGGACATCCTCCATAGGCTTCCCTCCTCGAGAATGTCCCAATCTATATCTATCTTGGCCTCTCTCCATGTGTAAGTATCACACCGTCTTTTTTGGTCATATCCTTTGTGACACGTCTTTCTGGTATATTTCTATCTCTTGTTTGTCACATAGAGCATGACTCACAAAGTCTTAGAGTTTAGTAGGGAACATTGAATCCTCTCTAATCCTCTAACAATGTTAATACTCCATACCCCGCCAATTTCCATACTATTTGAACTTTTATCCTTTTCTACAAAATATTGTCTGTAGGAAGCCTCATTTGGGTCAATCCCGATAACCCAAATGATTGTTCTGCACATTTCACGTCGGTTCACCCTCACCCTGCATAACCTTAAACAACATATTACAAACTATGTCGGAATTAATACCTCTATTATATATAGATTATGTAGGAATCGTCTTTGATGTTCAATCCCCTCACTACACAATCCTACTATTCTGAGTAATTCACATCGGTTCACATTCTTCCTACATGACATTAAACTGTGCCCTCCAAACTATGCAGGTTTAGATCCCTGTTAGGTATATAGGACACCTAAATGATATTCAATACCATCTAAAGGTAAACTCTAGTACTCCCTCCTAGGGATGTACCCTCCTAATGCAATACTTTCCCTTTCTGGGAAGCATCCCCTAGGTCCATCTCCCTATGTTGTTTTGATCCCCATGGGAAGATAACAATGCATAATCCCCACAAAACCCATACTCCTCTCACCATGAGTGTCCCTCATGTGATGGGATGCTAACCAGGAATAATAACTAACATGTTTCTAGGTAATCGTCCTTTGTGTACGCCCCAATTTATCACCCTATTCATTAATGATGTGGAAGTTTATTCCCATCCACAAGGAAATGTAGGAAGCCTCCCTGAGGTCAAATCTCGTCACCAATTTCACATACTGGTCTTTTCTTTGATACATTGAATCTCCAGAAGATCATTCCCCACCAAAGGTTCTAATTCCTTTGGCTCCCTATCTGAGCACTCCATTCTCTTGAGTCACCATCATAGGTGTCTCATCACCAAACCTGATCTATGTAGACTTTTATCCCTGCCATCAATATAGGGTTCATAGGAATTATCCTCGAGGTTCAATCCCATCAACATCATCTTAATTTTAGTTCCATCTCATTCATCTCCACTGTTTGAAACATCCTCCATGTCCATCCTAATTTCACTATAGCTGATGAATAATGGTTAACTAATGCCATCCATACGGGCACCTAAAAAAGCATAATCCCCATCCATTTTCTCCACAATCTTACCCTCATCGTGGTAAGGTCAAATATCCAATAATTGTTTCATCACTTGGGTTGTTAGCCATTTGTAAACCCCAAATAAATCCATTTAACTGTGTTTGTTTTGATCCTTGTATTCTACAAATGGTATGTGGGATGCCTCCAAAAGGATCAATCCTAGAAAATGGTAAACATTTATGTCCCCTTTACTGGGTTCTACCTTCTCTGATCTGCCCTTTGCGGTGTCCGAATCAGCCTTCATGGTGTGCCATCTTCAATTTTTGGGACATATTATCTTGGTTCAACCCTCATTGGTTGTTCTGATCCATCTATCTTGTAAACATTATAGGATCTCCTCCTAGGTATGTATCCATCTAATCCATTATTTTTAGTGTTTTGATCTGTCTGATCCATCTATTTAAGATGTTAAACTCACGGAATATCCATTCATAAACATGGGACGTCGAGGAAAACATTAGAGACATGCCTCTGGAATAAAATTACACACATTTGATGTGGGATGCCTCAGGAATACGCACCCTCAAGAGGCCCTCTAATGAGGATGAATTCATGTGTTCCATGGTTCCATCATCTAGACATGGTAGCGATTCCCAACGTGACTATATCCATGCCTGAAGGATACTTCCACAACTTGCACCTTTGTAATGTCATTCCATAAGTAGTGTAATGAACTGAAATCCATAGAGATATGGCACCAGGTAGGGTTTCATGATCAATGTTTAAATCTTTATGGGAGTCTCAACTAGGATACAAATTATAAGGAGGAATCCACTGAATAAGAGACTCACATCCCATCTTTACGATTCAATTGAGGAGATGAAATCATTTAAGAGGTTATGAATGTAACCTGAATTTGGAAAGCATGAATATGGGGAAACAGATGTGTGCACCCAAAGATGGTGTGAACCCTAGATGAAAATGTTAGAAACAAGTCCTCAAGCCCACTACGGCCAATTATTATAAGGATTAGAGGCATCCCCCTCTTTCACCTCATGAATTTATTTATTATTAAGAATACTAGGTGAATTTTTTCCCTAACTAAATTTTACTATATATAAATTTTAACGAGATTCAATAACATATTCGAGTGAGAAATTATCTAACTCAAGCATATAGAACTGTCTATTAAAGAGTATTCTATGGAACTACCTATGAATTATTTCATACATGGGAGTCTTGAAAACTATCATATATGTTTCTTCTAGAATAATTATATTTAAGGTGAGCTCCATAATTTTTCACGACATTATATAACCATCAAGGATATTAAAAATATAATTTATTTCATTTCTCTATCATATATGATAAATGTGAGGTTAAAAAACAAGAGGGCATTTAGAAAGTACATTCTTCTATCAACCAATGTTTCAACGCATGGTTCCTTGGATGGAAAATTAATACTGTCATTGATCATTTAAAAAATAATGAATAGGGATTAAGTTCATCTTGGGTGATTTAGGATTTTCATTTAATTACATATCAAAAACCCACATAGACCTGGGTCTATCCAAAGATAGCAGCACATGGTGTAAAAAAAAGAAATGTAGTATTAGAAAATAGAATTTAATAAATATTTGTTTTGATAATTTATATTTTCAAATGAACATTAATCATCCATTTTTCATAACCCATATCGGGTAACCCTCCTTTACCACTGATGATCAAAATTTATATTACTGTAGACAAGAACTTCATTTTTTAATCATTGTATGGATGATGATGACTTCAAGTATATGGTTATCTTATCATTAAATGGTCCTAGTAAAGGAAATACATGTGTAATTATACTTAAAAAGCTCAAAATTCTAAAATGTGGCATCTGTGATGACCACTTAATGATATAGTCAATAGTGAGAGGTGGGAGTTGAATCAGTGTTATGGAATTTTAAAAAAATCATTAATATTTTTTTACCACTTAGACCTATGAGGATATCAATTCTCTTATTCCTCTTCATTATAATATAAATGTATTTAAAAAAATGTAACGGTTGGTACATTATATAATTACAAGGTTCACAATTATGTAAGAGTTGCATGACCTTTAAATTGATGATGGTGATCAGAAAATACATTCTCAACTATATTGAGATACCCATATAAAGTGGTTTAGAGTAGAAAAAATCATCTTCCTGTGTGTGGTTATGTACACTATTATAAGAGAGATGTAAAGAAATCTTATTTCCCTAGACTGTTGTAAGCCTAGTACAAACGAGAACACCCTACTAGATCATCACACTTATTCTATAGAGAGTCTTTAAATTATTTAGCTTCTTTGAAACACTAAGAAATTACTCCATTATTTGATACTTCTATTGAATGTGGTTGTGCTAATTTTTTATTCACTCCCTTTTTATTCTATACCTACTTACACAAAATAGAGTAAGAAACTCTTATTATTCATCCCTTGTAAGATATGTAATGAAAACTAACATATTCTTATTCGCCACACTAAACTCGAAAGTTTCATTTGTTACACTGGGTTAATAATTATTCAATACATTTTATTATTCCTTAAACAAAAAATAAAATGATTCCCATTATTTCTCTTCTTACATTGTCTATAACATTTCAACCAGATTCTTTCATTCAATACATATTAATTTGATGTTCTTAGTTTGGAAATAGTTCATCTAACCCTTTCTTCTCATATTCATATGATACCTTCATATTCAATTTTAATCATATAGAATTGGTTCATTTGATACTTCTATTGAATGTGTTAGTACTGTGTTTTTCATTCACTCCCTTTTTATTCATTTACTACTTACACAAAAGTGAGTAAGAAACTATCATGCTTCAAGACGATCACCTCAAAAAGACATTGTACATATTCAAAAGAATCACAACTATAAAAAAATGAGAAACCAATAGATTTATGAACCACTCCATGGTGGACTAGATCTCATTTATATAGAAATTGTTTCTTCAATAAACCATGGTATAGAGTGAACATCAAATTCGAGTTTCCCACTAAAAATGTAAATATTCCACCCAAATATTTATTTTTTGGACAAAAATAATAATTTATAGAATGTTGGAGTAAAATAATATCATAGGAACCTTCCATAAATCATGGGTTATACTCTATCATTTAATACTCTGTTTGATGTACTATCAGTTGTTTTCTCAACTACTTCTTTATGATTTACTCAATTAATCTGTTCATCAGATAACTCAATGTTCATATTAATTAATTTAAATTCTCTAACTCTAATATTATTATGCAGTCCCACCTCATTATTATCCAAAATAATTAGTCTGTAAAAAATAAATTTTATAGAGCAGTGTTACATGGCCTTATTTCTGATCACTGTGACTGTAATATTTTTTCGGATGAATTTACATGGAAATATTTTCCCAATGCTTCTAATGATAATCCTTATGTCTGATAAAAATTTATTTTTTACTTATATCTGATTAATTAATTCAAAAACATTTATTTAATGTCTTTATTTAGAAATTTCAATCAGAAAAAATCATTTGGAATATTATTTCAGATGATATAATTTTGGTACTTTAAAAAAATTAAAATATAATGATCTTACAAAATGTCCCCATTTAGTGAAACCTATTCTAAATATCTCATTATAATAATATTGCTTCTATATGGTTAGTCTAGTAAAATTTTTATGATTAAACTTATAGGAATTCTTAACTCCACTGTGTCATACCAACACCTTCCTTCTATCCTCTTTGTCATGAAACTTGAATACCTTCATATCAGAAAGATATTTAGTACATTGATGATTTTAAAAGTAGTACCTGATTAACCTCAACATATCATAGGATTTTCTTCTTTCAGAACACTTCTTGAATCATAACAATAAGAATTTTTAAGGTTTGAAAAATTAGATAAAAATCACTAAAAATCAACTGATATTGTTTTCCAGATCATTCCCTCTCTGGTGTAACTATGAATAAAATTGGTCAAACAATGATTTACACCCGTTGTATATTTTTATCCATCAATATGTATCATATATATCCATCCGTTAGACTCTATATTATCACCATAGAATGTTGGACTCATTATAATCTACTCATTCCATCAAAATCTATCTAATCACCTCAATCTTTTCGACTTCCTCTGGTCACCTCATTACATTAAACACTGCCTGTTGGCCTCTGTCCATTAGAATTTGTCCAAACTATTAGACTCTTCTTTCTCCATTCAGAACATTCCATTTGTAAAATTAATTATATTTCTATAAAATTTGATTCCCCAAATATCACAAAAATTGGTTATAGACATTAAGATTAGTTCAATAGTTATTATATTTAAACTCAAAGTATTCAATTAACTATAAACCATAATATAATTAATATATTCTAAATCTTTTTGTGCAAAGAGAACCATTTATCTTCATCTGAGAAAAAAAAATCTTCCAATAATAATTCCTCTTTATATAATGAATATATTCAAAAACATCCAAAAGAAAGAACACTATTTATCATATTCTATGATAATAATACATGATCACTTATTCTCCGCCTCAACATTCTCAGATTATTTACCTCTAATATTTTTATTTGACTCCACGCTACATCTTCTTTATGTAAAGACAAAGGTACATTAAAAAATATTCAAAAAATATTATTATTTTTATCCCCTTAAACATATTGATATCAATGAAATTATTATAATTCATTGGAAACCAATGAAAACAAAGACAACATTCAAAATGTGGTATAATAAATATCTCACATGGTATTTACTGAAAATACCTTGAAAATAATTTTCAATTGAATAGGTCAATAAGTGAATCATTATCTTGTATATTTTCTATTCTTATTAAATGTTCATTTCACTTAATCTCCCCCTTATTGACAAAAAATACAATGTAAATGTTAAAAGATAATTTTTTCATTTTTATGAAATGTGTGGTCAATAATTTTATTCTTACTCTATGTGAGCCTAGATCGGTATAAAAAAATGATTTCACTAAGACAAATATTTTTCCCACTACAAATTGACCTTTATTCCACTAGAAATGAGAACTCATAATATTTTATTTATGTAATTTCCATCTATATTATAGGCTACAGATACTAATTGTATTACGAAAATGTTATATAATGAATTAACTAAGAAATCCTACACTTAATTCCGCAAACATGATAAAAAATAACGTAAAACATTAGAAAAAATCTAACCCTACTACACCTTAATTCATATATTTTTCTCATATCATGGATTAATTCAATTTCTCAACCATTGTGTCCAGATGTTTTAGAAACCAAGAATGAGAGATTATAAAAGGCCTTTATTTAATAATGAAACACCATCTCAGAAATTCCCTAATAATTAAAATTTCATGAAATAATAATTTTACAACTTATTTTATTGTGTCACCCTAAAGGATGAATTTATCATTATATTCGTAATGATGAATCTATGTAATATATATGAATCAGGATATCCATGTTGATAATAATCCAAAATGGATTATCTTTATGTGATGTCAGGACATGAAAATTTCAACATCTTCACCATGAATTATCATCTTCAATATATTCCATTAGAATTAAAGATGCAACATAAATCAATGATGGGATCTTATTCACCTTGTTTTCAGGAGTTAAAAAAATACACATTAACTACTTCAAGGATATTAAACATATTTGGTTTTTTAGTATTCAAATTTATGAAACATTCTACGATGATAACATATTTCTAAAATACTATCAAATTTTGACATCTGATCTACAATCTCTGGTTCTCCCCCAGTGAGAATGCTCCACAATTAATTCTATGTATTTTGGGAAATATATAAAACATAATTATTTAGGGAATAAGGTGTCTCTTTCTTACTTCTCAATGTTATCATCAAGGATGAGATGTTTATCTCAACTAAGATTTTCCATTTCCTCAATCTTTTGGATCACATATCTGAACATTAATTTTAGTTGATAAGAAATGAATATGATCAACTTTTGAATTTTCTTATGTTTAAATTTTCCCTTATCATGTGACAGAATGGTATTTTGATCATTTGATACGAATTTAATCTTCAATAATAATTATTTTTGATCAAGAATTATTATAGATAATTAAATAAGAGTTTGTTCATACCTGTTACAACTCACATAATAATTTTTTTAACATAGTGGTTTCCTTTTCTAAGAACCTCTCATGAAATTACTCTTATTAATGCAGAACATACTATTTTATATTAATAATAGTTTCTTAATTTGATTCAAACGTCATTATATCATTATCCAGATCAACTAGCTATTCAACTAATATATCATTGGATTCATTACAAGCCACAATAGAGCATCTGCATGGCTTATGATGAGTTCATATCCTCTCAATAGTTTCTTTTGGAATATAAATCCTCTTCAATTATTGGTATCTAGACTCCAAGGTCCTCTCACTTATATTTCTTGATATCTACTTGTGACTGTTCTTATTTGCAACATTATTTTATTTTATTCACATGTTTACTTCTTATTTATTCAGCAACCTATGTGGTATCATTTTATTATTTAATTTTGATACATTTCAAGTTGAACATGAAATGATATTATGACTAACTTTAATACATACATCTTCTATTTTTCTGGAATTTAAAATTAGACTGATGTAGGCAATTTAATCTTAATCAATGGATGATTTTATTTCTTATATGGACCTCCCCCTTGACATCTGATTACGTTGGGATTTTTTATTTAAAAGATTGTAAAAAAATCTAGTTTATAATGCCTAAAACTATTATAGAAACATCATTGACACACAAACCATGATCTTTTTATATCCATTACATGTGATCTATATATTATATTAGTGTGATAATGTTGTGTTTGATTTTTATTTACAATATAGTAGGATCTGAATAGGGATACAACGTCTATAACTGTAAAAGATTATATCTTATAAACAATGGTAGGATTATTAAATCCATTCCTCATAGAAAATTATGAATATTTTATTTTTAATCATACACAATTCATCAAAACAGATTTATATAATACATTATAAAAAGGTAAGGATAATACTAATTTCATCACTATTATATGAGATAGATCACTAAACGAATACATAATATTATTTTTAAAAGATATAGGTCTTTTAACATCATAATCCTCTAAAAATATTTATATAGAAGTGGTAAATTTCTACTTCGTTTGAAAATAATAAATTTGTTTATTTTATATATTGACTAATTTGGGATCTAATTTTATGCACCTCATATTCAGGTTCTCTTAAAATTCTCAATCAGACTCACCTTCTCTTCATAATAATACTTCATTATGTCATCATATTCTTCATATATCCAAAATTGGTTTTGTAACAGTGATTCACATTTTTTGATCATTATAGATTTCACTTCTAATTGATTATCCATAACAAATATTCTATTTTTCAAAATTTCCTCAAGTTCAGGGATGTTTTCATCAAGATCCTTCATGAATTAATCTTACTGTTCATCATTTTTGAAATTTTTTTTTTATTTTAAATATCACATTTCATGGTCCACATTTATTATCTCATGAGAACCAACCTTTATTGAGGTATTTATGTATTCTATATTTTTTCCTTGAAAATACTTCTTTCTGATACTCGTTTCATCTTCAACATGAGTAATTTATTGCTGCATTCTATCAATGACTCCACAAATAAAAGATTCCATTTCCCAAGGGTTGAAATGAAAAATAACATTTAATCAACTAACTAATATATCATTATATGTAGAAGATATATTAGTATCTCCACTAATTCTTGCATCTTCTTCTTAAGGATATTCTGTACAATAATTTTCACATACCTCACTATCACTGACTTTTCTAATTCATTTGAGCTTGGTAAGTTAACCTTCTCCTTGGTGGTAATTTTTACAACTTTTTCTTCACCTTCCATAATATTTATATCTTTTCTTAACCGTGTCTGGGAAAAAATGAACATCCATATTTCTCATAGATTAAGAAGGAAATATTCTTCATTTTTAATTTCCCTTTATTTATAATGTTCATCCTGGAATTTGAAGAATTATAATTCTACTAAGAGATAAATGAATCATCACCAAAACTAGTCTTAATTGTTAAACATCAATGGAACTCAAATATACCAAATAGAATCTATGATCGGTGAACCTTTTCTTTAATACCAATTGTGAGGAAAACATTTGGATATTCCCAACACTGAAGGGGTGAATCAATGTTGGGTACTTTTAAAACAATCAATACCTATTATCCATTTACCTCTTAGACCTATTTGGATATCAATTTACATATTATTTTTTGTTATGATTTTCATGTATATAAAATAATTTCATGAATAATACATGACATTTTTAAAATGTTCACTAATCATTAAGTGAAGTTATTTCTTATTGTATATGGTGGTGACCATTAAAATAATTTAACTGTAATTGGATACCTATTTACAGCGTTCTAGTCTAAAAATAATCCTTTGTATAATCATGTTTCCCTACACTATAGGAGTGTATATGAAAAGACACTACTTGCCAAGAGTAGTGTAAGCATAGTCCAAACAGCTTCTTCTTCCTTGATCCTTAAATAGATAATAAATTCTATCTTCATTTTCTTCAATTTATTTACCAAAATAATAAATTCCTCCACTACATGATTATAATATTGAATTTTACAGTACTTATTTATTATTCAACCCCATTCACTTATTTTTTACAATAGTGAGAAATAAACTCTTCCTCTTCTTACCATGTATGTAATGTAATTTGCACAATATTTTTCTTATTCACATCACAAAATTGGAATGTTACGTTCATCAAAATAGTAATTGACAAATTTTTTCCATGATTCTCTTCTTCATATCTATAAATAGAATGAATTTATTTCCTTTCTCTATATAAATCATGCTCATATGATTCTTCCATCAAAAAATTATATATTGGATTTAATTTATCTTGAAATAGTTTTTCTGATCCCATTTTCATCATCGTCATCTTGCAGTACCTATTCCATTAATGTTTTTATTTTGGAATATGTTCATCTGATAAATTAATTCTTTATTTGGATATTTATTTACCTATCTTATTATATCCCACTATCTTGAACTTCCTGATTTTTTTGGTTCACCATTCTATATTTAGTTCCTCCTACTCTGTCTATCACTTCCACCCACAGGCTAATTACTCTCACGCTTTGTGGCTAATACTTGGATATGGAACATTTCTTCATAAAATAAAATCACAACCATAATAACTTCCGAAACCAATAGATCAATCAACGATTATGCGGTTCTATCTCTCACCTTTATATATAAATGGTTTATTATAAAATAATGGAGGACAATTACATTCAAATTCAATGTCCCCCCTCAAACATTTAATATACCACTAAAATATTTCATTTCATTTTCTACCTATAAACTGCCTTGAAGATAAGAGGAAAAAAATTCAAAGGAACATTCCTTAAATCTCAACATCAATGATCGATTAAAACTTTGTAAAATTTCAGCTAGAGTAATGATCCTTAATTGATGGTTTTTCAATCTATGAATTTATATCTCAACATCATCACATTAAATGACAATATAAAAACCATTTAAAGAATTTTTAAACTTATTCAAGTATATAATCATAGTCAAAACGTTTTTCAATTGTATATTCTTGAATAGAATATCATAGGTATATCTGAATTGTTTTGAATGATACACTCATAATATCTCTCCAATCAGTAACTTCAATTTCTTCTCCATGAATTTAAATTATCCAGCTCTAATATTAATATATTTCTTCATATAAATCCATTTAAAAGTGTTTTTTTTATGGAAATATTCTGGATGGTATAATGTTCTTCAACCTTCTATATAATGGATCTATCTAGAATATTTTATATGATACATTCACTTATAAACCTCAATTTAATTATTCTAAATTCAAACTTTCTATTTGATAAAATTTATTTGAAGACTTGTTTATTGTGGCTTTATTCATATACTTTTTTCCGTTTATTTTATTCTAATAATTATTTTTGATAACATTATTCAGAAACAACTATATTATCAAATCATTTAGATTCATATATTATTTTTTTCTCAAGATGTTATAAACATTATCACTCAACTGGATTGTATCTAGACCAAATTTGTCGAATTATATAAGACTATTAATCTTGGGCAAGTTTATTTTTCTAAAATTCACTATTTACCATGCTTAGCTCCACCATGTCACTATAACTTCTCCAATCAAAAAAATATATATAAAATCCTGAATACCATTGTATAAATATGGTGTTTAGTACAGTTATGCCCAAAAAAATGAATTATCTTCTTCCACTATATAGAAGATTTTATTCCTTCAAAATTCTCCTTGAATCATTGCCACATGGAATTATGATGTTTATGAAATGAGGAAAACATCACCAAGAATCATCTAATATTGTATATCTGATTATTCTATGTCTATTTTAACAATGAATATAGTATGTTATTAAATTGTATCCCCCTCTATCCACTATATATGTTCATCTTATTTGTATCTTCCTGATCATCTCTATCTATTAGAATCTGTTTTTTCACCTAGTTCCATTGGATTTAATATTATAATCAATGTCTGTTGGACTCCTTCTGAACACCTTAGCCCATTGTACATTATATACTAAACTTATATCATTAAACCTATTGAATTTTTCACTATCCATTAGATATTTTTATATCCACTAGACACTTATTTCCTTATCTAGAACACTCATTCTGAAAAATTCATTAATTTTTTAATAAATTTTCTTGCCCAAACCAGAGAAAAAAAAATTTTGACCATAAGATCATCTAATAAATTATCATATATAAAATAAAATTCTTCAAATAATAATTTTTTCCTTTATTTAATGTACATATTCTAAATCCTCTAAATGAAGGAACGCAATTTTCCATCTTCAAATATAGAAAATCATCTAAAAATTTTATTTATAAATTAGGTAATGAGTATATTCCAAATATTCCAATGTAATGAACACCATTTATATTATTCTAATATATCATGACATGAACACATTTTATCTTTTTAAATAATATTGGATTATTAATAATAACATTCTATATTTGACTCCCTGCTCTATATTATTCGTTAAAAATCTTGGATATTTCCACCAAACTTCTAAGAAACATATTACTTACAACCTATTCAATATATTGGTACTAATGAAATATTTATAATTCAATTCCAACCAATGAAATGAAACTCACACATGGTGGGATCTTCAACATCCTCATTTGTAATTTCAATGAAGCATCCTCCAATAGTTCTATTGAATAGATACATTTAGAGACTAGTTAACTAGATTAATATTTGTTGGACCATTGCTAAGAATTATTTTTTATTCTTCTTACCAATAAAACATGTTACATAGAGGATTTTATACTTTATCAGGATATATTGATAAGAAATGTATCTATGTCTATATGGATAAGTGGGTTAGATAACCATACTAATTATTTTCATGATTTAAGTAGGGATAATAAGTTCATTAGGAATCTTAATTTTCATCTTCATGTTGGTAACATCCCCAGTTTTGTGGAAATTATCTATCCATTTATAGTTTCCAATTTCATGGAATTAATTTTTGACCCCAAAAAAATTTTAATAAGGATATAAATGTTGTTGGAGTTTATGATTAATTATTTTATATTATTCCATATTGAGTTTATGATTAATAATATAATAGGAAAAAATAAATCCATGAGGAAGCACATTTATTTGAGGTAATTAATAGTCTCAATATTCATTTTCCTCAAGGATCATATATATTTTCTAGTTACATATACATTATATCTTTGTATTGTATCAAAAATAGGTCACATAACTTTTTCAATAATATTTAAAAATAGGTACACTCCCTAGATCCATCTTAATGAAATTAATGTTTTTAATCCCCAAAGTTAATCAACCTAAACCCATTGGTCAATTTTTCCGCAAAATTATGTTTAATTTTTTATATAAAATTATTATTTATATCCTTTAAAATAGTCTCTCCATAATTCTTAGTCACTAAATTTTTAGAGAATAACACAGTATCTTAAACGCAGAAACATTCGAAGGGTGATTGGGTTGGCTCAAGAAATGATTACACCATAAACCGGAGAGTTTTTGGATAAAAAATCATTGTGGAGGATGATATTGAAAAGTATTATGATATAATGGAATAGAGTTTAATGTTAAATGTTGTTAGGGGATTTGTATATTTAGAGTGGGTATGTGAACTTTTTTTATGATACAACACATCCACGGTTCAAGATCAATATTATGGGTGAAATTTTTAGTTTCAACACATCGACCTAGGGCCTTCATCCAGAAGAACCACTGTTTTTATGATTTTTTATATTGCATCATGATGTTAACATTATGAACTATAATAAAGGTATTAAAAAGGATTGGATAATTAATTTAGACGTATGTATGGATTAATTGACATCTCTACAAAATTTTGTGGATGGACTTTTGTTCTTCATTAATGATGGAAATAATAAAAATCATACATTTAAGGTAGTATTTCAATATAATTGTAATATTAGTTGGAAATTTATAATGTTTTGAAAAAATAGTGTCTATATGTCTAATAAATGCAGTGGTAGATGATCTATGATCATTGATGAATATCTTGGAATTTCATAATGGTACTTTCTAATGAATTACCATGATTACCCGCATTCAAATGGAACGATATATATACATTGATTTGATGATATTATTTCTAAAGTAATGAGTATAATTATATATTGGAATGTATACTCCTCTATTTTAGTCATTGGACCACTCATGTTAACCACATACATTCTTCTATTCCAATTTATATCATATCAGTGGTTCGAGCCCACAAAGTTGTACATCAAGAATGGAACTCATTCTCAATTGAATCACATGGGACTCCAAAAATAAAATAATTCATAATTTTTATAGATGGTATCAAATGAAAAATATGACTATTTATGGAGTTATCAGTCTTGGAATAGATTATGATTATTTGTAATGCGCCCAATGTAAATTGTAAATGGATATATTTGCATGATAATGTGTTTGGTATAATTTCATCAGAAATAGTTCAATATCCACTTTAAATTTCATTTATCCAAGAGGCATGAACTATAATATATGTATAAGGCTTTTAGATACTCATTTCAATATATATAAAAACACTAAATAGATTGTTGGATGTGGTGACCTTTCCTTCTTGAATAACAATCGGCCAGGTATTTATCTCTATATAAAATTTTTTACTTTTTTTGAAATTAGGTTTAAAAAGTTCTTCATATTTTCAAGACACAATAAAAATATTATCAACGATGATAAAAAATACATATTCATCAACATTCAAATTATTGAGGAACCTAATTAGAACATCTTCGATCCATCAATATTGAGAATATTCAGTATCTCATAATTATGCAAGTAAAAACATGTTCAATTCATTTTGGATGTAATGAGTAACAATCTCTAGTGAAAGTATCTTTCACACAAGTGAAACATCTTTATTTGGATTATTAGTAACCAATACGTCCCCATAAATGTTGATGTTTAGAAGAATGGTATTCATCATTCCAAAAAAATGCATGCGATGTGTGAATGGAAAAATGGAGTCACCAAAAATTTGTTTATTGATGGGGAGTATGTGAACTTCATATCATTTTATCATAGTGAATGAATTAGGGAAGGGATTATTTAATCTCCTTAGACCAATTAAATGGATTGAGAAAACATGATATGATTCCATCAAAATGTTACCATAATCATAATCTATTCCAAGACTGATACAGCTACTAACATAGAGGGTCATGGTAACTGGGCATGTTATAGTCCTCCGATTCAGGAAAACAATCTAAATATAGAAGTAAAATTTTTTATATGTTTTTTGTGGGGATGTGGTATTATTCATTACTATTTGGGCTAATGAATTATTTCTTACATATTTTTCTGTAGTGAGAGTAACTATACTCTTATATAATATTATATACTATTTGCTGATTTTTATCTTTATAAAGAACACAATTTTATTCTAAATAGTTAAATTGGACTCACCATTGATAGTTTAATTCATATTGGTAGTATCCCTCATCCATTGATGTTTAAATTATATCATTACAACATGTGAAAACATGCTTCATCCATAATTGGATATTTGTCACAGTTAGCATGACCAGAATATAGCAGTCGATCTTCTTGATTCCAAATGTGACCATACATAGATAATTATTTCTTATATAGCTATTGGTTCCATCATAAAGGATTATAGGACAATTGTAAATGGGTATTCTATTGGGATTTATTGTTTTAGAATGTCTTAATCTATAACATGCTCATTTATTTTTAGAATAAAATACTAAAAATTTTAAATAATGTGTCAGTCAAAACACAAAAAAAACATAACATATTTAAAATTATATATGATTCAGGATTATTAAGGTATATATACTATTTCATTTTGAACTAAAAAACTATTTTTTCATTATAGAATTCAATAAAATAAGTTTGACTTGTACGTCTAGGTATATTTTGGTAGTGGTATTAAGATGTATCAAAGGATATCTATTAGTGACCAAGGGTGGGAAAATGAATTTATTATTCTAATTTATGTTGATTATTTTCCCTAGAATTACATTGTAAAGTTTTATAAAAAATGGATAGAATTCCAACTGGAATCGTTAATTCTATTAGTCTATCATGTTTAGAATTTATGAATAATGATTAATCCTTTACTACACTACTAAATCATAGATTTTAATATTTGAGTACTTTTGATGGCGCCTTATTCTCCTGGATCTCATTTCTTCTCTAAGCTTCATCTTCTATCCTCCTTGGGTTTTGGATTCCCTCATTATTCCAATGGGTCTACCTCTCTTCTCCATCATCTCTGTTTTTCCTCCTTTTTTCTTCCGAAGGTTTTTCTTTTATCGATTACTTGCTATTATGGGAATAATTCCTATTCTATTTCAGTATATCCAATCATGTTTTACCCCATTATTGGGTTTGAATGATGGTGAGGAAAACCACTTGGGAAGTGTTGGTTGTAGCTCAAAATAAAGGACCATTGAGCCATATGGTTCCAGCTTCATCCTTTTGGGATTTTTGTACACTATCTCTATATTTTTCCTGATTCCATATCTTTCACCCTTGATCTGCTAGCTTTTTCTTATACACATGATTCCATATTGTGTGCTGGTTTTTGCTGGTTATTTTTGAATTGTGGTGGCGGGAGTAGTGATGATTCACGCCTCTTCATGAGGAGGCTTCTCCCATTGGTATTCTTTCATCCTTTTTATTTT
This sequence comes from Viscum album, assembly GCA_963277665.1. Classification (NCBI taxonomy): domain Eukaryota; kingdom Viridiplantae; phylum Streptophyta; class Magnoliopsida; order Santalales; family Viscaceae; genus Viscum; species Viscum album. The sequence goes on from OY728125.1 coordinate 499,057,390, forward strand.
ACACCTAATGTTTCGGATTTTATATCATTGTTTCCTCCTTGAAGTTTTTATTTGAACCTAGATCCCATTACATAAATTTTTTATTAGTGCAATTTGGATGGTTTATTGGTTTATTTAATCCATGCTTCGAATCAACTGGCTGAATGTATTTGGTAAATGATTCTTCCATTATAGAAATGAGAGTTCCATGTTTCTTTTCTTGGTAGTGTCTTCGAAGGAAGGGTTTTTGGCTTTTGTGATGGCCATGCTCACTGTTGAGGCCTATGTCTTCTCATTACTCAACTATTTTTCCACAATTCAACCACACCTCTCCATGTCATACTTTCATGGTGGGGTTACAAGGTGTTCTGGGATGTATTTTTAGAGTGTTCAATGATTTTTAGGAGGTTCCACTAGTGATTGCATTGTCTCTATCTTTGGGTACCTATTGTGATCATTTCTTCATGTTGGTATTGTAGATACTTCAACATCATGGTTCTAGTTGTCTGTGGTGATGTATTATTGTATTTCTTATAGATATTATGATGGAATCTGATATATGGTTATCTCCAGTGAACTAATGTGGTGATAAGATAGAGAAGACCATGTTGGTTATAAGGTGGTGATGACGAAAATGGTGACTCTTGAGGAGTGTGGTTGGTGACATGACTTCAACTGATATAGGTGACTCATGTATCGAGGTCTCCTCAGTTACTATTTTCCTAATGTTTCCTCATAATTTTTAATTTTTAATCTGGTGTAATTTGAGTGAAAAATATTTATGGTGTTTTTGTTATCTCTCAAGAATAAATAAGCTATTTTTAAAATAAATAAAAAATATAATTTTTAGTATTCATTGAATTGTAAGAGTATGTAGTCAAACCAATGAGTAATAGAAGTAACCCTGGTGAGATTTCGGTTATTAAATTTTTAACCCACTAATTTTTATAAAAAAACATATCAATCATAACTAAATGTTAGAATATATAAAATCAAATTAACCAAAATAGAGATAAGGAAACACTTTAAAATTATTTTCAATAGATGAACACTACTTCAATTAATCATGAATTAATATAATTAAATAACTAATAAATAATTATAGTATTATGAACTTTTTTATGGTCATCTATATTGACTCAACCTATGTAAACATAATTCTTTTGGTCAGATAAATAATCTGACGTAATCTTATTTATCTTGATCATATATATTAATTAAAAATCTGAACTACTTGTAACACTTTAATTCACTAATTCATGTTGTAGTAGTTCCCATAATAAATTTTTTAGTTAATGATGTATTATGGGATGAAATAAAAAATTAGGAATCATAATAATTTCTAATAAAATTGAATAATCATGAATAAAATTGATATAATAAATGAAACACTCATTCTTTAACTCTAAATCATGCATCCCTCATGTGATAAGATACACTGGCTTTGAAGAATATCAACAATGCTTTTTCTTAATCAAATTTATGATTCCTTCAAAAGATAAAATAATGAAATAAAAATATATTTTATATAGTAAAATTACATGAATTGTTTACTGAAATGACATAAATATTTCTAGGAAATAAAAAAATGTCTAAAAAGTGATCACGAAATCTAATGATGTTCCAATAGAATTCTAAAAGATAACCATAGAATTTTTTTTTGAAATTCCTCCCTTCATTATCAAAAATTATATATTACATTGTTTAATTATTAATCTAATATAAAATTATATCTCTGTTTTCATTAGAAACTACCTTCATAGTGAACCCCAAGACTTCACATCATAAATAGTATATCAAAAATTATCTAATCTTCGACCCCCAATGAATGAAATGTGATTGATAAAATCTATGATAATGATACCCTATTAAAATTCAATATCAAGATATTTTATTATGGTATGGTCTTCCTATATTTTTCATTAATAGTTGGTTCTCTCTAGTTTTTATCACTTAATTCAACCTCAACATGTGATTTTCACTTTTAACATGAACACTTTTGTGATTCTATATTCTCAACTCTAGATAAAAACAATTTATGATACATCTCTATTGTTGAAAGATAGATTCTCTCTATGCCTTCAAAATTTCGTAAATAAACCATTAACTATGTTTTTTATTAATCCCAAAAAAATTCATAAAAAACAAACTATATTAGGTAGTATTATGTTTATAAATTATTGAATAATATATTGAAATCATATAAATAATAATTATTATAAAAATATCCTAAACATTAATATTTTTCTTATCCTCAAGAAAAAACATTCAAATAAGTATTCTAAAAAATAAACAAAACTCAAATAGAAGAAACCCATTACCAAACAATTAAATAAAACATTTACTTGATTAATGATTATTCCATTTTTATATAGTTATCTTTATTAGGTATTTATTTCTGTATTATCATTGAACTCACATCTTTTATTTATTTTTTATTAAATAACATCCTGTTAACCATTACATAGAAATTCATTCACATATTACAATCTTTATTCATGATTTATTTTAATACAACATAAAATATCAATAAAAAGAAAGAGTCATTCTAAATCTCGTGTTCAAAAAATATATCCATACCTTTTCAAAATATCTCAATCTTTTATTAATATAAATCCAACATGAACAACAGAGAAATATTTTTGATATTGTTTTAATGACAATGAGGATGAAGGAGGGTATTTTATCATGTATATGATAAAAATGTCTGGAAAAGAAGGTCTAATTATTTAACTACTATTTATAATGTTTAATTAAAGATAAATATAAAATTAAATCTCCTTATCTTACTCTCAAAACATCATCTCCCATAAATATTGTCTTCTCTTAATGATTATCATATTAAATAATCACTGTATTGATATTACATTGCTTCATTTTTTGTGAATTATTTTATTTACCTTTTTCCATTTTAAATATATCATTTACTAGGTCTCACACCCATAAAGTTTAATTTTTTAATCTCATCATGATTTTTTAATAGTTATAACATGATCGTAGTCCATATATCACCTATCACCAAAGAATCTAAAATCCATTACATTCTTTTAGTTTTCAAGAAAATAAATTGTAGGTTCCATGAAAGCATGGTTTATTATAGCACAGAACAAATAACAAATCACCAAGAACAAATGCCACACTATACCTTTTAATATAATTAATATATATTAGTTCTATGGGTCATATATATCCTTCATGAAACTTAAATGAAAAATCATTCCATTATACCAATGAATACATGTCATGAATGATAAATTGGATTGAAATGTGCCTTCCCTATAAAGGTATTTCAATTACATTAGTTTATAAAATAAGGTTAATAAAATTGGAATTCCATGGATAGCTAGGATAAAAAAATACAACATTTACTCGTTCATATCAATTTATTTTATAAAAAAACTAACATTCTTTAAAACTATTAATGTACATGATCTAGTATTCTTCTATATCATGAGTTCTCTCAAAAAAAATCTATAAGCAATAATGTGAATAAGAGTCTCGAAATAAAATATTTTAATGGGAATTTTAAACAATGGACTATCACACATGGAATGAATGATAAGTGATCAATTAATTAATGATTTTATATTAAAAATAATATCATATGAAAATATATGTTAGCAATCATGTCATATTTCTCCCTAATGAAAAACAAGTAATTGATATTAAAAAGTTTATCCTTAAAATTTTCAATATAAATTACATTATTGTTTTTATTTTTCTCAATTCATATGATCTTTTCTAAAATATATATTACCTTGACATATAATTTCTTGAAAAAAATCAGTTGGTTTTAATGATCCCTACCATACTCCTAATATCAAACAGTCTTCTCATGGTTGAAATTATAATTTTATAAGTAAATTTCAATAAAGTAAAGAGTTTTTATAAAATTCAGGAAAGGAAATATAAGAATAAAACCAAGTTATTCCCCCATTTAAAAAATATTCCCTTCATCTATAATTGGTTGTATCTGATTTCATTGATGTATGTTGAATGATGTGAGTGTTTTGAATTCATTACATGAAAATAGAATTGTTAATTTTTGAAACATGTGACATAAAAATAATATATCAAATAAGACACTATAAGAAATTTTTTGATTTGAAATGTAATATTCATGTATTCCAAGATCAGATTAAAAATAAGTTAGAAAACAAACTTATAGTGATCGAAAATCGAAAAAGAGCGCAAAATTTGAGACAAACATATAAAAGGTATGAAAATTAAAAATCCACAGGGGAAAATCCTAGATAATAGTGGGATGTTTATTATCTTCTAACTAGTTTTGTACTCCTACAATGGGGGTTTAATCTTAGGTAGTGAAAATTAGTGATGATTTTTCTCCTTGAATTATTCAATCATATCAATCTTAACCTGAATTATTTCCATGGCTGATGATATTTATTGACGGTAATGAAATTTTGTCTAAAAATCAGTTTTAGTAGTGACCTTATATATGATTTCCCACAGATGGGGGGAAATAATCCAAGGATTGGGATGGATTCTTTTATGTAATCCCAATCAGGTCACTCTTTGTGGGGTCTAAGGATAGTGGTGGAATCTATGTTGAGTATAGGTAATGGGTGCCCGCTATTGATCGGGAAATCATTAAACCTTTTCCGTTTAATTTATAAATTTTTTAATTAGGCCCTAAAAAGCATCTGCTTCCAATGTGTTATTAATAGGGGACATATTATAAGGTAGGGAATTTCTTATATCATGTGGTATGGGTGTATCTTGCACTGATATTATTTCTATATTTCATGCTACTGAATCAATAATTGAAACCACATTAATATTTCATCATTTATATTACCTTCCATTATTTAGAATACGTCAAATATTTATATGCATCATGATCTATCTGAAATATCATAATCTCGTATGGAATAAGAAATGGATTGGTAGGTCTACATTGATATATGGGAACCATCAGGGCTATACTGGCATGATAGTTCGATGCAGTTGAGTGGCCATGGAAGACAATTGGTGTGGGTATAAAGCCAAATGATGTTTCTTTGATATAGTGGTTTTGTATAGGATGGCGGTGATTTGGGGGACTGTACATGGGGTGGGATTGGTGGTGTTAGAATGAGTAACCAGAGGAATGAGTATAGAGTGTGTTGGAGTCCTCTCACATGATGTAATACTAAGAATAAGTATTAATTGCACTCTTCCTAAGGAATGGATGGTGATTGTTTATTGGTAGGTGTAGTTATCTGTCTACCTCAAGGTCTTGTGGTTGATCATGAAGTGGTTGTGTCCAATGAATGTCCCTTAGTAGCCTTATCCTCATTTGGTTCAACATAACCATATATTTACCCTTTTCCTTAATTTTTCAATAGTTTCATTTTATCGTTTTGGGGATGGTCAATGAACTGAATATTCCAAATATATTTAAGAGTAATTGTTAGCTCAAATTCCCAAATGTTTTGTGAGAGGATTGAGGAAATTAAATCCAATGACGGTCTGTTTTTTGCTTCTTTTATTAGACCACAATGTATAAGGTGAATTTACTTTCCATATTTGTTTTATTAGTACTAAAAATATATGTAAGAGAGATTACATCTAGAAACATTATTGATACCAGGGAGGTACCATTGGTTATAAAGGCATGTGGGATGGTTCAAGGAATAATTATGAGAAGGGAATTTTTTTAATTAGGTACTCTTTAGGCTCAGCACATTGTCGAAGCTATTTGGGTCCTTAGAAAAGGAAACAAAATTGGAATATAAGTGATCCATATTAAAAATTACATTTAATTGATCAATAAACAGACTGTGAAATCTCATATAATAATAAATTGATAGAAAAACTAAAAATATATTCTATTTATATACTGAAAAATTGATATCTAAATTTGAGATCAGCATCCTTGAGAGAAAGTTTCAATGAAAAAAATTCAATGTAAGATCCTTTAATTAATCCTCCAAAAATATACAATTTTCTATAAAATCTTAGTCTTTAACAATTCATTCATTTCATATTACATTTTTATTTAATGTATAATTTACATTTCCACGGTTTTATTTATTTAAATTCAGTAAATGCTTTCAAATTCAGGAACCTCTATTGGTGGGTGGGATCAGAAAAATAAATGAACCAATATCTATGATTTTGGGTTCAATCCTCACTCTAAGATGTATAATAATAGGAAACCATTTTAAAATTATGGGTGTTGGATAGTTAATGGAAATTTTTTGGGTTGGAGTAGGTATGATGGGTGGTATTGGTTTACAGATCTTTTACTTATTCAAACATCTTTCAAGTTACTTTTCAGTTCATTGGGGCGGTTTTAATTTATATTTAGGTGGGGGTTCGGTTTCTTCCACTTATGAAATGTTTGGTAAATGGATTCTAAAGGTTATATAAGGGGTTTTAAATGGGATTAAGTATCATTTTGTATGTGTATTGTTTATTTTTATGGATTTTGGGATGTAATGATTTTGAAGGGAGGAAATGGTTGGTATGGGGTTTCTTAAGTCAATGGAAATTTGAGATGGAAGGGAAATAATGAAATGAATTAAATTTACAATGGATTATATTTACAAATATAGAGTATGGAATATTGTTTTTAGAAGATCCATGTGGATTATTTAAAAAACTATGTAATACTTGTGAGATAGGTTTCACAATAAAAACAAGGGTTTCTACAAAATTTTCATAGATTTTCAATTTATATTTGGTATCCTTTTTTGTTATTATATTAGTCCTTATATGTTTTAAATAATTAATTTTGATCTTCTCTAGGTCATGTAAATTAGAGTGTAGATCTTTATCCACTTAATTAAGTTGATATACAATTTTGACATCAATTGATGCGTTACAAAACATATGGTTAGCATTAGTATTTTTGAGGTTTATTTTAATGTTATGATTCAGTCCACAAAAGTCTTACTTATAGATGGAATATAATCCTTGATTATTTTCAATCCAGTAGAAGGAAACATTAGAAGATCAGTAATATTTTAAGAATATTGTAACTCCGAATGGTATCATGGAAGGGTCAAATGTTAGTCTTTTGGATAGAGTGAGTATGGGGGTGGAAGATAAAAGAAATACGAGGTTTCTATTTTTTATAGTAATCTAATTTAGAAACATTATATAGTCATGTAACCTGTTATGGTGGATGAAAAATTTATTAAATGTGACGTCGGAAAACACACCCATTTAGATTGTTATGTTTTACTTAACCTAAATAAATAATTATAAAATAATTTCTTTTGATTTTGAATTTTTGATTACTTTTATCTTCTCAATATTAAATTTTTGTAGTATTCTCCCAAGGAAATTTGAATTAATGTCCACGCCATTGTATTCTTGAGTGTTCCCTTTACGTCAATTTTTAAATTCTGAAGAATATGTTTTCATGAGTAATTTAAATGAGTGTGCGAATGGTTAGACTTTAAAAATGAGAGGGATAAAATTAATTATCATCTTTTCATACTCTAATATAATGAGAATATTTTTAGGTTTAATTCCACTATGCATAGAAACCTATGTTATGTATATTCTGGTGGTATAAATTTCCATGTATCAGTGATTGAATAGGTTTTCTTACATGTATGAGGTGTCAAACCTTGTAGTTATATATTATAACACAATAGATAGTGGGGAATGTAACATTAGCATGACTACCATGAATCTATATAAATGTAAGTTGGTTTTACTTTAATGAGAGCATATATAATTAGGATAATGAAAGGTGTTTATTGAAAAATTTCCAAAAACCAACATCGGTTTCCAGAGGATTAAGGAGGATGATTATCTAATCTAAAAGTATTTTGTGATATTTTTGGTGGATTCAATCCAAAAAATCGAGAGATGTGAATGGGAATTATTACACTAGGATACACTTATATATGCTATTATATCACTATTCCATAACATGGAATTCAACATCCAAGAGAAGAAGACAACAACTAAGATGATGTTATCACTTTTGAATATATAAGAGAAACCTACAACACTTAACAAGGTGTTTATACTGTAATTATTTTAAAACATTAGGTTATAGTAAGTTTGTATAGTTCATTATCATGTGAATGATTTCAACATGATATAGAGCCATCTCAAAATTAGTGAATTTTTCTTTCATGAATGATGTTTTTGAAATTATTTTGCTATTACCACTACAAAATATTTGGAATTGGTGGGTCATAATTATGAGTAATTCATCAAGAATACCACTCTTGTTCTATGAGGGAATCCATAAATTGATCATGACTAAATCACTTAGTCAAATTAATGATTATGTTCTTTCCAAAAAATTTATGGATGTTGAAAAAGGGGGGGAATCACATCAGAGGGGAATTCAGTGGTTATTGAATAATGGATCTCATGAATAAACCCTAGGTAAGTCATTAGTCCTTGATCCTACATATTTTCATTATAAAATATGGGTCTATATTAATAATAATTATAGGAGTCTCAAGGAAGGCTCAATAAATACATCATTCAAAAGCTCAAATTCTGGAAGCACTACTACGAGATGAAAAAATCAATTTTTTAGTGTTAATATTCTTGTAGATTCATTGGTTGTTCTTCAAAGAGAATATTTAATTTGAACGGATTATTTGTATTGTATGGTCAATTATGAATCCATAAGTTTAAATAGAGTTTATCTAGAATATTATGAGACTTTGGAGGTCATGGGAAAGAGAGATATAAAATTTTGATGAATAATAATGGATCCTTGGGACTCAAATGAATTAGGAACATCCCATGTCTATGAAATAACCTTATTTACCTAGTAAAACATGATGAGGAAGGTTACATAAGTCCCTTTTACAATGGATTCTGGAAAATGAATCAAGGGTCAATGGTGGTGATGTGAAGAGTAAATGATGGAACACTAAATCTAAAAATAATATGAGACATAATTTCAATTGTTATATCAATAACATTCATAGATCTAGAATTTTGTAATTGTAGTCTTGATCAAATCATTGAGAATAATTTTAAGTTTCATAAGGGACGAAATATATTGTTGTTCAATCACATGGATGTTAGAAATTTTGAGTGATGTGTATTGGAGAAAAAATGCAGGCTTCCTTTCATTGGAATGGTCAAAATCCTAGATTGAAGAATGTAGAACATGTTCAATCTGGCCTATGGGGGCCAACCCTAGAACTATCATAGGAAGGATATATTTACATCATTTCATTAATAGATTTTTCAATTAGAAATGTATAAGTGCATTTAATTATGCGTAAATCTGAAGTCTTTAGTCCCGTTTTATAGTAGAAATCCATGGCTAAAAGTGAAAGTGTATAGAAGTTAATGTGAGAAATTTTATAATTTTGGAGTGTATGGTGATCAAAAGAATTTGAAATATTATCAAATTAATGTAATCCAGATATAGAAGTCCATTCTTGGAACACTATAAAAAATTGTGTAGCAAAAAGAATGAATTGGACTTTGACTCAGAATGTGTAACACATGTAGATGCATTCCAGAGTTCCCATGGAAATGTAGATGGAATTAATTACCATGAATACATACGTAACCAGCATAATTTTTTCATTTAGTATGGAACAAATTATAATAGAATATATATGTTCATAAAAGATAATATATGTTTTCCTGTTGAAATCCTTTTTAATTTTTTCACAGTTCGTATAGATTCCAATGAAAGAGGAAAATTTCAATCCATGTTCAAGGTTTTTTTCAGTATTGGGTATGCATATGAAGACTTTGGATTTAATAACTGGATGATGATAAGTGAAAATTCATATAGAGTCGTGATGTTCTCTTCAAAGATAAGGTCCTACTAAAGGACCACAACAGTGATGAATAAGAATTTGATCATAAATAGTTAACTATTAAATTTAATGATGATCTGTATGAATGAACTAAACTATTGTAAGTTCCATTGTGTCTAGACATAACCATAGATTCCATGTAAGAAATAACAATGGTATATATGCCAATATTCTTACAAAATTATAAAAATCTAGGATTAAATCCAAAAGTTAATAGTTGAAAAAGGGTTATTTTAAATGTAGTGCATCAGAAATAGAAGTAATAAAAAGATATGGATAAAAAAATTAATAGATATGAACATTTATAGTCAATATATAAGTGCAAATAAATAGAGATAATGTGTATTTCATAATTCAAATAGATACAAGAGAACCCAAATTCCTAGAATAAGAAGTAAAACTTAGTGAATCGGAATGGTGGGAGTCATTAAAGAAAGGCTTCGTTCAAGATCCAAGGAACATAAGAGCTGGTAGAATTATTTGATGATAAATGAGAGCTTGATAACCAATGTAACATATGTTTTATGGAAGAATCAAATGGAAGAATAAATGAAAAACGGTGGTTGGTGGTGAAATGATTCAAATAAAATTAGGGTGTTGACTTATTAGGAAGACTTTGTTGAATTTTTAAATATTCAATAATCCATATCTAGAAGATTTCTGTTTTTAAATGATCCACACAATAATAAAATGGTTTTAAAAACTTTTTTCCCTCAATGTATTTTATGGTGGGTTTTTACAAGAATACATCTAAAGAATTATATGTTCATTATGACAAGTTCCTTTTTTATAAGTAAAAGGAAAGCCTCTATACCTACAAACAAGATCCTCAATAGTGAAATATAAAGTGAGATGCATTCACAACATATGTATGTTTCATGTAGAGTGGCTCTGATTATTATTGTTATCATAATGCACTAAAAAATTAGACATATATTACATTTCACTTTTATATGGATGAAATATTAAATGAGGGACTAAAGGTTCCACGGAATCAAGGTATGAATATTATGTTTCCCAAAATATTAAATATGAAATGTCTCATACATGACGTGAAAATAATGTTGATGTGGATTGAGAGTGATATAAAAGTTGAAACACTGGTTTTATCCTAGATGTATTATATCTAAAATATCATTTAAATTTTTGATATGTCTGTATGTAAAATTATTTCAAATCCACTATCCAAAAAATTTAACATTCACAAGGACATAGTTTAGAGGACCGAAGAATATTTTTGATACATAGTAACTGCTCAATTTTTATAATCAATAAAAAGATATATGTATGTGAAGATTTATACATGAATAAACATAATAGGACCTTAAGAGTTTACAGATGATTACTAGCGGGGGGGGGGGTTAATTTTAGAATTTAGAATAAAAGAAAAATTTTAATTAATATTTTATATGAAATTAATTCATATAATGATTCAATCTCATTTAAGTGAAAGTAATCAAATAAAATTTTGCGTTGATATATTTTATAATAATAGTTTCTAAATAGTTTATACTATAAAAAATAAAAATTCCTTAATACAAGCATAGTGGATATAAACTTTTAAAAACAAGGAAAGGAAAACATGTAAATTAAGTGAATAAAAGAATACATATCATTATAAAAAAGATCCAAAATTTAAGTGCAACTATTAAATAATTCAATAAACATGACATTAGTTATCCATTGTCTTAATCAAACTATAAATTCATTTTATCCTTAAACAAGGATCAACAAATTACTATGATATGAAGAAATAGTATTTCCATAGACCAAAGAACCTGCAGCCTTCCAGATCAAAAATATTTATGTCTTTCAAAACCCTGGAATCCCTTTATAACACCATATCAAAAAAAATAGAAAATAAAATCATAAAATAAATAATTAATTTAAAAAAAAATTCACAATTATATGCATTAATTAAAACTCTCTAAATAATTTTAATGAAGCGTTCACTCATAATAACATATTAAAAACTCATGACATCAATATTTAGATATATCACATTGTAAAACAATACGTAACCTCAAATTTAGAATCTATTTATAGGAATTTTTACTTATTCTCATATTTTTCATCACAATAGGTGGTTATAATGAATTTGGACGAACTAACTCTTCTATGGAAAGGTTTAGCATTAACTTCCTCTTATGGTTATCTTGCCAGTATCATTACAATGATTTATAATTTCCTTTGATATACGAAGCATTTTTCAATTGGTGGAATAAAATTCTTTATCTTATATATTTTATAAACATTCATCAAGAAATCATTCTTACCTCCATTCAATAAATTTTATCAGTTTATCATGGTAGAACTTTATTTAATGGGATTTTTTTATATTTACTTAAATAATTTTTTAAATCTATATTTGATGAAGTTTTTAATCATCCATAGGATTTAACATACATGCACTTCTAGTCCTTAAATGGCCCCATCTAATGGTTGTATCATTCTAGGTTTAGTAAAAAAAATTTAATAAAAACATTTAAAAATCATGGGAAGTATAAATGATAGTATAATAAATCATTTAAGTAAGTGTGATGTGATTTTCACAAACTAAGGATAGAATATTTTGAAATTAAAATTTCACCTCAATAGACATTTCCACTTTATGGTATCATTGAGTAATATATACTAAACACTAGATGTGATCACATGGAAATCATGAAATGGATTATCGAATACATAAAAAGATAAGAATATGTTTCTCTACGTTTTAGAGAATATTATTTATTTAATGGTACCATGGATGAAAAATTTAAATGGATTTATATACCAAGACAGGAAATAATTGAATTTTTTTTATATTTGGTAAAATGGAATCACAGTAGATGTAAATACTAAAAGATGTGTTTATATTTTCTGTAAGTAATGTAGAATACCTAGAAACAATATAATCTATCAATGATTTACTTTGTGTAATGTTTTTATTTTAGGATAATATAAGGATTCTGGTACTAGGAGTATAATTTGATGACAGTCATACTAAAATTCACCAAGCCCAGAATTTGGTGATTCATTCATAGATGATACCAATTAACCTATAATTAAATTTCCTCAGGGATCAGATAGAGGATGAAGTGTTTATGTTTGATAAGATATATATAATGATGATAATGGATTACATGTTATTGAATTCATTTGTTAACAAAATGATAATATAATATAATGAAATTGAAATAATCGATTGAATGGGAGGATAAATAGATAACAAAAAATGTGTGTGAGATAATGGTGATTGTGAAGTTTTCTAAAGTGTTTGAGGTTTCCTATTGAATTCATTGGAAGCATTATTTATGTGAAGTATTGATAAAAATTGGGAAGTTCATTTTTACATAATAATTTAATAAAATGAAAAGAGAAATCCTTGAAGGATCATTAACCATTATGTCTTCTTCGATCAGGATAATGAAAATACAGTGGATTGGAAATTATACCTAAAATATATATTTTTTTATGGTTGTATAGAAATATATAAGGGTAGTTTACCTAATGTATTGATTGAGATATTAAAAAAAATAATCAATTTTTATTTGTATCGGGGGAGGTTCTCAAAAAACATTAGATTGTGGGGTAACATATTCATCTGAATGAAAAATTATATAAAACTGAGGTGAGAAAACCTACACAATAATATTATTTCATAGTATTTATCTGAGATCATTAAATATGATATCCAATATTACAAATTATGAATTTATATATGCTTATATCATTTGACTAATAAAGATTTGCGGTGTTATCTCATGGATATTGGCCCCAAATTTCAAACTAGGAGATTATATCATTTTATCTTTAATTTCATTTCACATTTCATTTTACATGAAAGATTTTATGCGAGTTTTTTTGGAAAAGTGTGTTCATGGTTCAATTTAGTTTAGTGATTATGTTCCATAAAATTATCATACTTTGATATTCTAAAATCCATTAATTTTTTGAGGTTCATGTTCATATATTATAATGTGTGTTATCTTATGGTGGACTAAAATTTATGCTTCTTGGGATTTCATATAGGTCTATTACCAACATTATATTAAGTCATAACACTCTAAAGGATAATATATTTTCAGTTTTTAGGGTCCCTTTTTTTGTGGCTCTTTCCCCATACCAATCAAGTGTTAATCTATTTTTCTATCAAACTCACCTCTATGGTGTGCTATATATATTAAACGAAGATAAGATTACATGAAATATTTTATACTAATAAATTAAGGAATGGTCTAAGAATTTATGTTGTTTTGATGAATATTGTTTGTCTTTTAAATCATTTAAATATTTAAGGTAATATTTTTTGTGCTACACACTATGACAAAATGGGATTTCAAGGCCTGGCATGGATCATTATTGATATAATAAAAATATTATATATATTATATCATTCATATGTATGTTTTTAAATAATATATTAACTCCAAAATGTATTTTATTATAATAAATCAAAGAACTCCATTAAATCTATAATGCAGGCTTTTCCCTAGGTCCAGAAAATATTTTGTCGCTATTGGGTGCTTTGTTAAAGTGTAGTTTCGAGTAGAAATAAAAAAATAAATTTATTTATTTATCATTTAATGAATTTGAACTACTCCCCTAATTTATTTTAAATGTTATATATAAACCATAGGTTTATCAAAATAACCCTAGTGTTCTTTAGAGGACTATATAGGATACTTTGTGGAATCGACAGATCATTGGTAAAATGATTTTCACCAGAAGGATCATCTATGTTAATAAAGTATGTGGATCACACTAAAGACAAAGAACTGGAACCATTCAATATAAAAAATATATCCAAAATTTTGGTAGTGATTTTTTTTGTTCAATTAATCTTATTTTTTTTACCAAAGTTGAATGTGAATTAATTCCCCTATAAATTAATTTCCGGGTCAATTTTTGGATTACAGTTGATGGAATTATCTTCCTATGATTAATAATTGATGATATTTTATTATTATTGTGTATACACTATGTTAATTATCCAAACAAAATATATTGAGGCTAAAAATATCAATGTATGATGTTTATTCATTATTTTTAGGTTCTGAACAATTTTACCATTGTTATTCACATGCTCTTCATTGAAAATCCTATAGCTAGCAATTCAATAAATACCTGGTGAATGGTCATTATTCAGTAATCCTTTGGAACAATGGATCATTACCACAGGTCCACATTTAGTATTTATGTTTTACATATATCATGATGATGAATATAAGAAATTTAGATTTAGATCTGATACCCACAGGTCTCAATTATTTATCTTCTATAATGCCACATTAGGGGGGTGTATATCGGGTAAATGGGATGGGAAGAATTTTTCCACTAACGATGATCGATGTTCAGTCAACTCAGACCCCTGTTTCTTTGGGGAGATTGGTGGTCAGATCAAAGAAGGTTGATACAAGAATAACCATATGGAAAAGAAATAGGTTCTATAAAATCTAGATATATATATATATATGTGGACTTTTAAGAATACACATCGTGTGAAACCCAGGGTGTGACGACTTAGGTTTTTGTGAAAACAAAATATCAAACAATGTTTGGTACCTAAAAAAACTTTTTGAGCTATAAATAGAAACCCATCATCTACCCATGGTGTATATGGGAATATAAATATCCATGTACATGGGCCTATCCAAAGTACAAGGGACTGACCATGTACTCAGTCATGGTCTGGAACACTAGCAAGGCCAATGTACATGGGCATGTCCAGAGAACACGAGCATTAGAAGTTAATCACATTCATAGACATATAAAGGTCTGAAATTAGCATGATACATCATTCCAACCTATTAAACTCTATGTACTTTCTAAAGGTTATTTTGAGGCCCACATTATCTTCAATGTAGACCCATGTCTCTATGTTACATTCCTTTGATCCATCCATACGAGGGTACATGGAGGCATCATTTCATGGGCATAGGATGTGAACCCCTCTATGGGATTAGTCTCAAATATATTTCAATTATACCTATTCTTGGTATAGTGTGTGATCCTGTATCATTTATTCTTCTTATATATTAGTGGTTTTAAGAATCATCATGGCCAATAAACATAGGCATACAATACCCTACTTTATATCTTATTCTAGATAAGTTCACGAGTAAATCAATGAACCAAGGTGAAATCCATTATCTGTGTATCGAGATCTTATATGTAACAACATGTACTATTTCATGGTGGGCTAGAGAAGAAAAACCTCTCATATGTGCACCATCAGTTTTATCATACATGTTGAATTAGCTCTCATATACGAACGTTACTTTGAATCCTTGAGAAGAATCTTAGGAAATCTATTTTGTTGTGACTTTACCATGACACATAATGTCATTCTTGATTATATTTGGTTTATTATTTTACGTCTCATATTTTGATTGACATTCATTTGGGTTGGTGATTTGAATAATCTATTTGTTATTTATGTTTGGTGATTTCAGGGTGTCTTAACAGTTGTATGTATACTCAGACCAGCATGAGATTTACCCAACCATGTCATGTCTTATAAAGATGATAAGACATTTTTTGAATTCATAGGTATACCACGAATAGAGATAGAATTTTTCATCTAGATATACTCTGGATTTTATATTTTGTTTCATTTGATAGGAATCCTCTCCTTCCTAGTAGGTTGGACTCTCTTTACATATATGGTAGGATTTTATTAGGCCCGTATTCCTTTTTTGTACTTGTTTTATATTGTGATATTGGGCATAAATTTATGCATACATTGTGGTGCATGTGTTAGTTTCCTACCATGGATTATTGGAGGTTGGATTGGGGTTCCACACTCGGCATACCACCGGCCAGATGGGCCGCAGTAGGTCGTGTCATTATGTCATGATATTATATGTAAATACCTTGACCCCAGTAGTTCAGAGTCGGTGCCTTACTTTATTACATTGTCAATGATACATGAATTGAATCTCAATGGATTGATCATTTTATTCATTTTGGAATTTATATTAAATACGTGAATGTAAAATTATATTTTAAAACAAAAAACATCAACAAATTGAATCCTTTTAAAACACCATCATTATCATAGATTAACCCAACTTATCAGTCATAATATACATCATGGAATCCGGGGAAAAATAAATCATCAGAAAGAGCTGAGATCATATTCTTAGTATGGGTAACAAATACAAAAAAACATAATATAAACTTGAATGATATGGTATTATGAATAACTAAAAACACATGATATTAAAAAAATCATTTGCATAATATGGAATGAATAAAAGATAAATAAATTATTCCATATAAACAATCACATGATAATGAAACTAAACTATGGATATTCTACTAGTGGGATAATCACTTGGGGAATCAATTAATAATATCATTATGAGTAAATTAAAAATGGTATACATTGTAAAAACACCATCAAGGCCTCATCCAACAAGTTTGCTAAAATGGGTAAGGCCTCAGCCAAACCCCATTCTAGTTTGTCTCATGATACCCATCGATGCATCAAGGGATATAATGGCCCCCACCCATCACATTATATGTCTAATTCCTTCCTTATATGTCAAATAAAAATATATCTTTAAATCAAATTTGAACATTCCACTATGAAATATTTGAATCATAATCATAGATTAAAGTAGTATAATAAAATCCTTGATATATTTTGAGACAAATACAATTTTCAAATTGAAAAAAATAGATCTTCTGTAGATGTTATTTGTATTTTTCATAAAATAATATTTTAACATATATATACTTGAAAATAAAATGGATTACAATAATTATTACTTAGGAATAAATTATTTCCAATTTAAGTGTAACCATGTAAAAAAAACATTTATTAAATTCTAAAAATGAGACAATTTATTATAGTTTAATGGTAAATACTAAAAAGTATTTAAAATTTAAAAATAAATTTTTTTACATAAAATCATATATGAACACAAGTAGTTTTTTTCAAGATTAAATGAGTGATTTTAGAAAAATTATGGTCGATTATTATATAAAATGGAGTTCACATGAAAATGGGTAAGAATCTGGGATGTTCCTTTTAATTGGGCTTGCTTGTTAGGAAAAATTGTGATGGGAACCATATAAAATCATGTATTTACAATAAAAGAATGATTAAATGATATTTACACATAATTTTAGAACATATAGAAATAATTTAGATGAAATATAGAAATATAAATACTAATTACATTTGGATAATGATAGAAACATGCAACACGAATGAAAGAATAGAGGTTCAGGAAGTATCACATACCACATTGAAAAAAGTTGAACCATATGCCCTATAAAATTAATGATCATAAAGTAATACCTCCAATAACATGATAATAAATAGATTAAATATATGATACATCAATGGTAAGTATACATACACCACACACAATAGATTGTGGTGAATATCAGAGATCTCACAAAAATAAATGTGAGATGAGAAAACCCTTACCGTATGTTTGAGAGTGTTCTAGACTAATACATAACGTATTGAATAATCCAAGAAAATTCATTGATTACATAATTAAATAACATTATATACTTGTATTTTATTTATTAGAATATTATTAAGTTCATTTATGGGATCTTTAATGAGTTATAAGCTACAATGTTATCATTTGAGGGCGTTCATTTCCTTGGTTTTCATAATCAGTTTACTTGTATAGCTGTATGGAAAATATTTTAAAATGAAAATATTTGTCTGGAATTTAAATTATATTTTTTTAATGAACATAAAAAATATTAAATGGTTATATATTTCATTAATGTAGTAGTTATGATTATTAATTATTTGATAAAATATTACTGATAATCATTTAGATTATTTGGGCATTTTTTATCATCAAGAACTAGTTTTGTATTATTAGTTAATATTAGTTATATATACTAGTTTTAGAACATTAAATGAGATTTAATTGATATAATATAACTTGTTTTAATTATAAAAATGGTTTTATGACTATCCTTGAATGTGTAATTTAAAAAAAAACTCGTCATTCATGAAGGCGGTACATCGGCACCCCAAAGTTGTATTTTTCATTTTTCAAATAAAATGAAGAGGATAAGAGAATTTATTGTGGATTTTACATTGAAATAATAAAATAAAATTATATATAAGTTACTAGAGTAATAATTTATGTTTTTATAGATGATTTGATAATATAATAACAAAATAAATGAAATTGAAAATAAATTAAATTAAAATGAATGATGGTTTTACACATGAATTATTCTTACTGAGAACCTCCGCAAGGGGCTTGGGTTTGGTATTTTGGTGAGAAAAAAGGATCCAGGATGTTGTAAAGGGACATGGAAATATTATTTTATATAAATTGGACAAACTTCAAGGCATAATAGGTGCTAGGAGATGAGGTGGTGAGGGTGGTCTTTATAGTGGAGGAGATGTGTGTTTTCTCATTAATTTATTTATTAGTTTTTTTTTCCTCAAGACTATGAATATTTTGAGCCTTATCACTAAATATATTAAAATAATTAAAAATAGTTTGATATTATGGGAAAACATCATCCATATATCATTTGTGACTCAATAAATCATGTATTTGTTATATATTGTAAATTATTGTATTTCACTATTCTAGAAAAATTCAGCTATTTTAGAAAAATATCAAAAAAAATACACTAAATTTTTTTCAATGTTTATAATTCATAAATGAACTCCATTTTATGAAAATAATTTTCTTAATATAAGAAAGGTAGTTTGTTATTAAAATCATAATTTTATCAAAAAGAATAAATTCATGAAATTATAACTTATTTTTTCACATTTTGAAATATTAATTAAGGTATCATAAAATTGTATTATAATAATAAGTGAATGTAATATTAATTTTTGAATATATTTTATTAAATTAAAATTTTCTTTTTCATCATTATACTATTTATAAAATTTTAAATAAAATTTATGGTTCAAAAATACCAAAACATAAATTATTATATTTAATACATTTATTTACAAATCCTAAATATATAAATTTTTCGCATATTCATTTATAAGAAACCTAAATATTATTTATAAATTAATTGGTAATGTTATTGAAATAATGTCCACATTACAGTTCCTAATGGTCAAATTATTATTCCACTTACTATTCAACAAAAATGAATCCAATCATAAAAACACCTACAATTTAACCAAAGTATCTTTTGATAATATGTTTTCAAAAATAACTTTTTTATAAATCATTTATAAAAGTGTGAAAATATATATTTAAAATATGTTTTCCATTAAAAGGTGGTAAGAATACAATTAAAATAATATAGCCTTTCATATGGAATGTTCTATTCATTCTTATCTTATATCTATATGAATATTTTGGACGAATGTAAAAATATTTGATTAAATATATAACATATAAATGTAATTAATATATTTAACTAATAGTGTTTAATAATATTTAATTATGGGAATAAAAATTTTTTTTATAAAAATATATCCTTTATGTTTAATTGGTTTTCATTTGTAATTAATTGGTAGGCATTGAATAAATTTTATACACATGTGTAATTTATATATTCATAATGTACTCAATATAATTCCTTACATCGATTTCCAACATCTAGGGGATAACTATATTAATTAAATAATAATAATAAATTTATTTTTTTGACAAATGATGATGATATATTAATCCCAAAGGTCAGCAGTTACACAATCATGAAACCGAAAAGGAAAGTGATCAAAACAGAGATGATTCACACCGGACGTGCTGAAAGAATCCAGATGATGGGACACTTCATTTTTGTCCCTTTAAATGAAGGAGAAGGAGCAGGTTGTGATGATTTTATAGAGAGACTGTATGTTCTTGATAATCGGGCCAAAAGAATGGAGGCCTCCATCATTAAGCCCAATAGCGTTGATGATGGTGAGGCAATTAGATTTGATGTGAACAGCTTCCCATCCTTGATCATTTGCGAACATCTTCCTAGCAAGGATAGTGAAGGCTTCAGCCACAATGGGCTTCCAGAGAGCATGGTTTGATTCATGTTTTCCAACAATGATTTCACTATGAAAATCCCGTGCCACAAGTCCAATTCTGACAATTCCATCAAAGGAGAGAGATGCATCAACGTTAATCTTGAGGATCCCATCTGGGGGAGGGTACCATCTTGAAGTAGCTGTGTGTGTGCTAGAGAGCCCATGATGGTCAAAAATATTATTTTTTCTACGAATATTCACATAATCTCTACCTTATCAAAATTCTAGGATGTTATCGTATGATTATCCTTAGATAATATCTTAATGTTATATTCCCTAATCTGGTATTTCCTAAACCTAGTTTCCAATGTCTCCACTAAACTTGCCCTGATACGAATTGTAAATACCCTGACCCCAGTAGCTCAGTGACAATACCTTATATTATTACATTGAAATAGATTAAAGACTCGAATCCCAAAGGATTGATTAGTTTAGTAGTTTTGGAAGCAATATTGAATACATGAAATTTAGACTACACTTTAAAATATAAAATCAAAAAAATAGAATCATTGAGAACACATTAATTCTCCAAGATTAATCCTACAAATAATTCATAACATATATCTTGGAATCCATGGAATAATTTAACATAAAAATGTTGTGATCTCATATTATTAGTAAGCATAATAAATATATTGGAATCTAATAAAAATTTGAGTGACAAGGAATAACGATTAACTAAAAACACATTCCATTAACAAATAATATTGATCATTATATGGTATTAATAAAAGTAGAATAATTAATTTCATTCAAAAAATCCCATGAGAATGAAAATTAACCATGGATATTATACTAGTCGAATAATAACATGGGATATCAATTATTAATATCATAATGATGAAATAAATAATTTTGGATATCAAAAACATACTATAAAGTCCTCTTCCTAGAATTATACATAAATGTGATAGGCCTCAGCCAAAACCTAGTCTTGTTTTTCTAATGAGACCTACCAATGCATCAAAGGGTTATGTCAGGACCTTCCAATCACATACTAAGTAAAAATAATTTCTCATATATCAAATAAGAATATAACATTAAATATAAGAATCTCATACGACATTTAAATAATTGAATCATAATCATATATGAATGTACACTAAAAAATCATTTTGAAATTATTCATTGAAGTAACATTTTTTCGTTGCAAAGAAGGGTTCCGTTGGAGAAATAATTTGTATTTATCATAAAATAATGTTGAATGTTTTATATCCTAGAAATGAAAATTTATGGAAAAAATAAATTATATTTTTGGAATAAATGATTTCCATCTTAACTGAAAATAGATAAAAAGTTCATTTATGAATCCTTGGAAATGATTAGTTCTAGTGCGGTTAATTAGAAAATTATAAATAGTATATAAAACATAAAAATGAATATTATTTCTATAAAACAAAAAAAATGAAAAAAGAATGTTTTTTATGATTAAATTAGTGATATATAAAAATGATGGTTTCTTATAATAGATTATATAGTTCACATGAGGGGTAAGAAACTGGGAAGTTCCCTTAAATCAGGGCTTACATATCAGGAATAATTGAGAATATGACCTTATAATATCATGTATTTCCCATAAAAGAATGATGTAATGATATTGATACAAGATTATTGTAAATATAAATATAATTTATAATATTTATATAAAATGAAATTATAATTACAATGGGGTAAAGAGAGGAAATCATAACCCGAATGAAAAAATAGATGTTAGAGAAGAATACCTTACTACTTTGAAAATAGTCATACCGTATTTGCCATACAATTAATGATCATTGAATAAAAAATTGAGTACCATGAAAATAAATAAATTCATTATATGATATATCAATGAGAAGGGTAAACAAAAAAAATAAAATAGAATAGTGGTGAATAAGGCATGTATCATGGAAATAAAAGTGATATGAGAGGACCCTTACCTTATGTCTGAAAGCATTCTCCACTTGTACCTAAAATCTTGGGTAATCAGTTTAAATTAATTAATTAATTATTTCCTAACCATCTCCACATGTTTTCTTATTAATTTCAATTTTATTATGTTCATTTATGGCTTCTTTGATATGTTATAACATACAATGTTTTCAATCATGATCGTTCATTTCATTGGTTTTCATGATCGATTTACACGAATACATGTATGGAAAATCATATGAAATGGGAAAAGTTGTTTATAATTGAAATAAAAAGTTTTTAATAAACTTCCATAATATTAAATGGTTATATATTACATTTTTTGATATGGTGTGAGGATGAATCATTTGATAAAACATTATTGATAATCGTTTAGATTATTTAGGTGTTTTTCGATCACCGTGATGTAGTTTTGTTTTATTAGTTAATTTTATGTATATATAATTGTTCTAGAACATCAAATAAGTTTTCATACATATATTATTATCATTTATAACCATAAAAATTGTTTTATAACTATCCATGAAGGTGTAATTGAAAAGACAAAAAACATGTCGTCCATGAATGCGGTACATCGGCACCTCATGAACGATGTTTATATTTTTAGAATAAATGGAAGAGAAGAATTGGCATTATTGTTGATTTTACATTGAAAAATTAAAATAATTGTTTATATAATATCTGAGGGTTATCATGCATATTTTTATTGTGGATTTTAGGATATAATTATAAAATAGAAGAAATTGGAAAGAATATATAGGAAGATGATTGTGGGTTTTACCTCTTGAATTATTCTCCGTGGAAAACTACATAAGGGGTTGGGTTTGGACTTTTTGTCAGAAAAATGTATCCAGGGCATGGAAAAGATACATGGGCACAAAATCGGGTAGGAATTAGAAATGATTAAATGCCTAAGAGGTGCGATTCAAACAGGTGGTGAAGGGAGGTATTTATAGTGGGGGGATGGGTGTTATCTCATTATTTTATAATAGTTAATTATTTTGCATCAAGAATATTAATATTTTTAACATTATCAGTAAATATATTAATATAATGATGTATAGTTTAATATTATGGGCTTACAACATCCATGAATCATATATGACTTAAAAAACATGTATTTGTAAACTACCGTAAATTAATGTGTTTCACTATTCACTAAAAATTAACTATTTTAGAAAAATTAAAAAATTTCACAATGACCATTTTTTGATGATTATTATTAAAAAATTATTTTCATTTCATGAAAATAATTTTCTAAATATGAGATATTTAATTTTCTTTAAAATCGTCATTTGTTCCAAAAAAACTAATTTTAAAATAATAACTGATTTTGTAACAATATGAAAAATTAATTAAGTTCTTATAAAGTAATATTATAATAAGAAGAAATCAAAATATTATTTTATTATTCTATTTTAGCAAAATAAATTTCATTTTATCGTTATTTTATTTGTAATATTGTAAATAAGATGTATGTTTCCCCAAAAACCCACACTTAATTTATCATTTTTAAATCATTTATTTACTTATTTCATCATTTTAATACTGTATATTTTCATTTATAAGATAAATAAATATTATTTAAAATTTAAAATTCATTATTATTGTTCCAATGTCTACATTATTATTCTTAATGATCAAATTATTATTCAAACTGTCACAATACAATTCATCAAAAATGAAACTAATCAACAAATTACAAAAATTTAAACAAAGTAAATTTGGATATTAAGATTTCAAAAATATTTTTAAACTGTAAAATATAATTTTTTATAGTGTATAAATTTATTTTAAAATTAATCTCACTGTTAGAAGGAACTAATGCTACGTTTAGAAAAATATAGCCTTTTTTAGTAAAATTGGATTTATTCTTATCTTATGACTCTAAAAATATTTAGGATGAATGTAAAAATATTGCATTGAGTATATAAAAGAAAAAATTCATTAAAATATTTCACTAATATTTTATAATAAAACTCCATTATAGGCATAAAAATAGTTTTCATAAAAATACACCTTTAATAGTCAATTAGTTTTCTCTTCTAATTAATTGATTTCCAATTAATTAATTTTATAAACATCTATAATCTATATTTTAATAACAAACTTAATCTCATTCATTAAAACTATTTCCAACATTTAGGAGTAGTGGTCTTTAACCTGAAGATGTGGAGACACTCACTTACGGTTGAGTGGTTCAACATCTATTATGACCACAAGAGTCTGAAGCATGTATTTTCACATAAGGATATTAAATTTAGACATAGGGGGGTATATATTTCTTACAGGATAATAACTTTGAGATAGTCAACACTCTCGATAAGGGGAATGAGATGGCAGGGTCTCTCAATATGAGATCTTGTACATACTTGTTGAGCAAGAAAATAGAGTAGTTGCCCTCATTGTAATTATTGTTATTCGATGAGGATGTTCTGGGGTACCTCCGGTTGATGGTTATTACCTCTAATCTTATATAGCATGTTAAAAAGGCTTTGTATATAGATATTGACTGTTAGAAATTTAGTTTTTAGATATCCACTTGACATGGTTCTTATGGATTTTCCAAACATACAAAGGATATCATCATTTTCGGTGGTTAGACCATTATACCCATGACATTGAAGGATGATATTTTAATGGAGTTTTATATATCCACCTTTATGGTACATCCGGAAGTGGAATAAATGTGCCTGGACCATCAATGTCTATTTTGGTGGTCATGATGAAGAATTGTATAGCTAAGATGATCTCTCGATGCCTCACTTATCAATAAGAGAATGTTGAGAACCATGTTTAACTATTTTTGGATCAACCCCTTGAGATGTAGAAGAAAAATTGGGAAGGTATCTCAATGGTATTCAAAAAGGGGATTTCATGATCGTCTATAGGACAAGATTCTATTTGGGAGATCATAGAATGACTCAACAAGCCAACTTACTTCTTATCTATCTAAGACAAGAGTTCAACAGAGAGATTGGGATTCCTTTATGGGAAAGTGATAGTATAAAATCATTGGGTTACCTCAATACTCATTTTATTTTATGATTCTCACTTTCCATCATGATTGAGGAGCGGATTTTAGGAGGACATTTGGACAATACACCATTTGGGCAATGTGTTTTACCCCTAAACTAACTACAATATTTTTTAGTGTATTAATATTTTGGAGAATATATTATAGTCTTTCATGTTGGATTTTGTTTGTAGTTTGGAGGATCACTTACCCTTGGAAGATTTTTTCTACACATATAGTTTCCATTCAACAATTAATATGGTAGCATTTTAGGGCTTGTATGTAAGACCATATACATTACCATTATTCTAGACTGATCCAAAAAATTCTAAAATCAAAGGCCTAATGTTTGTGAGAGTGACAATAGAGAATTTGTATATAATATTGAAGCAAATGAGGACTACAAAGAGGTATGAGAAGTGTTATTCAAACAGATAGATGAGGCTATTGGAGTTCTATGAGGGAGAACTTTTGTTCCTCAAAGTCTCACCACAGTGAGGAATATAGTGATTTGGCCATGTTAGCATGGAATCACTGAGAATAATTTTCCCTTTCTAGATGTTTTATAGGTTTGGAATGTTGGAATACCAATCAGCCCTTCCACCATTGTTAGACGAGGTAAACAATTTCTTCAATTTGTTGTAGTTGAGGAAATATGCGCATTACCCATCACATTTTATTGGCTATGATGAGCTTGAATAAGAGGATAGATGCACCTTTGAAATGTACCTGATGGATATCAAGGATTGGTTAGAGAATATTCTTCATGGGTGAGTGATTCCCTTAGTTTGTGTCTACTGAAATCACAAGAATCTTTATGGGAGCACATGGGAGTGTGTTAACTAGATGCGAGATCAGTATCCTTACATATTAAAGTAGGTTTTTCCTTTTGGAGATGAAAATACCTTAGGTAGAGAGAATGAAACAACTCTATATTTTCCTTTTAAAAAATTGAAGTAATTTAAGGACAATTTCCCAAACTATGAAATGAGTCAGCATGGGATTTTGGAAGTTGATGATGCTCTGTATTGATATAATGTATATATTAAATATATTATATTACACTAATAGATTATAAGATATAGTAGAATAAATCCCATATTTTTTATTCAGATGATAAATTTCATTCCACCACTAAATTTGGACTGTGATTTTTACACTAAACATGATATAAATTTTCTTGACATCTTCCATTTCAATAATGTGAGTTTGTGGGGAAAATAAATAGATAAATAATTAATTAAATTATTATATAATGATTTTGACCGAATCCGATGTTATTAAATCATTTTTATAGTAAAACCCCTAGGATTGCAATGTAACATAGTGTTCCAGATTGGGCTCTATAAGAGATCTTTGTGGAATCAATAGATTGTGGCCCAATGATCGGTACTACTAGGATCATTGACGTCAATGAAGTTCATCGATCTCACCTTTGGAAATGAACAGAAATCGTTCTTCATCATGGATCAATAAAGAATAAAGGTATGGGATTTTTTATTCGATTTATTCTATATTGTTTATACCCAATTAGAATGTGAATTAATTAATTAACAAATTAATCCATGAGTCGATCTTCAGATTATAGCTTATGAATTTATCTTCATTGAATTAGGAAATGATTATATTTACGTATTCTTAATTATCCTTTACATTATTCAACCCATGAAAATATACTGAGTACAGCAGGAACAATGGTTGAGGATTATTCCTCTTGTTTCTGTTTTATGCACTTCTCCAATAGTTCTTTATATGTTAATCATGGAAATTTCATTTAGTTGGTAAGAGAAAAAGGAAATGTGAATGAACATTTAAAAATAGTTCTATGGAACAATTTATCATTACCATTGATAAATATTCATGATTGATTGATTAAACGAGGTGGAATGTTAAATATAAGTAATTGAGGCCAATATAGGAGATCCATCATTCACGAGTATTGATTTTCTAGTGATGTAATGTGATGGTTGATGTTTATGAAGTTAAAGGTATTTCCATAATATTTACACCAGTGACAATTTGAATTTGTTAAACTCAAATACACATTTCTTGAGAGAGATTCACAGCTTGATTAAAGGGGGAGGTGATGTGAGTAAAATTGTTTGGAGAACTAACAGGTTCTGTAAAATCCCAAAATAATTTTTTTTTATTCCAAATAACACATACCATGTGAGACCATGGATAAATAGTCTAGGGGTTTAGGGAAAATTAAATCTAACATGTGGTGTGTAGCCTACCACATGACCTATGACCCAGGACTAGGGAATCGACATGTATCCCTATGGTACATGGGCATCAACATTGATTTTTACATGGGAACAACCATGTACTCAAACATACATAGTGTACTCATACACAACCAAATACACAATCACATGCAATGTACATGGTATCATCCAAAGTACATGAGAATGAACCTGAGAAATTATGGGCACAGTCGGACAAGATGTGTTCTCCTAGTACACACCATATACAATATCTATAGTAGTTTGAGTCCTGTTTTCACTTTACTGTAGATGAGTACCTCTAGGGTGTCTTTACTAGGTATATAATTATGAGGGTAGAGTATGGAATCACATCGTGAGCATATGATGTGAACACCTCTACTGGATTAGTCACAGATGGAGTTCAGTTATCCCTCTGTGTGGACTGGGGTATTGTTTCTAACCGAAATTGGTACAGTTGTTTAGGGAAATAGAATGGTCTGATGGATACTAGTCAGTACTCCCCTTTTATGTTTTTAAGTATATCCCATTGTCAAATCCATTCATTTCGGTTCAATCTTTTTTTTCGATGGATTTCATGACCTGGAGCGATTTTCTATTTCGGAACGGTTTCCATTGGGTTAATTCATGGGACCAAAAAACACCTAATGGTTATTTATCCATAGGGACCTTATTTCCAAGGGCATTCACTCTTTAGGTATTTTGACCCATTACGCTTATGAACACGCATTAGTTGAGAGGATGGGAGGTTGGGCTCATCACACCCTTTGGGGGAGAATTAGTGCATAATCCAGGTATATCATATAGATTTAAGATATGATCATGAATCCTTCATTAATTTTTAATAGTTTTGTGGTTCATCCCAAAATAAAATTCAATTATTGGCATGTGTGCAATTTAAAGTTATCTATATTTATCTATGATTCTTCATTGATAGAGATATCTATATATATATGAGGATATCTATCAATGGTATCATATCATATGATACATATAGATTAGTTGGTAATATGACGATGATGACGGTTTTCTAACCACACAATGGGGAACTATAGAGTTTATTTTCATCCTTGTAGATGATGGTCACTCTATATTTTATCTTCCTCAAGGTAGAGAAAAGTTACTCCGGAGATTAATATAAAAAATGGAGATGGGGATTGTTTGATATTTGGATTGTACCAATAAATGGGATTCCAACATATAATTGGGAAATTAATCAGAACCCAAGTAGTTTTGTGCCTCTTAATGGGGTAAATCATACCTTTTAAGGTTGTCTGATTAGGACCCAACCATACAATTTAATGTAACGTGGAAATGATGTCTTGGAAGAATTTTAATAGTTAATGCTTAGTGTAGGACTTATTCTGAAACATCCCAAGGAACTTGGATGGGATATGATTTTCCCTATTGAATTAGATTTTACAGAGCATATGGACAAATATATTAGGATTGGTTAAAGATGTTGGGATTTAAACTCATAGAGGATTCCTACTATCCTATTTTGATGGGATTCAAATAAAACATATTTTTTTAGGACCCATGCCTAAGGAGACAATCAAGGGTTTGTATCGCAAGTGAGTATGGATTTTTAAGATGATATGTTTGGGATTAATCTTGATATAGATATATCCTTTGAAGGGACCAAGGGGGATTTATTCACTCATGGTGATTTTTTTCGTAACATGAGGTTCACTCCTGAAGAGGATCCATGGAATAAGATAATTTTGATTGGGACTTATTCCTATGGAGGATGCCCATTGAGCTCAAACCCTAAGTTGTTTCCTATATATCCTTGTTATCTTGAATCAATGTATTCAAAGTTCAATCATTTAGGTGGATTATGTGGTGGTCATGACCATCACGATCCTCTATGACCACGTGATTCATGCTCGGTGTGAGGAACAAGAGGAAGCAGTAGATTTAGCAAACCACACACTTTTCATCTTTCACTAGTGGAAGAGATAAACGATATGGTGGAAGATCATGTGCTACAAAGGAAGAGGTCTGGGATACAATGGAAGATACCTGGTATAAGTCACAACATTTTCTACACATTGCATTGGACAATATTCCTAGGTAACAAAGGAATGAAGGTGAAGGATGCAGCAGTGGTGATGAGATAAACTGGAGCCTCCAATAGGAACGAGTATAGGATTACACCATCATGGCTATCCTAAAATCTATTCCACATATTTAGGAGGATATAATTCCCAATTTAATGGAAAAAGTGTGATCCTTACACTCCCTGTTGGGAACTGTAGGTTCTGGGTCGGAGCGGCACGAAGGCCCTGACATTGTCCAGACCAAAATCTTCTAGACTGGGATCTCCCCAACACTATCAATGTGTTAAGGTTCCTATTAACCATAGGTATACAACCCCGCATGCACCCTGATGACCCTGACTATTCAAATGGATTAGTGTGGGGAACCTCTGGCCAAAAGAATACATACCCAAATGTAAGACATGCTTGTGTTCCACTCGTCAAGGTTTGTGTAATTATTGTGGTTTTGCTGGAGGTTTCATCATGGTACCTTTTAGAAAAGGGAAACAAGAAGAGACGATCCCTACCATAGATAGATCTGGAATAGGGACTAAAGGGCAATTCACATAGGTCATGGTTTAGGTGCTCGGCATAGGTGTGCGACGTAGGTGTGTCCTGTTCGTATGTTTTGCAGGTATTCCATGTAGCTTTGCTGCATATGGACAAGGAGGAACTAAAAGTGATATTCGTAGAAGGAAAATGGTTTCGCGAGTTGAATATGCATTGTCAAATGGGCTACCTTGGTGAAAACAATTGGGTAAAGGCTTAACCTACACACTGTGGGTCTTCTCTGGTTTCCTTTGGAGAGTCTATTGCATGTCCTTTCATAAGAAAAGGGCCTCGTGTAGGTTATTTATTTTTTTGGAAAAAATTTGTATGACTATGTATCTTATACTTTAGACCCTGATGGAACCTTGATATCACTTATCCCATTACTTTTGTTTTCTATCATGTATTAGAGATCTACCTAAATCATTTATGGGGACCTGGGCGAAGGTGTTGCATGATGAGAGCTCGGGGGTTTCATCTTCCAATTTTTCAATTGATCAAATTAAGAGTCCAAGGGTCCTATTTATTTGAAATTAAGGGACCTTGTTGAAGGATATTTTTGGCATACATCAACCATGTATGTCCTCCTCGTTGTTTTCCCACACAGGGTTGAAACGATTACTAGGCCACACATTTCCTTGGCATAGATGTACTGTGTAGGTATTCGAGATAATTATCCTAAATAGGTATTCAACATAAGGGGTATGCATCTTCTAGCTGGTGCTTGAAAGAGCTATGGAGGCCTCTTGGTGCTAAGTTAATATCTGTGTAGGTCTATTGGGATATGTCTCTATATTTTTCTTAAAATTCGTTGATATGTTAACATATTCAGAATACTCTCCATGATATTTTTTCCATCCATTATTGAAAAAGAGTGAACCCCCCCCCCCCACAGGATTGGATCATAAATGAAGGTGGAGGGTCTAGTACTAAGGGAAAAAATAATGGGGAAAATATTTTGAAGGATAAAATGATAGATCACACAACTGGATCACATAGCTTCTCTACGTAGGGTGCCTGTATAGGTTCTCTTCTTTGGGTGTTGGGTAGAGGTCGACAACACCTATAAGTACCCTATACCCGTTTCTGTATTACTCACATGATTTTTATGGATTTTACTCTCATTGCGCAGTTCATTTTCCTAGATACATCACGTTGTAAATCTGCAAAGGTCTCCAAAGGGTTTTCTCAAGGATCTGCTTCCTGAATAATGCGGCTACATGGAGTCACCTTGGACAAAAGTGCTGCATGGAGTCGCCTCATCAAAAAGGTAGCAGGGGGAAATCTTTTTAAGGGACCCTAATGATTTCACCTTATCGAAAGGATTTTTCTGGGTCACCTTTTCAAAGGGGTTGCTTAGGGATATTCCTTTTCTGAATTCTTGAATAATTCAAAGTTAAAATTTAAACTATCTCAAGTCAATATTTCAACGTTATGAGACAATTCAATGCCTTTTTGAAAATTTTGTAATGGAATCCTTAATACCTCAAAATAATAATGATTTTGCGTGTCAAAATGAGATGATCAAAGCCATCAATGTACATTATTATAATGTTTTTGAGACCCACCTTCCAGATTTGGAGAATTGTTTGACTCCATATCAACACACGTATCAAACTGGTTTGTAAAATATATCAACACTTTTTGTGACAACATATTTGTGAAGGGTGTTCCCATCAGAGATGGATCAGTCCCTGTTGGATCCATTTTACATCATAGTGGTTGAACACGTAATATGATGAAACATATTGTAGATCCAATAACTCATTATTAATACTCAATATTTCGTGCATCAAAGATAGATCAATCTTTGTGACAGAAATAATCTAAGAACTTAACCCCAGAGGGGAGTCACACCTTATTGGATATGGTCATTAAGTGTTGCCAAACCTTGGTGGAGTTTAGAAAAATAACTATATAATGTAAATATTTAAGATTTTATTTGGGTAGGACATACCTATATTTAAAAATAACCTTATATCATTCATGATTTTTTGAGTCGATGGAGTCCACAAAAAAATTCTTTTCATATGACACACAATGAAGTCAGCATCAGGCTATGGGATGCCTACTAAATATATAGGGCTCCAATTATTGGAAAAATGTTTAATTAATTTTTCCCACCAATGAAAATGTGGGATGATGCTAAGAGGATTCCATCATTACTCCAGGAGCAATTCAAAAATGTGAAGAAGCTATAGAAAAAAAAACATCTTCATCCTAGGGCTAACGTCCATACAAAAGCATGTATGGGTACATTCTTAGAACCAACAAAGGAGAAGTGTCCTACTTTTAGGTGCCCTACTATTTTCTCAACTAGCAAAAATTGGAGTGCCTCAGGAACATTTTGGCCAACATTGGAGAAGGGTTAGTATAAAGATTGTTTTTATAATGTTAGATCCATGATTAATGAGAAGGTTTTACCAGATGGTTTCCATGCCATGCGGCTAAGGATTTATATGATCCCAGTTTGCATGTCAAGTGGCATCGTGAGGCCAAAAACTTATTTTTTTCTATACAAATTAGCCAACAGTATTCAAATTGGGTTGGCTGACACAATTATATAAATAAAATATCACTTTTTCCTTCATTTATACAATGGTAATGCAACGTTTAAACTTGAAGGCCCATTCCAAGTGTTGTGGTTCTGGGTTGTAGTACATTTATATTCATATTCAGAACTAAATTCAGTTCATATACATGACCATTTATCTGGAATGTTTGTTCAGAATGATTTTGGGATTCAACCTCTAAACTAAAGACCTGATGTGGTTTTGAAGGCATTGAATGTATCTAGAGACTTTAGTTTCATTCCATTTGATGATCCACTAATTGGGATGCTTATCAATAAAGGTATGGAAGATAATTATGAGCTGGGGGCGTACAAGATATAATTCATTTATTGCATGTATGTAACACAAATTGATAATGAGATTATATTTGAGGCTTATTTTCCATCACAATTTTTTCTCCAGTTTAAATTTATAAAATAATTACGCACTTTTTCCCATACAAATGTTAAGAACTAGAAGCACAAAATGCTAGCTCGACAATTATGGATCATTTTGTGTCAAGAGGTATCAAAAAATCACTCACACAACCTCTGTCAGAGGAATAAATAGGACTTGTGGTCAGAAAGGCCAAGGCATGGGTTTCTTCATACACTTTGTGGGAGTCAAAAAATGGAACATATCATGTAGACCCCACAACAATGACTGGTCATGGATTGAATGGAATGAAGGAAAGAACCAATGAAGATGTAGATAATCCATAACATTCAAAATTATCTTTCACAAAAGACACCAAGAAAGCAAATGATAAGAAGATAATACCTAATGTTCCATGATGGTCTACTCAGTGTCATCAAGAGGAAGCCCTTGTTCTATCCCCCCATTATTCTGAAGGACAATGTAGGCCTGAAGTGGCATTCCAATATGAGGGATTTGATTTTTCTCTATAGTAAGCCACATGAATTCCAAACAACATGTGACCCTTAGTAATCCATTATTGGTAAAGCATGACTCATGATGTTAGGGATATGTGGGAGTTTCTCTAAGATGTCCTTCGTATCCTGGATTTGGGTGATATTAGTGTAACCTTAAATATTCATCCTGACAATAGTTAGGCTAAGGAAACGAAGTATCCCAAGGAGATGGGAGAATTAATATCCACCACTAATGATCAAGTCAAAGCATTTAAGCTATTATATGACATAATGGATTGAGGATTACATTAACGGGGCAATTCTTTATCTAGGGGAGGAATAAGAAATTTTAAAAAAACACGGATGATTCATTTCTCTTTTCGTCTCTCTCAATTATTCTATTTTATCAATTGTGTGTTATCTTTAGGGCATGTTATTTTTCATCTTCACATAGGAGAAGTTGGGGCATCAAAAATGGTGTCTGAGTCTCTGATGTATGGGCCTACAGTAACCCCTATTGAGGTGGTGGATGAGGAACATGTGCTCTAAAACTCTCTCTTGGTTAGAGGAATGTGATGTAGGTGACGATGAAATAAATTATTCATGAGTTACCTCAGGTATCCATTACCAAAAATAGTAGTACGGTCTATGCTCCATCTCATGATAGGAAGTGAAAAGGATCATTATATTTGGGATAGTGAATACATCATAGTGAGTATTATTTCTTCTATCTATTATTAAAACATTCAAGACACAACTTCCAAAACAAAATTATATTTTCATTATAAAAAGCACATTTATTTTCTCTCAAAAGGGATCTAGTATTGGTACTTCAAATATCAAGGAGGATACTTCAGGGGAGGTACATATTTGTCTTGATGAATCTATCACCTTGACATATGAAGTTTCAAGGTGCGGGGAAGTATATTTTCCAACTTCTATAAAGGGGGAGGGGGTCATGGTAATGTCATATGCTATTATTTTGGGTGTCATATGCTATTTAAAACATTCCTCTTCTTGTAATGTTTCAAATATTCCATCTATACCCCAAGGCCTGGTGGCAATCAATACCAATACCCTTATTACTCCATATGGGATAAATGAGGATATTAGGTAGTCTAAGGAAGGAGTTGATACTAGTCCTGATTCCACAAGACCTGTGAATATCATGAATCTTTTTCTGTAGAGAACATTGAAAAGGCCCTTGAAGATCTGGGAATATCAATCTATCTAACACCCACTTTCGGAGAAGAACTAGCTGAGAATCCAAAATGGGGACATTCCCTAGAATCTTTGTTTACAGTGACTGGGCAAGATCAGAAGAGTGTCCCTTCCTAATAGGCTCTGGCTTATACAAATGATGTTGGAAATTTTGTGGAATAATTTACTCAATCTTCCAACCGATTACCAAGTAAATTTCACTATATATCTTAATAATGCTTTATTATTGATACTATTTTGAAGAAAACATTGATTTTGATTCACCAGTTTGTATTGTTGGCCTCTAAAGATAGGTCTGAGGGTAAAGCTTCCACATCAGCTTGACAAGCGACATAAGGTCGGGAAATTGTTGTCTCAGAGGGAGTAGAACAAGTAACTTATTTGAGTTCTTGGATTCCAGAGTACATTCTATCCCATGATAGTGGTTCTAATTTTGATTTAGAGCTTCATTCTGCTCTCAGTATTATGCATGATAGGACTTGGTGGACTGTCATGAAAATTATATATGAGATTTCTATGAAATACATGCCTTTACATCTTGGATGATGTCCAAATATATTTTTCAGGTTGAGATTTGGGGGATTTTATTATCATCCAATCTACACTATTGTGAATGAGTTCATCAGTTGGAGGGTGTAATAGAATAAACGTTAGAAATACCTTATAAGGGCTAAATTTCTCACAAATGTTGATGGTTTTTGAGTTGTATAATCCCAACAACAGATCACCCACAACACAAATTTGGCAAGATTTAAATAGAATATCAAGGATAAGACCATTGAAGTTTTTCATCTTTAGTGTGAATTGGATATCACTCATGGATAACATGAATAAATAAACTATTCATTAGGAAAACCCTAAATAGAGGGGTAAACAACCATTTTGAATACCATGGAAATGCTTCGTCAGGTTGAGGAGACTGATGTTCATTGACTTACTGAGCTTCAAGAAGATGATTATGGGGATCAAGAGATTATTTTTTTGGAAAATAGGAATTTTTAAGGCCTCTTGTTATATATGACAAAGATACTCCTTTCATGTGGACGTTCATCTAATTTTTCTCCATAAATGAATATAATTTTGTTTTCAATTATATATGTCAGCATCCTTTCATTCCTCCTATAATCATAATGTAAAAACCGATTTCCATATCACTACATATTCATATCATATAATCATCATTAAAATGATATTGATGGGGGATAATTAAAATTTACCTAAACTAAGGGGTTTAGTTTTCATAGTTTGATTGTTTCTATGGTCATATGAAAAGCCCTAAAAAATCTGTATCTTTTCGGTCATCACCATAATTGTTTCCTAAGATTAATATGAAATCGAATTTGTGGATGAGACTCATGTGTTAATTAGGCATCCCTTGTGAGATTTTTGCCAAAAAAATTATGTTCCTTTTAACTTTTATTTAGTCGCTATTTTTTAAATCGTACATAGAGTAGGTCTAGTGAGATGAAGCTGAAAATATTTCTAGGGTTCCCTTTACGGGTGTTCAACTGGGTGGGTTTTTTGTTTGTTTTTTTGGGTAGTTTAAAGTCATGTATTTCTGTCTAACTGGGTTAGTATTTTATGTCAAATTGACCTGACTATTAATTTTGAGATAAAAACCCAAACTAGTCTTAGTTACTAGGAATGATTCAATATTATTTAGAAATATCTATGGGGAATCTCAATCTTCTATTACATGGTTCTTGATTATAAATGTTTATTTTTTTAGAATAGAGGAGGTCTATCCTGAGATGGAAGTTACCATAGGTAGACAAAGCCATTATGAGGGTTATTGTACGCAATTTCCATTGGGTAACATACTACATTGTCATGTAGCGACATCCTTAGGCTGACATGCCCATTATGGGGGGGGGGGGGACTTATTCAAGGACAATGGGGGAATGTACAACATAGTTAGGTAAATGAGATAATAATAATTTTGACATTCTATTTCTCATGGATGATGGATGTTTTTTGAGATTCATATTTTTCAATACCACAAATGGGTGGTTTTTCCATGGTACGATGTTTCAAAATGAAGGGAATATCTATTTTGGCACATTCCATGAATGGAAAACCAATCCTGCATGAATTTGATTTGTGAAGTAGTGTACATTTTCCTAACTAAC
Organism: Viscum album; assembly: GCA_963277665.1. Classification (NCBI taxonomy): domain Eukaryota; kingdom Viridiplantae; phylum Streptophyta; class Magnoliopsida; order Santalales; family Viscaceae; genus Viscum; species Viscum album. The sequence continues at coordinate 499,094,622 of OY728125.1, forward strand.
CAATGTCAGCTGTAAGGATCATTTTATGAGAATGGATGAAGTTGTCATGGATTTAAATTACATGATACTGAGACACTATGATGTCAATTTTAATGTCATGATATGGGGAAATTATGTTATGTTGTTTAATGTCATGTAGTAAGGACATTATCCTATGCAATTTTAGTTGGGTATTAAGGACATTATGCAATGTAGTTTAAAATCATGCATTAAAGATATTATGTTCTACACTTTAATTTAATGTAGCACATGCATTTTTGTTGTGCAGTTTAATGTCATACATAATGTAAATCATGTTTTATAGTTTAAATTCATATATAAAGGAAATTATTTTGTGCTATTTAATGTCATACAGCAAAGATATTATGTTGGGATGTTTAATGATGTACACCAATGACATTATACTATGCATTTTAAAGTCATGAAACAAGGACGACATGTTGTGTAGTTTAAAGTCATTCACTATGGACATTATGTTGTTTAGTTTTTAAGACATTTAGTAAGGTAATTATGTTGTGCTGTTTAAAGTTATTTACCATGGAAATTTTATCCATCAGTTAAAAGTCATGCAACAAGTAAATTAGAAGGGGTTATAACAAATGGTCATTATCTTTAACTGAAGGTTTTAGGATTATATAATTATTATTAAACTATCTATAAATGTACTACTAAATTTATATATAGATGGATAAAATTTAAATATGTGAATTAGGGATTCATGGATACAAAGAATGATATGAGGGAAGGGGGAGGTGGAATTAGAGGAGGTCTCTACCAAAAATTAAGTTACCATTGGATGAAAACCCCATTATAGGGATATTTTATGAATGGAAAACTAGGAAACGTTCTATATAGTCAATAGTGGAATCCATTGGCTGATATCCCCTTTATGAGGGAAATTTATGCAAAGCCTAAAGAGGTGTGTACTGTTTTGTCTTGAATAGGAGCTATCAAGAATTCTAACATTCTATTATTAAATCATGATGAATGTTAATTGAGATTCTGATATTTCCATTCAAAGAGTTTGGATTGTGGAGAAAATTACCTAAATACAGAAGAGGAATTTCATGTTTTAAATAACAAAGAATCAAAGAAATGGATTCTTACACAGGTCTGTCCCATTCGTAGGATGTACGATGTCTTTAGTTTTAGGTCATATGACTTGGACCATAATATTATGAAAACGATGGATGGTATGTGGTCCAATGGAATACAATTATTATAGTATTATTCTAACATATGTTGAGGGTAAATTTAAACCACATACTTTGATACGTTTTAATATAGAGATAGGAAATGGGCCAAATTTGCAGAGGATAATTACTCCTTAAAAATTGCAAGTTCCTGCATACAGTCGTCAAAAGAAGAAAGGGAAAGGAGATTCTTCTCCTAATAATGAAGATACCAATTAATTAAAAACCTGTTATGAGGAATGATTTATAGAAGGCCAATTGTGGCATATACATCATATCAAAAAAGTGGCATCATTTTTCTGAAAGTTCAATTATGGGGGATACTTATACAAGACCAACTTGGATACGTACTGCATGGTCAGGAAAAGGATCTCTCATGTTACAGACTTTCTAACACCAAAATCAAATGAAAAGTTATTAATTATTGAGAGTTTTAAAGATTAAGAGTATGAATCATGAAGGGGTGTATTTTTAAATACATTAATGAATCATTAGACTGATATTAGGCCTATGTTTGGAGTCCCTTGCAAAGAGTTTCCTCATATGTACGGGGGGGACATCTCTCGTTTCTTTGGTGGGTTATCAAAAGAGAGGACCCAAAATAAAATCTCATGTATTGATTATGTATTGTATTTAAGAGAGGGGGAATTATATTTTACCCCATGGATGGGGATAGGTCTGGAGGCCTATGAATCATTATGTATCTTAATGGAATAAGAATAAAGCAACACATAGTTGTTGAGGTACCTTGCAGTTTGATGTCATGTGTCTAGGACATTGGTTGTGTAGTTTATTGTCCTACAGAAATGATGTGGGTTTTTTGACGTGAAAATAAATGTAGTTTTTGTGCCATAGGGTAGATCACAAGAATTACTACGTATCTTGTCGAATCAATAATCATGTCATGCATTGTTCTAATAGATAGAGGTTCATGCGTATAGTGGGAACTCATATTGGATCTCCACATGTAGATCTGACTCATACATGGGAGGTTATGGGATTTTTCAACATTGTACTACGGGTAGGCCTAGGATTGAATATATGAGATTCACTATATATCTCATATGGATGACAAGCTAGCCACACATATTTATTTAGGTTCCATGTAGTTTAACATCATGTGGTAAGGAAAATATGAACCGATGTGAAAGGATGAGAGCTTTGTGTCTGAACTAGGGTGTATGACATTGGCATCAATATGTATCTCGTTGGGGGTATGAATAAAGCCACATGTGGTCCTTGATAGGCTATCTATGTAGATATTATTCATGCACAAAAACTAAAAGGGTCATTATGATTTAATCATGAATCGACAAAATATTTGAGATCCCGACATCACTATATATCTCAGTAGTATGAGAATCATGCCACATGTAGTTCATGATGAATTTCCCCCCACACAAATTAAACATTTATGTAGGGATGGGGACATTTGATAACATCATAAAAGATTTCTTATGATCCCAATGAAGATATATTTCATATATGGGTAAATGGTAGAGGGATTTTCTTTTCCAAAATCATAGATTGACCCCGGATTGGAGATCCTGGTATCACAACATTTCTTATTGGAATGGGATTCAAGACATATGTAGTTCATGGTATTATCCGTATAATAGTCTCATTCACAACCCTAGGGGGATGTTGTTTTAATACAATGCAGATGGACCCATGATTCATGATCTAGGTGTCACTACATGTATTATTGTGGAAAGAATCAAGTCATATGTTGTTCTTGATAAAGTATTATGTGTATGTAGGATCCATAAATGAGGAGTGGGGGATTTTTTTAAACTATATATGGACCCAATATTAGAGATCTAGTTATCAATAAATATCTCAATTGGGTTAGAGTCATACCATACGTAGTAATTGAATATGGTTCCCTACACCCAATGAGGACTGATGCGAGGAAGGGGGCATTAATATTTTTTAGATATATTCTAGAATAATGGTTGGTCAAGACCAAAAATTATATGATAATCAAGACATATGTTTAGTATGATTTCCTAGTATAGATTTGGTCCATATATAGGGAAAAGAAAAATGTTTTTTTTTTGGACGTAGCTGGGATCGATAAGGGGGATCTGAGCATCACTACGTATCTCATTGGAATGAGAATCAATCCACACGTTGTTCCTGATGAATTCTATAGTTTATCATCATGCAGTGAAGCAATTTTTCGCCTAACATTAAAGAAACATCATGGCTTGACAAGTGGATAAGACCCAAGTGTCACTATGTATCTTTCTAGGGAAAGAATCAAGCCACACATAGTTCTTGATAGTTATTCCTCATGTAGGTCAGATTAAAACACCGACGAAATGGTGTTCAAGTGCCACTAGGGAGTGCAAATGATGTGGGTAAGGTTTATGAATGGAAGCTTCTCAATTTTTGAAGGAAAATGAGTAGTTTAAACTCATAGTATCTTGGGGATTTCGTAATGTAAAATAATATAGAAATTAACAATACCATTTAATTTTATGTTGTGAAGATAGATGGTTCTTTTTAGTTTAATGTACTACAGTTAGGTCCTCATGTCGTGTCATTTATTTTCATGTGACAAGGATGATGATGTTTAATAGTTTTAAAATGTAAAACATGCATGAAAATGGTGATATGTAGTTTAACATCCTACCACTACGATACAATCTATGTGATTAAACAAAGTACTTCTTTATAAACCTTGTTTTGGTTTGGCGAGTTCTCCATTCATTGATATTAAGGAATAATCATCATTAGATAGAACCATATGTATGGAATAAGGCCCATCTCACATTGGATCAATCATAAAAGGCTTAATTCCTGGTATCATTGGATTCCTAAGAACCTGTACCAATTCTCCTTAAAAGAACAAATGAATATAGACCATCTTGTTAATGGATTGTTCTCTCTAGTTCTGATATACCTCTATGTGATAAATGGCGTGAAATCTCTTTTTGTCTAGCTACTCGAGCTTTTCCTATCATTTCTAGGACATCTCGTCTATGGATAGCTGGTCCCAAATGGAAATATAGAGTGATGGAAACAAAAAATCAATAGGAAAGAATAATTTTTTCCATACTCCAATGAATATGGGGTTTCCTACATTGTGGTATGAGGTGAAGTCTGATAAACCTATAAGGCATGCATGATATTGTCAGAACAAGATTTCTAATCATTATCCACCGTCTTCTAGTGTATATTTGATAGGGTCTTGTTAAAATCCTCTATCTAATTGATGGTTGTGTCATGATAGTGGGATGAATGGTTGGATTTGACATTGTAATCTTTATATAGCATATCCACATTTGTAGAGTAGAAATTGGTACCACTGTCTGTAAAAATGGTATAAGGGACCCCAAATCTAGTAATTATGTTATCTTTGAAAGACCTGACAATGATTTAGGCTCCGATCTATTTGAGGTGTATTCCCTTATCCCCTTTAGAAAATATATTGTTAGCATAACGAATTTATACGAACTAATTAGTTTTAGAAGGATAATATAGTCCAATAACATCGAATTCCCATGTGGAAAATGTCCAGGAGTGTTTAACAATATGTAGTATATGTGGGGGTTGTGGGGATAAATTTGGCATTCACATGGAAGGGATGAAACATCATAGTGATTTATTTGTAATCATGCATCATCGAAGGAAATATATATCCAATCCATCTTGTTCGATCATAAATCCAATAAAATATTTGGTTGTCACCACAATCTCCAGCTTGTACTTCTTCCATAACATCCATAATCTCTTATCAATTAACACTTCTGAGAAGGAATCCTTCAAATCCTCACTTGTAGATGAATTTATGGTCATTTGGGCCATCATAAATTGTGAAATTAGATTCCCATCACTAGATTATCTCTCTTCTAACCCAGTCCGGTAAAAGTAATCCACCTTAGAAGTATTCTATGATGCGTGGCATCCATCCTTTTGTAGGACCATTCGACTGGAGAATGGGGTTGTTTTCATTAATTTCCTCAATTTTAATCTGAACAAAATTTGAAACCATTCAACTATTGGCAATATTAAGGACAACTTTATTCCAATTTGGATTTTCCAAATATGTAGCAACATTTTCATATGCATCATCATGGGAATTTTATAATTATGGGACATGATTCAATATTCGATCTTAGGGGAATTCCACCATTGGGCCTCTGAAATAATCGCATAGGGGGATTAACTCTTCTTTTCTGATGGCATAATCCCCATTTATCAATTTGATTATCAATTATGAATCACCCTTCATTACTAGGTGGTTCACTAGTACTTGGAGTGAAAATACCATGCCTATAATGAGAGCATGATATTCTACCTCATTTTTGTTACAACCATCTAATAATAGTATAGAGTATGGAAACACTACCTTCTTTGGAGAGATAATCAAAATTACAAACCCACCATTAATAATCTTATAGTATCATATTATTTTTCTCGTTGGACTCCCAGAATGTAACACCCCAAGCTTCTACGGTACGTTTCTCTTTGAATAATGCGATAGCGTGTGTTGTACGCAACATCGAGTTCTAACAAACACCACAACCGATCAAACTAGCCGTTATGAATAGTAATACCTAATTTTTGAAATTATATATATTTTATATTTCAAAATGGACTTTATTTTTGGATTCAGAATATCGAATTTAGCCTAAGGTGAAATTTTGGTACTTTTCGGAAAACATTAATATTTTGATGAATAGTGAAAATTACTAAATATTAATTAAAAACAACTTTTTTAATCGAAATAATTAATATTGATAAATTATGAATTTGAGTGGTTTTAAAGTATATTTAGAATATATTTTTACCATTTTATCCAATGGTGTTCATTAGAATTAATTTCACATTGAAATTGGACCTAAACAATTGTCAATATTTTGGTATATATTGTTTCTTAAAAACACGCTATTTGTTGTAACAGCGGGAATTAATTATAAAATTAATTAATGCAACTTATATGTTTGAAATTTTTTAAAATAGACATAATTTTTGAATTCGGAATATCAATTATAGCTTAGGGTGAAAGTTTGGCATTGTTCTGAAAAACTTCAATTATGGATGAATAGTGAAACTACTAAGTGGTAGTTAAAAAATTGTATTTTTCATAAAACATAATTTTACCGCTTATGTGAATGGAATTTTGAAAATCTGAGAGACATGGTTAATATCATGAAATAAATTTGGTTCAATGAGATGAAAATAATTTTTGGTGAATAGTAACTTTTTACTTTTATTTACCACGGTTAAAAGTAAATTGGGTAATTAAGGGTAAAAATGCTTTTAATATTACCCTAAAACATGTCCTAATTATATTGAACAAATGTATCTCGACCAAAAACAACCTCAAGAATAAAATATTATCATTTAGGTCCACTTGTATTAGATTAGGACATTTATTATTATTTAATTCAAAGAAGAGTTAAAAGAGTTAAAATCAATGTTTATTTACTTAAACATTTTTAATATAGGGTAATACATAAGATAAATTCAATTGTAAATATTCATTAGAAAGATAATACGATTTCATACTCAATTCTATTTTATTTATAATTTTTAGACTTTAAATAATTTAATTTATTTATGACACAATGATGATGCAGTAATTACCATAATAGTGACAAATTAAAATAATTGATATTATAAATACCCAAATAATTATAATTTGAGACTTTTTATGAATTACACTAATTTTCTAAGTTAATATGACATGTTAGAAATGATGTAATTAAAATTTTTCGAAGTAATAATTCTGTTATGAGTTTCAAAAAAATCAACTGTTGAATAGTGTCAAAATTGACATAAAAGAGTTTTGAAGACAAATATTATATTATTAATTGATATTAAATTCCTAAAAACCTAAGGTTCGGCCAAGAGACTAATATCATGATATGTGTATCATTAATGGACCACTTGGGGGTCTCTTGGATGTATATAGTAAGTTTATTAACTATATAATATAAAAATACAAAGTGACATGGTAAATGTCAAACTAATTAACTAAGAGTTAAAACTAAAAGATAAGGTTAATATAGTAACCCAAACCTGTATAAATTCTATTGGTTGAATGGTTTTCGACCTATCCCCACCTTAACCTTTGAATAATCATCTTTGGAGCCATTAGAAACCGTATATTAATTTATTATAAATTAATATTTCTAGCTTTTCCAAAGGTGCACCTCACCCCTCTTATAAAAGGGAACTCCCCCTTCTCATTACTTCACACCTTCAAAGCCTTTTGGTTCGGCCAAACTCTACCCAAATACTCTCTCAACATCCCTCACTATAACCTAGAGGCCTTAGTTTTATTAGAAAGCCAACCTAAGGAGCCATTTTGATCAAATCAAAAGGAAGAACCCGAAGAAGAGGAGGTTAACCTACCCTCAACCAAGGAAAAGTACAAGGTAAGGGTTATTTCACAATCTCTTCATTATTCTAAGTTTTTTATACATAATAATCTATTGGGATTTCTTTATCATCAACATCCATGTTTCTTAAAAATTTATTTCAAAACATTTTTACTATTTACAAAGAATATGGGTTAAAGTCATTTATACCCTTATGTGTTTTTAATGGAATCTTTCTGTCGTTTTCCAAACAAGGCACTTTTAACCTTTTGAAAAATTTAAGGTAAGAATGTTTTTTTAACATATACGGTGGTTGTGGCTATTTACCGCCGTTATAAAATCATCAAATCTTCCCTTACAAGCTTATAAAAATATTTTCAATGTAAATGTTTTATTTTAAAATTATTTGACTTTGAAATGATTTAAAAATGAATATTTTAAGAATTTGTGAAAGGTACTCTTTATCAAGATCATAATTTTAAATGTTTTAAAGATTTATCTTTCTAAATGTTTTTAATTATTGTCCATGTTTTCAAAATGATTTTAAGTATTTATTTATATGGACATGAAGTCTTTGAAATGATATTTCTTTTCAAAAGTTTCAAAGTGGTATGGGACACTTTGATTCAAAAATCTCTTTTAAATTACTTCCTTTATAAATGTGTGACTTTTCAATGATTTCGAGAAAAGAGATATTTATCTCAAATAGTTTTGATTTCATCTATGTCAACATCGTTTGATGGATTTTAAGATTATTTGAAGTTGATTTATTATGATACAAAACTTTTGTATTGTATTGAAGGTTTTGTGATATGTTTTGTTGTGGATGTGTTATTTTTATACCATTCATGGTTTATGGAGAAAGTGTTGACATTTTTAATGCTAGTTTTAATAAGAATGTTTATGTTCTGTTTAAACCTTTTCATATGGGAATGCATTGGACTTGGTAAGTGACGGGTGGAGCCTGCTATAGCTCCTCAATGCATCGGTAGGTCTCATGAGAAAAACTAGTGTCTTGGCACAAGGCCATGGAAAAATCTTATTTGTAGTCTTGGCACGAGGCCTTGGCTATGTGGTTATGATAGTCTGGCATTATGCATTCCATCATTAGGAAAGTGGTTATTGATATTGCATGTGATTATTCGATTAGTAGAATATCCTTGTGAATAAGTAAATGGAATTATTTCATTTTACTTTTTCCATACTATGTTGATGTTCAAGTTTAAAAGGCTTTTGTTTTAGTTATACATTGCCTTAAATGTTTATTCTTATTTTTGAATGTTTCTTCTATATTGTTATCCTTACTGGGCATTTGAGCTCACCCCTTTTCTATGTTTTTTTTTCTCATGATGTGAAGAAGTAAGTTATGAATGACTTGCAGGGATAGTATGTAGGGATATGAGTGTGGAATATGGAGACTATGTTGTTGTAGAAGTTTTTCACTTTATGATGTAATACTTTATGAATATATCTAGTGTTTCCAAGACTACTAAACCAACCGGTCATTCGAGATTTGATCTTTCTTGTGATCATGCCAATGTAATGTAATAATGCACCGACTCTGGGTAACTGGGGTCGGGGCATTACAGTTGGTATCAGAGGAAGTTTATTACAAACTTTGGAAACTAGATTTAGATAAACTCTGATTAGAGCACGAAGACCTAAGATGATCTTTGAGGATTAGTATAGAAGAACTTCCTATAATTTTGGTATTGTAGAGATTTTGTGAGTATTCCGAGCAATACATCTCTGTCTGGATACGAGTAGGTAGAGGCGGCTCTGGCACAGATGTACCTAGGGGTAAACCCTGAAAACACCGCTTTGAGATAGACTCGAACGGGAACTGGTGCACTACAACGGGCCTTGCTGGACTCTTGGTTATGACACTCCCGGGGGATATGCTTAGGATAACTCTCATTTTCATTACAAATCATTATGAAGGGTTTATGAGTATATAATTCCTCAAAGAAAACATTTTTATGATTATGGATTATATCCATAAACTATTTAATTTATGTTATGTGTTTTATAAGTTTGGGATTAGGTATTGTTATTCATAAACTAATCTAGGGTATTCAATTGTTTAGAAATGGCGCCCAGTAGAAGAAATGATAACTCCAGCAATGTACATGATACAAAGAGAAAGAAGAATCATATATTTCATGGTCCTAAGACAGAACTTATAAGAGAAATAGTCTCCCATGTATTATCTTCATATGAAGAAATAAGATCATGTGTTGATAAGATAAGTAAATATTTTACTGAGTCCTATGGATTTGAAGGGAAGAAAGTGAAGAAAAGGATGGAAAAGAGAATGATGGATAAAGGGAAGAGGGAAAATAAGAATTTTCCCATATGTGATAACTGTGGAAAGAAACACCCTGGAACTTTCCTGAAAGGAATTGGAGTTTGTTATAAGTGTGGAGGAAATGGGCACAAAGTACATGACTGCAAGGGTAAGAAAATGGTTTCAAATGTACAATGATTCATTTGCAAGGAGTTTGGACACTACGCAAACCTAGGTCCCAGTCATCAGACTATGCCGCAAATGATGCTATTGGATAATAATCAAGTTATGATACTACCACAGATGAAAAGGAATGATTTGAGTTCTTATGTTGATTATGTCATTGAGTGTTTTATCGACAATGTACTTTTAATAATAATTATGGAGTATATAAGAATTGGACTACAGTACTATTTCATTAAGGACTTGAGATTGTGTGGAACAATGAAAAGTGACTCAATATCAGGATAATGTTTTGGAAAATATATGTTTGAGAGAAAGATAAACCATAATATGGTTCTAATACCAAGGTGGTGATTTTAGAATAATACATGATTTATTTGGATAAATTATATTGGATATTCTTGACTACCTTAAAGCTGATTAATGATTTGTATATTCCATCATTGTTGGGGTTTAAATATTTTTTGGATTGATGAAGTTTTTCCAGCATTCTATATGGAATAAGGGAGCATGAATGTAATCAATAAGTATTATGGTAATTCAGGATTTTTTAGTGTTTTAAAAGAACACATGATGAAATTATTCATATGCTATTACGGGGTAAAAATGATCTACATTATGTTTACCTTCCTTATAAATGTTGGACTATGAGTTTGGACAGAAGTATTTTGGATAAATTCTAGTATGAGATTAATTTTGGATTTCCATTAAAGGACAACCCGGAGGTCGGGCGACAACCCATCGCAACCAGCAAGGCCGCGAGACTTGAACCTGCAACCGAAGGGCGACAAGGGTGTATCACCTACCACTGGCCCATGAGATGTCCTGGATTAAATAATGTAGTTTTTTTTAAAAGATCCGGTAGATGAATTATAAATTCATTTATTTTGGAACCCTGTACAAATAGTATAAATAGAGTTTTTTTTATGTTCTATTATCTTTTATAGTGAAAGATGAGTTTGTGGTAGAAATTTATTAATGGATAAAACACTAATTATAAAGTATGTATATCTCCTTATGATCGTAGCCAATCTCATAAATAAATTCCTCAACATTAAGAAAAGGATATTAGAACAAAAATATTGTCCTAGATGGTACCTTAAATCATCACTAATTTATGGCTTTGGGATTGTTGGCCTTTTCATAGCCACGTTCTCTACCACTCTCCATCAGATAATTGATGGTTAGATTTCTCTTCCATATCCATATTTTCCTACATGGAACCCTAGTATGTGTTATTTTCGGTAATCTTCATACTTTCCACTCTTTATTTTAAATAGAGGCCTCATTAATTCATTTTTCGATGTGACATTTCAACTAAGATATTTTGAAACGTCAAAAATGTGTTATCCTAATACAGTATGTTTTGTTGAATCGATGTTGTTTTAAATCATCATGGATTGATGAATTTAAGGACCACAATTTTAAACTTGTTTAATATTGATGACCTCAATCACTACCTATAAATATTTACATTTTTCCTCCAATTATATGTCTCTAATTTCCACCAATGTTCTCCTAATCGAGATCATAATTTGGTGGTAACCCATTAATTTCTATTTTCCTCATATTAAGACTAAATTTTAGTAACCCAATTTCCGATGTGGGTTTTCCCACAAAGATATTTTTTATTTTCAACCTTTTATTTTCGAAGAACACTTTTAAATTTCAAGGAAGCAATTTATTGAAGGAGAGGAGAATGTAACACCCCAAGATTCCATGGTACGTTTCTCTTTGAATAATGTGATAGCGTGTGTTGTACGCAACATCGAGTTCTAACACACACCACAACCGATCAAACTAGATGTTATGAATAGTAATACATACTTTTTGAAATTATATATATTTTATATTTCAAAATTGACTTCATTTTTGGATTTGGAATATCAAATTTAGCCAAAGGTGAAATTTTGGTACTTTTCGGAAAACTTTAATATTTTGATGAATAGTGAAAATTACTAAATTTTAATTAAAAACAACTTTTTTAATAGAAATAATTTATATTGATAAATTATGAATTTGAGTGGTTTTAAATTATATTTAGAATATATTTTTACCATTTTATCCAATGGTGTTCATTACAATTAATTTCACTTTGAAATTGGACCTAAACAATTGTCAATCTTTTGGTATATATTGTTTCTTAAAAACACGCTATTTGTTGTAACAGCAGGAATTAATTATAAAATTAATTAATGAAACTTATATGTTTGGAATTTTGTAAAAGATACATCATTTTTGAATTCGGAATATCAATTATAGCTTAGGGTGAAATTTTGGCATTGTTTTGAAAAACTTCAATTTTTGATGAATAGTGAAACTACTAAGTGGTAGTTAAAAAACTGAATTTTTCATAAAATATAATTTTACCACTTCTGTGAATGGAATTTAGAAAATCTGAGAGACACGGTTAATATCAAGATGTAAAATTTGGTTCAATGAGATGAAAATAATTTTTGGTGAATAGTAACTTTTTACTTTTATTTACCACGGTTAAATGTAAATAGGGTAATTAAGGTTAAAAATGATATTAATATTACCCTAAAACATGTCTTAATTCTATTGTACAAGTGTATCTCGACCAAAAACAACCTTAGGAAAAAAATATTATCATTTAGGTCCACTTGGATTAGATTAGGACATTTATTATTATTTAATTCAAAGAAGAGTTAAAAGAGTTAAAATCAATGTTTATTTACTTAAACATTTTTAATATAGGGTTATACATAAGATAAATTAAATTTTAAATATTCATTAGAAAGATAATAATATTTCTTACATAATGATATTTTATTTATAATTTTTAGACTTTAAATAATTTAATTTATTTATGACACAATAATGATGCAGTAATTAACATAACAGTGACAAATTAAAATAATTGAAATTATAAATACCCAAATAATTATAATTTTGACTTTTTATGAATTAAGATAATTTTCTAAGTTAATATGATATGTTAGGAATGATTTAATTAAATTTTATAGAAGTAATCATTCTGTTAGGAGTTTCACAAAAATCAACTATTGAATAGTATCAAAATTGACATAAAAGAGTTTTTAAGACAAATATGTTAATATTAATTGATATTAAATTCGTAAAAATATAAGGTTCGGCCAAGAGACTTATATCATGATAGGTGTATCATTAATGGACCACATGGGGGACTCTTGGATGTATATAGTATGTTTATTAAATATATAATATAAAAATAAAAAGTGACATGGTAAATGTCAAACTAATTAACTGAGAGTTAAAACTAAAAGATAAGGTTAATATAGTAACCCAAACATGTCTAAATTATATTGGTTGAATGGTTTTAGACCTATCCCCACCTTAAACTTTGAATAATCAACTTTGGATCCATTAGAAACAGAATATTAATTTATTATAAATTAATATTTCTAGCTTTTGCAAAGGTGCACCTCACCCCTCTTATAAAAGGGCACTCCCCCTTCTCCTTACTTCACACCTTCAACGCCATTTGGTTCGGCCAAAATCTACCCAAATACTCTCTCAACTTCTCTCACTACATCCTAGAGGCCATAGTTAGACTAGAAAGCCAACCTAAGGAGCCCTTTTGATCAAATCAAAATGAAGAACCTGAAGAAGAGGAGGTTAACCTACCCTCAACCAAGGAAAAGTACAAGGTAAGGGTTATTTCACAATCTCTTCATTATCTGAGGTTGTTTATACGTAATAATCTACTAGGATTTCTTTATAATCCACATCCATGTTTCTTAAAAATGTATTTCAAAACATTTTTTCTATTTACAAAGTATATGGGTTAAAGTCATTTATACCCTTATGTGTTTTTAAAGGAATCTTTCCGTCGCTTTCCAAACAAGGCACTTTAAACCTTTTGACAAATTTAAGGTAAGAATGTTTTTTTAACTTATACGGTGGGTGTGGCTATTTACCGCTATTTTAAAATCGTTAAAGCTTCCCTTACAAGCTTATAAGAATATTTTCAATGTAAATGTTTTATTTTATAATTATGTTACTTTTAAATGATTTAAAAATCAATATTTTAAGAATTTGTGAAAGGTACTCTTTATCAAGATCATAATTTTAAATGTTTTAAAGATTTATCGTTGTAAATATTTTTAATTAATGTCCATGTATTCAAAATGATTTTAAGGATTTATTTATATGGACATGAAGTCTTTGAAATGATATTTCTTTTCAAAAGTTTCAAAGTGGTATGGGACACTTTGATTCAAAAATCTCTTTTAAATTTCTTTCTTTATAAATGTGTGACTTTTCAATGATTTTGAGAAAAGAGATATTTATCTCAAATAGTTTTGATTTCATCTATGTCAACATCCTTTGATGGATTTTAAGCTTATTTGAAGTTGATTTATTATGATACAAAACATTTGTATTGTATTGAAGGTTTTGTGATAAGTTTTACTGTGGATGTGTTATTTTTATACCATTCATGGTTGATGGAGAAAGTGTTGAAATTTTGTATGCTAGTTTTAAGACGAATATTTATGTTATGTTTAAACCTTTTCATATGGGAATGAATTGGACTTAGTAAGTGACGGGGGGAGCCCGCTATAGCTCCTCGATGCATCGGTTGGTCTCATGAGACAAACTAGTGTCTTGCCACAAGGGCTTGGAAAAATATTATTTGTAGTCTTGGCACGAGGCCTTGGCTATGTGGTTATGATAGTCTGGTATTATGCATTCCATCATTATGAAAGTGGTTATTGATATTTCATGTGATTATTCGATTAGTAGAATATCCATGTGAATAATTAAATGGAATTATTTCATTTTACTTTTTCCATACTATGTTGAAGTTCAAGTTTAAAAGGCTTTTGTTTTAGTTATACATTGCCTTAAATGTTTATGCTTATTTTTGAAAGTTTCCACTATATTTTTATCCTTACTGGGCATTTGAGAACACCCCTTTTCTATGTTTTGTTTTTCCTATGATGTGAAGAAATAAGTTATGAATGACCTGCAGGGATAGTATGTGGGGATATGAGTGTGGAATATAGAGACTATGTTGTTGTAGTAGTTTTTCACTTTATGATGTAATACTTTATGAATATATATAGTGATTCCAAGGCTACTAAACCAATCGGTATTTCGATATTTGATCTTTCTTGTGATCATGCCAGTGTAATGTAATAAGGCACCGACTCTGGGTAACTGGGGTCGGGGCGTTACACAGAAGTGCTTCCAAAATAAATTTTCCATGTTGGGGGGTTGACATAAATAGAGAATTTTTCTTCATTAAGCAGTTTCGTATCTAATAACATCTCTTCAATGGATGGGTTCTCATCAACTAAGTCTTCCGATTCAAGGCCTTTTACTACTATATGAGGGAAAAATTTCATTTCAAACCACTTTAAGGAAACTTCCTACCATGCCAGACATCCTGTCAACATAGGACAATAGAGTGTAAATTTGAGTGGGTTATTGTGAGAGACAAAGTGGAATTTGTGATGCTGGAAATAGTGTCTTAGCATTTGAACTACACTGTATAATGACACGCTACACTTCTCAATATCTGAAAATTGTGTCTCTATATCAATCATGGTTCGACTGAGATAGTAATGGTTTTTATCATTCTCAACATCATTCTTTTGTGTAAGGAAGACACCCAATGAACATTCCAGGGTGGTCACATAAATAGTTAGTGGCTTTCCTTCAATAGGTGGGATAAATACCAGTGGGACAAAAAGGTATTTCTTGAGGGAGTAAAATGAGTCATGATATTCATTTATCCACTGATAAGTGACCTATTTCATCATCAATTTGTTGAGGGGTAAACACATTCTTATAATGTTGGATAAGAAGTACTGAATATAGTCCAAGTGTCCTTGATTTCCTCTAAACTCTTTCATGTTTTCATGTAGTGAAATTTCAAGGACATCATAACTCTTCATAGGTTCAACATTTATTCCATGATGGCATACAAAGATGTCAATAATGTTTTATAAGGTTACCCTGAAAGAAAATTTCAAGGGGTTCAGATTAATATTATGTTTTTTATTCTTGATGAATATAATTTCTATGCATTCAATGTGATCAGATCATTGAAGTGATTTGACCAATAGATCATCAATGTACTATTCAACAAAATTCCCCAAAAGGGTATGAAAATGTGATGCATAGAACCTTAGTACGTCGAGTCGGCATTCATCAAGACCAAGGGAATTACCCGATAGCCGAATATGACTTGGGTTCCTTTGAATGATGGGGATTCATAATATTATAGGGCCATATGGATTTTATTGTACCCAGAATATCCATCCATGATGGAGAGGTCTTGATAGCTAGATATTCTGCAAATCAAGAGTTCTGTTATTGGAATTGTGTATTCATAACTGGGAAAAATCCAGTTGAGATATCAAAAATCAATGACAAATCCATTTTACCATTCTTATTTTTCAGTAAGACAATGTTGGCTAGACATTTGGGGTACTGCTCTTAGTTGAAAACATTCTTGTTGAGTTTTTCAACTTTAGCCTTAATTTTGGAGGTTGAGTTTGTGCGTTCTCCTGGTTGTCTACATATATCCCCAAATATTTTCTAAAATCCCCAAGTGATCGGTGGCCACGTCGGGGTAAAATACTATAATTTATATTTAGTTATAGTCAAATAAATTGGGGTTATTAATATTTTCATGACTTATTATATACTCCCTTTACTTATTGTATACGAAATGTGCATAATTGGTGAGAAATATTTATGTTTCAATACTTAGTATAATTTTTGAGTCTTTTTAGATGTAGTCCAGTTGAGTCAATTAAATATTTTACATAAAACTATCACCCGACTAATCCAAATTGTGTGGTTAATATTGTGTAGGATTTAGAATTCAATACCCAACATTTCATCTGAAGGGATCAGGGGCCAATTCTCCCATTTGAAGGCTCATATGGAGCACACAAGAAGGCCCACAGAATCTGCGAGGAAACTGGACCATCCATGAAGATTGAATTACTGAGATCAATCCAGAAGTGAAAATTCATTAGTTTTCCTCAAACATTTGGATAGAAAATCAACGAGTAATTAATAAAAATTTCAGGTCCCATCTCCAAAAACAAGGGGGCCACCTAATGCTTCAAAGTCCAACCCGCCATTCTGGCTGAGAATTAATATCCAGACACTATTCATTACATATCTCATGATGTAATCATCAAATAATGTCGATATTTTGCAGTGTCTAAGAGGCGATATAGGCCACCTACATTGTTGATGTAATCATTTATATTAGAATTAATCGCCCAATTCAAACACCCATTCACATTTTGAACATCAAAATGTTCTGATGGAAATGGACAGATTAACTTTGATTACTAAACTGGTGATAACATTGGATCCATAAGTCCAATGGCCACCAAATATTTAAAGTATACTAAGGAGAAATTTATGTCCAACATGTATGAAGATCATATATCGATATTCGGCTGTCTAATATATCAAATTGGCGTTGAAGGTGTAGGGGAAGTTTTGGAAGGAAAACCACACACAACAGTGAGATATAAATACATCACACTCCTCTCCTTGCAAAGACTTTGAATTTCAGAGCCAAGGAGGATAGGTTGGAACGATGATGTATCTGCCAAAGGATTGGGAGAATCTTCCTTACTCGTGTTTTTACTTTAGAAACCATTCATCATTGCTTCCATTCATTTACTTTTGTGTTGTTCTTCATTTGTAATATTGTAAGTCTTTTTTTGGTAATTTAGTTTTAATGAAAGTTTGTTCTTCAATATATCTTATTATCATCCACCTTATATAGTTTCATATTAATGTTCTTATGATATTTTTAATACAGTTTAATCCCCTTCCCTTATTTTGCTTTTTAATTCAATCTAATGTTCGTTTTTAATTATGATCAACCTTCGTGTGTGTGTGTGTGTGTTCAGCGCACAAATCATTTTTTATCCCATTATTTTTGTTTTATTTATAATTAATCACTATTAATATATATTACCATATTAATAATTATGTTAATGGATGAGTATGCCTAATATTGGGGCGAGTCAAAATTTAGGGATTTTATGTGATTGAGATTATTTTCTCGATGAATAATCTTCAAATTAACATTGAGTATGTTGGACTTTACATGTCATGGATTAATGACTTTTGTTTGTTTAAAGTGTGGTTTCCATGGATTATTGGAACCATAAATGCACTACCATAAATAAGATCTAATTGAGATTAGAATTCAAAGTTATGTTAAGGCTCAGATTAAAGCCATAACACTTAGGAATTACAATCAAAGTTATCTTGTGTAGTGGGTGTTAATTTAGACGTATTATAAAGCAATGCTCAAGTATATCACAAGTTTAACTCCCAAAAAATGTACTCTCCCAAATATTTATAAATTTTTTAAATCAATATAACACAATCAATAACTTTATAGGCTTTGCAATAAACCCACCCCCAATCAGAATACAATCAATTAAAAAATGACTATTTAAAAGCATCATCGCCAAGGATTCGACCAGAGTGCTGCTATACACATTAGCAGAGCAACAAAACATTGACTAGTCGATAGGCAACAATCCACCGTGATTTTCTAATGTCTTCATTATCAGGGAAGGAGCTTTATTCAGTCATTATTTTCTATTTATTATAAAAAAACAAAAAAAACCAAAAAAATAAAAAAAAAACCAAAAAAACACAAAGAAAATTTCACCTTCTCATAAAAATGATAAACTGAAAAAAAAACATAAATAAAACCCCATCTTCCTCTTTCTTCTAACATCTCTCTGAATTCCCCATATCCTCCAAAACAGTCCCTCATATTTTTTTGACCCTAAAATTTATCGAACACTTCTCCAACTTTGGTGGAAAACTATTGATTATCAAATACATTAACAAACTTTCCTTGTCTAGAAATTTGAATTAGATATGGTCAATCATGGGGAAAACACTTCATGAACATGCTTCCCCTGATATGAATTATTAGCCTCTTGGTATTCAATATCCAAGCATAGAGGCAGAATTTGAACTCAAATCGGGTTTATTCATCTTCTTCCTTATTTCCACAGGCAAGACGATTTGGATCCTCATCTCCACCTTAAAGAGTTCCAAGTATTCATCTCTATAATGAAGCCTCAAGGGGTTTTTGAGGAACAAATCAATCTCTGAGCATTCCCTTTCTCCCTAACTAACTTTTCCAATTCATGTGTCTACTACCTTCTTCCTGGTTCTATAACCACATGGAATTAAATGAAGTGACTCTTCTTAGAGAAATTCGTTACTACTTCTCATACTTCTTCTATATCAAAGGAAATATGTGGTATTCGTCCATTACCAAGTGAATCTCTCCATGAGTACGGGGAGAGGTTTAATAAGCATTTTGCAACCTACCCACACAACCAAATAAATGACAATCTCTTGATCCAATACTTTTATGAGGGTTTAGTGGATATGGATAGAACCTTCGTTGATGCCGCAAGTGGCAGTGATCATGTTGATAAGACTCCTGCAGCTATAAGAGATCTCATGAGCTACATGGTTGCGAACCCACAACAATTCCATACTAGAGAACATGATCAAGTCAAACAAGCCAAAGATAGTCAGTCGATAGATACGAACAAGATGAAAGAGTGGATGAGTGAACTTATAGGTCTTTTGAAACAACTAGTTTTTTCTACCAAAGCCCCAACTTCATCTTCTCCACAATCATTGTTTCCGGGACCTGTCAAAAAATAGTGGAATCTCTCACTCTCTATATCATCCAACTGGAAAATATCCACAACAATAAGAGGATCAATATGATTAATTTGTAAAAATGGAGCACAATGATGAATATTATCAGAGTAACACAAACCCTAAACAATTAGGTCATATCATTAGAAACATCAACCAACCTCACTCTGAGCCCTTCTCTTATTCCTATAACCAAGGCTTATGGTATGGTAATTCTGTCTCTCATCCCCCTCGATTCCCTCATCAAATCCCAAACCAGTTCCAACAAGGTCAAGGTGTTGGTAACATCCAACAGCCTTATCCTTTTATTCCTCAACCTCAATGGAACAATCCTCCTCCTGGATTCCAATGTCCTAGTTAGCCTTCCAAATTCCAAAACCAATATAATCGCATTCCCAAAAACCTAACCAAGGTAATCCAAATTCGGGACAAGCCTCTTCTTCCAAGAAACCATGGGAATTTGCGGTGGAAGATCTGGCCTCTTTCACCCATTCTAGCCTCTGAATATTGAGAAAGAAATTGGTCAACTTTCATCCCACCTTAGTCAGCAGCAACTATCCAATTCCTCCCAACATACATCTCAACCGTTACCCAACACCAAGTGTAATATAATTTCAATTTCACCTAGATCAGGGAAGAAAATTGATGTGCCTCAAGATAAGTCTGCCAACCCCCCTTTTAATATTGACCTAGAAAATGAAATGAAAAATAAACATGAAAAGGAATTTGAAACCATTCCCTCACTACCTTCTATTCCACATAGGAACCAAATTCTTTTTTTTTCAAGCTGTTTCAATGCCAAATATTTCCTTTGAGACCAATCCTGAAATACTCGACATTTTTAGTTGTGTTGAACTGAACACTCCCCTCTTAGATTCCATAAAATAAATTCATAGATATTATAGGTTTTTTAAGGTATTGTGAACCCATAAGAGGAAATTTAGGACCATCGAAGATGTTTCCACCCATTAGTCTATTTCCACAAAGTGAAAAAGATCCAGGGACCTTTACAGTTCCATGCCAAATTGGAAATTCCTCCTTCGATGATAAAATCATAGAACATGGAGCCTAAATTAATCTCATGCCCAAATCTATATTATCCAACATTGGTCTATGTCCCTTACATCCAACGGGTGTTGTCATTCTAATGTCCAATAAAAACACTTCTAGTCTTGAGGGTATAATTGAGGATGTCCTTGTTCATGTGAATGATATTATATTCCTTGTTGATTCCTATGTCCTTGACATGGAAGGTGAGGAAAACTCTTCTTGATCTCCCCTAGTTCTAGGAAGACCAATCCTCATGACATCTAGAACTAATATTAATGTCCATTCTGGAATCCTATCCATGGAATTTTGTGACCAATTGTTCATGTTCACCATTTTTCAAGACATGTGATACCCATCTAAGGTTCACTCTGCATTCTCAATCCATGCTTCTGAGTACACTTATAAGAGTCAATTGAACCCCAATCCGTCATGTTCATCATGTTAAAATGATAAAGGATCTTGTGAAATATTTACCATGATTAACCCTATTATAAATAGTGATGTTGATGTTGACCTCTAATTAATAGACTCCATCAATCTAGAGGATCTTTAAAACTCTCTTGAATCCCACCTCATCTCTAATCACTAATTCTCCTCCATGTACACTATTAAGGAAAATGAATTTGAAACAACTGAAGTCTGTTAATCTATTCTTGAGATGTCTAACCCACAAATGTGTGATGATACTAATCAGAAACCTCTTCTTGAACACCTAAAATATGACTTCCTTTTCCATGATCACGCATATCCTGTCATTATCTCTTATTCACTTACCAAAACTGAGGAGTTCAAACTTGTTCAAGTGTTAGAGGAAAACAAAAAGGTTTTAGGTTTGAACCTAGATGACATACCAAGAATCTACCATTATCTTTGCATGCATCACATCCATCTTGAGGAATAATCTAAACCAATTAGACAAACACAAAGAATAATCAATCCACTCATAATTGAGGTAGTTATGGAAGAGATCACCAAGCTTCTTCAAGTTGGTATTATCTACCAAATTTCTGATAGTGAATGTTTGTCCAATTCCAACTGTACCTAAAAAGGGTGGGATAATTGTTGTCATAAATGAACAAGGGGAGGTAATCACAACTCGTGTGAAGAAGAAATGGAGTGTGTGAATCAATTGTAGGAAATTGAATGTTGAAACATGAAAATATCACTTCCCTCTTCCATTCCTTGATCAAATTCTTGAAAGATTATCTGGAAAGTAACACTATTACTTTCTTGATGGAAACATTGGCTACGTCCAAATCCCAATAGCACCTCAGGACTAAGAAAAGACTACTTTCCCTTTCTCCATTGGAACATATGCATATAAGATAATTCCTTTTGGCCATTGCAATACTCCTGAAACTTTCCAGATGTGTATGACGCATATATTTTCTAAATTCATTGAATATTGCATAGAATTATTAATGTATGACATTAACCATTATGGTGAGTCATTTGAATCTTACATGAATTCACTCTCTCTAGTCCTCCATAAGTGTGTCATGTGTATACTTGTGTTAAATTTTGAAAAATTTCACTTCATGGTTTCAAATGGGATTGTTCTATGGCACATAGTTTCACAAGATTGTATTGAAGTCAATCCAGCCAAAATTGAAGTGATTAAATCACTTCCTGAACCCACCAATATTTGAGACATCCAGTCATTCCTTAATCATGATTGTTTATATTGGCGTTTCATCCGTAACATTAGTAGGATTTCTCTCCCCCTCACTCAGTTTCTCCAAAATGATGTCGCATTCCATTTTGATGACGTTTAAAAGAGATACTTCACTGAACGCAAAATTTCTTTTACATCTACCCCAATAATCAAACCCTCATATAAATTGTTACCATTTGAGATGATGTGTGATGATTTTGATAGGGCCATTGTGGTTGTTCTTCGTCAAAGAAGAGAAAAAATTACTCATGTCATCTATTATGCCTCAAAAACATTGGATGAAACTGAATCACACCACACTGTCACTGGAAAGGAACTTTTAGTAGTTTTTTTGCCTTAGATAAATTCTAGTTCTATCTTCTTGGTGCTGAAATCATTATCATCACTGACCCTTCTACTATAATGTTCTTAATCAATAAAATTGATTCCAAACCAAAGGATAATAAGGTAGATCCTAATGCTACAAGAGTTTGACCTTGAAATCAAAGATAGAACAGGAAAAGAAAACCATGTGGATGATCACTTGAGTATAATTTCTACTTCTTCTCATTCTGAAATCATCGATCTTGAATTACCCACTAATCACCTTTCATCTCTCACTCCAAAAATTCTATGGTTTTCCCCAATTGTAAATTACATGGTTTCTGGTGTTTTTCCTGAAAATCATTCAAAAGTACAAAAAATGAATTTGAAAAGTGACTCAAAATAATTTTTTTTATGAAAATAAACTTTGGAAAACTGCAGATGTCATGGTAATAAAGAGATGTGTCGATGAAATTGAACAATATTCTATCTTAGAATTATATCAATAAATGCTTGGTGGTGGACACTTTGGACCACAAAAATCCTCCTGAAAGGTCCTCGAATCTAGATTCTTCTAGCATTCACTCATTGAGGACTCACATGTGTTTTTTCAATCATGTCCCACTTTCCAAAAGTTTGTCACATTTTCAAAGAGAGCTAAAATACCCCAATAACCATTAATTTTCTATGAGATCGTCAATGTTTCGGGTATCAATTTCATGGGACCATTCGCCACTTCCAATGGATTCTCATACATTATTCTTACAGTTGATTATGTTCTAGGTGGGTGGAGGCCAAATCCACTAGAAAGGATCATTCACCTACTATTAGTGAGTTCCTAAAGACACACATCTTCCACTGGATTGGAACACCATGTGCCTTGATAAGTGACTTAAGAACCCATTTCTGTAATAGAACTGTGGAATATCTTTTAAAAAAGAATGGTTTTGTACATAAAACATCAACTGCATAGCATCCCTAAACAACTGGAATGGTTGAACTTTCTAATAGAGAAGTGAAAAGAGTTATTGAGAGAATTGTAAAAACCACCAGAAAAGATAGGACTACAAGACATGGTGAAGCACTTTGGGCTTATCGAACTACCTATAAAACACCCATTGGAATGTCTCCCTTTAGGATAGCTTTTGGTAAAACATGTCACCTACAAGTTGAAATCCAACATAAGTCATTTTGTGTTATTGAAACATATAATGTGGATTGTGAAAAATCTGGTGAAGAAAGATTGTTGGAGTTGGATGAACTAGAGGAGATTCAACTTGATACTTGCGATAATTATAATATCTAAAAAAATCCAAGGGACTCCATGAAAAACACATCCTGAGAAATGTATTCCAAGGAGGTGAAAAGGTAATTATCATTAATTCTCAATTTCGGCTTCACCGAGGTAATCTTAATTCTTTTTGGGAAGTTCCTTTTTTTATTACTAATTTTTACCCATTTGGTGTAGTGAACATCCAAGACCCCTCTTCCAAAAAGGAATTAATTGTAGATGGACATCAGTTAAAGCTTAACCATGAGTGGATGCACAATACTATATCATCATCGACTTCCACTAGATCTCTAACTTCTGTAGTCGACCCACCACTAGATGGAGATGGAAACCCACCAAATCCAAAACAGGGGGAACCTCTTTCCCTCTAACATTATCTATCTCTCATTCTACCTCTACATATTTCTTCTTCTTCCTCTGTCTTTCATTTTTTTACACTTTTTTATCAAACCATTTGTTTTTCTCTTTCTCTTTTGTGTAAGTGTGTCTTTATTAAAAACTAAACAAACCTAAACAAAAAAACTCCAATAAAGCATCATAAGAATAAAAATAAAAAAATATAAAGAGTCATTCTTATTCAACATAGAGTTTTGTATATTTTTCCAACTTTTTTGGGAGTCAACAGACATGTATTCATCTAAAAAAATTTGTATTTTCATCTTGACTTTGGATAAATAATTTTGTGTTAAAACCAAAAAAATTTGGATGCTTAATTTTTTATTTGGAAAATGATTTTCCCCAACTGTGAGAACCAACATTGGCTTTCACTCAAAGGCTACATGTGGCCATCATTTCAAAATGAGTATTTTTCACCCCCATTTGCGAATCATGAGTTTGTGGACCTTCGAGATGAATTTCTTAATTTAGGGTGAATTAATATGATAGAGTCATTTTATGAACCACATGATAATCAAAATTTTAAAAAATCCTCCAATTAACCATACATTAATCCTCCTTTTGAAAGCCCCTTCGAGCCAATGAAAACATTTTCTTTGATAGCCACATTACAATCCCAATACCTTTTCTCATCCAATATCAAAATTGATTTTTATTGGATATTTTTTTGCAATTTCAGTGTGGGGGAATGGATTTAATTTTGGGTACCCTTTGTTGATTTCACAATATTATCATATACTTGAGGGAAATCATCCATTTTAGTGTGCGGGAGAGGTTGTCCTTTAGTGGGGTTTTGGAATGTATATTTTCTTATGACATATTATTCAAATTTTATTGACATGTGTTAAAAACAATTTACAAAAATAAAAAAAATTAAAAAAAATGGGTTGTGTCTTGGGTAGGTCAAAAATCACTATTTTTCAGCATTTGATCTTGTTATAACTATTATAGTTAGTCTCTTGAGGAGATCAATCATGGGTTGGAATATGAGTGGGTGATCTGTTTCAAGGTCAACATTCAAAAAAAGAACACTTTCATTATATTCTTATGTCATCAGGGGATGTTTTGTGTTTTGTAAATATTGCATCTTCTCATTCCCTTGATATTTCCATACAATTTTTTTCCTTATTTAACATTTTCATTCCCTTGTAAATAAGTGTTTCCAATTACTTTCATGTCTCATTTGAAAACAAATGTGCATTTATTTTTCCAGGTTGGTGCTTTACCGATCTTCTTGTCTCTCTTTGACCTTATATTCCTACCACCCCATAGCCATAGAAAAACCCTTTCAATATACCTCTTGATTCTTGTGAACTTTGGATAGGTATTGGAAGCTGAGATCTCTTTTAAACTCTAATATTTTCACTTTTGGTTGGTGAATGAGTGAACTTCCACAAATTAATTTTATCATCTTGAGAGGTGTGAGTTTTGAGTTCCCACATTTTCCATTTGTAAATTTGAGAATGAAAAAAAGAGTTGTTTTTGGGAAATTGTTTCCATAAAAATTTGAGGTATAATTCAATTTGGATGATTGAAATAGTCTAAACCTCCCCTGATGTGAGAAATCAATGTTTTAATATTTTTTGGTGAGTGAAAATGATTTTGTCATGTTTTTATATTTGTTACAAATGAGGACATTCACAAGACTAAGTGTGGGATATTTTATGATATTAATATTTTCATTACTTATCATATACTCCCTTTCCTTATTATATATTAAATGTGCATAATTTGGATGAAATATTAATGTTTTAATGCTAAGTATAAATTTTTATCCTTTTTAGAAGTAGTCCAATTTAATTAGTTTACTATTTTATTTATAAATATCACCATACTGATTCATCCTATGTGATTTTTCATTAATAGGATTCCTAATTTAATATCCAACATTTCATTAGAAGGGATCATGGTCCAATTCTGCCATTTAAAGGCTAATATGGACCACATAAGAAGGCCCACAGAATCTGTGAAGAAATTGGACCATCCATTAAGATTGAAATACTAGACTCAATCCATAAGTGAGAATTCATTAATTATCCTCCAAAATTAGGATAAAAATTCAAGGAGTAATGGGTAAAAAAATCATGGCCCAACTCTAAGAACAAGGGGCGAAACTAATGCATTGTATTCCAGCCCACCATTCTGGCCCAGAATTACAATCCGGACACTATTCATGACATAACTCATGATGTACTCATCAAATAAAGATGATGTTTTTAATTGTGAAATAGGGGATATATGCGGCTGACATTTTTGAAGAAATAATTTAGATTAGAACGTAACTTCATATTCACAAACCCATTCACATGTTTGACATGAAAAGGTGTGGATTAAAATGGACTAATTAACATTGTTTAATAAACCGACCATTAAAATGGCTCTTTATTCCAATGGCCGCCAAATTTTCAGATAGACAGAGGAGATATTTATCTATAACTTGTAAAAGGACATATCTTGAGATTCTTCCATCCAATTTATCAAATTTTTGATGCAAGTGGATGGGAAATTTTGGAATGAAATCAACCCACAACATTGGTCTATAAATACATACCCCTCCTCTCATAAAAAAGAGTTGTAATTTCAGAGAAAAGGATGATAGGTTGTACAGACCAAGGATCTTCCGAAGTCTTGGGAGGAATATTGATACTCCGGTTTTTTCTTGAGAAACCATTCCTCCTTGCTTTCATTCATTTACTTTTGTTTTGTTCATTGTTTGTAATATTGTAAGTGTTTTTTTGTAATTTTTAATGAATTTTTCTTCATTAATATCTCTTATTCTCATTCACCTTTTATAATTTCATATTAAATTTCTTAAAATAGTTTAAATAAAGTTTAATCCCCTTCCCTTCTTTTGCTTTCAAATTCAATCTAATGTCTATTTTTTATTCTGATAACCCTTTGTGTGTGTGTGTGTGTGTTTGACGCACAAATATTTTCTTATACCGTTATTTTTGTTATATTTATAATTCATCACCACTAACATGTATTTACATATTAATAACTATCATAATGTATGAGTAAGTCTATTCTTTGGTTGAGTCAAAAGTTATGGATGTCAAGTGATTGAGAGTATTTTCTCGATGAATATTCTTCAAATTAACATTGTGTCTGTTGGAATTACCATGTCATGGATTAATGAATTTTTTAGTTTAATGTGTGGTTTCCAGGGATTATTGGATCCATAAATACACTACCATCAACAATATCTAATTGATATTAAAACCCTATGTTTTGTTAAGGCTTGTATTAAATCTTTAACACTTAGGAATTCAAAACAATGTTATCTTTTAAAGTTGGTATTAATTTAAATGCTATATAAATCAAAACTCAAGGATATGACAAGATTAAATCCCTAAAAATAAACTCACCCAAATCATTATAAATTTTTTATATCAGTCATATTCAATCAATCAATTCAAAGTCTCTACAAACAAAAACCTCCAATCGTAATACAATCAACAAAAAACAAATGACTATTAAATAGTATCATCACCGAGGATTCAACCTGGGTGATTCTCTACACATAAGAAGATCATCAGAACTTTGACCGGTCGATTGGTGACAATCATCCATGATTTTCATACATCCTAGTGATGCTTTAGAAAATAGGTGAATAGATCTTGATCTTCTGGAGTTCTGGATTCACTAATTAGAGTGGGGCATGGATTTTCTTTTGTACTGGGATTTATTTCTTTGTGTTTATCCATAGTGGTGGAGGCACCTTCCATGATGCTTGAGGGGTTTCCCTAAGATATTCTTCTTCTTCATCTTCCTCTTGTCCTATCTCTTTTTCTTCTTCTGGGGGAGGAAATGGAGAAATATTTTCCTCTAACAGAAGAGGGGAGTTTCCATTTTGACATGTTGAGGATGTGGAAATAATTTAGGTACCACTTTCTCGAATGAATCCTTCTTGGAGTCCTAAAGTGAAAATGTGGGACTAAGAATGAGTTTCTTCCCTTTCTCTAATGGTTAGGGTAGATTGATCTAATTTGGATGGAAGAATAGGGATTTTTAGAAGATTATGTGAAAAATAATGCCATTTTAATTCTTAATTATGTTATTATTTGGAGAGTTGATAACTTCTTCAGCGCCATTGGGGATAACTATCATGATTTAAATTACTAAAACATCTATAAGAATTTTTGAATTTAGGCCCACCCTTTGAATTTGGTTAATAGGTTTCACATAATCTACTATGTGTTTCTTGAAAGTGTTAGTTGGGATCATTTCCAATACAGTTTGGGAATCAATTCAGGTAACATCATCATCTATGAATTGTTTTCCTCTATTTTGATAGAATCCTACATCAATGTATTTTGTTTCACATTATTTTAATAGTGCCTTATATCTATAAAATGATAAATCTAACCATTGATGGAACATTGGTGACATTTGTGGTATTATGATGAAATGGACTCATGATGATATATGCAATAAATTTCAATATAACATTGAATTATGTGTCTTATTGAACTATTATGAACCCTCAGTTAGACACAAGATATCCAAACTACGGTCTGAGTATGATCTCATTGATAGGTTCTTTCTAATCCTTGTCATAACCCTATAACATCAGAGTTAAGGGAGAAAATTGAGATTCATTGAGACCCTATTGATAATGTATCCAAAACAGGATGGGATTGACTCATAATCCATTACGGATGAAGGATCATCCTATATCAATGTCATTTAACATGCCGAATATATAAAATGGTATGAAAATTCCATGTATGAGAGAAACCTCAACTTTGTCGGTGAAGGGGTTGTTTTCATGGAATAATGTTGGATCCTTCTCTACATTATATACTTCAACAATAGTTAACTCAACATTAAATTATTAAGGGAATGAAAATTCAACAATAAGTGGTTCTGAGAGGTCTTTTGATAGACATAGAGAATCTATTATTGATAAATAGTCCGGAATATGGTCTAATTGCGTTAATATATCATATTTTTTTATTCAGAGTTCTACACATTCCAGAATGAGGATTCACATTTGTATGAACTATAGGATCAGATTTTCCTAATGTGGATGGATCATCCCTTGTGATAGGAGGACAATGTTTTCCTAATTTTGGCAGATTAGGCCATCTTGGTCTACCTACCTACCAAGGAGGTGGTGGAAAAAACATTAACCAATATTCCAATATGATCATGTTAGGGAAGGCCTTGTAATGTGTGGTGGAGGTTATTTTTTCTTTTTGTGCTTTCTGGAGGTCTCTCCCATGAGTTTTGGCCACATATATGGTTTGAGAAGATGTGTGGTTTAAGTAGTTACTCATAGACCGAACACATATTCCCCTATATCCTTGACCATGATGAACTATTCTCCCAGTTCCCCAATCATATCCTAGGAAATCAGGTTCACAGTCAAAATCCTCATTTGAGTAGGGAGCCATTATGTGAATAACATTTTCATAAAGAAGATCAACTCCTCCTCTATGGAGGATTTATCCTGGGGAGTTCTACTCATGTTGAACCATTTGGAGAGATGGTGCATGTGCTTTTGAGATGGTCGACATAAATCCTTCTATGTTCGTGGTCAAATTTGGACTTAACATGAGCTCATATTATTTTTTTTGTTCCTTATACTTCTAACCATGTCTCTTTGTTGGGGATGGACCTTCATAGAAAATAGATTCTGATGAATTTTGGTTTGATGTAGCAGATGTGGAAGGAGGTACAATTTGTTGTCTCAACTATGTTCGTAGAATTGAATGAGTCTGATTGATTTTTTTTAAATCCTGTCACCGAACATCTTTGCATTCTTGATTTTAATTCTTGCTACTCACATTCCTCATTAGGATTGGTAATAGATACATATTCCACCTAGGATGGAGAATTCTTCAGTTTCACTTTCCATGAAACATCAATATTTCATATGAGGTATTTGATAACAAAACACTCCTAGATGGGATTCCCTAACATTTGATGTAATGGGAAATAGTTTTGTAATTCCTCATCATCATCTTTTTCAGGCCCCTTGGGATTTAGTAACTATTATAAGTTGTTTCCCAAATCTGGGAGAATGTATCCAGGGTCATGGCCTTTTCAAAAAGAATAGACATTGCTTTTAAACTCCACAAACTATTTCGGCCCCTAATCTATTTACCCCTCTTGATGTGGAAGCCATCGTTGTTGACACTCGGGAGGTGGAGCCCTGCTGTGTGATATAGGATTTGAGGTAGGAACATGTATAGGGGTCTATTTATGTGTAACTATATAATTTTATGCCATTCCTATTCTTCTATATAGATAATATTGGATTGCTCAGGACTTGGTTTTGGCCTCTGCAAGGGAGTTTCCCACCTAATGAGCAATTGTAGCTCGATTTTAAAACCCTCCTATTTATTTTAGATGTATGAATGATGTTCACAACATTTCATGAAGATTTTATTCATATAAATGAAACAACTCTTCTTTGGGGAGTGGTAGTTTCATGTGGTATGTCAATCCTTTCCACCTAGAAATAAAATCTGAGACAATTCAATTCTCCTTTTTTTATAGTTCATACGATAAATTAAAATTTTCTTCAATAGCATTGATAAAAAATAAATGTAGAACTTTTGGTGAAGATCTTTCCATCCTTTGATCGATCAATACTACAAAATCATGTACCATACAAAGGCTAGTCATTGAAACGATTGCACTAAGCATCTATGTTTCACTAATTCATGTTGTCCAAGGGTCCCCATAATGGGATCACAGCGAGAGATGAAATGCATCAGGTGATTCCCCAGATCAACTGAGCTGTTAAAAATTAGAAATACAGGATTTATAATGTTTGGATGGGGAATGAGTCGTATTTAACCATTTAGGATAAGTCTTCTTTTCTAGTTATATTCCCACATTCTATCCTTCCATACCTTTCAATTGTATTTTTAATGACTTGACATTGATAATAAATATCCGAACAATATCAGGCTGTGTTAGGGCCTGAATAGCTACTATAGGCAATGACTCAATGGGTGAAGGGACTAGAAGGACCACTAGTGGCGGTACCGCTGGTATCTCCCATGGGAACCCAATAGGGGAATTCTAGTAAGGATGTGCCTGATCATGTTCTAGATTTATTCCCAATGGACTAAATTCTTGATATTCCATTATAGGATCACAATATACTAGTGGTTAATGACCCATGTTGATTGGTTGTTCCCTGTATACTTCATTTGTTGTAGAAATCACTCCTCAATGAGGTGTGCCAACTGGAAGTTAAGGTAGAGGGTCTTTTTATAGAGCATATCTAGTAGGAATACTACCTCTGAATAACAAAACATTACATCTTCTCATCTCTCTCATTTCCTCCTCTCGGTGAAAAAATATTTCCTTTTGTGAAAGGGATTGTACTTCTTTGGGGGATGGGGGGACATGATATGACCTATAACATTTCCCCTATTTTTTTTAGGAGATAGTGGTTTCTTTTTAGGGGATACAAAAAACTTTTGGGCGCCTCTAGTTTTACGTACTCACACCTCCTGCATTCTTTTTGGTGTGGAATGTCTCCTGAATAGGATCTTATTCTTCAGAATCCTTTGAACCAGTCTTCTGTTATGGGGGGTCTCCAACTATAGTGTTGTTGACATTTAGATATGTGTAATAAATTGCTGTAATTATTTTGGAAACGTTATGATATTTCCTTCTTCTATTCCCTCCATGAGACCTTTTCCACAAATTTTCTGGTTCCCTAGGAATTGTTTGATGGATAGTGAACTGAAGGGAATTCCCCAATAGTTCAGTAATTCACATTTTATGTGAATGTATTGTATCACAGGACTAGAATATTTGTGGGATTCTGTCAATAGGATATACCCAAATTAAGAGGATAGTGATTCCCAATGAGGATGAGATTATTTGGGTGTAAAATCCCCCAACCCTGGGGGATGGGGGTGTTCCCATTCCACCTTCATAACCCTTTAGACCAGGTTGGTTGATCCTTGGGTTTGAGTTAAAAAATACCATATTTATGAGGGATAGGGTTGTTGAAAAACTATTGGGGATAATATTAACATATCTTCTCTTCTGAATTAATGGATTCTACTCTGAATGTGGCTTGGGATCATTATTCAGAACTCAAATAAATTAACCATTTCGGAATAAAGTTGTGCTACATTGAAAAATTTCATAATTAGATGGATACAATTATCTAAGTGGGATGCCTGCTCAATGTTCTAGGATTCTTGACACAAAAGAATCTCAACAGGTTTCTCTCTACAGGCCTGATATTGGGGAAAGTCATTCAGGACATGTTTTGGTTGAGCATAACATTAGTCATGAACATATTCTATTTTTTGTTACTAACCTAGGGCAATGAAACTGCATTATTTCACCTTTGGAGGGATTTGTGGGATTGGGGGAGCAATGAAATGTCATACTCCATGTACACCCCATCCCCTGATATGGACACCAGATGGGGTATCTGTGATCAGTTTTTGAAACCTCTATAATATATCGAGGCATGCACATTGATTTTATCTTTACTGATTCTTGATATTTGTATTTGAGGAACCCATGAGAGATGCCAAGTCAATTTGGCACTGTAACCCATCTATTACCTCGACCTGAGTCTGATACTCCTCAAAAGGTAATATCTTTTCTTTTATGTGATGAATAGTTTTCCACATGTTTAGGTGGATTTCAGGAATTCAATATTCCGTAAACACCTCCAGAATTCTTTATTGATAGGTGGATAAACACCAAAGGATGTCATGTATGTCATGTTTATCCAGAAATTTCTTTGTGTTTAGAAGATCCTCTTCGTCTTTTACAAGAGGTTCTGGAACCTAACCTGACAAGTGTGGATTGTTCCCCATTGTTTCATCATAAAAAATGAGATTGGTTTAGATTTACTCTGCTATTATATAATAAAAACAACCTAAGGGTGGTTCACAGAATGACCATCAACTTTGACTATTGTCAAATTGATAAAGGAATTCACATGGTAGTGAAAATATATTAGAAATCAATGGATTTGTATTTATATGTGTCCCACTATTATAGGGATTTCATTTTAATAAATTGTCAATTTGATAATTCATTTCACAATGTGAAACACTATTATGGAGAGAACATTCAAAATAGTCTCCATCATGGGGAGGAAAATCTTTGGGTATTATAGAAATTTGAAGACCCTCTTGCTTATTTTCCTTATGAAAACATGGAGGGTAGTAGTGGATCTCATCAAGAGATAGGCTCTCAACATAAAATGAATTGTTTCAATGAAGAAGGGTATCATGGTGAAGTGTCTAATGAGGACCTTTATAATTTCATCTTCTTCTACCATAATTTGGTAATGGGATGGTAAGATCTTAAGCTATGGTAGATAATCATCTATGGGATTCAATAACTCTAGCACAAGGGGAAGTCTGATCATAGAAGAGATCTCTATTTTCCAATTGTGTTTGATGAGTCTTCTTGTCAGGTACCTTCTCATGAGTGATTAGGAACACGTTCTTGGAGAATTGGACATCCTAGGTAGGTGTTCGTTCTTGTGTTGGAGTGGCCATTATAATAGGATGATTAGCTTCGATTAAAGTGGGTGTTTGTTGGTAATCCTACAATCCATATAATATGGGGGATATTTCCCTGTGGTCCTACTAGATGAGAGGAGAGGGTTGTGTTTACAGTAGTATTTTATATTGATGAACCATCCCATTTATGGGGATAGAGTTATGTGTCTTTTCCGTTGGAATAACATTCATCATTGTGATGATATCCTAGAATTTATATATGATTTGGGCATGAATTTATGTATATTATTTTCTCCTTTCCACGATATGCCTATTGTCTTCACTAACTGGAAGAGGGATAGACTTCCATTCCATGTCCAGAGTAGAAGTATGTTCATGATCCTGTCCTCACTTTCTTATAGTTGGATACCAAAAGTACTCATGGGGGGAGTGTTGATTCGTCCCTTTACTTGTCATCGGTAATTTCCGACTGACTTCCACATGTGTTTCCAGATGAAGCTATAGGAAGGCCATAAAAATGTTTTCATGTGAGTGTTCCTTCTCACTATTTTTATTCAAACATGGATGAAACACAACTTTTAGTGATAAAATATGACTCTTCTAGTAGTTTTGGTGGGTGTAGAAAAGTTTATGTTCTATCTAGAACGTTTCCACCATATTTTGTTCATGGGTTTCCTTAAATGGTTCAAGGAGAGTCATCTGGATAACTAAATGAAGTTAAATAGTTGTGTGTGCCCACTCGCTTTTTTACACCAAACTGGGATGGTGGGATTCTATAGAGGGTGAAAAGGTGTAAACTTTCTCCATAGTGGTTTTTTCCTCCTTGATGGGTTATCTTACATGCCCGGGTTTGAGGGACCTAGGATAGATAGTCGAAATATACACCCTCATCGTGTTTAGGGTCTACAATGGCGTGGTGTTCGTGATTGTGTTTGTTGGAAGGATCCCTTGATAAGAACTTCTGTGCATTCTGGAAGAGGCCATAAGTGGCCTCTTAATCTGCCTCCCTGAAATATGGGAGGAACTAATCATTGTTTTCCGGTGATAACCTCTTGAAATGAATGAAGATATTGTTTGGAGTCGTCAACCTCGAGACAACCAGTTGTGATTGATTGGTCAATTAGTGTATATTGTTGAGATGAAAGGAAAATCGGGTATCCTACAGGGTCAGGATGGTACTATGCGGATTGTACTATGAAACTAGTGAATTTGATACACAATGTTAAAGATGTTGAGTTGGTGATGATGTCCTTCATGAAGATGATGATCCAACCTGAGTAGTATATATGGTGTTTTTAATGGAAAAGTTAATTGAATCCATTATATTGATTGGATTTTGGAAAAGTATTCTAGAGGATATATGACATACATGATCAAGAAAACCTTATTAAAGCTACATATTTTTTTGGATGAGCACATGCATGATTGATTTCCTTGTCTGGCCCAGTTTTACTGAAAGCATAAGGGGCATGGAACGATGGTGATACCAACACCTTTGTTAAATATTCACATCGAGTTCACCATATTTTTTTCTAACATAAATGGGTAGAATCACTTAGGGAAACAGAATGGTCCAATGAATACTAGCCAGAAAGTCCTATTTAAATAGTTAAAGAGATTCCATATTTTAAGTCGTTCACATTGGGTTCAACATTTTTTGTTTCAGATGGAAATTCATAGAATCGTTTAGGGAAATAGAATGGTTTGAAGGAGACTAGTCAGTAGAAAAATTGTATATTATTAATTATATTCAATAGTTTGTGTCATTTAAGTTCGGTTCACTATTTTCCTTGATGGATTTCACACCCTATTATGGTTTTCTATTTATGAACACCTTCCAATGAGTTAATTATTGGATCTAGAAACACCCAATGGATTTGAATCCATAGGGACCTAGTTTCCAAAGGCAGGCGCTCGATCAGGATTTAGACCCATGATGCTTAAGCACTCGCATTAGTCGAGAGGATGGGAGGTCAGGAACATCACACCCTTTAGGGGGGGGATTACTACATACTATGGTAATCTCTTATAGATTTAATATAAGATAATAAATCATTCATTAATACATAAGTATGATTTGGGTAATCCCAATTTAGAAATCAATTATTAGCATGTGTGGAATTCAGAATCATCTATATGTATGCAAGGTTCTTCATAAATGGAGACATATATATGCATCTGAAGATATCCATCAATGGTATCCTCTCATATACTACATATAGATTCTTTGGTCATGTTTATGACAATGATGGTTTTATAGCCACACAGTGAGGTAATATTGTGTTTATTGTCATCTAGGTAGATAATGGTCACTCTAGAGTTTATCATCATCTTGGTCAAAAAATGATACTATTGATTTTATCATCATCCAAGGAGATGGGGATTGTTTGATGTGGGTATAGAACCCATAAATGGGATTCTGACGTATACATGTGAAATGAATAAGAACCCACATATTTTGGTGCCGCTTAATGGGGAATATCATAACATTTATGTTTATTTGATGAGAGACCAGCCTTATTGTTTATCATTATGTGGAAAGAACATCTAGGAAGAAGGTGACTAGTCAATGTTTAGTGTGGGACTAATAACGGAATAGCCCAATGATCTTGGAAGGGTTATGATTTTCAATGTTGAATTAAACCATGTTGGTGATATGGACCAAAAGAACAGGGTCGGTATAGGGAGTTGGGATTGATCGTATGGGAGGCGTCATACGTATCCCATTTGGATGGGAATCGAAGCCCATATAGTTCTCTAGTGAGGACCCAGGCCTATAGATTCCCTCAAGGTTATGTCTCACATGGGAGTAATTCTGTTAAGATATTAGGTTGGGGATTACTTAGGAGAAGGATATCCCATATAAAGGGACCATGAGGGATTTTTCAGTCATGTTGATTTCTGGGCTTATCTCAGGGTTTACTCTTAAATTGGTTACTCGAATTAACTGAATTATGATTGGGACTTATTCATAAGGAGGATGTTGATCGCGCTCGAACCCTAAGTGTGTTTCCTACGTGTCATGGTTAATAATAATAAATGTTATCATAGATCAATCCTTTATGTGTATTCTATGTGGATCATGATCATCACTAACATATAAGACAACATGAGTTGGGCTCGGCGTGAGAAACAAGAGGAAGTGAAAGATTTAACAAACCACATGCTTTTCCTCCTTCACTTGTGGAAGTGGTCGGGGCTTCGAAAAAAGTTTTCATGGCTATGGTGGAAGCGTTTGGGGCTACAACAGAAGAGGTTAGGGCTAAGACACATCCCTATCAGAAAATTACATTGGATGAGTGTCCAAGTTAATGATGGAATAAAGGTGAAGAATAAAGAGTTGGAGATGAGAATGATTGATGCCTCCCACAAAAAAGGATATGGGCTTATACCAGGATGGATTATCTACAATATGTTCCATAACTATAGGATGATCTAATTCCCTATTGAATATAAAATCATCTGTGATCCTTACCCTCCTTTCTGTTAATTAGAGGTTCTTGGTCATAGAGACGATAAGGGTATGACATGATCCAAACCATAATCATCTAGATTGGAAACTACCCAACAATATCCCAATGAAAGGGGTCCCTATGAGCATAAGGATGCATCCACACAAGAACCCATTAAACCCTCCAAATCCAACTACACAAGTGTTGGAAACCTGTAACCATAAGAATACATACCCAATTGAAAGACACGCTGGTGTTCCACTCCTCAAGGTTGTGTAAATCTAATGGTTAGGGTTGGGGTTTCATATAATCCCCTTTTAAGAAAGAGAACCAAGGATATGGGAGCCCGGAAATAGATGGATTTGGAAGAGGGATTAAATGGTGACTCGAAAAGGACATAAGCATAGGTTCTCAGTGAAGGTGTTGCATGCAGGTGTGTGATGAAGGTATGTCGCATACATATATTCCACAGGTGTTCCACGTAGGGACTAAGAGGAACTGAAATTTATGATAGAATTTGTAAAATATTTTACGAGATAAATATGAATTAGGAAATAGAAAAACTGGGAAAAACTGATGGGTGAGGACTTAAACTAAACACCCAGGGTCTCCTCTAGATTCTTTGGGAGAGTCTCGAGTTGGTACTTACATAAGTGACGGGCCTCACACATGTAAATTTTTCTATTGGAAAAGGATCCAATAATAGGTCCATTTTATTTTAGATCCTAAATGGACAATTATCCCATATATCCCGTTACTTATCTCTTATCTTGTGTTTTAGAGACCGACCTAAAAAATTTTGGGGGACCTAAAAAAATTGTAGCAAAATGAGAGCATTGGGGTTTCTTTCGATTTTTTAGTGGTTCTAATGAGGAGT
The DNA here is from genome assembly GCA_963277665.1 of Viscum album. Taxonomy (NCBI): domain Eukaryota; kingdom Viridiplantae; phylum Streptophyta; class Magnoliopsida; order Santalales; family Viscaceae; genus Viscum; species Viscum album. The sequence continues at coordinate 499,132,818 of OY728125.1, forward strand.
CCTAGGAATCATATTAATAGGAAACTAGGGTAATCGGTCAAATTAAGTTGTTTTCTTAAGTCCACCATATAGGTCCTCAGTGTAGCTATCCCACACATGGTTGGAACAATTATTGGTCCACACAGGTCATCAATATAGTTCTACCGCGTATTGATGATACTAAATGGAATTCCACCAATATATGAACCTTAATGGATTTTTACGAATAAATGTTTTAAAATAAACATAATATACCCATTGAGCTTCATCGATATTTTTTTGTAATCCCTCCACCTTGAACTCATGGTTTTATCCATAATTTTTGGGATATGCTCGATAAATAATTCCACTAACCCAATATTTTTTGGTGATTATTATAGTTGGTACTTAATAGAACTCCATACATTTCATGAAAACCATTCAAAATGATATTTTTGTAGTGTATTACGTGATCAATAATGATTAAATAAGGAATGTGAAGTGATAAATTATTTTCTTCCAAAAAACTTTTATCAACACATTTGGTGTGTTCTTATAATTATCCTCAACTATTAAAGTTTTGGATCATCATCATCAATCAAAATTATCTATGTGTTTTAAAAAGATATTGGTAATTGTATCATGAAATTAATTACCCAAAAAATAAAGACATTAATTTTTAGAATTTGGTGTTGCCATATCTATTAAATATTATCAATATTTATAGTTCTCTAACATTGATCCAAACATCCTATTAACTATTTTTTATCTTTATGAAATGAGTAGAAACAATTTCCACTTTGCAAAATCTTCGCCACTGTTCTATAAATTTCATTTTTACTATTTTATGTTTTGAATGAAAGAATTACAAAATGCTTTTCACATTATGTTCAATCACACATCCACAAATTAATTCATCTCTAAATTTATTTATTAGTAATATTTTATATAAAAATGGCTATTGAATAAAATAAAAACATCTTCCTTTTTGGGTATATATAGCGAGGATAAGTTTTTTTATTTTCTATTTCATTTTCAATGTTGGAAAAAAATGGATGATCTATTATATGACTACATAGAAAATTATGATATGGTAACTCATCATCAATATCAATCTATTCGTTTTCATCCCAATTCTTAAATTTTAATATGGATAAGAATTTAAATTTTAAATTCTCCAATTACTTCATGTCGTTGATCGTAATATCAAACACTTCGGGTAACAATATCCAACTCGATCAGTCATTCATGTATATCCTTCTTCAATAACATGTATGGTAACTCGACATGATAAATTTTGATGATTACCTTGGCGAGCACTAAATATGATAATGAAATTCAAAAGAAACCACCACAATCAGAATTTTCTTCTATATACTTGTGTAATTTATTTTTTCTTCATCGAGTGACCATATTTCATAACATACGGATTACAATATGTCATCAACTGACTATCCCAGAGCATCTCCTATAGTGAATTATCATTCATTTCATATTATCTCAAAAGTGTTCTCCAATTTGGGGATATTTAAATTTTGGTTTTCCAAAAAGATTATTCAATGTATTTAAGGCTACATGATTCTTGAAATTTGAATATAAGATCCTTTGATGGAATAAGGTTGAGTAACCAAGTTGTTCAGGATATATTTTTTCCTAAGTAGTGGTATAATCATTAATGTATATGAACGTCTTTTATCCATTTTATGCTAGTTTGATTTGACCGATATTTTATTACCTCAATCATTACTAGATGATATTATATTCTCTACATAGATATTCTTTTAATAAGTATGGTCCCTTATTGAACTATAAAATAAAAATTTTTGTAAATTTTAACTTATCACTTTTCCTAACATCTTTTATGTACAATATTATGGTTCTTGTGGAATTCCATGAAGGAAATCTCATAAATATAAAAATAACCCAGGAATATTTCTATAAATTCAGTCACCATGCCATAAATATTTTTTCCACACACCTTTTAAAAAAATTGTACACTAAACTAGATAAATAGCATTCTCTGATGGGGAAAGGTTTCATATGGGTAGTTAAAAGTTATCTTTTTAGGGTATGTTAGGACCTTAGGTATTTTCTTATAACCAATGTATCCATTAAAGAAAATAATAAAACTTATGCATGAATAAACCTTTTTGAATTTGATCTAAAAATATAAGTGGAAATGTGAAAATTTATTTATCATCATTTAAATTTAGGGAATCTAGTAAACTCTTTTTCTTCTAATTTCCCTTGAAGGGATGATATTTCATTCTCTAATCTTAATCACTTACATGATTCCCCTTAGGGAAATGAATTGAAATGGTTCCATCAATTAATTTTTTGATATTGAAAATATAAAATGCACATCCTGTATTTTGATAACTTATTTCTTGACAACCTTATTCATTAGGGTTTTGATTCTCCTTTACATTTGTCATCATGGATTAATTCCTTCCTCCAGTATTAAATTGTGTGTGAAAAGAATTTTTCAAATTCTCTTTAGGCGTATGATACCCTAATAAATTTCATTCATTCTATTATTAATTCACATAATAGTTTCAAGATGTGGTATCTTGATGTTTTTTTCATTTCCAAGACAAATATATTGGATAGTTATCTATATATTTCATAGATTCAACCTCATATTTATTTTCTATAGTAATATTACCTTCCATGCTATCCACTATCTCATCCATGAGTTACATCAAATTTTTTTTATTCCTACTAGCATTAAATCATTATGGATTTATGTTATTTCATACATAATTTGGAAAGGATTTCCAATGACATAGTTCCATTATTAATGAAATTTATTAGATCAAAGGTTACTTTTTTTATCACCCACTTTAAAAACTAGTCTCATGTAGTTGACATTGATTAACACATACCAAAATACATGAAATATTCTCACAAGATTAATATAATGTATCCCAATACACTAATCTAAAGGATAAAAAATTAATCAATAAATATATGTATTCCTACATTAACAAGAACATCTTCAAGAATTGATCATTGATACTTCACTGATTGAATGATAAGTCAAAGTGTGAGACACATTGGCTTAGGAGAATCGAATCCCCGCATCTGAAAGATTCTCAAAGGAATTATATATAAACTTTATCCCAAATCCTAAAGTTGCTTCCCAAATGTCCATTATCCTATGGTATATGGTATAGAATATTTCCCTATATCATACATATTTGGATGTATCGCTCTTATAATATAGCAGAACATTCTTCACTATGATATATGAATCCTAGATCATCCAACATATTATTAATTTAATGAAAATGCTTAATTTTTTTCATAATCCAATATTTGAGAAATTTAATCTATAAAAGGGTGGTTGGTATTGTGTTTTTTTAATGTAAAAGAATATATTATATTTCTTTTCTACAGAAAATTTCCTTATCGTCTTATGAAATGTTATAGGATGTCAATATTGTTAATGCTTCTTATAATCCTCATTCTCTATAATGATATATTTTTAGCCATTACTAGATTTTCTTTTTCATTTGATTTGTCCTTTTAATAACAATTTTTATCATTTTTTTTCTTTCTTCAATATCACTTTATCCTTATTTTCATTCCCTCCCTCGAGGCCCACTGTAAATTTTCAAAGACATCACCTCCTCTCTTAGATTTATCTTTATGTTACCTAATATACTACAAAGTAAAATCATTGAAATTGTTTGATAAAATTTATCACATTTTTATAATGCTATATATAGGTCATTTTTTATTCATCAATGAGTTATACTGGATTATCATAAAGTAAATTTAATTCTTAATAAATCAATTATTCATGTCCTCATAGGTAGCTTTTGGGGGTTTGGAGGTGGTTGTTGAAACAATTTCTATAAAAGATTATTTAATTGAGGTTGAGGTGGTGGATAAGCGTGAAAATTCCTCAAGAAATTTGTTTGGGGGATAATATGGGTTTACCTTATTTTTAGTTAATTTAAAGGCACCCGTGATACTGGTTTAAGTTGTGACACCTTCATTATCTTTATTGAACTGGACTCCTTTCGTTATTATAGTTTTGAAATTATTTAGGGGATCGATTATAGATCATATAATTTAAATCTAGTGGTTTACATTTATGATATTTATAAGATTCTTTATAAGTATATCATACATGGTATTCTAGCATGATTGTGGTTGGTAGTGGATGTTGCAGGTGGGTTGGTGAAATAATAAATTTAATTTTATCTACTTTCTTTATTAAGTTAGCAACTTGGGTATCTAAGGATGTTCTCTCTTCTATTATATATAAGCCTAAATTTAGTAAATCTATTTTATTTTTTTATAAAATATTTTTTAGATGATCTTATCATGAAGTTATCACCCATATTTTATAGTTTTCATCATAAGGACTCTGTCAGATAAAAAATCAATCATAACTCATTCAAGTAGTTGTAAACCATAATGGTTTGTTTCATATATAGGCAAAAATATTTTCCATGATATAAGAACATATTCATAATATCCTTTAATATTTCCCATTCCTGGAATACATATTCACCATTTTTTTTTGGAAAACTTATGGATGTCACTTTACATATTCCATGGTCCTACTGGATGAAAATATTTGGGATTAAATAACTTTTCAAGCTCATCCCAAATCATTATCAGTCTTTCCAGTTGTCTATTTAGAAAATACTATACATGATCTTTGAGTGGGAATGGGATAAATCTTAATTATATAGTATCAAATGTTTATCCAATTTTCAAAATGTATCATAAATTTATATAAAATTAGATATATTGATATATTGATCTTTACATTATACATCATTAAATTTAATTATATTGTGGATCATTTTTATGATATTTGGATTAATTTAATAGTTTTTTTCTTGAATAATAGGATTATAAAAGATAGGGGTATCCAAATTAATCGAAAATAGACCATATTAAATTATTGTTATACCCCCAAACACTTTTTGTGATTGTTTATTAGTTATTATTAGTGAGTATTATGTTATGTTTATCAGGGTTAGCTGTATGATTTTTTTATACCATTGTAGAAAGTATGAATCAATCAATCATGGTAAAATATCAAAGGGTTTATGGGGAATCTAATCATTTTTACATTGCTTTGGGAAACCTTATACTGCACTAATCCTCTTATAACAAACAAATCAACATAGGGCAGAAACATAATAAGATAATGCTTATAAAAAATATAATGGAGGATTATAATAGATTAATCAAAAAATCAAAAAAATCATAATATCATTATGATCCTTAATAATAGGAGAAAAAACCGTACATTCCAACTGACATCATTAATTCAACCATGTAATAAAGTGTATATTTTATGAATTATGATATATTAATCACTATAATACTAAAGAATATAATAGTGATAAATTTAGGTCCATCATATGATGAATATATTCCCTCCCAATGATCCTTGTGTGATTTAATTTTTTACACAATGAGTTTAAATGAAAAAATATATTTAATATAATTTAATATTCTGATTTAATAAAACATTGACTGAATAAGAATAGAATGAGAAATTAATTTTGAATGATGGTATAACAAAATATAAATACATATTTTTTTCTTTAACAAAACAAATTTAATGACTAAAATATATATATATTATTAAAAACATCTTTATGTTAAATTCCTTTGATTCCACTTTATTCAACATATATATATTATTAAGACATATAAAAAAATATAATCCCATTCATCATGGTCCCATTTAGAGATGGAAATCCAAACTAAAACTAATACTTTAATTTTCTAAATAACCATATTTTACCTTCATTAATAAATATTTTGGTAAAATATGTGATAAAAAATGAAATTGAAATTAGGTCTCAATGTAATTTATTTTATCAAAATGGATTTTCATGAATGGGATTGATAGAATAAAATAAGCACTTATATTTTTTGTCTTGATCCCTCACCATTAATGTGCATGACATTATGGTAAAGAAAATCTCAAAAATTCTTTGATTGATCATCTTATGAATCAAAAAAAGATGAAATAATGAAATTAAAATGAATTAAAAATAATGAACATACTTTATTTAATGATCAAATTGACATAGGTGTATATTTTGAATGAAAAATAGAAAAAATGGTTAAATGAACATGGGGAAGTATAGGGATAAAGAAAAATGTAATCCTAGAATATGAAATCACCTAATATCTATATACATTTCCCTATTCACAACCCAACACTACCTTTTAATGAATAAAAGGATAAATCAAGACTAAATATTTCCTTATATTCCCTTTTTGTTAAAACCTCCATTGCATAACATATGTCATTATAACATAGAACTTTTACCCAAGGACTCTTAAATAATTAACCTCTTGAATAAGGCATAATGATCCTCATTTTTTTTGTAATGATCCACTATTCCAAATCTCTATTCCATATCAATTATACTATAAATTTCATTTTAGTGATGTTTTATAATGAGGGTTCTTGGCTAAATTTATTTTCATTTTTCGAAACTGACAACAAATATTTTGTTTTGGAATAATAACATTTCGTGTTCTCTATTATCAACTCTGGTGTAACTATTAATTATAAAAATTATCTACTATCCATCCAAAATTCTAAAAAAACGTCTATAATTATATATTTTATTTATCATTGAAATTATAAAGACACATCCATAAACGTTACTTAATCTTTTGATAAGTCAACAATTAACTTTAATTAAAATTTAATATCTTTTCATGTTTAGAGTTTTAATGATTTTTTCCATAACTATTTCATTAAATATAAAATATTACAATGTATACACCTATACTCCATCAAATTGTTTTCACATTAATAAAACTTCTCAAATAAAACATGAATTATTTTCTTAATAAAAATCTTTATAAAGGCTTCCTTTCTCTTAACTTTCCTTATAAACACTAAAAATAATTTCAAAAACTATGGATGAGCATAAAATGTTCAGAAGGGGATATAAAATAATGAAACCAAGAATTAGTCCACAAATACATCGAATCAATGAAATCATACTTTTCACTCATAAAACATAAGCTACTTAACATACCACATGATATCATAATAATTATCAATAACTCATGGAAATTATAAATCATAAAGGTATCATATTTAAACCATAACATACATAAATTGTATCATTTTAAGATACATAATGAGTAACCTTCATGGATATGTTTATAATACCCGTCACAGTATATTCCCAAAATCTAATAGAAGAAACATGAACATTTACCTTTGTCATGTTCCCCAATGCATTATTGAGCTATCATGTTCTCACCCACCCTTGGTTTATCAAATAACTACACATATAATTAAGTAATTCCAATTAACAATAACATAATTATAACACACAAACCAAGCCTAATGGAAAAAATAACATTTCCACTTTGAAATCACATTTCATCTATATAAGAAGCATAGTCATAAATGAAAAACATTACATTATTATAAAATGGTAAACTTGTAAAGTAAACATCAATACATAATATCAACATAAAAGTGAGAAATTTCATTCATGATTCATATATATATATATGTAAAAAGTTATTGAAATAATCAATCCCCTTTTAAAACACAATTAAAAGATTTTAAAAGAATAATTTTGATTCAAAGTGTCCCATACCACATTGAAACATATTAAAAGAAATTTAGAATTAAAAAACATTCATGTTCATATAAATAAGTCCAAAAATCGATATGTGAACATGTAAATTAAAGTTAAGTATTTAGAATATTAAATCATTTAAACATTTTAAATGATGTTTTAGATAAAGAGTAGTTTACAATTTTTAACATTTAAATTATACACCACCAAAATTTACTACACTTTACAATATATTAAATATTATGAGTATAGATATAATTTGTATAAGTAATGTTAATGGTGTTTTATATACACCTTATAAATTTATAAAGGTTTATATCAACAACAAATATCTCAGTGAAAGTAGATTGATCATAAATACCTTAAAAAGATTGTATCCTTAGATTATAGATAAATAAATGACATAGTTATGTGTGAAAAAGATAAATAAACCCAATATAAGTGGATATTTATGGTAAATCAATAATATTTAATTCACACATATTCTTGGAAAAACTATATGAATGACATGGATATTTAACTGAATGAAATGAGATTTAGTTATGATTTCCCTTACAATATTTGTAAATGATATAAGAATTAGTAAATGGGGTGATTATGTGTGGCGATAGTACATACAAACAAAAGAAAGTGGAAATTAAAACATTAATAAAGATATTTTGATTCTACACATAATATTGGCATAATATACTCAATGAAGTATGCATAAAACCTATTCAGAGGAAATTGAGTTTAAAAATTCCTTAAACATGAGTTCAACTCATCCCATAAAATCGTTTTTTTCCTGAAAACTAAACTGGGTATAATTACAACTTTCATGAGAAAAATTTTCCATTTTATTTTTCCTTTTATATAACTTATTACCATGTCATATAAATTACATAATTATTTATGTTCATATCGGTTGTTTCGTCGATATTCAGTACTTCAGTTGAAAATGAACATGTTTTAATGTAAATTGTACCAGTGGTAAAAATTACGTCATCTAAAGAATATTATTCATGATTTAAATATAATTTATAATAATTATATATGAATTTATAATATCAATAACATCTGGAGATAAGAAATAAAATTCACTGTTCATGGAGACGGTTGGATGTACATACGCATTAACAATACTTTCATTTATTTGTCATATTAAAGGAATGAAAACTAATATAACACAAATGTATATTATAATAATAGTATAATATCTATGTTATATATGTTACATAAGTTTATTAAATCCCTACTTTATATGTTCCATGTATGGAATGAATTAGTCATATAACTTTGAGGGGGAGGTAGTCTACACTTGTTCAAATGATATTTTAATATTTACACATTATGGAAAGCATAAAGATATATTGTTTATAAAAATTAAAGAATAATATAGTCAATATAAATAAAAAATATGTCATATTTAATCAATCTATTCTTGTATATAATCATTGTTCAAGGACGGTCATGCAGAATGAATTGACTCGCGTCATGGAGATGGTAGGTCGTACGTACACACGAGCGATGATATCATTCACATAATTGTTAAATGGTATAGAATTTGATGGTATATTAATTATATTGAATAATTATAATTTTAAATTCATTATTTACATCCATTATACTCATGATTATTTCCATTCAAATTATTTCTGGTTGAATAACAAATAACACCACGACGAGGGGATGGTAAGCAGTACGTACGCACGCACGAATGGTGATATTATTATTCATATGATGGATAAATATATGTATAATGTTGTAAAATAATTATAATAACATATCATAATGTATAATATACTGGATTTATTACATTATTATTGAAATGACACAATAATAGGAAGTTGAGGAAGAAAATAATTTAGTAATAGGTGATAAAACAAATACCTCTTTTTGGAGTATCTCCTTTTGATTTTCATAAAAGGTCTCCATAAGATGGATTTCTCCGAAATGTGTGGCCAATATGAGGAATTAAGGGATGTTGGGATATTATTATATAATAATTTGGATGAGACAATAGGTTTGAGATGTGTGAGTAAGTGGGACGAGGTGGTTTCCTTTTATAAGAGGGGGGAGGAGCGCTTAAGGAAAGCCATTAAATATTATCTTATTAAACAGTAAAATTGAATTATTATAGCCCAAAATAGATATAATTCTAGGATAATATGATTATTTGTCAAAATAATCTCAATAAATAGGTTTTAAATAAATTTAGGTCATAATATAAACCTTATCTTTTGGATTTTTCCTATGTTAAAAACATTAAATCTTACCATATCTTCTTCTATTTTCCTAATATATGGTTACTATAGTTACTATTAAATGACAAGTGATTCAAAAATGGGTCATTAATGACATTTTTAAATTATATATGTCAATTGGGATAATATTAACATTTAGGGCTGTTATATCTTTTAATAAAATTTTATTTATTTTAAAAACTCATTTAAGTCAATTTTGGCATTATTTTGTAATTGAATTTTGTTAAAGTGATAACAACTTGATTCTTTCAAACCTAAATAATTAACTCAAAAATAATATTTCATAATCATCCATAAATTTTTTTTATGAAATTCAATTTTTTGAGTTACACTTTTTTTATTTATAATATCATTTATTAGAATCCTTCATTAATAAGGTAATCACTGCAACATCGTTGTGTGATAAATAAATTTATTTATTTAATTCCTAAAAAATTATAAGTAAAATACCACAATGTAGAAAATATTTTTATCTTTATAATTACTATTTTTAGTCATATATATCAGTTATAAAACTGTATATTAAAATTGTTTTTGTATAATATCCATGTTTATATTATATTTCCCTTTTCGTTAAATTAAATATTAAAAAATGTCATTTTCACACCCAATTGGCTCCCAAATGCAAGAAGATAATCCTAATTATGATCATGGACGTAGATATATAATAATATTGGATTATGACAAGTTTTAGGGTAGTTTTATATTATATTAATCTTATTTTGTACACTTATTTACTTGATATACCCTTTAACCATTGAAAATAACAATAATTAATAAATATACTATTCATAATTTCCAAAAATAAAAGGGAAATTTTTCAATAATTTGGACCACATGATTCCTAATATGGAATACATATTTTAAAATTTAGAACACTTAAATTTTAGTAATTAATTTATTGTTAATTCCCGTTGTCAAAACCAAAAAGCAGGTTTTTTAAAGTTAAAACATTATAAAAGATTGAAATGATTTTACATTTGAATTAAATATAGAATTAATAAAAATTACCTAAATTATAAAAATATATTTTATTTATACTTTAAAATAATTAAATTATATTATTTGACAATATAAATTATGAAGTTGGAAAATAGTGGTTTTCTAATAAAATTAACGTATTTTTAATATTCCTCAAAACATGATAGTTATCAGAAATATTTTAAAAATTAATCCACTGTAAATTTTGATTCAACTATTCTAAAGAAGACTATTATTTTTCAAAATATAACAAGTAAATGTGTCAAAAAGTTAATTTAAAAAGGGTTATCCATCAAATGGCGGTAAAACTAAATTTTTAGAAAAACACATCCTTTATCCAAAAAATAATAATTTGTTCTTATATAATATATAGAAAACATATTAGATGAATTTAAAACAATAAATTGAATATATAAGATTTATTTTTCATTAAATGAAAATCCATAAAAAGTGATATGAGTTGATAAACTGACTTATTCTCCTTTTAAATATGTTTTAATAAAAACACAACCTTTATATCAAATTGGTTTCAATTACATTTCTAATAATTTTGGTAACCAATGAATCATCAATTAAACATTTGTCTACTATATTTTCATAATTTAGTTGTTAATATTAAATCCCACCCTTCAAATAGATAGGTTTTAATGCTAATATTGAAATAATAATATTTAATTTTTCATTTATTCTCAATGTAAATAGTGGTTCATTCTCAAAACATTAGATGTTACATCATTCCCCCTTTTGAAAATAGATTTCATGAAATTTTAAAATTTTTCTTGGAATGTTCATTAAAAATCCCCCAATGAAAAAAGCGTCAATAAAACTATCACTTTAATAAAATAAAGATAAGTACAAAAGACACCCGAGATAACAGATTCTAGGATTCTATGATGGAAAAAATGGATGTGGAAGGAAAAATAATCCTCTTGTTCTGATATATAGTGATATAAAAAAAATTAGGAGAATGTTAACTACCATTAAAACTAAAAAATGTTATAGTTTAAACAATTATTGATTTCAAAATAGTAAAAGTGCACAAAAAACGTTTTTGTTTTAATATCCTTTACATAATGTTGAAGATTTATTTTAATACGTAGAATATGATCAAAAGGAAACATATTAACTTGTCCAGTGGTGTTTTATCCTTTAATAAATATCCCACACAAACTCATATTTTCTCCAAACAATGAGTATTTATGATTACTTTTTCACACCTATAGCGGTTTAATCAACTTCTACAGAATATCATAATCCAAAATAGATGAACTATATATTTATATCTTCTTTATATAGTAACCCAAAACAATAATGGTTAATAAAAGATCAGATAATCCCCGAAAAAGAATAATTCTTTATAGAATTAAATAATACACTTAATCTCCAACATTCCACAAAAAATACCCAAAGTTCAACATAGAACATTCAACAAACATTTGTCTTTAAAATTAATCAAAATAATAAAAACTAAAATAGATTCCCAAAATTCAGAAATATTTGATCACATAGTCTTCCATGATAAATTTTAATATTTGTCCCCAAATTACATCGATTACTCTAAAAGTTTCCTTCTTAAAAGTATTTACCCTAATCACATATTCTCTGTGATGGGTTAATAATTTCCATAAATGAACAAAATTTCAATATATCCACAATAAAAATATATATTCCTCTAATATAAAATTTAACCATTACTCCTCAAAGGAAATCCCACTGTATTCTATTTTCCTTAGGCATATAGTATTGTTAAATGAGCGAATGTCTTCATAATAATATTTATCACTTAATCACCAAATCATTATACTATACTAATGTTTTCAATTTTCTGAAACATATGTTCCCAAAAAATGTATTCTATATCTGTAAAATAATTTAACTAAAAATGAATAAGTCGTATTTCGAGTCCCACATCCTTGCCAGATGTGATGGGTAGTCACCCATATTTTGGGTTTTCCCATTTATAAAATTCAAAAATAATCTTAACATGTTTTAACTTTAATGGATGTCTTATACCTATTATTGTCATCCCTACTCATAATTACCTCAAAAAAATAATTCATGATGTCTTATATATATTTACAGTTTATTATTTCTCCTCAATATGATAATATTATACTATTCCAATGGAAAGAACACCGTACCTTAATCATTGTGTCTGCCTCGTTTCATTTTCATCTTGTTTAAATAGATTAAAGGTCCATGCATTGAAAATATGATTTATACATCTTTCAAAATTATTATCTTTATTTATCAAAAAACACCATGTACAACTTGGGTCATATGGGTAATCAAAATAATAATAATTTTGGAATATAATCATGAATGAAATTTAATTTAAAAACATCTGATAAAACAAAAAAATTTAAGAATAGTCGGGCCGAGATTGAGCTGAAACATTATATCAATTTTCATTTTAAAATAAAATAAGTTTTTGATGAAATAATATATTTTAAAAGAAAATATAAATAGGTTGTGCAATGGTCTATTTATTCAGATCCTTTTTAAAATCATAATACATTTCAAAATCTTATGATAAGGTAAAGTATTAAATAAGATGATGATTATATATACCATTCTTGAAAATATTAAAATATTGAGAAAATATGATTTGATTAAATACAACCCATTATCCATGTTGGTATAGAGGTACAGTGGATGTTTTTTATATATCAATATACAATTTTCATGTCAATGTTTTTCTATAAAAAGATTCAAAATCATCTAAATGTGACTTTGTAATAATTATAGAAAGCATGTCATCAAGAAGAGATTTGAATATTGTTCGAGATCCTCCTTCCATTTTTAACTCACATTCCTGAATCCTAAAAAGTTATAAAATCAATATTTAACTGAAAGAATAGATGTAGGGACTTACCTTGTTGTTATCCAAAACTCATAATCCCTAATGTTGTATAAACCATCCTATGATACCACATTAAGTCCCTAACCATAAACAATACTTAATCTTGAGATAAGTCATAAATTGACTTTAATTAACTATAAGGATCTATTCATGATATTGGTTTTATAGAATTAGACATTAACTATTGCATAAAAACTAAAATAATAAAAATTAGACCCTTCTACTCTATCCAATTTGTTTCACAATAATAAAACTCCTTAAATAAAAGAAGAATTATTTTTCATGATAAAAAAATCATGATTTATTTCTTTATATTACCAACATTATACCCTGTGAAAAACATTTCAAAAATTTCTAATGACCATAAAAATATCAATAAGGTAAATAAAATTTTGAATGCAAACATTAGTCCATGAATACATACAAATCAATGATATTATACTTTTCACTCATAAAACATAAGCACTTTAACAAGCCAAATGTAATCATAATATTTATAAATAACTCATAGAAATAATAAATCATAAATGTAACCTTTGGAATCAGCAACATAATAACATTTCATCTTTCACAACTACATACGGAGTAACCTTCGTTGTTACGTTTGAAATACCCCTCACATTATATTCCATAAATATCTTAAAAGAAACCATAATATTTACCTCAGTCACATTACCCAATGCATTAAAGAGTTATCATGGGATCACTCACCCTAGGTTTATCGTGGAACCCCTCGTATACTTATGCAATTCCTAGGAACCATAATATAATCATTACACAAAAACCAATCATTAAATAAAAATAACATTTCCACTTTGAAATCACATTTCACCCTTACAAGTCGCACACTCATAAATGAGAACACATTATTTTAAAATAAAACCATAAATTTCTAAATTAAACATTAATAAATAAAAGATTATAAAAGTTATAAATTCCATTCATGAATTATATATATAAATATTCAAATTCATTAAAATAATAAATCCCCTTTGAAAAAACAATTAAATAATCAAAAAAAATTAAATCAAAGTTTCTCATACCACATTGAAACTTTTGAATGAAATTTTTACTCAGAATAATTCATGCTCACATAAATAAGTACATAAAATAAATTTGAAAACATGGAAATGAAATAAAAGGATTTAGAGTATAAATTCATTAAAACATTTAAATAGATCTTTTCAATAAAGAGTACTTCACAATTTTGAAAATTTAAATTACATGCGATGTGAAAGTAGAACACTTTAGAAGACATTAAATATCATGAGTATGGATATAAAATGAATAAGTAATGTAGAAGGGGATTTATATACATCTCATTGACAAATAAAGGTGCATATCATCAATAAATAACTCAATAAAAAGAGATTGATACGAATTCCCTTTCAATTATCATATCCTTAGATTAAGGATAAAACAATTACATAATTGTGGGTGAAAAATATAAATACACCCAATATAAGTGGATATTCTTTTTAAATAAATAATATTTAATTCGTACGTATTCTTTCAAAAACAAAATGAATGACATGGATATTTAACTCAATCAAATGATATTTAGTTATGATTTCCATTACAAAGTTTGTATAAATGACGTAATAATTATTCAATGAGGTGATTATGTGTAGCTACAGTATATCCAAAAAAGGGAAGTGAATACTAAAACATAAATAAAAAAACATTGATTATACACATAATGATGTCATAATATAATCAAGGAAGTATGCGTAATACCTAAGGAGTGGAAATTGGGTTTAGAAATTCCCTTACCTTGACTCTTACTCGTCACATTCAATCATTATGCTCATGAATAATAAACATGGGTTAATTTATACATTCTTGATAACCATTTTCATCTTTATTAATATTTTTATATCACTTATTTCCAGGTATAATTATTACATAATTATTTAAGATCATATGGGTCATTTTGTTGATATTCGGTACTTGATCCAAATCCATATAATTTGGAGATATGAAATGAAATGCACCATTCAAGGAGATGGTAGGTCGTACATACACAACTAAGCTACTTACATTTCAGTGTCATATTAAAGGAATAAAAACAAAATCATACATTGATATATAATAACTCTATTATAATATATATGTTATATATGTTACATAAGTTCATTATCAACATAATTTATATGTTTCCTGTATAGAATGAATGTGACATTTCACTTTGAGGGGGCGGTAGTCCACACCTTCACATCCAAAATTATTGACTTTACACATTACGGAAAGCATAATGGTATGTTGTAAAAAACATAAAAGCAGAATATATTCAATATAAATATAATATATATCATATTTTTTCATTCCATTCCTGTACATAATTTGGTTTTAATGAATATCTTGTATAATAAATCTCATCGCATCGTGGAGACGGTAGCTCGTACCTACGCTCGAGCGACGAAATCATTCACTTAATGGTAAACAGTATAGAATTGAATTGTATATTAATTATAAAGAATAATTAGCATGTTATATTCATTATTTACATCAATTATACTCATCATTATTCCTATCCAATGTATGTCATGTTGAATAAAAAATTACACCATGGCATGGAGACAGTAAGTCGTACGTACGCACGCATAGTGATATTTTTATTCATTGGATGGATAAAACAAGGAATATTATTGTCCCATAATTATAATAAAATTTAATAATTCGTATGATACTGGATTTATTACTTTATTATTTAAAATACAAAATAAAATGAACTATAAGAAGAAAATAATTTTGAAAGAGTTGATAAAACAAATAACTTTTAAGTATCTCCTTTTGATTTTCACAAAAGCCTCCATAGGATGGATTTCTCCCCAAATTTTCTCCTATAGAAGTATGTTTGGGATACTGGGATATTTTTTTTGCATAATTAAGATAATCCAATTGTATTGATATGCGCGAGTATGTGGGTAGAGTTGGTGGCCTTTTATAAGAGAGAAGTGTGGCACTTTAGGAAAGTCTTGAAATATTAATTTATTTCAAATTTATTATTAAAATATAATTGCTCCAACGTGATATAATTCATGGATATGATGATTATGGGTTGAAACAATGAAAACCAAAAGGTTTTAGGCACGTTTAGGTCAAAAAATCAGCCTTATCTTTTGGCTTTAACCCTTAGTTAAAAACATTATCTCTTACCACGTCCTCTTGTATTTTCAAAATATATGGTAACTATAGTTACTATAAAATGCCTCGAGATCCACAAGTGTATAATTAATGAATATTTTTAAACATTATATAAGTCAGTTGTCTTAATATTATTTTTTTAGATGATTTCATCATATTATAAAATGATATATTTCTAAAAAACAAATTTTTTCCAATTTTGACATTATTTAGTATTTGATATTTGTTAAAGGCATAAAAACATAATTAATTTGAAAAAAACATTAAATCAAATATTATATTTCATAATAATTCATAATGTTAGTGTATTGAATCAAAATGTTCAAATTACTTTTTTTATAATTTGTAATATCATTTTTTTGAATCTTTCATTAATAAGCTCATAACTACATCATCTTTGTGTCATAAATAAATATATTTATTTAATGCCTAAAAATTATAAATAAAATTCCATAATTTATTAAATAATTTTAGCTTTATAATTACTATTTATAGTCATATATATCAGTTATATAACACAATATTAAATTTTTTTAAGTAAAAGATACATGTTAATGTTATATTTTCCTTTCCTTTAAATTAAATATTTTAAAATGTCATTTTGGCTCCCAAGTGACATCAAAATCCCAAAAGTTCATCTTATGTTTGCTCATGGTCAGAAATATCTCATCAAATAGGATAATTACATGTTTATGGTAGTTTTATATTATTATAATATTATTTTGGTTACCCTTATTTACATGATTTACCCTATAACTATGGTAAATGAAAATAATAACTAAAGATACTATTCATAAAGCCCAAAAATAGAAGGGACAAATTCACATAATTTAGACCTTATGGTTCCAAATACAGAATCAATTTTTAGAAATTAAAAACACTGATGTTGAAGTAAATGAATTAAAAATCATTCCCGCTGTCAAACCGAGAAAGCGTGTTTTTAAAAGATAAAACCTTGCAAAAGATTGAAATGTTTTAAATCTAAATTCAATATATAAATAATAACAGTGAACTAAATTATAATAAATTATAAAAAATATTTTTAATTTATACATTAAAACCATTAAATAATATGATTTTACCATATAAATTATCTTGAATGAAAAATTGGTTTCCAAATAAAATTTAGCATATTTTTACTATTCATCAAAACCTGAATGTTATCAGAAAAATATCCAAAATTCATCCAATGTAAAATTTTATTTCCCTATTTACATAAGATGTTTATATTTCAAGTAGAACATATAAATGGGTCGAAAGATAATTTCAAAAGATTTCTCTATCAAAAGGTGGTGAAACTGTAATTTTTTTAAAATACGTATTTTATCCACAAAATTGAATTTGTTCTAATATCATATAAATAAAATTAGAAGACGAATTTAAAACATAAAATTGAATATGTAAAATATGTTTTTAATTAAATAAAAATTTATAAATGGTGATATGATTTTATAAACACGATTATTCTCTTTTTAAATATGTTTTCATAAAACACATTCTTTATATTCAATTGGTTTTAATTTCAATTTAAAAAAAAATGGTTACTGATGAATCATTATTTAAACATGTCTAAAGAATATTTTAATAATTTAGTTTATTCAATTAATCCCCTCCATTCCAACGGGTATGTTATAATGATAAATTTTAAATAATAATATATAATTGTTCAATTAATCTCGATGTAGCATAACAAGTATGATACTAAACATAGTTTTTCATTCTTAAAACATGGGATGTTATAGAATTACTCATAAAAAATATACTAGAATAGGTGTTATTATGTCTCTAAATTAATGAATAATCAGATAAATACATATACAAATCTATAAGTATCAAAGTTCATATTTTATATTCATGGGGTTAAAGAAATGTTTTATGGATTTTTAATTATTAATTCCCCAATGATGTTTTATGTGGTGAAAATATACAGTATAGAATAGGTTGAGGGTACTATTGAGAGGGAGTGAATCAATGGTATTTTTTATGAATGTTATTTTATAATCCAATATATATGTTTTTTATAATCCTAAGACTCTCTTTTTTAATTAACACAACCTCACTCAATTATAGTGGAATTTAAGAGAACTGGAACACAAGTATTTACAATTTTCTACATAAAATCGTAATCCTGTGATCATAGGTTAGTCATCCCAATATTAGATTTTCCATGATATGCATAATTGTTTTTACCATAAACAATTTCATTCCAATCCACATAGATTCATTCTATTTTCAAGGTCCCAAGTCATATAAGAGGGCTTTGCAACTTCAAAACACCCTAATAAAATTGTTTGATCCAAATTAACAATGACCCATTTTTATTCCTTGTTGATTCTAAAAAACCTTAAAAATTGACCTTCCTTCATGAACAAAATGGATCAAGAAGTCCACTCATTTACACTTCTTCATGTATAAACTGACAGCTCTACATTATATAATATTCCTCTATCTTGATTATTATTATAAAATATTCAGACTACCTGTTTTCTCTTTAGAACTTTAAATATTTGAGAAAAATAGGTTTCTACCTCGTAGAATGATTCTCAAACTCATAATCATCATCCTCTATTTAATATTGTAATGTATCAGTCTCCCAGTTCCTCAAATTTATTTAACTTTGTATTTATGTGATCTATGTTAATATTAGTTCACAACTTTCTTTATTTTTTCTAAAAATATATATTCAAAAAATAATATAATGAATATTAGATTCCAAAATTGAATTTTGGAAACTCCATTAATTTCCGAAAAAAAGATAAATATATTCATTAAATGGTTCAATGGATACCAAATTAATTTTTTATTCATTCTCATTTGAATTTCCATTCAATAATTACCTTTTAATTTCCAAATTACATGAAATTTTTCTTCTCGTAATTCATCCAATATATATTCTTCATCAATATTAACTGAATTATCCACATGTTCATAGAACTATGATGTGAAACCTATTTATTGTGGTTGGGAAATCATCTCACCATCCATAATCTCCCATGGTTGGTCTCTAATTAATCCCCACATGAGTCATGATCTACTAGAAGTGAGAATTAAATTAGAATCCTTGCAGATCAAAATAATAATTTATTTATTATACATATTTTATTCAGAATTCATAACTCTAAAATTCAAAATTTATTCGTTTCATATGACATTAAATGTCGTAAAAAGTGAAAAGTATATATGGTGCGGAAATAAATTCACTCATATCACTTGACGTTGAATTCATTTATCAAATTTATATGTGACTCTCAATGTTTTACATGATCTTGGGGAAGTTGTACATGACTTAAAGATATATCTGATTTTCATTTTCTATAGAAAATGTCTTCAATGATTCTTCTGAGAGTCATATATGTCCTTTAAAGTCATATATCACTTGAAGACTATACTATGAAATGATATACAGTTGTCTAAAGTCATATTTGGAACCCTTATATTTTGACATGTAAAGAAGTAAATGATTATTAAACATCTACACTTGACCCTACAGAAATGTATAGAAAAACGTTTATAGTATAAAATTTATATAGTCAACTTTTAAACTCTTATGGAAGAGGTAAAAGCATTATATTAAAAAAATATCCATATTTTTCATTTTAATATCCTTAATTAAAATTCCTTCATAACATCTATAACTCATTTTGAGGTCCTGTAAACCAATCAAAGATAAAAAAAACATCAGACGTCATCCAAATATTCTCTTATCACTTGGAATGTCGTCTTACATTTTTTATCACCAACAATATCAACCATGACATCCAATGAAAGCTCCCCATTATCTAGCAGCTTCCAACATCCATTCACAGCCTCCTATAAATATATATTTTCTTATTGAAAAAAATATAATCCATCCAATGGTTCATTCAATATCCCACTTTTTAGTTGTTTTTAATACCACCACATGCATAATATTTCAATTTGTGTACTTCTATTCCCCCTATTAAAAAATTTATGGTGAATACATGACAGGGTCCCCTCATCCTAACTTTCCTCAATTGAAACCAATTACTTCAACCTTTAATAAAACTGAATAAAATCTCATTCCACTTGTGAAACGAATGATACCTCAGGATTTTATTATTATAGTGCCTTCTGTCTGGAAAATCTATGTCTATATAGTCTATCCCTATATTGAAAACAAGTGTTCATAACTAGGGGTATGGATTTTATACATAAATAACCAAACATGTGATACCAAAATAAAATTCACATTTTATGAATGTATAAAAATAGTTTTATTAAGAGAACAAATTCCTCTTCACAAACCACAAAAACCCATCAAATTGTTCAAGTGAAAAGTAATCAAATACATCATTTTCTAATACATTCTTTAACAAACACTACCTCTTTAAAAATTTGTTGAATATAAAAAAATAAAGGTAGTAAATGTGATGGAAAACCCACTTTATCTAGTTTATCATAGATATATATAATTTCCAAATTCATTTCACAATAACTTCATATTATAAATTTTCATCGAATTAAGGGACACAATAAACACCCCCCTTCATTATAGTTGAATGGATCCATGAAGAGAAACTTATTTGTTTTCCCCTTTGTATGACACTCGACTATCATGATCAATTATCTACGTGATATCACAAATAAAAAATAAAAAAAAATTACATTTCGGGGGCCACAGTGTTTCATAGTTGTAACACTGAAGATGATAGTTTCCTTTGAACCTATTACAATATTTACTTCAAAACTAAACACTTATTTTGTAGTTATCATAATTCATAGGTAGCTTACATAAATTCCATCCATAATATACCCCCATATGTTAGTAATTATAATTTTTATTCATGATCTAGGGAACATAATTTCCTTATAATAATATTATATTTCATATAGAATTTTCTTGGAGATATTTATTTCTGTTGTAGTCTTTCATTCATTGCGCATACTTCCAACAAATATTACAAAACGTTTCTTGGATTATCAAGTGACCACATAGAGATAAATTATCATGTTTCTTATGAACATTATAATTTTCTTCTGAAAGTAATATTTTCCATAGATAAATCATCCATATAGGTTATCTCCATTTTTAGGTCCCTCTAAACAGGTCAAGCCAATATTTCAAGCATTCTTTCTTTGCCAACTTCACATTGAATGACGTTTACTTTGTTTTAATATTTATGTTCTTATATTTTATTGAATAATTAAATTTTCCTGATAGTATAGTTATAAACTCATCGTTTTTATGATATTATTTCACAAATCTTCAATATAAATCATTTATATATCCAAATATATTTTGAGTGGAAAAATTTAATGTAGTTGTGTATATGGCTCGATTTCTTTGATATTATATATTAATTTTCACATTGTAGCTCCATAAAGGTTCATTTACTTAACATTATAAATACATATTATACATTAAATTATATGAATTTTGGTAATACCTTACTCAACACCAAAAAACTACATAAAATTTAGGACTCCACTACTATTCCTAGAACTATATAGAATTATTTTTTTCAATTTTCCTATGAAACTTGATCATTATGTATCCTAGAATTAGTGGTATTCTTGAACTTTTCATATCAACCCCTGATGTGGAAGTGTTTATTTTAAAATTATTATATTCTAACCATGTTCCTGATTTTATAATACATAATCTCTTATATGTAATAGGTCTAACTTAAGAATTATTAGATTGAATTTTTACCTAAATGTAGGAGACTTTCATTTCTGCTTCCCCAAAATAGTATCCTTTAATGTCAGTAATTTTTTTGAATTCATTGATGATTTTATTCAATTTAGTATTTAAAACAAGACACATGGTTTTAATCTAAGAAGTCCATATATCTCTTTCCATAAAATTTTATTGAAAGTCATCCACAATCTTATATTGTCGAGTTGTCATTTTTTTCTCTCTTGATCTCATTAATATATGTAACTTCCATTTTAAAACAATATTATTTATTTGTATCTAAATGTTTTTCAATATCTAATATTTTTTACTTTCTTAAACTATGTATGTTTTTCAATACATGCATTCATCCCACTTTTCATCTTCCACTCAGGACCTAACACTTCTTTAGTATCATCAATTCAAGATGTGTCAAAATCCATTCTCAACATGATAAAAAAACTAAACATCATCAACATATTCAATTCATGATGATAATGAGTCTATATTCTTTTTTTTCACATTAAATTACACTTATTTATAGAGAACTCCATCTTATTTTTCCCCTTACTTCTGTTTTTGAGGATTCCTTTGTTCTTTATCTCAATCAGTATCTCAAATATTCTTATATGGATGGTCAATTGAAAAGTTTCATGTGTTATTATAATTGAAGCACCATATTGTTTAATTATTTTTTTAATTACCAAATGACCAAATTATACATTTTTAGGAGAATATGAAATTTCATTTTGAGTTATTCAGTATTCTCATCATCATATAAATTACTTGATTCTGTAGTTTTCTCTACTTTGGGTTTTCCTTTATTCATTGACTCAAATTCTATCTCATCTTTAACTTTATTTCAAAAATATGGATCCTTTATCATTTTATAAACAATGATAATTTTTTAAGCTCATCCAATATAATATATTCCCTCTCATCTAAGGTTAAATCATTTGATTAGGTCTTATTGGAAAATTCCTCATTAATTTTTTGCAATGGTCGAATAATCCAACTTCTCACTGAACCCCCAGATGTTACCTATAACCTGATTGACTCTTCTAATGAAATGTTAAACAATATCATAATCATAAAATATATTTCTTAGAATATAATCCATAGGCTTTATAATCCATAATACTTAAATTAAATTTTTATTTTGTAATAACTATTCAATTTATCTAAAATATCTTTGGAAGTTTAAAGATCCTTTAATTTTTATATATCTTCTCTAACAAGGACATAAAAAACCATTGTATGATTTTCCATGAACCTCCTTATTTGTATTTTCATTAAGTGTCATAAAAACCTCAATAATTGGTGTATATCACACTATTAATAAATCTATTGATTCTAGGAAAAGTTATAAGTTTTATAGAAACATCTTATTCCTCAAGTTGTTATAGTTTTATCCAACTATGTAGGGACACCGATAATATTTATTGAATTTATGATATATATTTTGTGATATTTTATTATATCCAAAAAGGGAATATATATTATCTACGATACAAATTATAGATTCTAGGTTATGGGTACCAATAATTGGGGGTGGCTCAATGGTATATATTTTTGAATATGATTTTGAAATCCAAACTTTGTGGCAGGTTAAAACCGTAATCCTATATTTTTTATTACCTAATACTCACAAGATTATAGTATAATGTAATTATACTATGAGAATGATAATTTAAATGTTTTTATATTAAATCTTACTTATTTACAAGATTTTTTTTGTTTTATTAATCATAGATTTTCATCTGTCTACACAAGTGGTTACAGAATGGAACATTGCAGTCTAATCAAAAATGTTTGAAACATTATTTTGGATCATCAGTCACACAAGAGATTTTATCTGTTTTTCACTACAAACCATAATTCCACGATCCAATGTAATTAATATCTCTATCGATTCCAAATTTCTTATACACAACTTTAAAAAATGATCATATTCCATGAACAATATGGATCAATTGGTCCACTCATGTAGACTTCTTCATGTCTATATAGCCAGACCATCTTCAAAAATTTAATGGCTTATATTCTTATCATTCTCAAAACATCATTCAATATGTTTTCTCTATATAACATTGAATTCATTGAATCGATTTGAGTTTTTCTACTAAAATGACACTATACTTCAATATATATTTTATTTATTTGATGATTTGAATCACCATACACTCAATTATTCTAAATTCTATCAACCATTATTTTGACATTCTCCAAAAATATTTTCCTCAACTTTATTTTTTTCTAGTCATATATTTTTAGAAACAAATATCAGGAATAAGAATTTTTAAAATTGTAATTCAGAAAATACGTTGATCTTCCGTAGAACCAGGGATCTCTTCATTTAAATAGTATAATGGATTACAAATTTATCATTCAATAAAGCTCATTACAATTATAGAACAAGAATTTATTTTAAATATCTAATATTTTTGGGTGTTTATTTATTTTATTTATTCAATGAAACCAGTTAAATTAGTCTTCTATGAAAGATCCACAAGTGTATATCACCCCAAAATGGAACCACCTTTTTCTGGTGTGGAACTCAACTCAAAATCCATCATCTCCATTGTATTCTCTTCCTTTAATTTAGTCATTAAAAAAAACCGACTAATATTTATAGTGATGTTTTAATACTTGAATATTAGAATAATCATTGACACATTTTTTCTCCTTTAATTCAAAATTATAAATTCTAAAATTCTGAAATTTCTCATTTCATATGACATTATAAGATTTACAAAGTGAAAAAGTTTTAAAGTGTATAAATAAAGTCATATGTAGTAATCAAAAATTTTACATGATTTTAAAAATTATAAAGAACACTAAATGTCATATATAACCATAAGGATTTCATATGTGACTCTGTGAAATGGCCTAATATCACTATATTAGGAAAAAAACACATGATATTCTTCACAAAGTCATGTATAACCATTAAATTCATACACCCACAAAAGTATAATGGTGGTAAAATACATTCATTAATTAAAATTTATATGTGAAACCCTAAATTTTGGACGTTCAAAGACTTACATAGCCATTAATGTAGTTGTCTTGACCTTAAAGTCTAGCACCATGTCCAAGTTATATGCTAGAAATGTTATACACTCAAAATGTATGTTTGTATGTATGATCTAAAATACTTGTCATTAGAACTTATACATAATTTCTAGATTTATAAACATCCATAAAATTATTTTACAACCTCTTCAACTAATTCTGAGGACTTGTTATCTAGTAAAATAATAAATACCTCAAACTGAAACCAGATAATATTTTCTCAAATGGACAGTCATCATAATTTATTTAATAGCTACTTTATCGAGAATAACATCCATTTCCAATATCCCACTACCCAGGTGATTTCAACATCCATTAAAAATTTCTTATCAAATCATATAAACTGGTTGACAATAAATAAAATTCTTTTATTTCGAACGTTATCTATTTATAACTTATTATTACTTACTTTTTTTTGGATAATGTTAAATTTATGAGTATCTTTTTTATTTATTGTGGGTAAACCAAATTAAAATAATTATACATATACCTTAAAAAATATATGTTATCCATATCCAATTAATGAGATAACTATTTCCTTATAGTGGTCTTTCTGGGGTCTTTTTCATCATGAACATAATTAATAACATAGAAAATTTTATCAAATATTTTTTTTTCAGTTTTGTCAATTTATTCATATATTAATTTCATATAAATATATTTTTATTACAAAAAAATGAATGATAAATATTATTATAGTGAAACTCAAGTAACAAGGGTAGTTTGAGAAAGTGAAAAATATCCAAAATATTTCAACTTCATTAGATTGTTAAATTCATTAATGTTATTTTACCATTTTAATTGTATATGTGATAGAGTATTTGTAGTCACTATGTTCCATGAGTATGATTTTAGGGACGTTAACATAAATTTTCATATATAAAATTTATTTTATTATAATAAAAGTATTATATTGAGACAAACCAAAAAATGTAAATGATTCAATATTAAATAAATGTTTCACAAGTATACTAAATAAATAATAACATAGTTAATCAAAATTTTCTTGTATATTTGTGTTTTGAAATATATTATGGTGGATATATATATAACACGAGGTTTTCTAAATTCAATTGGGAACGTTATTTCTAGGTTTTTTAATTATATAGTACTAAATTTTATTATAATTTTTTAATGTTTTATTTAAAAAAAATATAATTCCATCACAAAATAGTTATTAGTTGTTAAAAACTGCACCAAAATAGGAATTTAAAGTTGATAATTTGAATTTTAAAATAAATATTTGGTGTTTATATATTATTTTTCCATAGAATGGGTCATATGACGATATATATTAAATGGTTTATGATCACAAGACACATACACACACATGTATTCCTTTTGAATAAATATATTAAATTATATTTATTATCCAAAAAGATATATTAAGGGTTTTTAGTAGATATATATAATAAAATTTGATAAATGTAATCACACACCCCTTTGAGATAATCAACCATGATGTGTATTGGAATGATTAAATTTACACTATAAAACACCAATATCATATTTATATATATTAATATTTTCTAGTTGTGAGTTTGATCTTGTTCTATAAGTAGAAACATATGGGTTCAATCCTATAAAGTTATTTAGTGGATACTGAATGAACATTATTCTTTTCATGGACCCTTTTTACATCATTTTTATGTTATCTACTCTTTATTGAAATAAAATATAGTGAATGGAATTGGGAAATATTCAACTACGTGAAATGTCACCCTCTGCAAATGATTGATGTCTACATAATCGAATTTATAGTCTTCCTTAGTAAAATAAGGATATTATTAGTTGGTCATTAAAAGCCTTTAATATTTAAATATTACTTATTTTAAATAAATATTCGTTATGTAACATTACATTCCATATCAAAACTATAATGTTTTCGTGTCTATGGAAACTTATATATATATATATAACTGGTATAAAAATGATCAACATCGTCTCCAACTTAGTTCATTACAACTTTTACACTTCTTAGTTGTATAATACATAGAAATATTCCTCATATCCTTGGAAAAAGAAAACATAATAATGGGTGAGTTAATGTGTAGAGACCCGAAGCTGGACGTACATGGACATTACATTACTTCTGCGGAATACTTAGTACATAACAAAAACACACACACAAGGATCGTAAGAGTTTAGTGTCTTTGGAAACTCGGAACGTAATCTTCTAATCGTAGTGAAAGATCTTCAATATCTCCCATAAAGATCTTCCCTTTTTTTTACCTAAAACCTTTCTTTATATCCTGGGGAAAAGAAAATAGAAAAGGGTGAGCTCAAATGCTCACTAAGGGTAAACAAAAGAAAAATCAATCACATCATATTCATAAGAACATAACTTTTGGAAATCTTAACCTACAAAAGAGAGCATAATTTCATAACATGGGATAAATCATAGTAGTGAAAAGAAATCCCAATAAGCATAATATAAAACATAAAACTTTGTGGCATACACACATAATCATAGAGAATCATTTCTTGTTAGTCATGACTCATTGCCAAGACTATCTTAGTGGACAAAGTCCCTTTCTGAATCGAGTCACCCTCGTTTCAGTCCTGTTTCACTGAACTGGTACAACCTACCATTCCAGCCATGTCTATCTCATGAGATATGAAATATTTACCCAATGCATTGGAGAGAGATATAGGTCCCACCCATCTTATAATTAATCCTTTCTTATGTGTGCCACATAATCATAAACCATACATCATAGCGTAACCCATGTAATAAAAATGGGATTCTTAAACAACATGACATCATAAAACAATTCATATAAGATAAAGGAACTCATAAAAATATTTCCATCACAACATAATCAAATCATTGTAATAATAGGGATAAAAACAGAACCCTTTTATTATCTTAGATGGAAAATAACTTTGATAAAATACTTGAACTCCATTCTTGAGGAAAATATCCTTTCTACTTCAAAAACACTTTTCTTTTCTTAACATGTCATACAATTATAAACTAAAATAAGTTGATTAAAAATATTCTTAAAAACTTATAAAAGAAGATTATTGGAAATAATGTTTTAAAAATCCATTCTTGTCGTATAAGTTAAAAAAACATTCTTCGCACTTTTGTCGGAAAAGTCAAAAAGTAGCTCGTACGAAAAATGACAAAAGATTCCTTTCATATTCTTTACTAAAAACTCACCAAAGGGTAAAATTGGATTTAAACATTTTTAGGTGGATAATATTACATATTCAGGAAACATGGATGTGGATGATAAAATACACCCCAGTAAATAGTAAAGTATAAACAATCTCGGATAAAAATGAGATTGTGATATTTCCCTTACCTTAGGTCCGACTTGCTTTGTAAGTGTCTGAACCTCCTGTATAATGATTTAAATCATGTTATTGACTTATTAAAGAATCATATTTATTGTTATTATATCATATATGGTCCACTTATGACTTTATATTACCCGTTCTTTTTTAAATTCATGTTAAAGTAGCGTTTTGGGTAAAATCGTCTCATTTGTCATTTCTGTTTTTAAATTGTAATTATTCATATGATTACTTAGATCATGATTACTTAATTATAGAATATAAAACATGATTTATATATATATATATTCAGAATATACATATATAATAAATCAGTAAATGGAAAGAAATACACCGTTCATGGAGACAGTAGTCCGTACGTACGCATGAACGCTCTTTTCATTTCCTTATTGAAATGAATGGAATTAAGTAGATGACATACATATAAATAATTACAGTATCATTATCAGGTCATATATTTCATTAGTACTTATTATATATACTTTATAATCATTCATAAATGGTTAATCATTGAGAATGAATCTCATCGCATCGTGGAGACGGTAGTCCGTACGTACGCACGAGCGATGATATCGTTCCCATGGTCGTGGAATTGTGTTTATGTGTATGTATACTATTTCAGTATCAATATCACATTATAATAATCATATATAGTTACTCATTACACCTTTATACCCATCCAATTAAGGTGGTGGCGGAAAATAGATTACACCACGGCGTGGAGACGGTATTCCGTACGTACATACGCGAGGTGATTTCCTTTTTCTGTAGGATGGATAGAAGGTTAATTAGAGTTTATTCATATTTATAATAACATATAAGTATATAATAAATACTTATGTTATTAATTTATCATGAAACAACTAAATAAGAAGAAGTTGAAGAAGAAAGAAATTGAAAAAGATCGGTAATGGATATTACCTCTTTTTGATGCGCCTTTTCTTAGCCTCCACTTAATGAAATAAGGATGGTCTTTGAAGAAGACCAGGACCTCTAGGATGATACTAGGGATGTGGAGAAGGGATTTTGGCAGGTTTTGGCCGATCTTGAATGCTCAACGTTGTGTGAGGAAGAGAGGGAGGAGGTGCCCTTTTATAAGGGAGGAGAGGGGCACCTTAGGAGTATCTCAAAATATTATTATAATAAAGTCAAAATCGGTTTATAATGGTTCAAAAGGGTCTTATTTAGAATATAAAGTGGTTATGGCTCTAAATAATATCAACCAATAGGATTTAGACATGTTTAGGTTATTATTTAAACCTTATCAATTAGATTTAACTTTAAGTTAAATAATTTAACTTTTACCGTGTTTTTTTGTTTTCTTACACTATATGGTTAATATACTTACTATAACATGCCAAACGAACACGAAATTGTTTATTATTAATATATATATCCGTATCTATGTCATTTGGCCGAACCTTATATTTTTAGGAATAAAATAACAATTAATAATATAATATTTGATTTCAAAAACTATTTTGTGTCAATTTTGACACTATTTGATATATGATTTTTGTGAAAGTCATAACAGAATTATATGTTCTAAACAAGTTGATTAACTCAACAATAATATATCATAGTATCCTAGAAAATTAGTGGAATTCATAAAAAGTCTTAAATTACATTTATTTTGGTATTTATAATATCAATTATGTCAATATTTCATTAATAAGATAATTACTGCATCATCTTTGTGTCCTAAATAAATTAACTTATTTGATGTATAAAAATTATAAATAAAATACCATTATGTAGGGAATTTTTATATATTTCTAATGAATATTTACAATAGAATTTATCTTATGTATAACGTTATATTAAAAATGTTTTAGTAAATAAACTTTGATTTTAACTCTTTTAACTCTTCTTTGAATTAAATAATAATAAATGTCCTAATCTAATACAAGTGCGCCTAAATGATAATATTTTACACTTAAGGTTGTTTTTGGTCGAGATAAACTTGTCCAATAGGATTAGGACATGTGTTTGGGTAATATTAATATCATTTTTACCCTTAATTACCCTATTTACTTTTAACTGTGGTAAATAAAAGTAAAAAGTTACTACTCACCAAAAATTATTTTCATCTCATTAAACCACATTTTACTTACTGACATCAACCGTGTCTCTCAGATTTTTTAAATTCCATTCACAGAAGCGGTAAAATTATGTTTTATGAAAAATTCAGTTTTTTAACTACCACTTAGTAGTTTCACTATTCATCAAAAATTGATGTTTTTCAGAACAATGCCAAAATTTCAACCTAAGCTGTATGTCATATTCCAAATTCAAAAATGAAGTCTATTTTACAAAATTAATAACATAGAAGTTGTATTAATTAATTTTATAATTAAATCCCGCTGTTATAACAAATAGCGTGTTTTTAAGAAACAATATATATCCAAAGATTGACACTTGTTTATGTCTGGTTTAAATGTGAAATTACATCCAATGAACAACATTGTATTAAATTGTAAATATATATTATAAATTTACTTTAAAACCACTAAAATTAATAATTTATCACTATTAATTATTTTGATTAAAAAAGTTGTTTTTAATTATAATTTAGTAATTTTCACTATTCATCAGAATATGAAAGTTATCCGAAAAGTACCAAAATTTCACCTTAAGCTAAATTCGATACTCTGAATCCAAAAATGAAGTCCATTTTGAGAGCAAAAATTTCTAAAATTTTAAAAGGTGGTTATTACTATTCATAACGGCTAGTTATAATAATATTTTAATAGCATATCGTTGTTTAGTGAAACTCGGTATTGCGTACTACACACGCTATCGAGGAAGGCCGCGATTGCGTGTAATGCAAGGCAAGTCAAGGATGTGTGTTGTGCAAGATCCTTTTTGTGTAGCGTACAACACAATACATTAATAAAATTAAAAAGAATATTTTTCATAAAATCTCAGGCTGTTAAATTCTACCCCCCTTAAAATGAATTTCACCCTCAAAATTCATCGGGGTTATAAATGGTTTACTATTTGAAAGTTTCTTTAATAGAAACCCACATCGTAAAAAAGAATACCAAAACTTGGCTTTAAAAACTAAAGTATGAAATGTAACGATTAGCCAAATAACCTAATCACTGGGTTTCCACATAGGTGAAAATATGGATATGGAAGAGAAATCTAACCATCATGTTCTGATTGAGAGTGGTAGAGAACATGGCTATGGAAAAGCCAGTAATCACAAATCCATAGATTTGTGATGATATAAGGTACCATCTGATTCATCAGGTATAAGATCACTAGGACAACATTTTTGGTTTTCAAGATCATTTCCCTAAAGTTGAAAATTTTCATTAGAATAAATACTTAATTTATTTTGGTACAATCTCACTGTTGTTCGTTCCTTGAACAATTTCCACTTCATCTCTTAAATAAATGAAGTTGAATTTGTTATTCGTGAAGTGTTAGCAGATCATGTGATAGAATGACGGGTCATTCCATCTGTCTCAAACAAAAGGTTAGCAAAAATTATATACATAAGTCGATCTATAGTGAGATTAATCATATATGGTTTCTAAAATGGACTTATACTTCATATATCATACTGGTTAGTATAATAAAACTAGTTTCTACTAAACAGGGACTTCCTGTAGGCTAGTGGTAGGTGATAAAGGCCAGTCGCACTTCGGTTGTGGGTTCGATTCCCACAGCCTTGTCTGACATTATGGGTTGTCGCCTGTTCTGCAGGTTGTCCTTTTTCTAAAACTATATTACTATAACATCCCATCAATAATATCGAAAAAACTTTTATCCTTAAACAATACTAACTTATGTACAACAGAATCCATTCCAATCTTTAGGCTTATCCATAATACTGCAGTCCACTCTCATAACACAGTGAAAACAATTACCAGAGATTTAACACCATCGTCGATCCCCATATATCATAAGATATGTTTTGTTGGTCACATTCCAAAAATTCAAAGTCCTTAATCGTGTATTCTCTTGAATACCTTAGTGAAAACATGAATTCAGTTAAAAGTTAACACTTTCCACATACCAAAATCCTCAAAATTCTATATACTCAAACCATGATATCACTTAGTCCTTATATCAATCATGAGCTCATGAATACTGTTAAACATTTCATTTTCTCATTTTCCCTTCATTATGCGCAGATCATCTTATTTCCATAAATATTCCAATAATCCATGATACAATATTATTTTGGAATCCCATTACATAAACACTTAATCATTCCACCACATCATTGTCATATTTAACATCGCCAATAGTGATCACATGTGACTTCCCTTTGTCCTTTTCCTTCAGTGGTTGCTCATGTTGATCATCACTAACCCGTGGATTAGGGCATTTATTAGCATAATGCCCCATTTCCTTGCACTTGAAGAATTGAAGTGTTGGTGGTGCGTTCTCTGCAGTGTTTGCTTTATTCAAATCATTAGAAACCCTTTTTCCATTACTTCGACACTCAACCGCTCGATGACCTTCTTTTCCACACTTAAAACATTTTCTAGTCCCTTTAAGACAATCTCCACCATGCTTCGTTCCACACTTTGTGCATAAGTAAACATTCATCTTCTTTTCACCATTATTCTGAGATTTCTCCTTGAACTCCATCTTTCATTTCTCGTCAAAACCATGAGATGGATATATAACACCAACTTCCATTTCTACCTTGATAGCACAACGCACAATTTCTTCATAGCTACTGAAGTCTTTTATAGCGAATTCCCTTCGAAGACTTGGTTTTAAGCCACTGAAAAATCGATCAACTTTACTTTCAGGTTGGATGATAATGCCAGATTCATACCTTGCAAGTCTTGTAAAATTCGCTTCGTATATACCAACAGATTCATCATCCTTTTACTTTAGTTCAAGAAACTCCTTCTCCATCTTTGTTCGAAGAATACGAGGGAAGTAATTACTGAAAAACAAGTTCTTGAACTCATCCCATTCCATGGACTCAATTTCATCTCTTGGCCTCGTATTCTTGATAAGATTCCACCATTGATCAACTTCACCTTCCAAATGATATACTGCTAAGATGAATTTATCATGTTCAGAACATTGAAGAACTGAAAATATCTTTTCAGTGGTACTGATCCATTGTTCAGCAACAAGTGGATCGGAAGTCCCACTGAAAGAAGGTGTACGTTGCCTCATGAAGGACTCAATAGAATACTGTTCCTTTCTCTGCTCATTTGGAAGTCCAGAATGATTCATAGCTTGTGTAAGGATAGCAATAAGATTTTGCACTCCATCTCCCATAACATTTGTTTTTTCAGGAGGACAATCATTGCACTGTCCATTGCATTGATCAACACAGTTTCTTCGGGTTCCAGCCATCGTCTAAAACCCAAAAAGAATAGTGTGAGAAGCAAAAATCATGCTAGGGAAAACAGGATAATAAAGGGGGAGTACCTTCAATATCTAACATCTTAGGTTTAATTCTATGATTGTTAGCGTAGTTCTAGTACTATAACCTATACGTATACTTAACCTTAGGTACATCCCTAGATATACCGTAGAAATATATCTAGGGATCTCCCTAACATTTTCGCATCCTTGTTTCCAAAGTTTGACTAAACCTTTCCTCTGATACCAACTGTAGAGACCCGAAGCTGGACGTACATGGACATTACATTACTTTTGCGGAATACTTAGTACATAACAAAAACACACACACAAGGATTGTAATTGTTTAGTGTCTTTGGAAACTCGGAACGTAATCTTCTAATCGTGGTGAAAGATCTTCAATATCTCCCATAAAGATATTCCCTTTTTTACCTAAAACCTTTATTTATATCCTGGGGAAAAGAAAACATAAAAGGGTGAGCTCAAATGCTCAGTAAGGGTAAACAAAAGAAAAATCAATCACATCATATTCATAAGAACATAACTTTTTGAAATCTTAACCTGCAAAAGAGAGCATAATTTCATAACATGGGATAAATCATAGTAGTGAAATGAAATCCCAATAAGCATAACTTAAAACATAATACTTTGTGGCATACACACATAATCATAGAGAATCATTTCTTGTTAGTCATGACTCATTGCCAAGACTATCTTAGTGGACAAAGTCCCTTTCTGAATCGAGTGACCCTCGTTTCAGTCCTGTTTCACTGAACCGGTATAACCTACCATTCCTGCCATGTCTATCTCATGAGATATGAAATCTTTACCCAATGCATTGGAGGGAGATATAGGTCCCACCCATCTTATAATAAATCCTTTCTTATGTGTGCCACATAATCATAAACCATACATCATAGAGTAACCCATGTAATAAAAATGGGATTCTGAAACAATATGACATCATAAAACAATTCATATAAGATAAAGGAATTCATAAAAATATTTCCATCACAACATAATCAAATCATTGTAATAATATGGATAAAAACAGAACCCTTTTATTATCTTAGATGGAAAATAATTTTGGTAAAATACTTGAACTCCATTCTTGAGGAAAATATCCTTTCTACTTCAAAAACACTTTTCTTTTCTTAACATGTCATACAATTATAAACAAAAAGAAGTTGATTAAAAATAAACTTAAAAACTTATAAAGGAAGATTCTTGGAAATAATGTTTTAAAAATCCATTCTTTCCGTATAAGTTAAAAAAACATTCTTCGTACTTTTGTCGGAAAAGTCAAAAAGTACCTCGTACGAAAAATGACAAAAGATTCCTTTCATATTATTTACTAAAAACTCACCGAAGGGTAAAACTGGATTTAAAAATTTGTAGGTGGATAATATTACATATTCAGTAAACATGGATGTGGATGATAAAATACACCTCAGTAAATACTAAAGTATAAACAATCTCGGATAAAAATGAGATTGTGATATTTCCCTTACCTTAGGTCCGACTTGTTTTGTAAGTGTCTGAACCTCCTGTATAATGATTTAAATCATGTTATTGACTTATTCCAGAATCCTATTCATTGTTATTATATCATATATGGTCCACTTATGACTTTATATTACCCGTTCTTTTGTAAATTCATGTTAAAGTAGCATTTTGGGTAAAATCGTCTCATTTGTCATTTCTGTTTTTAACTTGTAATTATTTATATGATTATGTAGATCATGATTACTTAATTCCAGAATATAAAAAATTATTTATATATATATATATTCAGAATATAAATATATAATAAATCAGTAAATGGAAAGAAATACACCGTTCATGGAGACGGTAGTCCGTACGTACGCATGAACACTGTTTTCGTTTCCTTATTGAATTGAATGGAATTAAGTATATGACATACATATAAATAATTCCAGTATCATTATCAGGTCATATATTTCATTAGTACTTATTATATATACTTTATAATCATTCATGAATGGTTAATCATTGAGAATGAATCTCATCGCGTCGTGGAGACGGTAGTCCGTACGTACACACGAGCGATGATATCGTTCCCATGGTCGTAGAATTGTGTTGAAGTGTATGTATACTATTTCAGTATCAATATCACTTTATAATAATTATATATACTTACTCATTACACATTTATACCCATCCAATTAAGGTGGTGGCGGAAAATAGATTACACCACGACGTGGAGACGGTATTCGGTACGTACGCACGCGAGGTGATTTCCTTTTTCCGTAGCATGGATAGAAGTTTAATTAGAGTTGTTTCATATTTATAATGACATATCAGTATATAAGAAATACTTCTGTTATTAATTTATCATGAAACAACTAAAGAAGAAGAAGTTGAAGAAGAAAGAAATTGAAAAAGATCGGTAATGGATATTACCTCTTTTTGACGCGCCTTTTCTTAGCCCCCACTTAAAGAAATAAGGATGGTCTTTGAAAAATACCAGGACCTCTAGGATGATACTAGGGAAGTGGAGAAGGGATTTTGGTAGGGTTTGGCCGAGCTTGAAGGCTCAAAGTTGTGTGAGGAAGAGAGGGATGGGGTTCCCTTTTATAAGGGAGGAGAGGGGCACCTTAGGAATATCTCAAAATATTCTTTTATATTAAAGTCAAAATCGGTTTATAATTGTTCCAAAGGGTCTTATTTCGAAGCTAAAGTGGGGATGGGTCGAAATCCTATCAACCAATAGGATTTAGACAAGTTTAGGTTATTATTTTAACCTTATCAATTAGATTTAACTTTAAGTTAAATAATTTAACTTTTACCGTGTTTTTTTGTTTTCTTACACTATATGGTTAATACACTTACTATAACATGTCAAACGAACTCCAAATTTATTATTATTAATATATATATCCTTATCTAAGTCATTTGGCCTAACCATATATTTTTAGGAATAAAATAAAAATTAATAATATAATATTTGATTTAAAAACTATTTTGTGTCAATTTTGACACTATTTGATATATGATTTTTGTGAAAGTCATAACAGAATTATATGTTCGAACAAAGTTGATTAAATCAACACTAATATATCATAGTAAGCTAGAAAATTCGTGTAATTCATTAAAAGACTTAAATTACATTTATTTTGGTATTTATAATATCAATTATGTCAATATTTCATTAATAAGATAATTACTGCATCATCTTTGTGTCATAAATCAATTAACTTATATGATGTCTAACAATTACAAATAAAATACCATTATGTAGTAAATCTTTGTATCTTTCTAATGAAAATTTACAATAGAATTTATCTTATGTATAACCCTATATTAAAAATGTTTTAGTAAATAAACTTTGATTTTAACTCTTTTAACTCTTCTTTGAATTAAATAATAATAAATGTCCTAATCTAATCCAAGTGGGCCTAAATGATAATATTTTACACTTAACGTTGTTTTTGGTCGAGATACACTTGTCCAATAGGATTAGTACATGTGTTAGGGTAATATTAATATCATTTTTACCCTTAATTACCCTATTTACTTTTAACCGTGGTAAATAAAAGTAAAAAGTTACTATTCACCAAAAATTATTTTCATCTCATTGAACCACATTTTACTTACTGAAATCCACCGTGTCTCTCGGATTTTTGAAATTCCATTCACAGAAGCGGTAAAATTAAGTTTTATGAAAATTTCAGTTTTTTAACTACCACTTAGTAGTTTCACTATTCATCAAAAATTGATGTTTTTCAGAACAATGCCAAATTTTCATCCTAAGCTATATTTTATAATCCAAATTCAAAAATGAAGTCTATTTTACCAAATTCATAAAATAGATTTGTATTAATTAATTTTATAATTAAATCCCGCTGTTAAAACAAATAGCGTGTTTTTAAGAAACAATATCTATCAAAAGATTGACACTTGTTTATGTCTGGTTTAAATGTGAAATTACATCCAATGACCAACATTGTATTAAATTGTAAAAATATATTCTAAATATACTTTAAAACCACTCAAATTAATAATTTATCACTATTAATTATTTTGATTAAAAAAGTTGTTTTTAATTATAATTTAGTAATTTTCACTATTCATCAGAATATGAAAGTTATCCGAAAAGTTCCAAAATATCACCTTAGGCTAAATTCGATACTCCAAATCCAAAATGGAAAGTCCATTTTGAGAGCTAAAATTTCTAAAAATTTAAAAGGTGGTTATTACTATTCATAACGACTAGTTATAATAATATTTTAATAGCATATCATTGTTTAGTGAAACTCGGTATTGCGTACTACACACGCTATCGAGGAAGGCCGCGATTGCGTGTAATGCAAGGAAAGTCAAGGATGTGTGTTGTGCAAGCTCCTTTTGGTGTAGCGTACAACACAAGACATTAATAAAATTAAAAAGAAAATTTTTCATAAAATCTCGGGCGGTTACATAATATGCTCAATAAGGGTAAATATGGGAGATAATAGTCAATGATATTTTGTATGCATAACATGAGCATAACAGAATGATAATATGTTATTAATATTTGGAAAACATACCTAGAAGTTCATAGATAATAATCATGGTTCATGGAATAAATCATGGAAATTCATAAGACATGAATTATAAATAAATAAATGAATATGATCCATGAGAGGTAAATATTCGAATAGGATTGTAACAACCCGAGATTTTATAAGATACTTTCTTTTTAATTTCATTAATATCTTCTATTGTACAACACACCAATATTATCTTGCGCTATATGCAAAACTGTATTAGCTTGTAGTAAACGCAACACTTTTCTTGGCTCTTGTTACACACAATTTCAAGTTCGTTTGATAGAAGTTATTCTACGCAACATTGAGTGTATATATATATATGTATATTCAATGTATAAATAAAATATGGTTGGATTCTGTTATACGTAACAAAAAAGGAGTTGTGCACTACACGCAACCCTGACTTGGCTTGCATTACACGCAATCGCGACCTTCCTCGATAGCGTGTGTTGTACGCAATACCATGTTTTACTAAACAACAATATATTATTATAATATAGTTATGAACTAGCTGTTATGAGTGTTAACTAAATTTTGAATTTTAAAACATTATTATTCATCTTACACATTTCTAGAACATGGTATAAGAACAAAATAAATTTTTCGGGTAAAATAAGTATTTTTCAAAAAATGTAGTTTTGCAGCCTTTTGATGGCGCATCCACATTAAATCTAGTTTTTGACATGTTTATTAGTTCAATTTTACAAAATAAAATTCTTATTTTGAATCAGGATATAAAAATTTACATTAGATAAAGTTTTGATATTTTTCCGATAACTTTCATATTTTAATGAATAGTAAAAACACGCTATATTTTAATTAAAAAAACTTTTTTCATCATAATATCTTATGTGGTTAAATTATAATATTGAATGGTTTTAATGTATAAATAGAATATATTTTTTCCATTTAATATAATTTATGTCATTAGCATTGATTTTACTTTGAATTCATAGGTTAAATCAATTCAATATTTTGCAATGTTTTAAAGAAAAACCTGTTTTCTTTCGACAACGGGATTAATTTTAACTTAATTTATGAATCTATTTTATAATGAATTTGTAAAAATGGATTCCATATTTGGAATCAGTGGGTCCAAATTATGTTAATAAGCTACTTTTTATTTTTGTGCATTGTGAATAGTAACTACGGTAAATTTTATTTACTATAGTTAAAGGTAAGTCGGGTAATTAAGGGTAAATATAAGATTATAAAATTACCATAACACTTGGAAAAATCCCATTGGATGGATAAAACTAGACCCTTATAACCTAAGGGTCGGATTAGATTCATTTTAGGGACATTTGTCCATGAAAATAATTTAATTATTATTAAAACCAAAGAATGTGACAACATGTCACTTTCTTAAATCCTATAAGTATAATAATTTTCATACTGTGATAAACTTCATTACACTTAGAACATGAATAGTATCCAGAAATCAAATACAATTATATACATCATAGGAATTTATTTAGAATTTTTAGGGATTAAATAATTATCATTTATTATGACACAAAGATGATGCAGTAATTGTCTTATTAATGAAATATTGACATAATTGATGTTATAAATTCCCAAATAAATGTAATTGGAGACTTTTTATGACTTACATTAATTTTATAGGTTAATATGACATGTTATTGATGATATAAGTAACTTGGTTTGAACTTATCATTCTGTTATGAATTTCATAAAAATCATGTACCAAATAGTGTCAAAATTGACATAATTTAGTTTTTAAAACAAATATTATATTATTAATTGTTATTTAATTCCTAAAAATCTAAGGTTCGGCCAAATGACTTAGATATGGATAGATATATTAATAATAAACAACTTGGGGTTCGTTTGGCTTGTTATGGTAAGTTTATTAACCATATAGTGTAAGAAAACAAAAAGACGCGGTAAAAGTTAAATTATTTAACATAGAGTTAAATCTAATTGATAAGGTTAAAATAATAACCTAAACTTGTCTAAATCCTATTGGATGAGAGGATTTCGACCCATCCCCACTTTAGCTTCTAAATAAGACCCTTTGGAACCATTATAAACCTAATTTTACCTTAATATAAAATAATATTTTGAGATTTTCCTAAGGTGGCCCTCTCCTCCCTAATAAAAGGGCACCTCCTCCCCCTCTTCCTCACCCCACTTTGAGCCTTCAAGCTCGGACAAACCCTACCAAAATATCTTCTCCACTTCCCTAGTATCATCCTAGATTTCCTGGTCTTCTTCAAAGACCATCCTTAGTTCTTTAAGTGGAGGTTCAGTGAAGGCGTGTCAAAAAGAGGTAATATCCATTACCGATCTTTTTCAATTTCTTTCTTCTTCAACTTCTTCTTATTTAGTTGTTTCATGGTAAAGTAATAACATCATTATTTATTATATACTTATATGTAATTATAAATATGAAACAACTCTAATTAACCTTCTATTCGTCCTACGGAAAAAGGAATTCACCGCGTGTGCGTACGTACGGAATACCGTCTCCACGCCGTGGTGTAATCTATTTTCCGCCACCACTTTAATTGGATGGGTATAATGGTCTAATGAGTAACTATATATGATTATTATAAAGTTATATTGATACTGAAATATTATACAAACACTTCAACACAATTCCAAGACCATTGGAACGATATCATCGCTCGTGTGTACGTACGGACTACCATCTCCACGACGCGATGAGATTCATTATCCATGTTAACCATTCCAGAATGATTATAAAGTATATATAATGAATAATAATGAAATATATGACATTTTAAATCTACTGGATTTATGTATATATATATTTATGTCATCTACTTACTTCCATTCAAGACAATAAGGAAAGGAAAACAGCGTTCATGCGTACGTACGGACTACCGTCTCCATGAACGGTGTGTTTCCTTTCATTTATCTATCTATTATATATATATATATACAGAATATATATGATATATAAATCATTTTTTATATTCTGGAAGTAATTAAATCATGATATAACTAAGAATAATGTCAAGAACAACAAGTCCAAACACCTACGATAAATGAAACGATTTTACCCAAAACGCTTCTTGAACATGGAATTTACAAACGAACGGGTAATATAAAGTCATAAGTGAACCATATATGATATCATAACAATGAATATGATTCTTTAATAAGTTAATAACATTATTTAAATCATTATACAGGTGGATCGGATACGTACAAAGCATATCAGACATAAGGTAAGGGAAATATCACAATCTCATTTTTATCCGAGATTGTTTATACTTTAGTATTTACGGGGGTGTAATTTATCATCCACATCCATGTTTCCTCAATATTTAATATTATTTCCATCCACATACAATTATTTAAATCCAATTTTACCCTTCGGTGTGTTTTTAGTAAAAGATATGAAAGGAATCTTTTGTCGTTTTTCGTACGAGGTGCTTTTTGACTTTTCCGACAAAAGTACGAAGAATGTATTTTTTAACTTATACGACATGAATGGATTTTTAAAACATTATTTAAAAAAAGATTCCTTTAAAAGTTTTCAAGTTTGTTTTTAATCAACTTCTTTGAGTTTAAAATTGTATGACATGTTAAGAATGGAAAAGTGTTTTTGAAGTAGAAACGATATTTTCCTCAAGAATGGAGTTCAAGTGTTTTATAAAAATTATTTTCCATCTAAGATAATAAAGGGATCTGTTTTTATCCATATTATTACATTGATTTGATTATGTTGTGATGGAATTATTTTTATGGTTTCCTTTATCTTATAGGAATTGTTTTATGATGTCCTGATGTTTAAGATTCCCATTTGTATTACATGGGTTATGCAATGATGTATGATTTATGATTTTGTGGCACACATAAGAATTGTATAATTATGAGATGGTTGGGACCTATATCTCTCTCCAATTCATTGGTTAAATATTTTATATCCCATGAGATAGACATGGCTGGAACGGTAGGTTATACCGGTTCAGTGAAACAGGACTGAAACGAGGAGTGAACTCGGTTCCGAAAGGGACTTTGTCCACTAAGATAGTCTTGGAAATGAGTCTTAACTAATAAGAAATGATTCTCTATGATTATGTGTGTATTCCAAAAAGTTTCAGGTTTTATGTTATGATTATTGGGATTACATTTCACTACTATGATTTATCCCATGTTATGAAATTATGATCTCTTTTGCAGGTTAATATTTCCAAAAGATATGTTCTTATGAATATGACGTGAATGATATTTCTTTTGTTTACCCTTAATGAGAATTTGAGATCACCATTTTATGTTTTCTTTTCCCCATGACATAATGAAAGGATTTAGGTTTTAAAAAAAAGAAGATCTTTATGGGAGATTAAGAAGATCTTTCACCACGATTTGAAGATTATATTCCGAGTTTCCAAAGACACTAAACTATTACAGTCCTTGTGTGTGTGTTTTTTTTATGTACTAAGTATTCCGAAAAAGTAATGTAATGTCTATGTACGTCAAGTTTTGGGTCTCTACTATTGGTATCAGAGGAAAGGTTTAGTCAACCTTTGGAAACTAGGATGCGAAAACGTTAGTGAGATCCCTAGAGATATTTCCAAGGTATGTCTAGGGATGTCCCTAAGGATAAGTATACGTATAGGATATAGACCTAGAACTATGGTAACGATATTAGATTAAACCAAAGATGTTAGATATTGAAGTTACCCCCCCTTTATTATGATTTTTTCCTCTCACACTATTCTTTTTGGGTTTTAGAAAATGGCTGGAAACAAGATGATTCACGGTAATGGAGGATATGATGGACAATGGAATGATATTCTTTATGAGTAACCAAATGAAATGGGATTTGGAAGTCCAAACATAATTATTATTCCGAATCAGCAATCTCATAATATGATCAATAAAGTAAAATTTGTTAAGTTTCCTGACTCGGCTAATAAGAGAAAGATGGAGTTTCATGATGATCATTGAGGAAAGAAAGTTCAATTTCCCCTATGTAAATCATGTGGGAAGAGGCATCAAGGAGAATGTTTCAAAGGAACTGGAAGATGCATTGGGTGTGGAAAAGAAGGACACAAAGCCAGTAAGTGCAAAGTAAAAGGTTCAATTAACACCAGGGATGAGGATAATGGTATTGCTACGACATCAACAATGGTTAAATGTTTTAAATGTGGAATGTACGGGCATTATGAAAACCAATGCCCTAAGGGAAAGTCTCATGAAGAGAATCAGTATGGTCGTATGGGTAGTATTTATGTGGATGATGATGAATAGACTACAAATGATATGTGAGATGAAAGAATTGTTGAAGCTCGGTCAATAGTTTAAGAATGTAGTGGAATGATTACATGTTTATCATGTGTAATGTTGTATAAGTAATCTCATGGTACTATGGAATAAAGAGACATCTAAGGATTGTTACACTGTTGTCTTTCCTTGTGTTTTGAAAGTGTATGATTAATGTTACCAGTATCTATGAAAGGT
Source organism: Viscum album (assembly GCA_963277665.1). NCBI lineage: Eukaryota > Viridiplantae > Streptophyta > Magnoliopsida > Santalales > Viscaceae > Viscum > Viscum album. The sequence continues at coordinate 499,176,977 of OY728125.1, forward strand.
TATTCAGATATTTTTGGAATGTAGATGATATGCGCATAATGAAGGGATAAAGAGAAAATTAAATGTTTTATAGTATTCATGAGCTCATGATTGATATAAGGAATAAGTGATATCATGTTTTGAGTATATAGAATTTTTATGATTTTGGTATGTGGAAAGTGTTAACGTTTAACTGCATTCATGTTTTCACTAAGGGTCAATGGGTATTCAAGAGAATACATGATTAAGGCCATTGAATGTTTAGAATGTGACCAACAAGACATATCTTATGATATATGGGGATCAAAGATGGTATTAAATCTCTGGTAATCGTTTTGAATATATTATTAGAGTGGACTAAAGTATTATGGATAAGCCTAAAGATTGGAATGGATTATGTTGGACATAAGTTAGTATTTTTTAAGGATAGAAGTTTTTTCAATATTATTGATGGGATGTTATAGTAATATAGTTTTAGAAAAAGGAAAACCTGCAGGACGAGCGACAACCCATCGCGTCGGACAAGGCTGTGGGAATCGAACCCACAACCAAAGTGTGATTGGCCTTTATCACCTACCACTGGCCTACAGGAAGTCCTTGGTTAGTAGAAACTAGTTTTATTTTATTAAGCGGTATGATATATGTAGTATAAGTTCATTTGTGGAACCATATACAATTAATCTAACCATAAGATGGACTTATAACTTTTGCTAACCTTTTGTTTGAAAGAGATGGAATGACCCATCATTCTATCACATGATCTGCTAACACATCACGAATGACAAATTTAACTTCATTTCTTTAAGATATGAAGTGGAAATTGTCCAAAGAATGACCAACGGTGAGACAATACCAAAATAACGAAAGTATTTCATCTAATTCCAATTTCATCAACTTTAGGGAAATGATCTTGAAAACCAAAAATGTTGTCCTAGTGCTCTTATATCTAATGAATTAGACGGTACCTTAGATTGTCACAAATTTATGGCTTTGTGATTTCTGGCTTTTCCATAGCCATGTTCTCTACCACTCTCCATCAGAACTTGATGGTTAGATTTTTCTTCCATATCAATATTTTCACCTATGTTCTCCTATGTGGAAACCCAGTGATGAGTTAATTTGGGTAACCGTTAAATGTCATACATTAGTTTTTAAATCCATGTTTTGGTATTCCTTTTTACGATGTGGGTTTCTATTAAACAAACTTTCGAGTAGTAAACCATTTATAACCCCGACGAATTTCGAGGGCGAAATTCATTTTAAGGGGGGTAGAATGTAACAACCCGAGATTTTATAAGATACATTCTTTTTAATTTCATTTATATATTCTATTTTACGACACACCAAGATTATCTTGCACTATATGCAAAACTGTATTATCTTGCAGTATACGTAGCCCTTTTCATGGCTCTTGTTACACACAATTTCAAGTTCGTTTGATAGAAGTTATTCTATGCAACATTGAGTGTGTGTATATATATATATATTCAATGTATAAATAAAATATGGTTGGATTCTGTTATATGCAACAAAAAAGGAGTTGTGCACTACATGCAACCCTGACTTGGCTTGCATTACACGCAATCGCGACCTTCCTCGATAGCGTGTGTTGTACGCAATACCGGGTTTTACTAAACAACGATATATTATTATAATATAGTTATGAACTAGAAGTTATGAATGTTAACTAAATTTTGAATTTTATAACATTATTATTCATCTTACACATTTCTAGAACATGGTATAAGAACAAAATAATTTTTTCGGGTAAAATAAGTATTTTTCAAAAAATGCAGTTTTGCCGCCTTTTGATGGCACACCCACTTTAAATCTAGTATATGACATGTTTATAAGTTCAATTTGACAAAATAAAATTTTTATTTTGAATCAGGATATAAAAATTTACATTAGATAATGTTTTGATATTTTTCCGATAACTTTCATATTTTAATGAATAGTAAAAACACGCTATATTTAAATTAAAAACAACTTTTTTCATCATAATATCTTATGTGGTTAAATTATAATATTGAATGGTTTTAAAGTATAAATAGAATATATTTTTACCATTTAATATAATTTATGTCATTATCATTGATTTTACCTTGAATTCGTAGGTTAAATCAATTCAATCTTTTGCAATGTTTTAAAGAAAAACCCGTTTTCTTTCGACAACGAGATTAATTTTAATTTAATTTCTGCATCTTTTGTATACTGAATTTGGAAAAATGGATTTTATATTAGGAATCAGTGGGTCCAAAGTATGTTAATAAGCTACTTTTTATTTTTGGGCATTGTGAATAGTAACTACGGTAAATTTTATGTACTATAGTTAAAGGTAAATCGGGTAATTAAAGGTAAATATAAGATTATAAAATTACCCTAACACTTGGAAAAATCCTATTTGATGGCTAATATTATACCTATATAACCTAATGGTCTGATTAGATTCATTTTATGGACTTTGTTCCATGAAAATAATTTAATTATTATTAAAACCAAAGAATGTGACAACATGTCACTTTCTTAAATCTTATAAGTATAATAATTTTAATTTAGTGATAAACTTCATTAAACCTCGAACATGAATAGTATCCAGAAATATAATACAATTATCTACATAATAGGAGTTTATTTAGAATTTTTAGGGATTAAATAATTATCATTTATTATGACACAAAGATGATGCAGTAATTGTCTTATTAATGAAATATTGACATAATTGATGTTATAAATGCCCAAATAAATGTAATTTGAGACTTTTTATTACTTAAATTAATTTTATAGGTTAATATGACATGTTATTGTTGATATAAGTAACTTGGTTCGAACTTATCATTCTTTTATAAATTTCATAAAAATCATGTACCAAATAGTGTCAAAATTGACATAAATTAGTTTTTAAAACAAATATTATATTATTAATTGTTATTTAATTTCTAAAAATATAAGGTTTAGCCAAATGACTTAGATAAAAATAGATATATTAATAATAAACAAATTGGGGTTCTTTTGGCTTGTTATGGTAAGTTTATTAACCATATAGTGTAAGAAAATAAAAAGACACGGTAAAAGTTAAATTATTTAACTTAGAGTTAATTCTAATTGATAAGGTTAAAATAATAACCTAAACTTTTATAAATCCTAATGTATGAGAGGACTGCGACCCATCCCCACCTTATCTTTGAATTAATACCCTTTGGAACCATTATAAACCGAATTTGAACTTAATATAAAATAATATTTTGAGATTTTCCTAAGGTTCCCCTCTCCTCCCTTATAAAAGAGAACCTCCTCCCCCTCTTCCTCACACCACTTTGAGCCTTCAATATCGGACAACCCCTGCCAAAATCTCTTCTCCAATTCCCTAGTATAATCCTAGAGGTCTTGGTCTTCTTAAAAGACAATCCTTAGTTCTTTAAGTGGAGGTTAAGTGAAGGCGTGTCAAAAAGAGGTAATATCCATTACCGATCTTTTTCAATTTCTTTCTTCTTCAACTTCTTCTTATTTAGTTGTTTCATGGTAAAGTAATAACATCAGTATTTATTATATACTGATATGTTATTATAAATATGAAACAACTCTAATTATCCTTCTATCCGTCCTACGGAAAAAGGAAATCACCGCGCGTGCGTACGTACGGAATACCATCTCCACGCCGTGGTGTAATCTATTTTCCGCCACCACTTTAATTGGATGGGTATAATGGTGTAATGAGTAACTATATATGATTATTATAAAGTGATATTGATACTGAAATATTATACATACACTTCAATACAATTCCACGACCATGGGAACGATATCATCGCTCGTGCGTACGTACGGACTACCGTCTCCACGACGCGATGAGATTCATTATCCATGTTAACCATTCCAGAATGATTATAAAGTATATATAATGAATAATAATGAAATATATGACATGGTAAATCTACTGGATTTATGTATATATATATGTATGTCTTCTACTTACTTCCATTCAAGACAATAAGGAAAGGAAAACAGTGTTCATGCGTACGTACGGACTACCGTCTCCATGAACGGTGTGTTTCATTTCATTTATATATCTATTATATATATATACTGAATATATATGATATATAAATCATTTTTTATATTATGGAAGTAATTAAATCATGATATAAGTAATAATAATGTCAATAACAAGAAGTCCAAACACCTACGATAAATGAAACGATTTTACCCAAAATGCTTCTTTAACATGGAATTTACAAAAGAATGGGTAATATAAAGTCATAAGTGAACCATATATGATATCATAACAATGAATATGATTCTGTAATAAGTTAATGTCATTATTTAAATCATTATACAGAGGTTTGGATACGTAAAAAGCATATCGAACATAAGGTAAGGGAAATATCACAATCTCATTTTTATCCGAGATTGTTTATACTTTAGTATTTATTGGGGTGTATTTTATCATCCACATCCATGTTTCCTCAATATGTAATATTATTTCCATCCACATACAATTGTTTAAATCCAATTTTACCCTTCGGTGAGTTTTTAGTAAAATATATTAAAGGAATATTTTGTCGTTTTTCGTACGAGGTACTTTTTGACTTTTCTGACAAAAGTACGAAGAATGTTTTTTTAACTTATACGACATGAATGGATTTTTAAAACATTATTTACAAAAATATTACTTTACAAGTTTTAATGTTTATTTTTAAACAACTTATTTTATTTTAAAATTTTATGACATGTTAAGAAAGGAAAAGTGTTTTTGATGTAGAAAGGATATTTTCCTCAAGAATGGAGTTCAAGTGTTTTATCAAAATTATTTTCCATCTAAGATAATAAAGGGTTCTGTTTTTATCCATATTATTACATTGATTTGATTATGTTGTGATGGAATTATTTTTATAAATTCCTTTATCTTATATGAATTGTTTTATGATGTCATGATGTTTAAGATTCCCATTTGTATTACATGGGTTATGCAATGATGTATGATTTATGATTTTGTGGCACAAATAAGAATGGTATCATTATGATATGGGTGGGACCTATATCTCCCTCCAATGAATTTGGTAAAGATTTTATATCTCATGAGATAGACATGGCTAGAACGGTAGGTTATACCGGTTCAGTGAAACAGGACTGAAACGAGGAGTGAACTCGGTTCAGAAAGGGACATTGTCCACTAAGATAGTTTTGGAAATGAGTCTTTATTAATAAGAAATGATTCTATATGATTATGTGTGTGTGCCACAAAGATTCATGTTTTATGTTATGATTATTGGGATTACATTTCACTACTATTATTTATCCCATATTATGAAATTATGATCTCTTTTGCAGGTTAAGATTTCCAAAAGATATGTTCTTATGAATATGAAGTGATTGACATTTCTTTTGTTTACCCTTACTGAGAATTTGAGCTCACCCTTTTATGTTTTCTTTTCCCCAGTACATAAAGAAAGGATTTAGGTTTTTAAAAAAAAGAATATCTTTATGGGAGATGTTGAATATCTTTTACCACGATTAGAAGATTATATTCTGAGTTTCCAAAGACACTAAACTATTACGGTCCTTGTGTGTGTGTTTTTTTATGTACTAAGTATTCCACAAAAGTAATGTAATGTCTATGTACGTCAAGTTTCGGGTCTCTACAAGGATCATGTCAAAAAAGTGTTGCAAAATCATAATCATAGAAATATTATATCAAGTCTGCCTAAAAATACAAACATCACATGTTAGTTATAAGATGAAAATTTGATTACCCTCTTAGGGCTTTGTATCTCCCACCATGTACTCTCTTTCAGTCTTGGGATAACCATCCATGTACCATTTTTGTGCATGGGAAAATCACTTCATTACTATCTTTTAGTATTTACATAACCCACATGTACCATTTTATCTCATAAAAGAATATTTTTTCCTAATTAATTGAATGGATATATAATTTTGTGCCAACCCATCAATTATTCTTAATCCTTTCATATGTATTCCACAATATCAAGAAAATATTTTTCATACAATCATTTCATAACCTATGGAAATGAAAATAATTTTCATCAATATTTCATAAACGTAATCATAAAACATGAAAAATTGTAAGGATTGTATTTATAATTATATCCATAGTGAATCATAAGTAACATCAATGTACGTTATCATAAATGAAAAATTCCATGAAAATATCATTATACAATTTATTAGCAAAATACACTTTCATTTTCAATTCACTTATTTTAAATATCAAAATTTCGAATATATTAAAGAAAAATTTTCTTTGAAAATATATATATAAATTTGCAATATAATATATAATCCATTGATAGATGATTATATTGGGAAATTATGTTCATGTCATGAATAATAAAAAAATTATTCCTTTCACGTTTTTAATAAAAAGTCAAAAGTACCTCGTTTAGAAAATGACAAGAATATTCCTTCTAAACAAAAACATATAAAGTCAAAAGTGGTAAAAATTTAAATTAAAAATCATAGGAGAATATTAAAAAGCTTCATGAAAGCATATTAATCAATATATGGAGATTGAAGATAAATATTTCAATCCAAAGTGAAAATTATGTCTGTTTTTTATTAAAAACAATTTCTCTGTAATTTTAAGCATCGAAGAGAATAAAATTGTACTATTACATTAAATTTCCATGATTAAACATAGTAGAATAATGTAAAATGATTTCTTAGATATAAAATATAATTTATTCTATCTTAATTGAATAATTAACAACCATGATTAAAATGGTATTGAAATCTAAATCCCTTGCCTCATGTCTGACTTTATTTGTATGCACTTTAAGAACAGTTTCATTATGAAACCTATATTTTATTTCCAATTATTTATTTAAAGGATGGTATTTTTGAAATACCATAATATCATGGGCATTATGAAGGATTATAATAAGTAATTAGGGAATTATTTTCTATGCTAGAGTGCTAAAATATTTTCAATAAGGGAGGGGAGGAGGTTCCCTGTCATGACTTCCTCCCCACAAAGTGTACCCCTCCTAGGACGGAAATGTGAGAAGGGAGATAATGACCCTCGAGTCCCACCTCCAGTAGGCCCCGTGTTGGAAACTGGCACCAAGGGTATAGTAACACACCGATGGGAGGCGTTACCCTCTTAAGTGAACACATGCGGAAGAGAGAGATAAGATAGAAACCAATCAACTCCAACTCAGAACTGGAAATATAAAAGATAAACCAAGTGAACATATGTAATTTCATGAAAAAGTTCTACAACTGAATGGGAAAACTGCAAGTACCCAAAAGAAATTAAAAAAAACTACAACCACAAGCCCGAACAGCTCCTACAACCACAAGCTAGTAGAAACCAGCTTGATCTCCAACCTGCTCCAAGTGACCTAAAAATAGTTTATATATACGTAGGGTGAGTATAACAGAATACTCAGTAGGATCCTCCCTGGAGCCTCTCATGAAAAAGTAAATAAATCATACTAAAGCATAGTGAACAGCATGTGAAACTAACTCGTCACCTAAATAGGTATACTAAGTTCCCAACCTCACCATGGCTACTCTCAGCAAGTAATGCATACAAGAATATATCATATAGTAATGAATATAAAGGGTACCCTGCTACTACATTCCCACTGGTTTTCCACTTTTCCCCAATGACATTCATCCTGTGCATCTCTCTCCAAAGGCATTCCCATATACACCTGGGCTAAGATCCAAAATCTGCACCACATGCACCAAAAAGGCTTGCCCGCAGACACCTGGGCGAAGCACCACACCATCCACACAACCAAAAGTAACCATGTAGTTTCTAGGAGGCACCACAGCTCGTATAATGTGTATCATATGTCGGGAATTATACCTCAAGCCGTTACAGCCCATACAACTAGTAAGGATCCTCAAGCCATCATAGCCTATACAAGTTATATCTATAGTAGTACATAGGATACTATATCCAGAATATATGTGTGTGAATAACTAAAATCTATTATAGGCCCCTATACACATATATGGGGAATAATAACCACGTTGCCTAATGGCACTAATATCTACAATGAAAAGATAGCGGGGTCAAAGGTGGTAGTTAGTCATTCATCCTCACACCGGAATGATGGCGAAAACACCCGCCCAGGGCTCAGAATCCCCGGGGTGCCAGTTTCCCTTATTGAAAGGGTGGAGTAGCGTATAGAAACACAAAAATTATAGAATATAATATTACTCACAAACAAAGTATGGGCATAACCTAGTCTTAGACACAACTTTAGCTAACGTCTCTCAGACTTAGGGCTACCACTTCTAAGACTAGGTATCTTATAAGTACACAACCACTTAAAGGCATTATTAGATTACTTCATTCAATTTTTATCAATTCCACTTTACGTTAATTAATTATTCAAACATTAATTAACCATGAACAATTCCACATTAAATTCCATTAACACCACATCTGAAAAAAATTCCACTGTCCCATCAAAAGTTCTCAACATCATCATTATGTTTTAGCGAACACCAACCCCATGGGTTATCATCATTTAATCAACCATTCATTATAGAATTACTTTCCCATATTCTCAGGCCTTCTAGAAAGTCATCTTATTCTACTAACACAAGGGGATCAACATGGTGAGTAGTTGCACTACCTGTCGAGTCTTTACCGCCTATAGCAAGAGCGTAGACCCATTCTCCCTTGAGAGGATAAACACGGAAAGCACGTGGCATACCCCGTGTGTCTTCGCCTCCCGCAGAAGAAGGGTAAGGCAGACTAGCTTCCTTGATTAGTGGGGAAAAGTAATGTAGATAAACAACCAATCAAACCACCAAGAATCCAACAATCACATCCATCCCATTCCATCATCCCTAGTGTCATCCCTGAAACCCACATGCATAAACTAATGCATCTTGCCACTCCAACCGTCATCTTCTGCTACAACCACAAGGCCTCCATGCCCCAACATATCACAACATACATCTAGGATCACATCACAACACAAGCATAAGGAAAGTAAAAGTCACATAAATTTGGGCTCTTGGCCCTTTAAGAAGGCATCCAGCCTTCAAACAACAAGCACAAAATAGATTTCAGGTTTACCAACCAACTTAATTAATCACATACAACGTCATCAATTTGATTAACATCAAATTGGGAATAAAACCACATAAACAACAACCGGATTCGTTTAAATGCCTCTTTATCTATAGCCAGTTAATTGTCAATTAATTCCGGCTTTATGTTCATTATCAATTTCATCAAGAACAATATGCTAACAAGAAAGGTATAGATATCACAATATCTAGTAAATCAAGAGGTGAACCGTTATCCTGGTACAAAGCAACAACATGTGATCAAACGAATTCTTTTAATCTGGTTCAACTAGTTAATTAGTCAATTTCATTGTGATCCAAAGGGCTAAATCATGCTCACTCTACGATTTCACATAAACAATTTGAGAAGCCATGAATCCCCTACCTCAATGGGTTTTGACGAAAACCACAACGGTCGAAGAATGCCCAAGAAACCGAGTAGATTATCTATGAATCCTCCTTAGCTCTCTTCTCCTAACACAACCAAGACCAAAACATGTCATATTTGGAATCCACACATGTATATCTACCATTAACGGGGGTAGATCTAAGAAACCGAGAGAGGAGGAGGAGTAGATATATGTAGATCTATGAAACCAAACAAGAATGATCACATACCTCATGAAACCGGCATGGATTTGCCAAGAGAAGCCTCCAGATCGCCTCTAAAATCCTTGGGAGAGGTTCTTATACCTCCCAAGAAGGGTAATTCTGAGTTATAGCCATTAGGGGCTTAAACAAACCATTTACAGGAAAAAGAGTTCAGATCCACAATTTTAGGATCTAACATTATGTGCCTGCACGGTTAGTCTGCACGGTTTGGAAAACCGTGTGTTAACCGTGCGTTAAATTCTTCCTCGTCAACACTCCTCGCATGATTATTCCACAAAATTATGAAAAGCATGTGCTAACAGTGCATTAGCCACTGCCTCCAAAACCAACCTTGCATAGTTTTGCCGCACAGTTTAGCCAAACCGTGCACCAACCATGCGAAAGATATAACAGTTTGACTTTCCTTAAAATCCCACCCAAACGGACTCCCAAAGTCACCTAGACCTCCCGAAACACCTCCAACACCACATTTTCACAATGGAATGGACCAGAGAGGACCAGGCCATTAAAACAGTTACCTCTCAAAACATTCTTGTCCTCGAGAATCCAAAACCCACCTAGAGAGAAAACGAAACAGGGTCTAAAAACCACCCCTAGATATACCTTTAGAAAGAGAGAAATCCACAAATGAAACAAAGGGAACCATCTCATAAACATGGAGGTTTCATAACTACACATGTTACAATGATACATGAAAAGATTTAAACATCAAACAATTTTGTGTACTAAGCATGCATTTGTGATTAACGTTCCCAGGTACTATCCTCCAAGCAACCGTGTTGCCACAAGACACGAACTAAGGGAATAGAACACCCGCAGAACACCTTCTCCTTGCGGTCTTGGATCTCCAGAGATCGCTCCCCAAAGGTTGCATCATCATCAACATTGATCTCTCCCCAATCGATGATGTGAGAGGTGTCATGAAGATAACGTCGGAGCTGTGATTCATGGAAAACATCATGTATCTGACTCATCTGAGGAGGATGTGATACTCGATATTCCACAGCTCCAACATCATATAACACCTCAAAAGGACCAACATACCCGGGAGAAATCTTACTTCCATGAGAAAACCTTCACTGCCCACGATAGGGAGTCACCTTCAGAAACACATGATCCCCAACATTAAACTATAAGGGTCTCTTTCTTTGAATGGAATATGATTGAGGATGACCCTACGCTGTCTTCAACCCCTCACGAATCACCTGAACCATCTCTGTTGTATTTTTCTCTAGTTCCGGCCCGAGAATTGCTGACACTCCGACCCCAGTCCAGCACAATGGAGAATAGCAAGGCCGACCATACAAGGCTTCAAACGAAGCCATACTGATGGTGGAGTGAAAAATATTATTGTAAGCAAACTCCACTAAGGGTAAGTTCCTCTTCCATGAACCTCTGAAACCAAGATCACAAGATCATAACATGTCTTCAAGAGTCCGGATCATTCTATCTATCTGATGATCCATTTGAGGATGAAAAGTAGTGCAAAAGAATTGTTGAGAACCAAAAGCATGTTGGATACCCCTCCACAACTTGGTGGTAAAGCATGGATTTTGATCAGAAAAGATCATCCTAGGGACTCCATGAAGCCTCACCACCTCCTCCAGATACTGTCTTGAAAAAAAATCCACTAAACTCGACTCCTTGATCACTATGATGTGGGATGATTTTGTTAAACAATCTACTACCACCCAAATAACATCATGACCTCTCGGATCTCGAGGTAAACCAGTAAAAATGTCCATTGAGATGTCCTCCCACTTCCACTGAGAAAAATATAATGGCGGGAGGATACCACTAGGAACAAGATGTTCGGCCTTCTCCTTCTGGCAGACTAAACATCGAGACACAAAATCCACAACCGCATGCTTCAGCCCAGGCCACCAAAACTGACTCCTCAAGGATCGATACATCTTTTTCACGCAAGGATGCACCACTAAAGGAGACCCATGGAACTCTCTAAGAACCGTATCACTCATCTTAAAAGGAACAAAAATCCTTCCGTGATACAACACTCTGTGTTGTTCATCCTCAGACCAACCATCAGGGGCCTCACCACAACCATCTTGATCTCTCCAGACCTCCACCTTATGATCCCCCAACTAGGACTCTTCCACCTTCTGCATCATGGATGACAGTACTGTCATCTGAAAAAGACAACCTCTACCACCAACATCTCCCATATGAAGAGGTAATGTTGATAGTTCTTCCATTACTCTCCAGAAATCAACGAATTCAGGCACAGCATCACTACGTGAATTTTGGCTCAGTGCATCGGCTTCAACATTCCGTTTTCCAGGTGTATACAATATTTCAATGTTGTATTCCTATAAGAACTCCATCCACTGATGTCTTCATATGTTCAAGTCACGTTGGGATAAAAAATACCTAAAACGCTTACGATCAGTGAAAACCAGAAAGCGCTCACCAATGAGGTAATGTCTCCACAAATTCAGAGCAAACACCACTGCTTCCAAATCAAGATCATGGGTGGAATAGTTTCTTTCATGGGGATGTAACTGTCGATACCCATAAGAAACAACTGACCTCTATTTCATGAGAACACAGCCTAACCCCATATGTGATGCATCACAGAAAATGTAAAACTGAAATTCTTCAGCTGGAAGACAATGGACTGGAGCACATACTAACTTCTCCTTTAGATACTCAAAAGATTCCTGACACTGATCAGTCCATATTAATTCCTGATCCTTCCGGGTCAAAGCTCTTAGAGATGTCGCAACTCATGGTAAATTGGCTACGAACCTCATGTAGTAGCATGCGAGACCAGGGAAACTTCGAACCTCTGAAACTATCTTGGGTGCTACCCAAGACACAACTACATCTATCTTCGATGGATCCACAGCTACTCCCTACTGAGAGACAACATTCCCCAAGAAACAGACTTCTCGAGCCCAAAACTTACAATTAGACAACTTCCCAAATAGCTGATGTTGGCGAAGAACTCCCAAAACAGCTCATAGATGGTCTTCATGCTCCCCTTCAGATGTGGAGTACACAATGATGTCATCGAGGATAACTACCATTAACATGTCTAGGAACTCACAAAATACATCATTCATCAATCCCATGAATTCAGCTGGAGCATTCGTCGTGCCAAATGGCATTACAATGAACTCATAATGCCCATGACGACAACGAAAAGCAGTCTTCGGGATATCCTCATCCTTTATACGCATCTAATGATATCCTGAGCGCAAGTCGATCTTTGAGAACAAACATTCACCCATAAGTATAAAAAATGAATCATCAATCCGTGGAAGGGGATAGTGATTAATTATTGTCACATTGTTCAAGAGACGTTAATCGATACACAACTGCAAACTGTCGTCAGACTTCTTTACGTACAAAACTGGTGGATCCCACGGTGACACACTTGGTTGAGAAAAACTGCACTGTAATAGGACATCAAGTTGTATACGTAGTTCTAATACTCAGAAGGGGCCATCCTATATGGAGGCACAAATATAGGAGACGCTCCTGGCTGTAGATCGATCCCAAACTCGATCTCTCGTCGTGGGGGGTAATGATACAACCACTTCTGGAAAGACATCATGGTACTCCTCTACAACCCTAGGAAATGCCAACTGCTGAAGCTCTGAAGAACTCAACATCATCTCATCCATCATGGACAATAAGAACGGAATGTGCCTATGACCCATCCGTGGAACTCACTCACCAACAAACACCACTTTCTCTCCCTCTTTATCAATGAAAATGACCTTATTCCTAAAGAAATCCACGATATCCTGCACCGAATACAACCAATCCAGGACGAGGATGACATCATATGGTTGTGTTCATAATCATTGGAAGTCCCCCAAGAGCATTGTTTCACCAACACTATCTCATAGTATCTACATACATCAAACAAGGCAGATCGACCTCCCACTAGAGTGGTCAACGCCAAGGGAACTGGAGCCTCTCTACCTCAAGTCCCAAAGCATGGACAAGGGTAGGTGATATGAAGGAGTGTGTCGCTCTTGAATCAAACAAGTCATACACCAAGGTAGAAAACAAGCAAAGGGTACCTCGAATGACATCAGGATTGTATGGTGATGGCAACGCTATAGCATGATACTGACCACGACCTCCTCCACGACCTCTCTGTCCCTAATGATGAACACCACCCTGTCCGCACTCTGATCTCTGAGGATGAGGAGCTTCATAGCGATGTCCTCTATCTGCCCCATTTACCATCTGCTGATCAGAAGCTGGTGCAACTGGCTGCTGTTGCCTTCGCTAGAACTGCCTCAATGGAAGAACCTGAAGCATACCACCTGGTGCACGATGACCTCTTTGAAATGTCAGGCACTCCCGCTGCTGATGACCATGACCACCATAAGAAAAACAAGCACTTGATCCCTTGGAATTTTCCTGAGAGTTGTTCCCTAATGAGAAACAAGAAGTGAAGGGCTGGGACCTAACCCGGGCAGAACAGAAACTCTTATGCCCTAAAAACCGAGAACCCCATACCACAACCTTGCTTTGTGAGGGATCATGATGATCACCCCCTCGTAATGATCTGGTCCTAGAAAAAGTCCTCTCTACAACTTCTACCCTTTCCAGCACCTCATGATATGTCTTCAGCATAAATAGGGTGACCTAGCATTGGATCTCTGGACGCAAAGACTCCTTGAAATGCCTTTCCCTAGCCTCCTCATCTGGTAACAGGTTTGAAGAATATCGTAAAATTTCCCGGAAACGGATTCAAAACTCTCGAACAGAAGAGATCCACTGTCGAAGGGTAAGAAGCTCATAGCGACTGGATGCCTTCGTAGTCGAAGAAAGAAACTCGACTCCAAACCTGTCTCGGAACTCCTCCCATTAGATCACTGATTTCTCACGATCCCAGAGGAACAAGAACCACTACTTCCTCACTTCTCCACACAGCATCGTCACAACTATGGACACCCAGTGCTCTTTCCGATCACAGATCGCACTAAAGCCTATCTCGACCTCATCCAACTAGTCTTTCGTGACGACATCTGAAACTGAGCCCTCAAACTTCTGCAGACTCTGGCACTAAAACTCCCAGAGTGTCTTCCTCCAAGTGTTGGCATCGTCAACCTCTACCCTGCGGCGATCCGTTGGAACAGCGTGCTAGACATTTTCTGCGCAAACCTAACGAGGACGTCGACCTGGAGCCATACCAGTAAAATAAAAAACACTTAGAGATCCTATGTCTGGAATATATAAGAATCAACATTAATTAATTAATTGTTTTGTTTTATTCATTTTTGGTTAACCTATCTCATGGTCTACCCATTCAAACACAGGCACAAAGTAGAATGATGCATTATGCTTTCCTAGGTCTCTACCCCACAACCAGTATCACCTTGTTTTGTAGCCATTGTAAACATAAAGGTCCGCACATCAGATCATAGGGCGCCCTAAACACCCATGTCTCACCCGGTCACCAGTGTTTACCTCACTTTCCAAACATGAATGACACCATTTCCCTACTAACCCATGCAACCTCACCTATTCCTAACTCCAAAATCCATTATATCCCTCAACTCGAGCACTGATACCACTCTGTCCTGACCCCCTCCCCACAAAGTGTACCCCTCCTGGACCGACAATGTGATAAGGGAGACAATGACCCCTGAGTCCTGCCTCCAGTAGGCCCCGGGTTGGTGACTAGCACTGAGGGTATAATAACACACCGATGTGAGGCATTACCCTCTTAAGAGAACACATGCAGAAGAGAGAGATAAATAGACACCAATCAACTCCAACACAGAACTAAAAATATAAAAGAAAACCCATGTGAACATATGTAATGTCATGAAAAAAGTACTACAAATAAAAGGGAAAACTGCATGTACCCAAAAGAAAGTAAAAACAGCAGCAACCACAAGCCCGAACAGCTCCTAAAACCCCAAGATAGTAACCACCATGATCTCCATCCTAGTCCAAGTGACCTGAAAAACAGTTCATATATACGTAGGGTGAGTATAACAGTATACTTAGTAGGATCCTTCTCGGATCCTCTCGTGCAAAAGTAAATAAAGCATTCTAAAGAACAGTGAACAACATGTGAAGCTAACTCGTCGCCTAAATAGGTATACTATGTTCCCAACCTCACCATGGATACACTCACCAAGTAACACATACAAGTATATAGCATATAGTAATGAATATCAAGGGTACCCCGCTACTACTTCCCCATTGGTTTTCCTCTTTTCCCTAATGACATACGTCCTATGAATCTCTCTCCCAAGGCTTTCCCGTATACATCTGGGCTAAGCTCCACAATCTGCACCACATGCACTACAAATTCATACTCACAGACACCTAAGCGAAGCGCCACCCCATCCACAAAGAAAAGTAACCAGGTAGTTTCCGGGAGCCACAATAGCTCGCATAACGTGTACCATACGTCGAGAATTATATCTCAAGACATTAGAGCCCATACCTCGAGTAATGATCCTCAAACCATCGAAGCCTATAAAAGTTACACCCATAGTAGTCCAGAGAATACTATATCCATAATATATGTGTGTGAATAACCACAAACCATTACATCCCTCTACACACATATATAAGGAAAACTAACTACTGTGCCTAATGGAACTAATATCTACCAAAACAAGAGAGCGGGGTCAAAGGGGGTATTCAACTATTCATCCTCCCACATGAATGTTGGGGAAAACACACCCCAGAGCTCAGAATCCCAGGGGAGCCAGTTTCCCTTACTGAAAGGGTGGAGTATCATATAGAAACACAAAAATTACAGAATATAATATAACTCACAACCACACTATTGGCATAACCTAGTCTTAGACATAGCTTCATCAAACGTCTCTCGAAATCCGGGCTTCCACTTCTAAAACTATGTATCCTATAAGCACACAAAAATTTAACGGATTTATTAGATTAATTCATTAACTTTTTATCAATTCCATTGTACATTAATTATTTCTTCAAAAATTAATTAACTATGAACAACTCCACATAAAATTCCATTAACACCACATCCAAAAAAAAATCCACTATCCCATCAAATGTTCTCAACATCATCATTATGTTTTAGAAAACACAAACCCCAAGGGTTAATGTCATTTAATCAAAAAATAATTACAGAAATTACATTCCCATATTCCCAGGCATTCTAGATAAGAATCTTATGCTACCAACACAAGTGGCACAACACAGTGAGTAGGTGCACTACCCGTTGAGTCTTTGCCTCCTATAGAAAGAGAGTAAACCCATTCTCCCTTAAAGGATAAACACAGAATGAACGTGGCATACCCAGCGTGTCTTCGCCTCCCTCAGAAGAAGGGTAAGCAAGACCAGCTGCCTTGATTAGTGGGGAAACGTAAAGCAGATAAAAACCCAATCAAATCTCAACACATCCAACAATCACATCCATCCAATTCCATCATCCCTGGTGTCCTCCCTAACACCCACATGCATAAAAAATGCATCTCGCCACTCCAGGCGTCATCCGCTGCCACGACCACAAGGCCTCCATTCCACCACAGATCACAACATCCATCTAGGATCACATCACAGTACAAGAAGTAGGAAATAAACATCACATAAATTTGGGCTCTTGGCCCTTTAACAAGGCATCCGACCTTCAAACAACAAGAAACAATAGATTTCAGGTTTACCAACCAATAGAATTAATCAAATTCATCAGCATCAATTTGATTAACATCAAATTGGAACAACAACCACAACAACCAGATTCATTTACATGCCTTTTTATCATTAGCCAATTAATTATCAATTATTTTTGGCTTTACATTCATTGTCAATTTCATCATGAACAACATGTTAACAAGAAAGGTATAGATATCACACTATCTAGCAAATCAAGAGGTGAACCATTATCACGTTACAAAGAAACAACATGCGATCAAACCATTTCTTTTAATCCGGTTCAAGTAGTTAATTAGGTCAATTTCATTGTGATCCAAAGGGAAAAATCATGCTAACTCAACTATTTCCCATAAAAATTAGAGAAGCCACGAATCCCCTACCTCAATGGTTTTTGACGAAAACCACAACGGTCGTAGAATTCCCAAGAAACCGGGTCGATTCTCCAAAAACCCTCCTTAGATCTCTTCTCCTAACACAACCAAGACCAAAACTCATCATATATGGAATCTACACACTTAGATATACCCTTAATGGATGTAGATCTAAGAAACCGAGAGAAGAGGAGGAGTATATCTAAGTATATCTAAGAAACCAAACACGAACGATCACATACCTCAAGAAACCGGCTTTGATTTTCCATGAGAAGCCTCCGGATCACCTCCAATGTCATGACCCTTCCCCCGAGGCCCGTATCATGACTACCCCAAGCACACCTTCCATAGGTTAGGGGCTAGCGACTACCACCAAAGGCGTAACTCCCTAAAAACCGGGAAGGAATTGACTTTACAAAAAATAATCACACACAACAAGAGTACAAGTGCAAGAAAACACTATGTAAAGCAGTACAACAAGATTGCTGAAAGTACAAAGGGGTTGGAAATACAATCCCAATAGAAAGGTACAGTAACAACTGAAAGAAAGTATAACTGAAAAGACAAACAGACAAATGGTGAAGCAGCTCCTGGTTCATCCTCCAGGTTCCTACCAGAAGGGTAGGTACATTTTTTATCCTAAGCACATCGCGTCTATCGGTCTGCTCCATGTGCCACCATGTAGAGTGTCCACCTCCAGGTACCGTCCAGTCCTCATACACTCTGCCTCGGTCAGTGTTGTCTGTCATCTGGATCCAACATAACGAGGTGCAGGAATTGCCCGTGCAGGGATGAGTATAACGTTACTCAGTAGGGACCCCACGAACCTCATGGTCTCACTAAATTCAAAAAAGATAAACCACAAAGGAAGATCTCAATAGATAACCTTTACTAAGGTATATGCCCATACATATACCTATGTAATCAAGTAACCCATCTCAATCATGAGGAAAACAAAAAGGTCATTAACCCAGCTCATACCCGTATTTTTCATTATCAAAACCATGGATACTGGAGAACTCCTCCTCTATCATGTAAAGTGGCCTTGTCATGACTCTAAGGTGCTACTCACTAACCTTAGACAACTGAGGTACTCCTCCTGTCGAGTACAGCAGGTTTGCTGGAAAACCGGGCGCTCTGTCCGCTGTGGATCTGGCGCCAAACCGGGTGTTCCCCCTAATAGCTGTCAAAGGTACTCCTCATGTTGAGTACCGCATGTCTATTTCCAAACTATGTTCTCTTTCCACCTTCAGTATGCCGCAAAACTGGTTGCTCCGTCCACTGGGCAAGTCGAATCACTCCGAGTCAAATCGTTCAAGTAGTCGTCATTTCTACAGCTACTATGTCTCTACACTCTTCCTGCTCGTCTCCAGGAGGATCCACTCCATGAGCTACTGGTCGATACTCCAAGTTTCACGAAGTCTCAGGTGGAAGTATCTCAAAAAACCGCCAGGTCAAAGGGTCTCAATGCAACAGACAGAGAGTCAATCGGATGCCCGGTCTGTGAGTTATCAGATTTTCCATTCCAGGGGCATGGATGGATTTCGGGTGAAATCCAACCCAGCCGTACTCAAAACTAATCTGAACCCTAAGTGTAGTATTCCAAAAGGACTGTCTCATCACGAGGAATCAAACTTATTAAATGACATGTCAATCGGACGTCTGGTCCTTATGTTGTAAGCATTTCTGCTTCGAGGGTCCTTCTGGTTGTAGGATCGAACCAACCCGGACGTTTTTCCAAATTCGTCCAAAACTCACATAGAGTATCACAAAAGGAACTCCTTTTAATTAGGGTACCTATTCCATATATGGCTCATCAATCGGACGCGCGGTCTTAATGTTATTCCCGTTTTAGTGAAAATGGTCCCGGCCCGTTAAGCCTAGTGGGCTGGCGGGTCAGGTCAACCCGGTTTTGGTTGGTCCGACCTGGCAGAGGGTCAGACGAGCCTGTTGAATTGCGCGGTTCTGACTGAAGAGCGTGGCCTAGCCCGAAGCGGCACAGCCGGCTGGGCGAGCTGCACGGCCCGGGTGGTCGAGCGGTCTGAGGGGGGGGAGCCCGCATTCCCGAACTGGCAGTGCCAAGCGATGCCACCCTCCTATTCGACCAGCTAAAGTCGGCCGACCTCTCCAGCATGAGCGGCCTGCTTGGGCGGACTGTTGTCTTCCACATGCGGTTCCAGGCACCGCCGCAGCATTATCCAACCCGGTCAGCCGACGATCCGGCTGGTTCGCCCGCCGAAGCTGCCCGTGGAATGCGGGTCGCGGTCCTCCGCAGCGTGGCACCCCTTGAGGCACCGCGGTCTCCCTTTGGTCCGGCCAGCTTTAGCCCGCCGATTCTTCTTCAGCCAAGCGGCCTACTGTTGCGGGCTACGATTCTTCTACATGCGGCCAGTGCGCGGCTACCGCATTAACTCACCGCAACCTCCATTCTCCACTGCCTCCCTTTGCCAATCAATAAAACAAGAAACGACGAAGGGTCGTCGGGCCGTGTTTGTTCGGCCCGTGCCCTCCGCGTTAGGCGGTAACAAACGGCCCTAGACAACCATTCGCATTCAACAATGACAACAGTATAATTTTACCAAACTAATATTATACAATTCCCCTACCTCGATCATGGTTTGTTCGTCGTATACGCGGAGAACAGTTTCCCTCCATCAATGTTGGAAGAAGAGCTTGCTGACTTAGGCGATGTTTCTCATGAGCGGTGTCTTCTCTATTGACGCGAAGGAAGAGGAATTAAGACTTTTCTTCGTTCTTCGGTGGAATTGGCATTCTTCGTCAGAGTGGACATCGTTCTTTGTCGAGAGAGGATGAAGCTCTCCTCCAATTTTCCATAGGCTCTCCCCAACAAATAATTTCCGACCAAAATTATTAGAAAGTATTTCACAATTTAAAAAGAATTTCCATGAAATTAGAATTAATTCAAATGGAATCAAGGATTAATTAAATGTGGAATTTACATAATCCTAGTCGTTGGAATTAAATAAGAGAAGGTGAAAAGTTTACATTAAGAGATGGGATTTGTCAAAATTTAAAGAAGGGAAGTGATAAAGTGGATTTGTCATAATAAAGAAGGGGAGATTAATAGGGGTTTAAGGGAGTTGTAAAGTTAGGGGTTCATGTGGGACCCAAAACCCTTAGTCATATCCTCCCATGGGAAGTTAGGTGGGGTGTGGGCCCCACCTCCAACATCCCTT
Source organism: Viscum album (assembly GCA_963277665.1). Lineage (NCBI taxonomy): Eukaryota > Viridiplantae > Streptophyta > Magnoliopsida > Santalales > Viscaceae > Viscum > Viscum album. Next base: position 499,197,828 of record OY728125.1, read on the forward strand.
TGGTGGAATTAACTTCCACATAAAAAGAAATTGTAACAAAACAATTTATTTATGTCTTAATGAATCCCCAAAATTTAACTACCACATACGTCAAAACGTAACTACAGTAAAGGTCCCCCTAAATGAAAACCGGCTCTGCGAGTTCATCCATTCCCTCAGATTTCAATTTCGAGCACTGGTTCAAAAGATAGAAAACCTACACATACGTTTACATAACATACCCGAACAATACTTCAAAAATTTATTTCAGGCACACCGAGCCTCGTAATCAGGCGCCGTCAGAAACTGAGGACTCATAAAATTCCAAATAATTTTAGAAAAAAACATTCCTTGAAATTTCAGATTCATTACATTACCCCCACCGCAGGGATTTACATCCCCATAAATCTAAAACATACACTTGGGAAACAAAAGAAGGTGTTGAGCTCGCATGTGAGCCTTCCGCTACCATGAGATCTCCTGGAGGTTCTCGTGCTATTAGTGAATGCGCACAAGAGGAATAAACCATCCTCATAGGACATGCTCCTATTGATCCTTAATATCTACTAGGACCACTACTGGAAAAACATCATATACCCACGGTTCAATACCGTGGGTATAGCCCCCAAAACCGTGGGTATAGCCTATACCCACAGTTTTGAGAACCGTGGGCTGGAACGGCATCGGGATAGGTCCCCAGCTTATACCCACGGTTTTCCAAAACCGTGGGTATAGGTGTCCTGCCAACATGTCACCGAAACATATCCAATTGTCACGGTGTCAGCGTCTTTTACCCACGGTTTCAAAACCGTGGGTATAGGTCCTAAAATAATGCAGGCGCCGAGTTTCGATCTCGCGACCTCTCCGCTGCAAACACTGCGTCTAACCACTGTCCTAACATCACCTATATGTATATATATATATAGTTAAATATATTTATAAAAACTGTGGGTATAGAGGGAAGAACCGTGGGTATAGGGTTCCCGCCATAAAAAAAAATTCCCGCGGAAACTTTTTTTTCCCGCGCACACAAAACTGACCTATACCCACATTTTTTAATAACCGTGGGTATAAGAATTTTAGCCCAGACCTATCCCCACGGTTTTCCCCAAAACCGTGGGGATAGGTACCCCTATACCCACAGTTTTGGGAAACCGTGGGTATAGGTCACTTTTTAGAACCTATCCCCATGTTTTGGGAAAATCATGGGGATAGACCCCCCTATACCCACTGTTTTGGAAAACTATGGGTATATGTCTTCAATAGACACCTATACCCACAGTTTTCCAAAACCGTGGGTATAGGGGGGGTCTATCCCCACGGTTTTGGAGAAAAAGGTGGGGATAGGTCCATTTCCCAGTAGTGGACCTTCGTGGATGTCTCCCCGTCATCGATGTCCAGATCCCCGAGGTCAATGATGTGGGACGGTTCATTCATATATCCCCTCAACTGAGATACGTGGAAGACATCATGCACCCTGTGAAACTGAGGTAGAAGGGTTGGGCGGTAAGTCACCTCATATGTTCAGCTAAAGAAGAGGATGAGTGACTGTAAGAGGCGGTGGAAAGGCTGCACCATCTCTATCCACAAAGGATATATGTAAGGTAGCCAGCTGCTCCATCACCTCTCCAAGCAACTGAATACCAGTCCTTCTGTTGAGCACATCCTCAACAATGTTCCCCTTCCCATGAGTATATACATTCTCGAAGTCATAATCACGGAGGAACTCAATCCATCGTCGTTGTCTCAGGTTTAGGACTTTCTAAGAGAAGATACACTTGAGGCTATTGATTTAGAGTAAATTGTAAACCATTCACTCAATGAACAATGGGTGATACTATCCAGTTGTAAGAACTCATCTCCACCCTTCTTTGTCTACATTCTATAAGTGCTGCTAAGATTTTTCCTTTTCTGAGAGGAAAAATCTGGTCTCATCCTCTGGATGAACCACGTTCATTGCCTAATACATTCAATCCTGACATGAACAGTACAATCCATGTCATGGATAACGTCGTAAGGCCTCGACGCTACTACGAAGAGATCCAACTAGTAATCTCACCTCCAAAAGTTGAGTCACACTATCGGCGTCAGTGTATGGTTATTGGGTCTCCTTCAGTAGAAATATCAAAATTGAGGGTCAAGTTAACAGTTTTAACTAGAACCTCTTAGTATAAACCACAAAAAAGGTAGGTAAACAAATGCATCAAGGACATGTGTATTTTATTACTGCAACTAAATGTACAGAGACACAAAGAAACCACATAAAACAAAATCAACAAATCTAGAAGCATCATGATCAAAGGCCTCAATGCAAGGAACTAGTCCTGATCATGTCCACCTACCTCCAGAGTTCTATAGTTGTTTGCTTCAGCTGCCTGAAGCTATGCTCTCCCTTGTCCACCTGATCATTGCGGTCTGGGTGGACCTCCTGGTGGTGGCGGTGGCAACACCTTGAATCATCGCCCACCACCAGTTACACATCTAACTCCTTGCGGTCCATCACGATTGAACCTCTGCCTCTTCCTAGGATGTCCTTCATCAATCTGCTGATCATCTGCACGGTGGGTCAGATAGTCACATGCCATGTGACCAAGCCCATCGCAGGAGTAACACTGTCTGTTCCTGGTATGCCTTTTTCTCTCTCCACCCTGGGTTCCCCACACTACCAATCCTGAGTCGTGCGGTCTACCACCTGTAGGTCTAGTCCTCTTGGACCTCTACGTCAACTTTCTATTGCCAGCTGTAGAAAACTCCCCTACATGTCGCCTAGTGGGGTGTCCCACTGCTGGAGACTACTCAGCAAGGAAACTCTCCACTAAGAGGGCTCGCTCCAACACCCTTGTCTGTGTCAGGATGCTGTGGGAGACAACTGAAGCTCTAATATCTCACTTGAATCCCTGCTCAACGGTTCAGGCCCTGAAGAATGGGTCTCGTACCATACAAATGGAGTAGCACGAGAGTTCGGTAAACCTCGCTGAGTAATGCACCACCGTAACACTACCTTGATGAAGATGCAGTAGATCTTGTATCTGCACTGCACGAATGGTGGCTGGTACAAACTTCGCCTGGAACAGGCTATCAAAGTCTTCCCATAGAAGTGTTGCCTCGTCACGCATCCAAAGCATCAGGCTCCACCATCTTCCTGATGCTTCCTGAAGGAGGCTGGCAGCAAAGATCACCATAATGTCTGTTGGCATCCCTAACAGCCTGAAGATCCTCAACACAGCCTCTATACAATCCTCAGCCACCTGCGAGTCTGTCTCTCCCCTGAACCGGGGTGGCCTCTGGTGCTGGAACCCGTGCAGCGCACTCAAGCGGCGTGCATTGCCTTCTGCTGGGGCCGGTGGCATCAGTGGCCCAACGGGTGGTAGTATCGCTGGTGCCTCAACTAGATGGGGGCAATGTACTATGGCCTTTTCACTCAGTGGGTTGTCATTACATACAACTCTCGGGGCCCTAGCTGGTCGTCCGTGGGGAGGCATCCTGAAAGAAACAGATGCAACACGGTCAAAGACTATACCTGGTGAGCTGACCTGGTTTGAGATGATATAATGAAAACTTTTGAAATCACACCCAAAATCAGTGTTTTCATGCAATGATTCGGAAATCATAAGTCAGGGTCCTGTTGCATGGATACGTCGGCCGCCCGCACCAACACTTGACTCCTTGAACTGAAAACCACACTTTGCACCCTTAATAATATTGCCTCATAAAAAATACAAGAGTCCAATGTTTTGTGGTAGAACTGACTCCTCTGATACCAATTTGTCATGACCCATCCACCAGGGACAATATCGTGACTACCCCAAGCCCGCCTTCTATAGGCCAGGGGATGATGATTAGCACAAAAGGTGTAACTTCCTAAAAACTAGGAAGGCATTTCCATTATAAAACATAATCACAAAAAACCAGATTATAAGTAGAAGAAAATACAATGTAAAGCAGTATAACAAGCGTGCTGAAAGTACAAAGGGGTCGGAAATACAAGCGCAACAGATGGGTACAGTAACAACTGTCAGAAAGTACAACTGAAAAAGACAAAGAGCTGAATGGTGAAGTAGCTCCTATCTGTCCACCGAGTTCCTACATGAAGGGTTGGTACAGATGTTATCGTCAGCACTTCGCATCTATCGGTCTACTCTATGTGTCGTCACACTGAGTTTCCACCTCTAGGTACCGTCCAGTCCTAATACACTCTACCTCGGTCAGCGTTGTCTATCGTCTGCATCCAGCACAACGAGGTGCGGGCATAGCCCATGCAGGGGTGTGAATAACGATACTCATTAGGGACCCCGACACCCTCAAGGTCTCACTAAATCCAACAAGGATAAACCACAAAGAAATATCTCAACAGATAACCTTTACTTAGCTTTATGCCCATATGTATACCTAAGTTATCACGTATCCTGTCTCAAACATGAGGAAAACACAAAGGTCATTGACTTAGCTCATACCAGGATTTTCATTACTAAATCCATAGCTGTTGTAGATCTCATCCTCTATCGAGTATAGTGGCCATGTCGTGACACCGAGGTACTACTCACTAACCTTATACTGCTGAGGTACTCTTCCTGTCGAGTTCCGTGGGTCTGTTGGAAAACCGGGTGCTCCGTCCGCTGTGGGTCTGCCGCCAAACTTGGCGCTCCCGTTAATAGCCGTCAGAGGTACTCCTCTTATCGAGTATTGTCGGTCTACTTACAAACTAGACGCTCCATCCTCCATGGGCCTGCCACCAAACTGGGAACTCCGTCCAATGGGCAAGTCAAATCACTCAGAGTCGAATCTGTCAAGCAGTTTTCAGTTCTACAGCTTCTAGGTCTCTGCACTCTACCTTCTCGTCTCCCGGAGGATCCACTCCACGAGCTACTGGTTGATACTCCAAGTGTCATTAAGTCTCAGGTGGATGTATCTCAAAGGTCTTCCATGTCTACAGGGTCTCAACACAACATACAACGTATCAATCGGACGCCCGGTTTGTGAGTTATTAGTTTTTCTATTCCAGGGGCCCGGTTGGATTTCAGGTGCAATCCAAACCGTCCAAACTCCAAACTAATCCGAACCCTGTGTGGATTATTCCAAAAGAACCATCTCATCAATAGAAATCCAACATAGTCTACGACATGTCAATCGGACATCCGGCCCTTAAGTTGTATGTGTTTCCGCTCTGAGGGCCCTTATGGTTGCTCGATTGAACCAACCTGGCCGTTATTTCAAATTCATCCAAAACTCACATAGAGTATCTCAAAATGACCACCTCGTATCGAGGGTCTTGGTGCCACAGATGGAACGTCGATCGAACATGTGGTCTTAATGTAATTCCTATTTTAGTGATAACGGGCCATGCTCGTTATGCCCAATGGGCTGGCGGGTCGTGTCAACTCAGTTTTGGCGGGTCCGACCTGGTGAATCGTGAGGCCCGTCCTAAGGGGGACGGCCCGGCTCGAGGGGCACGGCCAGACCCGAGGGGCGCAACCCGGCCAGAGGGGCGCAACCCGACACGGCACGGCGCGGCACGGCGCGGCCCGGCTGGCCGTGGCTCGGCCCGAATTGCCGAGCGGTCCGAGGGTGGAGGGATTCTTGCCCAAATCGGAAGCCCCAAGTGGCGACGCCCACCAATCAGGCCTGCCGAAGCCGGCTGGATTCTCCAACATGAGCAGCCCGCTTGGGAGGGCCACTGTCTTCCACACGTGGTGCCAGGCGGTGCTGCGGCCTTCTCGAACCCTGTCGGCCGACGAGTTGGCCGGTTCGCCCACCGAAGCAGCCCGCAGAATGCAGGACGCGGTCCTCCATAGTGCGGCGTCCCTTGTGGCATCACGGTCCCCCTTCGTCCTGATCGTCTTTATCCGACCAGTTCTTGTTCGGACGAGCGTCCCGCGGTTGCGGGCCACGATTCTTCCGCATGCGGCCGGTGCGCGGCTTCCGCCTTCGCTCATCGTCGCCTCCATTCTCCACCACCTCCCTTTGCGAATCAGTAAAATAAGAAACTATGGTAGGTCATCGGGAAATTTTTATTTGGCACTTTCCCTCCACGTTAGGTGGTAACAATCAGCCATAGAAAACCATTCGCATTTAACAATGACAAGAGTTTAATTTTACCAAACTAAATTTATACAATTCCCCTACCACGATCAAGTTTTTTTTGTCGTAGACGCAGAGAGCGGTGTCTCTCCGTCCACATCGGAGGAAGATCTTGTTGACATAGGCGACTCTTCTTGCGAGCGGTGTCTTCTCCCTTCACATAGAGGAAGAGGAAGGAAGATCCATCATCGTTCTTCAGTGCAATTGGTGTTCTTTGTCGGAGTGGATGTCGTTCTTTGTCGAGAGAGAATGAATCTCTCCTCCAATTCTCCAAATGTTATCCCCACCAAATATTTACCATCCAAAATTATTAGAAATGCTATCACAATTAAAAATAATTACTATGAAATTCGAATTAATTCAAATAGAATCAAGGATTAATTGAATGTGGCATTTAATTAATCCTATTAGTAGTAATTAAAAATGAGAAGGTGGAGAGTTGACATTATGAGAGGGGAGTTGTTAAAATTTAAAGAAGGGAAGTGATGAATCGGAGTTGCCATAATAAAGAAGGAGAGATTAATGGTGTTTTAAGGGAGTTGTATGGTTGGGGTTTCATATAGGCCCCACCACCCTTAGTCATATCCTCCCATGGGTTGTTAGGTGGGGTGTGGGCCCCACCTCCAACTACCCTTTGGAGGAATTAAATTCCACTTAAAAATAAATTGTAATAGAACAATTTATTTTAGTCTTAACGAATCCCAAAAATTTAACTACCACATACGACAAAACACAACTGTGGTAAAGGTCCCCCTAAGTAAAAACTGGCGCTACGAGTTCATTGGTGCCCTCAGATTTTAATTCCAAGCACCGGTTCAAAAGATAGAAAAACCCAAACTTAGGTTTAATGAACACACCAGAAAAAAACTTCAGAAATTGATTTCGGGCACACCGGGCCTCGGAATCAGGTGCCGTCATAAACTAGGGACTCATAAAATTAGAATGAATTTAAGAAAAAACATATTTCTTTAAATTTCTGCGTCTTTACATCCAAAATTCTTGGGAGAGGTTCTTAAACCTCCCAGGAAGGATAATCATGAATTATGGCCACTTAGAGGCTTAAACGAACCATTTAGAGGCAAAAGAGTTCAGATCCACAATTTGAGGATGTAACTTTAAGTGCCCGTAGGGGTTGTCCAAACAGTTTTCCAAACCTTGTGCTAACCATGCGCTAGCTTCTACCTCTTCAACACTCCTCGCACAGTTAGTCCGCACTGTTAGGCAAACCGTGCACTAACAATGTGTCAGACACTACCTCCAAAACCTTCCTTGCAGGGTTTGGTCGCACGGTTTTGGCAAACCCTGCGCCAACCCTGTAAAAGTTATAACCCTTTGACATTCCTTAAAAGTCCACCCAAATGCACACCAAAAGTCACCTTGACCTACTGGAACACCTACAGCACCACATTTTCACAATGGAATGGACCAGAGAGTTCCGGGCCATTACATTCACTTTTATAAATGTGGGGAATGGTGCCCTTGAAGTTACATCATGTGTAAAATTAATATAAATTTATTTTCAGGTTAATGGGAATAAAAATTGGTATATTTATATTATATGTAAAATATAAAGGGAAATAATCACATATAATAATATTTAAACTAGTTCAGGTATTGTTTTAACCATTATTTATTTTTTACCACAATTAACCCTTTTCACAAATACACTAATATTGTTGCCTTTTACTTTTTTAGGATGAAAAATATTACTAATAAAGAAAAGTGGCCAAAAAATTGAAAATGGTTTATATTATCAACCATATCCCACTCACATGGAAAAATATAATATTTTTATAAATTTTACTTCACATAATAACATATTATTAAACATAAAATTACATTAATTCCATTTTAAGGACTATTGACGTATTTTGACTATAAATGATTCCAAAAATGTATGGAATTGAAATATAAACTATTTCATGATAAACAGATACATTATTAAAAATAATAAAATTATTATGATTTCACAATTCATCTAAAAAATATTACTTTGGGTGTTTTTAAATTCATTGAATTCATTTTTCAACTACTTGAATAAGAAATGTGTTGGTGTTGTGTAAAAATGTAAGGTATTTATTCAATCAATAGAAATAAAAAATAAATTACCATGATACAAAAATATTTTATATTTAAAATTAATATTTATTACCAAACATAACATCATTTTATCCAAAAGAAAAAATATTAAACATAATCAAACAAAGATAGGTACATTTTATATTTAATCGTTACAGTAAATAATATAAAATTCATTATTAATGATAAAAATTTCCCACATGATATATACTATATGTAGGGATGATTTTGGATAAATATATATCATAAAATTAAATAAATTGATGTGTTTGGTTGAATTTAGGACCATAACTCATCCATTTTACCTTAATTACCAGATTTACCCTTACCAAGGTGATAAATATTTACCAAGGTTAATATTCATAATAACCAAACAAATATTTCCATATTTAATATATTATAACTTCATTATCCCATATATTATGTAAATTTTATCATATTAAGTACAAATTAGTTGAAAATATTACATTAAATATAAATGCATAAAACATAATGAAAAATTGTTTTATATACAATGTGTTTTTAATCCAAAAAATGAACTTATATGAAAATAAATTATATTACCAATTCCTATGAAATTAATTAGATTATTTATAATTAAATTATTCTTATGTTATTTAATGATGACATTGATAACATAATGCTACTTTTAAATGACATCATTTTTGGAAAGAATTGAGAGTTTCAAAAAAAACATTATTTTCCACCATTCATTTAAAAATCATTATTTTTAGAAAAATCACAAAATTTTACCATAATATAACTATTATATACTGATTTAAAAAATTGAATATGTTTTATGAAAAATATTTTCTAATGTTGGGATAAATTATTAATAATATCCGCACACTAAATGCAATAAATCCATTTTTGAAGAAATCATAATTTTGATACATAAAATGGATTTACTAAAAATTGAGTGCTCATTTCCTAAAAACATTTAAATTTATATTTTCAAATTAGTAAATTTATACACATATTTCACTATATAGTTACTCATATTTATCCCTACAATATTAATGGTTCTTTTGATTTTCATATTTAAATAATAATATTAGCATAGTATATCATAATTATATTTTACCTAGAGGTTTCATGTTAAGTAAGATATAGATCTGATTATTATTTTAAACATAATTATTTGGGTTTTATAGTTGGATTATAACATTTAAAACATGATCAGAAAATTTATTTTATATTTAAAACTCATATTTAAACTATCACATTATTTATGTTCGAGTTTGAATTATTTAATAATCAATAGTATATCAAAAATCATTACATAATGTGTTGTTAATAATAATTTTCATGACAAACCCATTATATTTTTATACATTTTTATTCCTATAGTATTCAAATATGAATATTACGATGTGGTTTCATCGATATTTTCTAAAAAAAATGACGACATGATGATACTCACAATGTAATGGTTTGTTCTTTTTTATTTCCAACATTCCCCCACATTCACAAAATCCTCAAAACATTATAAAAAACGTTACAATGATTTATGAATCCAAAAATAATAATTTTAAGATGATTATTATATAAAATCTCTAAAATCTTGGTTAAATATTGTTTTCAAAAAATTAATCATCATATCATGGCCTTAACTATTTCCCTATGTGCCAGTATATCATTCAAACATATTATTAATTCACTATTCCGTAATTTTAAGTAATGATTGGCCTCATGAAAAATATCATTAATACTCAAGATATTTAGGGTTTTGAATTATCTTAATAAAACACCCTCGTATCTTCTTATGAACATATTTTCTATAATGTATACCTCTAAAAATAATATTCATTCCAATAAAATCCATTTTTCTAAGACATTGGGTGATTGTTATATATGAAACATTTTAATCTAGTATAGTTCATAACATATATTCTTAGTTTTTTAAATATACATAGAAATATGAATTAATAAATCACATTTCATTCATCTATGAATATGATCACATAACATGTCACACAAGTAATCTTGGCCATTCATTTTATCATACTGGTTCCATCCGAGGCATAGATGTCATGCTTTTCATATAAGAGGAATCATATCATCTTAAATAACCTCAAATAATGATATTATTAATAAAATATATGACCACATGTTTTACCTCAGTCTTAAAAATGAAATCATAAATTTATTTAATTATTATGGTTCACATGGTAATTATAATATCAACCTCATGTAATGGGGATTTATATTGAGCATAATTACCTTTTTATATCAATGAGAATATGATATTCCATATGATATAATTTTATAAGCAATTAAAGATAAATATTGATCCACTTATTATCTCTCAAGTTTACATTATACCATATGTAACCATCTTCTTGTTCTAATTTTAACATATGTTTATAATCAATAATTCTTCATGGAAATCATTGACCGGAAAAAACTAAATTCCCTTCTATAATGGAATTATACATTGAATAGTTTATTTAATATATATTGTATAACTGAATTTATATTAAATGAGGAGTTACATTATTTATAACCATGATATATTTATATTAAAAACAATCATAAAATATTTTATCTCATGTATTTAATTCCACGAGATGTGAATTGTCCCTCATGCTTCTAAGATGTTAATACTATTGTCAATGTATCTATTATATTCCCCTAAGTAGGTACACAAAATATCATTAAATCAATTCCCTAAGTGATTATTTGAATTATAAGGTATTTTTTATGGTTTTCATGATTCTTTATTGAGATCCAATATCCTTGGAATGAGAAATAACTCTACTATTTTCATAGTTATGCATATTTCCTCCTATAATTATAAGAGCCACACCATGTTTATTAACAAACACTTTAATCTAACTGGATTAATTTATATTATATGATGTAGTGATGTACATTTTCTCTATTGTTGAGTCATATGTGGTGTATTTTTTAGAAATCATTCAATATATTAGTTATAGAAAACCTGAAACCATATTGAGACCTCGTATTATTCTTTTTGGTTTGGGAACAATCATCTATGTAGCCCTTTACAATGATATTTTTCTCACTTCTAAATACCATGAACATACCCTTATTTCTTCTCAAGTACTAAATGATGTTTTTCATTGAAATATAGTCACTCTCACTATTATTATTTTAATATCTTCAAGTTATGATAAAATCAAAATATATTACTCCATGGATAAGGCTTGGTGAAGAAATTGGGTGGAAAACATCATGATGAGGTGATTTCAAACTCCAATACTAAATCCATCATTTTAAAGGATTTGTGAAAATATTAATAAATAATTGGAAAACAATATATTAATTGGAAAAAATTTATGTGTTAAAAGTAATAACATATGGTACATGAATTAATATGATAAATGTTATTAGTTAAATGATTCACATAAATAATAATTTATGCCTTTTGATTTTGTATTGTCCAACTAAGGGAAACGTTTTATTTTTAATGAGGTATTAATGCTTTTATATATTTATGGATATTATATATGATGTTGATTTAATGGTTATATAATCACTCTTTAGGATCTTTCATACTAACATAATGATATTAAAGTAAAAAATTGATTTATAAAATGTAAAATAAATAATGAAAATAATGGTTAATTTTCACGTAGACAACACACAAGGAATTATTATTTGGTTTGGGATAACAAATATCGATATTTGATATTATTTATTGAGTAAAATAAACTATCTAGGAAAAATATTCTCTTTTATCGAGTTTTAATAAATGGATATAAAAACAAAATATGAAAAAACATTGAATACACATTGTGCCCTCTATCGGAAATGATAGGCAATTCTATATGCCTAGAACATATTTTTTTAATGATTGATAGTAGAAATTTTTTATCTAGGGAATTCTTCTATTATTATGGGAAATATAAAAATTATTATACAGAAAACCTCATCGATCAAATATTATTAGTAGATAAGTCCCAATACCTATTAATTTTTTCAGTCAACAAAGTTTAAAATTGAGATGGAGGGATTATAATAAATGGTTCCATGTTGATTTTTATATGTATAAAATATTATTTTAAGGAATTAATTTGGATAATATACAAGATAAATCCTAAAATAAGTGATCATTCTCTTCAAAAGAGTTGTATAATAATATTAAATGGAGGTTTAATATTGTATGATATTTTTTATAATGAAATATTTACTCTTTGTCGAAAATTATCTCATTTGTTATCATCTATATTCATCAGTTTGTGAATTAAAACTCATTATCTCTTTGAAATGTTCTCTTGGGAGGTCTTTATACGGAGTTGTAATTAGATAATTGGTTAATATAGTCATTTATATTTGATATTTTATATAATTTTACAATTAATAATTGGACTATTTATATTATCTAGAATTCATCGTCGTCTTGAAATTTATTAGATAATATCGATTATTTTAATTTACCATGATGAATTTATTACTTGTATTTAATTGAAACTGGTTTGGAAATTATTATATTGGATTCTTCAGATAATAAATATTACATTTAATGGGTGGTGGATAGATATAAAAATATATATCCATTACACATACATGACCCATTGTTATGATATTTATTTCATTGTCTTTCATTGATCTCTAAATTGTTTTGACCTATTAGAAGTGTAGTGTCATAATGAAACACCAATTGGCCTTATGAAATTTATTATATTATATGATCTTATTATGTTTTTCTTTGGAGATAGAATTTGTTTCTGGTATGTGATGTTCACATCTTGGAGTTGACTCCAGAGATATAATTACCAAATTCAAGCTATCCATTTCAGTGAATCATAAATATTTTTTAGGCTATATCATCAGATATTATGTTTGATAGCCCAATGGTCGAGGAATATTTCCAATACACTATATTTGTTTCTTCATCCATTCCTTTAATTTTCCACTTGTATGTTGGCTAGTTGAGGTCATTGGATTTTTTTTAATCATGTATCAATAATTTAAAAAAAATTATAATTTTTTATAAATAATGAAAATTATTAGCCAATGATATCTATATCACAACATTCCATATGATTATATTATGGAATCTAAAGTATCCTCTAAAAATTTCATTATTTTAATGATCTTAAAAAATGGTAAATCAAATAATAAAAATAAAAAATATATCTATGTCTTCTGATCACTAAACCTCATAAATATATATGATAAATTTATTGTTATCCAGAGGATCACCTGATAATATCACCCTTTTGATGAACACTACAGAGGTACAATAAATCATAATACTAAAGTTTCATTGATCATTGTTAGATAAATTAAATGTTGCCTGAAACTAAGATTATAATCATGATGTACATTCTAATTATATTTGTATTTTAGTTTCCACTGAACTCAACAAATTTTATTTTTCAAACGGATATGGGTATAGAAAATTTGATCATTAAATTCTCCCCAATAATTTGCAAATATACTAACCTTTTTCATAAGGAAAAGTGTTGAATTATCATAGAAAAAGTCTGAGGTTTTCCAAATTATAAAAAAGTTATGAATATATATAATCTGTCTAAGTTAATATTCCCACCAATGTAAATCTAATTATGTACTGAGTGTATAGAACAATCATTATTCCACATCCAAAAAACTAATTTTGATTAATGAGAATGTTTTATAAAAATATAGTCATATATAGAAATAAAAAATGACTTAAATAATTTTAAAGAAACAAAATGAGATGGAACATAAGAAATAATATAATTATATAATGTTTATATTAATATTAGGTTCTAGAGCCTAAAATTTTTAATCAATATATAATTTATTTATTTATTATATATTTGAGAAATAAAATTTTTTAAATACTAATTTGGTGGTTGGTATGTTCTAAATTTATTTGTTTCATATTTGATATATTTAGTTTATTAATGTTTAATGAATTTCTAAATTACAATTCTAGATTTATAATTTGATAATTATGTCATATACTATTATAAATATTTAGAAAATTAATTTTTCACAGAAATTATTGGTTCATCATTTTTATTCAAAATGAATATATATGAATATTTGAGTAGTACGTTTAGTAAAATATTGATTATTTAAAAATTTAATCGAACGATTTATAGTACATATGGTTAAAATGAAAATAAAACTTGTCAACGAAAAATAATAACATATAATGGTTCACATATCATTTTCTTCATCTATCTTCTTAACTCAAATATATGTTTCTCCCATAATCAATAATTATTAATTATGAATCTATAGAATCACCGTAAAACTATATTATATACTATTAATCCCCCCATTTATTCATGGAAGAAATGGGTACTAAATTAGAGAGGATTTTCCAACGATCCCACCTCCAAGTATCTAATATTCCTATCATAACATTCAATGAATTTAACATGAAAAAAATCAAGATAATACTAGGAAAAAAAGGAATGATATATAGAGGAAGAATGATTTATATTCCTCAAGGGTAGCCATAATCAATTAATTTTTTACTAAATCTATTATCCATGTTACACTAAAAAATATAATGAGTACACAAATTATATAAGTGTTCAATGATACATTATAATTTAGGTATTACTTTTACAAAAATATATTATAAATGGAAAAAAATTCTCATATCTAACATAATTTTTCATAAGATGTCTACATAGAGTGAGAAAGAGAGAGATAATTGGAATAAAAATTCAAGAAGTGAAGTAAAAAAATATCTCAGGGACCTGAAATTCATATGAAGGAGGAAAATATAAATTTATAGGATTTAGAATGAATGAATTATAGTCAAAAGATAAAAAATTAATGGAGATAAATTAAACACTTATTCAGATCTAATTGATGAACAATTATTCATGAAATGTCTTTTTATAAAAAATAGATATTCATGAATATTTAAAGAGATTTAATTATTAGAAGACATTTTTACCTAAATGATTTATGATTTAATAAAATCAAATTGAAATTACACAATTTCATTTAAAATTATGGTGCAACATGAAGGATATAAATTCTCTATCTAATTAACATTTTTTATAATTCATGGTTAAGATATAATTTTTAATCCATATTCTAATTGATCTAGATTTCATAGTAAAAAACATGTGCAATCCAAATTTAAATTTATTATATACATTGATAATTATTTTCAAGTTCATTTTAGAAAACCTTATGTATCTAAATCCTATAAGTATTTTCTTTTATTGTCCCTGGAGTATTTAATGTTTTATCGCTATCTTAGGGGGGATTCTGGTGTGCCATGATTTCTTTTCATTCATAAATCTTAACTTATGATTTACTATATCATCCATTTTAGAAATATGGATTTCATAATTTTGATATGTGGATGTGGATATTATTTTAATTTTCTCTTAAAATGTATTCAATAGATAAATATTTATTTCATTATATAGAAGTTATTTGATTTGATAATAATTTGATTCGAACAGTCACTGATTCCATTCCCTTTTGAAGATTTCGAGTAAAATCCTTTCATTTTTTATGTTATGGCTATAATTTATACATATACATATTTATTTATATTATTTAATGAAATTAATATTCATTTTATTCTTTTTTATGTGATGAATTATAAGAATAGATAAGCTTAAGGTAGCCCCGATCTTCTTTTCAATATTTAATTCATCAATGATTATGATGGAGGATTACCCTTTCATGTAGCATGATGTATTAATTAGTATATATTTTAATTTTTCCTTTTTCCATATATCATTGTAATGATGTACTAAAGATAAATAATAAAATAAAAATACTATGTTCACACCTTCATTTAATTGATATTCCAACAGAATGATTTTCATAGATTTCATTTCATCATCATTTCCACTATTAAATATGAGGAAATCTCATCAAAAATATTTGGGATTATAAAAATATTTAATGGATTACATAATAGTTTGTTTATTATTTTATATGGATATTCATTATAGTGATTCCCTATTTATGTTAAGCTCAATAAAATTCTAAATATCATTAGCAGTGTAATGTAATGAAAAATATTTATGAAAATCACAACTCAAGATAGAGATTAAAAAATTGAATGGAATTATTTATGTTAAAATTTTAATTTCCCTAGGAGTAAATGCATTTATCTCCTTCATATAAATAAAATAAGTATATAGAATGAATTTTCCAATAGGAAGGCTTATATATATTAAATGTTTTAATCATGTATATTGCATCCCAGCCCATAAACATACATTATTCAATGGTTCATAACATTCTTTTCCAGTAATATATTCCATGGATTGAGAGTAATTTTGTTTTTTATGATTAGACACATAAGTACATCGTATTATCCCAAAAAGTGTTTGTTTTTAAAAATCCACAATGTACTCAGATAGTCTAAAATAACATAGGATACCCGAAGGAAAATACATAAGGGCAAGGGTGGGATTGAAAGCCTAGTAAGGGAATAAATATATAAATAAAACATAACATGGTAAATTAGATAAGATAAAAATTATTTTATTAAGAGAATAATCATAATCATGGAAAAATTGCTTAAGGAAATGAATTCACAAGATCATGGAATCATGGAATAAATTGAAACACTATAAGACATTACATTATAAACATAAGTCACAGGTTTCTCCCATGACCATAATCATAAAGTAAAAAATGTAACCTGGGGGATTGGATTCAATTTCCATTCCTATAAATAGATTGGAAAAATTCCCATGGTGTACTGGGTTCACTATGTATTTTCATAAACATGGTGAAAAAAGTCACAGGGTGGCGTTTGTTCACTCCCTAATCCATTACATTGAATCACAAGATATATAATTATTTAACCAATTAATTGGAGGGATATATAATTTTAGGGCCACCCGTTACATAATTAAAACCATACTCATGTTCCTTATATGTATAAAAGGAACCATACATAAATCATATGAATAATCAAACCCATGAGAAATAAGTTGGTTTCATAATTATGATATCTATAATAACCGAAGGATAAATCATAAGTAATCCCATGAGAGGGAGGAATTAAATAATTTCATAATTTCATAATTTTAAAAGGTAAATTTTCCTCCAACATGGATTCCCAATGTAGAAAATTTGAGAGAATGATCTAGAGAAGAATGAATGCAAATTTGAAAGTGAACATAATACTTGATTAACTCCAGAAATGAAAATGTTATTTAACTAGGTATATATATAAGGTACATATATTCAAAAATAAAATACATTTATTAGAATAGTATGAAAAAACATAGAGAGAATAAAATGAGAATGTGTAATCAATAAATAACGAGGGTTCTGTGAAAGATCCCTTACATATTAAGAAAAACTCTAATAAAAATCCATTGAAAGAAATTGATATTTAATTTAAACATAAAATATCATGAGTATAAATACTAAATTATAATATATATATCTAGTAGGTATTATATAAAACATTTGAAATAAATGTTGTTTATAAAAGATAATGTGTCAGAAAGAAAGATATTTTGAGATGAAACACATACCGTATGTCTAAAAGTAAAAAATACATGTACTTAACATAATGAATAATTTAATTTAGTTATTTATATATATAATCAATAATATTATTAATAAATACATAATTTCATAAGGTCATTATATATCATCTTTGGTACCCATTTTTAATATAGTTTTCACTTATGTTAGAAACTCATGGTTGTTCAATTAATTGTTTTTGAAACATTTCTAGTTTGTTGAGAATTTTCAAAGGTCTTGTAAAATATATCCAAGATCTCAAAATATGGGTAGTATTATTTAATTTTTTATTCAGTTTTTGAGAATAAATTTTTGATTTCAAAATTTTTCCCATAATATTTCAAAATTATGATGGGTGCCATTATAAGTCCATTTTAGGTGGCTAAAGTTGCTCTGAAAGTTTCTTATCAATCACACATATAGAATACCATATATTATTTTTCTATATTATTAATGGCGTTAAAAATAAAATAAATGTTTATTATATAACTTTTTATCATAACATTTATGGTGGTGATTGAAAATTGAATACATCGTCCATGGAGCTATTAGTCCGCACACAAACATGAAGACATTTTGTTTTTTCTAAATGATCTTATTAAAAAATATAGAATGGATATTCCATTAGTATAATAAAAATTTATCATATTCAAAATGATTTTGAAATAACTCATTCAATTATAGAGGTTATTTATGTTGTATAAGATGAAAATATATAAAGAAATTAGGTTGATAGTATTATATCTCCTTTATATGATCATTTATGGGTAACTTCTTAAGGATCCTTATATTTTTCATTTTTTTAGAATAACGATTAAAATTAATGTTTATGGTGTTGAGGATATAATATAGTATGGTTTTATTGTATTTAAAGTTTTTTAATGGATAGATAAATGGGTTTCAGTTAGTCTCCATTTATAAGAGATAAAACAGATATTTTATAGAAACTCATTATTTCTCAATAATATTACTCCATTGTTGAAGGCCAAAGTAACCAAAAAAATTATAATAATGGTGTGGGTAACTTCATAAGGCTGATCCTTCCTCATATATCAAATATCACAAACGTTTTCATATGTTATAACTGATTTCACTATGTTGAACCACTTTTAACTTTATTTCTCATTATATTTATAACAATCCAATTTTTTATTACATTCATATATGATTTACTGAGATAAAATTAAACATAAAACATACCAAATTTTCAAAACGTATAATGTATTGAGAAATTAGGAACATTACCGAACATCGTAAAACATGAAATACAACATCACTTTTGAAAACATCCTTTACCTGAACTCAACATTTCTTCATACTTAACGTTGCATGGGATAACCTGAGGACACCCATAAGAAAGGGATGAGCTATAAATCCCTATAATATAATAAACAAGGAATAATATGAAGAAAACAACACATGTTAGGAAATATTTATATCAATGGATCAGATGTGAAATATGAACATTAAGTCATGATATAGCATGTTAATCATAACATGGAAATGTAGAATCCAATTAAAAGACTGCATCATAGGTTAGGGATAAACTGAAAAGATATTATAGTGGACAGTGTCCCATAAAATAATTAGGTAAATGAATATCCCAAAATTTTGTATCATGATACTAAACATTACCCAATGAATTGGAGAACTATATAATTTCTTGTGAATCTGTCACTTTCATTTAATTCTCATGCAAATGTGTGCCACATAGATCATAAAACATGGTTTCATTCATCAGTATAACATATTCCCAATCAACGGGGTTAAATACAAAAATGTATTCCCTCATTAAAAAGGTATATGTTTATAAAATTGAACACTCTTGATAGGGAATGGGTACGGTATTCACTTACACATTTGTTTTGGAATGGAGATTCACAGTGCAATTATGGCAGCCTAATGGCGTGACATAAAAAGTTCCTAAAAATGGTTGATGAGAGAGAAAGTGGTATCTCAAAAAATATACATTAAATGGATAGTAAAAAGGGAATATAAATACATTTCCCATCATACCTAAGTTGGAAATAAATGGCATTATGTAATAAATAAACATGAAGAAAAATGAGAAATGAAATAACTCTTATGAAATTTCATCATGGTAATGGGTGTACGTTGGAGAGATTAATGACACAAAAATGGGTCTATAATAATTAAAAAATAATAAGTGAAGTATGATGGTGGTTTTGAAACAAACCTCATCATTTTTAATTGAAAATAAAATAGTGTAACAATATAAGTAATCTTGGACAAAAAATTTGAAAATAAGGAACCATTAATTGAGTGTGTGACTTCAAAAGAATGAAGAGGTGCTTCTTGAGAGCATGGAGCACATTGGAATGATTCTATAGAGGTGAGGACAGATCAAGGTCATGCTCCATAGATTTTTGAGGAAAGATATGTGGGATATTGGGTGGTTTTATATATGAAATGAGAGAGTAATTCTTTAATATTTCACAATCTTAGGTTACAGAATCTATATAATTAAATATAAAAAACCAAAATTCTTCTTTGGATTTTTTCCCATCATTTTTTCTAAGAGGAGTAGAAAACATTGTTGTATAATTACATGGTCTGATGATATTAAAATATTATAATATATTATGTGAATGGTAGTCAAATTATTACTGAAATGAATTTAGAATCATATAATATATTATACAATTTAGAGGATTCACTATGAGTTTATAAAATAAGTCAAAAAAATATAAAATCACATTATTTTGACGTTAATAATTATATTTGGCATAATATTTCTTTTATATTTTTCATGACATCACTATTGGTCTATTATGATATCATAAAACACACTGTATATTTATATGGTATTTATTTTTTTCTAACAAATATCAATGTCTAAAAAAATTATGAAAAATTTACCAAATAGACAATTTTGACATCCTGATTTCGAAAATAATATTTATTTTATCCAAGTTATTTTCTAAATATTTCAATTTTATCTTTTAAAATAAAAATCAATAGTTATTGAAAATTGATGTGTTTGGACAAAAAAATGAAGCCTTAATTAAATTTATATTAGGCCTCATAAAAAGTATATGATATTTTATATTTAAAAAATAATATAAAAATAATATTTTATTAAAATATAATTAATTAATTCATCAAAATATATTTTTTTATTCAATTTCAGTATTAACCAAAAATTCAATTTTTTTCTTAAAAAAATAATATAATAAAAGGATATTCATTATTATAAACAAAAAATGTACATAATCATAATTATAGGCTCTTGATACATATCTCTTTATCACACCGGTATATTCCCTATGAATAAGGTGTGCGATGGTGGTGCTTTCATGGGGTCGTTCAATGAATATGGTTTGGGTCGTAATATTGATAATCTTTAACTTCTCCTGTAAATGGTTTCACTCCTCCTTAAGTTGTCAGATTTCAAATTTGGCTTGGTCTAGTAAAAATCCTATAAATTAATTCTCCCTTAGAAGCTCTTATAGAAGGGATTTATAGGTAAAAATCATACTAGTTCAGGCCATCACCTACTTTGTTTGCGTCGATTTTTTTTTAAAACCCTATATGTATTTATGTCATTTAATAACTATTCAACGGCTTTATTATCAATGGTAATGAAGCTCAATGGAAAATAAAATAAAATTGGATATAATAAAACAAATGGATCGCATGTGTTTTCTATATAAATTTTATAAAATAATACATTTAATAAAATCAAAATTTAAATTTCACATATAATAGTTGGGGTAATTTAAATATTCCCCCATTAACAAATTTCACCCTCCAAATTTTCATTTCCCACATTTTATAAAATGTGGGTAACTATGTTCCATCACATCCTCTGGTTCCCACATTCCTTCTTCAAAATTTTGGTTTCTCCACAACACTTTGACTAGGTTTATCGTCATATTTCATATAACATTGTCTCTATAATCTAAGATCATCAATGTATCCTACTCACATGTGAGGTCATTATCCAATAGTATCACCTCTATATTGAGTACATGATATATGTTTGGTATGTACCCTCTCATGTGGGATACATGGAATAAATCATTTACATGAGATAGGTTAGGTGACTGTTCTAGTCAGCAGGCCACCGCTTTGAAGCGATCAAGGTTCTCAAAAGGGTCTATATACCATGGAATAATCTTTCCATTCTTCCAAAATATCATTACTCTATTCCATAGAAATATCTGGAGGAATACAATGTCTCCATCATTAAACTCAAGGTCTTGTTGATGATTGTCAGCCTGGATTTTCTGTCAACTTTGAGAAACCATGATGTGATACTGAATGGTCTTAAAATTATCCACCATTTCCATAATCATTTCAGGTCCTATGTGTTTTTTCCCCAACATCATACCTGCAAGAATGTATTTTTTCACCACATCCTATATAGGGCTTAATAGGGAGTCATTTGGATTCTTGAGTGGAGGCTTTTATTTTAAGAGAACTCAACCAAAGGAATATTTTGATCCCATCCTACATTTATATCCATTGATCATGCACTCAACGTGTCCTCAAGTGTTTGGGTAGTTTATTCATATTGGGCGTTAGTTTGAGGGTGATAGGTTGTGTTAAAGTTTATCTCATTATTTAGAGCATACTGGAGGATCTTCTAAAACATAGATATGAATCTTGGATCTTCATCGGATACTATCAATAGTGGTACACCATACCACCTCTCCACTTCTAAGATGTATTCATTTGAAAGTGGATCCAATGAAAAATCCACTCAAATCGTAATGAAGTGTAACATATTTGTAAGAATATCCACCACATCCAAGATAGTATTAAATCCTTTGGATGTCTTTTCCAGCCCAATGGAAAATACCATGGTGATGTTATCCCATTTCCATGTAGGAATTATTAATGATTTCATCATCCCCTTAGATGTTTTCCTTTCCTCTTTCACTTGTTGACATATGAGACTTCTGGATGTATATTCTATGATCACCTTCTTAATATTGTCCAACTAAAATTGTTCATAGTGAACTCAAAACATCTTTCTACTTCCATGGTGGATAGAGAAGGTGAGCAATCAACATTATCCAATAACTCCTTTAAGTCATTATTTGATAGTACACATAGTCCTGACCCAAATCATACAACACTTTTTTCATTAAAATCTAAATTTGATGATTTAACATTTAAAATCATTTCCATTCTCTTATGAATACCTACACCATATCATTGAGAATTATTGAAAATCTCTAGAAGATATGGTTAAGAAATCCTTTTTGAATGGATTGATGATGTTCTATATTTTAGGATTCTCTTATCCATCCTCCATGAGTATAAGAAGACTGGATCATTTTCAATTCTCATAAATGAAACTTTTGTTAGACCATTTCTATATAGAGTGGATTCCACTTTATTCTCTATACCCGGATGGAAGTGAATTGAGAACTCATAGTACTTGATCAACTCTAACTTTATTCAAGGGTGCATATTCAACACATTCTATGTGAATATATACTTGAGGCATTTGTTATACATAAATATTTCACCTAAATGGGCCGAAGCCCTTCATTTTCTATTTATTCTTGATAACCCCCTATTCAATGGATGTGGGGGAACCATTACAATGCCTTTAGGCCTATCTATTACTTGGCACATTAGATAAAGAGACATTACATGACCTTATGGTCTTAGGGAATTCTACCAGACTATAACTACAAGAAAATACCCCTCCCTAGCATCTGCATTAGGATGTTATCTCCCCACCTTTGCATGGTCTTCTCGATAAGCTTCTCATGCATGCACAAGCTCGTCCCACATTCATAGTCATACCCTCTCATTCATTCATATCCATTGGTTCTTCTCTATTGAGTGCACCAACTAGGAATCCTCCTCTGGGGATGCTCCTTTTTTATAGAGTCTTTTTGGGGAAACTGCAGTGATCATGTGGCCCAAAGGGCATGATCCTTATATATTTCAAACCTATCCACAACGAGGTAATATCACTAAATTTTCAATGTGAACATCACTACAGAAAAATCCAGATCTTGTGTTGGATAGTTATTCACATGAACACTCAACATCCTTGAAGCATAGGCAATTAATTTTTTATTTTTAATTAATACACAGCCCATTCCCTTCTTCGAAGAGACACTGAATACCATGAAAATATCTCCACTTGTGGGTAGTGTGATCATGGGTGAAATGAAAATCCTTCTTTTTTATCTCATTTAATCCCTCTTCTCATTCATCATTACATGAAAACATCACTCTATTCAGATTTATGTTGGTTAGAGGGTTTGAAAATGGAAATATATTTCTCACTAGTGGATAATAATACCCATCTAATCCAAGGAAACTATGTATATCTATCATAAATGTCAGTCTTTATCATCCCTCAATTACCTCAGTATTTGAAGGTTCCATAGATATCCCATTTCTTCTAATGATATTCCCCAAAATGGGATTCCTTCAACCAAAACTCACATTTGACGTACTTGGCATCATGATTTTCATATTACAAGGTTTGTAGCACAGTTTGTAGATTCTCCTCATGACCCTTCTTACTTTTGGAGTATATTGGAATATAAATAATTAAAAACGATTATTTGTCAAGTTAATCTCCAAAGACTCTATTAATCTAGTCCATAAATATTACTAGATAATTATTGAGTCCAAATGGTGTCACTATTAACTCATAATGCTAGTACCCTGAATGAAAAGTAGTCTATGGTATATCCTCCTTCTTCACCCTTACATGGTAATATCTAGATGGTATATCCCCCTATGATATGTATTCTTCCCCACATAGCTGATCATATAAATCAACAATACATGGAAAGGGTACATTTTCTATATCGTGAATTTTTCGATCTCATGATAATCAATGAAAAGGTTCATTGACCCATCCTTCTACTTTGTGAAGAGGACCGGTGCACCCCATGGTGAAGAAATTGGTTGTATAAAAATTTTATAGATATTCTACTATAGTTGTTTCATTATCAAATCATGTTTCAAAATATCTATTTTATACAGAATCTGGGATATTGGTATCTCCCAAGATATAAGATCAATCAATAATTAAACATCTCTTCTAGGAGGAAGACCATGAAATTTCTGGGGAAACACATAAGTTAATTCCCTCGTAATAGGCATGTTTTCTAGGATGGTTCCATCCTTATAATAAATCATCTGAGAAATATACAATGCCCAAATACCATTAATATAAATTCTTAGGATGATGGTGCTAATTAAGATTCATCATATTCTTTCCAATTGTATCGAATCAGTGGTTGATTTTCAATATGGTGGGTGATATCCCTCTCACATAAATTTATGTTCACTCTATATTGTGATTTCAAATCCATTCCAATGACTACATCAAATTCGACAAAGGTAAGTATGATAAGGTTCACCGGGAAGTTCAATGCAAACATTTTGACTGAGGATGAGTTATAAACATTGGATGTTATAATATCCATGTTTATTGTTTTATCCAAAATCCTTACTTCCATACATTTTGGTGGTGTTTGGATTGTTCTACTAAACATTATAGAAGTAAAATAATCCACATAACCATAATTTAAAAATTACATTTTATATTCTTGAATAAATAACTAGCGTACTTTTCATCACTTCGTTGTTGGGATTCACATCAGTGGTAGTGATGTAAAAAATAATCCTTTGTACCTTGGAGGATGTTGGTTGCCTAAAAACCCAATTTTTATTGTATTGGTTTGATATATTACATGTTTCCTTACATTTTTACCAATGAACAATTCATTGTGGGTTTACTGGACCATTCCTTTCCCTGTTGAAGAATCATGTTTTGCCTACTGGAAATCATCGTCTAGGTGTCATTCCTTCCCACACATAAATCATTTCTTTTTCCCCTTAAACCAATTTCTATGGGCTTCATTCTACATCACTAAAATTTTGGGTGTTGAAATTTCTTGGCAGTATTAAATATCTCTATTAGAATGCAAGAATTTGATTCCAAAAACTACTTATTATCCCCAAGATACACCTAAGATTCTTCAATAATCATTTTCACTTTAAGGGCACATCATACAATTTCAATGTAGCTATCAAAGTCACAGATCACCTGATAATTCCATAGGCTTGTTTTTATCCCTCAAAAGAAGTGATCAAACTTCAACTTGGGGGTAACGAAAAATTTAGAGGCATTTCTTGAATTTCTTATGATTTTTTTATTTCACACTCTATTTGATTCGTCGTATTTTTTCTTGTGGGAAAGGAATTGCCTTTATATCTTCTATCAGAGGGTTTGAGGAAAATATTTATCAAAATCATTTCTCCATATATACACTCATCCCATTTACTTGATATATTGTTTGGGCTTGATATTTTTGATCATTTTCCACCATTGATCAGTTTCACCCTCAATCTAATAAGCAGCCATAAAAACATTCTCATTTTTGAAGCACTGAATGATGTTGATGGCCTTTTCGATGGAGTGGATTCATGGTTCGATGATTGAGGGATCATATGATCCTTCAAAATTAAGAGGCATTTATCTCAAGTAGCTCTTGATTATGACTTATTATTTCGTAGGGGGTGGAAATTCCTCTTAATCTAGGTTTCTATTCAAAGCCTGAGTTAACAGAGATAGTATCATGACAAAGTCTTTAATTCATACTCCTGTCGTATGGGGAATCTCATCAGGGAAATCATTACATTGATCTTTCCTTTAGTTGTTTGAACCATTCCTCCAATTACCATCCATGGTCGAGAATAAAAGGAAAATAAGGGGAATTTATTTTAACTATTAAACACATAAAGGGGAATCCAATGAAATTAATGTTATAACTTATAAATTTCATTTATTTCCTTAACATATGAATTTATAGGGTTCAATATAAGTTATCCATGATCTATTTCATAACATATTTTCTTATTGTATTTTTACCTTAAAAATGGTTTATACTATGTTTTTGAATTTCTCAATGCGTACACCTTAATAGGGTAAAAATAAGAGTAACACAAAGCCTATTGTCATGTACCAATTCCCATTCGATTTTATCTCAAAGTGGTGTTTTTGGGTTTTACCACTACATACATATATGCCACAGCAAAATCCACTTGTTCATATCCGTTTAAGGATGAATTTTTTTATAAAACACATATAATATACTCACAATGATTTCCGGATTTCTTTCTTATAATTAGTCTTATCCCTAATACATTAACTATTGTTTTCTAAAATAAATCCCAAAAACAACTAAACATTCATATAATACAAATATAACAACCCAATACTTTTCCTAACATTATTACAAGATTTAATGAGATAAAATTATCATTAATACACACAATGTTATTGAGAAGTCTAGTGTCATGGTAAATTAAGAATGTTACATGAAAACATAAAATGTGAAATACAACATCATTATTGAAATCATCCTTTTCAGGACAACAATATTCTTTCGTACATAATATTTCATAGGATAACCTGAGGAGATACATAAGAAAGGGGTGATATATATGGAAGAGTAAGGTAATAAACAATGAATAAGATGATAAAGACAACAAATGTTAAAAATTGGAATATCAATGGAGTGTAAGAGAAACATGCACATAAAGCCATGATATAGCCTATTAATCATAACATGAAAATGGGGAAACATCTTAAAACATTACATCATAGGTCAAGGATAAACTACCAAGACATCCGAGTGGATAAAGTCCCATAAAGGAATCAGTTAAACTGTAGTCCAAACAAGTCGTATCATGATACTAAACATTACCCAATTCATTACAATGCTATATAATTGTTTGCCTACTCATCACTTTTATTTAATTATCATGCTTAATTATGCTGTATAGATTATTAAGCATGGATTCATTCATTATCATAGTATATTCCAAAGTCATGTGGTGTAGAATATTTATATTTATGTCCTAAATAAAAAGTTATATAAATATTAAATTTAACACCCTTTATTATTAAGGGGTACAATATTCACTTACACAATTGTTTTGGAATGGAGATTCATGGTGCAATTTTGACAACCTAACAATGTGACAAAAAAATTAATAAAAATTGATGATTATAGTGAAATAGGTATGTCATAAAATATGCACAAAATGTAGAGTAATATGTTAATATAAATAAATGTTCCAATATAATGAATTTTGAAATAGAATGAATAACATAATAACGAAACTTAAACAAAGAGGTAAATTATAATGACTATTATAAAATTTTGGCATGGTAATAGGTGTGTATGGGAGGGATTAATGTGGAAGAAAAGGGGTATATAATCATTAAAACCAAATAAGGATATTAGAGAGGAATATTTCACATAGAATACATCATTTTTAATTTAAATTAAATTGGTGTAACCATATAAGGAAATTTGGATAAGAATTAGAGAATGGAAAGAACTCTTACATTAGTGTGTGTCTTCAAAAACATGAAGAGAGTCTTATTGTGAGATCATCAAACCTTGAGAGGATTCTATAGAGGGGTGTTTATAGAAAGGATGTGATATAATGATTTTGAGTGCAGTAAAGTCGGATCTTGGGTGGGTTTATATAGAAAATAATAGGGGAATTTTTTAATATTTCCCAAACATTGGTCTTATAATCTATATAATTAAATATTCAAAACCAAAGTACATACCATAGTTTTTCCCCATGAGTTTTTTCAAATAGTAGTGTAAAACATTGTTTTATAATTAAATGGGCTAATGATAATAAAATATTAGCCTTGTATATGTGAATTTGAGTCACATTATTAAATAAATGAACTTAAAATCATAACATGTATTATACATTTTGTAGGATTCAGTAAGGATTTATAAAATAAGTAAAAAATATATAAAATCATATTATTTTTAAAGAAAACTTATATTTGGGTGAATATCCCTTTATAGTGTTTATTACATCTCCATTGGGCCATTATGATTTCATAAAACACATTATATATTTTTATGGTAGTTAATTTTTAACCAAACATTTGACTATTATAGAAAATTATTAACTAATCACCATCGAATAATTTTGACATCCTGATTCCAAAAATAATAATCATTTTATTCAAATAATTTTTTATATATTTCAATATTCACTTTTAAATTAAAAACTGATATTTATTGAAAATTGTCGTGTTTTGACCAACAAAATTTTTAAAAATTAATAAAAATTAAATTTTGCCTCATAAATGTTATATGATCATTTATATTTAATAAAAGTAATTTAATAATAATATTTTTTAAATTTTTTTTATAAATTCATAAAAATATATTTCTTTATTCAATTTGAATATTAGCCAAAAATAATATTTTTTCATTAAAAATAATAATAAATTAACAGTATATTCATTATTCTATAAAAAATGAACATAATCATAATGTTAGGGTCTTGATACATATATATTTCTCTCACCATCATATTCCCTAATAATAAAGTGTTCGATGGTGGGGCTTTCATGGGGTTGTTTGGTGAACATGGTTTAGGTCGTGATCTTGTTGAGCCTAAACATCTACTGTAAATGGTTTCGGTCATGCTTATGTTGTTAAATATCATCTTTGGCTTGATCTAGGGAAAATAATAGAAATTTTATCTTCCTCATAATCTCTAATAAATGGGAATCATATGGAATGATCCTACCAGTTTAGGAAATCAACTCATTGGTCTATGTTGGAAGGATTTGATAAAACCCAATATTTATACTAGTCATGGGACTACTGTTCAATGGTGGTATTATAAATATTACTGATAATTAATGGTCATTTAAATCCGACTAAATATAATAAATAAAACATATTCCATGTGTTTTCTATATCCATTTTTCCAAATAATACATTTATTTTAATCAAAATGGATATTTCACTTATAATAGTTCGGGTCATTATTATAGCGGTAACTCCACATTCACCCTTGTAAACTAATTTCATTGGCCAAAATTAAAATTGAAATTATTTACTAATTTAAAAAATTATTATTTAAACTTTAAAATTACATTGTAAATTTAAATGAACAGTCATCAAAGACCCCTAGAGGATTAGTTTAACTCCTTATATCATTATATAGAATCCCAAGGTATATATATATTCCAAATTAATTAGAGGAATATATAATTTTACTCCCACATATCTCATTATTATAACCACAAAAATGTTTTCCATATGAAGATAGAACCATTCATAAATCATATCTATGGTCAATACCATGAGAAATAACTGGGTTTTCGAATTAGAATTTAGGGAAAATCCAAAGGATAAATTATAAGTACTCTCAAGATAATAAGGAATTAAAATATCTTTATCATTAATAATTGATAAAGGACTTTTCAAATGAATTTGGAGTACTAATTTAGAAATTTTAGAATATGATCTGGATAAGAAATAATAACATATAACCACATGGGTGTAGTTTTAAGAAATAAGTAAAGGCTCTTTTAAAGAAGTAAAGAGAAAATTATTTTTCATAAAACCAAAATTTAACTAACATGTATCTCCAAAAAATAATAACGATTTTTTAAATATTTTCAGGGTTTAAAAAAACTTGGGGTCATTCCTGACATCAGAAAAGAAATATGAATGATCCCTTAAATCAAGTTTACTTAAAAGTGTGAATTTTAAAGGGAACTAAAAACATGGACAACCCAAAAAATGAAGAAGAATATTTTAATAGGTATATCTTTAATAGAACTATATATATATATATGATTTTTATGAGAATAATATTCTGTAAGAGGGAAAAAATAATGAGAAAGTGTAATCGAAAAATTACAAGAATGGGCCAAAAGACCCCCTACAACTTATGATACATTCTAATGAAAACCCCTTAAACAGATAAAGAATGAGCTCAATGTTGAAATAACATAAATAAATGAGGTGCCTAGATATAATGTGTCTCAATGTGGGAAATTTTGTGATTAATCACATACCTATTTTATCAAAGAGCATGACATTTGAACATAACATCCTAAATAATTTAGTTATTTTCATTATAAATATACTAAAAACCCTTATTCATCTATATTTATATTTTTCAGGTCCATCGATTATCTTGTTGTATTTATTTGTAATATTTTTTTCGCTTACATCGGCTACTCGGGGTTGTTTGGTTAATTTCCTCACAACACTTTCAGTTTGTTGATTTTGTTAAATGATATTTCAAAATGAAATAATGATATCAATAATTTGGTATATATTTTCCCATTATTATTAATTTAGTAAAATAATTATACAGTTCCACAATTTATTCAATAATAGATCCAAATTATGAAATTCTCCTTCATAAGTCCATTTTAGGTTGTTAATGTTATTTTTCCCATTTTATATTAATAATATATATCGAACAAAAAAATTTATTATTCTAAAATTTTAATAATTTGAAAATATCATATTAGTTGATAAAATTTCATTGTGTACATATTTAATGTGGTGATGGAAAATTTTACACATTATTCACAGAGGCCATAATCTGTACACACGCATGAAGTCTCTATAAATTTTCTTAATGATTTTAGAGGAATGTATAAAATTGATATTAAATTAGTATAGTAACACTTTAAATAGTGAACATTTGAAGGTTTTTATATCTTCTGGGATTGGGTAGATTTTAGTGTTGTATATGGAGAAAAATTATCGAGTATTTGGGTTGAGAGTATTATCTATTCCTTTGATGTTATTCCTTGGATAACCTCATAAGGCTCTTTAATATGGTATTTTGGTAATAACAATGCTTCAAAAGAAATTGGGATGGTGTTGAACAAATACCTGGGTAGATTTTTAGTTGATCCTATTTTCTAGAATGGGTGGTGAAATGGGGACTATGTGGTCTCAATTTATAATTTACGAAAAGGTCACTTTTTAAAAAAATAATGATTTCACAATTATATCCCACCAATATTCAAGGAAAATTGGCTATAAAAATAGAAAATAACAGTGTGGGGAAAGAGAGAAGGCAAATCCTCCCTCCACCATCCAAGATAAAATGGGGTTTTCATAGTTCCAAACAACCAATACTTTTTTTAACTAATTTAATCATTATTTAACTCAACCCACGTAACTTCACCTAAACATTGAGAAAATAATTTTGGTAACACCTCATTCTGAGAGCCACTGAACTGGTGCACGGGGCTGGTGTTCCACATCGACTCAAGAGTTATTTCTCATATTCAAGTGGATATTATGTAGGGAAGAGGCCCCATGAGGATATATTGGGAATATTATTCCCTCATGGTAAGAGTGAACAACAAATAGGAAAATAATATAGAAAACATCCATCCAAAACTAAATGGATAAATTAAGGCATAAATTAGGAAAAACTAAATAGATAACTCATATTATAAACGAATTAACTATATTACACTGGGTGAATCATATAGTCAGATTCATATATACAATTCCCAAAAGTTGAAAAATATTAATGCAAAACATAAGCTTCTAAACTCCCAAAAGCTTGAGCACTAGACTAATCTAAATCTCTAATCCCTATCCCATCCCAAATCAATAAAATGAAATATGGTGCTTTCCAAAATATAATTGTTTATCCATGGATTCTTCATGGGTACTAACCAACATCCTAAGAAGGGTTTGAGTATGAATTAGTAATCTATGGCCAATGGTGTCAAAAAAACATATCCATTTTGTGATAAGAATAGTGCACACATATGTTTATCATAAATAAGAATAAATAAAAAATATATATAGAAAAAATAAAACAACATCAATTAATGGGATCTATGTTCATTACTAAGTTTAACCTACCATCATTGGCTATAGTCATATGTATTTGAGCACTCCTCGATGAATATTCCAACCATAAGTATTACATGGAATATATGCACTCATCCAATTTTACCAAATCAGAAATCATGAATATCTAATTACTTGTTACATCATTCCAAATCAGATGGTAAAATATAGAAGTCATAGATCTCATCCTATAATTCTAAACTGATATACCAAATAAAATCAATGGACTTCATCGTATAATTCATACTAAGTATCATTGTATGTCTCATGGAATCTAAGCAGTTCATACCATCATTCCCATTAATTTAGAAATGTGTATAGTATAGAACCTAAGGAGCTCATCCTGGAATTACCATTTATTTATTATTTTATGTAACTTAGAATCCATGTATCTCATTTGGACATTAACCTTATATTAAAAATCATTAAAATATAGCTACATAATTTTTTTAGATGTATTTTAGACCACAAAAAATTAAGATCATTCTCACAATTTCCATTTCAAACCAGATATTTGGGTTTTTTAGTTAACAATTTTAACACTATATCCCAATTTTATGTAAAAGACACCCTTATAGTGTTTATTTGTTACAAAGAAACTTATACATGACCAATATCACCCTAAATGGTATCACTAATGTTTCAATTAAAATTTAACAAGGTTATATTCATTATTTGAATGGGTTTAAGAATCAGTCTAAGGGGATAATTAATTATTTTTAGGTTCGATCCCTAACGCACAACAAACTAATATTTAGAAATAAAATTAATACAATATTTAATGGTGAAACTCATTAGGGATAACTCAAAAACTAACTACTTTAGGATAGATGGATTCTACACATTTAATATTGGGCATTGATTTGAGAAGAAAAGTGATATTTTTAAAAACTAGAGAAAACCTCTAAAATGGGGTATTAAACTATTAAAATGATAGCATAAGAGATAGTATATTTAAGGGGGTATGAGGAATATAGAATTTTAGATTCACTTCAAGGATACAATATATTCAGATTGAACTCAAAACAAATAAGAAACCAAGGAGGTATATCAATCATGATAGAGAATGAGTTTTGTGCCAACAATGGGGGCATCTGCATGAAATTAATTGTAGAAGTAAAATTTCATAATTAAGAGTAAAAAATGGATAAAATTTTTATTGTACACATTTTTTTACTAGGGTCATAGTTTTGATAAAATCTTTATGAAACCACATGCCAACTCTGAGAAAAACACTAACTGAATACCCAACACCCTGCATGATAAAGAGAATGGCTAGAAACCCCATGCAGAATGGATCTACAATAACTCCTAGGAAATGAATGATTTATAGGACCCCATATAATAGCTTTACAGACCATGATCCTCCCTTTTTTAATCCATATTGGTAATGTGAATGTTTAGTGTAAACTATGTCTTAACTGTATGCCTTGTCGTGCCTTCCCAAAACATGAATCTTCGGGTTCCAAACATTCATGGAACTTTTGAGACATCCCATAAACCCTTGTAAACTTTTCCAATGTAAAATTAACGTGATTTAAATTAAAATAAATTTATATCTTTGATTTTGGTGGATCTAGGTCTTAAAATCTCTCTAACATAATATTTCTCGTCCCCATGCTTCAATCATAAACATCTATGTCCTCCTCAATGAAAATCTACTGCCATTTCACCCACACATTCAATTATCATTCCATTTTTTCATCACAAAAAAATATTTATTTCCACAATACAATGAATTGGGGAATATAATTTCCATGAAGTGTCTTCTCTTAAGGATACATAATAAAAATAGGATTATCTATAAAATACACATCAACAACCAAATTTTTGTCATTAATATTAAGAAAATGTTAATTATCTATACAGTAACATATCAGTTGAGAGAATTGAAGCATTTCATTTATGAAACATACCAACTACGAATGATATAGATGGTATTCAACCTGGAAAAACCTTTTTATAATATAAAAAACATTCTAAATCTAGTTTCTAGTTTTTTATATCTATGAATGTGATGGTGTCCAATCTTGCTAATAATGGAAATAATCACTGGTCACTAATACTAATCTAATCATTTTGGAGACACCAGTTAGTATTGGACTTCTAATAACTCTATTTCATCTCCATATGCTTAAAAATAAGTAGTTTATGATTGGACATTTTTTATGAGGATTATATTAGTCATTATTCCATCACCTATATCTATCATGTAGAGTAGTGAAGGACACACTTTACTGTAAAAAGAATTATAAGGCTCTATTTGAATGGTTATCTAGAAGCTTCTCTTGTTGGAAAATTATATGAATCCTGAAATCTTCTTACAAGATCTCATTTTGTAAAGGACACACTATTTAATCATGTCATTCAGGATTAGTACAGTGTTCTCTAACAATCATTCATTTTGGGGGTTATAGGAAGTTCTCAAAAGAACCATAAAAACAAGATATTTTTCAATACCTTCTAGAGGTTAGAAATTAAATAATTAAGATGGTCTTTGTTAATAGTATGGGGAACCCCATATAACTGTACAACCTCAAAAACAAATTGTTTCCCAAGATCATCCACCAAGAAGGTATCCAGGATAGGTAAAAAATAAGTAACCTTAGTCAAGTGATACAAAACTAACCAAATAGAGTAATTTCCTCATTGTTTACATTGAATTTTACTTATGAAATACACCATAAACTCGTCCAATTTCTACTTAGGTATAGAAAATTATTCTCGTAATATTATGGTCTATTGGTGATAAACTATCACCTACTCATATGTGGAGCATCTTATGATGAATCCTTCTATCTATTTTCTCATTCTTGGATATTAATATTGCTATCATATATCTCGATACAATTTTTTTATCCTAGGGTTCACCACAAATATAGAAGCATGAGACTCTTTATAATATCTTCTATTAACAATATAGGAACCCATACATGCTTTTGTACATAATGTATCTCATCCTCATTAAGGATCTATATGGGTGTAATCTTCCCATCATAAATATTGTACCATAGATCGACACACAATGGATTAGATAATTTCTATGCTTAATATGAATCATATGTGAATCCTTAATAGATAAAAATGCAAGAGATTACTACCATTGATACTCCTACACCCCCAAACACATTTTGGTGAAGAGAGACATCAACTTCCATTAACTGATAGGTTCTTAAAAAACCTAAGATTGAGTATTCCTTGCTAATGAATTAAAAATGGACTTTCACATACCATGGGTATAAGATAACTCAAAAGCAAAGTATTGGATATATTCCATCCACATTTGTTGTTTTCTGTTCATCTACTATGAAAAGAATATGTATTATAGTATTTTAAGGTCTTTATTAATAATGTACCTTTTACCATGTACATAATGTTGAAATAAACTCAGAGTATGCACTACTACTCCCAAATCGAGGTAATGTATTAGAGGGTTTTCTCGTGTGGCCTCACCAACCGTGACATGAATACCACTACCTGACCTCTCTATATTTGAACATCACCAAACCTAATTCTTCAAATATCGGAATAAAATATATACTCCCTATCAATATAATATAAGTTCAGGATAGGTTCCATGGTTAGTATCTTCTTCAGATCCGGAAACAAATTTTCATAATGGTCGATCAATACAAACCTCATCCCCTTTATTGTCTGTAAAGACCCATAAATTTCAAGGAAAGTTTTTTTCTTAATTTTCTTTGAAATTTTACATGAACGCAGTTTCGGACGGCACCTCATTCCGAGGCCCGGTGTGCCCGGAATCATTTTCCAAAGTTTGGCTCGGGTACATTCAGTGAACGGACGAGCGGGTTTTTCTAACTTTTGAACAGGTGCTCGGAATCAAATTCCGAGGGCACCGATTAAATCTCAGCACCGGTATTTTCTTAGAAACGCCTCTTCCAGAGTCGCGTTTGCTCGGGTGTGGTTTTTAATTTTCGGGCTTAAAGTTAAGAAATAATATAATTTTACGAAAAATTTTATTTTATTTCACTTAAGCCACTTGGAACTCACTTGAAGCGACTTAAAGAGGCTTAAGCTAAGTTGTTGCAGATAAGATGTTATCCAAAAATATCCTACCCTCTTGGTTGGATATTTGTGAGGTGGTACCCGCACGAGCCCCACTGTTTCTTTTCCGCTTAGTAATGCACCCGCGAAAACCTGTCATTATGGAAGTCAACTGACCTGTTTTCTTAAATTCTTAAGGCAACATTTAATTGGGCAGTTTTCTTCGTTGAATTAAATGGGTGGTTTATTCATTGAAATTAATTCTATGTATTAATTTTATTCATTTCTTAACCAGTTTGAAATCCGTTGGCATAATAATAAAATAAGACCAATGCACGGCTTCTGAAAAAATGTTCATTGAGAGGATTTGACAGAAACCAAGAGTTCTTCATCCTCCTTCGCGAAGAACGCGAAGAATGCGAAGAACGCGAAGAACGCCAAGCCCTCGGAAATTGACGATGCGACACCATGTTCCGCGACGCCGATGATTATTCTTCCGCGACGTTCTTCCACGGCAATCCAACCCCGCGACAACCTTCGATCAGCAGCGACAAGGTAGGGGGGTGTGCTCTTTTCTTTTTTAAATTACCATGTGGATTAAAACAACAATATGGATTTAATTATTATTAATTAAATATATTTTTTCTTCAACCTCGGAGTTCGTCGATGCGACACCCTTCCACGACGACGCGACGCCGGATACCGCGACGACGCGACGATCCGCTCTTTCCACAAAGAACGCGCGTGCGACGACTTGACAAGGTAGGGATTTTATTTTGGAAATGCCCTTATTCCCGTGAACATTTCTTTAAAATTAAAGAAACGGTTTCAAATGAACAATTTTATTTCATTAAAATTGTTGTTTCATGTGTTGAATTATTTTCTCTCGTTGTTGTTAACTAACGCGGAGGGTACGGGCCAAACGAACACGGCCCGACAACCCTCCTCCGTTCTTCGTGGTTGTGCGGATTTGGCGGGCGACGGAAAATCGTGACGAAAGGGCAGTTTGTCGATCCCGCAGTGAAGAATGGAACCCGGGAGGAACAATGGCGCAGATGGGAAGGAAAATGCACCACTGGAGCAACTCCGGTGGCCCGCAGAAGCGGCCGGCGGCGCGGGGTGCCGGCGCGGCGGTGCCCCGGCGCGCTGCCGGACAAGGCCGCAGCGGCTGAAGCCGCGGAGGCGGCGGCCAACGGACCCGCGATCGCGCGGGTCCGATTCTCACGCACGGGATGCGGCATAGCCGCGTCCGTTGCTTTAGCGCGGCCCCAACACGGGGCCGCTGTATCTCCAGACCGCGGGGGAGGCGCCCCGCGGCACACAGGCGCTCGGCCGCTCGGCCGAGCTAAGCCAGGACAGTCCGACCGGCCGGGCCGTGCCCTGGCTGGACCGGACCGGGTCCATCCGGGTCGGGTCGACCCGGTTTGGGTCGACCCAGTTTGGCCGACCCGGGGGGGGGGGGGGGGGGTCGGCCCGGGCCCTGACCCCCCGTTTTCGGTCAAATGCCCGTAACATGAGCTACGGACGTCCGATTGACGTGCCGTCAGCTTTGTTGAATTCCTCTATGTGAGAAGGATCTTTTGGCGCACTCCGCCCGAGGTTTGGACGCAGGTGGAGTACGGTCGGGTTGGTTTTTCCTTAAAAACCAACCGGGCCCCTGGGACGAAAAAGCCAATAACTCTCAGACCGGGCGTCCGATTGACGCGCTGTCTACGACGTTGAGTTCCTATTGACGATACGGAACTTTTGGATACATCAACTTCGGAACTTGTGTCAGTTGAAGTATCGGCCCCTCTGCTCGTGGAGCGGACCCTCCCGAACGAGCTTGTTGTGTGCGGGAACCCTAGAGATGGCTGCGACTGCTACTGTGACTGCGACGATGATTGTGCAGAGATCCTCAGCGGGCTGCGACGATGAAGACAGCTGGTCTCATATCCCATGTGGGTCCTAGCTGTGCTGGTCTTGTATCCTTTGTGGGTCCCAGCTTAGATGATTCAATACTGGTCTTGTATCCTATGTGGGTCCCAGTATAGATGAATCAATGGAGGCAGCTGGTCTCGTATCCTATGTGGGACCTAGCTGTGCTGGTCTTGTATCCTATGTGGGTCCCAGCTTAGATGATTAAATACTGGTCTTGTATCCTATGTGGGTCCCTGTATAGATGAATCAATGAAGACAACTGGTCTAGTATCCTATGTGGGTCCTAGATGTGCTGGTCTTGTATCCTATGTGGGTCCCAGATTTGATGATTCGGTGCTGGTCTTGTATCCTATGTGGATCCCAACATAAACAAAACAATGAAGACAGCTGCTCTTGTATCCTATGTGGGTCCCAGCTTAGATGATTCAGTATATATGTCTGATCATCTCTTTCACCTTTTTGATGATGTATACCTATGTGAGCTGAATCCTGTGTAACTCTCCTTTGTGGATTGTGTTGAACTATCCTGTGTGGATTTACTGTTTACTCTCCTATGTGGATTGTGTTGAACTATCCTGTGTGGATTTACTGTTTACTCTCCTTTGTGAATTGTGTTGAGCTATCCTGTGTGGGTATACGTTTGCTTTCATGTGTGGACTGGGTTGTGCTTGGGCTCGGACGTTGGAGCCGAACAGGGATTGATGACTTAGGTATATGTTTGGGCATATACCTAAGCAGTGTCGGTTTTTACTTCGTGATTGTATCTTTCCGTTTTGGTTTATCCTTTGTGGATTTCGGGCGACCTTCGGGGGTCTCGGTGTCCCTACTGAGTAGCATATACTCACCCCTTCACGGGCTATGCCCGCACTATGTTTTGTTGGTTGCAGACGACGGACAGCGTTGATCGTGGTCGAGGCTTGCAGAGCAGGACGGTACCTGGAGGTGGACCACTGGGCGGGACGTACTCGGAGTGGTTAGGTGGACCCGAGGAGCAGTGGAGGCTATCTGTACCCACCCTTCAGGTGGGACTTCCAGAGGACGGCTCGCCACTACGGCTTTTCCTTTCAGTTGCTGTTTTTCCCTTTAGTTGTACTTTAAAGTTGGGTTTGTATTTCGGGCCCCTTTTAGTTTCAGAAAAGCTTGTTACAGTTTTTACTTAGTGTTTACTTTTCTGCTTGCTTACTTTGTAGTTCTTGTTTACTTTTCAAAGGAAATTCCTTCCCTTTTTACTTGGATTTACGCCTTGGTGCTAGTCTCCAGCCCCTGGCCTATGGAAGGCGGGCTTGGGGTAGTCACGGCACGGGCCCCGAGGAAGGGTCGTGGCAAATTGGTGTCAGAGCTAGTCGGTTCTACCGTAGACTCTGATCTTTCTTCTATGTGAATAAATAATGTTCAGCGTATTGGGTATGGTTATCAGTCCAGGGAGTCCAGTGTTGGTTCGGCGACCGACGTATCCGTACACCAGGACCCTGACTTCTGATTTCCGACTTGATGCACGAAAACACTGATTGCATGTGTGTTCAAGTTTTCTTTGTGATTACTTGTGTCAGCTCACCAGGTATACAGTTCTGACCGTGGCGCACCTGCTTCTTTCAGGATGGACCCACGATGGCAGCCAGCTAGGGTTCCGAGAGTGGAGCGTGATGACATCTCACTGAGCGACGAGGCCTCCGTGCAGGGCTCCTTGTCAGCAGAGGCACCGGCGGTACCTTTACCCGCCGAGCCACCGATGCTACCAGCCCCAGCCGCTGATGATGCACATCGCATTCGCACGCTGCACGAGTTCCAGCGTCAGCGACCGCCCAGGTTCCGCGGGGAGACGGACCCCCAGGCAGCCGAGGATTGGATGGAGGCAGTGGTGCGAGTTTTCAGGCTAGTGAGGACACCAACAGACCTCATGGCGATCCTCACGACGAGCCTACTGCACGCAGCAGCGGGCCGATGGTGGATCTTGATGCTCCAGGTGAACGACGAGACATCTCTTCTCT
This sequence comes from Viscum album, assembly GCA_963277665.1. Lineage (NCBI taxonomy): Eukaryota > Viridiplantae > Streptophyta > Magnoliopsida > Santalales > Viscaceae > Viscum > Viscum album. Next base: position 499,237,996 of record OY728125.1, read on the forward strand.
GGACGGACTTTGAGAGCATCTTCCGCTTCGAGTTCGTCCTAGCCACCCTCTGTGCGGTGTGCATTCAGGAGCTTCTTCAGCTACGGAAGGGTATCTTGACAGTGGCCCAGTACTCGTCGAGATTCACTGATCTCTCGCGCTACTCCACAGATACGGTACGAGACCCGTTCTTCCGGGCCCGGACCTTCGAGCCGGGACTGAGGCATGAGATCAGGGCTTCGATATTCTCCCTCAACATTCTGACTCAGGCAGAGGTGTTGGAGAGATCCCTTCTAGTGCAGAGTTTTCTCGTCGAACAGGCTCCAGTGACAGGGCCCTCCGCAGGACGGCCTGTAGCAGGGTCTTCTGCAGCTGGCAGTAGACAGGTTTCGCAAAGGTTCAAACAGGCCAGACCATCAGATGGGCAGTCTCAGGATGAAGATTCGGTTGTGCGGGGCACTCGAAGGAGAGCCAGCTACACGAGGGGCAAGCATTGCTACGCATGCAGCGGGCGAGGTCACATGGTTCGAGACTGCCCGACTCATCTTACAGATGAGCAGCAGGAGGTAGAAGGACCTCCCAGACAGAGGTTCGGCCAAGGTGGTCCGCATGGTGCAGGCGGACGAGGCAGAGGAGCTGGCCGAGTAGCCGATGGTGGGAGACACTTCGAGGTGTTGCCACCACCACCACAAGGAGGTCCACCCTGACCGCGGGGAGTTGGTGGACATTGGAGAGCTCAGCTTCAGGCAGCTGAGTCCTTCGATCATGGAGATCTGGGAGCAGATGGACAGGAGGAGAACTAGTGGATACGTCTTTTGTACTTCTAGTTCCTTTTTGGTGTTGTGTAGAATCTTTGTATTTTGAGCTGCAATAATAAAAGATGCATACCCTTGTGATGTTTTCATTCCTGTCCTCTTTTGTGTTGTTACTAAGAGGTTACAGTTTAGACTGTTGACTTGACTCTCTCTTGTGAGACATCTACTGGAGGAGACCCAGTTACCACACACTGATGCCGACAGTCTGAATCAACCCTTGGAGGCGAGAGTAACGGTTGGATCTCTTGGTCATAGCGTCAAGGCCTTACGACATCATCCTTGGTATGGATTAGTATCATCCATGTCAGGATTGATGGTATTAGGAAAAGAAAGTGGTTCATCCAGGGGATGAGACCAGATTTCTCTTATCGGCGAAGAAGAAATCTTAGCAGCACTTGTGGGGCCGGAGATGGTCCAGGCCACGACAGAGAAGGTCCAGTCATCCATGAGCGGATGAGGACAGCTCAGAACCGGAAAAAGTCTTATTCTGACAGAAGGCGGAGGCCACTAGAGTTCGAGGATGGCGACCACGTCTTCTGGCGTGTCTCACCTCGACGTGGATTACAGAGATTTGGCCGAGGCGGCAAGTCATCTCCACGCTCCATCGGACCATTCCAGGTCCTCGACAAGATTGGCGAGGTGGCTTAACGCCTGGCTCAACCACCTCAGTTGCACCGGGTGCACGACGTCTTCCACATATCTCAGCTGAGGAGATACGTGCACGACCCGATGCACATAATTGACCATGGGGAGCTAGACGTGGATGATGGGGCGACTTTTTCGGAGGTCCCAGTAGAGATCGAGGATCAACAGGAGCGGGTCCTACGTGGATGATCGATTCCTTTAGTGCACTTCAGATAGCATCACGGGAACCTCCGGGAGAGCACTTTGGAGTGGGAGGCTCAGTTGCATGCTCAGTACCGCCTTTGTATCCCTAAGTTTGTGGTGAAGCTTTACGGGGACGTAAAGCCCTGTGGTGGGAGTAATGTAAAGACCTGTAAATTTCAAGGAAATTTTTTTTCTTAATTTTCTTTGGAATTTTACATGAACGCAGTTTCTGACGGCACCTGATTCTGAGGCCCGGTGTGCCCAGAATCATTTTCCAAAGTTTGGCTCGGGTACGTTCAGTGAACGGACGAGCGGGTTTTTCTAACTTTTGAACCGGTGCTCGGAATCAAATTCTGAGGGCACCGATGAAATCACAGCACCGATATTTTCATATAAACTCCTCTTTCGGAGTTGCGTTTTCTCAGGTGTGGTTTTTAATTTTCGGGCTTAAAGTTAAGAAGTAAAATAATTTTACGACAAACTTTATTTTATTTCACTTAAGCCACTTGGTACTCACTTGAAGCCACTTAAAGGGGCTTATGCTTAGATGTTGCGGATAGGATGTTATCCAAAAATATCCTACCCTCTTGGTAGAATATTTGTGAGGTGTGACCCGCACGAGCCCCACTGTTTCTTTTCCTCTATGTAATGCACCCAAGAAAACCTGTCATTATGATAGTCAACTGACGCGTTTTCTTAAATTCATAACACACCATTTAATTGGGAAGTTTTCTACGTTGAATTCAATAGGCGGTTTATTCGTTGAAATTAATTATATGAATTAATTTCATTCGTTTCTTAACCAGTTTGAAATCCGTTGGCGTAAAAATAATATAAGACCAATGCACGGCTTCTGAAAAAATGTTCGTTGAGAGGATTTGACAGAAACCAGGAGTTCTTCATCCCCCTTCGCGAAGAACGCGAAGAACGTGAAGAACGTAGAGCCCTCGGAAATCGACGATGTGACCCCAAGTTCCGCGACACCGGCGATTCTTCTTCCACGATGTTCTTCCACGGCAATCCAACCTTGCGACAACCTTCCATCGGCAACGACAAGGTAGGGGGTTGCGCTCTTTTCTTTTTTTAAATTACCATGTGGATTAAAACAACAATATGGATTTAATTATTATTAATTAAATATTTTTGTTCTTAAACCTTGGAGGTCGTCGACGCGACACCCTTCCACGACAACGCGACGCCGGATACCGCGACGACGCAACGATCCCCTCTTTCCGCAAAGAACGCGCGTGCGACGACTTGATGAGGTAGAGATTTTATTTTGGAAATACCCTTATTCCCGTGAACATTTCTTTAAAATTAAAGAACCGGTTTCAAATGAACAATTTTATTTCCTTAAAATTTTTGTTTCATGTGTTGAATTATTTTCTCTCGTTGTTGTCAACTAACGTGGAGGGTGCGGGCCAAACGAACATGGCCCGACAACCCTCCTCCGTTCTTCGTGGTTGTGCGGATTTGGCGGGCGACGGAAAATCATGACACAAGGGAAGTGTATCGATCCCGCAGTGGAGAACGGAACCCGGGAGGAACAACAACATAGATGGGAAGGAAAACGGACCACCGGAGCAACTTAGGTGGCCTGTGAAAGCAGCCGGTGGCGCGGGTCGCCGGCAGACGGAGGCGGCGGCGCCCCGGTGCGCCGCCGGACAAGGGCGCCGCGGTTGAAGCTGTGGCGGCGGCGGCCAACGGACCTGCGGTCGCGCGGGTCCAGTCTCACGCATGGGACGTGGCATAGCGGCGTCCGTTGCTCCAGCGCGGCCCCAACGCGGGGCTGTGGCATCTCCACACCACGGGGGCGGCGCCCCGCGACACCCAGGCGCTTGGCCGCTCGGTCGGGCCGCGCTAGGCCGGTCCGACCGGCCGGGCCGCGCCCTGGCCTGACCGGACCGGGTCCAGCCGGGTCAGACCGCGTCAGGTCGACCCGGTTCGGGTCGACCCGGTCGGCCGACCCTGAGGGGGGGGGGGGGGTCGGGCCGGGTCTGCCCGGGCCCGGACCCTCCGTTTTCGGACCATTTTCGGTCAAATGCCCGTAACATGAGCTACGGGCCTCCAAACGACTCTCCGTCAGCGGCAACGCGATCCTTGGATCGAGACGGTCGTTTCAATATATCGAACTCACGGTTTCGGAATATTTTGTGTTCGGCCGGGTTGGTTCGTACACGAAACTAACTGGGCCTTCCGAGCGGAAACGCTCATATCTTGAGCTACGGACGTCCGATTGACGTGCCGTCAACTTTGTTGAATTCCTCTATGTGAGACGGATCTTTTGGCTCACTCCGCTCGTGGTTTGGATGCAGGTAGAGTACGGTCGGGTTGGTTTTTCCTTAAAACCCAACCGGGCCCATGGGACAAAAAAGCCAATAACTCTCAGACCGGGCGTCCGATTGACGCACCGTCTGCGACGTTGAGTTCCTGTTGACGATACGGAACTTTTGGATACATCAAAATCGGACCTTGTGTCAGTTGATGTATCGGCCTCTCGGCTCGTGAAGCGGTCCCTCCCAAACGAGCTTGCTATGTGCGGGAACCCTAGAGCTGGCTGCGACTGCTACTGTGACTGTGACGATGATTGTGCAGAGATCCTCAGCGGACTGCGACGAAGAAGACAACTGGTCTCGTATCCTATGTGGGTCCTAGATGTGCTGGTCTTGTATCCTATGTGGGTCCCAGCTTAGATGATTCAATACTGGTCTTGTATTATATGTGGGTCCAAGTATAGATGAATCGATGAAGGCAGCTGGTCTCGTATCCTATGTGGGACCTTGCTGTGCTGGTCTTGTATCCTATGTGGGTCCCAGCTTAGATGATTCAACACTGGTCTTGTATCCTATGAGGGTCCCAGTTTAGATGAATCAATGAAGATAGCTAGTCTTGTATCCTATGTGGGTCCTAGCTGTGCTGGTCTTCTATCCTATGTGGGTCCCAGCTTTGATGATTCAGTGCTGGTCTTGTATCCTATGTGGGTCCCAGCATAAACGAAACAATGAAGACAGCTGGTCTTGTATCCTATGTGGGTCCCATCTTAGATGATTCAATATCTATGTCTGATCATCTCTTTCACCTTTTCGATGATGTATACCTGTGTGAGTTGAATCTTGTGTTACTCTCCTTTGTGGATTGTGTTGAACTATCCTGTGTGGATTTACTGTTTACTCTCCTTTGTGGATTGTGTTGAACAATCCTGTGTGGATTTACTGTTTACTCTCCTTTGTGAATTGTGTTGAGCTATCCGGTGTGGGTATACGTTTTCTTTCCTGTGTGGACGGGCTTGTGCTTGGGCTCGGACGTTGGAGCCGAACAGGGATTGATGACTTAAGTATATGTATGGGAATATACCTAAGCAGTGTCGGTTGTTACATCGTGATTGTATCTTTCCGTTGTGGTTTATCCTTTGTGGATTTCGGGAGACCTTCGGGGGGTCTCGGGGTCCCTACTGAGTAGCTTATACTCACCCCTGCACGGGCTATGCCCACACTATGTTGTGTTGGTTGCAGACGATGGACAGCGTTGATCGTGGTCGAGGCTTGCAGAGCAGGACGGTACCTGGAGGTGGACCACTGGGCGGGACGTCCTCGGAGCAGTCAGGTGGACCCGAGGAGCAGAGGAGGGTATCTGTACCCACCCTTCAGGTGGGACTTCCAGAGGATGGCTCGACACTGCGGCTTTTCCTTTCAGTTGTTGTTTTTCCTTCAGTTGTACTTTACAGTTGGACTTGTATCTCCAGCCTCTTTTACTTTCAGAACAGTTTGTTACAGTTTTTACGTAGTGTTTACTTTTCCGCTTGCTTACTCTGTGATGCTTGTTTACCTTTCAAAGGCAATGCCTTCCCTTTTTACTGGGATTTACGCCTTGGTGCTAGTCTCCAGCCCCTGGCCTATGGAAGGCAGACTTGGGGTAGTCACGGCACGGGCCCCGAGGACAGGTTGTGACATTGTCAATCCCATAAAAGGAATTATGAGATGAGATAAATCTGAGATAATCCTTCGAAATTATCTTAATAATCAAAGGAATCTATATATGTCAAGTTCATTCTTATACCACACTTAATATACCACAACACTAACATTATATAGGTTTACATATACCCAAACATCAGGGATAATATGCCCCATAATTTGAACATGAACTATACAAAAAACACTTGGAATGCTTGGCATAAAATCAATTATCCATCAACATGACAAGAAAAACCTTCAAATATAGAGTGTGTTCCTCCAATACCCTAGAGTAAGTGAGTATATCATCAAATAATATAACCCAAAATAGATCCATGTATAACTGGATGACATGATTCCTTCGGGACATGAACATATTTGATATGTTTATTTGGCTAGACAACATAACTATGTACTCACATAATCGATATCTTCTTTTCAAATCCATTCATGGAATCTTTATTGGTTTTAACCTATCATAGAGGTATCCTAACCTCAAATAAACATGTAAAACACCTAATTTAATCTCATCTAGTCAAAAAATCATTCATAATAGGAATTTCTTACCATTTCATTATCGTTATTTTGTCCAGCCACCTATTATTAGCACATAACCACAAGGAACCATTACCCTTTTAGAAAAAATTACTATCACTACACCAAATTCATCTTTTATGGGTATTTTACTAAACTACCACAAACAAATCTTGAATTTAGTGGTGATTGTTTAAAAACCAATATAATATATTTAAAAGTTATCTAAAAACTGACTATTGCCACTCAACCCCTTCCATGCCCCACTTCTCCCCGAAACCCTCCTGAAATTATCCCCCAAGAAAACCTTATCCTAATCCCTCATCACTACCCCCTCACCCATACTATGGTGTTTCCAACCCCCCTCACTAGTTCTCCAATATACCCCATGCCCCCCGACTGCTCAAGCCCTACTGGACCTCACCCTCACTAGTGCTTGATCCCCACACGCCCACAAATTCTTGAGCCCCGCACCCTTTAATTTTTATATATCCTAGAACCCTCTAACTCACTAGAGATCAGGCCCCATTGGCCCTCAAACCTAGAATATATAGTTTCCCCTAATCCCCCCTCAACCACAGCCACACCATTGCTTCCTGTAGGTAATGTTTTTATGTGTAGTGTAATGTTTACAATTTTTCCACTGCTTATTTTGAATATTAATGAATGATTAAGTTCTAGTTGGATTGTGTTATAGTAGACCATGATGTCTTGGTGATTACACCTATATCATCTTAATTTTTTTCCCTTTATCGTTATCAAGTTCCTCATTTCAATGTTGAGTAATCTTGAATGGAAATTCACAAATGTTTTATAATATAAATTTTATATAAGAAAGTGAGAAATTTTATATTTTCATGAATATAATTAAACATTCATATTATTATTATCTCTAAATAATTCAATTCATATAAGGGTGTAAATTAATGATATTTTGTCTTTTCATTGTGTGTTATGTAAATAACTTTATATGATATAAAAATTCAAATAACGTTTTGATCCGAATTTTTTTTTAATAAAATATAACAGTTTCATAAATTATTAATATTTGAGATTAAGTATATTTTATTGACTGGAATTAATATATTATAATTTTATTGAATAAAATTGTTGATGATTCTTTGTAAATTTATAAATTAATGTTGAATATTCTTATTGTTGAATTTATTATTTATGTTGTAAACATTTTAGTTTTTCTACTTTTATTTTTAATATTTTCTAATAATTTAACATAGATAAATTGTCTAAGGTTGATGGAAGTATACTTAAACAACATGATGTTATTCTAAAATAACACAGGTAATTTTCCACATTCAATAAAATTTTACTAAAAATTTATCAAGGCTTACATGGGATCCTACATATTGTAGTGGCAAATTTCCTTGGGTTCAATGAAAATTCACATGATGATGTGCCAAATTTCTCACTCTATTCACCTTTATCTCTTTTTATATGGGGTAGTTCACAATTTGAAAATTAATTTCTAGTTATCTATATGTTGGGGAGATAATATATATTATACGGTTCTTAATGAAAGATAAATGGTATTTATTTCTGATGATATGCAATAATAATGATGGGAATAAAGTTTGAATATTATTGAATGTTATGTTACACAATGATGTTGTGAAAGGAATGTAGTGACATGAAAAGTATGATGATAATGATTATGTAATGATGATAATGGGAATATGTTGAAGGATTTAATGTGGAAGTGAATATACATGTGTGTTTAAAAATGTGACCATTTATTTTTAAAGGATGATGGATTAAGTATAATATTTGGTTATTGATAATGGTTCATGTGGTGAATTATCAATGGTTATTCCTGTTAAATATGTATAATTTCTCCTAGTAGTTAATAAAAAATTATGCTCTAAATTAATTTTTTTTAAATTTATCTAAACTCTAGGCAAGTTATGATGTGTTTCCCTCATTATATTAGCTACCCCGGTCAGAGGATATATGTTTGGATATCAAGAATGTACAATGGTTCAATTTTCTCCCCTTCATTTTTCATGATATTGTTTAATATTTCCTACTCTTTTAATATTTTCATTGTCTTTTCTTTTTCTAGTATTGTTTATACTGATAATATTGATATCAATTTATCTGGGTAATTTCTTTTTTGTTTATGAGAATATAATTCGTTGTAATAAGTTTTTGAATGGAAGGCTTAGTGGGTGATATGATATCAATGTTTTTATGGATAATGGATCATTTGGTTTTGATATATCGAGTGTTGATATTTTATAATTTTTTTGTTCATACATTTTATCCACTGATGTTTAATGGTTATTTTTTTATTCATTAATTAATTTTTTTAGCCTTGTAATGAGTAGACACATTGTGATATATATGGAAAAAAGTTGGATCACATTGTCGAGGAACACATCTCAGTATGTAAAGGGCTTGGATGAGTTTTTATATTTTTAAATTTATAATCTATTTGTTGATGAGATAATAGGATTTATAGGTCCTAAATTAAAATTTATAAGTTTTTTTAAGAGATATTATTTTTTTGAACACTTGATATTGAAGCAATTAAATGCTTAATATTTTAGTTGGATTTAGCATGGAGAATTGAACATTATGGAAAGCTTGAGCACTGATGTCAATCAATTGAATGAGATCACAACATTATAGAAAATGGAATATTAAATGAAAAACCACATAAAATTTTCTTTATGAATTACATGACAACAAAATTTACATCAAAACATATAAGAACAACCAGTTGAGGGTGCTGAAAATATTAGCTTGAAAAGTGATATTTTTGGGACTATATAAAAACCAAATCAAGATTGTAACATATCATTGGGTCCCCCAATTGATCCTATAGAGACTAATGTATGAGGAAACATCACTATGAAAAAACATTTGGTTCATGATTTAGTTAACAATAGAAATCAAGAGTTATATGGCAGAAGTTTGAAATATTTAAAACACTCTTTTATACTAAAGTTGTACCATACCAAATACCTATGTAGAATTAAAAATAATGTGATGTCCATGATATTGAAATTTTTTCATGATGATTTTTCTATTTATAATATACATGTGTATTTTTACAAAGTGAAATTTTTTTAACAAAATTGGTATGAATTATACAATAATATATGATTTTCCTAATGAGTGTCTGCTTTATTTGAAGAGGATTAATCTAGTCAAGATTGAAAAAATGTTCTTCTTATATATTGTATTAAATGGGTGATGTTTTAAGTTTGAATCATATTTCTATTATAAATAATAATAAATATAAAACACATAATATGATTTTGTGTTACATACCATTGAAGCGTCAACTGAAAAGTTTATTCATATTATCGAAAACCACTGAACAAATGAAGTGGAATTATATAGATAATAACAACAATTGGTTAATGAGACATCCAAGAGATTAACTATATTGGAATACATTTGATTCACTACATAAATATTTCTTATCTAATCATAGTAATGCGTGAATGGGGTTTGATGATTATGTATTTAACCAATTTGGGACTTTTAGCACGAGTTATAGGATTTGGACTATTGTTTTCATCCCTTAAAATACTCATCCATGTATGTGTATGAAAAAATTATATTTTATCATTTTTATGAAAATTCCTAAAAACAAAATTCCTAAATATTAAATTGATTTGTAATTACATACTCTAATTGAAAAATTTCCAGAGTTATGGAGAAAAGGTGTTTAGACATATGAAGTATCATCTAGAACAATGGCCAAAATTCCAATTGCTCAAATGTTGACTATTCATGACTTGCCTTGACATAGGAACTTATCTACATAGAACACTTACAAAGGTCTGGCTTTATCATATTGGTAACTTTTATTTGGATCCTGAAATACAACCCTATAGAAAAAATGGTGACTCTTTTTCTTCAAAAATTAGTCAATGAATCTCATATATTTTGGTAAAAAATTCAAAATTAAATGGTTTTATTTATCATATACCCCCCTACAATGTTTTTGATAGGTTATGAAATATTTTACAACATGGGAAATTTTAAATATAGTTTTTAAAGCTTCATTATTTGAATGATATTGGGAAATTACATCGAATGACATCATCAAGTGAAATCAAAATGTAGTAATGGAAGAAAAAAAAGTATATTCTTCAAACATACATATTAAGATTTAATTTGATTCTATTTAATCATGATATTATGATTATTTAGAATAATTTTTGTGAAAATTTGATTTTCACATTACATAATGAGAATGTAAAATAAAAGTTAACTCTCAATACTAAGAAGGACTTACAAACAATGAACATAAAGCATGATCTATGACTTGATGTAAATGGAATGTTTTATCAAGAAATTATTTCCATGAAAAAAATGGATATAGGTACATTCCATTGAATTTTAAAACGTGTGAAGCTTTCTGATGGGAATTCAAATAATATCTCAAGGTGTGTTGACTTAAACAATCTTATGATACATGGATTTAAATGTCCTGATTCACATTTTTTTATAGTTGTTACCACAATTAGAATTACATACATTATTACCTAAAATGGTTACTATTGTTGTATTCCAATTTTTCACATTCATTAGACAAATATGTGAGAAAACTATATAACCATACAAGAAATAAAAACATTAAGTGATATTTGTATTGAATCTATGTGCATTGCAGATGATATTTCCATACTCATTTTTTTCAATCATTATTCATTTTACTATGAATTTCGTCGACGAACCCAAATTAGGAGGCCTCGTATATTATCGATTGATGTATCCAATTAATATGTACTTTATTTAATTTTTTTCCTTTATATGTAAATAATTCCAAGAAATTTATTAAATAAATAATTATATTTCTTTTATTTCATATATATCTTGTTCATTTGAAATCATATGTGAAAAATAAATCTCATCCAAAGGGCTCTATTGGCGATGTATATTTGGAAGAGGAGTGTCTTAAAAGTTTTCCAAATACATTGATTACATTGGGAAAAAATTAAATTAATTTGGACTTATTAATGACACATAGACTCAATATCAAATACATGGGAAATAAAATACTTGTATTGGCCGATTAGATGAGAGGAGTTAAAATTTTTCACAAACAGAAATTGAATTATTACAGGCACATATATATGTACTACTGAATTTTGAAATTTTAGATCTGTTTATTGAATATATCAGGATAGAAAAAAATATATGAATGGGTGGATGAACCGAAAATGAAAAATAGATAATAGATTCTATTAATAAATAGATTTTATAATGGTTTTCACATCTTGTATGGTCAAAAATATTAAAATCATGATTTATATTAGGCTAAAAAATATATTTTTTAAATCTAAAAATGTATATTACCTTTTTTAGATCTTGAATATTGATACTAGGAATGAGGTGTAAGATGATTTCAAGTCGATGGGTCGGGGTGCTCTACAACATGCTAGAAACATCGACATAGACATTATCAATGGATTTAAAATTTGTTCCATTGGTCAGGAAGAGGGTCTAAAAACACAGAATAATCGTATATTTATGGTTATCGAATTATGATACTATAGTATATCGAATTATATTATTCAATTATACTACCAAATGAATTTTTTCGTTTTTTTATTCAAATTCATTGGGGTTGATATTACTGAGGGTATTAAAAGAGATTCCTTGCTATTTAATTATGTGAAATTCTCTTATTTAATGAACTCCACTGACCATGAATTACTTGAACCATATAACTTATCATCATAAAAAATAGTATATTATGTGGAAGATTTCATGGATGACGGGTGGAGTGTATTTGTTCATGTAAACCAAATAGACTTGTAGCAATTTGGTGATGAATTGAAAGATTTTACCTCTCACATTGAATCCCATAAATAAGGAGAAATGAAAATATTTATCCATAATGATATTGAAAATATTATTATTGAAGAAGAGGATAAAGTAATGATAGACTAGAAAAATGACATTATCGATGGAGAGAATTATTTTATGTGGAATTATCCATTAATTATTGACCACATATGTTATATGTATAGTCATCCATTATCATAGCTATGTATATTTAGTTTTTTAGAAATTTGAATTTTTTATAATTTCTAATTTATTTTTATGCATGAATATTTTGAAATTTATGATCTGAATATAATAATATTTGATTAAATAAAATTAATTACAAGGGGGTGTTTTTTATTGATCCTAGTCAACTATGAGCATATGAGAAAAAACCTCCCCATTCTGGATCTTCGTTAGTGAGGGTGCTGGTTGTCAATCCTATTTTGTTGTGAGGATATTGGATGGTTATAGTTAGAGGTACATATTTTAATTTGAATAAATTTGTTGAACCTATTTTATACAACTATTTATTGTTTTCATAAATTATGAAAAAAGTATAATGGGGAGAAATATAAATAGATCAGTTGTCTGGAATCTGAATGGATTGAATATGGTTGTCCCATTTTACTATTATGGGTCCCCAAAGATAATGATACAAGATTATTTTTCCACATTCAAGATCAGAGAGTGGGAGATTTGACTACCCTTCTAATTACCTATTCTAATTGGAGTCATGTGCCTCAATCCTGAAAAATGATGTTTGGGATTCATAAGTAAAGGTAATTTTAATACATTTTGGTGTAACAGAATGTAATTATCGTATTATATTATATTATTTTAAAAATTATTCACTTTTGAAGTTGTTATTACACTTTACCATAGGGGAGTGGGATCACGCTCCAATGACCAGAAAAATTCAGAAATAACGGTTAATATAAATATAAAAGATTCAATGGTCATCGCTCTACAGAATGTGATGATTTAATGATATCAGAAGATGACTGGATATGTCCCTAGTGAAATTTAATTTATGGATTGTAGTTGTCAAGTAAATCACACAACATCAAATTCATTTACTACACATTCTTTTATTGGATTTAAGATTAAATTTCAATATACATCACTGTTTAATTTTCAACATAACTTCAATGGAGGTGTTGGTACTATGAAGTGGATGCAGAGATGGAGAGGGTGTTGAGCCGAGTTCATTAGGTTTCTCTATGTATTAGTGAATGTGAAACACTAATCAATGTGAATTTCGACTATTTCATAAACATTTTCATTAATGGGAGTGCTTTAATTAGGTCTTTTTCACCGGATTTTCCGAAATACTTTAGATAATTAATGTTATCAAAGTGGTATGTCCAAAACTCATAACATTGGTGTATTTAATTTATATTTGAGATTGGGAGGATGTTTGTTGAAATACTAGGTTTTATATATGTCATATGATTTATAGATGGATATCTATTTTGTTTGGCTCACATGGGGATACAGATTCTACCGTGATATTTTATTTAAAAAATCAGTATTCAGAGGTAGTTTAAACCACCACCGTATTTTAAAAAGTATCATTAGTGGAGATTTAAATTTCCAATATTTAGGGTCGATATTTGTTTAGAGATGGTATTTTTTTCTTTTAGCGGTGTTTTTTCCTTCCAAAAAATTATTGCGTGATAGCGGCTGTTCCGATCCCCTCTGTGCTTTAGTCAATTTTTGGGAGGTGAAACTCCCTCTAAACAAACGTTATGTGTTGGATCCCAGAAACCACATATAAATTGATGAAATAGAATTGATTTTAATGCTGATTCCAACATTATCAGTGGTTTTTAAAAATCTTCATGTAATAATGTGGAGTCTTTGTAAACTATTTCCAAATAAAAAAATAGAAATCACCATATGTCAATTTTATTGTAGTATAAAGAACCCCAAGGAGAGGAACTCGACCAAATTAACCTCCTACCTTATAATTCCTCTATGTAAATTTTTTGTTCATGATAATCAAATAGATACATACTATAAGGTTGAATAAAAATATTCTCATCATGAAGCATAAGGTCTTTCACGAACTCAAATCCCATAAAGGTATAAGCCCTGTGAATTCCTCCAAAAACATGTCCCATAACTAATCCACCATAAGAGGAAGACATTTCACTAAATCCCCCTTTCAACTAACACTAACCAGTTGACATGGTAAGTCACCAAATCTCAATACTAAAAAACCGTTTATTCATGAACTGTATGTATATCTCATTCCCTAACGTACACATTCCAATGACCATCAAGAGATGTGAACATCATCCTAAATTAGTAGTAATTAGTATGGACGTGGAATGGAAGCAGACAGTCTATGGTAAGGAGAAGTTCAAAACATATCATCTCTAAGATGAAGATATCCCACAAATAAATGATGACCATTGGCCAATAGAAACACCACCAATAATAGAGGGTTCCCTCTAACTGTGCTCCCAATGGGGTATTAATAGACATAGTGCAATATTGGTAGTTTAGGGAAAAGAACATGATTTCCACAACCTGAATTGATATAAAATATTGAGAGTCCCATATTTTAATGATGTCGTAGGCTATTGTGGATGCTTCCAAAATCATACCTCAAACTACGATTGGTCTGAAATCTTGATCCATGAGAATTGGTTTCACAACATCTAAAATGCATGAACCATAACACTAAAATCTATCCAGAATTCTCCACCGAGAACTACCCTGAAAGTGATTCTTATCATGACTCTTAACACCACTACAAATTCCTTTCTCTGATCATCCCATAGACCTCTATTTACCCACTTGACAATGAAAATCTAAACTGACCCCATAACCATGCATTAGTCTAGAACCTCAGTCACTAAGATAATTCTTCGTTATCATATAGACCCTATAAAGGGGAATAATCTCCCTATATGGTTGGAAATCTACTGGTACCTATTCACATTGAGTTTGAATGAACCCTATAAACCACATTGGTCAAACTATATTGAATAGTAATCTTGGCTTCCCAGTTTACTACTGGTTAGGTGACTCACCTTATAAGAATGTTTCTGGCTACCAGATGTCCCACTAACAGTCTATGTAGAAATCATATTTCCCAATACCTTTAGATTTAATATGTTTTAGTTAGATATAATCAACAATTTCACCACCATTGAAATGTTGGTAAGCCTAAATTCATTCGCATACACTTTGATGGTATACCACAACCCATAATCAAACAGCCTGTGTCAATCCACTTCATCCTATGATATTTTATGGGATAAACACTAAAAGTCCACATAGAATATATAATTCTCTATAGTAGTCATTCTACCATTGTTTAGGTGTATGAACTCCATAGATCTGTCAGTCCTGATAGTCTATAAGAAGAATTTGTTGAATAAGATGGCTTCAAATTCCTTCCAAGACATTCCTATATTACTCTCATAATAAAATATTATTTACCACTATAATATCACTGGTCCATACACCATATACACCACATCCTTCACCCTCCAATCTCGAGGGATCTCAAGATTCATGAAGATGGTTCAAAAAATCTTCATCCCAAAATCAAGATCCACTAGAAATCCCTCCCTCATGAACACCATAGGATGTTGGATATGGAAGACCCTGGTAATATTTAACATCAAAAGAGATGTGATAAGAGCATCCACCTTCATATATTATACCAAAAATAAAATCATGTCATAGATCTGAACATTTTCATCATCTACAGAAACCTCATAAGGTCCAATCCTAGTGAACTAAGGGTTATTCTCATTTTCTACATCCTAGTACAGTACTGACAGCTGGCATGAAATAACACCCCATACAATTTAATTCCCACATCTTAGATTACCATGATATAATATATTTTGATATAAAAAAAGGGAAAACAAGAAAATGGCTCAATATAATTTATGTATTATTATAATTGATAGAGTTCAAGTCATTATCCATTTAAGTCATTCAAAAATCTAAATTTTAATTTTTCCATTTTAGGGGTTTCACTAACAATGGTGTAGTTATATGGAGTGTCAACCATATGTTACGAGGAAAAAACATCATATGTTATGTTAGGTACCTCATTTAATAATCAAGAACAATTATTTAAGACACTTAATCACAAAAAAATAATATTTTACCCATTTTAGGAATTGGTTAAATAGAATTATTCTATGAATTTATATAAAACTCCACATAAATTGATGAATAAATTATAACACAACCTAATTACATTACAGTATAGTTAATGTGAAGAAGAAATTGTAATACCATGAATCCCTATATTCCAATATGATAGATGAACCCATTCCTATTTCAATACTAAAACTAGTGTAAACCCCTGTTAACTAATAATATCTATGTCATGTGCACCACTCAATGTGAAAATCATTCACCCTTAAAAAATAAAATCAATAACATCAATCAGATCCCTTAAAGACATGTATTTTACCCATATGTGTTCTATTTAATACCAGGAAGGAGCTAATTACAAAGCCCTGACACAATCAATTCTATTTATTAATATCCCTAAATATTAAATTAAAGAATTCCCTAGTATATATTTTTAATTCCCCATCATAGAAGCCACTAAACTGGTACTTTGGGCCGATGTACTATATGGCCTCAAGCATGCCCCCCCCCCCCCATTTGCCAAAGGCTTTCAACAAGATATTAAGGAACATGAGGTTATCATGTGGAGCCTATTTCCATATGATGGTAGATAATAGTACGGAAGAAAATAATAGAGACAACATCTAGATAGATTTAAATACATATCCCAAGGCATAACAAAGGTAAATTATTTTAGATAACCCTTGCAATTACAAAATTAAATATAATCCCTTAGGTGATTCATACTAGATAGAGTCATATATACAATGCAGAAAAATAAATAAATAAATAAAAAGATACCAAAAACCCAAAAGTATAATAACTAGACAAGTCCATTCTTTATAATCAATTGTATACATAATCATGTTTCTGACATATAACTCATTCCGGTATCTTTCCCATCATCCATGAAGTCTTTATTTATACCAACCAATGGCCTATGAAATGTGTTAGTAGGACATAGTAGGCCACCACCATTAGTGTATAAGAACATATATAGTTTGATCCCAGCATATATTTAATATATTTATTGCATAATTAGGATTTAATAAACGTGTTAAATACAAAAACCAATGTTACCTCAATCCCTGGGATCCACGATGACCCCTAGGTGGAACCAGCCTACTTCTGCTATGGCATGATGTCTTTGATCATGCCTTCATGACCCTGCCAAACATGACCATCACATGAAATATACGTACTCATCTAGAATTCACAATATATTATATTATAAAAATATTGTTACTCATCCAATTATCTAAAATTATCTGGTACCATGTGAGATTTATAGAGTTCATCTTGACATACCTATGTCAAGAACCAAATGGAATCCAAGGTTCTCATCCCATAAATCCTATCAAGTATCAATTTATTTCTCATGGGATCCAAAGAGATCAATTCAGCATTCTCATTCATTTATTAATGTGTATCCGATGGAATCCAAGGAGATCACACTAGATTCCAATTTAGTTATTATTATATGTCACTGGGAATCCAAGGATCTCATCCCGGGATTCCCCCATTACTTAACAAATTTAAAACATAATTTCATAATTCATTTTGATACATTTATCCCCATGGGAAAATTCTGATGACTCGCACGTTATTCATTTTATACATACCATTATATTTTTCAGCTAATAATGTTTTATACCATTGCCAATTTTGAAGTCAAAGTCACCCATTTGGTGACTCAATAGTATAAAAAACACTTACCTAACCAATATCACCCTAATTGCAGTGTTTGTGTAATAAATTAAAATCTAACAAGTGATAATTCATGAATTTCAAAGGGATCTAGAATCATTTTAGCAAGATAATTAATTAATTTTATGTTCTAGGTTCAATGCATGGGAAACGATAATTTTTACAAAGATGGAATACACTATAAAATAGTTAACATCATAAGGTATATCGTGAATACCACCAAATGGTAAGATGGAGTCCACACATCAAATATTCTTCATTGATTCGAGTCGAAATAATATATTTTGCATAGCAGACAAAAACACAAAAAATGTGGAATAAAATCAATAATCAATGTGAGAATAATGGGACATGGAATTAAGGAGGGGATATTAAGGATACTATAACATAACATTATTTTATTAAAAAATAACATAAATGTAATTTCTTTGATATCATGCATTACATGTAACATCGAGTTTTAACGAACTGTGATATATTATTGAAATATTATTATGTTATAGTTACCACCTTGATTTTTGATTAAGAGAATAAATAATAATAACTACTTAATGAAAAAATTATTTTTTATATATTTAAAATATAAATTCATTGGTTACCAATTAATTACAAATAAAAATAAATTCATTTGAAAGTAAAGGAAATATTTTTCTAGAAAATATTTTTTATGCGTACGAACATGTTTTATCGTAATAGATTAAGTCACTAACTTTTGGTGAATTATTTTAATCAAACTTATATATCATATATTTAATAAGTTTTTTACATTAATCTAATAGTTTTTGTCATGGAGTAATAACAAAATATAGTTTAATACTTATGAAAATTCTAAAAATAAGATTTTCATCTCATGTTTCTTCATTATTTTAAAATTAATTTCTTCTACTTAAAGGCATTAAATTTAATAAAATAGATTTCATATTTGTAATTAAGAGTTATAATTTTGGTAAATGTGTCCCTATTATTTTTGTTAAAAATTAATAGTAACTATGGAATAATCTAGCACCTTAATAAAGGGTTAATCAATTAAATCGTGGTTAAAACAAGTTGATAAAGCAATAATTTTTAATCTAAACTCTTATTGGATGAAGGTAAAATGACCCATATCACCTTAGAATAAAATTTTAGTTTTTTAATGGACACATTATCATAAAAAGGACCTATATATTATTCAAATCACAGAATGTTACAGAATTTAAATCATTTAATTTTAAATATCTCTTATGTTTCCACAAAGGGGAAAAATAAAAATGCGAATTAATGTAAATCTATGTTTTAATATTAATGTAATTACTTTATTGGTAAAAACTATCTCTATTTTTGAGTAATTATATAATAACCTATAATTCTTGTGCAACGTCAATGTAATATTTCTCCAATTAATAATAGATATATAAAATGGTTTTAAAAATATTAAAAGTAATATAATTTGAGTGATATAATGTGTTCCAAAAATTATATAAATATATATTTCATATTACTGATGAGTGAAATTATTATATTATAATTTCCCATTTCCCATGATGCATTTATGTTCAAATTAAATGATTAGTATTAAATATGACATTAATGATATTTTTAAATAAATAATATTTTATTAAATGAAATGAAATTCAAAAAAATGTTAGATATGGACAAACGAAATGGATATGGTTGTAAACATAAATCACGATCCATTTTATTGTTGTTTTTTAATTTATAGTTTTGTTATTAACCTTTAAAAGGTATAAAATGTAAATATTACAGTAATTGTGAAAAGTTTTGACCCAGGGATAAAACAAAAACAGAATATGGGAATTTTTTTTTCAATATTGCCTACATTTTATTAGATGAGAGGTTTCAGACACATTATCATAATAGAATTTAATAATATCAATTTTCACCCACTTAGACATTAATGGTAATTTATATTAATTTAATTATTTTTTGAAATTTCAGGTGTTCTGCTCCCCTCAATATAAAAAAGAAACCCACATTTCTCTTATATACACCATATCTCAACCAACTTCTACCATGTTCTCATATCCACTTTTGTGGATACATTCTTGATGTGTTGGTGTTACCAATATACCTACCCTATACCCCTGAAAAGGAGATAAAAATCATCCATATCAAAGAAAAGTATATTAGGGTTCCCTTGAATCAAGGTTCACTCTAGGTAAGGGATTTTCATCACATATTTATTTTTCTGAGACACATGCCATATACATCACATTTTCATTTTTTTTTGTGAAAATTATACACATTAATTTATTCATTGAATCATTCAATGAAAATTATGGGATATACACATATACCAAAGGTTCTTCCATTCATGGGGCTTATGGTTCCAACGATACCAAATGGATAGGGTTTTATGATATAATATCATTATTACTCATGATTTTTTATAATTATATTTTTTATGATGAAATATGGTGATCTCAATATCAAGAAACATGTGAATTTTATTCTCCACAGGTTATTTATTGAGAATACTTGTTTTCAAATCATTTTTATCATCTTAAGTACACAAGAATCAAAAAATATGTAATAAGGAAAATTGATGTTGTTTCACACTTCAGATGAAATACATTTTTCACCCATATCCAGGTTTTATAAAAATGTTTTAAATAATTTTTTAACAGTACTCATACTATTATTTAATTTCATTTTTAACAATGTTTGAATTTTTACAAATTGGTATAAAATGAATCCTCTTGTCATTTTTTGAATGATGTAATTTTTAACTATTTCTAAAAAATAATGAAAGGAATGATTTACTATAACATATACAGAATGAATGGAATTTTCCAAAATCATGATTGAAATATATTTTTAGATTCCATTACAAGTTTCCATGATTTTTTTCAAATTAAATGTTTCTTTAATAATAGTAAATATTGATGTTTAAAAAAAATTATTTCAAAGTAAAAGAATATTTTCCTCCAGAAAGGTTCCATGTAATATTAATAAATAATTCTCCATTTAATATGACATATTTAATGTTAATTATTTTTTAATTGGGATATTATTCATTGATAGAATTCTTTGTATTTCATTATATGGTTAATATTTTTTATGATATACTTTTAAAACCATTTATATATCATTGGTTGTTTTATATTGAATTCATGAAATGTTTATGACACCAGTTATCTTTTAATGGGTCATTATGTGATGATATGATAAATGTTCAATTGTCTTGTGGAATATATTTGTATTCTTTAACTTATGTGACAGTTTTTTCGATATAACCACTGACTATGGTTATGTTATAACCAAACATGGTGGTTACATTATAACCAAGGATGTGGCCACATTATAACTTAGGACATGTTAGACCTATATCTCCCTTCAATGAGTTTCTTAAAGAATGATATCTTATGAAATAAATAGGAGAATAATGGGGATTGAATCAAATTCAGTAAGAAACATTATCCACAATGAAATTATTTGGACTGAACCATGATTATTATGATGGTTTTGGGAGTGAAATCATTCCACTCTGACAATCTTATCAATGAGCCCTGAATAATATGGAAATGATTTTCTATGAAAACGTGTATTCAAAAAAATTATATATTATGATGTTGTTATGCTTTCATGGATCATGTTATTTGATTATTTTATGATTCATGTCTTATGAATTGTGAATCTTTATCCCATGACTTAAGATTATGATCTATGATAAGCAGAGTATGACTTTCAAATGTGATGATCCTGTTTTCATACACTTATGTTCACGTTATGCTCATATGATCAATGATATATCCCCTGTTTACCCTTAATAAGAATCTAATATCATCATTTATTCTGTTTCATTTCCCAAGGTTATGAAAAAAGGCACTGATTTTGATATGTATAAAAAGGCTTATACTTATAATGAATTTAATGGGAGAAAATCCTGATCATTTATAAACAAGTTTTTTATGTTAATAATATTCCAAAGGCGCTTAAAATTAATGATTCTAGCAAGGATAAATTTGTTATGTAATGAATTTTAATCTAGTAAGATGTGGTATCTGTGTATAAAAATTATGGTTCATTATACATACTATTATATTTAACTTGAGTCCTCAATCACTTCTGGAAGAACTCAAAATTTGGAAGAAAATAAAGAGATATCTCATTATTTTTATAGAAGCAGATGAGACACAAAGGTGGTGGTGGCTTAATAATTGACGAGGATAATGAAAAGATTACACTTGAGAGTCAAAATGTTAACATGTAAAATTTAACCCTTTTTATTTATCCACACAGTTTGGTCACACAGTTTGCTAATCTATACACCAACCGTGCCATCCGCACTATCTAGACACTAGCCACCCGCATGGTTTGAAACACATTGATACAAACCATGTAGAATGGATCAAAAATAAGATCCATACCTCACACATTTTCTTGGTACCCATAACTTTTTTAATAATTTTTCTCTATCCATTTTCAGTTTGTGAATTTACAGTCCAGAGTTAGTGGATGTTATATGATATCCATGTAGCTTGTTCTTCCTTACCTTAACATGAAATTACAAACTCGGAACGCTCTAGAAACCCCCAATAGCTACATTAAACTCTGGGATTGTCCTCTGATGTAAAATTAATAGGATTTCATCAAAATTCAAAGGAGATCATACCTTAATGTGGAGTGGGGTCTGACCAATTTAATTTCTAAAATTAAAGAAGAAATTATTTAATAATATTATCGTTATGATTTCAAATATGACAATAAATTTTTTTAAAAAAAAATCATTATTTATAGAAATTAATTTTAATATTAGGTAATATAATAGGTAAAAACGTGTTTTATAAAAATGTGACTTTTATGAATAATATTTATGTTTCAATTATAATTAGCCATGTTATTTAATCTCACAACATTAAAATTTTTATTATTATTCAATGAATATTTAACTAACATTAAAAGATATTGAGAATATAATTCCACCCTATACAAAAAAAATTAAAATAAATAGATGTAATTTTTTAAAAGCATTGCCTAAAATTTCCACGATGTTAACTGTGGTTTTGTATATGAAATTATTATTTAAACAAAATTAATTTTACTTTATCATATAAAATTTTAATTTTAATTCTTTTTCATAAAATTCCATTTCATTCTTTTATAATAAAGGTTGTAGGTTTTAGATAAATCAATATTTTAGTTTTTCATCTAAAAATAGATTATTTCAATGAAGACAAAAAATCATACAATGCTATTTACGATATAATGAATTCAAAAAAATAGATTTATTTTAGAAAATTAAAATGATATAATTTATATATTAATATTTAAAAATAATTTAAAATTTTTTTTTTAAACATTATTTATTATTAATACTATTTCTTATCAAATAAAAATTTATGTCATGTTAACATTTATGTTCATATACAATAATATTTTAAAATTTTCAATTTAATTTATTAAGAAAAAATTTACACTGGTTAATAAAACTATTCTTTGAAATTGAATATTACTTTTATATTTAAAAGACTTTAACAAGTACCATTAATTTGTTATTAATACTCTGTAATTTCATTTTCACTAGGCCATTGATATTGAAATATTTATTTTAATTTAATATATAAATTATGTCATATTTTAATAAAAATGTTAATAATAATATTTATATGTGAAATTTGTATTTTAATATATATATATATATATATATTATTTTAATATAATATTATCAATTCATTGTGATTTATATTATTTTAAATCTACTTAATGACTTGTGTACACATTTTCGATATTTGATCAACATTCATATTTTCAAGAACCATTTTTCAATGACCATTTTTGTGAGGACCACGTTTTTTCCAATATATAGTCTTACTAATATCACATCATTAAACCAAATCATTTCTCATAGTTTAAATTTTATATTTGAAAATATCATTTCTCCATTCATAGTGTTCTTAATCATTTTAGGTTATCTTCTTGCAATTGGTGAACCTCATCAGTGAAGACAATTTAAAATATTTACTAGTGAAGTGATTTTATTCTTTTTCATTTATTTATCATTTAAATTTATTCACTTTTAATGGATATAAATTATCCATGGTGAGTAGTAATCCATGGTGATCATTACTTATTTTTATATTAATTATATTAAAAATTATACTTATAAATTAATAAAGTGTTATTAATTTTAATTCATGTGTTCTATGACTCCCCCCCCCCTCACCGGTAATTAGGGTTGCTTGGGGTGGATGGGGTATGGGGAGTAGGCCATGGGGTTGATACCCATAACCATTTTCTCTTATATGATTTTTATTTTAATAGACCAATGTCTTCTATGCATTATTATTTAATTTGTTTCAATTCCATGAACATATAGAAAACAATTAGATCCACATACATATATATTATACATATAATATTCCTTCTAAAAATGTGGATCATTATAATTTATTCGTTGTAAAAATAATTAGTTCTATTAAACATAAATAAAAACTATATTTTTAAAAATATAAATATCATCTTATATAGAAAATGATGCTATGCTAAAATTTTAACTCTTAATATTAGAAGAAAAAATAAAAAAAGTAAAATTTATCTTCTCGTGTGGGATCTTCTCCCATGTCTTGTAAAAGTAAACCATGTCTTATAGACATGTTTTAATTCAACCTTTTATATATTATAGAGATATATAGTAGAATTTCCCAAGGGGATCTTTAATTTAAGTCTTGTTTGAGAAAGAAAGATATATTTTTGTTGATTTTAATCTGATAACATATATTAGTCTATAAATTATACCAGGAGATGAATTATAATGTTAAACATTAACAAGGATTTTAATTGAAATAGATACACTAAAATCACTCATTTAAATCATTAATGTAATTATTGTACATAATATTAATTCAATGTAGGTATGTAAGACCAAGGAATAAAATTTAATATAAGAAAGGTTCATGAAACAAAAAGATCATTGCTTTCTAAGAAATAAATATATATGAATATGTGACATAATATTATATAATATAAATTTTATTGATTTATCTTATATATAACAATAAAATTATTTTACAAGTATTTATATATATTCTTGAGGCGGATTAGTGAACAATTTCAATAACACTCTTTGAGAATACTCATTCTCAAGTAATAATGTTGAGATTTAATGTAAATAAGAATATGTTTGAAAAAAAAGGATAAATAAAATAGAGCATAAAATCTGGATGGTTATAAAATTTGAAATGTTAATGGGTTTTTGTAAAAGAAATCTCTATATACAATATTTTTCAATGAATAAAAATGTATATGCCTATAAACATGTATATTTTTTACATAAGTATAATGTATGATCATATAGCATGATAAGAAAAACAATGAGTGCAAGTAGAGATCACTTCCCAATGAGATGGATATGTCTTTATCCCTATGAATTCATTGAATATTTATCAACAATATAAAAGTTCATATCCCTATAACTTCTTTTTTAGTGTTTTGAAATATGAAATTTCCACTCCTTAGAACCTATTAAATTATAAAACCTTATTATAAATGCCACAATGCCTATGATTTGACCGAATATATAGATTAGATGATAGATACAGTAATTACAGTGTAAGGATTTGTCATTAAAATTTTAATATAAAACAAATTATAGTTCATGATGGAGGTGAAGATAAATGCTAGAATGACCAAAATAATTAATATTTATCTTCATAAAATATAGTTAAAAGGGTAAAAGTGAGGTTCTGTGATTTGTGAGATTTTTTCTAGAATGATCTCGAATCAACTTATTGGTCTATATTTTATTATTTTTCTTCTATTTATTCATCCCTATGATAATATTTAATATTTTTCTCTCTTTAATGAGACTTCCATTGCCCTTTATTAGTATTTCAGAATCAAATGACTAACAAATATAGTTATTGTAGTTTGACATATCCCCTAATCTACGAGTTTCTCATTTGACTATTGACACTCTCATGGATTCAAATGGGACCATCTAATTTTTGACCATTATAATTTCTACGGCTTCCAACTTATTATCATTCTACATTCATTTAATTTATATTGATTCTGAAATTATTTTCTAGATATATAAATATATTAGATATGATTTTGAAAGGGAGAAAGTTATATTTCCATAATATAGTTTAAATATTTCTTTATTTAATTTTCAATATATTGACCATCATGGTCATTAGTTTTTCATCAGATGTGTAGATTGATTTTATAAAACATAAAAAACATTGCTTATATATTTTCTATTTCATACTTCATATATTCCTTATATATTTCTATGTAATATCAAACATTTTATTTAATGAAATTTTCATTAATAATAAATCTATAATTTTTTAGATATTTAGAAAATTGTTCGGAAAAAACTTTTATAATAGATGATCATCAAATATCATACTTCTATATGAATAGAATATGTAATCTAAATTAAGACCCAATAAAATTATAATTTTTATTATCTAAAGGCACTGTAATTCAATGGATAAATGAAATAAATAGATTATTCACTTTTGATCATTAAATTAAATTAATATAGAGGATAAGGAATATGTAATCCAAAGGAGGACCTAATATATGAGGTAATAGATAATTTATAATAAGTCATACTAAATATGTATTAGAAATCGTATCCTTAATATCCCTTTCTAATTCCTTTGAAGGTCATTGTGTCGTCATATAACTTGTTCAATAAAATATGTGTAAATACACATTCTTATTGTATTTCAATATAAAATAGTTTTACAATTTACTAGTATATGTCTTTTAACCCTACCAAAAAAGTAATTAAATCTAACCATATAGATATTCATATCGAGTATTTAGGTTTATTCACCCATATATTTTATTGAGAATAATTTTCCTAACCATGTCATTATATTGTAAAATATGGTATATAATTTATAATGAGAATTATTCCATCTACATAAACTAATGGCTATACCACAAAATCTCGTTACAATATTATATATATCAGAATCATCCACATAATTTATTAAAAAACTATTTGATTTCATCATCAAACCAAATATTCTAGCTATGAGAATCTAACTTCAATATATACAATGATTATTACATTATTCATTCAATAATAGTATCATTAGGTTCTTCAAAAACTTGTAGAAGTATCATATACCTGGTATTGAATAAATTATAATTAAGAAAATTAATTTCTACATATATTTAATATATATCATAATCATAATGATAATCTATGGAATGAAATATTAGGATTTATGTTATCCTTGCAACTATTCAAATAGTTTTTTCAATGTTAACACCTGGAATTAACTTATAACCTTTTCACCTTAAGAGATATTTATAGATTCTCAGTCAACTATATATATCGTTTTTCTGGTAAAGAAACTATAAAGTATGTGATACACCCCATAATGTGAATCCATTAGTTACAAACCTTTTTAGGTTATATAGAGTCAACATTCTAGCTCATGGCCTCTATCCACTTCATGGAATTTTAAAACACAATGGTCACTCAGTTGGTACTATATTCATTGTCAAAGAATGTTATCTTAGGTTAATTTTTAGTACAAAATTTATATCTCTAAGATCATGATAATTATTTCTATATAATTGAGTGTTATGAGTAAATTGACTTGTTTATATTTCTATAGACCCTTACAGAACTTTCTCTAATTCAATCTAAGTAAATATTCCAATCTATTGGTCATAACCTTTTAACTTTTTAATTTTACTTCTAATAAAACTACAAATAATGTCATTCTTCACATAAATAACACTAATTTAATACAAATGCACTTTTTTTAGTACAATTATAATATTAATAACATGAAATATTTTTCGGATAACTAAATAGGGTAGTTTCTCTTATTTATATTCTATTCTATAAAAAACACAATTCCACATATCAGATATTTTGTCTTTATAATTTATTTTGATGAAATGATGTAAATATGAATAAAAAAGTATCTAGTGAATAAACCAAAAATGATATATAATGTTAACACATACTCATCATTGATCAGACCACTACACAAAAGAATGATTCAACATATCAAACATGTTATTCCACTATAGTGTTCTTAGAGTATGATATAACTTAATTTCGTAATCTCTTAGAAGATCAGTAAATTCTTGGATCAATTATTCACCACATTGATCATATAATATATTAGTAATTATTTTTTATAGAAAATCATTAAAAATTATATCAAAATTTATTGAACTTTTCAAATGATTCAAACTTATGCTTCATTGAAACACAAAACATTACAGAATAATACAATCATTTAATGATATGAATTTTCAACACCAACCAATTTCATGAGTACTAATTAGTTTGTATAAAACACATTGAATAAGATCCAATATTCCATTATACCTCTTATATTTTTAATTAAAAGATCATTTTTTCAATTTTTCTATAAAAAAGATTCTCACGTATCACATAACCTATAATCAATTGAGTTATAAAAATATGTCTCTGTAGATACATTGAATATATTTCTCATTTATATACCTATAGATAAAAAACCAAATATATACTTTCTTAGAAAAAACCTTAAACTAATAATTTTGAATGTCATAGAATGAATTATCGATTTCTATAATGTGTAAACTATTCACTATATTTTATACCTCATATAGAATTACATTATTATATATTGAAACAATATTGTATTTAATAGCGATTGAAAATTAGATCTTTTTAAAACAAGATATATAAATAAAATTTCAATATATTTATGTAATAAATTAAAAATTTTTAATTATAAATCTAATCCACTATGTGGAATTAAATCATTAGTCTATCATTCAAATAAGGTAATTCTAATCATATTTTCAAAATATAGATATATTTCCACATTCATCATCTTTCCCGAATTTATGAGTTTTTATTTATAATAAAAAATATATGATGCACAATCCAACTTCAATATTCATGGGATAGGTTTATAGTAACTAATTTCTATAACATTGACATCTATAAAATGTGCATGATTGTACTTAATAATTTCACTTAATCATAAATAACTATCTATTGATTTATATGTCTAAACTGATAAGTAATCTAAAAACAAATTTTTTTATGCATTCTATTACCCAGAAGAGGATGTATATTTTGTGGAGTTTCATGACTTATATCATTTTAATAAAGACTCTTAATTTATTTTTTTAGTCAAATCACGACATAATTCCCAAAAATTATTAATGAGAATTTTCACATCATCATAATTAGAATTTTATTTTTGGAAAAAACATATAATCCTAAATAAGTCAAGTAGGGTGAAAATAATGAATTCCAAGTGAATCAACCTTAACAAGATCTATACATCCAGGGGGAGGTATCTTGTTCAAGAAGATATAGAGAAAGATGTATCTTCTGAAAAATTAGACGCAATGAAATTTGTGAAATTTTTCTTTTTACGCCATGCATGAATCACCTCTATCTGATTACTATAAAAGTGCTTACATATTTGAATATGATAAATAAAATACCACAAAATAGAATAATAATCATGAAATTAATTATAGATGATTGAGTAATCAGACCACACAGACTCCGTTGTAGGATTACAATCATGGAATATATGGATACCATTGAGAGTTTCAAAGAACACTATAATAATTGAAAAACATGACTATAAGATTTATATAATTACAAAATGAATATTCCTCTAGAATCTTGGGCAATACCACCTGGCCACATGAAACACAGTTTACATGAACCATCATTATTCAGTTTATGCCCATTTTCCAGTGGAATCCAATTAATCCATCTACCAGGACTATTCACTCATTGAGTGAGAGGGGCAGAGGTTCTACCTTACATTCAATGATGAAAATAGGGTTCTATAAAGAACACATATATCAACCACCAGACTACATGATCTAGCAACTGAAACTAATATGGACCTGAGAACTCCCTCATGTAACATGTTGTTCCTAGCATTCTGAATGTGACTTCATCTCTCAGCCCCGAAGACCACTCTCACTATATGTTCATTCCTAATTACTCAGACTCCGTGAAACAAGTCCGGAAGAAAATATTAAATAGTGTATATCTTAAATAGGATTCTAAATAAATCAATAAGAATCACCAAGATAGAATTCTCCCAATCACCTAGGAAAAACAAATGATATGTTGATTCATATTTGAAGTACCTAGAGCATGTAACCTTGAGGAAAGAAATATTAAATTATATATAAATTCTATGTATGTGGGGATTTCACATTCTTTAATTTTCTAAAAAAGAAATTAGTACTTCACTGGGATATCATGACACTAGAGGAGACCCCCCCCTAACTCATCCCAAATGAGATTCTCATGTAATAAAAAACCAAACCCCTTCTCTAAATATAATCTCAACTATGATATTGAAAAAAAATTCTATTGTTCTTCATTCAGAAAAATATTCTGAAATATATGACACTTCAATTCATAAAAATAATCTGATAACGGTTAGAGATAATCTACCCTGGAATAGAGTAATTCCATAATTATGGAACCATATAAATTGCAGTGGAACTCCCGCCTACTTCTTGGGCTTGAATTCAATATCCCAGTATACAATTATCACGCTTCAATAAATATTCAGAGTCAAAACATTCCGGAAAATCCTTTTTCTCAGTCGCAAGGATCTCCCCTTAATTATACACATATTTGATCCACAATTTCATTCAATAAACATAGACTACAATTAATGACCCTTTAAAGAATCCCATGAGAATTCTCTTTCAGGAAATATATGGATTCCCTTATGCCCCACAAGTAGACACATACTTCTTCTGGTGTCTTCAACAACATCTATGATGTGGCCCAATGAAAGAAGCCATTAGGATGTTCATCCGATATGAATGATAGCATTTGATTTTCGATGTTTTCCAATAAATCCAAAGGCACTACTAAAAGATAAAAAAAATACATGGGAACTGATAAAATCATGCATTTCACCATGTTAATGTTTCCCATGATGGAAGGAATGTGATTATTCTAAATACTTAAGCAGATAAAGATTTTATCTACTGACCCTTCAAAATGAAGTAGATGAACTCTAACTGAGGATATCGGAGCACCCATGTATTCTATGGAAAAATGATTCATGTGAATTTCATGGATGATTTATATTTTCATATCTCTTCTTAATGGATAATGGTTTGAAATAGAAACACTAGTTTTCTCCCTATTTATAATCTGACCACACCATATAATATACTCATCCATAACCATATTATGATTTTGTATATACCTGTTGTTATCATTGAAAAAGAGAACCATAACATCATAAAATGAATATGAGAGGTACCATTAAGATTAGTCAGAATAAAAAATGGATGGTTCCATTGTTTATTAACCATGAAAAAAATACAATTAATTTTTCTTTCATATGAATTAAAATACTTGTTTATAGAGGCTCCCCTGACCCTAGCCCATAAACCAACTTGAAAAACTCAAATTTCTTGCCATCAGAGTAACTAAAATCCATGGTGAGCTAAATAACCGGAAAAACAAATCCAACACCAATGCATAAAATCCAATGAAATTAAATACCCCATTAATTAAATTCCACGCCATTTTTTTCTCTTTCTCCGTATCGACCGTGATTTAAAAATTTGATCTATGGGTATTAATATTGATATCTCTAATAACATATTAAGGATAACTAATTTTAACTTGGATGGATCTCATTAGGATGAATCAATGATGTTCTTCTCTTACCCATTTATGTAGATAAATAGAAAGTCTTCTGTTGATAATAAATTCTAAGACCTTATAGAAAGTATTTATTTAGGGAATTTACTAACACTAAAAATGATGGATTTATACATTATATATTTTTTCAGTAAAATGAAATTGGGTATCATGAATTATCCCTTCTATGATCAAAACATAATCCATGACTATAACATGTATAAAATCATGTAAATAATATCACATATCACTCTTTATTATTAAGGTGGATAACTCATTTCTTAATTCATCTTATGAAGTATCCAAACTCAAATCCAATATACACCAAATGATTAAGGTTTTAAATCCAAATATAACCTAATTATTACATCAGAGATAGGAACTTAACTTTTTTGTTCCCCTAAAACAAGCTTTTCTTAAAGAAGATAATTCATTATTACATAATAGTTAGACTCATTCTCAGATAATGGTAAGTGTATTAAAAAGTGTTTTATTTGAAATAAATTCTACATTTTGTACTTACTAGGGTATTAAATTTAACCATTTATATATGCATCATATGTATGACATAAAAAACTATTACATCCCACATTAATTTCAAATCTTATGTAATCCTCATGTATGTAATATTTCAGTGACATTCTATGAATCCCTTCCCTTTAAAAAAATCATATATTACATGAAACTCTTCCTTATAGAGGCATAGAATAATAAATAAAAAACCTACAGGGTAAATCATGGTGTGAATGATATCCATCCCCCTCCATTATTAGATAGTCCCAAAGACCAATGGCTAATGAGAAGACTTACATAAAGACCTACTATCCATGGCACAATAATCAATAAATTTTACAACTAAAAATATAAGTAAAACAGCTAATTTGTATACATTATAAATAAACCATAATATTCAAATTATAAATATAATTAAAAATAAAAGTTATTTATTTACAAAAAAAATAAATTATTTATACAAAGTATATAAATATTAAATTCATAGTATGAAAAATTATAAGAAGTGGATTAAATAATTTAAACTAAAGCATAAAATATTCACAATATAGATAATATAGATGCATGATTAAAAAATTTATAAACCAATGAAAAATTCATGTATTTAACCTGAGATATAAAACATAAAAATTTAAAAAACAAATAAAAAATAATATTTATTAGGTCCAATGAAACATGTATTTGGTCTGGGATAAAGAAGGTTTTGTGAAAATAAATTTTTATAACTTTTTCAAAAACAATATCCATTCACCATAGTTTGGCCTCAATATAATAGTTTTTATAAAATGGAATTGATCATTGGACCCACCTTATAAAATATATAATCCATATACAATCCATTTTTCATTTTGGAAATACCATTTTTATATAACACAGTGTTTTCATTAAAAAACTAGGACGTTGAAATATAATGAACAATACAATATTATATATGAATAAAACTATTTTTTATTTTGAAAAAAAAGTACAATTTTATATGTACATTTCTAAAAAAATATTTATTTTAATAAACCATTACATTTTTAGAAAAAACATTGTAAATAATAATTGGATTTTATAATCATCATCTCATTTCTATAAAACCCCAAAACCAATTTTCATTTTTGGTCTTCATCTTATAAGTTCATTGCTGAAAATTAATATGTTACCGCTAAAGTGTTTTTTTAGATATCAATATTCCTAAATACTATGGAAGAAATACAAAAAAACTCACACAAGGCCAACTAGGATATAAAATTAAATGATCAAATAATAACTATAAAACATATGTACCTTACTATCTATTATATGTTCTTTTCCAACATTTAGTTGAATCAGGTTCCTTCAGAAATAAAAAATGGATTCTATCATACCAAATCATCCATTATGAACTATAATCACCAAACTCATTAACATGAACCTTTCTCCTTATATGTTGTGATAAAACCTCACCCTTGATGGAAAATAAAAGAATGAATTTTAGAGAGCTTCACTGGAATGAATAATCACTGTTGTGTTATATAATGAGTTCTAAAACCACTCATTTGCTGGAAATATTCATTGAATAAGTTGATTATTGGAGTTTAATATTTCATAAAATAAAAAATAACAAATCATTTTATGTCCATCATAATAAATTTCAAAAATAAAACCTCATGATTAAGTAATTGTAAAATTCAATAATAAATCAATAATCTATCTAAAATCATCACTCGATGTGTTAAAATTCCAAATGAGTTGGATAATAACTATAGATACTATTTCTAGATCAGATCATTGTATTTTTAATTGGAAAACTACAACATTGTTTTAGTGATAATGATCAAATAAAAATCATATAGTGGTGAATATCTCTATTTCATGGATTATTATATAGTACATACTTTAATATATATATATATATAAAGAACCTGTAATGTATTTATTTCTATTCCCTATAGAAAAAAAACATATTCTATTCATTACATAATACATTTAACAATTTAAAAAACATGTTGACACCCAAAAATAGTAGAGAAACACTTACTATGAAACATTTAATATATATAAAAACCATAAAAACATAATAGAATGAAATTCATAATACAAAAATAAAATTTAAAAAATATATATAATATATATATATTAGAACAAACCTTGCACCAGACATATCAATATGTGACAAGAAATATTTATTTACTCATAGAATATAATTTAAATAAAGATTATGTTAACAAACTATTTAACATATTAATATTCATTGTAAAGAACATGTTACGAAAAAAATCATGAGTATAAAAGAAAATTTTTAACAAACTGTGTAGTTTCGGATTGGAGATTTTTATAGGGAATTTAATTTGGGGGTTTGGAGTATGGTGTTTTCAGGTCAAGAAATATTAGTAGAATTTTCAGAGATGGATATTCCAAAGTGTTTTTTGGTTATGTATTGTGTGTTTTAGGAGCTAAATTTGTTGGATAGAGTGTTTGGATAAAATATGTATCTGGTGGTTAACTAAAAAATTACTTTATTTACAAACAGGTGTTGGGTATTGAGATAATATATTTCCGGTTAACTAGGAAGAGGATTTTTAGGGCTATGAGCCCTATTCAATTTCTCGAATTGGTCTATTGAGTGGCTAGTGGTTCCTATATAACTGAAATAGGATTCTTAGGTACTGTATAGGTTATGCACTAATTTTTTTTAAATATGAATATATATGTAATTCATTTCCTCGCTCTATTTGAAACCCCTTCAGTTTTATTTATTTTTTATCACATGGTGAAGAGTTAGGGGTACCCCTTTCCCTCCTCCTTCTATTACCTTACTCAAAATGGATCAATAGTGGTTCTAGAGCATTAAATTACACTAAAATCTGGGTATTTCTACTCAATTCTTCGACTATTTTGCTTTCTACATAGCATCCCAAATTAATAGTTTCTTTGGGTTAGGGTTTTGATGAAAATTTCACCAGATCATGGGGGAGTCATCTAGTTTTTATTCATTAGTGGATTAAATATTTATAAACTGGGAAAATTTTACATGGTTCTCACTATTTCATTAAATTAATATTAGTCAATGATTTTTATAGGGAAATTCACAAATTTTATTTAACATAGTGATTATTTTAGTATTGAATGATTGAGTTTTTCTTTATTGGTGTGCTAGGGGAAGTTCATGGTTTAATGAGATTATGTTTCCATAGGTAGCAATCATTGGAGGCCACAAGATGAGAATTTGGTGATTATTGTATGTGGGATTAAATTTTAAATTAATTATAAATGTTTATAATTAAGTATCAACACTCTATGGTATTATATATGGGATTGGAAGAGTGAATGCACTTTGTGAAGATATAGATGATTCTTAGTTGAGGTTTTCATTTAATTTTAACTTTATTTTGAAGGTAGGTGTTCTTTTTAAATCTAAATCATATGTGTTTATATATTTCCATTGTCAGTTTATGCCTTGGGTTGTGTCTAAGAAGTCTTTGAATTGGTTTGGGAAGTCCATAATGGTATAATAGACTTAGTTCAAGCCTTTAGTTGGGGTTTGAGTGTTCCATACATGATTTAGGGTTTAGGATATTCATGGATATTATACATCCAAGTGGGTGTGATATCTTGAATGGATTAAATGACCCCTAAGAGGACTTCCCTAATAATGTGTGTCATTTTTGGTGAGGAGTGAGACTTAGTGGGTTAGTTGAATGGATTCAACGTAGTTATCCCTATTGGAATGAATGAAATAGTTTTTAATTTAGGATGTTTATTTATAATTATATAGTGGTATACTTAAAACATTATGAAACCTTGAGAAATAGGATTGTAATATTCTAAATAAACCTCTTACCATAGGGTAATCCATTTTTTTTACTTGGTGACTTCCTGAGTGGGATGTGAATCAGGGAGTAGTCCCAAATATAAGCCTTTAATTTTTTATCTTTTCCCTATATTTATAGAAACATGTTAAGCATGGTAGATTGTAACTAATATTTACAACACAAAAAATTGAAAAAGTAAAATATATCATAATTACACTTACTTGGTTCCCTAGTAAGTGATAATACAAGGATCATACCCTAACATTGTATCAATCTTACCCGAATCCACTATACTTCACTATATTCAGTGGATGAATTTTTTTTTCATGGTCACACTCTACCAGTATCACCAAATTTACAATGTTTTTACTTAATTTACACATCCTTTCTCAATTCAATGCCATCAACTCCCCTGTTCTGAAAGATTTATTTTAAGTATTTCTATGTTTAATGAAATAATGTCTGTATTATTCTAATTAAATGTAGGATAAGTTTTTTTCATCATTAAATCTCGAATATTCTTCTGCAATATCATCCCCATTCTTCATAATAGTTTCAAAAATCACTTCATGATAGTTTTAAAAAATACCCATGTAAACACAATGTATTGTGAAACCCAAGCACATGAATAGATCACATAACGATGAGAAGAAGTCCCCAAGTGCCATACTTGGGTAACATAATTCCTCAATGACTAATAGTGAATAACACAGATAATGAGAACCTATATGCATGATACTAGGCACGAATCTCATAAATGTGATATTTTAGAGATGAACAGTATCACGTGACATCAATTAGTAATCAATTCAATATGTCTTCGACCATGTAACTGAGACACTGTTGTTAATCACACAGAATTTTTATTATATCATTAATGATGTGATCATTGGTTATTTATATGTATAACCTAAAGAATTATTCTCTAAAAACACTCACAACCATCCATTCCACTAAGGAAATTAAAACAAATACCATCTTACACTATTATATTAAAACGTAATAGTTGGAACATTAAGTTCACACATATCATTTCACTAGAACCCTTATATAGTATACTCATGATTTTATTCACATGTTTCGAGAAAAATAAACCTCACCTTGTAATTCCTTAACTCTTTCAAAACAATTAAATCTTTCAATATGCAATTCAGCACATGTGATCTCCTAACACATTCCTTCTATTGGGATTACACATGAATCCAAAGAATTTTCTCTATATGATCATGTGGTCTCCAAATCCACTTTTCCTAATCCCATCACATAGTTATACAAAAAACATCATCATTTCCAGTGTATTTTGATTCTCATGATTGTAAAAACATCTCCACACTAACCCTTAATCTGTACACAAATCAACAGATCACATCCTGAGATTATTGTTATTTAATTCAATAATGTGATCCATTTTTACATATGAAATTTTTTTACCAGCAATGGGTTATGAAAAAACACATCCCACAATCCAAAATATAAGACCGAAAAATTGAAAAACAATTTAAAATGATGTCATCTTCTCCAACATTCTACAAGTTATCAATTAGCCTTTCCCTTAATAAACATATTCATATGAAAAAGTCATCATGAAAATAATAGAATCAAATTGAAAACAAACATGATAGCATCCTTCCAACATAGATAACCATTTTCAAATAGACATAAGGGTTGGGATAATACTAGTTTTTGTTCAATGAAATGGGTATTTACTCACAATGAGTGTGCCTTGTGGAACATAGTGGAACCTAAGTTATGACATGGGATCTCATTAGCATTTGGATTCCAAAAGAGTATAATTTTATTTTTATATGAGTGTGGGTGGTCTATGAGAAGCCATGTGAGGCTTAATTTCTTTTAATGTGGTAGAATTTTGTGTAAACTATGTGGGATTTGGATGGTCTTCATATTGACTTAGTTCATGTGAACTATTGGGATATAGACTAAGTATCTAGTGAGGCCCTATAGGGTGTGTTCATAGGATATTTGTGATCTAGGGTTGGAGTATAGGTTTGAATTTATCTTACCATGTGGCCCTATGAAGTGGTACTTGGTCTGAGTGATCTATATTTTGTTTTTTATGTGTACAAATGTGACATATGATTCATGAAAGTATTTTGGGTATGAAATATAGACCATGGATGACTGGGAGTATTGTGTAAATATGGATGAGGTAGATGATTTTAGAGGTTTAGATTAGTATGGTTGATTATTTTATGTCGTCTTTGTTACCCTCTAGTATAGATATTCGTGTTAATGTGTGTATGGATAGATGAGGTCTAGGATAAAATATATTCTACCATTATTTTCTTTATACATTGTAATTCTCTTACCATATTTTCTCTCATTGTTGATTTTATGTGAAATTGATGTGGTACCAAACCTCACCCTAAGTGTGATGGTTGAGTAATGTGATGTGATATGGGATGTGTACTGTAATATGGAATGATACCACACACTAACTGATAGGTTGGTGTTATGTGATATAGTATGTGATGAGGTTCATAATATAATGTGATAACTCACCTTGAGTGAGAATTTATATGTATTTCATGTCATATATTTCCTGGATTACATATCCATCCTATGTGATAGGGTGGCGGCATGAGATATTGTATGATACCTCAAACTGAGTGTGACAATATTTGTATGTGACTTGATGTGAGATTAGGAAATGATACGAAAATATAACCTATGTGAGAGGGTAGTAGTAAAAACTCAATTTATGGACCCTACCATGAGTGATAGGGTACCTGTTTGGGATTATATAGTGGGATGACATCTCTTTTAGTATTGGGCGATGCAAGTGTGGTCTATCATCTTTTTGTTCAAGTTAGAACACAGTGACCCAAAGTGATTGTTTTAATTTAATATATTGATGAATATTTTAAATTATAATACATGTATACACTTTATATGATGGTGATGTGAGGCACACTATGTGATACCCACCTGTGTTTTATGCTCACTCCATGCTGGGCAATCCTAACACGCATACAAAACATACGTTTAATTTTCATGCGATATGTAGTGTGGGGGATCTATAATGAGTAGATGGATTTATTTATGGAGACTATTCAAATTATGTATCAAGGTTTTATAGTTTATTTTTTCCAATATTATTTTTCTACTTATAATATATAGATTTCCCAGGTGGATGATTGTTTTAGTGTGTATTTATGTACAATATGTTTCATTTTAATATAAAATATTACTGTTTACATATTATTGATGAATTTAAATTAGCCATAATTCTATAAACTTATTGTAATGTAAGATAATGGCCTATTTTT
This sequence comes from Viscum album, assembly GCA_963277665.1. Classification (NCBI taxonomy): domain Eukaryota; kingdom Viridiplantae; phylum Streptophyta; class Magnoliopsida; order Santalales; family Viscaceae; genus Viscum; species Viscum album. The sequence continues at coordinate 499,276,930 of OY728125.1, forward strand.
AAAAAAACTATTTTATGCAATGGTACCAAGAGTATAGTCTCCATGTATTTTTTTTAGACTATCGTTGATGATTGGAAGCCTCCATTGTATGGGTGAATGTGCTTAAGATCATGTGGATCTCATGATAGAGTACTATATGATCACTTTTAGTTTGGTGAATAATAAATGGAATCAAATAATATTTTTTGGTTGAATTACTATTTATGACTATTTTTTTATGGTGGGATGTGTTGTCAGAGCTCGAGGCAGAACTAATGCTTGTGAATAGATGACCAATATATCTAGAAAGACTAATCTACCAAGGATTGTAATTTTTATTCATTTTTTTACCTATTATGACTAAGGTGTTTACTCTATAATGATGTACTAGGTGATTTGTTATTTATTATTTTAATGTTGTCCTGGAGTTAAAAGAGTGTGGCCGTTCTAGTATCATAATAGGTTGGTCGATATACATGTCCAGGCACAATACTTGTTATGAATTTTACTTTGTTTTGAAATTGGTACACATTTTTAAAAAAAAAATTAAAAAATATAAAATTTTGGGAAATATATGAAAACTTGATTATATTAATTTATATATTAACAAAAACATATTCAATGTTTTCCGAAGTAATTTAGTAGTGGTTCCTTAATTAATTAATAATGTTGTCTTAAATTTAATATTCCACTATTATGATGTTATGATCTTGGCAGTTATGATCTATATATTTGAAAACATTAGAGTGTGTATGTTTGGAATATGAGGTGTGTTTTATTGGGATCTGGATAGGAGTTCCTAGGTTCTGTTGATGTGATGATAAGAAAAGCTTCATTTTGTTTATAACCCTTATCTATAATGATATAGTAGTGGTGATGCTAGAGTGGGATGTTGATGTGGCTCTTCCCAAAGTGACTGGAGAGGGGAATTTGGGTTATGGTTTGTAAATATTCTATATGGGATTAGGGTTATGGGATTCATTGTATAAGTTTTTTTGGGTTTTCTACATGGTGAATGGAAAGATAAACATATAGATGATAGAATTAATAGAATATTATTTATATTTTGGATAATTGATAAATTGATAGGAAATTTAGTTCTCAATTTTTTGAAATGTTTCCTTGAGTATGTCGGTAATGATGTAATAGTGGGTGCCTTTTTGGTATATTGTTAGACTTGTGGTGTTGGGTTGGATGTTTTTGGAAAATTATTTCTATTTAAAAACATGATTTAACATTTTATTTTTACTGAAAGATATTATAATAGCATGATAAATTTGATGCCATGTGAGGCTTGGAGAGTGGAGTAGTGACATGATGTAGTATGTTTAGAAAACAAAATTTGAAACATATATGGGTCATGGATACTTGGGTTTGATTAACCTTAAGATCTGGGATTTTTGAATTTCAAAAGTTAAATAGACGAATAATATGTTTCTCATAGGGATTTCCAGCATGGTTGAGGAACAACACCAATAGATAGTGGCATAGAGAAACTACAAGGGGAGAGGTAATTTTTTAAATATTTATAACACTAATTGGTTAGTTAATAGACATGGTTATGTTTTTGAATATTGTGGTGTCCCACAAAAATCATGTATGATTCTTTTGGGATTATGGGAAATCCTTAAGAATTATAGGCAAATTATATAGTGGGTGGATTGGTTAAAGAAAATGAAGATAGTCATCCTGATGGTTTATAAATGGGAAGTGTGGATTATATTCAATGTTATATTGTCAAATAATTGGAATTCTCAACTAGGATAATCATGGATAAGGATAGGTTTTGTTAGGATATCGGGATTATATGAGTCTTTTAGCATAGGGTGTATAGGTGAATATGTGATATAGTGGTTGGGAAATACTATAATGGTTTTGGGTTGGTTATATGTACATAGTGTGAAATGGGGTAATGGGGTGTGACATTGATCAGTGATGATGGTCGAGGGTCATCTAAATCAAGAAAGGGATATTTTGGTCATTTGATATTGTGTGACCTAAACACATGGATCTTGCGTTGATGTTCTCAGGTTTGACGACCACGGATCGTGTGATGGAAATCATGATAGTATGTCTACATTGGTAAAGTTTTGTCAATGGGATAATGGTATGAAGAATCATAGAGTGGGAAACATCCCACTGAATCATGACTTGTGACTCCAACATCAAGTTGGTAGAGGTTGATTTTAGGTTTAAGGGAATATCAATTGATGTTGTTAGGGCGCTAAATTTCTAAATTTGTGGATAGAAGTAGGATAAACTATATTTAGGATCCTGAAAATATGATCATTCATCTGTTGCAGTTGGTACCATCACTGTATTCAAGGACTAATAGGGGATGTCTATTAATGGGGAAGATGAGCGGATATCTAGTGTGCCATAATATCGTCGAGGGGAGGAATCATTTTATGTATTGATTGTCTTAATTATCATAGAACAAAATAGGTTTTGAGTAATTCAATTCATATGAGAAATTATATGCACTGGTGCGCATAATTTGGTATAAGATGGTGGTTTTGGCATCATATATATCACATGAATAGAGATTCATGTGTATTAGGTACCATTTTGGTTTTGTTTTGTGAAAATTAGAAAATTCCAAATTAGGTTCCCACAAGATTGATCAGTGATGAATTGAATTATATCATTACTGAGGACATTAAATTTTAAATGGTTGGATCCATGATCAGGGTAATATCTAGGTTTCCACATGGGGATGAGGCTCCCAATGATGGGGAGTTTTTAAAACCCTATATCATTAGGGGTTAGGGATTTTTAAAAAACGTTTTAATAAAAAAAATGAAGTATAGGTAATTTTTATATTGTGGGTTCATAGTAGAATAACAATAGTTTAAGCATCCTAAGGGGTGTTTTTTTTGTATTTTGGGTGTTTCGGAATGCCTCAGTGGTGGCTCGGGTGTTCAGGGATGGAAAAGGTCAGATAGTGAAATGAGTTTTTTTTCTAAAATCCCCACAGGGTACTTGTTATATTTCCATTAGGAACCCAATGTTCTTGGTAGTGTCCTTTTAGGCCTCGAAACCCTATCATCAATCCATTGTGTGTTTACTAGGTGTCCAATGGAGAACACGATACTAAATATTGGTTGACCAAGTACCTAATAGCTTCTTAGCTTATTTTTTCAATAGATGAATGGAAATTTAATTAATTAATTTCCTCTATTTTACCCCCTTTATTATTATTCTTGATTGGTTAGCTGATCCAAGGGCGTCTCCACCCGTCTCCTTCCCTAACCTTTTTCCCAATGGATATAAGGTGGTTTGAGCTAGTTTCTTCACTATAAATCCATGTATTCATTCACCCTTATTCATTTATTATTCATCCTTCATTGTGTCACTAATATTTTGTTGTTTTATATAGTCTTTTGAAGAATATTTTAATATAGATTAATATAATCACATATATAATATTTAGGTTAGTCTTTTCGTCAATTGAGGATGACTGAAGTGGGTAAATGATTTATGTGTCTCACTTATTTTATTGATGTATGTGACTTAGTGAATTATTATATAGTTTTCACAGAATTGTTTGGATTTAAAAATTATATGAGTATCAAATAATGGGTATTTTATTCATATTAGTGTTGGGATAAATCCACGAGCTGATGGAATTATGTTTCAGGACATTATAACTACGGAATTCCACTTGGTGGGATTTTAGTGACTATATATATTTAAATTAAAATTTTAAAATAATTATAAATGTAAATAATTATTGTTTGTTAATTGTGTGGTATAATATAGGGTCTTAGAAGTATCGCAATAATTTATTTTATCTTGGGTGATTCTTTTTGGAGTTTGGTGTAAGGGTGGTAACTCCATTATGAAGGTTGGTGGACACATTAATAAAAAACATATGTGTTCCTACAAGTGAACTTATTATGTGTTTCTTGGGTGGGATCATGTTAATCACGGAAAGGGGAGGTTGATTTCTGAATATTGGAACATGATTTTGTTAATCGTTTGTTTTTTTGTGTATATAATGCACGTTTTGGACTTAATACTAAAAAATAGGCAAGGCAAGCACCACCTTTTATCAGTTCTAAGAAAAAAGAGCTAATAAAGGTAACTCTTTATCAGTGCTAATTAATAATGCTGATAAAGGGTCACTTTATTAGTTCTTTACTACAGATGATAAAGATGTACCATTTTCTATACTTATTGTAGCGCTAATAAGGTTACATTTATCAGTGCTTGAAATGGCCAGATAAAGTAACACTTTTTCAACGATTCAAAAGTGATGATAAAGGCATCATTTTTCACCGCCAAAATTTTATTGCTGATAAAGACACCATTTATCAACACTAGAATCTTTTTCACTAATAATGGGATCCTTTATCAGAACTTTTCTAGAAATTTTAAAACCATAGTCCCATTTTAAAAAATATAGTGAATAGTCCCCTCTGTTTATCATGCCCTTAAGCACTAGTGGTACTGTACCCTTGCGATAACTCCCCTCCCCTCCCCCGATATTCCCTTTTCTAGCTACTACTTCGCTACCACTTCCACACTGCCGCCACTGGCCCTCCACTACTACTGCCCAACTCTTCCTCTTCTAGCCCTTCTCTGCCACCACTTCCCTACTATGTCATTGCTTCCCTAATCCACCACTCATATCCCATACACCATATCCTCCCCCTCAAACCCCTTATGTGGAACCTTCTCCATGCGAACCCAATTTCTCCTCCTCCCCACTAGAACCAACTCCCCGCAAACCCTACATCAAGTGATTGAGATTACTTTTGGTGATGTAATATTTTCGGCTTCCCATATTTGATCTTTAGTGATTTCACCAATCATCCTCATTCTTATCCTTTTGTTCGTATGCTAATATTCATTATGGGGTTGTTTTATTTAGTTAGATGTTCTTATTTTAGTTGATAAAATTTTGGGTTGTGGTGTGTATGGTTTGAGGGTCTAGGCATGATTATGTCTTGAGTTATTCACCACATCCCTTTATTAGGAAATACCCTCTTTCAGTTGATACTGAAAGATACAGTTGAATTATTTTCAATGGAATTATTTATCTCTATTTACATTCAAATTCCTTTGAAAATATGAATTTTATTGTGTTAGTTAGTGTGTTTGTCCAAATTTAATAATTTATAAGAAAAAAAGGAAGCATATTTCTATTTTACCAAAATGTATGTGAATTTTTATAATATAAAGGTCATGATTTTGGGAAATAATTTATTTATGGTAGGTATTAATGTAATCGAAGTTATTAAAAGTTAGTGAGATGTGGTTTGAGACGAGGTTTGAGTTTTATATAGGGATGGTCGATGTGGTCCCTCTCAATCATGTATGAGTTTTTTTACACTAATTGATTGTTGTTTATCCCTTTGTATGTGATGTGATTTTTTATAGAATGGATGTAAGAAGTGTCTGTGGATTTTAGTTACAATTTTGGTATGGTGATGGAGAGTTACTTCATATTCTTTAGATGTTCATGATAGAATTTATGTTCACTGACCTCAATTTTATATTTATTATGTTAATTTGTGTAACAAAACCTATGATATTCCAATGTAATTTTAGACAAACTTATGTTATTTGTCTCCCAAGATAACCCTTTGTGTTTGGAAATGTATCTTCTATATTAGTTTTCTCATCAAATTTGTATGCATGACTTCAATTTATTTGTGTTTGGTCACTAGTTTTGGGCTATTTAATGAGATTATTTTATTAGGAATGAGGTGGCTGGTAGGGGTGGTTAAAAGGATGTTTATTGTTTTACTTCAAGAGTGGTGGGATCAGGAACTATTTGTAAGGGGGCTATATTTCATGTTGATTTTGATTTGGGGGTCTATCCTGGTTCTTGTTGAATTCCAAATCATTATTGGAAATAGTTAGGCTCTATTAATCTCTATTTTTATAAGTATATGTCTTCTACTGTATTTGGAAGTCTTGTTTGGTTTACTTGATTCATAAATAATAACATTTTATTTTCAAATATGATGGAGATGAATGAAGATTGGATGGATGATAATCGTTTTACAATAGTGTATGAGAATAGAGTGAAAGCGTTCATCTTGTTTCCAAAGGATCACACAAAGGATCCTTCTCAAATCATTTTGTTTGTGTTTATATTGTTTTTATTTTTGACAATTAACTACAGAGGAGTTGGAAAACCATTTGATATGTCCCAGAATATATTAGAGTTATAATTGAAGGAATAAACAATGAGAAAAAAGAAAAAGTAGCTACCAGATAGGATAAAACATATTTTTATGGACTATCAATAATTAAAAATATGGATAATGAAGACGACCATAAGGAGGATTTGATTACAGATGTCAATGATAATGAATATCATATTGAGAAAATTACAAGGACAGTTTAAGATGAACTCATTGATTTCCCAAAATTGTTTGAGAAGATTAATAGTTGTGCAATGATTCCAACATATGCTGGTTTCACTAAATATTCAACATTGTATGTTGTACTAAAGATGTATAAATTGAAATCAGGAAATGGATGGAGTTATGTCAGTTGTATGGAACCACTTTATCTCTTGATTGACATGCTCTTGGATGATAATGAGCTCCCAAGATGAACATATGAAGTTAAACAAATTCTACACTCAATGGGTATGATTTCTGAATGAATAAATGCATCCCCGAAATATTGTATATTATTTCTCAAGGGAAAAACATCACATAAAGAATGCCCAAAGTGTCGAGATTCCTGATACAATAATGGTGAATCCAGTTATTTGACATTTGAATGTTAATTTCCAATCATTCAATGTTTTAGGCGTCTATATATAAGTGAATATAGATCAAGGAAATTGTAGTCTAATGTAGCGAAAATAACTAATAATTGGAAATTATGTCACCCGGTCGACTCTCTTCAATGGAAGGGAATTGATCATTAGTATCCTGAATTTGGAAATGAGCTGAGAATCCTTTGTCTTGCATTATCTATAGATGGATTGAATCCTTTTTTTTCAAACCATAACTCATAGTACATGGCTTATTATGTTATTAAATTACAACTTACCACCCTGGTTACGCATGAAAAAGAAAATTCATCATGTTATCTATACTAATATAAAAACAAAAACAACTAGGTAATGATATTGATGTTGATTCAGCTCATTTTATCGAGGATTTGAAGTTATTATGGGATTCAGGTGTTATGTTTTATGATTCTTGTAAAAGTAAATACTTCACGTTGAGAGTGATGTTTTATGGGATGATAAACCATTTCCCTACTAATGGAAATTTTCCAGACTATAGAATTAATGGAACTCAAGTGTTTCCCGAGTGCGAAAAAGAAATGGAATGAATTAGTTTGAAACATTAATCAAAATATTTGTTTCCAGGACGTCGTAGAATTCTACATCATCATCATAAGTAGTGATCTTAGATGACATAATTCAATGGTAGTTCAGAATAACACACAACACCATCTCCGCTAAAAGGTGATCAGCTATTTGAGAAATTAAAAGATGTGAACACTATTTTTGTTAAACCATTTTTGAAAAACATTTAAAAATCTATTGGAATAAGCGATATGTGTTTTTTTTTTGAATTACAATACTGGAATTTTCTATACATCAGAAATTTTCTTGATGAGATGCATGTGAAAAAATTGTACGTGACAGTATTATTAGAAGGTTTCTAAATGCCCCTGTAAAAATAAAGGATGGAATTAAGGCAAGGTTGGACATGGTTTACATTGGAATACGATAAGTGTTGGATACCCTGAAGGATGAAAATTGAATTTTTCTTCCACTAGCTGCTTACACTCTTTCCAAGGATGAGAGATATCAGTTTTTCAACTTCTACAATGATGTAAAGGTGCCATAGGGGTATTCATAAAATATCAAGAACATTGTGTAAAGGAATTATTTGAAGATAAAAGGTTTTAAATCACATGAATGTCATGTTTTGATGCAATATTTAATTCAAATAGCTTTACATAGAATTTTTCCCCAGAATGTTCATCATACGGTAACTAAACAGTGTTTCTTTTTCAAAGGTACAAGCAGTAATGTTTTAGACCCAATAATGTTTCCAGCTATGGAAAGAGAAATTTTCATCATATTATGTGAATTATAAATGTTCTTCCAACCATAATTATTTGATATGTTGGTTTATTTGATGGTTCTCTTGGTGAGAGATATTCAACTTAGTGGTCCTATGCACTATAAATGGATGTACCCCATTGAACGGTATATTAATATTTTTAAAGGGTTTGTCAAAAATCGAATTCAGCCAGAGGGTTGTAATATGGAGTGATATATTGTTGATGAAGACATTGAATTTTTTACCGAATACTTATCTGATGTGTAAAGCATTGGTCCCCCAAAAATCTCATCAAAAAAGATGCATTGAGGGTGATGGAATTTAGAAGAGATGTTGTGACAATCAATATTACAGATCAAGAGTATGCCCACCATTATATATTTCATAACAGTTGAAAGGTTTCTCTATATATTAAAACCCACCAAGAAATTCTTAGGCAATTGAATCTTTTAAAGGCTACAAAATGGATAACAAATACCCATAATCAATAGTTTATAGGATGGTTTCGAGACCGTATTTTTAAGGAGTTAGCTGAAAATCAGAATTCAATTTCAGAATGACTTCGATGGCTAGTCGTCGGACCAAGCGTGTATGTATTATCTTACAATGGTTATGTAATTAATGGTTATAGATTCTATAAAGATGTACATGATGAAGATAGTACCATAAATAATAGAGGAGTTGCGCTTGCGGCTGAAGCGATGCATGTTTCTGGTAGTAAGGACTGATGTCCAATTTATGCGAATATGTCATACATTGGAATTATCAAACAAATTCGGGATTTGGATTATACGACATTCCAATTGAACATTTTTCAGAGCAAATGAATTGATAATAATAGTGGTGTTAAAATAGATGAATTGGGATTTGTGAAAGTTGATTTTAGTAAAGAAGGGTACAAATATGAACATTTTATAATGGAATCACAAGTGGTACATGTATTTTATGATCTAGATCCTGAAAACTGAAAGTAGTTGATTGTTCTATTATCGTCTAAAACTAATAATGGGTCAGATGAAAATTCTGTTGAGGAAGATCCTTTTAGTGGTACGTCTTAATCACTTTCTATTCATCCTAATGTAGATGATGTTTTTTACATTATAGGAGACCACAGTGAAGGGATTTGGATAATCTATAGAGGTGTCAAATCCTATCGGCCATTGAAATGAAGAAGGAGAGTTTAATAAATAGGTTTTATATTGAATGTAATATTGATATTGTTATCTCGTGTTATTATGTTATCATTACTGAATTTATGTAATCTAAATTAACTATTCAACCTATTTTGTAGATAATGACTTCTACACATTCTGGTGCTCCGAACCTCGAGGCTGAACTAGTCTCTCAAGCAGCATTAGCTACTACTGCTGCAGCTCACAGTGCAGAGCCACAAAATGTTTCTGAACTTATTGATGCTCCAAGTGTTGAAGTCCAAAAACCATCATAACATGCCTTATATTTACAAGATGGTATAGATTTGTTCATAAATTAGTGGGACACAAACCTGATGGATGATTGTACACAAATAGAATGAAGATCTTACTTTGGGATGTGTACAATTGGCAGCCATTTTTTATAGGGGTTAAGGAGATCAAAATATGAATCATATTTGTTTGTAAATGTTTTTTAAAAATTTTAATTGTTATTAAATAATACATTTTTTTGCCAATGAGTCATTTTTTCATTTTAACAGATGAAATTCATAGGCAACATGCAAGAATAATAGTCCAATATACTTTGGGCATTGGATAATAAAAACCAGTAAAATATCAAAAATACCTTCATATCTAGACAAACACATTCGAATTGTGTTGATAATTTAGATGAATGATACATGGGTCATTTGTGACATGTACGAGTCAACCATGACTCAATCTATGGTGTGGTGTGCCTGGTATAACTCAAAGTGCCTATCTTTTGTTTTAAACGCGCATAATTTTAAGTGAAAACAACAAATAAAGTACGGAAAAATGACCAAACACATTCAGATTGTGTTGATGATTTAGGAGAAAAATCCATGTGTCATGTGTGATGTATACGAGTCTACCCCTCCTCAATCTGAGGAACGGTGTGGCCGGTATCACTCAAAGTGTCTCTCTATTGTTTAAAATGGATAGAAATATAAGTGAAAATAAAAAATGACGTACGTAAAACTAACCAAACACATTCATATTGTGTTTATACATTATTATAACGGTCCATGGGTCATGTGTGACATGTACAAGTCAACCCCACCTCAATCCGAGGCACGATGTGGACGGTATCACTCAATGTGTCTCTCTTTTGTTTAAAATGGACTTAAATTTATGTGATAACAAAAAATGACATATGGAAATCAACCAAAAGCATTCTGATTGTGTTGAAACATTATGATATTGATCCATGGGACATATTAGATATGTAAGAGTCAAACCTGCCTCAATCTAAGGCATGGTGTGTTCGGTATCATTCAAAGTGTCTCTCTTTTGTTTAAAATGGACAGAAATTTATGTGATTACAACAACTAACATACGAAAATCTGACCAAATGCATTCGTATTGTGTTGATACATTAGTAAAATGATCGGTGGGTCATTTTTGATTTTTAAGTGTCAATACTTCCTCAATATGAGGCATGGTATGGCCGGTATCACTCAAAGTGTCTCTCTTTTGTTTACAATGGATAGAATTTTAAGTGAAAACAAGAACACGCATATAGAAAACTGACCAAAAAAATTCATATTGTGTTTATAATTTTGGGTAACTATCCATGGGTCATTTTTGACATGAACATGTCAACCCTTCCATAATCTGTTTCACGGTGTGGCCGATGTCTCTCAAAGTGTCTCTCTTTTGTTTAAAATGGACAAAATTTTCAGTGAAAACAACAACTCATGTAATGAAATCTGACCAAACACATACATATTGTGTTGATACATTAGAAGAACGATCCATGGGTCATGTGTGATGTGTACGAGTCAAGCCCATCTCAATTTGAAGCATGGTGTCACCGTTTTCACTCAAAGTGTCTCTCTTTTGATTAAATGGACATAAGTTTTTGTGACAACTAGAGCTGACGTACGAAAATATGACCAAACACATTCGTATTGTGTAGATAGTTTAAGATAATTATCCATGGGTCATATGTGATGTGTACATGTCAACCCCACCTCAATCTGAGGCACGGTGTGTCTGGTATCAGTCAATGTGTCTCCCTTTTGTTTAAAATTGATAGAATTTTAAGTGAAAACAACAACTGACGTACTGAAATCCAAAAAACCGCATTCTAATAGTGTTGGTACTTTAGTATAATGATCCATGTGTCATGTGTGATGTTTATGAGTCAACCCTACCTTGATATGAGGCACAGTGGGGCCGGTATCTCTCAAAGTGTCTCTCTTTTATTTAAAATTGACAGAATTTTATGTGAAAACAACCAGTGACATATAGAAAACAAACCCAACGAATTCAGAGTGTGTTTTTAATTTAGGAGAATGATACATGGGTCATTTTTGACATGTAAGTGTCAACCCCACCTCAATATGAGACACAGTACAGCCGGTATAACACAAAGTGTCTCTCTTTTTTTAAATGAACTGAATTTTAAGTGAAAACAAAAACTAACATAATGAAATCAGACCAAACACATTCATATATTTTTGATACATTTGTAGAACGATCCATTGGTCATCTGTAATGTTTAATAGTCATCCCCACCTCATTTTACAGAATGGTGTGGCTGGCATCACTCAAAGTGTCTCTCTTTTGTTTAAAATGGACAAAATTTTAAGTGAAAACATAAACTTAATTAAGGAAATATGACCAAACGCAATTAGATTTTGTTGATACTTTAGGAGAACAATACACATGTCATGTATGACGAATAAGAGTCAACACCGACTAAATCTGAGGCATGGTGTGGCCGGTAGCACTCCAAGTGTCTCTATTTTGCTGAAAATAGACGGAGTTTTATGTGAAAACAACAACTGACATACGAAAATCTGACCAAACACATTCATATTTTTTTTATAAATTTGGATAATGATCCATGGGCCATTAGAGACATTTATGAGTCAACCCCACCTCAATCGGAGGCACGGTGTGGCTGGTATCACTCATAGTGTCTCTCTTATCATTAAAATGTCCATAATTTTAAGTGAAAACAACAACTGTCATATGGAAAACCAACCAAACTAAATTGGATTGTAATGATACTTTAGGAAAACGATCCATTGGTCATTTTTGACAATTAATTGTCATCCCTGCCTCAATCTGAGGCATGGAGTGACCGGTATCACTCAAAGTATCTCTCTTTTTTTAACTGGACCAACTTTTAAGTGAAAACAACTACTAACATTAGGAAATATGATCAAACTCATTCAGATAGTGTTGATAATTCAGGATAATGATCCATGGGTCATGTGTGACGTTTATGAGTCAACCCCGCATCAATATGAGGCACGGTGTGGTGGGTATCACTCAAAGTGTATCTCTTTTGTTTAAAATGGACAGATTTTTAAGTGAAAACAAAAACCGAGGTATGAAAATCTGACCAAACACATTTATATTTTGTTGATAATTTAGGAGAACTATCCATGGGTCATGTGTGACGTGTACGAGTCATCCCCAACTCAATCTGAGGCATGTTGTGGCCGGTATCACACCTTGTGTCTCTCTTTTTCTTAAAATGGACAGAATTTTAAGTGAAAACAACAATTAACGTAGAGAAATCTGACCAAAACCATTATGATTGTGTGTATACATTAGAAGAACGATCCATGGGTCATGTGTGATGTGTAAGATTCATCCCCGACTCAATCTGAGGAACTATGTGAATGGTATCAGTCAAAGTTTCTCTCTTATGTTTAAAATTTACAGAATTTTAAGTAAAAAGAACAACTGACATACGAAACACCCCTTCCTACTATACACACCAAAACTATACATTTATTCCAAAAGACACACATTCTATATAAATAAACCCTACTCCAAAAATATTTTTAAAATACCAATTATCATAAAATCAATGAAATTTATTCCATTAAAATAATTAAAACCCCCACCCCCTAGACACCACACCACCCACCCGGACACCACCCCACCCACTAGACATCCCCATGGACTCCCCTCCCACCACCCTGGATATCCCACACACCCCTGGATAGCCCCCGCACCCCCTGTATGGCCCCACCCCCTGGACACCCCCACCCCCACGGAAAGCCACCCCCCCTGGACACCACCCAACCCCTAGGACAACCCCCCAACCTCCCGGACCCCCACCCCACGACACCACCCCACTCCATGGACACCCCCACCCCCTAGAAACCCCCACCCCTATGATAGCCCCCCAACCTCCTAGAGCTCCCCCCCCCAATCCCCCCAGACACCCCACCCCATGGACATCCCTACCCGCCTAGGACAGCCACCCGAAACCCTGGAACAGCCCCCAACCCTTTGAATTCTGAATTTAATTCTTTATGTATTTAATTAACATAATAATTATGTGTTAATGGTGTATGGGAATACTTGTTGTATGGGTATACTAGTCGTAGTGGTATATTTGTTGTATGAGTATAATTTTAGTAATTACCTTTTGAAATATGTGTTAATTTTGTATGGGTATACTTGGTGATATGCTGATTTTTTGGAGGTCTTAATTGGCTGTTCTACTGCAGAATTTTATGTTTTAGTAGGCAGGGCATTTGTCAGTGCTTTTTTAGCACTGTTAAAGATATCATGTATCAGCGTGATTTTAGTGCTGATAAAGGATACCTTTATCAACACCATTTTAGCACTGATAAAGGATACCTTTATCAGTGATTTTTTAGAACTGATAAATGGTAACCCTATCAGCGTTTACCTTTACAGTGCTTCTTTGGCACGTTAAAGACCATTTCGAGAACTAATAAAGCTCTTTTTTGTAGTATTAGACTTTGGAGATGTTCGGTAGTTAAACTGCCAGGGTGTGCGATGTCTAGTAAATCGAAAGAGCGCTCTGAGTGGTCTTATCACATGAGATAATCTGTGTTTGTAATGGGATGCTCCCTGGTGAGTTATTTGAAGTTATTCCATGTGGTTAGACCCTGAGGAATGAACTTATTGCACATAGCCTTCTAACTAATATGGGAAATGATATGGAACTGGCCCTAGATAATTGAAACTCTTTAGGGTAAGAGTAGTGGGATTCTGAGAATCGACCTAGAAGAAACTGGCAATCCATGGGGTTGGATATCATTATATTTAGGTTATATAAGAGGGTATACAATATATTTATTTGTGCATTGTGAAACATGGAGGATGTGATGTAAAGGAATTATATGTCCTATTAATAGGGATATTGAGAGAGTGGATTGGGATGAAAATATAAGTATGGATAGTTAGTGTTGGCCATGTGAGGATTTATTATTATAGAATGTTGTAGGTATATTTGTTGACCAAGTGATATTTGGTCAGTCTAAGTATGGTTGTAAAACATCGGAAGTGACGGAATGGGGTCCGAGAATATAGTGAGACACCTTAGGTCATGGTCAGGTTATAATCATGTGCATGAGATTGGGTTATAGTTAAAATGTGTGTTAATGAATGGTCTTACGCGGTGGTTATTTTAATGAGTTAGTGTGTTATTGTTTTCGATGTGTCCAAGTGTTAACAATAGGTAATTATAGTAGTTTTGAAATGGCATAATTCCATAGGATGACTATCAGTGGTGTATATATATGGATTAGTTTAATGGGTGTGGATGATGAGATTGGATAGGTTGGTTATATTGTGTTTCACATACTGCTCTCTAGTAGAGAGCAGGGTAAGAATGTGTATTTTTTTAATTAAGGGATAATCATTGAGATTTCCTAAAATTTATTTATTTTATCATAAATATTATACTATATCCATGTTCTGATGCATTGATCTTGGGTTAACATATCAGATGTGGGTTAAGACCAATCTTTGAGAGAGAGGTGGAAGGGATTTGATGTGATATCAGATGTCTTATGTAACATGGGATAAGACCTCGCCATGAGTGAAATGTTGGTGGTATGTGATATGGTATGAGATGAGTTACACGATACAATGAAACACTTCACCTTGATTAAGAGGGTTTGAGTTATGTGATGTTATGTGTGTTATGCTATGTTTTTATATCCTGAGTGAGAGGATGGAGGTATGATATGTAGTAATAGATGTTGCATGACCCCAAAACATGTGTGAGAAGGAAGAAATATATGATTTGATATAAGATTGTGACTTGGTATGAGACTATTGAATGATTGATAGGGTAGTTGTCTTAAATATATTATAAGACCCTACCCTAAGAGTCTGGGTATTGGTTTAGGATTTTATTAATAGATAAACATTCTTTAAACATTTTCCAAAGAATGTGAGGGCATGCATCACATGGTCTTGATTAGAACATGATGACAGATGATGATTTTTTACATCTTGTATCATATTATGTGATTTCATTTATTATATATGAACACTATATATAATATGGAATATATGAGGGTCACTTGGGGATACCCTATTGAATTTTATATTCACACCCTAAATGGGAATCTCGCGCATGTTGATCACATGATCCACTTTTGGTGATAGGTAGTTTGCAGATATAGTAGGATAACTTGGATGGATAATCAAATAGTAGTCAGGGAGGGCCTAGGTTATATAGTTACATATCCGCTTCATTTTTTTCTATTTATTCTATATAGATTTCCATAGTATGTGCTCAATGTTTTATATGTATATATATTATATAATTCAATTTGAAGTAGATTTTTGTTGTTTAAATATTACTGATAGCTAGAATTTAGCTATATTTCCATCCACTCAATCTGATTAATGATGATATATTGTTGTTTAAATATTATTATATGTGATGGAATCGAGATTATGACCTCCCAAAATTACTATAATACTCTCAAAATTGAATTGAAACATCTAGTTTATGAGGAGGTGGGCTTGATTCCCCGTGATCAATATAGTGTGTCAGATAGGAAATTTTAGTCAGTATTTTTACAAATAAATTAAAAGAAAAATATATTTATAATCATAAAACATTTACTAAAGAACATTTTCTATTTTAAAACACAGAACATTTTTCATGCAGAACAAGTAACATTAGTATATTATAAATCTAAATAAATACTCAAATATAAGTGGAAATCAAAACATTAACTAGACGTAAAATATATAATACAAAATAAAAAATTACGAACAAAGAAATAAATTATAAATGGAGATAGAATATCATTGTATCCATATAATATAAATAAATTATTAAAAAATCAAATGTTAATGCTTAAAAATAATTCTATGACATAACATTTCAAAATAAATATTAGTTTCATGAGACAAAATATATAAAAATTGATACCCTTATTTTCCATATATATTTTTCATTTGTTTCATTATATGATTACATTTAATTTTGATGATTCAATAGGAAATTAGTTTTTTATTTCATTATTTTATGTTTTTTTATAGGAAAAACATTCAATATATTCAAACACTTTGATCATATGGTGATTTCATCTACTAGTTTTTTCTTGTGATCAAATATTTATGTTATTATATTTTTAATCTTTCACCACATGTGTTTGATATCAAATGAAATATAGAATGATTAAGTAAATTTATTCATGACTATTTAATTAAGTTATTCAACTGAATTATGATCATACCTTAATGGATTCTGGTTATTTAAATTCATTTGGGCATGGATAATTGAGATCGTATGTTGCTTCCTCCGAATCAACCATATTTATATCAATGAAATAGATAGATTGCATAGATTTTTATCTGATTATTTTATAAGTGAATCAGGTTATTATATTTAGTAAAACCACCATGGGAAACTGGTTCTTCCCTCTTTTATCCTTCTATCTTTATTTATAGTACTTTATATCAATTCATAAGTTATGAAATTTAATTTTGGAATAATTTTGTGTCTAAATCATGAAAAGATCATGATGACCAAACACATTTTCAAGAGTAGTAATTGCACTTCCCAATACCATGTGTGATTGACCCTGTACTTCAACTATTTTATTCCTAAGTAGATAGTGTGGTTAAAAACTATAAATTTATAAAACAAATTCTATTATGAGGTAAGGATACTCCACTAGAATATAAAAACCATTATATATGTAACACCCCGAGATTTTATGAAAAATATTCATTTTAATTTCATTAATATCTTGTGTTGTATGCTACACCAAAAGGAGATTTCACAACACGCATCCTTGACTTGCCTTTAATTACACGCAATCACGACCTTCCACGATAGCGTGTTTTGTATGCAATACCGAGTTTCACTAAACAACCATATGCTATTAAAATATTATTAAAACTAGCCGTTATGAATAGTAATAACCACTTTTTGAAATTTTGTAAATTTTATTTTTCAAAATGGACTTCCTTTTTGGATTCGGAATATCGAAATTTGCTTAGGGTGAAATTTTGGTACTTTTTGGATAACATTCATTTTCTGATGAATAGTGAAAATTACTAAATTTTAATTAAAAACAACCTTTTTAATCAAAATAATTAATAGTGATAAATTATTAATTTTAGTGGTTTTAATGTATATTTACAATATATTTTAACAATTTAATAAAATGTTGGTCATTGGATGTAATTTCACATTTAAACCCGACATAAACAAGTGTCAATCTTTTGATAGTTTTTATCCATTAAAAACACGCTTTTTGTTTTGATGACGGGAATTAATTTTTAAATTGGTTAATGTAACTGATATGTTTTGAATTTGGTAAAATAAACATCATTTTTGAATTCATAATATCAAATATAGCTTAGGCCTAATTTTTGGTATTTTTCTAGAAACATTCATTTTTTGATGAATAGTGAAACCACTAAGTGGTAGTTAAAAAAACTGAATTTTTCATAAAACATAATTTTACCGCTTCTATGAGTAGTATTTCGAAAATCCAAGAGACATGATTAATATCAAGGACTAAAATTTGGTTCAATGAGATAAAAATAATTTTTGGTCAATAGTAACTTTTTACTTTTTTTTTACCACGGTTAAAGTAAATAGGGTAGTTAAGGGTAAAAATGATATTATTATTACCCTAACACATGTCCTAATTCTATTGTATATGTGTAATTTGACCAAAATAAAGATTAGGAATAAAATATGACCATTTAGGCCTACTTGGATTAGATGAGGACATTTATTATCAATTTATTTAAAGAAGGGTTAAAATAGTTAAAATCAATTTTTAATAACTAAAGCATTTTTAATATAGGGTTATACATAATATAAATTCGACTATAAATTTTCAATAGAAATCTAAAACGATTTCCTACATAATGATATTTTATTTGTAATTTTCATACTTTAAATAATTTAATTTATTTATGACACAAATATGATGCAATAATTATCTTATGAATGAAATATTGACATAATAGATGTTATAAATACCCAAATAAATGTAATTTGAGACTTTTTATGAATTACACTAATTTTATAGGTTAATATGACATGTTAGTATTTATTTAATTAACTTTTTCCTAATTAATAATTCTGTTATGATTTTCAACAAAATCAATTACTAAATAGTGTCAAAATTGATATAAAATAGTTTTTAAAACAAATATTATATTATTAATTGTTATTTTATTCCTAAAAATCTAAGGTTCTGCCAAATGACTTAGATAAGGTTATATATATTAATAATAAACAACTTGGGGTTCGTTTTTCTTTTTATAGTAGGTTTATTAACCTTATAGTGTAAGAACACAAAAAGACACGGTAAAAGATAAATTATCTAACTTAATGTTAAATCTAAATGATAAGGTTAAAATAGGAACCTAAACTTGTCTAACTTCTATTGTATGAAAGAGGTTCGACCCATACCCACCTTAGCTTCTAACTGAATCAATTTGGAGCTATTTAAAACCGAATTTGGCTTTATAATAAAATAATATTTTTAGTTTTTTCAAAGGAGCCCCTCTCCTCCCTTATAAAAGGGTACCTACTCCCTCTCTTCCTCACACCACTTTGTGCCATCCCGCTCGTCCAACCCCTGCCAACATCTCTTATACACTTCCCTAGAAACATCCTAGAGGTCCTGGTATTCTTCAAATATCAATTTTAGTTCCCTAATTGGAGGAGTCAAAGAGGCGCTTCAAAGAAGAGGTAATGTCTGTTACCGATTCTTTCAACTTTATTTCTTCTTCCACTTATTCTTCATAGGTTGTTTCATTATGAAGTAATAACATAAGTATCACTCATATACTGATATTTTAGTATAATTATGAAACAACCATATTTCACCATCTATCCATCCTACGGAAAACGAAATCACCGCGCGTGCGTACGTACGGAATACCGTCTCCACGCCGTGGTGTAATCAGTTTTCCACCACCACCTTACTTGGATGGGTATAATGGTGTAAATAATAACTATATATGATTATTGTAAAGTGTTATTGATTCTGAAATAGTAGTCATACACTCCAATACAATTCCACGATCATTAGAACGTCGCTCGTGCGTACGTACGGACTACCGTCTCCACGACGTGATGAGATTCATTCTCAATGATTAACCATTCATGAATGATTATAAAGAATATATAATACGTATTCATGAAATATATGACATAATAATGATACTGGATTTATGTGTATATATATTTATGTCATCTACTTAATTCCATTCAACTCAATAAGAAAATTAAAACAGCGTTCATGCGTACGTACGGCCTACTGTCTCCATGAACGGTGTATTTCATTCCTTCAACTAATATATAATATATATATGTATATTCTGAATATATATTATATATAAATCATGTTTTATATTATGGAATTAAGTAATCATTATCTATGTAATCATATGAATAATTACAAGTCAAAACACGGACGACAAATGAAACGATTTTACCCAAAATGCTCTTTAACATGGAATTTACAAAAGAACGGGTAATATAAAGTAATAAGTGAACCATATATGATATCATAACAATGGTTATGATTCTGGAATAAGTCAATGAAATTATTCAAATCATTATGCAGGAGGTTTGTACACTTACGAAGCAAATCGGACCTAAGGTAAGGGAAATATAACAATCTCATTTTTATCCGAGATTGTTTATACATTGGTATGTACCGGGGTGTATTTTATCATCCACACCCATGTTTCCTCAATATGTAATATTATTTCCATCCACCTAAAATTTTTTAAATCCATTTTTACCCTCTGGTGAGTTTATAGTAAAATATATGAAAGAAATCTTTTGTCGTTTTTCGTACGAGGTACTTTTTGACTTTTACGAAAAAAGTACGAGAACAATGTTTTTTTAAACTTATACAGCATGAATCGATTTTTAAAACATTATTTCCAAGATTATTTATTTACAAGTTTTCAAGTTTATTTTTAATCAACTTATTTTAGTTTAAAATTTTATGACATGTTAAGAAAGGAAAAATGTTTTTGAAGTAGAAAGGATATTTTCCTCAAGAATGTAGTTCAAGTGTTTTATCAAAATTATTTTTCATCTAAGATAATATAGGGTTCTGTTTCAATCCTTGTTATTAAATTGATTTGACTATGTTGTGATGGAATTATTTTTATGAATTCCATTATCTTATATGAATTGTTTTATGATGTCACGATGTTTAAGAATCCCATTTTTATTACATGGGTTATGCAATGATGTATCATTTTTTTATTTTGTGGCAAACATAAGAATGGTATCATTATGAGATGGGTGGGACCTATATCTTGTTCCAATGCATTGGGTAAAGATTTTATATCTCATGAGATAGACATGGATGGAATAGTAGGTTAAACCGGTTCAGTGAAACAGGAATGAAACGAGTAGTGAACTCGGTTTAGAAATGGACTTTGTCCACTAAGATAGTCTTGGCAATGAGTCTTGAATAATAAGAAATGATTCTCTATGATTATGTTTGTATGCCACAAAGTATCATGTTTTAAGTTATGATTATTGGGATTACATTTCACTACTATGATTTATCCCATGTTATGATATTATGATATCTTTTTTAGGTTAATATTTCCAAAATTTTATGTTCTTATGAATATGATGTGATTGATATTTCTTTTTTTTACCCTTACTGAGCATTTCAGTTCACCCTTTTATGTTTTCTTTTCCCCAGGATATAAATAAAGGTTTTAGGTAAAAAAAGGAAGATCTTTATGGGAGATGTTGAAGATCTTTCACCATGATTAGAAGATTATATTATGAGTTTCCAAAGACACTAGACTATTACGGTCCTTGTGTGTGTTTTTTTATGTAATAAGTATTCTGCAAAAGTAATGTAATGTCCATGTACATTAAGCTTCGGGTATCTACAATATAAGCACTTATTTTTTTTAAATGTTTCAATATAAATGATTATGGTCGTTCATATTTGTTTTCATCATGCAGTAGAAAAGAGTACATTAATCAATGAAAATATGATTTATAGGGAAACATTTTATATTTAAGGAAAATTTTATTTATAGAAAATGGTTTATATTTTTCATAAATAATTATTTTTCATAGAATAAAATAATTTACAATTTTTTTTAAATATATTCATGATATCTTTGTATTACTAATTCAAATATTGACTTTAACAGCGCAAGTAATGGGGTTTTATTAGATCTATAGAAGATTTGATAATGTAAGTGATGTTAAAGGGTTTTCTTTTATAGTGATCATAAAAATATCTGATTAAAGATCCCTTTAAAATGCAAAAAAAATCACAAATAAAAGGGTCCTCAATTAGAAATTTCTTATTCATTTTAAAAGACTCCTTTATCAGCTATTTTTTATCATTGTCAAAGTACCCCTTTTTCAGTGCTAAAAAATTCATGATAAAGGAGGATCAAAAAAATTTTATTCAAACCACATTTTATTAGCTCTCCCCACCACCACTTTATCTGTGCTTGTTACCCACATTCTCATGTACCCTCGGCCATATTATCTCTTTATACAATTCCACCCTATCATGTGCACCCCTACCTCCAATGCGTTTCAAACCTGAGACCTCCAACAGATATTCAGGGACCTTTTCCACTCCTTTATGTTGTTTTGTTTCTATTTTATGATATATATATATATATCATTATATATTTAATACATATATTTATATATAAATATATATATATATTTATATATATTTCTAACTAAAAATATAATTTTTTTGTGTATGTGTGTGTTTAAAAATACATACATACATATATTTGTTTAAATATATATATATGTGTGTATTTATAAATATTATTATGCATATTTATATTTAAATATATATATATATATATTTCTAACTCACACTCAAATATATATATATATGTATGTATGTATTTAAACATTATATTTATACATTAATTTTGTTGGTATATAAATATTCATGCATTTTTATTTAAAATGAAATGGATATTATATTTTATTTTTATGATGTTTGTATATTGGGAAATATATTTTATATTAATATATGTTTAAATATTTATATATAAAATTGAATATTTAGGTGTGAATATATAAAATAAATATATTTATATATTCAATTACAAATAGTATTACAATATTAAAAAGGATAAAATTTAAAAACCATAATTTCAAAATGAATGTATTCCCCAAGAATAAATCTAGTACCTTCTATTAATGTTCAAAAAGACCCCCATAATCGAGGCTAGAATTTAATATAATGTCAAAAAAATTTGTACCCGGACTAAAAACACATTTTTAATTAATTTATGGGCCTTTATTTCCTCAAAAAAGGTGAATGAGGATATCTTTAGTCACTAGGGCATAGATCTTATCGTGTGATTCGATTTGATATGTGGTAGAGCTCAAATGGACACTCTAATGAATTATGGCCGTTTAAAGTTCTAGTTATGTTTTCATCTTATTTTAGATATTTTATTAATATTGATTATTTTTTATCCTTAAATTGTTATTAAACAACAATTTCTCAAAAATAATTTTAAATTTATTAATAAAAAAATTAAATATTTTATAAGTCATTTTCTCTAAATATCAAATATATTAAGATTAAATTCATTTTTACCCTTATGTAAAACATATTTAAAATATATATTTTATATTTATATCAATATAAAAATAATTATATATTGTTATATTATTTTTAATGAAATGTTATTTTTTAAAAAATATCCTCTTTATCGTAACTCTTTTAATAGCACACATAAATGGAAGCATTTATCAACTGTTTTTTGTGACCGCATGAAAAGGGGCCCCATTAACAGTTCTTTTTTAGTACATTTAAAGACCACCTTTAATGGCACTTTTTCTAGTGCAGACAAAGGGGAGCTTTAATAGAGCTTTTAGTTAGAAATATTAAAGAGATAGCACTGGCTAAACCCATTTTTCTAGTAGTGTATGTACTGAATATTTTATACCTTATTAAAATATTATTATTTTAGGATTGACATAACATATTTTGATAAAGAATGAAGTATTAACATAATATATATAGATTAAACATTTTATTTACTCACATAATTTAATATCACAAAACATAACTTGTATAGATAGGGGAAAATATGTACCTTTATACTATCCCCGTGATGTACTAGATATAAACAAAATATAACATGTTCAAAATGATTTTATGAATGTACATGAAATATCATCCCAAGAAGATAGTATTTTTCTATATACAATAACATGTAGATTCATAATCAATTATTTTTATGATATTATATATAAATAAAAATTTTAATTCATGAAAAATAAAAACATTTAAATGACCCACATCCTTATGGGTTGGAAATTCCCAAGGGATTTTGAATTTTTCATTTATTGTGGGGTCCATTTTAAAAATTGAGGATTAAAAGGGTGTTTTGAGCATTTTTTGTGTCTAAAGGGGTTATATTTTGACATTGAATGAGGATTATATAGGCATTGAAGGTTCTCAGAAATAAATTGAGAAGGTTTTAGGGCTACCCAATAGGCCTCCAACTTGATGGTGGAGCCCATCAGCTCACCAGTGGGTTGGGAAGTAGCCCTGCACCCCTACAGGGGCCACCGACTTGCTAGCGGCCAAGCATCTGTATGTTGGTACATCCACCAGTGGGTCTATTCAAGGATGTTTTTTGTAATGGAATTTTAGGAATGTATGAATTTTCTAAAACATGGATAAATCTTTGGGCCTGAAGTGTCTTTTATGTGGGGATAATAGATTCTATCCTAAGACACTGTAGAAAATTCATTGTTCATCATATTCCATGAGGTATGTCATATGGTGAATTAAATTTAGTAATTAGCCAAAATTGGGAAAAATTGGAATTCAAATAAGATTAATAAATTTGGTATTTTATATGTATTATAATAATGGATTTGTTGGGGATAAAACTAAAATGATTTTCTAGGATTCCAACATCAATGAACAACCCGGTCTGTTTGGATCACGTTATTGAAATTGGGCTTTTGGTGTAGCATAATTATTTACTTAATTTAATGATGTTATATGTTGATATAGGGGCTCTTAGACAATTTTTAAGTGAGTAAATGCTTTGAATGAGTTATTTAAAATCTTGTTGGGTTTGGGGACCTTGACTTTATTTTAAACTCCAATCATGTTTGTGATTTTATATTTACGTTCATTATTAATAATAACAACCAGAAAAATTTCATGTCTCATGGATGTTATGCCTAAGTTGTTAATATGATTGAGTGTCGATGTCCCTTCTAATGGATTGTTTGTGGCGTGTGTTTTATTTAAAAAGTAAAATGGTTTCATTTTGATATGAAATTTTAAAAAGAGGTTTTGAAATAAAATTGAAAACTAAGGAGAAAATGGGTGGTGTTTGAAATGGGTTTTCAAAATATAAAATGGATTATTGGCTCAGTTTATATATCAAATACTGAATGTAATGTTATGGGGTGGATTAGGTATGTCTAAACTATTTTTGAAGATTCTTTGTTTATAAAATCATGTGTGACTTCTGTGCCCTCCATTCCAAGGATCCATTTTACGGATTATTGTATGATGGTTCAGGGTGATGCTAGTTGTGTGTTTGGATATTGTTGTCTTCTCTTGGTATTAATGTTATTGGTCGATCCAAATATGAATGACAAATAACTAGAGGGTTGGTAGAATTGTGAGGGACTCAAGATGATTAGTGCTTCTGGGAAATGGTCTAGAGGGACTACTACACCGATAATGAGTAGGTGAGTTGGAAGATGGTGTGTTCATCGTGTTTCATATTTTAATATGTTATAACCTCATTCTAGATTTAACCTCCATGTGTTTTCATTGATATATTTGGGTACTTGATGATGGCCTCTCTATAACCTCTGAGCATGGAAAGATGATATTCAATGTAGACACCATAGAACTTCTAGGGATAGTTCGTTGTTCTTTTCTATGGACTCCCTAGATCCTACAGGGATGGGAAAGTGTGATTAATGGTGACCACCCTATAAATTATATGTTTTGATCAATTTGAATAATATTGAGAATAATAGAACCTATTGATATGTGGCAGGGTCACATGATGGACCTCATTTAGTATACATAGATGGGCCGACGTGCATGGAGATGCCAACACATGAGTGAAAAGTGTGGGCCATGGTATTCATATGTAACTGACTTCCTAGAAAAATATTTCTAGCATCTATATGAAGTATATAGTGCATGGGTTATAATATAATTTGGACTCCGATATCCTGACAATTCATGTATTTTTTCATGTTATGATTTTAGGGTGGTTTTGTTGCGTGGGCATGTCAACACTCTATCTATGTAATGTGTCCTCATCCACCTAATCACAATAGAAAATATTATTTTTGAGTAATTTTGGATACTCACTAGGTAAATGAACTCACCACTATCCATTAACATATCATTTTCATCTTAAAAATTGTTTTTTAGGATCATAGTCTCCCCACAAAAATATTAAGATCTTTTCGTTAGTCGGCAACTTCACGTGAATGGAGAGGTGCGCATGAGGTCATCCAACGAACCTCACCTGAGATCCATTTGGGTGGCCTGAGAAAGTGTGTTAAAAAATTTATTAAATCTTTATTGGGGTAGATATAATATTTTTATTATAAGAGACACGGTTTTGGGACATGGGAGGTAGAACGAGCGTAATCATTTCTATCATGACATTGTTTGAAACTCTAGTTACTAAGAGATGCCAATTTTTATGAATAGAAACTCTTAGTGGGTGAGGTTCTCATTTGAACTATGAATCCCAATGTGGGATGGATGTGACTCATGATGATTCATATTTATCATCGGGGATCTAGTGATTTGAACATTCATGAAGATAATGGTATACCATGAGCCTAAAACACAAACATATGGTTGTTGCTGTTTAAAACGATGGCCGTGTCGAAATCCATATTATTAGAATAAACTTATAATATAATAAATGTTTCATCACCTATTTTATATGGTTTGATTAGATTAATATGGATAAGAGGTTTTTGTTTGATATATTGTGATGTGATTTCATGGCCTCTGTAGCGTAATATATTTTGGAATTTTTTTTTGTTTTTGAGAAATGCCTAATTTTTCTAATAAAAACAAATGTGTGGTAGCATGAAGAATTCATAAATTATTTTATGGATATTTTTTTAGAAAATACCTTATGGATTTGGGAATTTCGAATGGAATGGGATTTTCAACTTTTTAAAAAAATTAATAAAAATGTTATTGAAAATGGATTTCAATGATGTTTTGGAAATTTCATTAAAAATGTATTTTTTTTAAATTAGGGTCTATAAAATCTATAGATAAGATAAGAATATTGGTGTTTTTGGATTTCATGTAAAACCTTTGTACACCAATGTGTGTTCCAGAAATATCATTATATTTTTGAAATGTTTCAAATGTTTTGGGATTTTTTTTAAAACAAGAAACTGTTAGAAACCAGTTTATGTAGATTTTAGGATTTGGTTGGGGATGACTAGGTTGTTTGATTTTTCTTCTAGGATCTTGTATCATGGTTTTTTTAAACCATTAAATGAGGTCAATGGGTGTGTGTTTTCTTATATTGATGTGTTTCATATTTTGAAACTTGTTCCTATATATACTAGTATGTAGGATCTCTAATAATGGACTTGGAGATATATGGTGGTTGACCTATGTGTTGGATGATATCCATGGATACTTTTGGGATCCTCTTGTAGTGGGATTGTGGGATATACCTTCATTGTGTTTCTATTTGAGTGGACTCTTGTGATTAATTATTTGTCTCAATCGTTTGTGGTGGGGTTATTGATCTTTTACATATGTCTTTAGTAGACAGATGCGATTTTAGTGAGTTTAAGGGTTGGACATGTGATGTTTTTATGTACATTTGGTGATATTGTTGGTTGGACCACATTATTATTATTTTTTATATGATGCTAATTTAATGATATGTGCTCTTTGTAGGTGATTCCTATCACAGGGAGCACCACTGGTGGGATCAGTAGTTAGATGGGGATCCTTATGGTGGGTTGCACTATAAGACACAGGAACAATTGAGTATTGTAACATATGTGTTTTAGATTGTAAGGATTAGTCAACAATATCCATTAATTTTAGTAATATTGGAGTGTTAAATGATTTAGAATTGGTTTTTAGAGTTTTGGAATGCCTATTTCGTTATGGTGGGGAAAAGTAATCTCCTATGATGGGGAGAATCTAATTAATAATGGTCCAGTGACCCTTGTGGGGGATGGGGTATGAGTATGATGAAATGGGACCACTTATATTTGAAATTGAAGTATTATTCTAGTATTCATATACCCCTTATTATTGAATCATGTGTTTTGTTGGTTGGAATTGTTGTGTTAGAATTGAGCTTGGTGCAATGTTGGTGTGATACAAGGGTGTGTTGGACGAAAGGGTGTCACAGATCGAGGTTGATTATTATGATTAATATGTATAGTTGAAAATATAATCAACGAACTATTACATGTTTTAGACTAAACTCAATGTGGATATTTGGATGGTCAGCTGATTACTCTTGTAGAAATTAATTATTATGGGTAGATATGGTTGTTCCTTGGTAGGTAAGGTTGAGTAGTTAGAAGAAACATTTGTTGGGGATGGACTGACTAAATATTTCATAAATAATTGTATGTGATGATTTGGAAATAATATTGGTAGAATCATTCAGATGTGTTTGTAGTGGTTTGAGGATTGAATCATTAATTTTGGAAGAGAGCTAGTGTTTCAACCCTGGAAGTGAAGTTGTGCAGCAAAAGCATGTAGGGAGTTATATATAGAACAACGTGAGTAATTAGTAAGTTGATGACCTATTTAAGTCAGTAGATGTGGTTTTAGAATTACCATGGATTCTTATGTATGAGTAGAATTGTTGTGGGGGTTTGTAATGACTTGTTTAATTACAATTTTGAAATTTCTGAGGGATTTTGAATTTTTCAATTTGTGGTATGTCCATATTGGTAAATAAGTCTCAGATGAGTATTAGAGGGTTTTAAAATTTTCATGTGTATGTTTTTTAACATGAAATGAGTCTCAAATTAGTTTTGGAAGGATTTTTATGATGTTTAAAATGTGTTTATGGTTGTTGGGTTACCTATCAAGGCACCAATCAGTCACTGGGATAGAAAGGAACCCAACACCGACTCAGAGGATGAGCCACCATCTAGATGGTGGTTATTTGTTTTGGGGTTTTCATGGAGGGTTCAATTTTTATTTTCTGGTCTTGGGGATAATCATATATTGGGGGGTTTGGGTGACTATCGGAGGCCATTGGTTCAAGACTCTCCCCGCTCTTGGTTCCATAAATCTACTTTGGAATTGAATGATTCATGTGTGATTCATTGGGTGATTTCAATGTATCATCTCCCTCTATTCCACTCTTATTATTCCCATTTATCTCTATATTATGTTAATTCAACCCTAATGTTTCAATAATGGGTGATTTAATTTTATTCTGATGAAATCATTGCAAATTAAGGGGATTTATGTGTGGATATTAAAGGGTAACTCAGAACATAAAAATATAGTCATTTTTCATTATTTTCAATATGGTTTGCCTATTTTAAATTTAAATTATATAATTAGAAGTAATTGGGTAAAATTTTCTTCTTATTCAGGTTTATAAATTGTGTATTTGTCATGGAAAAGATTTAGGGGTGCATTGGGAGTTAAGCACACCTGGTTCCTCGTGATACAAACAATGTTGGACTATACTGTTAGCTTGGTGCCCCGTATACCATTTAGGTTTTTAAATTAAATAGTAAAATTAATTTTATGATTTTGGATGTTGATATTGGGGATCTTGGAATCTATGTAAGTTGATAAAATCATGGGATGGGTTATCACAATTTTAATTGATGAAGGGGCCTTGAACTAATTTCAGACTCTTGGTATTTTATTGATTAATAGATTTTCCCTCATTAATAATAACTTCCTGCATAATTTCAAAGCCCCTAACAGTTTCACCATAAGGAGGTAATGGGATCGAGTCTTAGTGGACCTTCATATTTAGTACAAGTGGAATGAATTTTATTTCAAAGGGAAGATATTTATTTTTAGAATGAAATATAAAAAATATTTTTTCACTTAAAATGTAAAATATGAATGAAAATGGCTGATTTGTGGAATATTTTTGAAATGGGATTTCAAAATGGAGAATTTTTCTTCAAAATGATGTTTGGATCAGTATTAATGGGATTACCTAAGTGGATGAGTGTTCGTTATATTTGGTCTATCTTGGCTCATTTATAAGACTCCATGTTTATGAAGGCATGTGCGCCTTGTGTGTTCCCCTTTAAATGGTTTCATTGTGTGGGATGTTATTTGAAGGAGAATAGTGATACCTTTTTTGAGTAATTTTGTTTTATGAAGGTATCAGAGTCACGGGTCGAACTCGATGGAAGTTTCAAACCCTAAGAGGGTTGGGACAGGTTTGAGGGACCCTATAGGATGTGTTCACTAGAAACTATGTATATAGATACTAGATCCTCAATGATTAGTTTTTGAATTGTGAGATAGGTTGAGTTCCATGTTTGATATTTCTATGTGTTTACCTCATGCATGATGTGATCTCCCTTAGTGAACAAGGATGGGTCATGGGAATTGATGAAGGACTCCCAATAACCTATGTGGATAGACTAGTGAGCTTCATTTTGGCATCCCATGAAACAACCGATATGGGTTAGTGTTCTTGAAAATGGAATCCCCATAGCCTCTGGGGATAGGTTATAGTGATCGAGGGTGACCACCCTTGAACCTATGATGATTGGTAGGTGTAATTCATGGTGACCTCCTTAGAACATGAAAGGATTGTAAGGGGTATCTTCATGGCCCCCCTTGATTATACAAGAATGTTTCATGATGTTTGATAAGGTCATGAAAAAATTTATAGGAACTATCTATGGGATTCCTATATTATTAACATCCTAATAGACAATATTTCAAGAATGGATCCAAAGTAGGTAGTTCATGGGTTATAGTATGAGGGGATTCAGGCATTGTTCCAATGCAGGTAGTCTTGTTTGTTATGGTTTCTAGGTGGGTATGTTTAATGAGAATGAACACACTATTTATATGTGTTACGTTCACATAAACTTGATCAGAACATGAATCAGTATTTTTGAGGTACTAGTGATGCCAATTGGGTCTTTGGACATGCCCCATATCTGTACATACAGGATAGGTTTGGGTATGTTTAATTATACATTCCAATTTTCTCAAAAAAAAAATAGAGGTACCCTATAGAGTTGGACTCATGGTATGGTCTATAAGTTTATAGTGTTCGTGTGTAGAATATAATGTATGTGTGGAGGGCCATAGGTATTTGTATTAATTTTTATCCGGTTATTGTTCATCATGTACTAAACTTTGTGGTAATTTTCATATTAGACTGCTATTAATTTATTATCTACTAAAACACTATTTTGTTTTAACACATCACATAGATAGTTCCTGTATTTTTATTCTAAATAGTGGGGCCTTGTGGGGCTCCATGCTTCATTTACAATTTAGCGTTCACTATTCAGATTGGTCATGAAAACTTTTTGGTAGTGTAGGGCATGAACCTTGAGGTTTTTTTATTAAATAGTCTATCATTAACTAAGTTAGGCCCTCACTGTTAGTCAACAGCCTATACTACATGGGGAGATGTACCTAAGGATATGTGGAGACCCCCTCACAAGAAATGTTCGGGTGGCCCGAGCCGGGGAACTACCCATTTAATATTTTAGTTTTCATAGAACATTTAAATAAAAATGGTCAAAAAATATTGATAAAAATGTTAAATAAAACATTTGATTTTTTTTTATTATTTATACACAAAAATGTCTCTTCCCATATAAATATTTTTAATGATCATAGGAAACACATATACAAATATTTATGTAACATATTATATAATCCTTCAAAAAACACACACACAAAAATAATAAATATAAATGTCCACATATCATTTATGAGGAATGATATTTGATTATATAATCGTGATAAAGACTTATATATGAAAAAAAAATGTATTTTATTATTTGTGATTATAGAATGTTTATGTAATTTAATTGATGAATCACATCCATCGTTCACTACATAATTGAATACTATGATTCAAAGTTGGGTGTGACACAACATCAAGTGGGTGATGGATCACTATATTGTGGAATGAGAAGCACACTGGTTTCCTCTCCCTTATGAGAACAAATACAGTTGTTGATAGTATATGTATTATTTTTAGTGATAATAATCTAGTTTTTCAGAGTTGTTATGTTGATGAAATTTATTTTTATTATTGTTAAAATTTCCATCAAGTGAGTTTTATATATATTCATGATTTATGGATAGGGTATTTGTGGAAGTATATGGGTTAAAATGGATGTCTTAATAGTGATTACTGTTTTATCTTCTTAATTCATTGATACATTAGAGTAACCCTTCAAAAATGATACATTTTTGTCAGTATAAGATTCTACTTGGTATGACTATACTCACCCCCGTTTTAAATGTTTTTTTAAAATGTAGATATATAATTAAGGGAATTTATAGGTAATATTATTATATCTTGTGGAGTGTTTATCATATGAGATGATTATTTTTATTTATTTTAATGGATAATATATCAAGGGAATTATTTATTGGGATATTTTTCTAAGTAATATTAAATTTCATTCATGTTATTATACATTTAAAATTATTTATATTATATTTT
Organism: Viscum album; assembly: GCA_963277665.1. Lineage (NCBI taxonomy): Eukaryota > Viridiplantae > Streptophyta > Magnoliopsida > Santalales > Viscaceae > Viscum > Viscum album. The sequence goes on from OY728125.1 coordinate 499,309,082, forward strand.
AAATGGATAAGTAATAATGAATTTATTGTTAGTGAATAATTCCTATCATTTTTATGACATTTACCCATATTTATAGTCACTAATTGAATTCATAATAGAGGTGGGATTCAATGGTCACTATTGGTGTGATCACCTAGAAAAGGCGGTCTTGACAAAATTGGTTCAAGGATATTTATATATAACTATAAATATATATGTCTATGTGTGATTGTGTGTTTATATATATTTTTATTTATTAAAAATTATGCAATATATGTTCTTTTTTAGGAGTGATAAATATATTTATATGAATGTGTGTTTATCCACATAAAATTATTTACTTCATAGAACAATGAAAAAAAATGTTTATACAACTTTTATATACAATTTTTTATAGAATATTTAAATACAAAAGTTCAAAAAAATCACAAAATTTCCATGGAGCAATTTTTTTAAAAAAACATGGAGCATTTTGGTTAAAATAGTCTTAAAACATTTAATATTACTATTAATAAGAAATTTATATGTGAATGTTTAGAAAAAATAATGTTTATAAAAAATGAACACACACTAATATATTTTACATGTTACATGTATAAAAAATATAAATAATTATTTTTGAGTTTTTTATATATAAAAATGTATGTCTTCATTTCAATTATATATTTAAATGTTCATATTTCATGAATATTAAAAAATTTACAAGAATTTATTAACAAATTGTTACATAATATAATACAAATATAAATTACATATTAAGTATTTTTATATCTGGTATGAAATATAAGAGTTATAGAAAAATATTTGTATGATGAAAAATGTTTTATTAGTGTAACATGATCTGTATAATTATAGAAAATAATATTTTCAAATATACTTTACAACCTCTTATATTTAAATGATATTATGCTGAAATTTTTTACGCTAACAATGTGTTATATATTCCAAAAACAAAATTCATTTATGATATAAAATAATATATTTGGAAATAAAATTTATATTTCAGTATTTTATTTACATTGAATATTGAATATAAATACATTATATAGGTATTTATTCATAAATTATTTTAATCATTATAAAATTATTGTATTCACATAATACATACCATTTATATAAAATTATTTTAAATACACACACACATATCTATATATATAATTTAAATCAATACCACTACCCTATAGGCCAATGACATTTGAATATAACAGCTATTTTTTACTACAATAAAATTCTACCGATAGAAGTCACCTAAGAGGGATATTGCATCAATTGAGAGGAGTTAAACCTAATAGTAATACTTGAAGAGGGACTGTGTGTGCAACCAATGACTAGAGGATACACCTTGGTGTAATATTTCTTATCTGATTCATGGAAAATCAATTATAGATTAAATATCAATGGAGGTCTATTGTGTGTGGAGGTAATATCATGGATTTAGGAAAATCTCTTATGGGGATGTGAACCTATGTGATTTTTGTGTCTGGGGAGAGAAATATTATGTTCTAGTATCAGATATCCTACTAGAGAATAAACTCTCTATTGGAATATCACATTTATTGGGTTTTTTCATGTGAAATGATGTTGTTTGTGCTGTTGTTTGTGGATGAGTGTCGGTGGGATGGTGTGTGTATCTATTTTTATAAAAAACATATATTTTATCATATAAAATAAAATATTTATATAAAAATTTAAATAGAAAATTTTATGTTATTGTTCATAGAATATTCGATATTAATATTAGAAGAATATATATATATATATATTATATACATATATTTTTTAGGGAAATATTATGTTTTATGTTCGGGAATTTTGTTTTGGATTAAATTGAATAAATAATTACTCATTTCATGATTAAATATCATTTATATAGTTTTATTCAATTAGAGAGGTTGAAAATTGACTTTTGGTGAATGAACCAAAACAACACCATGGCATATGGAATAATTACCATCTCTTGATAGCACAAGTAGAGAAAAATAATTTTAATTTTATATATACTATGTCTCCGAATGAGAAATTTTATTGTGCTTGAATGTTTATTGAAGATGGTATTATATATAGATTCTTTATTCCATGTTGTGGAGAATTACACAATGTCAAGGATGCTAATATATAAAGAATGATCTGTTAGTTTTTTATTACATGAAACACCCAAGAATTTTTAATTAAAATATGGTTGGAAGGATGTTATATTCATATAAGAAACCCATGATATGGTTCTTATGAAATGACCATAAATATTTTATCAAAAAAATCAAAGAATGTTATAGAAGAAAAAATAAGGAGACCATGATTCATGGAAATGGTATTTAAAAATGGTCTTCAACTAAAAAACATCATGTTGAATAAAACCACATTATATTTATCTTATCATAGATAAGAATTCATTTATAAATATTATTTAGTAATATCATGTTTATATATATGATTATATGTTTTCATTTTGTTCTTAGAGGAAAAAAATTGAATTTTATTTAACATACCTTAAAGAGTGAATGAATTTAATAAATATTTGGAGAGAATTACCTGAATATTGGTTATCTCTATTAGTAGTGACACTGATGTATGAATAATATTTTAAAAAAAAATGATGAAGAAAAGGGTTAGAGTTTTGAATAGGAGAATATGTATTATTCATAGATTCTTATAAGGGGTAATGTATTATATGAATATGTTAGGGAGTAAACAATAAAAATTGTTTATAAATATTGAGAACACTAGTGAAAATATTTTGATATTTATTATCATTATATATGTTTTTAGAGTGATATTACAATGGTAATGAGTCAACTCATGCAAATAAAAGTTGTCCTTAAGGGATATTCAAGCCACTAAAACCCTTTTATAATCATATGTTGAATCTTTTGGTTCATGCATTATAATAGTGAATTGATATTGCAACATTATGTAGCCTCTAAATTTATGGGGATAAACCTAATGTACTATGTGTTATTTAAATTATTTCTTATAAAAGGATAATTTATTTTAGAAACTTAGATTCAAATAAATTTTTTGAACCGGATTACTGTGGATTAGAGTAAATAAAATATTCAATTTAATGGGAGTAATTCACTTTTCATTTTAAGATATTTTCCATTTACTCCAAATAAAAAATGTCATATTTTTAAAGATTATTTTTTGATATAATTTATATCAAATTTAAAATCATAACGAATCTAATAAATTATAAACATATTCTAGTATTTTATAGAAAACATTTTGTTATAAAATAAATATATGGAATGTTATTTGTTATCTCCAATAAAATATTTTTATATTGCTTTGGTGGATTTATTCCACATCTGATACATGACTATTGGATATTTCATTGAAATATATTTCAAGGACATTGATAAAGATGCTAAAGTGTTGGATTCAATATGGGGATTTTTCATGTATTGAAAAAACTATAAACAAATGAAATGTTTTGATGTATTGAATGTCACCATATCATATTTTGTGATGAAGATAACCATGATGTTGTTATGGTCTTTATGTAGTGTTTATGTCCATGGAATTTTATGCATTATATGATAATTCATGTGTCAACAAAATTGAACATTAATATATCATCTACCGGTTATAACTTTAGATAATGTTATTTTCTGGGTTTTTGACTATTTTTAAAAAATTTAATGATTTAAAAATTATATTTTTGTTTAAAGAAAACCATTCAAATAGTGTTAATATATTTAAATTTGTATAGTTATATAATATTATTTTAAATGATTAAATTTTTGTCATGACCCAGGAATGTCTTTATAATACTATATAAAGACATTTCAACCTTATAAAATTATGTGTGAATATTTTAATATGGTTACAATGAAAAACTCCTTGCGATATATATCTCATTTTATTCATCAATTAAACTCAAATTTTCTTAGTGGTAATTAGGATGATATGAATCCATTAAATTCATTATGATATTAAACAAATTCAAGTATTCCTTTATACAGAATACATTATTATCTATTTTATTATTTTATTTAAGCATGTATGATGAAAAGAATTTTTTATTCACAAGAAAAATTGAATTTATATCCTTTATTTTTATATTCAATTAAAATTAACTATTGTTATGTCATCATAAAACATTTTAGTTGTCACTTTAACTTTATATTATGATTTTTTATTTGAAAACACCTAAACACATACCTTTTACTAGATGTATATTTCCAGATAATGTTATGTGGTAAAATACATTAACTATATACAATATTTATTCAAAGATTAATGATTCAAAAAATCCAATACTATGGTAAATTGTTTAATACATGAAGCTACTATAAAAAGAGTTTTTTATATATTCTTATATTAAATGTTTAACATAATAGGATATATGTATATAATTTGTAATATAGTTTAAAAAGTGATTGTTATGAAATAAATCGTGAGAATATAACCCACATGAATTAATAAAAGGTTTCATTTATTTAAAAATGATTTCTAAAAATAGTGTCCCTAGATTATATTCATACAATTTTTGTTTTATTCAATATGATGTTGATTTATAATAACACAAAACAAGAGATGAAATTGAAGGAGACGGTATTTAAATCTATAAATAATGTCCATATATTTCATATTCTAGATTATGAAAATGATTATAAATTAATATAATTCATATCCTATATTATCGATAGAGGTAATAGAACATCTGTGGGAAACCATCTCTTTTACATTTCCCTTGTTAAATTTGAGGTATCATACTACCAATTGACCAAGGACATTTCATTAAATGGTGTAGGAATAGGGTGTTATAAAAGGATAATTCAAAAATAATGATGTAAGGGTAAAAATTACCATATTTAAGTCTCAAAATATAACTAATATATCTCCAAAAAATTCTTATGATGAGTTCAAAAATAGATAATTAAAAAACATTAATGATAAGTATTTCGGTATTTTAATAGTTCTTCCTAAAAACATTATACAAACATAAAAGGACATAATGAGAAATGATTATTATATAAAATTGTCTTATTTTAGGTATATTAGTACATGATAAATATTCATATAAGTTGAGTAAATAAGGAAAATGGTATTTTTTAAAAGTAAAACTTCTATGTGAAATAACAATAAGACGAGATCTATAACATGAGAGAAGACTTGAAATCTTTCAAATATAAAAATCATTATAATTTAGTGAAGATTCATTGAAACTGAAAATTAAAGAATAATCTTGAATCATTTATGGATTATCAATAATGATAAAATAATATGAATATGGTTTATTTGATCTTGGGAATAAATTTTTTATGTAATGAATAATAGTGGATGATCATATATATCTCATTACTCCTAACATTACACCAAGGGAATTTTTGAAATTTATAAGAATATATATTAATAAAATGAAGGAAATTTTTATTTAAACCTCAATAATATTTGAGAATTTACTTAATAAACAGCAATTACATATTGAAGGAAAATACAGTTTTCTTTGTGATAGAACATACACAAAAAAAAGATTAAGTAAAACGTAAAAAAAGACATATTTCAAATAAAGAAGGAAGGTTTATTCTAGATGGGTCAAAAATATGGTATAATCATAATATAATACTCAAATAAATACCTAATAAATATGAATTTTTGTATATGTACATTTTTGACAATCTGTTATAGTATTTTTACCTATAATAAAAGGCATTTGAATTTGAATGAGATTAATATAGGTGTTTCATTATTATTACTTCATAATGGATTTTTATTTTTAATGATTTTTGATATTTTGTTATAGAATCTTATCAAAATGATTTATAGTCAACCCTATAATTTAAATAATGTTCTAGGTTTAATAAATTCATTGATGAAAAACGAAAAAATTAAAATATATTTTTTTATACAACAATGTTCAAAAAAATATAATGTTTGTTCTACTTAATATATATATATATATATATATATATATAATAAAATCAAGGAAACACAATGTTATGATTTTATTTTAGAATTTACATCTAAATAAATGTAATTTATAGTTTCATCTAATAAAATTTAATCTTCGTGAAAAAAATAAATATTTGGATCAAATGTTTTTAAAATGACAAAATAACATATCTTTATTAAACAAGTTAAGGAAAAAAGAATGGTTTTCTCAAAATATTATTATATATTTAATTTATAAAAATTAATTTTATGTAATAAGGAATAAAAAAAATCTTTAATAAAAATAATTTAAGAAACCAATATTTGAATAAGAATAAATATAATTTGTATACTAAAAATTTATTTGAATTTATGACAGAGATAAGTGTAATACCTATGAAATTATTTTGGAAAATATAAATATACTATTACAAATAAAATTAGTACAAATAAAAGAAATATATTTATTTTGTCCCATATTCAAAATAGATAAAAAAAAATAATGTGAAAATAATTTACATGTCAATACCTCATATACTATAATAAACATAATGACTATAACTATAACTGTACGGAAGCAAAATAATGCAAGATAGAATTTACATTTTTTATGAAATCATAATAAGGCATATTTTTTGTTTATTGGTATAAATGGTTTTATTATAATAGTAATTAATAGCACATAGGGTCATTATAAGACCATTGAAAATTATTACTTTTGGTGGTTAAACTATTATAAAGTGACCACTAGAATTTTTTTATAAAAATAACGGTAATTAAAATATTTAATAGGTCCTAAAGGGAGAACCCATGGTTATGAAAAGTAATAATATATATTTTTAATTAAACATATTATAGATTTATAAGGTGGTATGATCAATATGGATTTCCCATAATCATTTCTAAGAAGAACATAATAAATTATGGTTCGAACAGAATCATCTATGGGATAATTTCAAGTAAATAAAAATCAATATTATATCAATTTTGTCACAACCACCCCTTAAAAGAACCAAAATATAACACCTTACCCTTTGGAAATATTATATTATTATACAGTTATATGTATCTTAGGGTTATGTTTATTTATGTGTATATTATTTTAGTAATAAAATTGTGTTTTCTATTCAAATAATTTATATTAAATGTACCATTCTTATTTATATGATAAAATAAAAAAATTTATTGGATTATTAATAAAATTGGATTAAATATTTATAATTAAGATATTGAAATCACTTAAGATAAATTTTTTTTAGTTTTTGATAAAAAAAAAATATAATAAAAATGGTTAAATAGAGTAAATTTGACATAATATATATGTTTCATGAACATCCATTCCCAAGGCTGTGTTATTTTCTTACTTTTGTTAATAAATAGTATAATAAATAATCATGGGAGGTAATATGAAACATTAGGTTGTAGTGGAGAATTTGATATAATGGGAAAATAAAATATTTTATAGATTATTCCATGGGATTCCACTATCCAAAAAAATTAATACAAAAAACCCCTTTAAATTTATCCTTACACCATGCTTGAGTTATCACTTCGTGAACCTCCCAATGAATATCTCCTCTAAATCTCTATTCAATGTTGAATATTTTTGTTGGTTTTAAGATTCATCTCTCACATAATAATCATACGTATTGTGAGGGTTCTTTTTTAAATCTTTTCATTTTCAATTTTCATTTCAATTATTGTAACCTCGTCAATTTAAAATTTCATGTTCAAATATTGTTATACTTTCATTATAATTAGTAACTTTATGATATCCCATACACGTGATACCTAATTTATGTCTCGTTATAAATCATTAAAAATCCATTATAATACTAAAAATATCCAAAGTGTCATAAAAATATATTTCATCTTTTGATTAAAAATACTTAAGTATGCCATGCAGTTGTACAATTATAGAAATTAAATTCCTTATCAAGGAATTTTCAATGTAAGTATTTTGGTTATATATCTGGTGGATCCTATTTTAATTACCATTTTTATTAAACATGATATAATCAAAATTTAACCTTTTCATTGAAATCATATTTCCTCAAATGTTTCACTTTAAGGAAATTTTAAATTTTTAATGCATATTAAATATGTGTGATTATACCCTCTTAATATTAGATGGTATTTGTATATAATTTATATGGTATCATACCATTTAAACTCCATGAATACAATTCTATAAAAACATTTACTATATTAATCACTTTAATTACACAACCAATTCAATCCCATATTCTTAACATGATATGTGTACTTATTTTAGCATTTTGAGTCTATATTTTTTATCTAATGTTTTTATGTAAATTTACTTAGAAACCATTATAAATTCAGTGACTGGGTAAATAAATTAACATTTACATATAGAACTTTTTTATATGAAAATTATTTATAAGATAAGTTTTATTGTTGGATTATGCTACATATTTCTTATCTGTTCGTTCTTTAAGATTGTTCCATATGTATCATACTCAACAATTTTATATAATATAATGAATTTTAATTTCATGTAGTAGGTGGGGACCAAAATTATGTTGCTTATCTATGCACATGTATGTATCATTTAAATATAGTCATATGGTCATGGATCATACCTACGTTTTATGTATAATATCATGTCATAAAGACTCGATGGAATGTTTATGATGTCCTCCATTTTTCATTTCCTTCATTTCCATCATTATGATATGATTGTTTAATTCTATTATTATGAATCCCATGTATATTTTAAAAATATGATTTCATTTACATTTATCCATCTATTATCTATTTATGAAATTTCATTTATTCCATTATTCCATGTTAGAATCTATTATAAATATTCCTTAATAGCCATCTGATATAACCTTTTTTGTGTTTCCCAATTCCCCAGTTAATGGAAAGGAATATTTTGTTTGATCAGATCAATTGATATCATTAATGAATAATAATTTCAAATCAAATGATGTATTATGTAATTTTTTAATGTAATATTTATATCACTTGTCACCTAAGGACAACTAAACCATGATCATGTGTATGTAATCTCATGTATAGAAATTACTAATTATGAAATAAAAAACTCGATCTTTAAAATAAGGGTATAAAGAATTTTAATTGGAATTCGATAAAGGTTTAAACCAAACATTATGGACTAGATTTAAAAGAAGAAAATTAGGGTGCTTAAATTTTACCTCTAAGAAAATCTAGATAATATCTTATAACTAGATTCATAATCATCATATTTGTAGGAACAAATTTTAGAAAAACATAGCATATAAGTCAATTTTTCTACATTTGTAGAATATAATTTCATTAATTATTCTATATAATTAGTTATATAATTTCATTTTTTAGAAAAATTGAATCATCATGGATAGTTTGGGGATAATATAACTAATATTTATAAAGGATTTAAGGTAAGTTCTAAACAAATTATTACTATTATGGGGAAATTACCTCTGTTTATAAGAAATAATAGTTCCCATATGGTGAAACCCATTTCAACTCAACATTTATCAACCAATTTATGTAATTTTATGTGGAAACTTTATTCATTTAGTATGTCTAAATATCCAATGGTCATCAAGAAATATATAAAGTCTCTATAGAATATACTTATGGAATTGAGGACTCCTAAGAAGGAAAAATGAATTCATGGTTTTAAATAATTAATGGGTTGATGTTTACCAATAGTGTTCACTAATTCAAAATATGATGAAGGATTTAATGATAGGATATGTTTATTGGGATATATCTATGGTAATTTTATTTGAAAATAATCCTTAAGAGTAACTTTTCAAGATGAGAAGGATATTCAATATTTTATTACAAATAGAAGAATATATGGTGGCTTGTTAAGAAGTAAATTTCAAAAGGCAAGAAAGTTATGTTGTTTATTTTCTATGTAACTTAGGAAAATTATTTATCTCCTCATTAATAGATTGAATCTACATATTTAATGATCTTTATTATCTCAGACATTTTCATCTTATGTAGAGATATTATCAAGTGTTTTTAAGACTGTGGTGTTTTTAAAATTATTCTTCTATAATGGGAAACCTAAGAAGAAGTATATTGTTGATCCCAATGTAAAAACATCCACTAAGTGTAAAATAATGGATGAGTGATATCCTCTATATATAATCAATTTGGGAAGACACACCCTAGGCATGCTTAAAAGTATTGGGAGTATATGACTAATATTGAAAGAATGATAATCACGATTATGTGCTAAAATAAAATAGAGAAGATATCAGTATATAGTTCATCAAATACAATAATCTAGGACATTGCACAAATAAATGATCCATTTTTTAAAGGGAATATTCCCTATAAAGGAAATAGTGATCCTGACTATAATTTTTCAACAATAATGGTGGAAGTTTTAGTCTCTAAGTTATGTGAATAAGTTAACTTATTAATACTCTAAAAGTTAACTAAACACATTTTTATTCAAGATCTACTATCATTTTTAGAACATGCATTTTTGAAAAGAAAATTAAATAAACCCATGATACCTTGAGGAAGGAACTATCTATTAAAATATATATAAGTACATTGTTTGAAACAATGATATACCTATCAATTTAAATAATTATGCATTTGAGTTTTATAATTGACAAATTAATTATTATACCAATGGTTGATTTTGATATATTTTTTTGAATGGGTTTCCTTTTGAATTATAAAAAAATAATCTTTTTTTTAGGGAAATAAGTTAGAGCTAGTTAAGTGGTTATAGAAAAGATTGTCTTTAGTAGTGATATTACATTTCCTGGATCTTTTTATGACATATCCCCAATATCTCATCATTATAAAATCCTTGAGGAAATAAAATACAATCTAATTTCCAATAGATTCTTAAAATAATATATATACCCATTTTTATGTATATATTTACATGTTTTTTGTTGAATTACTCATCATTCCTATGATGGAGAAGTTAAATTCTCTATTGATATTATCCCTAATGAAAAAACTATATTTTAGCCTCTATATAGAAAGGGTCTAGTTTAATTAGATGTGTTTTGGAATCAGTTAACTGATTTAAATGATAAGAGTTCTGTGTATCCAAGTGGTTCACCATGGGGAACACCGCTTTTATTTTTGACGAGGACTGATGTTTTAATGAGGTTTTTTATTAATTATTTATAAATAAATGTATTAACTAAAAATAGAAATTATTCATCCCTTGTATTGTTGAACTTTTTGATTAAATTTAAGGGTCCCAATACTTCTCAAATAATTTTCTCCATTCAGGTTATCATTAGTTTAAATATAAAAGAGTGGATATCATAATAATATATTTTATGCAAGGTATAATTATTATGACTAAATATTAGTTCCTTTGGGTTAAAAATACACCTCCTATATTTAATTAATTAATTAATATAGTATTCAAGTATTATCTTTAAAAGTTTTTTTGTGTTTTTTATTGATGATATTCATGTATTGTCTTAGTATTATGGGGATCATGAAATCATTTTAAAATAATGATTAAGGTTCTATGGAAATTATTTATATGATAAATTATATAAATATGAATTTGGGATTAAAAAATTTATTTTATTGGATATATTTTATAAAAGTATGTTATAACATTTTATGCATAAAAAATGTTGATGTCCAGGGATGTATTGGACAAAAATACATAATTGAAAGTCATATTTTCTTGGATTAGTTTGATACTATCAATATTTTATTGAAAACGTTTTATGATTAAATAATCAATTAAATATGTGAACAAATAAGGGGAAATAGTTCATATTAATAATGTAATGCATGGATAACTTTGTCAAACTCAAGAAGTGATTTTTCATTGCACTTATACTAAATCCACCACTTTGATAAGAAGGGTTTTTTGTTTACTATTATGCATTCTCTAATGTTATTGGATGTGGTATAATTAAAAATAATAGAGTGGTTCCTTGTATATCTCGATAATTGAAACCCCAAGAGATTAATTATCTAACTCAATATTTGTAGTTATATATATTGATTATTTCACTATAGATATAGAACAATTACATTTAAGGAAATAAATATTAGATATATATATCAAACATAAGAGTTTTAAATATATATTAACACAAAATGATACAAAAAGGTGAAAAATGGTATTATTATAACTATTCAAGGATTTTGATTATGATATACATTATCATCTGGGTAACAAAAATAAGGAAATCAATGTATTGATCATAAAAGACAATGGTGTATGATCCCTAATAAGTTTTTTGATTGATTGTGTTGTTATGTATATTGTAAGAATATACATATTTTCTATTATAGAAGTGGATAATTCTTAATTATTCTTTGATGTTACCTAAATAGAATGGGAAACATAACATTTAGTGTAATTTACTATAGACCGGGATGATTAGAATTCTATATGAAATGGTGGATTATACATGACCTATGTCATGCCTCTAGATATTCCAATACTTTTTATTGCACTCACCTATTTTCATAATACCAAATCATGTTTTGATAATCCCAAATCTTATTTTCATTTAATTGATAACCATGTTTTCATTATATGCAAATTATCATTCCTTAATGTTTACTATTTCTATAGAGTAATATTCATATACTCTCAATCTCACTGCTTGATTGGTTAATCTTACTATGCGAAATTTATCTATGTAAGAAGGTCACTGATACAAGGTCCCCGTTATAAGGTCACCACTACAAGGGTACTGTTATAAAGTCACCACTAAAAGGTCACCATTACAAGGTCACCATTATAAGGTCACAACTACAAGGTCACCGTGACAAAGTCACCACTACAAGGTCACCACTACAAGGTCAGTATTACGAGGTCACCGCTACAAGGTCACTGATACAAGACTACTACTGAAGGTTACCGCTGTTGGTTGCTGATTAAAGGATGCAGTTGGAGGTTGTTGATGTACACCTACTGGTTTAAGACCACTGATGTAAAGGATATCGTTACCAGTCTACCATACTCTTCTACTCCATACATTGTCAAATTTTTATTATTATTATAAAGGTCATATTTTTCTAACATTAATGCGTATGACATAGTTAATTCTTATTGTAGACATATCAGGAAACCATATCTTGACAGTACGAGTTAAAACAAAGACTAAACGTTATGTACATGATCCTATTGTTGGACCTCAAATATAAAAGAAAAAGACTGAAGAAAAAGATGATATATATAGGGGCACAGAGAAAAACAAAACAGAGAGTTAAGTACACAAGTCGAAAGCATAAGGAAGAAACTACTAAAGATCAAGGAAGAACTATTTTCGAGCATCTTCACTGAAAACCCAAGAACTACAAAAGATCATATTGGGAAAAGGAACTTGAGGTTGACTTCTGAGTCTCTTAAATGTTCAATCAACTCATGAATTAGAACATCCAATTCCTGGAAGCTAGTACCTGGAAGTTGTGACACTCTGTTTTGGAGACAACTTCTAGTGATAGTCTCACACTTCAAATTCCTCAATTAAAGGATTCAATAGCTGAAATACAAACACATATATCCTTCTAAACTCTATATCATCCAAATTGATCTATTTTTTCTTTCATTTTTACATTTCTGAGAAATGTGTGTGTCTATCTGTCTCTCACACTATCTCGTGTGCTTTAACTAGAGGATACTAAATATCCTCACATCAAACTTATTCTATATTTGTTTCCCACGAATAACAATGGAAGAGATTGTGGGTGGTCTGTATATTATGAAATTCCCACAAATAATAATGGTCGTGGGTGTGAACACTGGACCATTTGTGAGAACTATTGTAAATCCTGATACAAGATGTGCATCATGTTCATTAATCATATAAACTGCTTAGTGGTAGGTGATCACCAAGTGAAGAGGAATATGTCTCATCTTGAGACTAAACCTCTTTTATTACTTCATTGTGCACTAAATTTTTATTATACTCTATTTTATCTCTTTTTTGCTACCTACATTAGCTAAAACATAAAACTGTTTTTCTTTCACTTTGATAGTTAGTTTCGGTTAGTGTGTCTATTTGTTTGATTCGGTAAACTTGTCAAAACATTGGAGAAGTGTTTCTCAATAATTCCACTGAGGACTAATCACCTTTGGAGAAACAGGTTGACCAATTAGATATCTATATCTCTACTTCCATAATTAACCTATCCATTTTATAAACGTGGGGGATATTTTTAATAATGTTTTTATCATAAATTTTATGTAGTAACTCGATTCACCCCCCCTATTGAGTATCCACTCTGACCAACATTTGGTATCAGAGTAGTGTTTATTTTCATGTTTTCAAATTATTTTCAATAGTTATTTTTTGTATCTTAAAGATCATGAAATTTCTGTCATATAAAAATTTTCAGTTCTTTAAATTCTATGTATCCATGGGAACTAGAGTTGAGGGTGCTGCTACTAACATTCCACCTTTCATTAATGGTAATAACTATGCTCAGTGGAAATTTAAAATGAAAATGTCTCTAGATATCATGTGACCTTAAATCTATGACCCAATTGAAGAAAAACATGTATTGACTGCTACTTCTAGGGACACATGGTCTCATTTGAAAAAAGATACATATAATAATAATTTTAATGCAATGAATGCCTTGTACAATTCTCTGGGAGATGATGAATTCAATTGAATAACTTCTTGTAAAACTGCATATGAAATTTGGGATACATTAGCTGTTTCTCAAGAGAGAACATCCAATGTTATAGAAATGAGATTAAATATGTATACAATTAAATATGATAAATTTAAAATTAATCTTGATGAACCAATATCTGAAATGTATCTCAAGTTCAATTAAATAGTTAAAATCATGAGACTACTTGGAAAACCAGTGGATAGCACAGACCAAATCAGGAGACTGCTTCAATGCTTACCTAACAGATGGAGAGGAACCTCTCTTTCTATCCGAGAATCTTATGACATTGGAAAACTTCTAGTGAAGGAACTAATTGTAATTCTTATGATGTATGATTCATATATTAAGGTGAATCAAGAAGTATATGAGGAACCCAGGAAGAAGTCGGTATCATTAAAGACTACTACCTCAAAGAGAAAAGACAATTAAAAAGGTCAAAATCTTGTAAATAGTTCCACTAGTGAAGAGTCATATTCAAACAGTGAAGTGGATATGGCTCATCATGCAAGGAGATTCAAAAAAGTTCTATTGAAAGAAGAAATTATTTAAGATGTAAAACTACAAGGAAAAGTATGATAGAAAAGGACAATTGAGGAATGACTATAAGGCCCCGGCCTTAAACCTTACTTAATATTGAATTAAATGAATAATTCACATTAAGGATCTTTTCAGGTTTAGATTTTTAGAGAATTAGGACATAACTATTACATCTCAAAAGATTACAAAGTAGTCACTTCTACTAAATTTCCATAAAATAAAAACTCTAAAAAAGAAACATGTTTAGTTCCATGTATTAGATAGCATGAATTTCCCTTGATCCCATCCTTGACCCTATTCCACATTAAGTCTTGTGAAAAACATTTCAAAAAAACATGGGGTGAGCATAAAAATATCAGCAAGGGATACATAAAGAATAAAAACTGTTAGTTTTTCAAAACAACAAGTAACCGTGTAAACTTTATCAAAGTAATACCTTTCACCTTTAGGAAGTATTAAGAACTCTCCACTGAATAAAATATCATTACTTACCCTTTTGTAACCAAAAGATTACCATAAAACCCATATAAAGAACACATAAAATATAAAGGTAACTTGAGACATAAACATACTTAAATTGAATAACCATACGGTCGACTTCCACACATACTTAACGGAATATCCATACGGACGACTTCCATACATACTTAATGGAATATCCATATGGCCGACTTCCATACCCAATGCATTGGAGGTTATAACGTAACCACTCGTCCTGGTATTCACAGCACCACCCGTCATATGGTTTGTCATGTAACCACTCGTAAAATGTCCAAGTACCATCATTACACATAAAATATTTAAAATATAAACATTTCAATAAAAACATTTCATTTTCAATAAAAATAAGTAATTCCAAGATATTGAATTAATCAATCAATTTTCAAAAATCATTTAAAAGGGATTTTTTAATCAAAGTGTCCCATACCCAATTGAAGCTTTTATTGGAATTATAATTTTTAAAACATTAATGTCCATATAAATAAATACTGAAACCCACTTTGAAAACATGGACCTTAAAGATAAGGGTTTAGAATAATAAATCTTTAAAACATTTAAAATGATATTTTTGTTAAAGAGTTTTTAACAAAATAAGATACTCTTGAATACAAATAATTGCGGAATAACATTTAATCTGAATTTTATAATATCATGAGAATAAAGGTATTCGTGATATAATATGTCAAAGGACAGTATACACACCATATATGAGTGAATTGGTGCATAACAACAATGAAGTCTCAATGGAAATGTAAATTGAGATGAAATCCATTATAAAGATGGTATCCTTAAATTTAGGATAAATATATAAAATAATTATGTCTGAGAAATATAAATACAACCAATATAAGTGGATATTATGTGTGAAACAATCATAGGTCATTCACACATATTCATAGGATGTCATGTTCAAAAAGTACAAGTTGAACCCAAAGAAATCAAAATTGGTTTAACACGTTCCATTGTAAAAGTTCGACAGCCTAATGGCGTCACTTCAAAATTCAGAAAATTAGTAAATGAGAGAGTGAAAGGTATCTCATCACATGGACATAAAAATTAAATCAATAAGGATATATAAGAACATATCCCAACATAATAAGATGTAAATTAAAAGACATAACAAAAGAAGTCTTTTAAAAAGAGGAGGGTGAAAGGTCCCCTTACCGAGTTGGGTAACTTTCGAAACGTACACCCCATGGAAGAAGGGTCATAAAATGAAGATGTAAATACCCATAAATGATATTATAATACACAAAGTGCATAATAATGGGCAGTACATACACCACTAAAAGGAAATAGTGGCAAACGTAGCATAAATGTCACGGGAATAAAAGTGAGATGAAAAATCCCTTACGAAAACTCGGCAGCCTAACGACGCCACTTAAAACTTCCAAAAATGGATTTATGAGATAAAATAGGTTATCTTTTAATATGACCATAAAATTACAGTATGAGTAATATAAAAGAACATCCCCAAACATAAGAATGATGAGCTTTAAAGAAATGACATAAAAGATAGTACAAAAAAAAAGAGAGAGGTTGGATCCCTTACGAAAATTTGGCAGCCTAATGGCGCCACTCAAAACTTCCAAAATGGATTGATGAGAGAAAATAGGTTCTATCACCATATGAACATAATATATACAGTAGGATTAATATAAAATAACATCCCAATCATAAGAAGTATGAGCTTAAAAGTAATGACATAAAAGAGTGTACTTAAAAAGAATGAGAGGGGTAGGATCTCTTACCTCAAGTCCGACTTGTCTTGTTCGTTTCTTTATATTCATGAGTAATAAACTTTGGTCAAATTATAATTGCCTAAGGACCTCCTTTAAATATTATTATTCATTTCATATCACATATTATAATGTTACTATAATTGTTTAATAATGTTAGTTTATATCAGACGTTTTTTCCAATGTTTGGTACATGAGTCAAAAATGAACTTGTTTGAAAAATGATTTCCCATGTAGTTATAAGTAAATAATTTAAAGAATAGTATTAATGATTAAAATATAATATATATCCATTAAATATTCATTTTATACTATTACATATCATTTAGAGATAATAACAAAAAGCACCGTTCATGGAGACGGTAGGTCGTACGTATGCATGAACGCTACTTTCATTTTTTCTTTGTCATATTAATGGAATTAAAAAAAATAAATGATATATATATATATATTATAATTACATTATAATATATATGTTATATAGGTCACATATGTTTATTAATTTCATTATTTATACATTCCATGTATTTCATGTACGAGTCACATCACTTGAGGGGGCGGTAGTCCACACTTTCTCATATGAAATTATCGCATTTACACAACATGAAAAGAATAAAGGTATGGTTTAAATATAAAATACATAAGTATATAGTAAACATAAATACCATATATATCATATATAAAATACAGTTACATCATATTGGCCACCTTTAAAGGTGTTAAAAGAATATTGAACAATCATCGTTTCGTGAGGTAGAAAATCGCCAACCACAGAAATAGTATGTTATTTAACCATTAGAAGAAGGTGTGTGTAAGTGTAGCTCAAATAATTCTTATAACAACATCATAGTATATTTAAGATACTGGAGTTGTTACAAAAGAAATGAATAAAAAGAGTTTAAGGGGTTGGAGAAGCAAAATAAAACAAAAGGACACAAGTTAAGACATTACCTTAAAATCGGGTAACTCCCTTTGGTTTGATCTCAAAGGCTTCCTTGGGAAGACTTATGCCCCATGTGAGGCTTCAAGGAGTTATAGAGGGATGTGGAGAGACAAAATGGGCAGGGTTTGTCCGAGCCAAAGGAATTGGAAGTGTGGGTAAGGAGATAGAGGTAGGGGCCTTTTATAAAAGGAGAGGAGGGGCACTCTTGGAAAGTAAAGAAATGTTACTTTATTTTAGAATGAGTTTCGGATTTTAGTGGTCCCACATTGATTTTTTTTGAGGATAAGGTGATAAGGGTTCGAAATCCACCCATCTAATAGGTTTTGGACAAGTTTCGGTCTTAGAGTTTACATTATCTTTCCATTTTATTTAAATCATTAAATAATGAGGTCATCACTGCATCCTCATGATGTCATAAATAATTTAATTTATTTAATGTCTAAAAATTATAAAAAAAATACTATGATGTAGGAAATATTTTTAGCTTTCCAATTAATTTTTATAGTCCAAAATATTATTTATGTAGACAAAATTAAAAATATTTTACTTAGGTAATACATTCTTTGTTACATTTAGCATTCTTTAAAAATAAAAAGATAAAAAGTTACTTTCTCACAAAAGTGATTCCATGGGTCCCCCAGGTTTGGAAAAATTCATCCCATGGTTGGCCATGAGACAACCAGTAGCCTTAGGACACATGTTGTGGTCATTTTTTTTATTATTATGATTTTATTTTATTATCTTTAACTACCTGATTACTCATTAATCAAGATAATTAAAGATAATAACTGTCGTTACTATTCATAATGTCCAAAAATAAAAGATTCTTAATTACATAATTTGGACCTTATGATTCCAAATATGTAATACATTTTACCAAATTACAAACACATAAATTTCAATAATTAATTTAAAAATAAATATCGTTGTCAAAACAAATAGCGGGTTTTTTAGAAACAATATTTATGAAAAGTTTGGCACTTGTTTATGGCCAATTCAAAAGTGAAATTAATTACAATGACCATCATTGGATTACATGGTAAAAATATATTATAATTACACTTTAAAAAAATTTAAAAAGATATATGACCATATAATTAAATTATATGAAAACGCAGTTTTGATGTAAAATGCATTATTTTTCACTATTCATTGAAAAATGAACATTGTCAGAAAAATACCAAAAATTAAACCAAGTTAAATTTCAATGTCCCAATAATAAATAATATGTTTATTTTGAAAAATAGAGCTTATAAAATTGTCAAAAGTTTGATTTAAAAATGGTTTTCCATCAAAAGGTAGTAAAATAATCTTTTAAAAATACTAGTGTATTCAGTGCTTAAGATTGGATTCATTTGTATTTTAAGCCTATAACATTTATTGGATAAAAGTAAAAACATTTAAAAAACATATAAAATAGTATTTTAGTTATTTATATTCATTCTTGTCAATACAATGGCTATGTGTTAACTACCATTTAAAATAATATTATTTTATTATTTGAGTGCAACGTATGATTTCAAAGCAACTCGTTGTTACGTATTGGGTAAGCCATCGAGCATAGTGTTCCCTTTAAATTAATATTGACATTTTATTCACAAATAGGGATAAATATAAAAATTCCATATTCTTTATTTACCTGGGGTGTTACATCCTTCCCCCCTTTTGGGAATTGCGTACTCACAATTTTGAAATTGGGCTCGGAAACATCCTTGAAAGTCCCACATCGAAACAAGAGTCGGTAAAACAATTACTTTAAAATACGGAAAGATAAGTACAGAGGTCACCCGAGTTAACCCACACTAAGATTCCGTGTAGGAAAACATGGACATGGAGGGGAAAACATAGGGTCATGTTCTGATGGAGAGTGATAGAAAACATGTTTAGGAGAAAGTTAACCACAAGAAAATCACAAACTTGTGATGGGTTAAACGGTATTAGATTCCCTAGTAGGAAAAGTTAATAGAAAACATTTTTGTTTTAAGTTACTTTTTATTGAGGAATTTATTCATAAGGAAACATAATCACTTATCTTGTTGACTTTCAACTTTTATTAGATTCCTTTCACAAAATCATATTTTCTCCAAAAGACGAGTATTTAGAAAGACTTATTCTCATTAAGAGTACTATAATCAACTTCTAGAGAATAACCTAATCCACAAAAGAGAACTATATACTTCCCATGTCTTTAGACATTAACCAAAACCAAAACAAAAAAGGTTAGTACAAGATCATATAATCCATAAAAGGATAACCCTTTATAAAAAGAAAATCTATTCTTAATCTCCAAAATTTGTCCAACAAAATCCAAAGTTCAACGAGGACCATTAGATAAACAATTTTTCCATAAAATTATTCAAATTAAACCAAACTAAGATTGAAACCCAAATATTTGAAGGATTTAATGACATATTCTTCCAAGTTAAATCGTAACATTTATCTCCAAACAACATCAGTTGCTCTTAATTTCTCGTATTGAAAAGTAATTAACCTAATCACATATCCTCCATGATAGGTTAATAAATTTCCATAGATAACCCAAAATAAACTTACTCTTAATTCATAAAATCATCTAACTAAAAATAATTAGTCAAACTAACCAGGGACTTCACGTAGTCCAGTGGTAGGCGATAAATACCAGTTTCACTTTGGTTGTGGGTTCGATTCCCGCAGCTTTGTCCAACGCGATGGGTTGTCACATGGTCTGCGTGTTGTCCTTTTTCCAAAACTATATAATTCTTAAAAAATTCCCAGAAACAAGATAAAATCTTCAAAAATAATCATACCATATTTTAACCTCAAGTTTATCTCATGCCTTTCACTTTCAATCATAACATATAGTAACCCATAATTACCTCAAAAGTAAGGATCATATAAACCCAAATGGTTCTTTATAACTATTTCCACAAAAGAACAGATAACTATTCCTTGAATAAAATTTTTATATATCAAACATCAGGGTTACACATACTATAAAAAGTCTTCTAATGTAACCCCATCATCAAAAGAGACTTAATACTCTTATTAATTTCACTATAACTCTTGAAGCCTTTATATGTTGACTTCTTACTCATTCAATATTTTTCATGATCCATTAACCATTCCTTTCCAACTTATTCTGAAATACTTATTTTCTACAAAAAAAATCATGAATCATATCCTAATATTCCAAAATAGGAAAACAAAAGTTATGAAATAATCCATAACTTTTATTGGTCATTGTCAGTTTCTTCATCCTCAATAGGAATGGCATTAGGTATTGGTAAACAAATATTTGTACGATATTGGTGATCCCATTCTTGAAACTTCTTCATAGGACATGTGTTTGCATAATGACCATGCACAGCACATTTAAAACATTCAATTGATCCCTCAGAAAGAACTTCTTTCCCTTTCCTCGATTCAACTGGATGTTTCCTTTTTCCAGGGAAGGTTCTTGCTTTATGACCTTCATTTCCACATCTATAGCATATTTATGTCCCTTTGAAACATTTTCCTAGGTGTTTCTTTCCAAATCTTTGACACATAGGTTTTTTAACACACTTACCTTTATGATTATTACCTGTAGATCTGTAGGGATTTGTTTCTCGCATATATGATGCCCTATAGAAATCACCATGGTTTAGGTGGTCAATAATGACTCCAGATAGTTTGTTGAGGATAAACACAAGAGTTCTCATTGCAGCTCCCATATCATTCAGTTGCTCACTCAGAAAACTGTCACAGATTCTTTCACATCCACTGTTACTTTAGTGCCTGCTATATCCAGCAATTTAATAAAACCAACAAGGTCAGTGTGAGCATATCAAAAAAGCCATCATGTACTAAAGAGGAAGATAAACACTAAGATATACTTAATCATTAAATTTATCTAAAACTAGGACTCTTTCGGAAATCCTAACCATTATGTTAATGTCACTTATGCTTATAGAATACCCTAACCTCTAAAGTTATCTAAACCGACCTCTGATACCAACTATAAGGCCACGGCCGTAAACCTTACTTAATATTGAATTAAATTAATAATTCACATTGAGGATCTTTTCAGGTTTAGAGTTTTATAGAATTAGGACATAACTATTACATCTCAAAAGATTACAAAGTAGTCACTTCTACTAAATTTCCATAAAATAAAAACACTTAAAAAGAAACATGTCTAGTTCCATGTATTAGATAGCATGACTTTCCCTTGATCCCATCCTTGACCCTATTCCACATTAAGTCTTGTGAAAAACATTTCAAAAAAACTTGGGGTGTGCATAAAAAGCTCAGCAAGGGATACATAAAGAATGAAAACTATTAGTTTTTCAAAACAACAAGTAAACCATGTATACATTATCAAAGTAATACCTTTCACCTTTAGGAAGTAGTAAAAACTCTTCACTGAATAAAATATCATTACTTACCCTTTTTTAACCAAAATATTAACATAAATCCCATATAAAGAACACATAAAATATAAAGGTAAGGTGGGACATAAAAATACTTAAATGGAATAACCAAACAGTCGACTTCCACACATACTTAATGGAATAGCCATATGGCTGACTTCCATACATACTTAATGGAATAGCCATACGGCTGACTTCCATACCCAATGCATTGGAGGTTATAACGTAACCACTCGTCCTGGTATTCACGGCACCACCCGTCATATGGTTTATCATGTAACCACCCGTAAAATGTCCAAGTACCATGATTACACATAAAATATTTAAAATATAAACATTTCAATAACAAAATTTCATTTTCAATCAAAATAAGTAATTCCAAGATATTGAATTAATCAATCCATTTTCAAAAACCATTTAAAAGATATTTTTGAATCAAAGTGTCCCAAACCACTTTGAAGCTTTTATTGGAATTATAATTTTTAAAACATTAATGTCCTTATAAATAAATACTAAAAACCACTTTGAAAACATGGACATTAAATAAAATGGTTTAGAATAATAAATCTTTAAAACATTTAAAACGATATTTTTGTTAGAGTTTTTAACAAAATGAGAGACTCTTGAATACAAATAATTGCGGAATAACATTTAATTCGAACATTATAATATCATGAGAATAAATGGATTCATGATATAATATGTCAAAGGATTGTATACACACCATATAAGAGTGAATTGGTGCATAACAACAATGAAGTCTCAATGGAAATGTAAATTGAGATGAAATCCATTATAAAGATGGTATCCTTAAATTAAGGATAAATCTAACAAATAATTATGTGTGAGAAATATGAATACACCCAATATAAGTGGATATTATGTGTGAAACAATCAGAGGTCAATCACACATATTCATATGATGAAATGTTCAAGAAGTACAAGTTGAACCCAAAGAAACCGAAATTGGGTTATGACGTTCCCTTGTACTAGTTCGACAACCTAACAGCGTCACTTCAAAATTCAGAAAATTAGTCGATGAGTGAGTGAATGGTATCTCATCACAAGGACATAAACTTTACATCAATAAGGATATAGAAGAAAATATCCCAACATAATAAGATGTAAATTAAAAGATATAACAAAAGAAGTCTTTTAAAAAGATGAGGGTGAAAGGTCCCCTTACCGAGTTGGGTAACTTTCGAAGCGTACACCCCATGGAATAAGGGTCATACAATGAAGATGTAAATACCAATAAATGATATTATTCTACAAAAAGTGTATAATAATGGGCATTACATACACCACTAAAAGTAAATAGTGGCAAAAATAGCATAAATTTCACGGGAATAAAAGTGAGATGAAAAATCCCTTACGAAAACTCGGCAGCCTAACGACGCCACATAAAACATCCAAAAGTGGATTTATGAGATAAAATAGGGTCTCTCATAATATTAACATAAAATTATAGTATTATTAGTATAAAATAACATCCCCAAACATAAGAAAGATGAGCTTAAAAGAAATTAAATAAAGGAGAGTACTTAAAAATAAAGAGAGAGGTTGGATCCCTTACGAAAATTCGGCATCCTAACAGTGCCACTCAAAACTTCCAAAATGGATTGATGAGAGAAAATAGGGTCTCTCACCATATGAACATAATATGTACAGTATGAGTAATATAAAATAACATCCCAATAATAATGATGATGAGCTTAAAAGGAATGACATGAAAGAGTGTACTTAAAAAGAAAGAGAGGGGTAGGATCCCTTACCTCAAGTCTGACTTGTCTTGTTCGTTTCATTATATTCCTGAATAATAAACTTTGGTCAATTTATAATTTCCTAAGGACCTCCTTTAAATATTATTATTCAGTTCATATCACATATTATAATGTCATTATAATTGATTAATAATGTTAGTTCATATCAGATGTTTTTGCCGATGTTTGGTACATGAGTCAAAAATGTACTTGTTTGAAAAATGATTTCCCATGTAGTTATAAGTAAATAATTTCCAGAATAGTATTAATTATTAAAATATCATATATATATCCAGTACATTTTCATTTTATACTATTCCATATCATTTGGAGATAAAAACAAAAAGCACCGTTCATGGAGACGGTAGGCCGTACATACGCATGAACGCTACTTTCATTTTTTCTTTGTCATATTAATGGAATTTAAAAAAATAAAGTATATATATATATATATTATAATTCCAGTGTAATATATATGTTATATAGGTCACATATGTTTATTAATTTCATTCTTTATACATTCCATGTATTGCATGTACGAGTCACATCACATGAGGGGGCGGTAGTCCACACTTCCTCGTATGAAATTATCGCATTTACACAACATGAAAAGAATAAAGGTATGGTTTGAATATAAAATACATAAGCATATAGTAAACATAAAGACCATATAAATCATATATAAAATACATTGACATCATAATGTCCACCTTTAAAGGTGTTAAAAGAATATTGAACAATCATCGTTTCGTGAGACAGAAAATCGCCAACCATAGAAAGAGTATTTTCTTTAACCATTAGACCAAGGTGTGTGTAAGTTTAGCTCAAATAATTCTTATAAAAACATCCTAGTATATTGAATATACTGGAGTTGTTACCAAAGAAATTAATAAAAAGAGTTTAGGGGGATGCAGAAGAAAAATAAAACAAAAGGACACAAGTGAAGACATTACCTTAAAATCGGGTAACTCCCTTTGGTTTGAGCTCAAAGGCATCCTTGGGAAGACTTATGCCCAAATTGAGGCTTCAAGGAGTTAGAGAGGGATGTGGAGAGAAAACAAGGGCATGGTTTGGCCGATCCAATGGCTTTGGAAGTGTGGGTAAGGAGGTAGAGGTGGGGGCCTTTTATAAGAGGAGAGGAGGGGAACTCTTGGAAAGTAAAGAAATGTTACTTTATTTTAGAATGTGTTTCGGATTTTAGTGGTCCCACATTGATGTTTTTCGAGGATAAGGTGATAAGGGTTCGAAATACACCCATCCAATAGGTTTTGGACAAGTGTAGGTCTTAGATTTTACATTCTCTTTCCATTTTATTTAAATCGTTAAATAATGAGGTCATTGCTGCATCATCATGATGTCATAAATAATTTAATTTATTTAATTTCTAAAAATTATAAAAAAAAACTATGATGTAGGAAATCCTTTTAGCATTCCAATTAATATTTATAGTCCGAAATATCATTTATTTAAACAAACTTAAAAATATTTTACTTAGGTGATACATTCTTTGTTACATTTAGCATTCTTTAAAAATAAAAAGATTAAAAGTCACTTTCTCACAAAAGTGATTCCATGGGGCCCCTAAGTTTCGAAAAAGGCATCCCATGGTCGGCCATGAGACAAGAAGTAGCATTAGGACACTTTTTGTGGTCATTTTTTTATTATTATGATATTATTTTATTATCTTTAACTACCTGATTACTCATTAATCAAGATAATTAAAGATAATAACTGTCGTTACTATTCATAATGTCCAAAAATAAAAGAGTCTTAATTACATAATTTGGAACTTCTGATTCCAAATATGTAATCCATTTTACCAAATTCCAAACACATAAATTGAAATAATTAATTTAAAAATAATTCCCGTTGTCAAAACAAATAGCGGGTTTTTTAGAAACAATATTTATGAAAAGTTTGGCACTTGTTTATGGCCAATTAAAAAGTGAAATTATTACCAATGACCATAATTGGATTACATGGTAAAAATATATTCTAATTATACTTTAAAAAAAATAAAAAGATAATATAACCATATAATTAAATTATATGAAAAAGTAGTTTTGATGTAAAATGCAGTATTTTTTACTATTCATTGAAAAATGAACATTGTCGGAAAAATACCAAAAATTAACCCAAGGTAAATTTCAATGTCCCAATCATAAATACTATGTTTATTTTGAAAAATAGAGCTTATAAAATTGTCAGAATTTTGATTTAAAAATGGTTTTCCATCAAAAGGTAGTAAAACAATCTTTTAAAAATACTAGTGTATTCAATTCTTAAGATTGGATTCATTTGTATTTTAAGCTTATAAAATTTATTTGATAAAAGTAAAAAAATTTAACAAACATATATAATTTTATTTTAGTTAATTCTATTCATTCCTGTCAATACAATTTCTATGTGTTAACTACCATTTAAAATAATATTATTTTATTATTAGAGTGCAACGTATGATTTCAAAGGAACTCGTTGTTGCGTATTGGGTAAGACATCAAGCATAGCGTTCCATTTAAATTAATATTGACATTTTATTCACAAATAGGGATAAATATAAAAATGTCATATTCTTTATTTACCTGGGGTGTTACAATGACCGAAAATGGAATGAAAACTCAAATGAAATAATCTGATATGAGTGGAAATGAAACGATCATGAGAAGGCATACTGCCCCAACCTTATGTTTAAGATGAAGTATGAAGACAGTGGAAAGGATATAAAAAGGCTTTGAAAGCCACCTGGAGTGCTTCAGAAGATAGTACCAGTTGATCAGATGCTTCTGATAGTGAACAGAAGAATCATGTTAACTTATGTTTCATGACATAAACATCCGATGGAACATTCAATTATCCTATACATAATGTCTTTTATTCAGAGAATGAAAGTGAATCACATAATGATTAAAATATGACTAAGGATAAACTATTTGAAAATTATTTAATTCTTGAGGAAACCTATAATGAACTAAATGATAAATATAAATTACTGAAAAGGTAGCAAGCTATAAATGCCAATTATATGTCGGATCTTGATATTGAAAAAGAAAAACTCTCCCTGATGTTAAAAGAAAATACGTAACTCAAATTATCAAATGATCAATTAAAGGGGGATATTTTTAAGTGTACTATTGGTAGGGATACCTTGGCCCATTTTCTAGGAAAACAGATTACACAAAAATATAAAACATGACTAGGATATCAACCAGGACAAAGAAAAATTAGCGAAACTAAGGTTTTTCCAAAATCTGGACAATTCAGTGCAAATTCTTGTTCTGGAATATTTATTGAATAAAAATTCTATAAAAGAACAAACATAGTTTTTATATATCAAAATATATCTGATAATTATAGGAAATTTGAGGGAAAAATATGGGTTCCCAAAGTTTTACTTACTAACCTCTCTGGACCCAAGAAAATCCGGGTACCAAAGTTACACTGCACTTAATCTGTTTTGAAGGAAAAATGTCTAAAGAGTCCCTGAATGACTTTGTGGTACTTGGACAGTGGATATTCAAGTAATATGACAAGAGATTACTCATGCTTCAAGAGCCTAATCAATGTTTATGGTGGTCTTATAACTGTTGGTGACCATCCTAAAGGGAGAATCATTGGCTTAGGTTAGATTGGTAACCCTAATACAATATTAATTTCCGAAGTACTTTTTTTGATGTGTTAAAATAAAATATGCTAAAAATATCTCAATTGTTTGATGGTGGTTTTAATTTCTTGTTTGAAAACGATGCATGTAATGTTATTAATTTTAATAATTATTTAGTATTCAATGCATGTATAAATGAAAATATATGTGCCGCTAATTTAGATTCATTAGCTAAGAAAAATTTTTCTTGTTTAAATACATTTTATAAGGAATCCTGGTTGTGGAATAGATTTCTAGGACACTGCAATGTGCACTCACATAGGAAACTGACTAGGAAAGGTTTAGTTAGACACATACCTAAATTGGAATTCCCTCTTAATAAAGTCTGTAATCATTGTCAAAATGGAAAACAACACAATGTTTATTTCAAACCAACGAAAGAATTTTCTACTTCTCAATCGCTTTAGTTGGTGCACATGGACTTGTTTGGAACATCAAGAGATTCATGTTCAAATGGGAAGCACAATGTTTAGGTTCTTGTAAATGATTTTTCTATATACTCATGGGTATACCATGTGGATCACAAATGCAAAGCTAGTTATTATTTTATCAAATACTCCAAGTCTATAGAAAATCGTAGTGCACTTAGAATTAAGACCTTGACAACTGATCTTGGCCATTAGTTTGAAAATCATGAGTTTGAATCTTATTTCTCACACAATGGTTGTAGTCAAAATTTCTCTTCTCCTAGAACACCTCAACAGAATGGAGTCATGGAAAGCAGAAATAGTACCCTTCAAGTGATTTCTCGAACTATTCTTATTGCGTTTAATTTACCTGTTTCTTTTTGGGTTGAAGCTATAAATACATATTATTATAACATCAATAGCATATTAATTATACAAGTTCTAATGAATACCCCTTATGAGCTTTGCAACTTTAGGAAGCCTATGTGTAACTACTTCAGATTTTTTGGTTGTAAAGTAATTATTCTTAACACTAAGGATAATATTGACATGTTTGCCTCCAACAGTGATGAAGGGAATTTCCTAGGATACTCAATATCGAGTGATTCCAATAGAGTATTCAGTAATAAAACCAAATGTATGGAAGTATCTGTTCATGTAAAATTTTATGAGACCGATCTTCATGAACCCAAAACCTCTCTTAAACACATTGGGGAAGATATGTCAATTCTGGACCTTAATGATAATGATAGTGAACCTCCTGTAAATGTAACTAGTTTTTGGAATCCTCCAGAATCTGCATCTGCTGTGTCTGAACCTGTAGAAGCCCATGACGAGTCTAGTTCAATTCTTTCTTGAGGTATTAGAACTCTTAGTAATCATCCTTTAGATGTTGTAGTAGGTTATTTAAATAGAGGAACACAAACTAGAGATTCTATGAGAAACTAGGTTGAACATCAAGCTTTTCATTCACAACATGAACCCAAAAATATTAATTATTCTATAAAGGATGAATTTTGGGTGAGGATTATGAACAAATAATTATATCAATTTGAAATAAACAATGTCTGGGAAAATGTTGAAATAACTCATGACACTTTGACAATAGGCACTAAATTGGTTTTTAGGAACAATGTTGATGGGCCTGGAAATATTTCTAGAAATAAAGCTTGGTTAGCTACACAAGGATACAGTCAAGAGAAAGGAATAGACTATGAGGAGACATTATTACCTGTATCTAGGTTAGAGGCCATTAGGATACTACTTACTTATGCGGCTCATCTGAATTTCAAACATTATCAAATAGATGTCAAAAGTTCTTTTTAATGGTTTCATAGTTGAAGATGTATTTGTTGAACAACCCACTTGTTTTAAAAATCCCCATTTTTTAAACCATGTTTTTAAACTATATAATGCCTTATATGGTTTAAAGCATGATCCAAGAGCTTGGTATGATAGAGTAAGTTAATTTCTTATTTCAAAAGGTTTTACTAAAGGAATATAATATCCTACTTTTTTTTATTAAATGTTCTACCAAAGATGTTTTAATAGTAAAAATTTACATAGATGATATAATTTTTGGATCCACTAAAAACTCTTTTTTTACTGATTTTTCAAAGATGACGCTAGATGAATTTGAATTGAGTTTAATGGGGCGACATAAATTTTCCTTAGATATCAAATTTTCAAAAATAAAATGGTAATATTTTAAATCATATTAAATATACTAATGAACTTTTGAAACATTTTGGTTTGGATAGTAATAAAGGTAGTGATACACCTATGTGTACAACTTGTAAGTTGGATGCTGATGAAACTGGTAAACCAGTGGATCAAACCTATTACTAATGTATGATTAAGAGTCTGGTATAGCTTACTGCTATCTGACCTGACATTATGTTTAGTGTATGCATGTGTGATCATTTTCATGAAAATCTAAAATAATCTCATTTAACTACTGTTAAAAGGATTTTTAAATATCTCAAGTTTACTATAAATCTAGGACTGTTTTATCCATGAGGACAACTGTTTGATTTAATAAGTTATTCAGATGCTGACATTTCTGGTTGTATGTTAGATAGAAGAAGAGCCTCTAGAACAAGTCACATGTCAGGCAAGTCACTGGAATCATGGGGAAGTAAGAAATAGAATTATTTTTCATTATCTACTTTCGAAGCTAAATATATAGCTACTGGTAGTTGTTGTGCTCAAATTTTGTGGATGAATCACACTTTACTAGACTACGGATATTAATTCAATCATGACTTTATAAACTCTGACAACAAAACTACTATCAACATCTCTAAAAATCTAGTATATCATGCTTGGACAAAGCATAGTGATGTATGACATCAATTCTTGAGAGATCATTATCAAAAAGGTGATATCACTCTTTAATTCAAAGGTACTAAACACCAATTGGTAGATATATTCACAAATCCTTTGAATTCTGGGAGGTTAAATTACACCAAACATGAGTTGGATATGATAAACTACTCTGTTAAGAACCTTATTGTTAGACCTTATCGATAGAACCTTACTTTTAGACCTTATCGATTGAACCATACCGTTAGAACATACCGATAGAACCACACTATTAGACCTTACTCATAAATCCTTGCCGCTAGACCTAACCGATAGAAAGTTACTATTAGACCTTACTGATAAAACCTTACCGTTAGACCTTACCGATAAAACCTTACCATTAGACCTTTCCGATAGAACCGTACCTTTAGAACTTACCGATGAAACCTTACCATTACACCTTACATATAGGACCTCACCGTTAGACCTTACCGATAGAACCTCACTATTAGATCTTACCGATAGGACCTCACTGTTAGGACCTTATTGATAGAACCTTTACGTTAGAACCATACTGATAGAACCACACCGTTAGAACCTTACTGATACCTCCTTCCTGATAGATGACATGAATATGGGACTAATTTTTTTTGCTCTCAGCCAAAATATGAACCATTTTCTGCATATTACTTATTCATTTTATATGTTTTATTTTATGATCCCTAAATGATATAATTAAAACATGAATCACTTCTAAATCAACATCAAACCCTTTCATGAACCTTTTTCTCCCCAATATCAGAACCTAGACCTCTACTCAAACCTTGAACATCTCTAGATCGATGGAAAGAGTCAAAAGGCAGTTTGTTGCTGATGAAGGCGACACACCCAATCCTAAGAGACATAGAGCCGAGTCGAGTAGTAGAATATAGATAGTGGAAAAGGATATGACCACACATTTATCCAATGTGGAAATATTAGTTGAGAATGAGTTATGTTCAGAGTGGCTACTATAGATTCATTTGTTAGTACTTAAGGTACTGGAAGCTCAAGGCAGGGTTGAATGTTTTGCAAACAATAATGGACACTATTACCCGATATTAGTGAAGGAATTTTATAATTACCTCAAATTCGAGCAGTATAAGGATGAGAATTGGATGATTTCTAGAGTAAATGGAGTAAGTGTGAGCATCTCCTCTACTAAATGTGTTGAATGTCGGAGGGTTCCACATGAAGCGATTTTTGATTTTTACTCAAAGGTGGTGCCTCCCACTAGTGAGTTCTTCTGCTATGATGCAGCATTAGATAAACTGACAGGGAATGGAATTCCTAGAAAAGTAATTTCTACTGAGATGGAAGGAGAAGACCAGATACTATTTATGTTTTTCTAGCATGTGTTGAGTCCCAGGAGGGGGGACTTTGAGACATTAATGTATCAGGATGTGTTTCTCTAGTATTTTTTAAAGCATTAATAAAATATCAACTAATGTAGGATGTTGATGATTCATCTAGAAGATATGACCAATAATTGTTCCAAATACAATTCCCTATTACATGTTAAGTTTATATACCTTATATTGAATGTGAAAGGAGTTTCTAGAGATAAGGAGGAAACTATTGTTGTGAAAGATAACCACTGCATCACAAAAGTAATCTACAAGTTGAGGAAGATCAACTCGAATCCATGGCTGAGGAGATGGTTGACTGATGAGGCTAACGTATAAGATGAGTTTCATCATGTGACTCATCTTACTAGGAATAAGAATAAGAGAGCACCCCATCTTAAGCCTGATGAAATTGAGCCTACCAATTTAGATGAAGAAGGAGAAGAAGTTGTTGTTCGAAAAAATAGAGATGATTCTCATATAGATGATAGGAGTCATACTGACCTTACATAAAATCCTCATGATAATTATGTACCCATTGGTGAGCCCATCCCACCTTAAGAGATTTCCTAGAAGGGAGATTGTCCTAAGGGATACTGATAAGGAAACCAGTGGAGAAGAAGGGGAGGAAATTGTCTTAAGAGATGCTGGAGATAACTCAGAAGAGGATAAGGACTCTGAATCAAGTCATGCTGACATTGAGACAGTAGCTTCTGAAAATGAAAAGGAATGTTTATGTATGGGTTCTTTAATAGGACATACAGAAAGGGTATAAATCATAGATTAAGAAGTTGTTGATTTAGAAAAAGAAGGACTTCTTCTTAAATTTGTTGAAGATTCTATGGAGGATATGGCAGTAGACCTTCCAGTTGACGATGCCAATCAAGGAGGTCAGATGGATATAGATGAGTTTGTTAATTATATTTCTACAATGAATGAGAGGAACCTATTTCTAAAGGATTTGTTGATTTTTATCATGAAATAGAGGACTGGACAGAATCTCCTGGATTTGAGGTCTTAGGCCTACATTATGGAGACTCTGAAGTTGACCAGCCTATCAGAAGCCCTCTAATTCCTAATATCTCAGAAACTACCATGTGCAGCAAGTGGTTCTGTTTCCTCGAGTCTATGTAAAGAAGGATGAAATGGATTATTTGAAATCAGAAGAGAAGTGGCATATTGATGAGAAAACCACTGAGATATCAAGAATAATACCTCTCAATCAAGAACCTAGGACATTTTTAGTAAACAGGATAGTCTCTACCTCTCACTCAGCTATGTTACATGTGGTAAATGATTGTCAGAATCAGCTAAGAACATTGATAGAGTTTATGGAATCAATGAAACCGTCTTTTTCCAGCTTAGATGAATATATGGATTCTAGAGCTCATATGGATAGTGACATTATATATATTAAAAGTGTGGTTCAGAAAATGATCACAGTGTTTGAGGACTTTAAGAAGTCTATGGAAACACATGTGAAAGGCCACGATGATGATGTAAAAAGGATGATTAGTGGGATAACCAAATCATTTAATGAGACATTGGCTTACACTCTGGCACCCCTGGGTGCATCTTCATCTTCTTCATCCACTCCTCAAGTTGACATTAAATATTTCAGGACCATTGTTAGATAATAAGTTCAAATGATCTCTGGTACTAGTACGTCAGACTCTTGGGTCATTTCCATTACCAAGTAAATTCATAATCTTGTGTGAAATTTTTTAAGGGAAGCAGCTCCAGATCAGAAGGACATCAATGATCAAGTTGACTTCTATTAAAAATGGTCTTTGACTAAGAATTAAGAAGGATGAAAACTTCATGTTTCTATTGGGGAACTTGAGGATTCCACCTGTCACTCAGGAATTTAAAGATCAAGTGAGAAAGCTTCAAGATATGACTCCTACCTTGGAGAAATTTATAGAAAATAAGGATGATTGCATTTCTTCTATAGAAAGTGGAGGCAGTATCATTATGGAATTTAGGAATCTTCTCTTGCCTTTCATCCAAGTGGAATGTACACCCATCATTGTCCCTCCAGCCTTTCCTTCTAACTCTGATGCCTTAGGAACTCCCAATGTTGATCCTATGATGTCTCCTATGCAAGCCCTCAAAAGCATGACCCCTACCATTATTCAAAGATCTACTCACTACACGTCTACTGATGCTTTGGTTGTAGATCCTCCTACCCTTATAACTCCCATCCCTCAGCCTATCCCTCCACCTTCATAACCTACATCCTCAACTTCCAAGGGCAAAGCATCAATGGATATATCTGATGTGGATTGAGTGTCGACTGTCTTAGCTGAGAGGTATTGTTGTATTTGTTTTTTATATTTAACTACTTTGGTACTAAAGAAAACTCTATTTTTACTATTTTTGTTATCTACGCGTTTTTTTAATCACAAAGGGGGGTTGATATTCCAATTATCCTCAAAGTGGTGAAGTGTTTATATGTGTTTATATTTGTTATATATTTTCTAGCCTAAATGTATTTTTCTCCATAATATTTTTGTATTCTCACATCACTAATGACGTTAGTAGATGTGTTTAACCATGATTTAAAACACTTAAACTTAAATATTCAATGACATAACTTGTGATTATCAAAAAGGGGGAGATTTTTGGACTCAACTATTTTTATCATCCCAAATCATGTTTTGATAATCCCAAATCATGTTTTGATAATCCCGGATATTGTTTTCATTTAAGTGAGAACCCAGTTTTCATTAAATGCTAATTAAGTTTCATTAATGTTTCATGTTTCTATAGAGAAATATTCAAATACTCTCAATATCACTTCTTGATTGGTTAAGCTTACAATGAAAAATTTATCTAACTACAGTGGTAACCAATACAAGGTCATTGTTACAAGGTCACCGCTACAAAGCCACCATTACAATGTCGCGGCTACATGGTCACTGTTTCAAGGTCACCG
The DNA here is from genome assembly GCA_963277665.1 of Viscum album. Lineage (NCBI taxonomy): Eukaryota > Viridiplantae > Streptophyta > Magnoliopsida > Santalales > Viscaceae > Viscum > Viscum album. The sequence continues at coordinate 499,344,126 of OY728125.1, forward strand.
TTACAAGGTCCCCACAACAAGGTCACCATTACAAGGTCACCACTACAAGGTCATCGTTACAAGGTCACCGTTACAAGGTCACCGCAACAATGTCACCATTACAAGGTTACCGATACAAGGTCACCAATACAAGCCTATTGTTGAAGCTTACCGATGAAAGGTTACAGTTGGAGGTTTCCGATGTACACCTAATGGTTTAAGCCTATCGATGCGAAGGTTACCATTACGAGTCTACCATACACTTCTACTCCATACTTTGTCAAATTTTAATTATTATTTTAATGTTCATATTTTTCTATCTTTAATTCTTATGACTTAATTAATTCTTATTTTAGACATTTCAGGTGATCATATCTTGACAGTATGAGGTACGAGAAAGATTGCATGTGATGTAATTACTCCTACTGCCAGACCTAAATTATGAAAGAAAATGACCGATGAAAAAGAAGATATATATAGAGGCATAGAGAGTAAAATAGAGTGAAGTACACTTGTCAAATGTATTAGGAAGAAACTACTGACAAACAAGGAAGAACCTTCTTCGAGAATCTTCACTGCAAACCCCAAGAAAAACAAGAAAATAATCTCAGGAAAAACAACATGAGGCTGCCTTCTTAGTCTCTTAAACATTCAATCTACTCATGGAGCAGAATATCAAATTCCTAGAAGCTAGTACCAGAAGTTGAGATCCTCTGTTTTGGAGACAACTTCTAGAGATAGACTCAAAATTCAAATTCCTCGCTTCACAGAGTTAAGATCTGAACTAAAAACCCAAGTATCCTTATTAACTCTATATCATCCTAATTTCTCTATTGTTTCATTCATTTTTACATTTATGAGAAATGTTTGTGTATGCTTGTCTCACACAGTGTATCCTATACTTTTACTGGAGGATACTGAATATCCTGACACTAAACATTGTCTACATTTATTTCCCACGAATAACTATGAAAGAGACCGTGTGTGGTCTATATCTTTTGAAATTCTCACAAAGAACAGTGGTAGAGGGTGTGAACCCTAGAGAGTTTGTGAAAACTGTTGTAAATCCCGATACAGGATGTGTATAATTTTTATTGATCATATAAACTATTTGGTGGTAGGTTATCACTAAGTGGAGAGGACTAAGTCTCGTCTTGAGACTAAACATATTTTTTTTACTTCACTATGCACCTCATTTTTATTATACTCTGTTTTATCACTTTTCCACTACCTATATTAGATAAAAAATAAAATTGATTTTCTTTAAATTTGATAGTTAGTTTTGGTTAGTGTGTGTATTTGATTGATTTTGTAAACTTGTTTCAAAAATTGGATAAGTGTTTCTCACTGATTCAACTGAGGACTAATCACCCTTTGAAAAACATATTGACCAATTAGACATCTATATCTCTACTACCTTAATTAACTGGGCTGTTTTCAAAAATTGGGGGATATTTTAAATAACGTTTTTAACAGAAATTTAAAGTAGGAACTCAATCCCCTCCTCTTGAGTATACACTCCGACCAACCGTTTTTTACTCAAATTGTGTTTATAAGGTAATACCATGAAGAAATTATACACTCATATCAGAGTAAACATAATATAAATAATATAAAAATAATCCAAATCAAATATTTAGACTACATAAAAGTAATAAAACACAATAAAGTTATAATAAATGTCTTATGGAAACAGGAAATCACATAGAAACATGCCCTAGATTGAAAACAACAACTAATTGATCACTATTCTTATCACATATAAAATTTAATAAAATAATATAAATAGAGGATGCTCTACTACCACCCCCATGCCTCATCACATCAATCCACCAAATCTCTTCCAAACCCCCCCACTCAATCAATCCGTTTCGGTACTCTACTGAACCTATACCTATTATTAATGTAGTTTTATTAGGTACTCAAGTGTCTTAGAAATATGATTAAGGTTTCTTTATAATTTAGTAGAAAAATACCAACGAGTTCTTATATATAACCAATAAAAAAAGTTCATGTTCATGTGATGTTCTCAATATAAATAAATAATAATAATTGTAAGGTGTAGGAATATATAAAATAACTAATATCAATCATTTGGTACTAATATCACACATGAGATCTACTATAGCTAATTTTATTAGTGCTTGAGTGTCTCTAAGCACATCACATAACAATACAACCAATACCAAGCCCCACACCTATATAGTAGAAGGTGAACTCAACAATTCCTAAAAGGTTGTCCTAAGAAGTACAATAGTTTCATAAAAGAGCCCATTCCTGGGGTAAATACGAATAAATCTAGTACTAGTAAGAATGTAACTTATTTCTAGGGGGTGATCATAAATTTCCATATAAATAATGAATAATCACAAAAACCCAATATTTTCTTAGGAATCTAATATAGGTATAATTTGAAAATAAGTAGATTAACCAAGTCATTATATATAGATATTCATACACGTGAATCCAAGGAATTTACCAAGTAATTTTAAATCAATGTGCATTATAGATTTATCTAAGGGTATTTACAATGAATTTTAGACAAGACAGTATATTATCAATACCTAGAATGTACCCTTACCATTCCATCACAAATGGCATATTTGTTAAATCTAGGCTAACTACCAAAAAATATCCTCTAAAATAGGCCTTTGTGTATAAATATTTGGTATTAGTGGATCCCTCTAGAAATATAGAATACAATACATCTCACTAGGGTTTTCTATAAACCTAAACTCATCTCACATAACCAAGATCAGCCTCTCAAGAGAATTACCTATCATCATTTTCATAGCTATATCAGGTTCACATAAACCAATTTGGTTTTATGGATTCACTAACACTCATGATTACCCATCCCCACACTACCCCTTTTTAGGTTTATAGTACAATTCCCCCATCAATTACCCATTAATGACACCATAGTAGAGATACCCTTTATTTTTTTCATTTGTCTCTATATCATCTACTAGGTTAATACCCATCATAGAGTGTGCATGAAATACTTCAAAATACTCAAGATCATATTAGGACATAAATGGCCAAATGGGGTCAGTGAAACTGGAATCACCCCAGAGAGGTGTCATAATGCCCATCTCATATTCTAAATCACCCTAGGATTGTCTACACTCATAAAAATCATAAACTAAATAGATTTCATTCACATGTGTTCTAGCATCCTACTGTGGGATGGAACACTTACTCCACTCTCTAAAAAACTATAAAATGGGTTTGAATAATAAATTTCATATCAAAACCAAATGAAAAAAATTATTTTTAATTATCACTCATCCCTTCACAAAGATCCAAAATGAACCTATCTAGGTCCCCTATGATAACTTAATCCATTTAATTCTCATCCTTGTGTGTCTGAAATCCAAAAGGTCTATCGTGGACCTTAACACTTTTTTCATTCCATTCATGGGTATTGATTTATAAATAAACCAATTTATCTAAAAGAAAGGTCAATCAACTGAGCGTGGTGAGGCCATATGTCACAAATATATAATAAAATGCATTTACCAATAAGGGGAATGAATTTAAACCACCTAGATTAATTTATACATTATTTCATTTTTATAGTATCTCATATACTCTCTCCCAATGTTATCCTAGAACAACCAACCATCTTCCATCGATACATGGACCTTAAATCAATAAAAACTGATAAATTAATCAAATAACTACATTTATAATTAATTAATAAATTTATTATCAACTTTTAATATAATATAAAATGTCCACAATTCCTAATAACTCGTCGAGCGACATTGTCAGGCTGAAACCAAGATCAACTACCTATGGAAGGTCTATCAAATACTAATAGAGTCATCCCTGGATCTTATCTCCATTAATGATATCTAATTAAATTAATTTTCATAATTTATTATCAATTTATTAATTTAAATAACATTAATTTCAAAACATATATGTTCAAAAAATACTCTCGTGGATTCTTTGTCACACCAAAATGGAAACAAACCACCCGAGAAATGCCTACAGTGTACACCCAAAACCATTCTGGGTAAATTTCCTAAAAATAGAATCACCATCAATGGCCAATTTATATTAAGTAAGAAAATATATTTAGTAATATTACTTTGACAAAAAAATCCAGAAATGATTTGAAATAATATTCTTGGGACCTTCTCAAGTGATACAAATAAATATCTGCATGATATCGAGAAATTTTACCATGTTGTGGTGGATTCATCAATAAAACAATATGTCTTTCCACACCAACCTATCAGTGGGATAAAATGAGGGGGAAATGAATGGAAAAGAGGAAATCTCACCTTAAATTTCAAATAATAACCACAAAAAATTCCCCAAATAAAATTATACATGTAGGAGAAGGTGGGATTAACTCCAAAAGACATATTTAAGTTCAAATGTGTAAGGGGGAGGGGGGAAGGGTCCAAAATTCAAAATAGTTAAAGAGGTAGAAATAGTAAAACCATAAAATCTTGAATCCGAGAAAGGGATCCAATACATTTACCATTAGTGGTGTACCACTAGGAATCCCTTGAGGTCCCGGACACACTGACGACCATGGTGATTCCCTCACCACACATTGTTTTCCATTTTACATTGAGGGTTTTTCATTTAGAGCAAGTTAAAAATTGTAATGTAGTTCTACCCATAGACCACCAAAACAAAAACCTCGATTATACCATGGTGTGGGATTTATTGTTTCAATAACCTAACACCCACTATAGTAACCTCCCTACATGATTCACCCAAACTATGCAATTTTTTCAACCTATGATAAATATAGAATCCCTTAATGTATTTCACCAAAAACCTCCATCAACATTGTGTTGGGCCTACATCTCCAAAATGACCATTTTCACCGAGCTATATCTCAATGTGTGGTACCCCAGTGGTAAAACCAACTAAAGAAAATTTCCATTTGGATTAGGAATTTCAACTTCCATCACAGAAATATCTACATTGTGGTTCATCCCTAATGAATAACCTATAAAAACACAGTTGCATGTCCGTACGACCTTTAAATTTTGTGAACATTAACACTAGAAGGGCCTTCTGGGCCTCAATCCAATAACAAAAAATATCATTGAGATATTTCAAATCTCAAAATCCTGGTAAAAATTGAATTTACAAAAATAAACCCCTCACATAATTAAAAATTATAATTTCCTCTTAAAATAATAATTCAAAAATTGTATGGGTCTTTACAACCTCCCCACCATAAAACATCTCTTACAAAATATTCCTAAAAATTCCTTAAACCACTAATTTATCTTATCTTGATCTCCAATTAATAACTAACACATCATGTTCTATTCTAAAACAATGAATAATATTCCGCTATTAAACTCGAAATATGTCATACAGTATTCCTCAGAAACCGTATCTCTACTTGTATATATTACTAAAACACTCATAAATTTCATAAATATTCATATATATCGTAGTAGTTGGGGGTATCATCAATAAATTTATCTTTAGTCTAATGGATCTCTCCATTTTAGAGATACTCTCATGGGGACTGATTATAATCTATGGTTCTTCCACTAGATGATCTTTTAAAAAAATTATTATTTCAATTATAGACGTACTTTCACACCACCCGCACATGATTCTCAAACCATAAAAGGGGTCATGAGACCTTACTAGAACCCAAAACAAATATTAAACCACACTAATGGTGTAATCCCATGATTAGATACTCATCCGACTAAGTCGTCTATCATGATCACACTCTGAGCACTGGTATATTTCTAAGAGAAATTACCCTTGGATCATATAAAAACCTTCTTGGGGCCAATTACAACACATAGACTCTATTTGATATCAAAAATTAATATCTAATCAATTATTTAGTAATGAACTGGAATGAATTGGATTTATCTATATGCTAGAATCCGAAAGAAACCTCGATTTTCTAATGACCGGTCTCATCACACCCATGACACGACCCACACAAGGGTTGAACATATATATCTTATGAACAATTCATTACAACACATAATGAAAATACACAAAAGTATCATTTAAACCTGAAAGCAAAAATGAAATAGAAAGTGCAATATATTCCAAAATTATTGATAACGTTATCCACAACATCCATTTAAATTTCATATATAAAGAAGATAATACCATCAAATTACTGGTGGTGCACTCCCTAAATATGGATTTCCAAAGACCACTCCTTGTTTTCAACCATAATAGGTTTCATCGTATTATGTCTGTTACTCCTACCAAGCCATGATCGTCTCTCTGGTAAAACTTATTGGGATAAAACCTGGATTGGTCATCTCACCACACATAATCCATTTATGATGTCTCCTCTATTACAGAGGGATATTTTCCATTTTTATAAAAACACCAATAAATAATACTCACAATCATTTCAAAAACCATTGGTCACAATCCCACACATGACCACATTCAAAATAAATATTTAGGCAAGTATTGCATATAAGAAATGAGTTTCACCAATATCTCATATAATCTCAATGGTGTATTCTCCCACACTACATGATCAAATAAAATGATTCATATTCCGGATAGTTTCACATAATCAAACCTAGGCTCATAAACATAATCCACCATAGATTCCCCTAATATGTTTGTCCTATTTAGATAGAATCACCCTTGACACTCTCCTTAAAAAACAAGGAATTATTTCATATACCATCATATACCACATGATATCCCTTCAAGAGACATTATTTCTAAAATCACACGAATCTACCTACACACTCATCACCCTCCAAAATTAAATATAAAATAATTAGGTTCTGGGACTCAATCATTACTACCCTTTAAAACCAAACCTTGATACAAAATTAAAATATCTCTTAGTGATTCCCTAAAAATCTATGAATATCAATTTGTTTATAATAAAACAAGTAGGGCAACATATATAACAATATCAGTACCTGAATAATCTACCCATATTGATCATATCTATGGTAACTCACAAGTCTGGGTTACACCCTCTCTCAGGATACCCTCATAAATTCTATATCTCTTCATGACCATAATACCTAGCTTAGAAATACCTTGAGATGCATCTTGATGGAAATGGACACTCCCACCTCAACTATAAGCCATGTATCTCACAATTCATAAATCCCAAGAAAAAATACTATTCCAATCTCAATTATCTATAGACAACTCATGTTATCGCACACCCATCTCTATGGTTATCTCATGTATGTATAAGGAATAACATTCCATGTCCTCGGCCAATTAAGACACTAATCCTCATAAAACTTCTACATATGAGACTACACTCTTAGGAACCGTGATCTCATCTCTAAACACTTATGCATGATGTATTCATATTATTACAATCCATATCTAGCATAACATATACATTTGGTTTGATTAAGTAGAACACCACCAATAAGATAAATGGTAAAACACCATATAGGTTATTATTGGTGATTTAAATAATAGTGTACGTTTTCAGAAGTAGTACCATAATAACGCATTAGGGGTTTCCCACCATGGAAAAAAATTAACGTACCAATCTACTAGGGTCACTATACATTCATAAAAGTATGGAATACATAGTTCTTATCATCATGGAGTATCTCACCATAAATCAACATGACTTGTCACCAGGTAAAGTATAATATGTTTTTTCTAAGTATAATGATGATAAGAAGTGAAATGATAAAATGTTTTATATGTTAATATTTACTGTTTAATCAACTGAACCCTTTGTGTTAGTGATGTCAATAACAAGAAATAATGAGCATGTAATGTGAATATGACAAATAAAATATTATTCCTAAACACAATAATCAATATAACAGACAAGATCTAAAATGTTTATAAACCATAAATATCTAAATTCATGTGTGTCCAACTAAGTGAAATCCTACATCCCTAAAAACAAAATCCAAAAAAGGAAATCTTATATCTAAGATAACCTAGAATTCATATTTTAAAACTTTTTCTTGAAACACCCGTATGATATCTAAAACAAGTTCTGATACATTCATATATCAAATATCTACTATATCCAAAATAGAAATAAAAAAATATGTGATACCATTTATAATGTCCCACCATCCCAAATTACTCAACTAGTGTTTGAATTGGGGATCTCAACATGACCGTAGGAGAACATCCCCATTAACCAAAGGCTCTCGAATAAAATTGAGGGTTTAAGGCGTTTTCTTGGGGATATTATACCCTAGTCTTAGATTAAGAAATTTGGAAATTACTAAAAATATTTCACATAAAATATTCAATGTGATAAAATGCAATAAAACACATTCATGCAACAAAAAAATTAATATGGAAGCAGGATGTTACACATACTAATGGCCATGCAAGAAAATAATAACTGATCACCTACTGGGATGGTCAGATATAAAACTAAAAAATAATAAAAATACAATAGGATTTTCTATTATCCTCGAGCTTCATCATATCCTATCCATAAATCTAAACCAAATATCCCACTCAATCAAGATACTCCAAGACTCTTCTCAATCTAGACCTAAGATCGTTGAAGTCTTCTCAGACACCCATGTTTCATGGAATCCTAAGCAGGGTGTAAGTGTAACCCAATTGGGAACCACTAATAACGTATCAAACATAACTAGAAAATATATTTAACTTTCATCAAATATCCATAGAATAAAAAAATTAAATAACAATAATTATGATTTTAAAATAAAATAACCATTTTTATCCACAAGTTTTGTGTGACACCTAGGATCTATTATATATGCATAGTCCAGTGTCAGAGTGTCTGAGAGAATTTCACGAAAATGTGACAATAGTTCGAGGACCTAATTCCATATAGTAGATGGTGAAAAAAATATTCCTCATCAGTTAACCTATGGAATCGAATAGAATTAAGAATGAGTTGATTACCAATGGAAATATGAAGAAATATTATTATAACATGAATGAATCCAATTCGAAGGGGGTTCAATGAAGGAAATATATATAATCGAGGTGTACTCATCGAAAATATGTAACAATATTAGAATCCCATGTAGGAATAATTCAAATCCCTGGATATTTCAAATGGAATTCTAAAAATATAGTAATCCGAGCTAAATTCAAGGTGGTTTCCAATGGTATTCTAAACATGATGATATATAGCCAAATCCTTAAAAATCACCTATCCAATCCATATCCATAAGAATATCATTAAAATCCTAGGTAAAAACCCATATAATCTATGAATAATTGTATTTTATTTTATTATATATATATATATTCAATGGTAATGCATCTCACCCATAATATCCCATAAAATACATCTCACATGGGTTGGTCATCTTCCCAAACCTATCTCACATACCCAAAATCATCCTCCCTAGTGAAAGACCTATAATCGTCACTGTATCCATATTAGACTATCAAAAATGATTCATTTTTTTAGGTGACACACACAATCATCACTACCCATACACACACTAACCACTTTCATGGATTACAAAACATGGGTACCCACGATAGGGACCCATATACTACATCATAGCAGTGACACCCAATATGGGTTCCTTACGCTTAATATCATATCTCTAGGAAATAACTACCACTAATTGGGAATGCAATCCCTCATCCTCTCCATGATTGTATTATAGCCTCATAACCTAATAAGTTAAGCCACATTGCCACCACTCAATAAATATGACTTAATTCCCATCTAATGTCTCAAATCACCCTATGTCGATCCACTCAACCAACTTATCATAATATAAATATGGATTAGACACATGGGTGATCACATTCTAATGGTGGTGGAAGGACTTCCCTACTCTATAAAAATGTATCCCAATTACCATATGGTAGCTAAATTCATGTCACGGCCTACATGGTCCAATAATTCCAATTCATTACACATCCCTACAGAACAAGTCTAAGAGAACCTATAAATGTCCTCTCTGATTACTTAATCCATTTAATTATAACCCCGTAAGGTTCACAAACCCTATGTCTTACATCTATAATCATGCCCTCAGTCACCGGTGGACGAAGCGTCAAGCTAGTTCACAACATCCCTTGTGGTCCTTGACACTTTGTTAATTCCATTCATGGACATTTAATTTTAAATAAAACTATTTATCTAAATGAATGTTCGATAAAAAAAATTGTTTACATAATATATCATATGAATAAAATGGAATTCATTTACCAATAATGGGAAATAATAGGGACTACCTACCTCAATTTTAGTGTCATTATACTTTAAATGTAGCTCAACGACAGTCACCCTAACATTTCCCAATCAAACTGGCTATCACCCATCAATATAAGTCATGAAACATAATCGAAAAATAAATATTATTTATAACCATTAATAATTAATTAGTCAATTCATGACCAATTTACAATCTAAATTCTAATAGACAAAATACCTAATAAATCAATGAATAAACATTTCTCATTGAAACCATATCCAACCATGAACTAAATGTTTATTTAATACTCCTAAAACCATATTGAGATCATGTCCCAATCGATAAAATTTAATTCAATCAATTTTAAAATTTTATTTTAAATTTCTTAATTTAATTCAATTTATTTTCAAAATGAATAAATTCCTAAAATCTCATAAACCATCATTATCATTCCAAAACATTGACCAACAACCCCTAGAATGATTAAGGAATGCACATGAAACTATTTTAAGTATAATATTGAACAATAATAACCCTAAAATGATAGATTAATTTAATCAAGGAAACTGTATAGAAAAAATCACGAGGTGGGGTACCTTCAATTAAAGGTCATTAAATGACTCGTGGTCTATGTATTATAATATACTTAAACCATGTCAAGAAAAATTTATATCACAAAAGGATGATTCCACCATCATATTTTGTAATCATAAAAGAAATTATAATCCAAAATCCACCAATATTCAGAAGGAGAACAAATAAGGATAAAATGAATATCATAGATCTCATATTAAACATTGAACAATTGTCATCCAAAACAGCCAAAATCAAAGGATACATTAGGTAGGAGGGAGGGAATCAATGATACCTCCAATAGTTTGAATTACATAGATATAGGGGTGGGAGAAAGGGTTCGAAACCCCTAATAATCAAAGTGGGGGAAATGATAAAAATTTAAAGTGTTACACACTTGAATATGGATCCATTGCATACACCACATCATGGTTCACCTATAGGTTTCCACTAAGGACCCCAAAAAAATTTAGGGCCATGTTATGACCCTCACCCCTCATTTTCACCATTTCATATAGAGGTTTCGTACCACATACCATAGAAATCTACACAGTGTGGTAGAACCTATGGTCCAAAAATATTTTCACCAAGAGAACACCATGACATGGGAGACATCATTTAAACCACCCAAAACAAACCATGATGACCACTATGATAGCTTAGTACATAATTGTTCCATAATTTAAATACTTAATGAAACTATTAAATTACAAAAATTTCCATGAACTTTTAACTTTAGAAATTATGATAGTCATGAAAAAAATTAACTAATAATTCCTAGGGATTTATCACCTCATGGAAACGTTTCGTACAAGAGAATAATCCACCTAATCTATAGTAATTATTCAAAATTTCCCAAAAATTATCCACACATGATATTTTATTTTAGATATATCATGTGTCATATTTTTATTTAAAACATGGGGAATTATAAGCCTATGAAGTGTGAGATAATCAGAAATCTATAAAAGAAAATTAATACTATAAACTACCATAAAATAAAAAAGACATTAATAATATGGTACAAAATAAATGATAATTCAATAAATCTATATTACTGATCACATTAACATGAAATGAATACATGGTTAACAATTTAAGTAAACCCATTGACATAAATAATTGATTTCATGTTGATGGAATTCAAAATGTTTGACTTTTCAATTAATTATTCAAATATGTTACATATCATCAAGTCTTTAATAAATCTACTTTTTCTCAAGACTATAAATAATAAATCTAACTAAATGGAAAATCAGAAACTAAACTCATGATAAGGTTTGTCTAATGAGACTCACTAATGAATTGGTTGTATATATTGGTCCTTAACCATAATTAATTATGTACAATGTATTCATAATTTTAATGAATGGAGAAAGAATAGTATACATAAAATAGTTCCATATTAAAAAACAAATTAATATAGAAAGAAAAAGTATAAATATTTTCAATATTTTTACAATCAATAAAGGGAATAGTTCTCAATGAAATTATACCTAAATCTAACACCATATAGAAAAATGGTTGTATTATAATGTAAATAAATTTCTTAAATATATCAATGTATGGATATCTAGTTGAATATCATTCAAATAAAGAAATGGAAAATAGGGTACGTGCATACTAAATGTATTAGAATAAATATTTTCATATACATAGTTGATGAAAAGGTAAGATAAAAAAAAGAAATTTATATATATTAATTTAATCTAATAAAATAAAATAGTATGATGTAATTTATATGTAAATCCATGAAAAAAATAATTGGGTGAAGGAAACCATTCTGGTAAGAAAGAAGTTTAATAATATTCAATATAACTAAATGAAATGATATTTGAGTTATCAAAATCCCTTATGGTTTAGGTACCATTTCAATAAACAAAAATTAAAGATATAGATGGGAATTGATGTTCAAATACTATTAATAAATGATAAATAATTTTATAATATAAAAAAAAGTATTCACACCATTCAAATAAATGTTTTTCTAACAAAGAACATATCTTCAAGAAAAGATTCTGATAGAAAAAAAATGATTAAATTTTTTTTCAATAGAATTAATATTATATGATGGGTGGATTTATAAAAATAATATAAACTAAAATTAAATAAACATTAATGTATATTAAAAATTATAATGGGGTAGAAAATATACCATATAAAATAAATCTTGGAACATGATATCAGAAATGTCTCCTAGATTTAAAAATTATGACCAAGAAACCCTTTAAGATTTGGTATATTTAGAATTAAATTAATATGAAGTTGGGTTAATGAAATGGAATTTTAAATACAATTTATAAAAATTGAATGATGATAATATAATTAAATGAGGTAGTGAGTATTCTATAAAATAAAATTTGGTGTGAAGTAATAAATATGTCACAAGGATTTAAATTTCAAACAAAGAAAATTAACTCTAATCCTAACCAATTAATCATGTTATATCCTCAAAAATAAAAAATATATATCTTAATCACCTATTTTATAAACTTATTAATATTTATGATATTTTTTAAACGTTATTTATTAATATTTACTAAAAAATTATTATTTATATAAAATTTTCATTAATGAATGTTACTAGTTTTTATTTATCTTTTAGTATAGATGTTGTAACGACTTTTTTTATTATAATTTTTAGATTCAAAATTCATAATTCAAATATAATTTTAGTTTATATAATAGTGGTATATAATTATTTATAATGTTAAAATTTCATTTCATATGTATTTTTGTTATGATCCACGTGGATGGACTTAGTGACAAACTTGTTTTGGTAATTTTAACAAACTAGGGGTGGTTTCTTAATAATAGTTTAGATTTTACCATTAAAAATAAAAAAACTAATTATTGAATTATTATAGTCTGATATAATTTTTAATTAAGCATACTTGGTTATATTTGATAGTTATTTATATGGTAGTTTATATTGGCTATTAACTGACCTAAAATAAGAACTTATAACATTAGATTCGTTGTGGCTATCAAACAGATTTTTTTTGAATAATTTCATTATTAAAAAATTATAATGAGGATTTTTATTTTATTTAGGTTTTGTATAATATTATAATAGTGTTTTAAAAATAAGAAAATAATGGAGTGAAAAATGAAATACAACACTTTCGTGAAGGAATCTAGTCGGCATGTATGTGCAGATGACACATTCATTCTTCACAGATCGGGAGGATGATAGAGAATGGTTCTTAATATATGAACTATAAACCAGTTATAAATATAATATTAATATTTTTAATATACATTTAGAACTATTCTTTCAGGGTGGTGATGAAAAATAAAGCGCATCATTTGTGGAGGTGGTATTCCGCACATACGCATGACGATGTCTTCATTTTTCAAATGATTTTTGGAGGAGATTATAAAATAGATATTCCATTAATATAATGAAAATTTACCATATTATTAATACTAATGTTATAATAACATTCTGTATGGAATATGTTTGAGGTAGTATAAGAAGATATTTAAGAGAGTATTGTGGAGAACATCACCTCTCTCTTTGAATGCTATCCCACGGGTAACAACTTAAAAAACCATAGATTGGTGTTTTGAAATGAAAAAATATTATAGGAAATGTGGATAGGATTTTGGAGAGACTAGGGTGTATGTTTTATATATATATGTCTTTTATATGAATGGACAATTGTGGAGAAAATGACCTCCTTTTATAAGTGAAAAAATTAAATTTTTGAGAATACTCATTATTTTTTGAATAATGGCATGACACTAATCAAGGGTAAATAGATATAAAATTATGAAATAATGAAATTTTGGGTGAAATAAGTTTGATAAAACCATTACCATTCAGTTTCACACATTTTTTAATGTTGTTTCACGTCTTCTGCCACTAGATTTGTATATTTTTACATCACTATTTATACCTTTGTAAATTGATTCCACCCAGGTAATTAATATTTTTTAAAAATTATATGTTAAACCCTCATAAAAAAATTTTAGGATATGAAAGTTATTTTAATATCCATATAATCTCTCTCAATTTCTAAATGAGAAAAAATATCGTTTGAATTAAAACGTTTAAAATATAGGAAATATGTATTGTAGAAAAATGTTGTTTTCTCAATTATGTTTTAATAATATTATATAACATTAATTACCATTTAAATGAGTAATAATATTATTTTATTTTTTTAAATAATAACATAAATTTAATTATAAAAAATATATCAATTTAATTTATTATATTAAAATTTTACAACATCGTAAGAATAATTCTTTGAAAAGAACCCATCCACCATTAACATGGTCATTAACTATAATACTAGTAATCATTATTTTATTCCTAAAATTGAAATTGCTTATTTCAATTAATATGATCATATAGGTCTAAATTTTGATATCATATTTATTATATTAAATTTCAATATATTATGAATAATATTTTCTAATAAAAGTGAATAAATATAGTTTTATAGTGAAATATTAACTATGTTTTCAAAAACGTTACACATAAATCCTATTCATTAAAAATAGTATATTAAATTAAAAAATTTACAAAAAAATACATTTTTGGTTATATAAATTTTCATATAATTTTATAAATAATACTTATTTCATTATAATCCTATAAACATTAAATTATTAGTAAAAAAGTTATCTTTCAATATTCACCTAAACATCAATTTTTCAGAAAACTCTATTAATTTCATAATAATATAATATCTATATATTGAATAAACAATGAAATTATTTATTTAACATTCTAATTATATAATTTGTGTATTCAAATATTTAAAAAACGTAAAAAATAAAGAAACAATTTTCCATAGGAAAATAACCTTTTCAAATATGAGCTATTCATATTTCGTTTTAGTTAATAATTAAATTGATATAAATATTTTGTTCTTATAAATAATATATTTTATCCACAATATATTTAGTATCTTAAAATAAATTCAATAAAATCAAGTTTTAGAAGTGTTACGATTCAAAGAGAAAATAAATATTATTAGATTCATATTAATAATAATTAAATATTATTAATGAATTGGTTCTAATAATGAAATTTATTTTTATTTATATATATATATTTCACAATTCAGTCACCTAAAATTTTACTTTACAATTCTACGATTACATTTTATCTATTATATATTAGTTTACGGTTAATTGTGGTTTAGTGTTTTTCTAATGAAAGCAAATAGATTCCTTAAGATTCAAATGAAGATATCATTTAAAATATTATTGTTGGACTCATCTAGTTTTAATCATATTTTAATGATCAAAAATCCTAAAACTGTTGTTAATCATATTTAATCTATCTCAAATCATGTGTAGGGATGGTTGGTTTCTTTCATCGTTAAATAATCTTCCACTATATTATGTTAATCCTAAACCAGGTTTGATTATTGTATCCAATGCTTAACTTTGTTATATAATGATTTCTTATATTAATTATTAATTATAATTCATTCTGTGAATAATACTGTTTATTTCTAAATACAGATATTTGGTTAAGTATTAGAAAATGTGAGTTTCGCACCGATTCAATTTTTTTTGGAAAAGGACCCAAACACCGTAACCCAAACACCGTGACACAGACACCATGACCTTGACACCAAGACTGAGACACTGTCACCCAGACACTATGACCCAGACACCATGACTATTTTCAAATCTCATGAAGTATGTGTCACTGGTTTTATGCTACCGTCACAAATACACTATTAGATGTTTGGAAAATAACGCGACACCGAGTTTCTAACATGGCATTTGTGATACTAGTTTCAAATCTACATAATACTATTCCCTCATGAATGTATCACCACTCAAAGTAAAAGAAGAAGACATCATTTTGTGATGAAACGATTTCCATGAAGATGTCGTTTATAGACCGATTCTGACACCGTTATTTAATCTGTTTCGTCATTTTCAATTTAATTTCTAGTGGTCATATTAGAGTCATTTAATGGAACAGAAATATTTAATGTTTCTTTGTATACATGGCACCAAATAATACAAGGTACAAGGTGCAGAATAAATGAATCATGTTAGCTCTAACATGTTCACACAAAATTAAAAAGAAAGATATGTGGGGCTGCAAAAAAACAAATACATGGAAGAAGAGAATATGCGCGAGCATTTTTTGAAGAGTGATACTATACCTGAAACAAGATATAACTGAACAACACTTGAAGCACTCTCGATCCAAAGGATGGACTACCATATATCATAATCAAAATCATCTTCACAGTACCAACTCTAGGAATAACATGATCTACATTTAACTGGAAACCAAAGCACCAGACATGAGATACACTTTTTTTCCAAGAGGACTCGATACTTTCATTTGATTCATCCTACATGTCCAGATCTATAAAGAATAACACTCAGATCAATGTTATCCTTTTCCCATCATCTTTTCATTGTTGTGTACTATTTTTGGATTTCAAGCAGTGTGTTTGTATCTGTATTAAAACAAACATTGTCTCTTGAACTAAACTGAAGGATACAAGATATACTTCCTCTCATATCATTTTATATTTATTTACTCCCCTAGATAAGTGTAGAAGAGGTCCTTGTGTGAACTGGTAGATTATACCCTTGAAGAACAGTGGAAGAGGTCGAGTGACATGGATGGTCCTATGCACTATTTATTACCCTAAACTATGGTGTCGATCATGTTTATTAAGATAAACGTCTTTGTGTAAGGTGTTCACCAAGTGGAGTGTATGAGGAATCAGCTTTAGATTGAACCACTAGTTTTATCCTTTGTATTTTTTAATTTATTTTTTCTCTACATTATTGTATATTTCAGAAATAATTATATTCCACATTGATATTAAATCTTAGATAGAAGTTATAAATGTTTTGTCTTATTATAATTGATTAAAAAGTAGTATCAATAACTCAAATTTATATTAATGAGAATTAATCAATCTTCAGAGAGGTAATTTGAATAGCCAAACCTTTATACTAGAATTACCTTGATTAACTCAATTTTAATTATTTTTTATTGGGAAGCCTTCTAAGAAAACATTTTTTTATAAATTTTAATAGATACTCAATTCACCCCCCCCCAGAGTACTTTACTATGATTGACATTTTCTATCAAAAGAGGTTATTCCTATTATGACTCTATTTTTAAATCTGTTCAACTATGATTTTAGTTTTAATTTAATGATCTGTTAATTACCATTAATTCTAAATTTCTATCTCTTCAAAATTATTTCTTTATTATGGACACTAGACTATAAGGTGTTGTAAAAAATAGACCACCATTCTTCAATGGAACTAATTATTCCCAAAGGAAAAATAAAATTTAAATGCATTTAGAAATTATGGGCTTTGAAATTTTTTCTTTAATTATATATGAGTATAAAATTCATGCTACCAATTGAATAACATGGGATTAACCAACTAAGTCTACAAAAAATAACAATTTAAAATCCATGAATTCAATATGTTGTTCTTTAGGAGATGAGTAATTTAACAGAATTTCATCATGTAAAACTGCCCATGAAATTAGAGATACATTGTCTGTTTCACATGAAGGAACTTCTAGTGTGAATTAAATGAGACTTGATACATATACCATTAAATATGATAACTTTAAAATGAATCATGATGTGCCTATTTCTAACATGTATCTCAAGTTCAACGAAATTGTCAACATAATGATCTCTCATGGAAGATAAGTCAGTGCCAAAGAACAAATCATGAGGATTCTCAGACGCCAAACTGATAGATGGAGAGGAACCTCTGTCCCTGTTATAGATTCATGTGAAATAAGAATATTTCTTAGCAACAAACTAATTTGGAAACTAATGATTCATGAAGAGGATCTAAAATTAAAAAAAGGAATAGGAGTATGAACCCAAAAGATAAT
This sequence comes from Viscum album, assembly GCA_963277665.1. Classification (NCBI taxonomy): domain Eukaryota; kingdom Viridiplantae; phylum Streptophyta; class Magnoliopsida; order Santalales; family Viscaceae; genus Viscum; species Viscum album. The sequence goes on from OY728125.1 coordinate 499,362,669, forward strand.
TTGTGGCATTCAACACCACCACCACTAACCACAAAGAAAAAGAGAAACTTAAAGCCTTCGTAGAAAGTTACAATAGTGAAAAAGCATCACCAAACAGTGATGATGATATGGATCAATTATCCAAAAGGTTTAAGAAATTTTACAATATGATTTGTTTTTTAAAATCCTAATATCAAAGGATGATATGATCCAAAGGGAAGTTAGAAGAATAATTGGAAAAGAAGTGGCAAGTCTGATGAGATAGTATTGTTTGAATGTAAGTGAAATGGACATGTAAGGGTTGACTGTCACAAGCATAATTATAAAATAAAATTTCTGGAAAAAGATAGAATGTTTTAAAAGGAAATTAATGCAACTAGGAGTTCTTCTAAGGATAGCTAATGTAACTCAGAATCATAACATAATTAACATGATAACTGAGAAAATACATGTTTCATGACAAACACATCGCAGGTAACACTGAAATATCCTTTAAAAATTCATATTATTCAAGAGATGAATGTGATTCTGAAAATATGTCAAACAAAGAAATGTTTGAGTATTGGAATATTCTTGAGGGGACATGTAATGAACTAAAAGTTAAAAAAAAATTTAAAGAAATAGTATGTAGTTACCTAAATTTTTAAATTTTAATTCACTATAGAAATAGAGAAAAATAATTAATTACTCAAAGAAAAAATGAACTAAAGATCTATAATGAGTAATTGAAATAAGAATGTGGAAGGTTTACTATTGGAAAAGATAACTTGGTAGAAATCCTATTTAAACATGATTCCCCTAAATACACTACTAGTATTGGCTATCAACCTAGTAAAAGAAATTTGAGAATAACCAATTTTGTTTCTAAATCTAGAACATACACATTTACTCTATGTTCTTTAAATCACTATGCTAGTTTAAATTATGATAGACTCTCTACTATTTCATGCTTTTATGGACAAAATAATGTTTATTTTTCATGTTCTTTAAATAATTCTTATAGGTAACCTATGAAGCAGATGTGGGTTCCTAAAGCACTAGTCATTAATATTAGTAGACCAAAACAAATTTGTATACAAAAGACTGTTTTTATTTGACTATTTTGTTGGAAAATTGTTTAAAGAGATCCTATAAAATTATATGGTACTTGGAAAGAGGGTGTTGAAGACACATGATAGGAGATGATTCATGATTCAAGAACATAATAAAAATTGATGGTGGAAATGTCACCTTTGGTGACAATGCTAAAGGAAAAATCATTGGCCTTGGCTAAATCATTAACTCTAACTCCATTTTAATTTCCAAAGTACTTTTTGTTGAAGGAATGAAATATAATATTCTCATTATTTCACAACTATGTGATGATGGATTTTAGTGAAAACTTTTAAATTATTTTTGTAATGTTTTAAATTCAAAAAATTAATTAATATTTTTTTCATTGAGAAATGAAAATGTATATTCTATTGACATTAATTATTTTGATTGTCAAAATTCTTCTTGTTTATGTGTATATCACAAAGAGTCTGGGCTTTGGCATAGAATACTAGGACACTATAATATTCACTCCCATAGAAATATAACTAGAAAAATATTTGTCAAATACTTACCCAAACATGAGTTTTCAAATGATAAAGTGTGAAATCCTTGTGAAAAGGGAAATCAATTCAAAATTTCCTTGAAACCAAATAAAAAAGATTCAAATTCTTAACCTCTCAAGTTTGTTGACATGGATTTGTTTGGACCATCTATATTTTCTAGTTTAAATGGGATGTACTATTTTTATGTTCTTGTAGATGACTTTTCGAGATATACTTCGATATTCTTCTTGGCTCAAAATAGACAAAAATGCTCATAGTTTACCAATTATGCTAAAACTGTAGAAAATAATAGTGGACTTAGAATTAAATTTTTTAGAAGTGATCATGGCCGTGAGTTTCAAAATCAAGAGTTTTAATCCTAATTCTCAATAAATGGTTGTAGTAATAATTTCTCTGCCCCTAGAACACCTCAACAAAATGAGGTTGTAGATAGAATAAATAGTAAATTTCAAGTAATTTCTATAATCATGATTAGTGAATAGGATATACCTATTTATTTATATGTTGAACCTATAAATATATCATGCTATATTATTAATTGAGTGTTGATTAGACCTATTTTTAAAAGAACCCCATATGAGTTATGGAACAAAAGAAACCCCTAAGTATGTTACATTAATGTTTTTGGTTGTGATGTTAATATCATTATAACTAAGTACCATATTGACATGTTTTCTTCCAAGAGTAAAGATGGAATGTTTCTAGGATATTCAATCTCTATTAAATCTAATTGAGTGTTAAAAAAGAACTAAATGTGTAGAAGAATCAGTGTATGTCATGTTTAATGAAACAAATCTACATGATCATAAGCCCTCTCTAGAGAATCTTGAGGATGACATGTCAAATCTTGATATCAATGTTAAATACTTTAACTAACTTGTAATGGAATCTGTGAAAAATTCATGTTCTAAGATTTCTCCAGGTTCACGTCATAATGAACTTCAACCTGTAGAAGAAACTGAAATCACTAGACCCTATTTTTCTAGAGTTGTGAGAATCCTTAAAAACCATCCTTTAGATGTTGTTGTTAGATATTTAGATAAGGGAACTCAAACTAGAGTTTCACATAGAAATCAGGTTGTACATCATGTTTTCTTCACTACTTTAACCTAAGAACATTAATGCTTCTGTCAATGTTGAATTATGGATGATGTCTTTGAAAGAAGAACAAAATCAGTTTGAATGGAACATGGTTTGGAAAAATGTAGAAATTCCCAAATATATATTTACCATAGGCACTATGTGGGTGTTTAAAAATAAGGTAGATTAAGTTCATAATATGGTTAGAAATATTGCCAAATTGGTTGCTCAGGGATATAGTCAAGTAGAAGTAATTGACTATCAGGAGACATTTTCAAATATTCCTATATATGAAGCCATAATAATCCTTCTTTCTTATACTACACATTTTAATTTTAAACTATATCAAATTGATATCAAGTGTTTATTTCTAATTGGGTGTATAGTGGAGGATATTTTTGTTGAACAAACTCGTGGTTTCAAAAAAACCTCATTTTCAAGTCATGTTTTCAAATTATCAAACTCTTTGTATGGTTAAAAACAATCTCCAAGTTCTAGATATGATAGATTAAGTACTTTAATGATTTACAATGTATTTAAAAAAGGTATATCTGATCCTACCCATTTTATAAAACAAATTTCCAATGATTTTTTAGTAGTTCCAATTTATGTAGAAGATATTATATTTCGATCTTCAACAAATTCTTTATGTATTGAATTTTTTAAAATGATGAAAAACGAATTTGAAAAGAGTTTAATTGGTGAACTAAAATTCATTCTCATATATCAAATATTTCAAAATAAATATTGTATTATTATAAATTAAAGAAAATATAATAAAGATATTCTTAAACATTTTCGATTGGATAGTACAAAAAGTAGTGATACTCCGATGAGTACTACTTGAATGTTGGATCATGATGAAGATAGAAAATTTGTTTATCATTCCACTTATAGTATAATGATTGGACGAATACTCTATTTAACTTCTAGTCGATCAAACATTATATTTAGTGTATGTATTTTTGGTTGTTTTCAATAAAACCCTAAGGAATATCATTTAAATGATGTTAAAAGGATTTTCATGTACCTCAAATAGACACATAATCTAGTACTATTCTATCACTGAGGATAACCATTTTATTTAGTTGGTTATTCTGATTCTGATTTTGGTGGTTGTAAGTTAGATATAAAAAGCACCTCTGAAACAAGTCACTTTTTACGAATGTCACTAGGGTCATGGTGTAGTAAGAAACAAAAATATGTTACATTATCTACTGTCGAATCTAAATACAAAGCTTTTGGTAGTTGTTGTGCACAAATTTTGTGGATGATACACACATTACAAAATTAATAATACCAATTCAGTCATTTACCTATAAGATGTGACAATACATGTGATATTAACATCTCAAAAAATCCTCTTTTCACACTCCTGTATAAATCATATTGAAGTAAGAAATCACTTTTTAAGAGATCATTATCAATAATGTGATATCACTTTCGAATTAATTCGAACCGAATAACACCTTGCTGATTTATTCCCCAAGACATTATGTTCTGAAAGGATTTATTACATCATACATGAATAATGAATGATAAATCTTAAGTAGAATCTGAACTATTTCATAACATAATGTTTCACGGTTTAGGGTTTCATATGTCTATGTCTTAAGATTACCATCTCACTCTCATAGTTCTATATTTTACTATCATGATGTTTATGTTTCATGTTTACTGTATCACAGTTACTGTCTCTATGTTAATATCTTCCACTTACTATCTCAAATATTATGGTCGCACCATATGGAGACACAATGTAAATATGACACCATGAGAACCTGTTCTGGTATCACATTGACAACCTATTCCAATCTCACATTAATGACACTTTTTCATTTTATTTGTATTTTATTACCTGTATCACTATGTTGATTTTTTTACTATATTCATACCATGAATATGAATTTGGGACACTTGACATCCCTAAATGATAAAAACGAAATATGTTTCACTCTTTTCACCACTCAAACTATCTTTTCCCAAAAAATTAAACAACATTATCTCAAACTGTAAGACCACCTTCATATATATATATATATATATATATATATTGACCCCTCGATGAATGCCTAGAATGAAGTGCCCATCTTCATCAACTCCTGAGAAGCGCGAATCTAAGAAGAATGTGAAATGAGAATAGAAGGTAGCGCCCGAAGGACCACTGAACCCAAACCTTATTTATAGAATAGTTGTACCTGAAAAGGATATATACCCTAAGTGGTTTCTATCAAGTAAGTCATTAGTGTTGAATGTACTGAAAGGTCAGGGATGGCTGAACTGGTTCACAAAGGAGACAAGGCCGATTTATCCAAGACTTGTTCCTCTATTCTATCAGTTTTTTCTATTCTCATTTGATACAGAATATGGTTTTGTTATGATGAGGTCGATCAATGCCCAAAGATGCACCTTTTCCTCAAGGTTATGTGATGCCATCCTAGGGATACCTCCTGAAGGAATTTTTGAGGACTACCTAAGAGGTCCTCCTCCACCATGTGATATTTTTTTGGAAGAGGCCTTGGGAAGCATTATTAGCAATTAAAAGAAGAGAAGATCTATTATAATATAATTGGATGGTGAAACTAGATTGATATTTATGTTTATTCAGAATCTGGTTAGTCCAAGAAAATGATATTTTCCTACCCTTAAATATCCGGGTGTATTTTTTATACATCTTATGAAGAATGGACACAAGATTAACCTATAAACGTATGTTATAATTCATATGTGTGAGTTGATTAAGACAACCTCAAAGTATACCCCCTTGTTCTTCTCAAGGGTAATCTCTACTATGCTCTATGATAAAATAATTGTTTGACCAAATAAAGAACTAATCAAGGACTATGAATTATGTATCTCAAAGGTTGTAGTAAAAATAATGAAAATTAGTTGGAATCTGTGGATGAAGGCTTGGGTGGAGGATAATAAAAGGATATATGAAAAGTTTAATCTGGTTAAGCATACTTTAAATCCTATGAAAGTATCTTATCCTTATTTGGAACCAGATGAAAGTGATGACTATAATGTTAAAGAGGAATAATTTGTCATTATTGCACCTTTAGAAGAAATTTTCTTGGACAAGGAAGATAGTAATCCACCTGTTCCTAACGTCTTTGTTGAGAATAAATCACTTGTTACTGAAATAAGTATTAATTAGGAAGAATAATATGCTTTTGGAAGAGAATCTGTTGTTTATTAAGGGGAAAAGTTTGTTCTTAAGGAGCATCTAGAATATGATCTTTCTCTTGAGAAAGATGTTGTGGATAAAGAACATTTGTAAGAATAGTCCAATACTATTGCTTTCCTACCTACTAATGAAAGAATGTACCATTCCTTCCAACTATCTTGACAAGAAATGGGTCAGAGTATTGGAGAAGATCGTTTAGAACCGTTTCAAGGAACTGAATCTCGCAGTAATGTGAGAGATGCACTTGTTGAGGGGGAGCTGCACCATACTCTAGAAAGTGTTGAAATTTCTAATCTAGTTGATCAAATCACTATGGATACCTTTTATATGTTCTATATCTACTTTGATGTGAATGATACCAAGGAATACACGGTTAAAGGCAAATACTTTTCTACTGTGTTTCAATTGAAATATGTTTCTATTATAGTAGTAATCTCTACAAAGAAAATTGAGATTGTCACAGTTCCTATTCCTGAGCCTTCACAAGAACCTCCAACTTTTGGGTGTAAGGGTGATTTAAAAGCCTCTAGAGATGCTTTATTGGGTGGATTTTAAAAGCTCATGAACACCAAACATTCTCCCGTATTGAACCTAACTTAAAGAGATGATTCATTGATATTAGAAAAGATCAAATGGTAGATTCATCCAAAAATACTACATGAAATTCAAGTGGTCAGAATTGAGAAATATAGCTATATGATGAAGTGAAGTCTATCATATCAATGGTAGAAGATATTAAAAAATTATTGAAATCAGGACAATCTCCGATTTCTCATCCTTTTTAGTATGTTATTGGTCATATTCCGCAGTAAGTTGGCTCTCAAATTCAACCTAACATGACTTCATTAACAAAAAATTGTCTGAGAGAAAATAGAACATAGTCTAAAAGATGTGTGAGCTTGTTATTGGTCTCAATAAACTAACTGATGAGTGTAAGGGAAGTCAATAGAAACATCTGAATCAACTCAAGTGCATCACTTCAACTGTTACAGCCTCTTGTTCCTCTGGACGGACATCTCCATCCTTTGACTATGATCTACTCAGAACTATGCTTAAGGAAGAACATCATTTAGTGTTCAGTGTTTTTTACAAGGATAGTCTATATACTATTGTCATGAATAGTGATAGAGTACTTGATTTTGTGATGATTCATTCAAATATTGTAAATGATGATCCGGATAAAAATACTAGGAAAGTGGATTTTAACTTTAATAAGATTTTCTCTAATCAAGATATGACAAATCATTTCAAATATCTTGTAAATAATTTTAAAATCCCTCATGTCACTAAATCATAAAAGACTAATGTTCAAATGATAAAATATTTCACTCCTTTATTGGACAAATTCATTATTAACAAAGACGATTTTTAGAAAACTATACAATATTGTGGTGAGATTATTACAGACTTCATTCTGTTGTTGAAGCCTTATCTTCATGAGAAGAGAACTACTATTGTGGCTCCTACAGCTGTACCCTTACGGTCTGGTTTAACTCCTTCCTCATTCATTACCTTTGCATCTACCTCAATTTCTATATATCAGGCTATGAGTTAGATTATACATGATATCCTTAACCAACACATTCCTCGGTCTTCCACCAAACCTACTTTGGCACCATTTGTTTTTGATGGACTCCCTCTTCCTTCTCTGAACATTGGCTCACTACCTTCTTCAAATTCTACATCACCTACTATGGATCCTTCTAATGTTGCTTCCAAGGTAAATCAGAAGGCAACTAGTGATAAACAAAATTGAAAAGTGTATTTTGATAAGTTTATTTATTATTTTTTTCTACTGCATGTACTGCCACATCATTTTACTCTAATGAAACGTGAACTTTTTTATCTATTCTCCTCATTACATTAAATTCATTATCTCTTTCTTGTAGATTTTTTGAAAATCTCAAAAGGGGGAAAATAGCACTCACTAATTCCCTAAGAGAGAAATCACACTATGAATATATATCTAATTCATATGATTTGTGATAATCAAAAGGGAGGAGATTGTTGAACTCATCATATTTTAATCATATTTTAATGATCACGAAATCCTACAAATCTTGTATATACTATTTAATTTATCTCAAATCATGTGTAGAGATGGATGGTTTCATTATGCATTAAATAAACTTCTACTAGATCCAATTAATACTGAACAATGTTTTATTATTGTAACCATTGATGAACATTGTTCTATAATGATTTATTATATCAATGATTATGTATAATATGGTATGTGAATATTACTGCATAAGTTGGTATACAAGTATTTGTCTTAGTCAAAGAACCCATGATTTTTCACCAATTCTAGTTTTCTAGAAATGGACCATGACACTGTAACCGAGACACTGTAACTCAAACACGGTGACCTAGAAATCGTAACCCAGACACCGTTACCCAGACACAGTGACCAAGACACCATGACCTAGACACTATCACCCAAACACCATGACCAAGACACCATGACCCAAACACCATGACTAGTTTGAGATCTCATGATGTCTGTGACACTAGTTCCATGAAACCATCACTAAGACTCTGTTCAATGTTTGGAAAATCACCAGATACCATGATTCTAACACCATATCTGTGCTACCGGATTCTGATCTCAATAAAAATATGCCATCATGATTGTCACACTACTCAAAGGCAATGAAGAAGATATTGTTACATAATGTAAATGTTTTTAAAAAGACATTGTTTCTAGATAGAAAGTGACACCTTTATTTAATCAGTTTTGTCGTTTTCAATTTAATTTCTAAAGGTCATATTTGAATCATTTAAATGAGCTAACATAACTAATGTTTATTTTTATACATGTCATCAGTTAGTACGAGCTATGAGGTGTAGAATACACTTATCATGTCGGCTCCAACATTTTCACTAGCAATTAAAAAGGAAGATAATCCGAGTTTCAAAAAAACACTTATATGGAAGAACAGTAAGAGTGTGAGCATTTTTGGATAATGAACGGATACTTGCAACAAGATTCAACTGATGAACACACGAATCACTCTCGATCCAATGTATCTAATACTGTAGATCAGAATCAAAATCATCTTCAAAGTACACATTCCACAAAGAAAGCAAGCTAGATCTAACTCAAAATCAGAGCACCATACTTGCGATGCTCTGTTTTTCACAAGAGGAATTGATACTTTCATTTTATTTATCCTACAATTCTATATCTACATAGAATAATAGTAAGATCACTTTTAACCATATATCATCATCTTTTCTTTGTTTTTTGTTGTTTATAGCTTGCGAACAGTGTGTGTGTGTGTATTAAAACACACAATGTCTCCAGCACAAAACTGAATGATACAATATACCCTTACTCTCAAATCTTTTTACAATTGTTTACTCCCAAGGACAAGTGTCGAAAAGGTACTTGTGTGACCTGGTAGATTTTACCCACGAAGAACTTTGGAAGAGGTCGTGTGAACTAGATAGTCATGTGCATTATTTTTTACCCCATCCTAGCATGCGTATCCTATTTATTAATATAAACTGCATGGTGGTAGGTTATCACCAAGTGGAGTGGATTAGGTCTGAGCTTGAGATAGAACCACTTGTCTTATCCATTGTGACTTTTAATTTATTTTTTCTCTTCTTTAGTGTATTTTTTAGAAAACACTATATTTTACTTTGATAGTTAATCTTGGATAGAAGTTATAATTTCATTTTCATAATAGAACTTCAAAAGTCGTATTAATATCTCATATAAATATTACTAAGAATTAATCAATATTATGAGAGGATATTTGAATAGTAATATGAGAAAAATGTTAATGTATTTAGCTTATATACTATGGAAAACATAATGACAAGAATAATAACAGTACAAAATAAAAATAGTGCAATCCCTAGAATTTACATTTTGTATGAAATAAAAATAATACATTCTATTTGGTGGATTGGTATAAATGGATTTATATTAATTAAGAGTAGATATGGTCATTATATGAACATTGAAAATTATGACTCTTTGGGATATCACAGTTATAATGTGACCACTAGAATTAGATTATAATAATAAGTGTAATTAAAAGAGTTAATAGGTCCATAATAGGGAAACCATGGTTTTAAAAAGTAATAATATCCCATTTTAATTAAACCTAAAAGAGATTGGGATGGTTTTGTGATCATGAAAAATTTCCCCAAACCATTTCTTATATGAAAATCAAAAATTGTTGTTCAAACAGAATTATCTATGGGGAAATTTCAGTTAAACTGAAATCACTATTATATCAATTTTGGCATAACCACCCCATAAAAGTAACACTATTGAACTCCTTATTCTTTGGTATTATTCTATTGTTATAATTTTATATGTATCATGGGAGTATATTTTATTGATGTAATAATTATTTCAATTGTAAAACAGTGCTTTATCTAATAAAACATTTTTAGTAAATGTATCATTCTTATTTATATGATTAAATTAAAATATTTATAGAATTAATAGGATGAAAATAGATTAAATATATTGAATAGGGATATTGAAATTTGGTAAGGTGTAATGTTTTTTATTTTTTGGTAAAACATCAAAATATTATAAAATGTAGTGAAATAGAGTTAATTTGATTGCATATATTTGTGGCATGACCAAATATTCTTGGGGTAGTGTTATTTGCCTATTAATGGAACTAAATAGTATAATAAAGCATCAAGGGAGGTAATGTGACACTATGAAGAATAGTGGATTAAATGATATAACTTAAAAAAATATTTTGATACTTTATTCTATGGTATTCCTCTCTCAATGAAAATTAATAAAAACAAACTCTTAAAATTAATCCTCTCATAAATATTGAGTTCTCACATCATGTCCCTCCCAATGAGTATCTACCATGACACTATATTCAATATTGATGTTTTTTTTTGGTTTTAAGATTCATCTCTCACATAAGTATCTTATGTATGGAATGGGTCCTTTTTATAAATCTTTTTCAGTTTCTATTTTCATTTCATTTATAGTATCCTTTTTAATTTCAAATTTCTTGTTAAAATATTGGTACAATTTCATTGTGATTGATATCCTTATGATATCCCATACATGTGATACCCCATTTATCTCTCATAATAATCCATTCCCAAGTCTTTATAATACTAAAAATATTCTACGTGTAATAAAAATCTATGTCATCCAATGAAATAATACCCTATGTATTCAATATAGTTGTGATATAATAGAATTTGAATTCCTTATATGGGAGTTTTCTATGAAAGTATAATGGTTATGTATTTGGTGGATCCCCTATTAAGTTGCATGTAGATTAAACATGATATTGTCTCAGGTTAGAAATTTCTATCAAAACTTATCGACATAAATGTTTCTCATTGGGAAAATTTTATATCCCTAACAAATATAATATATATATGGTTATTCCCTCCTAATAATAGAGGGTGTTTATCTATAATTTATATCGTCTTCAACCATTAAAACTCAATTTATAAAATTATATAAGAATATTGAATATCTCAACCACAATAAGTACACAACCACTACAATACCATACTCTTTACATGATAAGTGTAAATACTTTAACAAATTGATTCTATAATATTTTCAAATTAAATTTTGGGAAATTTATCTAGGAATAATTAGGAATTCAGTGACTACTGAAATCTTTTACCATTTCCATATATTTCTTTGTTTGGTATGAGATTATTTTATAACATAAGTTTCATTGTAATTTTATGTTAAATATTTTTAATTTGTTCATTCATTAAGATTATTCTATATTAATCATAATCCATATTTGACTATAATAGAATACCTTTTAACTTTATTTAGTATGTGGGGACTGAAATAATGTATCCTCTCTATGAACATGTTTGTATTATTTTAAAATATTGATATGGTAATGGGATCATCCCTACATTTGATATGTAATATCAAGTCATAATGACTTCATGGTATGTTAATGATGTCCTAAAGTTTTCATTGTCATCATTTCCATCAATACGATATGATTGTTTAACTCTATTATCATGAAATAGAGGTATTTTTTATGATTATGTTTTCATGTATATAGATTCATTAATTGTCTATTCATGAAATTTCATTTATGCAATTATTATTCCATGTTAGTATCTCTTATAAATTATGCCTTACTAGACATTTGATATCACCATTTTTTATGTTTCCTAATTTCCCTGTTAATGGGATGGAATAATATGTATGATTGGATCTTTGTATATCATTAAAGAATAATGATTTTAACTAAAATTATATATTATGTCAGGGTTTAATGTAATATTTATATCACTATTCACCTAAGGACAACTAAACCTTGATCATAGGTAAGTAATCTCACGTATTAAAATATCTATGTAAGAAATAAAACACAAGATATTGGTAGTAGTGGTATGAAAAATTTCAGTTGTAATTCGAGAAAGGTTTAAAAAAATGTTAGGAACTAGATTTAAAAGAACATAAGTAGAGAGATTAAATTATACCTCTAGAAAAATCAAGATATTATTCTAGAATTTGTTTCATTAACATCATATTTATAGGAACTTATTTTAGAAAAACATGTCATATAAGTCAAATTTTCTACATTGGTTTTTTATAATATTAATAATATTTATATTTAACTTCTTAGATACTTTCACTTTCTAAAAAATTGAAACTTCAAGGATAGTGTAAGGATTCTATAACAAATATAGATAAATGATTTAATGTCGATTATAAAAAAATTAATACTATTATAGGGAAATTACTATAGTTTATAACAAATAATATTTCCCATATGGTGAAACTCATTTCCCCTCATCCTTGATCCAAAAATTTGTATATTTTTTTGGTGGAAAGATCCTTCATCATTTATTATGTCTGAATATTAAATTGTCTTAGCGAAAAAGGTAAAGTCTCTATATAATATATTTATGTAATTGAGGTTTGCTAAGAAGGAAAAAAATATCATGGTTTTAAATAATTGTTTGGGAAATGTTTTCCAATAGTGGTCACTAATTTAAAATATGAAGAAAGATATAGAGATAGAGAACATTGATTGGGATTTATCTAAGGTGTTTTTATAGAAAAATATTTTCCTTAAGAGAAATGTTTCAATATGAGAAGGATGTTATAGGTTTTATGAAAAATTGATCAAGAGATGGTCGTTGGTTATGTGGACAATTCCCCAAGGCTATAAATTTATGTTTTTTATAAAAATAACATAGGAAAAAATATTGATATCTTCATTGATAGATTAAATCTACATCTATAATGATATTTAGTCTCTCAAAAAATTTCATCATATATAGAAAGTGTAACAATTATTTTCAAGACAATGGAGTTTTAAAAATCATTCATTTATAAAGGGAATCCTAATAAGAAGAATATGGTTTATCTCCATATAAAAAATAACCACTAAAAAGGGAAACAATAGATGATTGAGGTCCAATATATATAACAACTGTTTGAATACACACCCGATGAATTATTAAAATGGTTGGGAGTATGCCTTAATTATGGATAGAAAGATCATCAAGATCATGAGTTAAAATACAATAGATATTAGATCAGTATATAATGCTTCAAATACAAAAATATGGAACATTACTATAATAAATTGTCAAATTTTGAATGGAATATGCCCAAGAAGAGAAATAGTTATCATGGATATAATTATTATATAATAATGGCTGAATGTTTAGGGTCCAAGTGATGAGATAGAAGGTACTTTATTTATTCACTAAATGCTTGATAAATCATTATCTGATTCTATATCTATAAACATTTTTATAAAATTAATGTTTGGAAATAAAATTCAATGACACCCTAATATAAAAAGGAAGGACAAATTTGTTAGAAAATATAGTGGTACTTTGATTGAAAGAACGATATACCTATCAGTTTAAATAATGATGCATCAGAGTTGTCTAGTAGAAAATATAATTATTATACCTATGGTGGATTCTGATTTATTTCTTAGTATTGATTGGCCTGTGAATTATAAAAAAATAATTTATTCTATAAAAATAAATTTTTTAATGAGGTTATGTATTAATAATATTGAAATAAATAGATTAACTAAAAATAAAAAATATCCATCAACCCGTATTTCTGAAGTTTTCTATCATCATCAAGGGTACCAGTACATATCTAATATTTCTCTTAATTCGGGGTTATCATTAGTTAAAATTTCAAAAATAGGATATCACATTGATATATTTTAAACCATGGTATATTCATCATGAGTAAATATTAATTCTTTTTGGGATAAGAAATACACCTTTTGTGTCTATATATTTAATTAATTGAATATTCAAGCATTATGTTGAAGTTTGTTATTGTATTTAATAATGATATTAAAATATTATCCACTTATTATGGGAAGCATGAAAATTATTTTCTAATCATAAGTATGGTAATAAGGTAAATAGTTATATGTTAAATTATATAAATAGGAATTTTGGATTCCAAAATTTTATTTTACTGGTTATATTTGATAAAAGTATGGTATTACATTTTATGCTCAAAATATTATGGTTGTCTAGGTACATATAGGATCGACCAACATTATAGAAAGAGATAGTTTCATTGAATAGTTGGATACTATCAACTTCTTATTAAAAAATATTCTTGTTTAAATAATCCATTAAAATTTAACAAATAAGGGGAAAAATTTAGATTGAAAATATAATGCATTGCTAACTTTTTTAAACTCAAGAATAGATTATTAATTGCACTTATACTAGCTCTACCTCTTAGAAAATAAGGGTTTTTTATTTACAGTGATTCATTAAGTAATGTTCTTAAATATGGTCTAATTAGAAAAAATACAGTGGAGGACTTTATATATCAAAAATTGAAACCCCATGATATTAATTATCTAACTCAATATTTAAAGTTAGAGACATTGATATTTTCACTAAATATATAGTCCCATTAAATTTATGGAACTAAATATTTTATATATATCAACCGTAAGATTTTTAAATATATATTTACAGAAAATGATATTAATATGTGAAAAAAGAATATGGTTATAAGTAGTTATGGATTTTAAATGTGATATACAGTATCCACCTTGTAACAAAATCAACGTAATTGATGTATTGATTAGAAATTTCCATGTTGTATGATCCCTGATAAGGGTATAGAATTATCCTATTATTAAATATTTTGTAAGAATATACTTATTTTCGAAAATAGAAGGGGAAACATAATTATTACTCCATGAAGATAATCAAAATTATTTATTTGAGAGGATAAGAAATGGTCAACATGATGATGAGGAAAAAATAATGAATTATGGAATATGTGAGAAATAGAAATTTGTTAGAGTTTAATTTTGAAGAATATGAATTTTATGGTATCATAAGTGGTTATGTGTTCCATAAATACCAAATGTGAATAATGACCTATTATATAAAGATCATAACTAAAAAATATCTATACATTGTAGTAGATAAAAAAATGTATATAGATATCCATAATAATTTCTGGTTGTAAATTTTGATGTGATAGATTATATATTACACAACAAGATTCCTAGGATTCCAATTAATTATGGTTGGAATATAAACTTGTATCTTACTACAGTTATGTATTACTTTTTTTTCTCTATGTCAAATGTTTTATTTTATATATGGAAGATAAACTTGGTTGAAATTAAATAATAAAAGATATGAATCAAAATAATGACACTTAATTCAATCATAATGAAACATTTTTATAAAATTACATGATAAGAACAATTATATTGAATGTATTATTACATACCATAGATGATTTTATCCAATAAAATTACATAAATTAAAAATGTACTATAAATATAAAATAAAAATATTTTTACAATTAAACAATCTTATGGACTATATTCACCCTTGACAATCACTTTTAGTGTAATTTTCTCATAGGCACGAAATAGTCGAATACTATCCGGAATGGGGGATTCCACATGACCTTAGGTATTCCTCTCCGTATTCAAAATATTGTCGACTCACGGTGAGGGTATATAGTTTAAACATGGAGAGACTATACCTTCATATAAGACTAACCGCAATACAAATAAGAAATAATCATCCAAATAAAATATCTAAACAATTTGGATGTAATAACACACAATCATGTTACAATAAATGTCATGTGGAAGAATGAAATCATAGAGAAATAGGGTTATGCAAGAAAACAACAACTAATTGATCACAAAGATGATAACATATACAAATAAATAAAAGAATATAAAGAGGGGATACTCTACTACCTCCCCCAAGCCTCATCACATCCAGCCTCCAAATCTCCTCCATACTATTACACTAAATCAGTATATTTATGGACTCTACACAACCTATACCTATGGTTAGTGATGTTCTCTCAAGAAATAAAGTCTCATTGATGTTTGGTTAAGGATTAACTACAATTGTTCATTAAAATATCAATGTGGTATTATATATAACTGGAAAACAGATTTCATGTGCATGTGATGTTCTTAATATAATTAAATAGAATAATTCCGGTGTGGATGAATAAATATATATAATGACCAATATCAATCTTTGGGTAATAAAAAGACACCTGAGATCAATTTTAACTGATTTGGTTAGTGATAGAATGTCTCTGAGCACATCCCATAACCATGAAACAAATATCTGGCCCCACACCTATATTCCTGCAAGTAAAATCAGAAATTATTAAGAGGTAATCCTATGAAATACAACAGTATCATGAAAGTTTCTATTCTAATGGTAAATACTAGTAAAACAAGTTGTACCAGGAATGTAACTTATTTCATGGGGGATTTTCCTAAAAATACATATAAATGAGACATACCCAATAGAACCTGGTAATGTCTTTGGAATCCCATATAGGTAAAATAAAATATATGTATATTAACCATTTTGTTCTAAACAGATAGTCATACACGTTAATCCATGGGAATTCACCAAATAATTATAAATCAATATGCATCCTAGTTTTATCTAAGGGGATGTCCCAATCCATTTTAGACAATAATGTATACACTTGAATAGTAGAATATCCCCTTGGAATTCCATTGTATCGGGAATATTTTTCGAATCTTGGGTAACCACCTAGAACTTTTCTATAAAATAGACCATTATATATAAATATTTGATTGTATTGAATCCCTCTTGTAATATCTCACACAATACATCTCATAACAGTTTTCTATCCGCCTAAAACCTTCTAACATGACCTAGGCCATTTTCTCAAGAGAGTGACTTATCATCATTGTAATAGTTATATCTGGTCACATAAATAATTTTGGTTTTATGTATATTATCACAACATGATTAAACTTCCCCACAAAACCCCTTTTAAAGGTTACATAACACTGCACCCCCCCCCCTCACTAATTCCCCTACGTTACATCATATCATGGACAAACTATATTTGTTCCTCTTTATCTATTTCTTCTCTTGGGTTAACACCCCTCATAGAGAGTGCCTGCAATCCTCTAGACTTTTCAAGATCATATTATGACATCATTGTCCTCGTGGGGTCAGTGACACTGGAATCACTCAATATATGTGTCATAATTCCCATATCATGTCCTAAATCACCCTAGGCTAGTATACTCACAAAAAAATTTTAAACTACAAAGATCTGGCTCACTTGGGTTCTAACATCCTAGTGGGTGATTTAATACCTTTCCCACTCTAAAAATATCTATCAATGTTGTTATGAATCATCTCATATCGTAGCACAGCTGTCTAAAAACAATCCCTATAATTGATCTCTAATCCGTTCAAAATGATCCTAAAGGAACCAGTCTAGGTCCTCTATCATTACTTAATCCATTTAATTCTCACCCCTAAGGGTATTCACACCCCAAGGTCCCTCATAGACCTTAACACATTGTTCACTCCATTAAT
Source organism: Viscum album (assembly GCA_963277665.1). Taxonomy (NCBI): domain Eukaryota; kingdom Viridiplantae; phylum Streptophyta; class Magnoliopsida; order Santalales; family Viscaceae; genus Viscum; species Viscum album. Next base: position 499,380,363 of record OY728125.1, read on the forward strand.
GGGAATTTATTTTTTAATTAAAAATTTATGTAAATAAAGGAAAATAACCTCAAAGTTGTTACACTATATACACAAAAATATAAAAAATGAATATACCAATAAGAGTAATGAATTGTGACCTCGTACCATAATTTTTAATTTATTACCATTTTAAAGTATCTTGAATACTCTCTCCCAAAATTATCCTATCCCAACTGGCCATTTCCCATCGATACAAGTACCCTAACTCATGAAAAATGGAGAAATTAATTAATTATCAATATTTGGAATTAATTAATCTATTTATGATCAACATTCAATATAATTTAAAATATCAAAAATTCCAAATAACTCACTATGAAAAATTTTCACAATAGAATCAAGATCAAATACCCATGGATGTTCCATGGAATACTCCTGGAACTATCCATAACATTTATCTCAAACCAGGATATCTAAATAAATTAATTGGTAAAATTTATCATCAATTTATTTATTTAAATCAGTTTAAATTTAGAACAATTAAATTCATTATAAATCACAGGGTGTTCTTGTCACACCTAAATGGAAACCAACCATCCGAGAAAGGCCCACAGTGTACACCCTACACCATTCTGGGAAAATTTTCAAACAACTGGAACCTGATCAATGGATAATTTATTTTAAATAAAGAAAAACCATAAGAAAATATATTGAGTAGTATAACATTAAAAAAATTGTATGAAATTATGTGAAATAATATTCTTGGGAAATCCGCAAATGATACCAATAAATAACAACGTCATATTAGGAAACGTACACCCTGCTATGGATGAATCATAAAAAAAACTAGTTCTTGCCACACAAACATATCCGCGGGAGAATATGATCGCGGAAAACTAAAGGAAGGGAAGAGATCTCACATTAAATATCAATCAATCGCTATACAAAATTCCAAATATAAAATGAGACTATTAGGAGATGGTGGTAGTGACTCCAAGATCCCTAAGAGTTTTACTATGCCTAGGACTTTTTTTCTAACCTTTTATAACTACTTAAGACCATAAGGCCTTTCACCCAAATTTCCCATCACCACGGTGTGGGGCCTGCATCTACAAAACATTCATTTTCACAATAGATATTTCTCAAATTCTAGTTCCCTATTGGTCACACCCAATAAAGAAAATTTCCATTTGGATTAGGAAATTTATCCTCCATTATATAAATATCTACATCGTGGTTCTCCCTTAGTGAACCACCTAGAAACAACCAGTCTCAATTCCACACAACCATTATCTTAAGTCCACCGGAACACATAAAATACATTATAGGCCACAATACATGCCATAAAATTTCATTGAGATATTAGAAATCTAAAAATCATGGTAAGAATTGCAGTTCCTAAAATGAACCCCTCACCAAATAAAAAATTTAAATTTCCTCTTAAATTCATAACTTGAAAATGGTATGTGTCTTTACAACCTGCACGTAATAGAACTTCTCTTTCTCAAGAAGCCTGAGAAATACTTCAACAACTAATTTTCCCTATCTTGGTCTATAATTCCTAATTACCGCATCACATTATATTATAAATAATAAAATAAACTTACAATATGAAACTCCAAAACGAAAACATTATTTATTTAAAACCATGTTATTGCTTTTATCTATCACTAAAACACTAAGATAGTGCTTATCTATACCTATCATTATCAAGAATCTATGGACTTCTAATTCAATTCATCTTTAGGATCGTGGATATCTACATTGTACATATGCTCTCATAAGGGTAGATTATAATCTACAGTTCATCCATCCATCATAACATACTACTAAAAAATATTATCAGGGGTCTATCGACCTTCTCTCTATTGATTCCAACTCACCAAACCAAATTTCATGTGAAAACACTGGTCACTATTTCTCTAGATGATTATTTTAAAAGACACATCATTGTATCTTCAGATAAAATTTCACTCCACCCACACATTATTCTTAAACCATAAGAGGCAGCATGATACCATCCAAGTTCCCACACCAAATTTTAGACCCAAATACTAGTGTAATCCCATAATTGGATACTCATCCAACTAAATCATCCTTCATGATCACACTCTAAGCATTGGAATATATCTAGTATATGTCACACATGGATCACATCAATACTATACTAGGTCCATTTAAAATATATATACTCTATTTGGTATCAAAAATGTATCTCAAATCAATTATTCAACAAGGAACCAGAAAGAATTAGATTTATCTATACGCTGGAATCCAATAGAAATCTCGACTATCTGTTTATGGGTCTCATCATACCCGATACACTACCAATATGAGGGTTCGACCAATATATCCTATGAACTAATCATTACTACATATAATGTATAGACTCCTTAGTATCGCTCAACCTTGAGAGCCACCATGAAATAATAAATGCAATATATTCCAAAATTATTGAGAATTTCATCAACAACATCCACTAAAATTTCATATATAATGTGGGACATAAAATCCAATGACTATTGGTGCACTCCCACTCTATGGATTTACTTTCACTACACCTTGATTTAAACCTTAGTAGGTTTCATCATATTTTTGTGTCACTCCTCCCAATCCATGGTAATCTATTCGGTCAACCTGACTAGGGTCAAACCTGGATTGGTAATGTCACTACAACTTATCCTTTTTTCATGTCTCCACCACTATAGAGGTATGTTTTAAATTTTTGTCAAAACCATAGAAATTAAAGGTCACAAGAATTTCAAAAAGAATTGGTCCACATCACACACATTAGCACTCACAAATTCAAAATTTAGGATAGTATTGTGAATAAGAAATGTGTTTCACCTTGATCTCATCTAATCTCAATTGTGAATTCTACCACAACACCTAATAGAATAATTTGATTCATTCACCTAAGAGTTTCACATAATCAATCCAAGGATCATTTACAATAACCACCAGACATGCCCTTGACATGTTGGTCTCATAAATCTAGAATCACCCTCGACACACCCCTTCAAAATCAAGGTATTACTTCATTTACCATGGCACACTGCATGATATCCCTCTAAATTAAATCATTTCAAAAATCACAAGAATCCACCTCTAGTCTCATATTTCACCCAAAATTGATTCCAAAATCAATAGGTTCTGGTACTCAACCAGTCCTACACTCCAAAACCAATCCTAAATACAAAAACATATGAGTTATGGGTGCTGCTCCAAAAATATAAGGCCAAAAAATGAATGTATCATAAATCAAGTCATGCCTCCCACATACCAATCTCACCACTTAAAGAATCAACACATTTTGATCATATTTAATGTCACTAACAATCCTGAATTATATCCTCTCTTAGTGTACCTTCATAAATTCCATATCTCATCACGACCTTAATACCCAACTTACTAATACATTGAGATGAATCTTGAGGAAAATGTCCACTCCCACCTAGCCTATAATCCATATATCACATAATCCACAAATCACACGATACAAAAATCTATTCACATCTCAATTATCATGTGACAACTCATGTTTGTGCATACACTTATTAAGGGTTTTCACATGTATGTATCAAGAATCACATACCATGTCCTCATCCTATTGGGGAACTAATCCTCATCAGACATATATATATATGAGATCACACTCTCAAAAACTATTATCTCATCTCTAGTCAAATTTACATAATTTATTCGTATCATTGAAATCCGTATCTAATATAACATACTCATATTCTTTAATTATGTAGAATAAAATAAATAATCTATATGGTTAAACACAATATAGGTTATTGTGGGAACTCAAAATAATCATGTTTATTTTCTTTTCAAAATTAGTACACCAATCACCCAAAAGGTTTTTATCTCTATGGAAATGTACCCATCTACTATGGCCACTACTCATTCATGAAAAGACATTTTGTATTGTTCTTATTAACAAGGACCATCTCACCATAGATCCACATGACCAATTACCAGATAAAATATACTATTGTTTAACTGAGTAAAATGATGAGAATAATTTAAATGATAAAATGTTCTATATGTTAATATTTACACATTAATCAACTGAACCCTATCGTGTTAGTTATATCAACCACAGGCAAGAATATATATGTCATGTGAATCTAACATGAAAAATATAAAGAATGAACTCTTGAAACTTCCCATCAGAGCATATCTAAAATGATTATAAATCATAAATATATAAATTCTAGTATGTCAGCATATGTTAAATATTACTTCCATAAAAATAAATTCCAATAAAATAAATCCCATATCCAGATAACATAGAACTAATATTGTCAAAAATTGCTTGAAACAGCAGTTTGATATCCACAAAAGGTTTTGAAACATTCATATATCACGTATCTACTATATCCCAAATATTAATAAAAAACTCTAATACAACTTTATAAGGTACAACAATCCCAAATTAATCAGCATGTTTTCAAATTGGGGGTCTCTACACGACCATAAGAGCGCCTCCCCATAACCCAAAGGGCCCCAACTAGTAGTGAGGGTTTATGATGATAACATGGGGATATTATAGCATAGTTATAGATTAAAAATTGAGTATGTAACTAAAAATAATCCAGATAAAATACTCAATATATTAGAATGTAATAAAACCCAATCAGGCAATAAAAACATTCATGTGGAAGCTATCAGTTACACAGACTAATCGTCTAGACAGCAAAAAATGATTGATCACCCAGTGGGATGATAACACATAAAACTAAAAAAGTCATAAAAATACAAGATTATTTTCTATTTTCCTCAATAATATCACAAATTTTCCCAATATATAATCCAAATAATCCCACTCAATCAAGAAACTCCAAGGCATTGCAAAATATGGACCTATGATCAATGAAGTTTGTTCGGGCACCCATGTTTCATGGAAGCCTGGGAAGGGTGTGAGTATAACTCATTATGAAATCACTAACATGGTCTCTGATATAAGTGTTAAATACAGTTCATTATCATCAAATACTGATAGAGTAAATATATATAAGAACTACTATTATAATGTGTAAATAAAAACCCATTTCGATACATAGGTTTGTCATGACACCTAGGATTGGATATACCTGCTTAGGTAAGTGTGGGAGTGTCTCTAAGAACATCACATAATAATACCAAGTAGTTCTAGTGTCTGCATCCATGTAGTAGCAAGTGAAAATAATAATTCCAAGCATGCTATCCTAGGGAATTGAATAGTATCAAAAACAAGCCGATTCCTAAAAGAAATCCTATGAAATCTAATTGTTACATACATGCATTAAATTCCTATGGGGATGAACATAGAAAATATATATAAATGAGGGATACTCATTGGATCTTGGTAAAATTATTGGAATCCTAGGTATGAATAATCTAATTCCATGGATATTTCACATGGAATTCTAAATAGATAGTAATCTGAGCTGAATTTAAGAGGATTTAAAAAGGTATTCTAAACATAAAGACATATATCCAAATACCCAAACATACCTTAGACAATCCATTTCATTAATAATATCTTTAAAATCCTCAGTAAATAAACATACATTCTATATATAATAATATTTTATTTATATATATTCTAGGCAGTGTATCCAAGCCATAATATATTATAAAATACATCTCAGATGGGTTATTTATCTTCCCATACCTATCCCACACACCCAAGGCCAGACTCTCAATTTTAGGACGTATCATCATCATTATAGCCATATTAGGCTCTCAGAAATGATTCATGATCTATGGTGACACCCAAAATCCTCACTAACCATCCCTATACTAACCCCTTTCACGGATTACATAACACTGGTCCCCACGGCAACAACCCATAAACTACATTGTGTCATGAACACACTATCTGGTTTCTTTACTCTCAATATCATATCTCTAGTAAACACCAACCACTAAAAGGGAATGAAATACCTTATCACCATCATGATCATATTATAGACTCCCTAGCCTCATAGACTAATCCACATCGGTATCACTAAAGAATGATGACTTAATTCCCTTCTAAAGTCCCAAGTCACCCTATATAGGTACAATCACACAACCTATCATAACCTACATAGGGATTATCCACCTCGATGCTGAAATTTTAATGAGGGAAGAAACACCTACCTACTCTATAAATATCTAGTCAAATGAATATAAGGTATCAAAATTAATTTCATGACTTACGTGGGCCAATCATTCCAATTCATTTCTCATCCATGCACAAGGAGTCTATGAGAACATATACAGTTCTTATATGATTACTAATCCATTTAATTATAACACATCTGGGTTAAAGAACCATATGTATTAAATTTATAATCATGGACTCAGTCATTGGTGGATGAGGCATTAAACTAGTGCACAACATCCCTCGTGGTCCTTGACATGTTGTTCATTACATTCATTGGAATTTAATTTTAAATAAAACAATTTATCTAAAAGAAAGGGAAAATATCAAAAAATTGTGTGATAGTTTATCATAAGAATATAATGAAATTAATTTACCAAGAATGGTAGTTTATAGGGACCGCAAACCTCAATTTTAGAGTCGTTCTCTTTTTATTATAGCTCAAATACTCTCACTCAAATTTTTACAAATCCAACTAGCTATATTAAATAAATACAAAGATAAAAACAATATCAAAACATAAATAATTAATTAATTATGACCATTTATAATTAAATATTCAATTCATGATCAATTTCTCATATAATTTTTAATAGACACAACACCTAATAATTTGATATGTAACCTTTTCTCATTGAAACCATAGCCATCCACCCATTTAAGGCTCATGGAAAACTCCAAAAACCATCATGACATCCTATCTAAATTAATGAAATTTAGTTAAATTTTTTTTAATTTTTTTACTATTTTCATAATTTAATTCAATTTATTATCAAAATGCATAAAAGCCAAAAATCTCATCAGGCATCCCCATAATTCCAAAAAATTGACCTACCACCCATAGAATTTCAATGTAATAAACAATACACTATTCTCATTATAATATTGAACAATCATAACCCATGAAATAGGTACTTTATTTCAATTAAGGAAACCCCATAGGAAAATTCACTGCTTGTGGAAAATTCAATTAATGGTCATGAAACAACATGTGTTCTTCCTCTCAAAATATCCATAAACAATTTCTAGAAAAATAATCATCACATCAAGATGATTCCACCAGGATCTAGTGGAGTCCAAAATTAATGATCAATCCACACTACACCCAAATTTAGTAGAATAACAATCAAGGAAAAGTTTATTATCATAGATCACATATTAAACAATAAGTAATCACCATCCAAAACACCACAAATCAAAGGATACATGATGTAAAATGATGGTTGGTGTCAATGATAACTCCTATAGTCTGAATGTGCATGAGAGAGAGCAGGGGGTGGGAGAAAGGGTTCAAAACCCTTAATAATCAAAGAGTGGAAATGATAAAAATGAAAATTTGTACAAACATGGATAAGGAACCAAAGAATACACCACATCAAGGTGCAACTCTGGGAAACCACTACGGACCCAAAAACATAGATGTCCATGGAAAAGACTTCAACCCACAATTTCACCATTTATCATAGAGGGTTTCTACCTCATAGCACTGAAAGCTACACAGTGTTGTGAAATAAATGGTCCATATAAGTGTTTATGAGGAGAACACCATGAAAAGGGAGACACTATTTCAACCACCCAACACCCACCATGTGGTCCACTGTGATAGCTTCGAACATAATTTTCCAATAATTTCATCATTTAAATAAACTATTAACTTATAATAATTCTCACGGCCTTTTAGTTGTAGTGATTTTTATTGTTATTAAAAAACAATAATTAATAAGTCTCATGGATTTCTCAAATCATGGAAACTTTTCCCATTATATAATAAACAAGTTAATCCATCATAAATCTTCATCATCTCTGAAAAATTATCAACACATGATATTTTCTTCTAGATATATCATGTCTGATATTTTTCATTATAATGTGTTGATGTGGAATCCTAAGCAGGGTGAAAAAAACACTATATAGGAAAATTAATACCATAAACTATCATAAAATAAATAGGCTGTTAATAATATGGTATTAAATAAATGATAATCCAATAATTATATAAAAATTATCACATGAACTTGAATGAAATCCATGGTTAACAATATAAGTAAATACATGGACAATAATAATTGATTTCATGGGTATGTAATTCATAATGTATGAATTTTCATTTCATTTTTAAAATATGTTACATATCATCATGTATTTATGATAATAAATTTACTTGTTTTCCATACTTTAATTAATAAATATAAATTATTTCAGAAAGCATACACCAAATAATCGAGATGATTATTCTAATGAGACTAAATGATGCATTGGGAGGATATTGTGGGCCCTGACCATAATTAATTATGTACAATTTATTCATAGTTTTAATTAATGAAAAAACTAGAAAATACCTAATAAAATTCAATAGTAATCAAAAAATATATATTTTAATAGAAATTAGATATATTTTCAATATTTTATAAATAAATATATGGAATATATTTCTATGAATGATTTTCTAAAACTAACACCATATAGAGTAATGGGTGTATTATTAAGTAAATAATATCCAAAAATAAATCAATGTACGGGTCTCTAGGTGATTAACTTTCAAACAATAAATTGGAAAATATGGTATTCACATAGGAAACTCATTAGAATAAAATTGTATCCTATACACAGGGGATTATTAGGTATGATAAAAGTTGTAATTGATTTTAATTAATTTAATCACAAAAAATAAATTAGTATGATATAATTTATAAGTTAATCCATGACGTAAAATATTAGGGGTGATAAAAACCATTATTCTATGAAAGTAGTTCAATAAGATGCATTACCTAGCCTAAATGGTCCAAATGCATTCAATTTTTATTTATTTTAATAACCCCACTATCAAGGGTGATGGGGATACCTTAAAAGGCCTGAAGGCTTAAGTGACAATTACATAACCTGTATGTCTTAGAGGAAATCATCTAGAAGAGAGTATTTAGAACTACCCCTCCTAGAAAATGTTGTAATATCCTTACTCCAGCTTCGCAAGGCTGGTCAGCTAGTTGTCTTGTGCAGAGCAGCCCATCCCAATTACCGATGGTATTTCCATACACTCTTAATCTTCCAATTATGGTTAGTTCTACTCTGGTGAATGCGTCTGCTCTGAATCCTCATCTAGATCCTTGTCCCTTGTAATCTGATTGGTTGCATATACATTTTAACATGTGTCATGAAGGCCTTGGGGGTCCGATGGCCTTAAGGTGGCCCAAAGGCCCTGAGAGACAAATTTCCTGAAATCCGTGGGTGCCCTGAAGTCCTTTCAGGACCCAAGGTCCAAACTGGTGGCCCGAAGGCCAATATGGATGAATAGTTCCATCTACTATAGTACTTAATAGTTCATGCTATATTATTGACACACTCCTGCAGAAATTTTCTCCAACAAGATTTTATCTCAGGAATCACAGATGCACTTGTCGAGTCCTCACCAACCAGGCTGAGGATCTTCTCTAATAACATTCATTATATCTCAATGAATTGAGATTTGGGATATCAGAATCCATTATAGGTTAGGTAAAATTTCAATAAACCACCTTTAAAGAGATATATTGAAATTGAACTTCAAATACCATGAAAAAAATAAATTCATGTTATAATATATGAAAATGGAAGTATACCCTCTATTCAAAAGAAATTGATCTTATAATACAAAACATAAATCACATAAAATTATTTGATATGTAAAACCCTTATGAATTATTGTATAAATAGAATAAATAGGATATGATGTATGGATTTACAGATAAACATTAAAATAAAATTAATGGAACTTAAATTGAAATACAAAATTTCAATGATGAAATACATATACCATATAAAATAATTCTGGTTTAATGATATCAAACATTTCTCATTGATTTAAAAATTATAAAAAAGAAACCCTTAAAGCATTGGTAAATTTTAAATTTAAATAATATGAAGTTTTTTTAATTAAATAGACTTGTATATCCAACTAATGAAACATAAATTCTGATAGATAATTAAATTTGGTTGTAAGTATACCATAAATAGTTTTTGTGTAATAGTAAATATGTCTCTAGGATTAGAAGTTCATACAAAGGACCCTTCACTTTAATCATGTTTGGTAGAACATGTTATATCCTAATATGTAAAAAAAATAACTATCTTGATAAACTATTTTAGAAACCTAATAATATTTATAATCATTTATAAACATCTGTAAGAATTGTTTATTACAGATTTATTAAATATATTTTATTTTCATCATCAAATATTATTAGTTTGTATTTTTTTAGTATAGATATTTTTATTTATTTTTTGATTCTAGAACATGGGGAGTAGATTTAGGAGACACTATGTTCTATTTTTCATCTATATAAGGATTTTAAATGAATAGAGAAATGTCATTCAAATGATCTTCTTTTATAAGTGAATAATTTTTTTTTGTGAAAACTCATTACTTTTTCAATGAATTCATTATACTATTCAATGGTAAATCATTCTAAAAGTAGTAAATAATGAAATTTGGGGCGATATAATTATGTTAAATCCACTTCCATTCAGTTTCAAACATGTTTTAAACACGTTTAATTTCGTTTACAAATATATTTTTATATTTTCCATTCCGTTTTTTACATTGGTAACTACATTCCACCCATGTAATTTATATTTTATTATAATTATATGTGAACCCATCATATAAAATTTTGATTTTATGAAACTGATTTTAATATATAGTATAGTGTAGTTCAGTTTCTAATTAAGATAAAATAAATTTTTAATTAAAACATTTAAAATATAGGAAATCTCTATTTTAGAAAAATGTGGTTTATCCATTTAGTTTTGTTAATATTATTTAAAATTAATTACAAATTAAATGACTGAAATTATACTTGTATATATGTGTCAGGATCAAATAAATTTAATTATAAAAAATAAATAAATTTGATTTATTATATAAAAATTACATAACGTTGATAATATTTTTTTTTTGAAAATAACCCTTCTACCATTAACAAGGTCATTAACTCTAATCCTAGTAATAATACTTTTATTCCTAAAAAAGACATTATCATTTTAAAATAATATAAAAATGTTCGTATAAATTATGAAATCCATTTTATTAGATTAATTATCTATATATATATAATATTTTTTAATACAAGTAAAAAATAGTTTTTACAGTGAAATATTATTTAAGGTCCCAAAAACGTTAAACATGGATCTTATAAATTGAACATCGTATTTTAAGTTAATCAATTTATAATGTAAATTTATTTTTTTCTATTAAATATTTTTATATTTTTCTAATTAATACTTTCATCATGATAATGTTATAATCATTATAATAATAGTAAAAATTGAATTTTTTATTATTTACCTAAAAATAAATTTCTCTGAAAATCCGTGAAATTTCATATTAGCATACAAATATTATATTGAATAGAAAAATGAAATCAATTTTTAAAATTATAATTCTAAATTTTTGGGATTTAATTTTTAATTAAAAACAGAAAACATTAATGATAATTGTTTTCATAGGACAATAACTTTTAAAAATATCATTTATTTTTATTTACGATTAGTTTCTAATAAAATAGGGGTAAAAATATTATTCATATAAATAATAAATTTTATCCATAATATATTTAGTATCTTAAACTAAAGCGAATAAAATCTCCTTTCTGAAGGGTTACATTTTAAATCATAAATCAATATTATATGTTTTATATATAAATTAAAGGAATTTTAAAAATAAATTAGTTCGAATAATGAAATATTTTTATATCTATATATATTTTATAATCCAGTCTCCTCTATTTTTAATTTAAAATTTTGTGACTATATTTTAATGGTTATATATTGTTTTATGGTTAATTGAGGTTCGGTTTACTATGTGTCATCATTTAGAAGGAACATTAGGTTTCAAAGGAAGATATATATTAAAATCTTGGTGTGTTACATCCCCCACCCCCATGTAAATTTCGTCCACACAATTTTAAGCATCACTTAATAATAAAAATAGTGAAGGGTATCAAAAATATGGACATTACACTATATAAAATTTCTAAGTAGGTGTCTAGATTAATGATTATGAACCCCATATTTTACCTCAACCATGTTTACCAAATGCTTCTATTTTTAATTATAAACTCATTTATTTTTTCAAAAAAATTCACATACATGATTTTTGATTCATTCCTTCACCATCTTTCATAGTCGTACTTCCATGAGACTCCATCCTTATCTTCATTAGTGTGTTTGGTAGTTTAAATATGTTCCCAGTAGTAATAATATTTTCAGATAATTGGTTAATAATAATCACTAAGTTTTTCACTCTATATCCAATACCATTTAAATTCTCATTGAGACAATTACTATAACACTCCAACATTAATTATAGTAAGTAATCTTTTCATTCAAATGAAAATATAGTTTTATGTAATTAGATTCATACAAAAATGTGATTAAAACCTAAAATCCAAAATTCTATAAACCAGTGTTTATAAAATTAATTTATTTTCCAAATTTATGATGTTAGAAATTTCGTAGGGTGAATTTTTTTGGTTTTTTCAGAAATAGTTGATTTTTGGGTGAATAGTGAAAACACTAATTTTATAAATATTTTCACTTTTTAGAGATTATAATGATATAATAATTACTTTAATGTTTATAAAACATTTTTTCTATAATCAATATATATTCAATATGTAATATAATGAAAATAAAAAAAATAATCATTAACTTAGAGTATTATTCATAATATTTTGGAGATTTATTTATTGTTCTGGTTCAAATAAAAACTATATTCTGGTATTCTCTCTTAATCAGGTATTTAAGCGTATCCCATCAATTTTGTTTCACACGAACTATTATTATGTATCCATTTAATTTACATAATCCAATTAATTAAATTTTAATTACATTTATACTTTACTTTTCTATAAAATCATTTTTAGGATTAATAAAAACATTTTTCTATAATATTTTTCATTATATTCTACCAATATATAAAAAAATAAATTTTTAAAAATTATATAAATTTAATATTATAAAATTTATTCCATATATTAAATCATAATAATTAATAATTGGTAATAATTTCAACATAATTTTTTCTCATAATGAATACTACGGTAAATATTTATCACCATAGGTAAGGGTAAAATGAGTTAAACTAATTAAAAATATAGGTATAAATATTCTAGATAACATAAAATAGGCTATTAAAAAATTATAGTTTAGTTCATATTTAAACTTATAATCATCAAATATATTATAATTTTGATCCACCAAATTTGAGTAATAAATATATAATATAATAAATTTTGATGTATTGACATGTTTTCCACCTACATCATTTTTAAAAGGGAACTCCATCTCCTATATTATATACACTAATTGTGATAATTAAATCAAAAAATATATACCTATATACCTTCCAAATATCCCTATATAAATCATAGATTTCCTAGTATAACCAAAATACAACTTCATGAAGGCTTAATATAAAAAGAAAAAAAGGATACAAAAAAAGTAGTATATGTTCTTACAGTGCTTCCTCAAGGTACTTTATTCTTTTAAATACAATAATTATTTAATAAATATATTAACATAATTAAATTGTTATATTAACCATACTTGTATTTTTTTATGTTAATTTTTCATCCACATTATATCTCCATTCCATCCTATGGAAAATAAATACATCGCTTGTCTCTACGTAATTCATAACATCTCCACATAGCGTTGTAATTTTTTTATAAACACTTAAATTTGATGGATATACAAATAAAAATACTATATATATATATATATATTATTTATGAAATTTATATTATTAAAAAATATAATATATCGTATACTTTCTTACCCTTCCATCTATTATAGAATGATAACATCATTTATGAATATTGGTGGACTACCACCTCCACAAAATAATGGGATATTTTCTATATTACAACATTGCTTGGATGATTCTAAAATTTTATATAATTAAAATAAATATTGGTTAAAAATGTAACATTATTTTTATTATAAAATTATTTCATAATATACTTAACCATGGTCAATATAAAAATTAATATTCTATAAATTGAATGAACAATATTAAGTGTGTTTGGTTGGAAAGACTACAGTGATGACACAAGAGGGGGGTGAATTGTGTTCTTTTAAAAAAAATCATATTTTTTTATTCAAGTTAATAGAATATTATAATTAGTATTGTTTCTGTAATAGATTATATGCAGTATATGTGAATAGAGAACAAATCACAAAAATTAATATTTGTTTGGGGAAGAACGATCCCCTAGTCCACTCCACCATTCAAACTCTCTACAGTCTTAGTGAATTACACTAGTAAGTTCCTCGAATCATAAGTTTGACCCAAAACTAAGTTCAGGAAATATTTTCCCATAAAAAGTAAGTCCTATAAAATAGAGACTTCTTGTTCTTTTACATGGAACCGATAAAATCACAGCTAAGTGCGGGATGTTGACAGTCCACCATGACTGAATACAAGTAGCCAAAACTCAAGATAGATAAGTTGTAGTTTCTTGAGAAATAGGATTAGCTCACAGTTGAAACAACACACAACTGAAACAATATGGATATTCTTCTTCATAAGAATAAAACTCTTGAAATATATTTGAAGACATCTATTTGGACAAGAGATATTTTATTTTATGAACCATAACAAAATTAGAGCCTCGGTTTTGTAGATTTTAATATGTATATCTCCAAAATGTACTCCCAGTTTCTAACATGCTTGATTGTTATAGTGAATAATAATATATACCAGAAAAAAATTGACAAATAATATTAACACAGATATCTTATAATTATTAACCGATCTGTGGTTTTATAGTTAATACTCAGATAGATATATAATGATAAATATCTTGTAGAGTTCTAGACCTGCAAAATATTCCTGATAAAAAAAGTAAATTCAAATTCAAAAAATACATCTTAGAGTAATTGTATCTTCCATTAATATTTATAGAGAAAATATCCACTCTAAATGACTCATAAAATCATTTAAGATGAGATTCGAATTAGTTGAAATCCACCATTAAACCACCCTCACATTCCGCAATGACTGCTGCAAAAACTCTAATAAAGGCGTATATTCAAATTATCGACGTTGAAAAGTCAAACATAAGGACCAAGCACAAAATGAAAAATAACAAAAATTGGGTTCAACATCATAATTTAAGATTGATGATCTATATGTGTATCCATGCCAGTATTGATATCTGACCATATAATTGGTTATCCATATGTTCACTTTTCCCAAACATAAGGTTGACAAAATAATATTTATTACAAAAGTATGTTTGATGATCTGTACGTTTGTAATGTTCCTACTTATATTGGGTTATTTAACCATAATATTTCTTTCTGAAAATGAAAGGTTCTTATCCAAATGTATTGTTCCCTAACAATATGTTTCCTCAAATGCATGGTTAATTAACCATACACACTGATCCTTCAACATAAAAGTATGTTAATTTTCTAAATGTTACTTTCATTTACGTATTGAATAAATAGTATTTCTAGTAAATGAAAAATTGTGAGCAATGTTTCTAGAATATTCTTAAGAAAATTCTGAACACATTAGAGAATATTTATAACAAATAAATAGTTGAATATTATTTCCATATAATAATTATAAATAATATAAACTTGTTGAAATACACTCAAAATGAAATCATTTGTATAAAAACAAGGGTATTTGTGTGCATCAAAATCAACAATATTGATATATTATTGTTGAGTCAATACATGCCTAGCAATCGCCCCCTTTTTTATGATCACAAAACCCATAAATTAAAACTATAATATTACAAAAATAATTTAGAATTTGTAAACATTAAATAAAATTCAATTCAATTTGACAGAATTATTTCGATAAGGAAAAAATATCTAAAGTTCTCCCCCAAAGGTAAATGTCGAAGAAATGTTGTGTTATCTAAATTTATCCACCTTTTCATGAGATAAAAAATATAATCTAGAAACAGACTAAAAACATTTAATATTGAACAGATTGATAAGTAAATGTTATAAGTAACTGTAATGAATAAAGAGAATTATATTTTTGACTACCATACCAAATTCAAAATGAAGTTAAAAAATGAAATATAATATATGGAAATATAAATAGTTCATTTATCAATAAATATAGTAAATCAATAAAGTTTTTTTCTAATAAACAAAAACAATCATTTTCATGGTTCAAGGTAAGAGAAAAAAGAGGCTTAGAATTGGCTGGATTTGAATTTAGAATGGCTTCAAACATCTCCTTTAGCCCAACAATCTGCAATTTTAGATTCTTTATCAAACTTTATCCTAGATGAATTATCCTTATCCTAGAATGTAGACATTTAGAAACTCATGAATACATTCCTCTTGCTTCATGAACAAATCCAGCATTTCTGAAAACTGTATCAACATCAATAAAATTCTAGGCACTCCTGGAGTTAACTGATCAACAAGAAATTTCTTATTTTCCTATAAAATTGAAAAAGGTGAACTGTTTATTATAGGGTATTGATGATGAGAATTTATGTCTTCCATAATAGATGTAATTTCATGAAATATTTTAATCAATTATGGACTTTTAGCAGAGGTAGGAGTAGAAGTACTGGCCCAATTCACTGAACCTATTGCTGATTCAATCTAACTTCCCATGTACCACTTTAAGTATAAAAAATCTATTTTTGAAAAATATTCAGATATAAAATTCTCAATATCATTTAACATGTCTCTCTTAAAGGCATCAAAATCCTTTCAAGATACAGTATTCTCATTATGTTCTTGGATCTTTTTATTTTCAATTTGAAACTCCTTCCAAAGAGTGGAATTCTCTTACGAAGACTGGTTTAATTTAATCAAAATTTCATCAACTTAATGAGATAATGAATTACATGTCCCCTCATCTGAATTCACATCATAATTTTCACCATCATTAGGAAAAGGATCTGCAAATTTTTTCATTACAATTTATTCAGAAGAAAAAGGATGATTATCTAAAACTTCAATCTGAGAATGATAAATACGATCTGACTGTACCAAAATCTGAACTAAAATCAAGGGATTAATTTTTGTAACTTATTCGTATAAAATATATTGTTTTTAATAGATTCTAGTTCACTAACTTCTTCTCTGACAAAATTTGATTGATCATTTTCAGTTTGATTATTATTTTCTTGATATATTTCTACCGGAAGGCTCTCTTGTACCTGTTCATTCACCATAGGTACAATAGAAATCTCTCTATCTTCACTCTCTACTAGAATTCCCTCTTTTCATAACTGTTTATTCCAAATTAATTGATCATGTTTCTTCTCCAGAATCCATCATTTTCTCTTCAAAATGAGGAGAATTTCTTTTTATTTTTTTCATAACAATTCCCACTTGAATCTATTCTCCCTCTTCTTCTGTGTTAAATATCAGCCTTCTTTGAGTTGGTTGTGAAACTGCATCTATTCGTGATTCAGCTACACCCTCTTATAGAATACCTACATTCTCCCCCTGAGAAATAGCTCATGAGCTCTATTCTTCATCATCTCTAAAAGGAAAAATATTTTTTATGGTGCTCTAGATGAATCCAATATTTCTATGTGTTTCATCATTCAAAATATTACTATGATGATATTTAACTCTTTCATCAACTATTCTGATCAAGTCCTTCATAAATAATATCCTTTATATTATTATTCCATCCGGATAGAAATCCATTCTTTCATATAGATAATTGTAGTAATGAAGATATCGAAATATGTATTATGGAAAATTCAATTAGATATCACTTAAAAAAAGAAACATGATATACATGTCTATTTAAACGATGTTCTTCATCTCATCCATTCATTGTGCTATTTATATCTGAATAAACATCACCAGAATATTTTTCTCAGCCTATAAATCCTTGAAAAACAACTTTTTGATGTGTTTCAAGTTGAACAGAAAAGATATAATTGATTTAGAATAATGTTCCTTATTTGAAATTGATTTAATATCTTAATTAAAAACTCATTCATGTGGGAAGTGAAATGTTTTTTCAACATCAGTAGATAAAATAGAGAAATCCCTATCTACGAGACTTGAAAATATCATATACATTGAGTCTTAGAAAATACTGTACACACATAGGAAAATAGTTCATCTCTACCTCATAATTAAATTATGAGTTGATGTAATTGAAACCTATCTCGAGTTCTTGAAATTCCAAATCATGTTTCAGGATTATGTTTGTCTAATATAGCCAAACAGGATCAACCAATTTTCCGTAAATAATTTTTCATCCTATAAATCTTTTTCAACTTCGGTAACGTGATTCTCCTTCTTTGACTCTCTTAGTTTTCTTCATTTTTGTAGATTTTAAAATCTAAGGTTTTCTCATTCAACGGTTTGTAAGGATGAACAAAGATTGAGTGTGAGGCGAATCGTTTTTTGGGAAAACAAAGGGTTTATAAGAAGAAGTTTTCCTAACAGATGACACATTTCCTCATTTCTCGTGTAGTAGAGTAATTATGACAAAAAAAATTAATAATTACATGGAATAAATAGATTTATGATATGATATATTAACTAAAATACTTTAAGATAAAACTAAGAAAACAAGATAGAAATAAATTAGGCGAAAAATAAATTACAACTAAATAATAGTAACTAAAATAATATAATAAATAATTAAATAAAAATAATTCCCCCTTAATAAAATAAAAAATAATCCATGGGATGTGGTTTAGTAAAAATTTCATCTAATTGATATTTACTGTAAACAAAATCTAGACATATATCCTTTTATAGAACATGATCTCTTTGAAACTGATGTAAAATATCCATATGCTTAGTTTTAGAATTACTTAGGGGATTTTTTGTAATGTTTATATCACTTTTATCGTCACATAAAATAGGTGTATTATTGAAATTAATTCCATAGTCCATTAGAGTTTTTTCATCTACGCCACTTTTACATATCATCTACCTGCAGATAAATACTCTGATTCAGTTATTGATAGCGCAATCGAGTTTTTCTTCCTATATGACCATGACACTAATGTTTTACTTAAAAAGTGACAGGTTCTTGATGTTCTTTTTCAATATAATATACATCCTCCAAAATATACATCTGAATATGATAATAAATTAAAATCAAAAGTATTTTTGTAAATATGAGATTGAGAAACTGTTTATTTTAAATATCGGAAAATCTTTTTAACAATAGCAAGATAGTATTATACTCTATTTGATTGAAATATTTCACAATGAGATATTGAAAACATAATATTAGGTCTTATTAAAGTAATATATAGTAAAATTCCATTCATACCTCTATATAACTTGTTATCCACTAGTTTTCAAGATTCATCCAAATCATGATTAATATTAGTACACATGGGGGTTGAATATGTCTTGTTGTTATTTAGAACAATCTTTTTCAATAAATCATTAATGTAATAACATTGATTTAACACATTTACAATGTAATTTTGATAAATTTTATGTCTAAAAAAATTTAATTCTCCCATCATTCTCATTTGAAATTCATTATTCATATGTTCGGAAAAATCATTACAACGTTTTTTATTTATTGATCCAAAAATAACATCATCGACATAGATTTGAACTAATAAAAAATTAGAACAATTTTTTTTTCTTAAATTAGGTTTGGTCTACAAGATCAAAATTAAAACCATTTTTCAAAATAAATGAACTCAATCTTTCATACCAAGCTCTAGGTTCTTGTTTAAGGCCACAAAGAGCTTTAAAAAGTTTAAAAACAGAATCTGGTTTTTTGATATTTTTCCAAACTATGAGGTTTCTCAACATAAACTTCCTCCATTAAATATCATTTTGAAAAGGTATATTTTAAATCCATATGATATAATTTAAAAGTCATGTGAGATGAATAGGACAAAATAATACTAATTGATTCTAATCTAGCAACTGGAGCAAAGTTTTCATCATAATCTATACCTTCTTCTTGATTATACCCTTTGGCTAATAGTTTGGAATTTTTTCTAGTTTTAATCCCTTGATCATCTTGTTTATTACTAAATACACATTTAGTTCCTATAACTATATAATTTGATGGACTTTCCACTAATTTACATACTTTTTTTCTTTTTAACTGATTTATCTCTTCTTGCTTTTCTAACATCAAAATTTCATCTTCTAAGGGTTCTTAAAAAGAATTAAGTACTTTCTTATATAGAAAAGTAGAATATTCTAGTAGGTTTCCTACACTTATTCTAGTATTTATTCCTTTGTCAAGATATATATAATAGTCTCTAAAGGGTGATGCTTTTGGATTATAGGTTGTCTAGGAAGAGCACATTTAGGTTCATCAATACCATGTTCTTCTCATCTGGATTGAATTTTATTCATATTTTTAAAATCATTTTTCACGTTATCAAGTCTCATGTTGTTAGTTGATTCATCTACTTCATCTGTTTGATTGTTATCATTATTTAACGAGTTAGTTTCATCAAGAATCACAAGAATTGATTCTTCAAAAATCCTTGAATTTTTATTAAACACTCTATAATATTTAGAAGATTCAAAATATCCAATGAATATTCCTTCATTAGCATTTGGATCTAACTTTCCAATATTATCCTCGGTGTTTCAGATATATACCATGCATCCAAAAACCTTAAAGTACTTTAACCTAGTCTTTCTGTTATTCTATAGTTCATAATGAGTCTTATTTTAAATAGGTTTAGTTAAAACTCTATTTATAATATAACATGTAGTGCTTACAACATCATCCCAAAAGTATGTAGGAAGTCTATATTCATTTAACATAGTTCAATACATTTTATGAATAGTTATATATCTTCTTTTAGAAATTCCATTTTGTTGATGTCTTCATGGTGCAGATAAGGTGTGTTTAATACACATGTTTGGAAAAAAAGAATTAAATTATTGATTTCCAAACTCTCCACCATGATCACTTCTTAATAAAATTAACATAAATCCTTTTTCATTTTCAACCCTTTTACAAAAACATTTTAAAATAAAAAAAGTCTCATTTAAGAATTTTTGGAAATATACCCATCTATATATTGAATAATCCTCAACTACAACATATACTTATAATTTACCAACCAAACATTCTATTCTAGATGGTTCAAACAAATTCATATGAATAAGTTCTACAGGTTTTGAATTATAAATTTTGTTAAAATATTTGAAAGAATAATTATGTTTCTTTCCAATATGACATGCATTGTAGAATCTATAACTATCAAATTTGAGACTAGGAAAATATGAAATTAATTTTTCCTTATATAACTTCTGTATTGAAAAAATATTATAGTGACCAAGTCTTGTGTGCCATATCTGTGTCTCGTTTATCATTGTAGATAAACTCTTCACTTGTATTTCATCAAGGAATTTAAATCCAATGTATAGATATAATCTTTGTTGGGTGCCTTAAATTTATGCAAACTGTCTTTAAAAATAGAACATGAATTATTAGAAAAATTAACACAGTATCCATCATCAAAAAGTTGAGAGATACTTATCATATTGTGATTTAATCCTTATACATAGAGTACTTTATTAATTGATATATTATTTGGATCTCCAAGAGTGGTGAGTCCAATGATTTTTCTTTTGTCATTGTCAGCGAAGGTGACTAGGAATCCATCTATCTTATTTAGTGTACATAAATTTAGTGAATTTCCACTCATATGTCTTGAACAACCACTGTCTATATTCCATATATATTTTCTCTTCTATGGCCTCTTACCTTGTCTTCTTCTTCCATTAAACACATATTATCTTTTAAATTCAATCCATCCATCTCTAAAACAAAGATTGATGAGCTGCTGGTGCCTCCAGAAACACTCCAGGTATCATTCATCGATTCTCTTCCATGGTTTTCATAATTAGTATTCTTATGGTATTTCTTGTTTATTTTTATTTTATTTTGTTTCAATTGGGGAAAAGAAGGACTAATATTACCCAATTTTCTGAATTCATAGCATCTAACCTCCCTTGATTCGTTCTCACCATTTTAAGGGTTTTCTTATTCCTCTCTTCTTCCAATAAAATTTACTGAATTTTATAGAAAATTGGGCCAACTCAATTTTTTGAATCATATGAGTCTGAATTTCTTTCTTCTTTTTTCATTTTTCTATTTTCTCTTGGGTTGTAACATTTAAATTAGTGTTATCCGTTTTAATTAGGACATTTTTATCTTAAACTTCATCTTGTATTTCAGAATTAGACATCATTAAATATCCAATCAATTATCTCATTGTTAGATTCTTGGTAGGTTGGCATTGTCAGATTGCAGTTGGAATTCAATTCCACTTTGCAGTTATAACACATAGAAAATTCAATGCTTGATCAGGTTGGCTGATATGCTCTGATAAGGATGTTATATTATTAACAATTTTTATTAGTCTTTCATTCATCTGTGTGATGCTCTCTCCATCAAACATTATGAAATTATAAAAATTTATTTCCACTGTATAATATCTCATTTTTCTAACATTGTCAGTACCTTTATAGGATACTATAGTTTTTTTCACATTTCATAGGATGTTGGGAATTGCGATACACAATTCAATTCATTTGGTCCAATACCACAAATAATAACCTTCATTGTTTTCAAATTCATATCATTCTCATCCTCTGTAGTAGTTGACCATGTTTCCGGTTTTTAGGAATATTGTATGGAGTACTAATCTTTGATTATAATTTAAATCCATGATTTTATAAGTAGATTATCATTCAAGGCCTCCAGCATCCATGATTCTCACAATTGAAAAATGGAGCACAATCCATTGGCATTCCATCCTTGAGAATATCCATTCTCATCACTAATATAGATCTTATTCCTTTAGCTAGATGTAGCTCTATTGAAAAGATCATCCTTTGATACCAAATGTTCAGTCAGAAAGACTACATTGATGACACAATAGGGGGTGAATTGTGTCATTTTCAAAATTTTATGATTCTATTGATTCACATAAATAGAAGATAATAATTGGTAGCACTTCTGTAAAAGAGTATATGCAGTGGATATGAAAATAGAAAAAAGAAAATAAATTTATTGTGGTTCAGGGAACAAATATCCAACAGTCCACTACACTAATCGCCATCTATGTAGGCTTTGTGAATTTTACTAGTAAGATCCTTGAATCAAAAGTCTGAACCACAATTTAGTGTAGGATGTTTTCACCCTTACAAATATAGCTTATAAAACAGAGCCTTCTGGCTCTTTTACTTGGAAACAATAAATCCAAAGATTAGTTTGAGAAGCTAACACTCCACAACATCTAAAAACAAAAGCTGGAACTCAACATAGATAATATTTTGTTTTTTTAGAAATATTTTTATCTCACAGTTGAATCCCCACACAACTGATAAAAGATCAACTTTCATATTTAGATGAATAATAATATTGAAATATATTTGAAGACATTTAGTTGGACAAGATATCTTCGATTTTAATAATAGCAACAAAAATAGTGCATCTTGTTTCTGGATTTGATTTTGTATATCTCCAAAATTTAGTCCATGTTTTTTAGATTCATGATTGTTGTAGCACATAAGAATTTTTATTGGAAAAAACATCAATGAATAATATTTACATTGATAACATAAAATTATTAACAGATCCGGGGGTTTTAAAGATGACACTCTGAGAGAGATAAAATGATAAATCTTCATCATGGTTTTAGATCTGCAAAATATGCCTATTAAAATGAGAGAATTCAAATTAAAAAAATACATATCAGAGTAGTCACAACATCCCTTAAGAATAGGAGAGAAAATCACCACTAGAAATGACTTTTTAAATCATCAAAGGAATGCTTTGAATCAATAAACATTTAGATTTAAACATCCCCTATATTCTATAAATCATGTTGCCAACAACTCAAATAAAGACGTAAATTAAAATTTCTGAAGATGGAAAGTCAAACATAATGTTCCCTCAAAAAACAACAAAATAACAAACATAAGTTTCAACATCATAACGTAGGGTTGATGATCCATACGTTTATCCCCATCAAAAAATATCTCTAAAGGTAACATTGATTATCCATAGGTTCACTTTTCCAAAACATAAGGTTGAAAATGTAAGGTTGATTACAAAATTTAGGTTGATGATCCATACGTCTGTAAAGTTCCATACATATGTAGGGTTCTTTAACCATACATTTTCTTTCTTGAAAACATAAGGTTATTATCCAAATGTAATTTTCATTAACCATACAATTCTTTAAATGTACGGTTGATTAACCATATGTGATGATCCTTCAACCTAAACATATGGTTTGTTTCATGCATTACTTTCTTTAATGTATTGAATGAATAGTATTTCCAGTAAATGACAAACAGTGAACAATGATTCCAAAATACGGTTAAGAGTATTCTGAAAACTTTAACGAATATTTATCACAAATAAATAGTTGAATATTATTTCAAGATAAGAATTATAAAGAATATAAATTTCTTGAAATTTACTCAAAATAAAATCATTAGTAAAACAAACAAGGGTATTTGTGAGCATCCAAATCAATAATATTGATCGAGTATTATTGAGACAATACATGACCAAAAATGTGGTCAATGTTAGTAATAACTATTCAATCAATGGATACCAAATTATTATAAAAGTACCTTAAAATGAAAAATGTATTAAAAAATTATTAATTAGGAATTTAATAAATTTAAATTAATTATTCATTAGGATATAATGTGTTCGACCATGTATAATTCTATGTTATGTGTTTATTATACATTCTAATTTTTTTTCAATATTGATTGTTATTAAATATCGATTAAAGGAAACTTCTAGATCATTAATTTTATCTTGGTATTTCAATTTTTTATTTTAATTTTTCAATATTTAGTAATTTATATGATCAATAAAATATTTTCATAAGAAAAATAGAACTTATTTCGTCTTTGGTCGTCAAAAGTTTTCTTCCATGTCCATGTTTTCTAAAATATTCTCAGGAATGTTATTTTTCATTATCAATTGATTTTTTAAATTCATAATCAATCATATTAGAAATTGTTTTCAAATTTATAAAATTAATATTATTTTCATTTTCTAAATGAGTGAATTTATTCTTCATACCAAAAGTGTGAAAGGATTATTTTTTTATGTTTAACACACTTACTAATTGTCCCACTATCAAAACCATTCTTTTATTTGAATATATAATTACATTTATCCATGGTTTTTTCAAAATAATTATATTTTCTCAATATTTTACAAATTTTTAATTAAAATGCTCTCAAAAGAAAAGGACACTTTTCTAATGTTTTCAAAGAATGGTTGAAATGTTCTTTTAAAATATTTTTAGTTAGGTTAAAATCCTTTGATGAAAATTATGATTTTTTGAGTTATACTCAAATGATAGTATCAATAATATAACAATGTAATGATTTTTATCATGTTGTTCTAGTTATCAATTGGGGAAATTATGAACATTTCATATGCTAGTTATTAAATATGAATGTTTATGTTGATTATATATTGAATTATTATTCATTTATTTTATATGATGTATACATTAGAATGAGTGATGGTTAAATCCTTTTATATCCCCTTAAATCATTGGTATGTCTCATAATAAAAACTAATTTGGGTATTTAGATAATTCCTTGCCAATTTATATAAGACTTATTATAATGATTCCATGAAATTAAGATTATGACGTCTAACATTTGGTATTCCATCATTATAAAAACTATTATTATTATCTATATAGGTATTTATGATGTTATATCATCCATGGATATATTCCCCTTATATGATATTCATCATATTGAATATTTTATTAGTTTCTATATCCTCCAAATAATTAATGCTTTATTTATTCTATGATATATTATGTTGTACTCCTTCCATTACTGAGCATCTAATCTCACCCTATTATTTTTTCTCATTTTATACCCTCTTAGAAATAAATTATCTAATATTAGAGCGTTATTAAACTGATTTAAAGTTAAACTGTTTTTAAGTCACTTGTGAGGTAAAATTAGGATGCCACATATGATTAAAATGAAAGAACATTAATCACAGAAATAAAATAAAAAATCATTATAGACAAGACTAATGTAATTGAAATTTTTCATCTTATATCACCCCCATTTTTGTGTGATTAATGAAATTGTTGGATCATCCTTGATTTTTACTTCAATTTTATTATATATCTTATCCGAAGATTATATATATTTCTCTAAATTAATATTCATTTCATTGAATTCATGTACCATACTGTGATCTTTTTTATTGTTCCACGCTAGTTGATCATTGTTCAATTTAACTCAAAAAATTCTATCATATATTCACTTAACATCACCAAAAGGAGTGTTGATATAGAAATCCCCTTAAATAATTTCATCCTTAGATTGAAAAATAACTTTCATAAATGTTTCTTTTCCCGTATCAACCAACATTTCCACACTAGCCTACACTTGTTCCATAGAAACACCACACTTTGACATTCTATTGTTCATCCTCTTCTTACTATTTTGGTCTTGAGTCGTGGCTTCTCTATTTTTCATGTTGATCCATTTGGTGGATCTGGTTTCTGTTGTCTTTGGTACATGTGAATAATCTTTTTTACCATTATATTTCTTCCCCTTAATCATAATACATTCCCATGCATCTCAGTTTCCTTTCCAACCCTTCTTCCAACCTGGTTCTTAAAGACATCTTCCGTTTATTTCCTCCACACTATCAACTAAGAGAAGACTAGAGGAATCATTATCATGGTCATACATAGAGAGTCCTTGTCCAACAGAGGGGAACTCCTCAGTTAAAGGTCATTGGTTTTCCATGTTAGTTTCCTCTACATATCTTTGATCATGAACATAGAATTCAGCCTCCATCCATACAAAGAGTATGGAATGATTAATTATTGGTTGAGAACATCTTGGTATTGGCATGTTCATTACCTTCACTTGGTCCTCTTTGATAGATACATTTCCCCACATTAAATTTCCATATATTATGTGGTGTGATATACCTCTCTCGTTGGCCACCTATTATACTTCTTTTGAGTAAATCCATGATCAATGAACACTGCCTCTTAGAAGAATAGATCAGTTACCAAATAATAACCATCACCCACCCCCGCTATCCCCTCTGACCCATGTGGGTTCAATGATATATTATTGTGAACATAAAACTCCTTCCTCAATCTTCAAAAGATATCCATAACCTTCATATCTGGAAACACATAAAATTACACATTCTCAAAACCAAACCTGAATAGATGCATCACCTCTTCTAGATCTTGATATCCTATTTCTACCATGATCTGTATCGAATTAACCAAAGCGAAAACCCAAAGATAATGAGACCACAGTTGAGTAAGACCTCATTGTACCACAAACCCCCTGATCATCCTCAAGTGGTGGAGACTCCTCATCCTTAATGCCATGTCTAGCATCACCAATATGTTGTTCAATAGTGGTATCCCAATAAAAATGCTAACCATATAACCCATTTTAACTCAATTAGCAAATAAACTTTATCATGATTTATAAGAAACCTCTTTCTTGAAGTACAAATCCCTTTTTAATTCGATCTAGAAGAAATCCACAGTTGATTTTGAGACATATAACACCAAAAAAATCTGACATTCTATGGGATGAAAAATGTCATCTATTCAGTGGTCCACATAGAGAAAATTCACAAGAAAATTTCTAATCAACCTAAGGGTGGAGATATTTTGAAATGGAATGGGTAATCTAGAAAGATGAACCCAAAGAGCTGACGAGGGAAAATCACAATGTTGGTGAAAATGATCAAACACAAAAATTGGTATAACTAAATGTAATTGATCGATCAGGGATACCAAAACCATTATCAACACATATATACATTATCCATGAAGTGAATGAGGAGGTTTCATGGATCGAGCCAAATAAAAATCTTCAGACTCAAAAAGTAGAAAGATCTGTTGATGAAGGAGTTGACACCACCTATTGGAGGACGATGACTACCAAATCAACCCATCAAGGAGTAGTCGAGGTGAGAATAGGACACAATAAATTCCAAGGATGTAATGTTTAGGGAAATAGATCCTTTTTTGAAACCTAAAACCTTAGGATAAAGGGTATATTGGGGAGATGAAGTTGACATAGATCAAATGTATCCACATGCTTGGTCAGGGACAAGAAGATAGCACTGGACACCTCCCCCATTAGAGTGGGAGGGGTCAGGGGATCATCCATTATCGATTATATCATTAAGGAGGGTGTGTTGGGAGTAGTGGGAGCAATCCCAATCTTAATCACCCTTTTATTATTATTTCATTTCCCCGAAATACCAATACGGGATCTATGAATGATTTATGTTTCATAATAGAATAAATAATAAAATTTTCACTGGAATTATATGTTTTATTTTGTTTTCTATAATGTAATGTATGAAACCTTTATGTATCTAGTATCATAATAATTATAAACTATTTGATAATTCCAGATGTGATATCTTGTATCTTGGGATATTATAGTAAGATTATTGGGCATTTATTTTCCCCAAAATACTCTTTAAATTATTAATATTTTGATTCTCACAAATAGCCTTATTTGATTTAATAGTCATTTCTTAAGTGTCTTTGATGGATTAAATATTCTTATAATTTATTCAGAAATAAAATTCATGCTTTTAATACACAAGGAATATTTATCTATGTATTCGGGATGGGTTTTTGAGTATTCTAGAAGCATTATTCATACACTACATGGTTTAGCATAAAGCATGGAATCAACCAAATGGTATATATAGTGTGTTTATATTGTAATCCCTATTTTAATCTTCAAACATACACTAGATGAAGAAAGAAGACCTATGTTTATATAAGCACATATGGTTAATAAACCTTATGTTATCATGAAATTATGGTTAAAAAACCTTCATAATTAATGAACCTCACATTGCAAGGAAAAACGTATGGATCATCAATATTACATTTATGATAAAACATATATTTTATACCATATATTAAAAAATGAACACTTCAAATTTTAACCACACATTCAGAATTATTTCTCTTTGTGAAGGAACCCTACATTTGTCTATTCAATGAAAAAGATTTATTTTCTCTATATTTTCCATAATTTCTGCACTGGGATTGACTGAGTTATATACTGTTTTTAAGCTCATTTTGACCATTTTTAAGATCTTTTTAATTTATTAAAATAAAAATATTCAATGGATAAATTTACTATTATTATATGGAAATTTATGACTCCCCTGGTAAATTCAATATTGAATTTATTTAGTTTATCAAGCGTCTTATGTTGATCAGGAATTTTCAAAAGTAGGATGCTCATTATATATTTATTCGAGTATTATTTTCAAAATTAATAAAGCGGGAATAATAGTTTTTGATTATTCAATCATTATAGTGATCATATAACTACTGGTATAATGAAAAAAATGACTCAGGAAAAAGACTAAACTTTGAATATATACATGTTCAACCCTGTATGTTTGCAACTGATCTCTTTTTGTTAATGTTATTAAAATAGAAGTTCACTTGTGAAACCGGATCTATTCAGATTTATTTCATCTTGAATATTGAATTTCTAAAGAAGATGATCCATCTACTATCTATTATGTGATACTGAAACTATGAATATCAATACATTTCAACAAATCAAATCACTTATTGATTTATATTTGTATTGAATGATCGTACTAGTTGATGTTGTGTTTCATCTTCTCAATCTAAGTTGTGGATAATTATATATCTGTTTAAAACCATAAGGCATTGTTTTTAGTCATAATTATTAAGGATTCAACTATCTGAACATTGTTGTTGGATTTTTGGTCTTATGATAAGTGGCCCAGTCTAGTGAAAATCACCAAGCTCGGAGATAGAGCATAATATAAAGTGGACTAGGTGATATTTTTTCCCCGAACCACAATAAGAATTTGTGCCTTTTATTTTTGTTTATCCAATGATTATTCTTTGATCAGAAGAAAAACACTACATTTCCATGGTAATTTAAAGAGGCTATTTAAATTCAGAATTGTGGAAGAGTTTTTGAAAAGACATAATTTACCCCCCCCCCCTCTTGTGTGTTTTGTATATTATGACTATCAATTGGTATCATAGGTAAAGCTTTTGGATAATGTTATAGCAAGATGAATGTTAAATGTTCTGTAAAAAGGTGGAAATGGTTGATCCCAAAGAAGCGATATACATGGTTCCTACACCATATTTAAATGGTAAAAGTTATGGTTTATGGAAATCATGGATGGTCATTTATTTAAAAAATATTACATTTAATGTTTATTTGAATATAACTACTCCCTAAATGATTCCTATGAAACCAAAAACTTGAGATGTTACAACCAAACCAGAATATGATATAAAATACAATGTTTTGAATACAAATAAATGTGTTCTTAGACCAGATGAAATCAATCATGTCTCACATTGTCCTACTACATAAGAAATATGGAAAAAAATTGTAGTTGCCTATGCGGGAATATATAATGTAACACAAATTTAGTATCCAATTGCAAAGCAAAAAAAATTGATACATTTATGAGGTTTTATGGAGAAATTATTACACAAATGAATTGAAGCCATACAAAAATTATCTATAATATTACAGCCTTAGGTGAACCAATTTGAAAATTTGTTCAAGTATTAAATGTACTGAGTCTATTATATTTTTAATGGAATGAGATATCTGCTCTTATTCAACAATCATCATCGGTCAATGTTCTGACCACGAATGAAATAATTGGGAAGTTGAAGTTGTATGAATCGTAAATGCAAGCTGAAGCTGAAAATCATAAAATTATCGTGAAAAAAGATAAACCATCTATAAAAATAACATCTCAGAAAAAACATAGAAGAGTAATGCAAGAATTTATAAAATAGAATAATTATGATTCATCTTATTCAAAAATAGTATTGGCTCAGTTATCCAGAATGTTTAGAAAAATTTACAAGACAAAGATAGGATTCAGAAAGCACAAAAAAAAGATGAGAATGACTCAAGAGAATTTAGATGCTATGAGTACAAAAAGGTGGGTCATATAATACCTAACTATGCCCATTTAAAGTGTGAAAAGAGAAATTCAGAAATGAAATATCAAAAAAAATGATGATTATGAACAAAAATGAATAAGAGTTATGAAAGAAACATAGATTGTTTTTTAATACTCGATCATCTCATCAAAATTTGATTTAGAAAATGAAGAATCAAGATTGAAATAAAATATGTGCTTCATAGATGAAGATGATAAGGTACAGACCTATTATTCCACTAATTAGGATTCTGATTCTAGTTGTTCAAATGCAAAAATGGATGCTAATTTGACAATTCTAGAAAAGAAATATGAATCCTTATTAAAGGAGAACATATATTTAAAGAATATTCACAATGTTGTTTTTGGAGTATGACATACCCTAATTAAACAACATCAAGAGTTAATTAAAAAATTCAACTCATCTACATCAAATGGTGTTGATCATGAAAAATGGATTAAAGTTTTACATGATGATATAGAAACTTATAATTGAGCCTCTCTTTTATTTATAAAAGGATAAAATATTCGGAATCAAATTCTTGGTATGAATGTAATTAAAAAGGGATGATTCGGTGTAAGATGTAAGTGTTAAAATTTTATACTATATAAGAATTATTTTTTTCTAAATTTAAATTGTGTTACTTGTCATTTTTATGGAACAAAAGAACATAAAATGAATGACTATTACATAAAAATCCTCAAATCATTGGAATTAATAAAAACCTTATTTCTAAATGTTTATCTGTTGAAAATGATATGAGTTATGGAAAAACTATGGAGATCTGGATTTCCATGTTTCTACAAGCTAACAATGCTGGACCTAAAAAATATGGGTACTAAAAAAAATTCAATAAATGTTTTTGTAGTTATAATTCCTCAAGAACATAAATACTACTTAGTATATGGAAAGTGGATGCTCATAGAATATGAGTGGAGATCCATCAAATTTTCATACATTGACTAAAATTGATGGTGGTCATGTTAATTTTCATGATAATTCCAAAGGGAAAATAATTGGAATTGGAACTATTGAAGATCCAAAAATAATATCTATCAACAAATTACATTATGTGAAATTAATGAATCACAATGTGATAAATATTTCTCAGCATTGTGATGATGGTTATTATGTTTATTTCTCTAACAATTCCTGGTTAGTTTTTAAAAATGAATTTCTAAATTTAGTGCACCTTCAATTTAAAATGTCTATACTATGGACTTACATTCCTTGTGTAAACAAAAAATGAACTGTTTATCTTATATGAAAAGTGAGTCATAGATCCAGCATGTAACACTTGGTCACTATAATATTTATTCATTACGTAGATTATCTAAGAATCAATTTGTTTTTGATTTACCCATTCTTAAATTTGATGATAGATTTTGTGATGAATGCAAAATTGGAAAGGAACACAAATCATCTTCAAATAGTTTAACAAAATTTTTATATCTAAACCATTATTACTTATCCATATCGATTTGTTTGGACCATCAAGAGTAGAAAATTTGGTTGGTAAATTATATGTTTTTGTTCTTTTGGTAAGAGTAGAGTACTCAAGATGGGGGTGAATTGAGTATCTTTTAAAAATTTCTATTAGATAATTATTCTTCAATGGTTCCCTAATAGAAAAATACAACTCATTTTATCAATGTAATGTGGTTATGAATGTTTGACTGTTTAAATAACTTCTCAGAAGATTGATTGATTTTTTGTAATCTTAATATCAGTTATTAACATAACTTTTGAATATATTCTAATAAGTAAATACAATTATAATTCCATTCTAGGATTAATTATAAAGATATATTTAGTGATTTTAGAATTATATAGTAAAATTGAGAAAAATAAATCAAACAACACAGCGAATATAAAACAAGTGGTTTAGTCTCATGTTGAGACCTATTCCACTCCACTTGGTGGCCACCTTCCACCAAGAAGTTTATATCAATAAACATGGTCCACACCATTGATTGGGGTAAACAACAGTGCACAGGACTATCCAGGTCACACGACCTCTTCCCTAGTTCTTCATGGCTATAATCTAACTTGTCACACGAGGGCCTCTCCACATCTGTGCGTGTAAAAAAGTGTAAAAATATGTGACCGGAAGGATATCTTGTATCATCTAGTTCAATACAGGATATAGTGTGTGTCTTTATATAGACACACACACACACACACACACTTAAAAAGCTAAAAATAATACACAACAATGAAAAGATGATGAGATATGGTAATAATTGTTCTGAGTGTTATTTTGTGTAGCTCTGGACATCTAGCATGAAGAAAATGTAAGAATCGGGTCCTCTTGTGAGAAACAGAGTATCACAAGTCTGATGCTCTGATTTCTACTTATATTTGTCTCATGTTCTTTGTGGAGTTGGTATTGTGAAGATGTTACTTACTCTTATCTATGGTCTCCCAGATTTTTTGATTCGAAAATGCTTCATGTGTTCTTTAAATGTATTGAGTTTCATGTGTCCGTTCTTTTCTCAAGAATGCTCATGCTTCTTCGTTATTTCACATATTAATTCCCTGGCCATACTTTTGTTTTAATTCATTGAGTGCATGTATTGGAGCCGATAGGATGCATGTATTTTACACCTCAAACCTCATAAAGTGAGGTGAAATGTCTACAAAGAAATATTAATTATACTGTTCGATTTAAAAGACTCAAATATGACCATTAGAAATTAAATTGAAAAATGAAAAAACATATTAAAGAACGGTGTCATAGTCTGTTTGGAAACAGTTTCAATTGGAACCAGTGTCTCTTTATTTGACATTGAGTGGTGAGACAATTATGATGGCATAGTTTTATAGAGATCAAGAACTGGTAGCATAGATGGGGTGTTAGGATCACAGTGTCTAGTTCTCAGTGTCTGGTCATGGTTTCTGGTCATGATGTCTGGTCACGGTGTCTGGGTCACGGTGTCTTGTCACGGTGTCTAGTCATGGTTTCTGGGTCACTGTGTCTGTTCGTGGTGTCTGTTCATGTTTTCTGGGTCACGGTGTGTGGTCACAGTGTCTCGGTCATGATGTCTGGTCATGGTGTCTGGTCATGGTGTTTGGTCTTGGTGTCTGGGTCATTTTCTAGAAAAATATAACAGGTTGCAGACTCACGATTTCTCAGACATACCAAAATATATTTATACATAATTAAATAGTGATATTCATAGAATGCATTAGTCTTAATAATTTATCATGTAAATCCATTATAGATCGATGATAAATATTTTTTTCAATAATCAAACACAATTTATATAAATTAAGAACATGGATGGGTTTATTTAAATAATAATGAAGCCAACCATCTGTACACATGATTTGAGACAAATTATATAGGATTAACATGCTTCAAATAATGTATAGGATTTGTGATCATTAAAACATGATTAACACAAAAGGAGTTCAACAATCTCCCCCTTTTTGATGATCACAAATCGTGTGAGTGAGATACCTTGTCTTAGTGGATGTGTATCTCCAATAGTGTGCATTTAGAGTGCATGTCTCTCTCCCTTTTGGGGTTGTCAAAAAAAGAATCAAAGAAAAGAAGAGAATATATATGAATAGTTCACAACTCATTATATGGACAAAAATGTGTCATTAAAAATAATAGGCAACAGAAATTCAACAATATCCCTGTCAAAAGATAGTAGTAACTTTTTTCATCACTGGTTTTCTTATCATTTCCCATGGTAGTAGAATCACTAAAATCTATATTAGTAGAGTTAGACATTGATGAAGGAAGTGAACCAACTGACAATGAAGGTAGAGGGAGAGCATAACAACCGAAGGGAACATTGAAGGTTTAGTGGAAGACCATGGTAATTGTTGTTCAAGGATAACAGGTTTGATCTAATACAGGGCCTGAGATACATACATAGAATTACAGGTAAAGGAAGGGAATGATACAAGAGGCAAACTAGGTCACAAGGGTGATGCTGTAAGAGCCACAATAGTAGTACTCTGTACATGAAGGTAAGGCCTCAATATCTTGATGAAGTCAGCAATAATATCACCACATTATTGCCTGGGTTTCTCTAAGTTATCTTTGTTCTCCATGAATATATCCAACAAAGTAGTGAAATATTTTTTTTTGGACATAATTTTTGAATGCTTGAGTGATAGGACGGATTTTCAGATTCTCTACAAGGTACTTGAAATTGGTTGTCATATCATGCTTAGAGAAAAAACTATTTAACTAAAAATATACCTTCTTTGTATGTTCTTATTTAGAATAATTTTCAATCTTGGAATGAATTATAACCTAATCAATAACTCTTTCACTATTCTTGACAACCACAGATAGATAATGGTTGTCAAACCCACTGAAAAGAGATTGATGTTCTTCTTTAACAACTGTTCTCATTAGATCACTGTCCAAGGATAGTTGAGATGACTGTCAAGAGGTACTAGAAGCTATAACAGCTTAAGTAAGATACATCAGTTGATTTATAACTTTTTGGAGACAATCCTTATACTCATCAGTCAACCTTTTCAGACTAATAACTAGATCACACATCTCTCGAACAATTTTCATGTTTTTTTAGCCACGTGGTTAGCTAAGGAAGTTCGGTTAGGTTTAATCAGGGATGATAATTCCTATGGAATCTGACTGCAAACATCCTCTACAAGATGAGAAACATGTCATTGTATTGAGTTCATCACTCTCTACATATCATATACCACACATCTGAGAGACTTCACTTCATCACAAAGTAGTTTTTTCTCAACCCTGACTTCCTGAATTTCATGAATCATTTTTGGAAGAATCTCCCAAATAATCTTCTCTAACAACAGGGCATCATCTCTTTCACACAAGTTGGTCATAGGATCAAGATGAGTGTTCAAGATATTTTCAACTAGATCCAATAATGTTGCTCCAAATGCTTTCAAATCATCATTACTTACAAATGTAGAAGGTTCATGTGAAGGTTCAGGGATAGGAGCCGAGACAGGCTAAGGTTACTTTGCAGCTATAACATCAAGAGAAGATATTGGATTCAACTGAAACACATGAGATAGATATATATATTAAGTAAGTCATCCTTGGATTCATTGGTATCAAAATATCTATTTAATTTATACCATTTATCCACTTATCTTGGATCAACTAGATTAGGAAAGTCAATAGTTTTAAAATTTGGGAGGTGCTCCCCCTCAACATGTGCATCATTCATAGGACTAATAGATTTAGATCCTTGATCTATTTCCACGATTCCATCTCCAATAACCTAACCCATTTTCTTTCTAGTTAAATGAAAGGCTCACTCCATTCATTCTTCAACAGATTGGAAAATTTCTGGAACAACTTGTTCCTCTTGGTGTTCCTTAAGAGCAGCTTCATTATCAAGAGAAAGATATTATTCTAAATTCTCTTCCAGAATATCCTTTTACCTTACACTAACAGTAGAATTTTCTCTAAAAATATGTTCTTCTTCCTGAACAAAAATCTCTTTAGGGACAGGTACTTCCTTCTCAATTAATACTCAAGGAGTAAGTTCATTTTCTTCCTCATGCAGGGCAGTTTTCCCTATTAGTGAAATAGCCTCTTTTACTTCTTCCTCAATATAATAGTCCGCAATCTCTTCTGGCTCCCAAACAGGATCAGAAATTTCCTTAGGTATTTATGAATGCTCAAACGGGTTGAACTTTTCCTAGACACTATCATTATCTTCTACCCATTATTTTATCCACGGATTCCTACTGATTTTCATTCTCTTCATCGAACCTTTAGAAATACAAAATTCATAGTATTTAATTACATATTCATCTGATCCAACCAACCCTTTTGTATGAATCATATATGAGATTAACCTCGAGTAAAAATGGGAGGTTAACTTGGGAGTTATTTTTATCAATTCACAAATATGCAGTATAACATACTTACATAGGTTAATTTTGTGTTTATTCTTCATTAGATGTATCAAAAATACATCATGATACTATAGTGTAGCAAAATCACCTTTTCTGGGGATAATCAGATTCTGAACAAATTTAAACAAAAGTTTGGTTTCCCCATCTAGCTTAGCAGTTATAGCTCTTCTCATTGATTCATTCATAATTAAGCTTCTCAAGGCTTTTTCCAAAATAAGGATCACACTTAGGGGTTTAGGACCTCTCAGGTAGTCCCCAAAAATACCCTCATGAGTTATTCATAGGCATGTAGCCCAGAAATTGAACAAAAAGTGTATCTATGGCCATTGATCAAGCTACTTACAACAAAACCATCTTCTGTGTCAAAAGGTAATTGAACGAACTGATAAAACAGTGGAACTGGATTATTTTAAATCGGCCTATCCTCTTTTGTGAACCAATACATCCATCCATACTCTTTTAGTACATTCAATAATAAATACATACTTAAATGAGGATGCTTAAGGAAAATTTACTTTTCAGGAACCACTATTCTGTTCACTAGGTTTGCATTCAAATGACCATCAGGCACTATCTTCAGTGTTATTTTCATCTTCTTATTTGATCTGCACTTATCTGGAGTTGACAAGGATGGACGTTTCATTATGGGAATTAAAAAAAGATCGTGAGAGAGAGAATGGTTGAATGAGGAGTTGTGGTCTGAGATATGAGGGCTCAGGTGAAGAAAGAAGTGGAACTTCTTTCATTTTAATCATTTAACGATATCAAGCGTCACAAAATCATGAGTGTATGAATGTATATAAATAAAATAATTAATTATAGTGATACATGATAAAATATGTAAATAAAAAAATAATGAGTCTTTAGGGTGAGAGTGTTACAGACTTTTATGGTGAGACCGTAACATGTTTTCACGGTGAGATGTTTAACGTGTGATTTCTAAAATGTGATATTGTATTGTTTGAGACGGTAAGTGCTGGACAATATCATAGAGATTTTAACTGTGATACTGTGAATATGAAATAGAAACTTTTATGATATTAAATATATAGAACAATTTGAGGTAGACAGTAAACTTAAGATAGTGACTTGTAAAACCGTTAACTGTGAAATAGTAAGTTGTGAAACAGTAAGGTGTGAAATAGTATGATGTGAAACAATACACTTATTACATAAGATTTATCATTCCACTCTCTTGTATTATGTAATCTATTCATTAATAATTTAATGGTTTAGTGAATATATAATAATGATGATGTTTATTTCCAATTAATTCCAAAGTGATATCACATTTTTTATAATGGTTTCTCAAAAAGTGATGCCTTACATAAATATTTTTTGTCCTGGAGTGTGAAACAGAATTTTTTGAGATGTTAATAACACTTTTATTGTCATTATATATAGGTACATGCCTAAATTGATAACCATAATCTTGTAATGTGTGTTTCATCCACAAAATTTGTCCACAATTACTACTACTAGTTATTTACTCACCTTTGGAAGTATATAATTCAACAAAGTTTTGTATCATACTACACCATGATACTAGTTACATGCCTAAAAAGTGACATGTTCCAGAGGTTCTTTTTCAATCTAACTTACAACCACCAATGTCAGCTTCAAAATAGCAAAATAACTCAACCGATTATCCTCTAGGATAGAACGGTCTCAGATATTGTGTATACTTGAGGTATTTGAAAATTATATTAACATAATTTAAATAACATTCCTTAGGGTTTTCTTGAAAATGAGCACACATACAAAAACTAAACATAATTTCGGGCCAGCTAGTAGTTTGGTAGAGTAGGATTCCAATCATTCCTTTATAAGTTTTTTATCAACAGATTTTCCATATTTATCAAGAGCCAACATAAAAGTAGTACTCATTGCAGTTTCACTACTTTTATTGCTATCGATCAAAAAACATTTTAGAAGATCTTTAGTGTATTTGATTTGATTTAAAATAATATGATCATTATTTTGAATGATTTTAATTCCATGAAATAATTTTAGTTCACCGATTAATATCATTTCCCATTCATGTTGCATCATTTTAGAAAATAAAATACTTAATGAATTTTTTGAAGATCCAATGATAATGTCATCTACGTAAATTTGAACTAATAAAACATCATTGGAAAATTGTTTTATAAAAAGGGTAGGATTGTCTATTCCTTTTGTAAATCATTTGGAAATAAGAAATGTACTTAATATATCATACCAGTCTCTTGGTTCATGTTTTAAACCTTATAAAACTTTTTATAATTTAAAAACATGAGTTGGAAAAAGAAGATTTATAATACTATGGGGTTTCTCAACAATGAAATCTTCATCTATATACCAATTTAGGAATGCAGTATTAACATCCATTTGATATAGTTTGAAATTAATATGTGCGGCATAAGAAATTAGAATTTAGATGGCTTCAAGTCTAGCTACTAGTGAAATGGTTTTCTCATAGCCAATTCCTACTTCTTGACTATATCCTCGTGAAACCAATCTAGCATTGTTTCTAACTATGTTACCATTTTAATCTATGTTATTTCTAAACACCTACTTAGTTACTGTGGTAAATGCGTCTTTATGTCTTTCAACAAGTTTCCAAACATAGTTCCTTTCAAACTAATTAATTTCTTCATACATAACCATCATCCAAAATTCATCATTGATAGCATCATTAATGTTTTTATTTTCATGTTGTCACTAGAATAATTGATATTAAACCTATTTTTTGAGAGAATATATAGTTTCAGTTCCTTTATCTAAATCTCCTAAAATTTCATCTAACGGATGGTTTGAAAGAGTTTTAATAGATCTAGAAAAGTATGGACTAGTGATTTCAGGTTCTTCAACAGGTTTGGGATCATTATGATCAAAATCTAAAGAATTTACAGAATTGAAATTTTCATGGATTCCTTTACAGGATGGTTAGAGGATTTCATATTAATTTCTATATTTTACATATCATCCTCCTAGTTCCCAAGAGTAGTCTTAGGCTCATGTTGTACTTTTTCATCAAATTTGACCTAGAATGATTCTTCCACACATTTAGTTCTTTTATTAAACAGTCTATAGGATTTACTAGAGATTGGATATCTTACAAAGATTACTTCATCACTCGTTGATGAAAATTTTGCATGATTTTCCTTATTATTAAGGATATAGACTTTGCAATGAAAAATATTATAGTGGCTAACATTGGGTTTCCTATTGTTCCATAACTCATATGGAGTTCTTTTAAGAATAGTTATAATCAACACTATTGATTATATAGCTTGTTTTATTTAAAGATTCAACCAAAAAATAAATAGGTAAGTCATATTCACTAAGCATGGTTCTTGAAATCTTTTTCACGATTCACTACAACTCCATTCTATTGATTTGTTCTACGGGCAGAGAAATTATAACTATATCCATTTTGAGAACAAAAAGATTCAAACACTTGATTTTCAAACTCAAAACCATGATCACTTCTTAAGTATTTAATTCTATGTCCACTCATATTCTCTAATGTTCTGGAATATTTGGTATAATGAAAGAATGCTTCACTTTTTTGAGATGAAATGAATGTCCAAGTATATCTAGAAAAGTCATCTACAAGATCATAAACATAGTGATTCCAATTTAAACTAGAAAATACAAATGGTCTAAACATATCCAGGTGAACCAATTTGAGAGCTAGAGAAGTTGACACTTCATTATTTGGTTTAATTAAACTTTTGTGTTGCTTTCCCTTTTCACAATGACTACAAAAATTATCATTTAGAAACTCATGTTTGGGTAGATATTTGACTAATATTTTTCTAGTGATCTTTTTAAGAGAGTGAATATTACAGTGTCCTAGTCTCTTATTCCACAGCCAAGACTCTTTGTAAAATACACTTAAACATGAAGCATATTGAGAAATTAAAGAATATAAGTAAATAGAGTATACATATTCATTTCTTAATGAAAAAAATATTAATTAAGTTCTAGAATTTAAAACATGGCAAGAATCATTTTCAAATATAACATGAAATCCACCATCACGTAGTTGTAAAATACCAAGTAAATTATATTTCAATCCATCAAAAAAATTAATTTAGAAATTAAAACTGAGTTAGAGTTACCAATTTGTAAAAGGCCAATTATTTTTATTTTGACATTGTCACCTATGGTGACATGTCCACAACAAGTTTTTATTAAATTTTTGAAGCATGAATACTTCCATGGCATCTGTCTTGAACACCAACTTTCCAAGTACCGTAATCTTGAAAATGATCTCTTTAAGCAATTTTCCTACAAAATAGTCAAATAAAAGCAATCTTTTGTACCCATATTTGGTTGGGTCCTATAATATTATCAACTAGTGATTTAAGAACCCACATCATCCTCGTAGGTTTCCTATAAGTATTATGAAATGTGCATGAATTATAACCTCTATTTGCTCCAAAAAAGTTTGAAATAGTAGATAGTGAATCATAATTTGAACTAGTGGAATGTTTTCCAAATCTACGAGTAAAGTTATATGTAATGGACTTAGAAACAAAATTAGTTCTCCAAAAATTTCTTTTACCAGGTTGATAGCCAATACCCTTAGTATATTTAGGAGCAATTTGTTTAACTAGAATTTATATCAAAGTATATTTACTATTAGTAAACCTTTCTTGGTCCTTTTTCAATTGCTTATTAGAAATCTTTTGTTTATTATTTCCTTTGAGCAATTCATAATTTTTTCCATTTCTAAAATAAGTTCATATTTAACGGTTTACATAAGAGCATGTAGTTTCATAAAATATTTTTATGTATCTTTTAGTTCATTACATGTATCTTCAAGAATATTAAAATACTCATTCATTTCATCAGTAGACATATTTTCAGAGTCACTCTCACCTCTAGAATAATAGGAATTGTCTATAAGATATTCTAGTGTTACCTCAGATGTGTTTGTCATAAAACACATACTGTATTTGTTGGCATGTTCATCATGTGAAG
Source organism: Viscum album (assembly GCA_963277665.1). NCBI lineage: Eukaryota > Viridiplantae > Streptophyta > Magnoliopsida > Santalales > Viscaceae > Viscum > Viscum album. The sequence goes on from OY728125.1 coordinate 499,422,303, forward strand.
ATTCTGAGTCACCTGAAATGTCCTCATAAGAACTCTGTGTTTCTGTAATTGAATTTTTATACTTTCTATATTTGTTCCCATATTTCATTTGTTACTTGAACTTGGGATAGTCATCCATTATATTTCCTTTTTTGTTACACTTATAACATTTTATCTCATCAGACTTGTCACTTCTTTTCCAATATTTCCTTCGGATTCCCTTTTTATCAAATTTTCCTAAGAGGTTAAGCATTATAAATAAATCTTATTCTTGTTAAATATTTTAAACCATATGGATAATTGAGACATCTCTTTATCATTTTCAGGTGATGATTGTTCACTGCTGGAACATTCTAAACAGGATTCCAATTTCCCTTTTTCTTGGTGTTTAAAGGTGTTGGTCTTAAATGCAATAGATTCACTTTTTGGCTCATCCACCTCTTCCTTGTTGACTTTGAACTCCTCTTCATACATCATTAGTCTAACAATGAGATATTTTTCACGTAACATTATGGTGTCGCATTACTCTCTAATAGAAAAACAGGTTCCTCTCTATCTGTTAGGAAGGCATGTGAGAATCATCATAAATTGTTCTTTGGTAGTGACTTATCTTCCAAGAGAAACAATTGTGTTGACAATTTCATTGTACCTAAGATAAATGTCAGATATAGGATCATCAGGTTTCATTTTATAGTTATCATATTTAGTATTATAGGTATTATGTCTCATTGCTTTTACACTAGAATTCCCTTCATGTGACGCAGACAAAGTATCCCAAATTTCATCGGAAAATTTACAAGCATAAATTCAATTAAATTCCTCATCTCTGAAGGAGAAATATAGGGCATTCATGGATTTGAAATTATTGTTGTAGGAACTTTTGGTTGTTTCATACCAAGTGATTCTATTAGTAGTAGGAATATAATACTCATATATAATTGAAGACTAATTTTCAAAACTCATACATTATTAATGCATTATCATTTTAATTTTCTTTTTGGAATAATCAGTTTTATTAATGATTGGTGGTGTATTTTTTGTAGCACCATACAATATATTACCCATAATAAAGAAATAATTTGAAAGTACTAGAAAATTAGAATTAACAGAAATTTACCGATCTTAAATGTATAACTAAAATAACGATTGAATAGTTTCAGAAAAATAGGTGTAACAGGAATAGAAAACTCATTTGTTACCAAATGTTAGTCGGAGTAGAGTACTCAAGAGGCGTGAATTGAATATCTTTTAAAAAATTATGTTTGAGAAGTATTCTTAAAAGGATCCCCAAAAAAGCAAATAAATCATATTTAATCAATTTAATATGGTTATGAATGTTTGACTATTTAAATAACTTCTCAAATGATTGATAAATTCTTAGTAATCTAAATATTAGTTATTAGAATTACTTTTGATTCTATTATAATAATGAAGAACAATTATAACATATTTCCTAGATTAACTATCAAATTAAATTTATTGATTTGTAAATTATAGAGTATAATAGAGAAGACTAAATCTAACAACACAGTGGATATAAAAAAATTGGTTCAGTCTCAAGAGGATACCTAATCCACTCCACTTGGTGATCAACACCCACCGTAGAGTTTATATTAATAAACTTGATCAACACCATAGACCAGGGTAAAAAATGGTGCAAAAGACTGTTCAAGTCATGCGAACCCTTGCACATTTCATCATGTGTATAAACACACAGGTCACACAGGGACCTCTTCCACACTTATCTATGGGAGTAAACATGTGTAAAAATATTTTATAGGAATGATATCTTGTATCCTTCATCTTAATGTTGAAGATAGTGTGTGTTTTTATATAGACACACACACACTGCTCAAAAGCTAAAAACAATACACAAGAGAGAAAAGATGATGAGATAAGGTTAGAAGTGTTCTAAGTGTTATTATGTGCAGCTCTGGAATTCTAGGATGAAGGTGATGTAAGAATAGGGTCCTCTAGTGAGAAACAGAGTATTGCAAGTCTGATTCTCTAGTTTCCAGTTAAATATGGCTTGTGTTCTTCATGGAGTTGGTATTTGGAATATGTTCATGACTCAGATCTATGGTATCCCACCTTTTTGGATTTTATAATGCTTCTTATGTTCATTAGATTTATTGAGTTTTGTGGGTCAGTTCTTCTCTCAAAAATATTCATGCATCTTCATTATTGTGCATATTAGTTTTTGGGACACACTTTATTTTTATATTGGAGTGAAAGTGTTTGAGCTTATAGGATCCATTTATTCGGCACCTCGTACCTCATACTATCTGGTGACATGTATACAAAGAAATATTAGTTATGTTTGTGCATTTAAAAGACTAAAATATGACGATTAGAAATTAAATTGAAAAACGAAAAAATAGATTAATGAATGGTGTCACAATATGTCTGGAATCAGTGTCACTTAGAAACGGTGTCCCTAGAAAACAGTGTCTCCTTATTTCCATTTGAGCGGTGAGACAGTTATAATGGAATGGTAGTATATAGATCAGGAACTGGTAGCACAGATGCGGTGTTAGGATCATGTTCTCTGGAACTCAGTGTCTGGTCATGGTGTCTGGTCACGGTTTCTGGGTCATGGTGTCTGGTCATGGTGTCTGGTCATGGTGTCTGGTCACGGTGTTCGTGTTAAAGAGTCTGGTCAAAGGGAATGTTCACGGTGTCTGGATCATGGTGTCTGATCATGGTTTCTGGGTCACGGTGTTTGGTCACAGTGTCTGGTCAAGGTGTCTTGGTCCATTCCTAGAAAAACATAACCAGTGGCTGACTCACAGTTTCTTAGACAAAGCCAAATATATATATACAGACATAAACAATAATATTACAATAATTGATTAGTATTTATCATTTATCAATGAAATCCATTACAGACCAGAGGTAAATATAATTTACAATATTCTAACATAATTTATAACAATTAGGATCTTGGATAGGTTTATTTAAATAACAAAGAACCCAAACATTTGTAAACATGATTTGAGGCAGATTAAATAGGATTAATAATCTTTATAGAATTTATAAGATTTTCAATCATTAAAACATGATTAACATAGGTGGAGTCCAACAGTTTTATTTTATGATTATTCTATATTTTTCTGGGTTTATTTTCTAAAGTTTAAGATCATTTTCTATATTTTCATAAATTTCTATAAAAAGTTTCCAAATTAAAAAGTATAAAATATTAATTTAATTAAAAATTTATCAAGGTGGTGAATTTAAGAATCAATTATTTAATTCTTTTTGCTCAAATATGGGTATTAATCATACCTTCTCTATACCAATAACACCTCAAAAAATGGAATAATTGAAAGATGAAATATAATAATTCAAGAAATGGCTAGGACTATGCTGAATTAATATAGTTTACCTACCTATTTTTTAGGTAGAATATATAATCACAACCTAATATATAAAGAATAGAGTTTTAATTCGGCCTATTTTCAAAAAGACAGCTTTTGAACTTTGGTATTACAAAAATCCTAAAGTAAGGTACTTTAATGTTTTTGGATACAAGGTTTATATCTGGAACACCTAGTATAATCACAGTATGTTTGACCCAAAATCTAATGAAGGAAATTTTTATGAATATTCTATTACATCTAATGCTGATATAGTGTTTGATAAAAATTCAAGTATTTTTGAACAATCAGTTAATGTGAATTTCGATAAAAATGATCCTTTCATAAAAGAGAAATATCAAATAGAAAAAGTCATTGAATATTTTGATAACATGATACCTAAAAACCATAAAAAAATTTGATTTTGATTTTAATAATGTTCATCCTAGTCTAGAAGAACTTCAAACTGATAAACCTGAAAGTGTTCTGCCTAGACAGTCTAGAAACGTAAATAACAACCCTTTAGATACTGTTATGGGAGACCTAGACAAAGGAATATAAATTAGAGTAAGTGTAGGAAACCTAGTTAAATTTTCTATCTTTCTATCCTAGAAAGAACCTATGACTATTGAATAATCCTTATGAGATGAAATTTGGATGATAGATATGTAAGAATAGGTAAACCAGTTCAAGAGAAATAATGTTTGGGAACATGTAGAGAGACTGACAGACTATCCAGCCATTTGAACGAAGTGGGTTTTTAGAAACAAATATGATGATCAGGGGATCATCACTAGGAATAAATCTAGAAAGGTGACCAAAAGTTTTAATTAGGAATAAGGTATAGATTATGATGAAATTTTTAACCTTATAGGTAGATTACCAGCGATTAGAATTCCTTTAGCTTATGAATCTCAAACGATGTTTAAATTATATTTGATGGATGTTAAGTCATCCATTTTAAATGGTTATTTAATTGAGGATGTTTATATTGAACAACCTCCTAGTTTTAAAAATCGCCAAAACAAAAATTTTATTTTTTAAACTTACTAAATCTACCAATGTCTTTTGAAAAGCACCTAGATCTTGGTATGAGAGATTATGTTCATTTATTTTAAAAAATAAATTTTTTATTGGCATGGAAGACCTCACACTATTGTTTCCCTCAGAATCTTAGGATTACCGCCTTGATGGGAGGTTCAAACATTCTGATTGGTTTCTAACGGGTTTGTTCATAGAACCAGAAACATCCAATCATTCCACATCCATTCGGACCTACTTTCCAAAGGTAGGTGCTTATTAGTTTGTGGACTGATGAGGCTTAGGAATTTTCATTAGTCGAGAGGATGGGATGTCGGACACATCACACCTTTTTGAGGGGAATTATTGTCTACTCTGGGACTCTCTTTATAGATCTAAGTTATGTTCGTGAATTGTTATTACATTACCAAGTATAAAATGAGCTTTCCTTCAGATCTGACAATAAATGATTAAATATGTAAGAAATTTAGAGAATAGTTGTATGTATTTGAGGTTCTTCATCGAGAGAGAATCATCTGTATTTATTAGAGATTCTTGGTCAATGGTACCCTTCGAAACATTTATATAGAAGTCTCTTGGTCATTATGATGACCATGCTGGTTTTAAAGCCACTCAGTGGGTCACTTTAAATTTATTGTCATTCAGAAGGACATGGATTATTTTAGAGTTGGGATCGAACCCGTAGATGGGCTACCTACGTATCCTTTGTTTAGAAAAAGGAATTAGAACCCACGTAGTTCGAATAAGGGAGTATTATGTTTATAATTAATGGCTCAAATAAGGATGTCACGATTACTTTTACACTCTAAGATCACGTGAGTCATGATCGGTGTGAGAAACAAGAGGTATTGGTAATAATTTGTCAATTGTGCCATGAAAGATGCAATCATAAGAAATAATGTGGGGCTTATGTATGTATGATAGCCCAAGTAAATGAAGGTTATGATTTAATTTAGGGACAAAATACAGGAACAGGGTCCATAAAGGTATATTTGCTTCATGGAGATTTTGAATACTCTAACTTGGGGTTTACTCCTAAAAAGGAGGCCCAAATTAGGAGAAGACTTATGATTGGGTTTTTCTCCTAAAAAGGAATCCGAGATCAAAGCTAAATTAGGACTGGTTAAGAGAAATTAAGACTGCGGATTATTCCTGAAAAGGAAGCCCAGGTTAAGAGATTTGAAAAATTAAGGGACATTGGGTTTACTACTAAGGAGGATGACCAAATTAGGGGACTGGGGCTTACTCCTAAAAATGTGGCCCAGGTTTGGGAACATTAATAATTGGGGCTTACTTCTAAGTAAGATTCCCAAGTTAAGAATTATGATTGGGACTTACTCCTAAAATGGAGGCCTAGGTTAGGGGATCTGGGGCTTACCCCTAAGATGATGCCCAAATTAGAGGACTTATGACTTGGGATTATTCCTGAAAAGGATAACCAGGTTAAGGATTCTCTCATCTTAAAGGATGAGGTTAAATGAAGGAAATCTCAATATTTAGTGACATAAAGATGTGTAAATCAGAAGGTTTTGAGAGATATTCCACAGAATTCCTTTCAGATAAGGAAGTCAAATCAAGAAATCATGCCAGAAATGGATTTGAAGAGTGTCTTGAAGACTGAATCCTGAATAGGAAAGATGTAATGGCTTAAGAAGGGTGAAATGGGCAAGAAAGGTACCCAAAAGGGCAGGGGCACGCAAGTCCAGATAGGCGCGCAGGTACTGCATGGGCGCGCAAGTCCTGGTCGCGCAGGAATGCCTGCACGACACATGGTGTACTTGCGCGATGGTTAACCAGAAGGGTAATACTTGAGTGACTCTTCATTAAAGCCTTTATAATCTTCTTGAGGTTCTTCCAGAAGAGGGCCAAACAAGATCTATTGAAGGAGTAAGGTGGCGTGAAAGTGTGGCCCTTTTCCCTGAAGGGCTATCCACACAGGCGCACAAGTGTTGATGAGTTTCAACACATAGGCCTTCCTCTCCCTCTTTAGATCTTCTGTTCTAGGTAATAAATTACCTTAGAAGTGTTTCGGAAGCTTTGAGAAGATACTAGGGTGCCGAGAGCTCAAATATGAGTTTTTGGAAAAAATCCTCTCAAATGGGGGGGCCCACAGGGTGTATTTATAGGCAGGAGAAGACCCCGGTCGGTTATCACTTAGGTCGCGCAAGTCAATTGCGCGACCATAATGCGTCGCGTAAGTGGACTTGCACGACTATGAGGAAACTTGCGCGACTTATGGGCGATCTTCTCCTTATTCATCCCTTTGTCAATTTTTGATATTATCTTCAAATGATGGATCAATTTGTGCTAAGTCATTTCCCTTTACATTCCTTTGGACTCTATGACGAAAAAGGAGCGTCAACAAAAGTCCCCCCTCAGAGTTGAATCCGAATGAAATGAGGATTTGACTCTGAGGAAATCGAATAAATCCAAAGGAAAGGGGGCGTGCAAGTCTTGATGGCGCAGAGGGCGGCACGCAAGTGCGCATCGCGTAGGACCTGGGCACACTGAGTATGACGTGCAGGGTTCTGGCCGCGACTATAAATATAGGGCCTCACTTCTGTACAAAGAATCCAGATTTTTGGAATTCACATCTTCGAGCTCTCGCCGCGCAAATCACCTTAGCCGCGTAGGTTGTTCTGTTTTCCGGTGTTTCCTTGATGGTGCGCTGCTGTCAAGGTATCTTGACTTGCGCGGTGATACTTTCACGCCAACTACTTGCGCGGCACATCTACACTTGCGCGCCAAGTTTTAGACTTGAGCGCCTTAATGCCTTTGCCATTTTTTCGAATTCATTCACAAATTTTATGAAAAATCAACTTACTTAAGATTTAATTATTCATACTTTGTGAAGATTCAATGGTTCCTAAGGGAATTGGAACGACTGATGAACTGGATAGCAAGCGGATTGATGATATGATGAACATCATTGTCCATGATTACTGTTATATCTATGACAGGGCTAACTACTTGAAGAAATATCATCTTAATTTCCCACCGAGCATCTATCTTCATCTGTGTGGTCATGGTCATCTACAAGGAATCAATGTTCCAGATACAAAGAACTATATGCCTGAAATGCAGCTGCACTGCCACTTCACCATTTCGGTTATGCTGTGCATTAAGAGAAACAACAATGGTGGGAACTTTCAAATTCCTCCATGTCATTTCCTTGCAGATATGAAAATGGAAAACCCATGGTCTGAAATTTTTTCCGCTACCGGTTGGTGGAGAGAAGACAAACATGGCATTAGAACAATATCTGAAAAGAGTACTCTCTCCAAATGGATATTTACTTCCAATTCTCCATTCTCAAATCCATGTATCTATCTTCTAAATCTCTTGGACAGAAAGAGAGTCACTGTTTGATCAGTAGAAAATTTTCTCAAACCGCACTCAAGAACATCCTTTTACAATTGTTCTAAGAAGAGCTGGTATCACTGCATCTCTTATTGTATCCAGTTGAATGAATGAATTCAAGGTGGTTGCTGATGAAGCTCGGGATGCCGTAAATCAAATGAAGAGTCATGTTGAAAGCCTCTTGTAATTCTTGAAAAAAATAGAAGAGACTCCAGTCTGTGGATGTCCTTCTAACTCTTGTGCATCAATGAAAAACACTTTCATCTTCAATAATTTCTACTTGCATTCTCTATTTCTACATGCTTTAGATTTTACCTAATCCAATGGTCCTAGTAAGCATAGTTTGATTTTTACTAGGATTAATGTAAATAACCCTACAAACTTCAAACCTTTTAATTGCTCAATGTTACCTAAATCATAAAAATGTATGTTTAGTGAGCTGGAAACTTGACTTTTATTCAGATTTCCCTTGTCTTTTGTGGGCATTTTAGAGTCATGCATGTCGGACATAAAAAAAAGGCTAATTTTTAAGGTCGAAATAGCATTGACCGAAATGGATTAGAATTGAATCAATTCCTTGAAAATTCATCAGAAAACATATTACCCTACTCATGTATGAGGGAAAATATGTAAGCTATGACTTAAGAATATTTGAATCTAAGGAATGATATGAAAAAGAGCTAAAAGGAATTAGAAGAAGTAGTTTCCAAGAATGAAGTTACCATTATTTTACAAACCCGTTAGGGGGGTGAATTATGCAGGGCCACCTAAGGGCATTGGCTGCATAGTTAAATAAAATAGTATCTTTTGGCTAACAAGTTTGGTATGTAGACTGTTTATGCAAGGCCACCTATGGGCACGTGCTGCATAGTCAGGCAAAAAAACTCTCAGAAATTTACTTTCCTAGTGCTAAAATCCAGTGAAAGTTTATGGAGATTAAAATATTTCAAAGTATAGAGTTTGTTGTATGGAAAGAGGTACTTGAATATGGAGAAGATATTTCCAGACAAGATTATTGAAGAACTGGATGAATATCACTCCTACAAAGGTCTAAACCAAACGCAGGGAAGAAGAATATAAACCATAGACTTAAATATTTTCAGATCATGAAAAAGGATATGGGAAAAATATGTTAAGGGTGGCTTTTTTGCGGATCCCTACATACTGTCGTTTAAGACAATTAAGGAAAAAAGAGGAATTCTTCCCAAGAATGAAGTTATCACTATCCGAAAAACCCGTTATGGGGTTAAATTATACAGGGCCACCTAAGGGAATTGGCTGCATTGTCAAATAATAGTATCTTTTGGATAACAAGTCTATTATGTAGACTGTTTATGCAAGGCCGCCAATGGGCACGTGCTGCATAGTCAGACAAAAGAACTCTCCAAAGTTTGACATTTTTGTGACTAGTAGTCATGAAAAGGGTTATGTGGATCTAAACATATTTAAGGTTAGGATTATGACACATAAATATTGGTATTGTTCAATGTATACATAGATACATAGATCAATGCTAACCATAATCATGTTGTGGCTGGGTCCTGAATTGAAATGTTGGACTTCACTATGTATCCCATAAGGATGTGAATCAACGCATACGTAGTTCTTAAACTATAGTTTAACGTCATGTGGGAGAAAAGGATTAGAGATCTTAGTTTAGGTTCATAGAGCTTGGACCATTGTAATAAATACAAAGAGTGTGTTTTCCTGGGGAATTTTCAGCCAAGGGACTGAAAATGGAATTTGGGGTTAGGCCCAAAGACTTGGGGCTGGATTCGAGGGACACTCGAACATTCCTACGTATCCCATAAGGATGGGAATCAATCCCATGTAGTTCTAGAAATACACTCTATACAAATTTGGTTCGTACATGTGAAGGGTGAAATGGGACTTTAGTGCAATGACGGTTTAACCCAAAATAAAAGGTTCATTCATTGCCATGTATACACTTAGTCTTTGAAATAAAACATGATTGAAAAATCAATGATAATAATGTTTCCCTCTCAGGTGAGGGTATCAAAGAAATTTTTAGTTTATTTTCATACTGGAAAAAAGTGTTGTATAGTTTAACGTCCTATAAAAAGGACGAAAGTGAACCATTGTAAAGATATTGATTCTAAGGGCGGTTTCACGAATTAACATCGTATGAGATGGAGAAGAACCGATGTGAAGAGATTGGTTTTGGGCTTGAACCTTGAGAGGTTTCCTACATACACTACCTATAAGACAAGGATCAAAGTCCATGTAGTTTAATTAAAGAATGAATTAATGATTAAGTTGTTCTTGGGGACAACGACCTATAAAATGATGTTGGGACTTACACATGGTTAGCGGCCCAGAGAGAGTGTTATGGTTGAGGTTTTCTCTAAGCTCACGTGATTCATACTCGGTGTGAGAAACAAGAGGTAACAACAACCCTAACGATGCCTAGTTTAATGTCATGTAGGACATATAAAGGAACTATGCAGTTTAAAGTCTTGCAGTTAGGACTATTGGTGCTGCATAGTTTAGTGTCATGTAGTAGGGACAAAATACATTTTAATGTCATGTAGGACGTATCATAGACTTTCTCTACAGTTTAGCGTCATGTAGTTAGGACGATGGGGAAAATAGAGTTTAACGTCATGTTGGATGAAAAAGGGATGATACAATTTAGCGTCATGTTGGACGAAAGTGCGAATAGTTTAATGTCATATGCATGGACCGTGGATGGTGCAGTTTAATGTCATACTAGACGGTGGTGTAGTTTATGGTCATACAGTACCCTTGATGATTATGTAGTTTAACGTCTTTCCGGTCATAAGGGACTTTTATATAGTTTAGCATCATGTAGTTAGAACGTCACAGTTTATCGTCTTGTTGGACGTAAGGGACTTGCAAATAGTTTAGGGTCATATACATGGACCATTGATGATGCAGTTTAAGGTCATACATGACCTAGTTGCAGTTTAAGGTCATACATGGACATTTAAGGAACTTATTCACAGTTTAGCGTCATGTGGGACGAAAGTACAAATATTTTAAGGTCATATGTATGGACCGTTGCTGTATAGTTTAACGTCATATAGTAAGGACGAAAGAGGGACTTTGCAGTTTAATGTCATGCAGTGAGGACAAATTTGGGATTTTTTTTCATATTTTAACGTCGTGTGGGATGAAATTAATACAAATAGTTTAAGGTCATCTGTATGGACCGTTTTTGTATATTTTAACGTCATATAGCAAGGACAAAAGAGGGACTTTGCAGTTTAATGTCATGCAGTGAGGAAAAATTAGGGATTTTTTTCATAGTTTAACGTCGTGTGCGACGAAATTAATACAAATAGTTTAAGGTCATATGTATGGACCGTTGCTGTATAGTTTAACATCATATAGCAAGGACGAAAGTGGTACTTTGCAGTTTATACAAAATAATTCTTCAAAAATCTGGCATTGGTTGGAGTAGTGATGAGTTCTCCATCCATTGAGATTAATGAATAAGCTCCATTGGAGTAGACCCTATGTATTGAATAAGGCTCTTCCCATTTTGGCTCAAGCATGGGAGTTTTCTTTCCTGGTATCATTGGAGTTCTGAGAACTAATACCAATTCTCCCTGAGTGAATGAACTAAGATGAACTTTTTTGTTAAAAGCTCGTGCTATTGGATTCTGATAGACTTCCAAGTGGTGAAAAGTGCAATATATTTTCTCATCTAACCGTTCCAATTCATTCAATCCCTTTTGAGATTGTTCATCTATAGATGATTGATCACAAATGGCAACTCTGAGTGAGGGTAGTTAAACTTCAATGGGAAAGACGGTTTTCGTTCCATACACCAATGAATATGGAGTTGACCAAGTTGCAGTGCGGGTGGTAGTCTGATAAGCCCATGAAGCATGAAAGAGTTTATCAGGCCATGACCTCTTATCTTTATCCACCATTTTTTGCATTATATTTGAAAGATTCTTGTTAATGGATTCTATCTGGCCATTGGCCGCTGCATGATACCGAGTTGAATGGTTGGATTTGATGTTGTATTCTTGATACAACTTCTTCATCTCGGATGAACAGAAATTGGTGCCATTTTCCGTCAATATGGTATGAGGGACACCAAATCTGGTAATGATGTTAGACTTGATGAAGCTAACAATGCATTTAGAACTTACTTCCTTGAGAGGTATTGCCTCTGCCCATTTGGAATAGAAGTCAGTAGTAGTAAGAATATACTTTAACTGCTTGGTCGTAGCTGAAGGGTAAGGTCCCACCTCATCCATTACCCATGTGGAAAATGGCCATGAGTATTTAGCTGTATGAAGAAAATATGGAGGATGATGAATGAATTTGGCATGTACATGGCATGAATGACACATCTTTGTGAAATCGACACAATCTCGTATCATTGAAGTCCAAAAGTATCCAAGCCTTAGAATCTGATCAGACAGTCTATGTCCAGACTGGTGGGCACCACAGACTCCTGCATGCACTTCTTTCATGACAGCCATTGTCTCTTCACCATCAATTCATCTGAAGAGAACTCCATCAAAACCACGTTTTTAGAGAATTTTCTCTAGGTTCTCTGGGCTATCATAAAGAGTAAAATTTACCACACGTCACCGGATTTGTTCTTTCTCAGCTCTATCAGGTGGTAATGTTCCATTTTGAAAGTATTCCCTGATAGGTGACATCCATCCTATAGTATGACCATATGGTTCAGGGATGGGACAAATTTTATTAATTTCCTCTGTTCTGATTCGAACATAAGGTGAAATTGCACGACGGTGGCCAATACTGATGGTTGTCTCGTCCCGATTTGGATCTGCCAGAGCTGTGGCTATATTAGCCAATGCATCAGCTTGAGCATTTTGTGATCTTGGGACATAAGAAAATGTCGGTTCCAAAGGTAATTATGCCATTAACTCTCTTATGTAATCATACAAAGGGATTAGTTCTTCTTTTCCGATGGCATAATCCCCATTGAATTGTTTGATTACTAGGTCCGAATCACCTTTCACCTTTAAGTGATTCACTTGTGCTTGAAGTTCTAATTCCAAACCTACGATGAGAGCTTGGTATTCTGATTCATTATTGGTACCACCTTCCCACAATAAGAAGGTATAAGGTAACACTACCTTTTCTGGAGAAATGAGCACAATTCCTAAGCCAACATTGTTGAATTTTGGATTTTCCATTTTCCTCCTTGTTGGACTTCTGGAAGCACCATCAAAATAAATTTACCATGCCTGGGGACTTTCTTGAATAGAGAAGACTTCCTCATTAGGGAGTTCAAAATCTAAAGATGTGTCTTCCACTGAAGGGTGTTCATCTAGGAAATCAGCTAGAGCTTGTACCTTTATCGCCTTTTGAGACACATACTGAATGTCGAATTGCTGCAAAATAACTACCCACCTTGCCAGACGTCCTGTAAGCATTGGACGACTTAGGATAAATTTGAGCTGGTTATTGTGAGATACCAATTGGACCTCGTGATGTTGCAGGTAGTGTCTCAACTTCTGAACTGCAATGATTAATTCCAGACAGCACTTCTCAATACATGATTACCAGGTTTCTGCTTCCAGCATCATTCGACTAAGATAGTAAAGACTGTTTTCATTCCCAGCATCATTCTTTTGAGCAAGAAAGGCACCCAATGATCTCTCTAGAGCTGTCACATAGAGGATAAGTGAGCTTCCTTCAACAGGTGGCATGAGTACCGGTGGAATCAAGAGGTATTTCATGAGAATATCGAATGCTTCTTGACATTCTTCAGTCTACTGGTAAGTGACTCCCTTCTTCATCAATTTGGTGAAGGGTAAAATTTTTCATTCTAAATTGGAAATGAAACGCCGAATATATGATATGTGTCCATGAAGTCCTCTTAATTATATCAAATTTTGAGTAGTGACATACTAAGGATTGACTTGGTATTCTCAGGATTGAATTCAATACCACGATGGCATACAACAAAGCCGAGAAATTTTCCTGAGGTTACCCCAAAAGCACATTTTAAGGGGTTCATCTTCAAATTATGTTGTCAAAGCTTGCAGAATATGACTTCTAAATCATCCAAGTGATTAGAACATTGTTTGGGTTTAACTACCAAATCGTCTACATAGCATTCAACAAACTTCCCTAAAAAGGGTTTGAAGATACGATGCATGGCACGCTGATAAGTTGTACCTACATTCTTTAAGCCAAAGGGCATTACCCAAGAGCAAAACACACCCTGAGGGGCTCTGAAGGCTGTAGATTCCTCGTCTTCTGCGGCCATTTGGATCTCATTATATCTGAAATATCCATCCATGAAGGAAAGTGCTTCATAGCCAGTTGTTGCGTCAATTAGAAGTTCTGTAATCAGAACTGGGAAATCATCCTTAGGAAAATGCCGATTAAGATATCTGAAATCGATGAAAACTCTAATTTTTGCGTAATTGTAATTTACAGGGACAATATTAGCCAACCATTTCGGATATTGAACTTCACTGATGAAGTTAGATTTGATAAGCTTATCCACTTCATCTTCAATTTTGGAAGCATAAGTTGGGTGTGTTCTTCTCGCGGCTTGCTTAAATCCTCGATGTTCTTCTGGTAAACCCAAATGATGAGTAGAAACATCAGGATCATGCCCGGGAATTTCTGTATAGTTCCAAGCAAATATATCTCTATTTTGTTTTAAAAAATAAATTTACATATCTTTCTCATCAAGAGACATGGAGGCACTGATTAATGTGGGGCGTGGATCTTCATTTGTACCCAGATTTATTTCTCTGAGTTCATCCACTGTGGTAGAGATACCCTCTTCAAATGCTGGAGGAGCATCTATGAGATCTTCCTCTTCTTCTTCATCATGTGTTATTTCTTCCTTTTCTACTTGCATAGTACATGATAAAGTAGAATTCTCATGATCCGAAGAGATGTCAAAATTTTCATATCTTGAAGAAAAAGCTTCCATTTCCGACCCGATTGATAATGAAGGGTCTTCTTTGGGTAATAAAGAGGAGATGATGGATTGAGAATCGACATCATTGTTCACCTCTGATGTTGTTATAACTTCTTCTGGCCTAATTGGCGAAGCATAGACTTGTTGTATTTCAGCAGATGAAATGAAGATGTCACCATTTGTGCTTTCATCACTGCTTGGTAGATTACCAATTTATCCCATGTTGTCTGGCTCGATTGCCATAATTGTCATTATGGATCATTCCATAAGAGTATTTTGTTTTGGGTCTATCTTGTCAATTTGACTGATAGGCAACACATAATCTGTACTCACATGAGTAAATGGATTTACTGGAATTATTTCCAAACCATATGGTGCATTAACTTGGGTAATCTCCTTTGTTATGGATTTCTCCCTTTGCTTCATTTGATAGAATTCTGCCTCAATGTATTGAGACTCACATGTCTTGAATGGGGCCTTATCACCATACAATGTCCCAACTTGACCATCGAAACAATATTTGAGACATTGATGGTATGATGAAGGGATAGACGCATGTTGATGTAGCTAGGGTCTTCCAAGCAAAATGTTGAAGGCTGAGTCTTGATCAACAACCATGAAATATGAATTGGATACAGGATCTCCAAACTAAGTTCTGAGTGTAACTTCACCTAGTGGTACATGTTCATTTTTATCATATCCCTGTTGCATAATAGTGGAAGGAGATAAATCAGATTCCGTGAGGCCCAATCGACGAAGTGTACGAATGGGCATGAGGTTGACTCCTGAACCATTGTCAATGAAAGCTCTTCGATCATCCACGCCATTGACCTTTCTAGACAAGTACAATAGTCTAATATGTTCATTCACAACATCATCTTCATCTTCATCAGTAAAGATATTATTGCATGGCATTCTGTAGGATTATTCTCTATGTGATATACTTCAGCTACAACAATTTCAGTTTCAAACTCCTGAGGACTTGAAAAAGCCTCGATTAGTGCTTCCTGAATATCTTTTGACAGATTCAATGCATCCAGAATTGATAACATGGCTAGTACTTGGTCCAAGTGTTTAAATATATCATACTTTTGATCCATAGGTCTGCGTTTCTCAATAAGAATATGTGGTTTAGCAGGTACCTTGGAAGCAGATGCTTTGGAAGTTGATGCATCTTGTATTGGGATAAGAGTTGGCAATATTCCTGGTTTTGGAAGATTAGACCGATTAGATCCATTTACTTGTTGAGAGGAAGAATATGGAACCTTTAACCGATCTTCCAAACTAACTGTTCCAGGACTGAATTTTCTATTGGTAGAAGAACTTGCTTGTTCTTGCTGAGCTCGCTGAAGAGCTCTACCATGAGTTTCTGCTGCGTATACAGTTATAGCATGGGTATAATAGGAATAGTAGCTTCTAAAAGATCCATGTCTTCCCATGTATCCTGAGCCCCTGGACCTTCCTTTGATTCTTCTGTTTGATACAGGGAATTCAGGCTCATTGAAATCGAAACTGTGACTGGCATATGGATTTGTTAATTGAATCATATTAACAGAACCAAAGATTAACTCTTCATCTAATGAAGAATCTTCCTGATTAGCCTGTTTAGGCTTTGCCGTTTGGTGGGGCGGTGCCCATGGCTTTGAAGTATATGGCATGAAGTCCACCAAAGTCAAAGACAACTTAGGCTTTGACACATACTCAACTTCTTCTGATTCTTTTTCTTTATTTGAATCATGAAGTTTCTTTGAGGACTTTCCCTCTGACGAAGAGGTTTTTGCCACAAAATTCATGGCAGAAGACACAATTGGTTTCCTTAATTGTGTTCGAAAAATAGCATGAGTTAGATTGATTGTATTTCTAACCATCCAATCATCATACTTTTGTGCATTTTTTATTTTGACTTCCTGCCATTCATCTTCCTCCTCTGGAACTGTTGTAGTGACACATGCTACCTGGGCTGAAAAGGCTTTCAATGTGACCTGTCTCGAGTCGACCATCTTTTGCAGGAGGTCTTTGAATACAAAACACTCCTGGATGGGATGCCCCAACATTTGATGAAAAGGGAAATAATTAGGACGGTCATCATCTCCTTTCTTGTTTGGCCTCTTGGGTATTGGTAATTGAACCAAATTGTTTTCTAGAGCCGCAATGAAATAACTAGGAACTTGTTCATTTAGGAAAGAGTATGTTTTGATCTTCAGATCCTCAAATTGTTGTTATATTTGATCTTTTTGATCATCTGGACGAAAAGGCCTTTTTTGTTGGTGCTCAGAAGGTGGATCCCTTTTAGAAGATGAAGGTTTTGAGGTAGAAATAGGTACAGGTGCTTGTTTGAGCATAATTGTAGCAGTTTCTGCTTTACCCATTCTCCTTCCTGGAGCTGATGGAATTACATGAGATTTAGCCTTAGCCTATATAAGGGAATCGTCAATCTGCTGAGCAATTAAAGTAAGGTCTCGAAACCCTCCTGTGCATTTCACAAGGATTAACGGCGTGCGTAATTCGTCACATAGATTTTCCACACAGATTGGAAACAATTCATCTTGAGGGAGTGATAAACTCAAAAAATATGTTAATCCCTTCCATCAAGCAATGAAATCAGAGACCCTTTCATTCTCCCTTTGATTATAGTTTGTAAGATCGAAAACTGTTGTCTTTGGAAAATTTGAGCTGAACTGAAGGAGGAATTTTTGGAGAAGATCCTCCCATCTGGTAATTGACCGGGATTGCAAGCTTGTATAACAAACAAAAGATGGTCCTTGCAATGTTCGCACGAAGAATCTGAGTTTCACTGCTTCTTTCTGCTCTGGAGTTCCCATCATATGATCGCAAAAAGACACGTAATGCGTCAAATGTTGTTTAGGATCACCTAATCCATTGAAAATAGGGAATACAGGGTTCCCAAAACTGGATGGAGGAGAAATTGAATCTACCCATTCATGGTAAACATTATTTTCTGGTTGAACTTGTGCACACTTCCATTCCATAGTTTCTAACCATGCTGTTAAAGGCTCAATAGTAGTTATTAACTTTTGAGAAACCTCTGGTTGAACTTGGACTTGGGTAGGTGTAATGACTGGAGCTTGGAAATATGTGGTGATTGGCACTGCAACTGATGGTAGCACTGCCAATTGTTGTTGCACATGACCCATACTATTAGACCTGTGATGGTGTACTGATAGAGGAGGATATTCTTGATCCATCTCAGTAGCTGCAACAAATTGTTTTGGCTGACTGACTCTTTCATGCTTAAGAAGAAGACTACTCTGAAGTAGTTATGCATTCAACCTTCCTAATTCCTTCATTTCTTCGTCATGTTGTGCAAACCTCTGCTCTAGTGAAAGTGATTGACCTTCTCCAGAGGAAGGATATGTAACCTGGTTCTTTCCCTTCCCTTTTTTGGATCCTTTTTGGAGAGGGGAAAGTGGGTTACTCGAAGGATTACTTATGTTCGGAGTAATCCTTTGACTTCATGTATGCACACCTTCTTCATTTGTGATGGTGCGTACATCTTCTTGAGCAGGAACCTCTTCATCTGAGTCCCCTGAGTGAGCCTCATCTGGTGGATCAGCAACAACAACATTGATGACATTAATAGATGCATAACTCATCGCATCCCTTCAATCAGCATTTCTGTGATATTGTCTTATTCCATGTCTTTGATGAGGCATTGCCTTTTGTTGATTCAATCCCTCAGGAACTTCTTGATGAATCGTAATTTGGAGGGAATATCCTGATAATTTGTCTCTTAGTTCCTCTTGAGGTTTCTTCCCCAATCGAGAAAATACCAACTTTTTCTTGAGGAGGGGATTGATGATTTGAAAAAGTCCCCAGTCCAGTGGACTGGGGTTGTTCCTGCTGTTCTCGCTCAACACCCTGAATCCCTTTTTTTTGATTCTGAGGGTTGGTTTAAAAGAGTCCCCAGTCTGGCGAGCTGGGGTGGTTCTTGACATGCTATTTCTGAGACTTTCTTGAAATTCCTCCTGATCATGCGAACATTAGTCCAGAAATTAGCTGGAGCATTAATCTGTATCTGCTTTTATCACCGGGTTCAAAAGACCTTTGGATGATTTCTGACACTTCTGTCACTTGGTGACGTTCTTGCTCCAAATGGGAGGCATGTTCAATATTCTCGTTTGCGTGATGCAAGAGCAATTTGACAACTTGTTATCTGTATTCATGATTTTTAGAGGAACTAGTTGAAGCCTGTTCTTGGGAAATCTTTTGATTACAGACAAAACCCATTGACTGTGGCCGACTATGGGAAATAACATTGCATGAGACCATTTTCGGTGGGCTTTGCTGACTGGAGAGCACCGTGAAATGCAGTGCTCCATGAACACCCCATCCTCTGACATGAATACCAGATGGGGCATTGGAAATTAACTGACGCAATCTTCTTAGTGCGCCAAAGCATGAACGTTGAAGGGTTCTCTACTGCTTTTCAGCCTTCGAATATCGAGAGACTGATAGAGATGCCAAATCAATCTGACGTTGTAACCCTTCTATTATCTTAAGATGATTTTCATATTCATCATAAGATAATACTTTCTTTTTCAATTGACAATGATTTTTTCATATGTTGAGACGAATATTATGAATTTCATCTTCCGTCAACATTTCTAGAATATTATACTAAGAGTCAGCCAGAGGCCAAAACATGACTGGCACTTCACCTTTCGTCAGTTTTTTTCTCATATTCATCATTTCCTCTTTATCAATTGATGGATATTCTTCTACCTGATTTGACCCGAGTTTGTGTTTCCTTATTGTTTCATTGGATTCAACAGGATTGGTAGAGAAATCATTGATCAAACTAGAAGATGCATGACATAGGGGTGGTTCGGAGAATGACCTACACCCTGGGATATCTCTTGATTGAGAAAGTATTTCACCTGCTAGCGATGAAGCTTCAGACATGACTAGTTTCGTATTTGAAAGTGCCTCAATATAAGAGGGATTTCTCGGCACTACATTGTCCACTGGAGCATTTTTTGGGAAATGTGAATCACTACTGTAGAGAGTACTTTCGCAGCGAAATTCATCATCAAGGGGAGGACCACTATAATGGGTTACAGCAAAAGATGAGATCTCTTGCTCCCTGGTCTTCTGACCACACAGAGGGTTCATGTGGATCTCATTTGAAGATGAAACTTTGAGATCGACCGAATTGTCATGAAGCAAACCTTCATGATGAAGTGTCTATTGAAGACCTTTGGAATTAATGTTCCCACTATTGGGAACTGAGGGAGTAGAAGCTTGAATTCCAATAGATAATTGTCTGAGGGCTTCATGAAATCCAGCATCGCGCAAGGCCTTGTTACAGATTGGAACTTGATCTCCTGACTGTGCTGGGTAGGTCTTTTTCTTAGATGCCTTCTTACTTTCCTTGGAAACCACTTGTTGATGAAAGTGGCTAATCTGAGCAGGTATATGTGCCTGATCAGGAAAGATGGCCAGGTTAGGCTGACGATATCTTCTCAAATCAGTTGTATGTGCCTGACTTGGTTGTCCGTGAGATATGGGGAGTATGCCCCACAACCCTCTTGGACTGGAACAGTTGTGTGTGTCTGTTCCGGAGTGAATTGTTGATGTATCACTCCACTGGTAGGGATAGATTTATGTGTCTTTCCCTGAGATGCTGCTGAAGTTGTTATAATATCCTGGAAGGCATCCAGAATAAGAGCAGGGATTTTCTTATTCTCTTTAACCATTGATAGAATATGTATGGTGACTTCAGCTGCCGGAATGGGAATATACGTCTATTCCAAGCTTGGAGCAGGTGTACGTGTCTTCTCCTGTCCTCATTTTTCTGTCAGTGAATCCTGACAGTACTCAAGTGTGGGGGCAGAGAGTTAAGTCTTCCTCCTATTTGTTGTCGGGGCTTTCCGACTAACTTCTCCGAATGCTACCAAGAGAGACTGTTGGTAGTCTTGATTAATACTAGCATTTGTGTGTGCCTGCTAATTGCACTTCGCCAAACGTGGTTGAAAATATCCATCATATGTAGTCAGACGATCCTGCTGACTAGATGATGATGTATAAACAGGTGTATGTTTCTTCCTATAGTACTCCACCGGAATTGCCAGGCGAGATTGGCATGATTCTACCAGACGAGTCTCCTAGACAGCGGGTTTAAAACAGGCAGGTGTATGTGTCTGGTCATTGCTTTCCACCAAGTTAGGTTAGTGGACTTCTCCGAAGATGACAGAGATGAGAACCTGCTCATTGTTGACCGGATTCTGCCTCTGGTCGTTTGTCTTGCTTGCTCGGGTTTGAGGAACCTGAGCTGAACGCCTGGATTCGGTACCCTCATCATGTTGAGGGCGCACTGCCGCACGATTCTGGTGGCGATTGTTGGTGGGAGCCCTTAGGAAGGACTCCTGTCTATTTGAATTAAGGTCATGAGGGACCTTCTCATTCACCTCCCAAGAATACGGGAGCGAATGGTGATTGAGTTCCGTGGATAACGACCCGAAACGGTTGGAGACGATACTCAACAACGCCTACTTCTTGATCACTAGTCGTCGTTGTTCGGATGACCGATGTGATTTGTTTACTTGGAGGGCTTGTCGGGCAGCCTCCGGAGTTGGGACGGTATCGTGTTGATGGTACTCCTTAACCAGTGCATTTGATACCCAGCGTTGAAGACGGTGAGTAGGTGATATCATCCTAAGAGCGGACGATGATCCATCATGAGTAGCAGAAGTGGCATTTGCAGCAGCAGTATTCATAGGTGTGAACTTGAGAGCAGCCATTCTAAAAATACAGAAGATCTTGGAAAAAGAGTGCATGTTTGACATAACAGATGTAATCAAGATAAATTTAACCACTACATCTTTTGGATGAGCACATATTTCAATGATTGTTTTTATTGGCCCTCTTATTGAGTTTTAAATAGGGGCCAAAAAATGGGTAAATCGTCATTTTAACTTGGTTAAGGATTCACATCGGGTTCACCATTTTTGTTTCCCTCAGAATCTGGGGATGACTTCCTTGATGGGAGGTTCAAACATTCTGATCGGTTTCTAACGAGTTTTTTCGTAGAACCAGAAACATCCAATGATTCCACATCCATTCGGACCTACTTTCCAAAGGTAGGTGCTCATTAGTTTTTGGACTGATGAGGCTTAGGAATTTTCATTGGTCGAGAGGATGGGAGGTCGAACTCATCACACCTTTTTAGGGGAATTATTGTCTCCTCCGGGACTCTCTTTATAGATCTGAGTTATGTTCATTAATCCTTATTACACTACCAAGTATAAAATGAGCTTTCCTTCAGATCTGACAATCAATGATTAAATATGTAGGAAATTTAGAGAATCTTTTTTATGTATCTGAGGTTCTTCATCGATAGAGAATCATCTGTATTTATTAGAGATTCTTGGTCAATGGTACCCTTAGACACATTTAAACAGAATTCTCTTGGTCATTATGATGACCATGCTGGTTTTAAAGCCACTAAGTGGGGTACTTGAAGTTTATTTTCATTCATAAGGACATGGATTATTTTACAGTTGGGATCGAACCCGTAGACAGGCTACCTTCGTATCCTTTGTTTAGAAAAAGGAATCAGAACCCACGTAGTTCGAATAAGGGAGTATGATGTTTATGATTGATGGATCAAATAAGGATGTCACAATTACTTTTACACTCTAAGCTCACGTGAGTCATTCTCGGTGTGAGAAACAAGAGGTATTGGTAAAAATTAGAAAATTGTGCCATGAAAGATACAATCATAAGAAATAATGTGGGGCTTATGTATGTATGACTACCCAGATAAATGAAGGTTAGGATTTACATTAGGGAAGAAATCCAGGAACAAGGTCCATAAAGGTATATGTGATTCATGGAGATTTTGAATACTCTAACATGTGGCTTACTCCTAAAAAGGAGGCCCAAATTAGGAGAAGAATTATGATTGGGGTTTACTCCTAAAAAGTAATCCCAGATCAAAGGTAAAATAGGACTGGTTAAGAGAAATTAAGATTGCGGCTTATTCCTGAAAAAAGGTCCCAGGTTAAGAGATTTGAAAAATTAAGGGACTTGGGGTTTACTCCTCAGGAGGATGCCCAAATTAGGGGACTAGGGATTACTCTTAAAAAGGAGGCCTAGGTTTGGGAACTTTAAGAATTGGGGCTTACTCCTAAGGAAGATTCCCATGTTAAGAATTATGAACGGGGCTTACTCCTAAAAAAGAGGCCTAGGTTAGGGGATCTGGGGCTTAATCTTAAGAGGATGCCCAAATTAGAGGACTTATGATTGGGGATTATTCCTGAAAAGGAGACCCAGGTTAAGGATTCTCTCATCTTAAAGTATGAGGTTAAATGAATGAAATCTCAATCTTTAGTGACATAAAGATGTGTAAATCACTAGGTTTTGAGAGATATTCCATAGAAGTCCTTTCAGATTAGGAAGTCAAATCAAGAAATCATGCCATAAATGGCTTTAAAGAGTGTCTTGAAGACTGAATCTTGAATAGGAAAGGTGTAATGGCTTAAGAGGGGTGAAATGGGAAAGAAAGGCACCCAAAAAAGGCATGGGCGTGCAATTCCTGATAGGCGCGCAGGTACTGCGTGGGTGCGCAAGTCCTGGTCACGCAGGTATGCCTGGGCGACAAATGGTGTACTTGCACGATGGTTAACCAGCAGGGTAATACTTGAGAGACTCTTCATTAAATCCTTTAGAATCCTCTTGAGGTTCTTACAGAAGAGGGGCGTGCAAGATCTACTGAAGGAGTAAGGCGGCACGCAAGTGTGTCCCTTTTCCCTGAAGGGCTGGCCACTCAGGTGCGCAAGTGTTGATGAGTTTCAACACTTAGGCCTTCCTCCACCTCTTTAGATCTTCCGTTCTAGGTAAGAAATTAACTTAGAAGTGTTTCAGAAGCTTTGAGAAGAGACTAGGGTGCTGGGAGCTCAAATCTGACTTTTTGGAAAAAATCCCCTCGAATGGGGGGGCCCACAGGGTCTATTTATAGGCAGGAGAAGACCTCGGGCAGTTATCACTTAGGTCGCGCAAGTCACTTGCGCGACCATAATGAATTTCGCAAGTGGACTTGCGTGACTATGAGGAAACTTGCACGACTTATGGGCAATCTTCTCCTTGTTCATCCCTGTGTTGATTTTTGATATTTTCTTCAAAGGATGGATCAATTTGTGCTAAGTCATTTCCCTTTACATTCCATTTGACTCTATGACGAAAAAGGAGCATCAAAAACTATTTAAGAGGACAATTAGTTCTAATACTTTATTATTTTAAATTTAGTTTGATGATGTTATTTTTCGTTCAACTATTAAAAATCATTGTCATGATTTTTTAAATCTATTGAAAAAATAATTTGAAATGAGTATTTTGGGAGAAGTGAAATTAGTTTTAAGATTTAAAATTTATCAAAAATATTATGGAAATGTTTTAATTCAACTTATGTATATTATATATTGTTTGAAAAATTATGTTCTTAAAAAAAACAAGGAATATATAAACCCTATGTGTACTAATAATATACATGATTAAGATAATGCTGGGAAACCATTTGACAATTTGTCATATAGATGTGTGATTGGTTGTTTTTTATATCTTACTATAAGTGGACCAAAAAAATTTTATTTAGTATATCATTGTTCTATATTTCAATCAAATCCAAAACAATCCCATCTAACTACAGTTAAAATAGTTTTATTATATTTAAACGAAACTGTTTTTTAATATATTCTTTACCCCAAAACATTCGATCTTATTTTAATTTCATATTCAGATTCTAAATTTGGAAGGTGTAGATTAGATAGAAAAAGAACATCAGTGACATGTCACCTATTAGGAAAATATTTAGTTTCTTTTTCAAGTAATAAGTCACACTCAGTTGCTCTGTCAACAAATGAGGCAAAATATGTGTTTGCTCGCAGTTACTGTGAACAAGTATTGGGGATGAAAAATACTCTACTGTACTTTAAAATATATTTTAATAATATTCATATTTAATGTGATAATACTAGTTCAATTAATATATCTATGAATCCTATAATTAAATCTAGTACTAAGCACATTGATATAAGGAATCGTTTCCTAAGAGGTCATGTCCTCTAAAAGGATATATCCTTGTAATTTTTTAATTATAAATATCAATTGCTTAATATTTTTACTAAACCACTTCCCTCTTATAGATTTTATTTTATTAAGGGCGAGTCAAGTTTATTAAATTTAAATAAATTTTCTATAATATATTAATTATTAATCTATATTAATTTTTTATCACTTTACTTATTTTTATTCATAATGGTGGTTTTTGTAAAAAATTATGGTTTTAGTTTTTAAGTCATGTGTTTTCAAAAAAAATCATAATTATCTCAAGTAATGGCATGTGAGATAAGGTACTGTTAGATAATGTTTTCCTATTAAATCCTTTCGTCTTCCTTTATCTTTTTGTTTCTAAAACTGTTTCAACAAGTAGAGCATTCTTCTTCTTTAACAACCTTAGAACCCAAAAAACATTAGAGCATTTGATTTTCAGAAATGGGAAAAACTAATCGAACTATGTAGGGTGAACCTAGTGACTCAAAGCGTCACCTAGTTTCTTCAAGAATGAATATAATAAGAGAAAGTAGTAGATTTAGAGTGGTAATATGAGATAGAATTATTTATTCTGAATGCTCTCGCATTTTTAGGCGTGTAATTTCTATTAGAAGAGGTAAATATAGAGTTTGTATATGGGATAGAATTGAAGCATTTCTTTAATTGTGATTAGTTTAGTTTTGGTGAGACAAAATAATCTATTATTTCAATGATTAAGGACAAGGAATTTTTTATTTCCTTAGTAGAAATAACTGAAATTTTGAAATTTCCCCATTAAGATGTTTTTCATTTAATTCTATGATCTATTGGTAATCTAGATCACTAGTATGTGGACATTATTTTGTTTCTGTTTGGATCGTCCAATATTAGGAAAATGTTTATTAAGGGCATTAAGGTCGATCAAAAGGTTTTGGTGAAATTTATTCAGATTGAAATTGCTCCAACAGAATATGAGAGGGAGAAAATTTTATATCCATACATGTAAATTATGTGTTTATTCATAAGAGATTTCAAATTGAATTTTCCAAGGTACATGTTTGGGTATGTGAGATATTATGTTCCAATAGAGTCTTGTATGTCTTTTTCTCCTTATAGAAGGATTTTATCTTTTATTCTAATCATAATAAATATGTATCGTGTGTTCAACATGTGAATTAAATGTCATCACATTAATGTTCTAAATGTTGGTACTCTTAGAGAATTTTTTTTACCGGATTTCAGTGAAAGGCAAGATTGTGCTATTTGGTGAAGATGGCCAACCAAAATTAGGATCATTTGCTTATGAGGGGTGAAAATTGTTATTGGAAATGAAGGGATTAGAGAATCCAGAGATGATGGAGTTTCCAAATCTGCTCATAGAAAATCGATATGTAAGGAATATGAAGAGGAATAAGAATATGTGATAGAGGAATTGGTCATGAAACCAAGGAACAGAGTGCATCCACATGCTGGAGAACAATTATAAGGTTTAGGTGAAGCTACTTTACTGGTTCATATGGAAGAACCTATTCATGAGGAAGACCAATTGATTAAGAGTCATGTTCAATATTTTATGGATGTTTCTATACTAGTTGTTTTGGAGGAAGATCCAGCTATTCCAGAACAAGTTGTTCAAGATGAATTTTCCCAAGGAAAAACTATTCAGGAAGAGAAAAGGATGTTCAGATCAGAAAATGTGGTTATAGAATTTGTTGAGAATCTTGATTACTCAATTTTTGATCATTTGGTTGAGAGACTAGAATCAATTTATGAATAAAAAATATAAGTTACTCATAATGTATATTGTCCTACTGAAAAATCATTTGAAACCCTCTTGGATACGTATGTGGATAAGTATGTTTCATAACCTTTAGAAATTGTGGTTGTTGGTTAGTAACATAATCCTGATTAAGGGAAATCTAATTCACCGACAAATAATGTTAAATATCCTATGATTATGTTTAATAAAGTTTAAGAAGAAAATTCCATTCTTAAGGAGGATATAGAGTCCTCAAAAAACCTTTTGATTACTTTTAGAATTCATCAAGTCCAAGGTAGGAGTTTGAGTCTCTTCAGACTTGTCATAGATAATTGAAAGGTATTTTTGTGCCAATGAAAGACTTTAATGATTTAAAGAGATAAACACATGATGGAGTTGGAATAAATCGATCTAAATCTGTTTCCAAAACAGATTTAGAAGACTTGAAGTGGTATTTAGGTAGACAATTTGAATTCATTCAAGGAAATATTTCTCAAACCAATGCATCTACCTCTACCCCTTCTACATATCAAGACCTGATTCATATTTCAAGAAAACAAAATTTTTATAGCTATCATGAATGGTCATATTTAGAACCTTCACTGAAATAGTGCTCCATTAGCAGTTTTGTTGGATAATAAAGGTTATCTTGTTGAGAAAATGACATCAAGTGTACCCAATATTAGGATTATATGCAACAAATTCAAAGATAAGTTAGACTAATTTATACAGAAATAGGAAAGTTTGTATGACTCTTTAAAAGTCAATATTCTTGAAAATCTACATGTTTGTCATGATTCCAAAGATTAGATTATGAATTTGGGATATTTTATTATGAAAAGGTTGTCGGTACAGATGGCATAGACGAGGGAAATGCTTCAAGCTAATCCGAATCCTAAACAACCAGAAACATAGTCGAACCATACCTAAACTCTTCTTCCCTGACCACATTATTTTTCTAACCTGTTTCATAGTAAAACTAAACATTTTATTACTATATATTTTGATTAATGAAATTTCTTTACTCTTATTTTCAATACTTTATTTGATATTATTTTATGTTTATTTATACTGATAGAAATCCAAAAATATTTATCTGCACAAATTATTATATCATTAATTTACTAATCTTTGAGAATTTAAAAAGTGTTTTAATTTTTTCTATATTTTTTTAATTCTCAAGAAATGGGGGATAAATTTTGATACATAAAAATTTTATTTTTCACTAAATAATTATTTCAAATCGAATTTCTTTTTATTTTCATTAAAATTCTTTCAAAATTATAAATTATGTAAATAATTTTATGGGGTTGGTTATCATAAAAAGTGGTGATTGTTGAGAATGTGTTGTCTCAATAATACTCTAAATATTATGATGATTTTGATGCACAAAAATACCCTTATTTGTTTTAATAATGATTTGGGTTTAATATTATTTCAGGGATTTAATATTCTTATTATTTATTCTGAAATTACTTTAATGATTTTAATTATCAAGGAATATTTAACTATGTATTTGGTACGTGTTTTTAATTATTCTAGAAACACAGTTCATACCCTATGTGTTTTAGCGTAATGTATGGAGACAACCCAATACTATGTACAGTGCTTATAGATCATAATACTTATGTCAGTCTTCAACATTATATATAAAGATAAAAGTAACCTTACATTCATATAAGTACATATGTTTAATCAACCTTACGTTATCCGGAATGTATGTTTAAAGAACCCTAAGTAAGAAATTAACCATACGTTGCAAGGAGAAATATATGGAACATCAACATTACTTTTATGATAAAACGTACATATTTAACCATACATTTAAAATATGAACACTATGTATTTGAAACCTACATTAAGTATTTTATTACTTTGCGAAGGAACCATATGATTGACCTTTCAACCCCGGAGATATATTTTTGCTATATTTTTGATAATTTCTAAAATGGACTGGACCAAATTACATGCTATTTCAAAGAACGTTTTTGAACATTTTTTAGATCATTATATTTGATTCCAAGAACCATATTCCATAGATAAATTCACCCTTATTCTTAAGGGAAGTTACAACTCACCTAGTAAATTCAATTTGGAATTTCTATAGTTCATCTAGCATCTTTTGTGGATCTAGAATTTTCAAAAGTAAGATTCTCGTTATATATTTCATCGAGTATTATTTTTAAAAATATTCAAGAGGTGAAAATATTTTTATTATTATTAAATCTTTCTATTGATCATATACCAACTGATAATGCAAACAAATGGCTTGGGAATAAGATAACACTTTATATAATTACATTTTCAATCCTATAAGTTTGTGATTTCTCTATTTTTGTTTTTTTCCTAAAATTGAAGATCTTCTATGCATCTAGATCTCTTTAGACTTTTTTCATCTTGAATATTTTATTTATTAAGAAAAATATACATATACTGTCATTTTTGTTCTAATACAACTAGGAAGATCAATGTTTTTCAAAAAATCAGATGCCTTTTGGATTTATATTTTTGTTGACTGCTCGTACTCAGATGAAGTGGGGAGTCAGCTTCTTGTTCTTAGTTGGGGATAATTGGTTCTCTATTTAGAACCAGAAGACAGAGTTTTTAGCCTTGATTTTTGTGGTGTCAACATCCTTCACTCAATTTTTGGACATTTTCTCTTTTGATAAGAGGACTAGTCTAATGTAAATTAGGAGTCTCACATATAGAGAATCTGGTAGAGTTGACTAGGGGGTATTTTTTCCCCAAACCACTATAAAAAGTTGTTTCTTTAATTTATATATTTCTTCTTATTAATATTTTATCATAAGTAAAACAGATATTATCAAAAATAATTTAAATATGGTGTTTAAATTAAGAATTGTGGAAGAGTTTTGCAAAATACACAATTCACCTCCCTCTTGTGTGGTTTTTTTTTCGAATCTGATAAAGATAACCAACAACTATATGTTACTAGAGTAAAGGTGTCATAATTTATATTAAACTAATTTTAGTATAATCAATTGGAACTTAATTGTTAAAAAAAATTAGATAACATAACCCTGTAGTAGATTGTGGGGATAAGTCTATGTATAGGATGCTATCATGAAGTTGTGGTAAGGATGGGAATGTGTGGTTTTTTACAAATAAAATTCCTATATAGATACTTGAATGTGGATGCGATAATGGAATAAATTAACCAATGGTTAAACAACCTCAAAATCATGTTTGAGTATCCACTTGATCTTCACCCGATGCATGAAGAGTGGGATTAAGACATCACACCTAGCTAGAAACTCTTGGGAGATATGTTTTGATTGATTCACCACCTTCTTATGAAAAAATTATGAAATGTTTGAATATGTTGTTATGATTTGATGATATTTCCAAAGATACTAATCTTATGATTATATTTTTAGAAATGAAATTTTTTTAAATTTATATTATATACTACATTATATATAGAATTATACATAATGTTTTCAAATTCATAATATTGTGACCTAATATAGAGTATTCCATTATTTAGAAATGGTAAAAATAATAAGGAATAGAAACTGTATCAATGCATGTAATCTATGTAACGACATTCTTCATGTGAAATTCAACGCAGAGGGATATAAACATAAAAAAAAATATAATAATATTAGGGCTTCTGGCTTTGATTATGACCAATAACCTTTCTATTATAAAGAATTATGTTAATCCCCATCATGGGGAAAAATATTGGACCACTTCATGTGAAAAAATCCTCCATTATTCAATGAGGTTGTTAATCCATGGGTAACTAAGAAATGGATCAAGTCCATAGAGAATATATTTTTTATTTGGAGGTAGTGAAAGAGAGTCATTTATCATGTTATTTTTATTTTAAATTATATATTGATCAATGGTGGTAATTGATATAGAACACTAACATGTTGGAGTAAATAAGTTATATGGAGTGGAAGACTGTAATGTATATATTATCTAACTCATGGGAAATGAAATGGTATGGAGATATAATTATTCAGTCTAAGGAAAATGGAATGAGAGAGTGTTTCTGAATGTGAAGTTGACTTTAGAAAGTTAGAAAATCATGTTATAGACACTGTATATAATATAAGATGTATGATTAATCATTATTTGATATGAAAAAGCCTAGAATTTTAAGCACACTATTCTATCATAAATGATATGTATACAAAGATATAATATCAATTTACATCAATATAGATAAATAACTCTTTAAGTGTTATGTTTTTTGAGGAAAAAAAGAAAAGAAGCAAGCATTTGATCTCTCTAAAAAATACAACAAAAATGAAGAAGGGGGTGGAATTTAAAATTTGTGATAAGTGTACAAATAAAAACCATTGAACATGATTGATGTTAATTAGTGCTAAATTCAATTGTAGAGAAAAAGAGAAACAGTTTTATTATTGAAATATAAAGAATGAATTCTTCAATGTCCCATCCTTCAAATGTAAGGATATGTGTCGCTATTCAAATGAATTTCCAATTTACCAATGTATTTTGCCTTATAAAATTCTTACGGTTAAAGGATAATATTACCAAATAATTATAGAAACGGTTTGATTTATTAAATATGTAGTGGTATGTACATTGATCAAAACCTCAAATATATATTATGCTTCATTTTATTTTGGATCTTCACAATATTTAACTACTTCCATACTTTCTAAAAAAATTAATATTTCCCTATAACCATAAGGAAAGAGTCTTCATTCAAGACTCAAAGTTGAAATATTATTGTAACAAGGATATTTCAGTCAATCCCCATAATGTCACATAGATATACCTGATTTACAAACGTGATATTTATTTATAGTTTTGACTTTGATATTATCCTATGAATGTATGGTATTTTAAATTGTAATGTGAAATTTTATTACAAAGAGAATGAGATTAGGATTCATGATGAAGATTTGAATTTATTACCTTAAAATTGGAGACTAAATCATCTAACTCATTTCTGGATCCACATTTAGTGTCTCTCCTTAATGAAATTCTTAGAGAATAATAGGATATACAACCAATAAATGGGAATGGTTTCACTAGATTAGAGGATGTGCCTATTTTATAGGAATACATTCATGTGTTTCTTTAAGAACTACATAGAGACCCACCTGATCATTAAGTTTATTTTTTCTATTGATCTTAAACCTGATGAAAAACCTAAATCTAAGAATCCCTATAGAATAGACCCATCGAAATTATTGGAAATAAAGAAACTACTAATGAATTTTTTTTGTAACGGATTCATATGAAATATTATTTTACGTTGGTGATCTCATAATCTCTTTGTCAATAATACCATTGGGTCTTTCAGCTTTTGCATTCATTATAATAAATTAATCTTGTTACTAGGAATATAAATTATTCTCTTCCCAAAATTAATGACTTGTTTTTCAACGTCAAAGAGATCAATAAATTTCAATGATTTATCTTCACTCTAGGTATCATCAACTATGAGTATATAAGGATGTTATTCTAAATACAACATTTCATATTTTGGATAGACATTATGAATTTATTGTTATGCCATTTGGATTGACTAATTAACCCTTCATTTTAATATATATGATGAATAAGTTATTCTATTATTATCTCAATAATCATATTGTGGTATTTATTAATGATATATTGATATACTATAAAATCTAATTTCTGAAAATTAGTAATTTTTTAATAATTCAAATGACTCTTACGGAAATAAGTATTATGGAAAATTTTAAAAAAGTGGATTTTTTTCTATGAGAAGTCTCCTTTTTAGGATAAAGTTTCTCTGAGGATGGAATATCAGTTGATCCTCAAGACAACAGTAGTATTGGAATAAAACACCAATGAATATAACTGAGGAAGATAGTTTCCTTGGATTATTATGATATTATCAATAATTTGTTCAAAAATATTCTAGATTGGCTAGCCCATTAACCATGTTGACACATAATGGGGTTTAGTTCATAAGGTCAACAGAATATAAATAATGTTTATAAAAATTATAGAGGAAATTCCCCAATACAATAATATGGAATTTACTATTTATAAGGGAAGGATTTTTTTTATATATAGTGATAAATAAAATAAGGTACTTGGATGTGTCTTTATGTATAATGATCGAGTTCATGCATACACATCAGGGAAGTTAATTATTCAAGAATTGAATTATCCAACACATGATCTTGAGTTGGAAGCCGTATTCGCTTCAACTAAAATATATAGGTAGTAATGTTTTGTGAAATATGTGAAATACATACTCGCCATAAAGATTGAAATTCATATTATTATATAATTATCACAACTGTAGAAATAAGTGATAATTATATCTAATCTTGGATTATTATTTTTCAACATAGTTCCTCCCTTGGAAGGAAAATAATTTGGTTGAATCATTGAGTGGGAAATATCATTAATTTTTCACTAGAATGCAGATTGAAAAGTATATTATATTCATCAATTTAGTAAAGTATGATATGGGTATCATTAAGGACAGATAAATTACACATCTATTTCAAATGACTTCTAAATAATCATTATTATAGAAATTAAAAACGTTTCTAGCTTGATGATAAGAACATTAAAAAACAATCAAATCCATGAATGATGGAAAGCTATTAGAATTCATCTATAAATATGGAATACTGATATTTAGAAAGAGGTTGTGTGTTCCCCCTATACGTGAGATGAAAAGAAAATTATTAGATAAATATTATATATCAAATTTATCTATACGCCATCACAGTACAAAAATGTATCATGATTTGAAGGTACATTTTTGGGGAATGATATGAAATGATAAATTTCATACAATTTTTCAAGATACTTGGTTTTTCAATATGTAAAGGTTAATAGGTAATATCCTAAAAGATCCATGAAACCTCTAGTTATTCCTATCGGTAAACTAGATTATATTACCATGTAATGTTTTACTTTATTACCAAAGACTACTACAAAGAATGATTTTATTTGGGTTATTTTTTATCGTCTTACCATTTCTTCACATTTCCTTGAATAAGGGAGGATCTACCTCTTGATAACTTCATATAACTCTATATTAATAATGTTGGGAGACTTCATGTTGTCTTTATTTCAATTATACCCAATCGTAATGCATTGTTTACATAAAAATTCTAAAATAGTCTTCAAAATAATCATATTATTGTGATAAATTTGACCACCACCAATATTCATCAAATTGATGGGAATTATGAAAGGACTATTCAGCCATTAGAATATATATTGAGTTCATTCTCAATTCACTTTCAAGGTGTATGGTATCATTATTTACCTTTGGTATAGTTTTCATATAATAATAGCTTCTAATAAAATATTAAAACGGCATAATATGAATCATTGTATGGAAAGTGGATTCGTACTCTTACTATTTTGGATAAATTTGGTGATAGGATTCCCATTTCCTAGATCTCCTCGACGAGAGAATGGTGAAAGTGAAGGCTATTTTGAATCATATAAATTAATCTCAATATATTAAAAAAATATACAATTAACTGAATGAAGGATTTATAATTTTAGGTGGGAGATCTTGTTTCATGAAGGTATCTCCAGGGAAGTGTAGTATAGGGTTTGGAAAGAAAGGTAATGTTTATTCTATGTATATCATGCATTTTGAAATTCTAGACAGAATTAGAACTTTATCCTTCCATTTGGAAATACTACATATCTTCTATTATGTTAATGTTGTGTTCCATATCTCATTATCAAGGAAATAAATGTCAGACCCACTAAATGTGATCAAATATAAGGAAATATATTTGGAAGCTGATTTATCTTACTGTGAAGATCATATCCCTATTCTTGACAGTAGAGATCAAGGGTTAGGGAATCATACAACTTGATTGGAAAACCACTTTGGAAAAGTAAAGTGTTAGAAGAGGAAGTATAGGGACCTAAAGAGTTGTGTTAATGAACTGCCATATCTATTCATGATGTGGCATTATGGAAATTTCATGAGTGAAATTTTTTAAGGGTGCAATAATATAACACATATTCTCTAATTATATAAAGTAAAAAAATTCTAAATAAACTATAGATTAATTCACATAG
Organism: Viscum album; assembly: GCA_963277665.1. NCBI lineage: Eukaryota > Viridiplantae > Streptophyta > Magnoliopsida > Santalales > Viscaceae > Viscum > Viscum album. Next base: position 499,456,807 of record OY728125.1, read on the forward strand.
CTTTGTTCAAAAATTTGATAAAAATGAAAATTTAAAAAAATTTAAATTAAATTTTATGATATTATTATTTCTTTAATTCATCATGTCAAAATTATATAAGGATTAATTTTAGGAATTTTCAAGAACTAGTTGATTTTTGGATGAATAGTGAAAAATACTAATTTTACAATACTATCACTTTTATGAAATTTAAATGATATAAGAAAAACATGAAATCTTACATATAATAATCAATAATGTAATGTCCCGGACCTATCTAGTACCTTAATTTGTGAAAATGCAGTGTTAGAGGTGTTATGGGAGGTTAAGGTGACTTGGGGGTGTGTTGGGTGAGTCTTTTAAGGAAGACTAAAGGTAAATAGCTTTCGCATGGGCGGCGCACGGTTATTCTAAATCGTGCGGCCAAACTGTGTGAAGCTGGTCTAGGAGGCGATGGCTAACGCACGGTTAGTGCACAGTTTGTCTAATCATGCAACCTAACCATACGATGAGTGATTGAAGAGGCATTAGCGACCACACGGTTAGCGCACGGTTTGTCTAACCAAGCGAGCAAATCATGCGGGCACTTAAATTAGATCATAAAATTGTGGATCTCAGCCTTTTTCCCACTAACATTCCCGTCTAAGTTCCTAAGCATCCATTACTCGGGATTACCATTCCTTGAAGATAGGACAACCTCTCCCAAGTGTTTTGGAGGTGATCTGAAGGCTTCTTTTGGAGAATAGAAGCCGGTTCTTGAGGAATGTGATCGTTCATCTTCGTTCATGATCGGTTTCATAGATCCACTTGGATCTACTTCTCCACTTCTGTTGTTTTCTTAGATCTTCACCCATTATGGGTATATCTAAGTGTGTGGATGCCGAATATGATGAGCTTTGGTCTTGATCTTGCTAGGAGAAGAGATCTAAGGAGGATTCATGGAGAATCAACCTGTCTTTCTTGTGCCTTCTTCGTTTGTTGTGGTTTTCGTCAAAATCCTTGAGGTTGGGGATTCGTTTCTTCTCTTTCATTTAAGTGGAACTGTATTATTAGCATGTTTAATCCCACTGGATGACAATGGAATTGACATAATAAATATTTTGAACCGGAAAATGAAATTTTTATCGATTGTGTGTTATTGCTTAATGTTTTGCTGGATAGTGTGATATCTATGCATGCATTGATTAGTTGTTCGTTATTGATGGAAATCAGTAAATAACGTAAATCGGGTTTAATTGATAATTGTTTTGATAAAGATAAAGTGGTATGAAAATGAATTTGGTTCTTGTTGTAATTTTCGGATAAGAAAATTAGCATAGTAAGCATGTTTAATAATTTGTGATAGCTTACTGGTTAGGTTTCCATAGGTTGGAAACAACGGATTATAGATATGTTAATTGAAGATGGATTGAAGAATTTTATTACTTGATAATCCCTTGAACGGTTCTGAGTTACCCTCTTTTTTGTTAGAGGGCCATAGCCTAATTGATGTGATAGTTGTTTTTCCAACTCCTTGTGTTGAGACGTGACCCTGGAGGGGTGTTATGATTTGTGGGGTCATAGAGTAATTTTGGTTGTGGCAGCGGATGATGCCTAGAGTGGCGAGATGCATCAGTTTATGCATGTGGGTGTCGGGGAGGACATTAGGGATGATGGAATTGGATGAATCTGATTTTTGGATGCTTGCTGATTCTTTTGGTTGATTATCTGCATTACTTTTCCCCATTTCTCAAGGCTATTGGTCTTACTTACCCTTGTTCTGAAAGAGGCGAAGACACGCGGGGTATGCCACTTGCTTTCTTTATATAGCTTCTCAAGGGAGAATGGGTATACTCTCTTGCTATAGGGGGTAAAGACTCGATGGGTAGTACATCTACTCAACGTGTTGATCCCCCTTGTCTTAGTAGCATAGAATTCTTTTCTAGAATGCCTGGGAATATGGGAAAGAGTTTGGTAATAATGGTTTGATTAAATTCTGTTAAATCATGGGTTTGGAGTTGCCGGAACATAATGATGAGGTTGAAAACATTTGAAGGAACAGTGGATTTTGGGTGTGATGTTAATGTTTTAATGTGGAATTGTTCATCTTTAATTAATTTTTAAAGAATTAATTAGCATACATTGGAACTGATAAAAAGGGAATGAATTAATCTAATAAAGCTCTTTAATGGTTTTGTGCTTATAGGATACCGTGTCTTAGAAGTATCAGTCTAGATTCTGAGAGACGTTAGCTATAGTCTTGTCTAAGACTAGGTAATGACCATATTGTGGTTGTGAGATATAATATGTTCTGTACATTTTGTGTTTCTATATTCTACTCCAACATGTCAGTAAGGGAAACTGACACACTGGGGGTACTGAGCCCTGGGGGTGTTTTCCCCAACATTCTGTTGGGAGGATGAATGGCTGACTACCCCCTTTGGCCCCGCTCTCTTCTCTTGATATATACTTGTGCCATTTGGAACAATAGTTAGTTTTAGCCATATATTTGTGTAGATGGTTTTAATGGATTGTGGTTATTCACACACATATATTATGGATATAGTCTCCTATGGACTACTATAGGATTAATGTCTATGGGTAGTGATGGATTGAGGATCCTTACTCAGAGTATAGGATGTAATGGCTTGAGGTATAATACCCAACATATGATACACATTATTAGAGCTATCATGGCTCCCAAAAACTACCTGGTTACTTTGGTTTGAGGATGGTGTGGTGCTTCGCCCAGGTGTCTGTGAGAAATCCTTTTTGGAGAGAGATGCTTAGGATGTGCGACGTTGGGGCAAAGTGGAAAACCAGTGGGGAAGTAGTAGTGGCGTACCCTTGATATTATTTACTATATGATATATTCTTGTATGTGTTACTTGGTGAGAGTAGACATTGTGAGGTTGGGAACATAGTATACATGTTTAGGTGATGGGTTAGTTTCACATGTTGTTCACTGTGCTTTAGCATGCTTTCTTTACTTTTTCACCAGAGGATTAGGGGAGGATCCTACTGAGTATACTGTTATACTCACCCTATGTATATATAAGATGTTATTTAGGTCACTTGGAGTAGGTTGGAGATCAAGATGGTTTCTACTTGCATGGGGTTACAGGAGCTGTTCGGGATTATTGTTGCTCCTGTTGTACTTTCTTTTGGGTACTTGTTGTTTTTCACCTTTCGGTTGTAGTACTTTTCCACGGAATTACATATGTGAACTTGGGATTCTTTAATATTATAGTTCTGAGATGGATTTGGTTGGTTTCTATCTTATCTCTCTCTTCCGCATTTGTTCTCTTAGAGAGTAATGCCTCCCATTTGTGTGTTTGTTATACCCTCGGTGCTAGTCGCCAACCTGGGACCTACTGGAGGTGGGACTCGGGGTTCATTATCTCCCTTATCACATTGCTGTCCCATGAGGGGTACACTTTAAGGGGAGGGGGTCATGAAAGAGTGGTATCAGAGGTCTGGTTGAGGGATAGAATGGATCTTGGAGTTAGTCACAGGTGAGGTTGCATGGGTTGCTAGGGCAACAGTGTCATTCATGTTTAAAAAGTGAGGTAAACACTAGAGACTGTCTGAGACATAGTCATTTAGGGCCCCCTATGATATGATGTACAGACCTTTATGTTTATAATGGCTACTAAAAAAGGTGATACTAGATGCAGGGTAGAGACCTAGGAAAGAATCGTGCATCCTTATTCTTTGTTCCAGTGTTTGAATGGGTGGACCTTGGGATAGGTTAAACTGAAATTAATAAAATAAAACAATTAATTTATTAATGCTGAGTCCTCCATATTCCAGGTTTAGTAGCTTTAATAGTTTTTTATTTTACAGGTATGGATCCAGGTCAACGTCCCCATCAGGTTTGTGCTGAAAACATCTAACAGACTGTTCCCACAGGTCACCTCAGGGTAGAGGTTGACGACGACGACACTCGGAGGAAGACACTTCGAGAGTTTCAGTGACAGAGTCTGCAGAAGTATGAGGGCTCCGTTTCAGATGTAGTCACGGAACACTAGTTAGACTAGGTTGAGAAATCCATCAGTTCGATATGTGCTCAGAAGGAGCACTGGGTGTCCTTAGCTATGACGATGTTGCGTGGAGCAGTAAGGCAGTGGTGGTTCTTGTTCCTTGGGGATCGTGAGGAGTTAGCGATCTCATTGGAGGGGTTTCGAGACAAGTTTAGAGTCGAGTTCCATTATTTTATTGTGAAGGCATCCAGTCACCAGGAGATTCTTACCCTTCGACATGGGAGCTCTAATGTTCGAGAGTTTGGAATCCATTTCAGGAACCTCTTATGATATGATTCGGACCTGTTACCAAATGAGGAGGCTATGGTGAGGCATTTTTGAGGAGGCTTTGCATCTAGAGATCCAGCACCTAGTCCCTCCATTCATGCTAAGGACATACCTTGAGGTTCTGGTGAGGGTAGAGGTTGTTAAGAAGACTTTGTCAAGGACCAGGTCATTACGAGAGGGGGATCAGCATGATTCCTCATGAAGCAATGCAATGGTCCAAGTTTCCTGATTTTCAGGACAGAAGAGTTTTCATTCAGCCGGGGGTAGGCCCCATCCCTTCACATATCGTTTCTTCGGAGGCAAAAACACTGAGGCCTATTCCAAGGGGTCATGCACATTTGTTTCTTATGGTGGTCATGGCCATTAGCAGTGAGAGTTCCCGGCCTTTCTGAGTGGCCATCGTGCACCGGTCACTATGCTCCAAGTTCCTCCATTGAGGAAGTTCTAGCCGAGGCAGCAGTAGCCAGTTGCACTAGTTTTAGATCACCAGAGGGTAGATGGGGCAGGCAGAGGACAGTCCCATGATGCTCCTCATCCTTAGAGAGAAGAGCGCGACCATGGTGGTGGTCTTCATCAGGGTCAGAGAGGTCGTGGAGGAGGTCGTGGTCAGCTTCATTCTCTAGCGTTGCTAGCTCTATGTGAGCCAGACATCGTTAGAGGTACCCTTTTCTTATTTTATACCTTGTTGTAGGCTTTGTTTGATTCTGGAGCGACACACTCCTTCATATCACCTACCCTTGTCCATGCTTTGGGACTGAGGTAGAGAGGCTTCCAGTGCCCTTGGCGTTGACTATGCCAATTGGAGGTCGAGCTGATTTGTTTGAAGTATGTAGATACTGTGAGCTACTTTTGGGGAAACACCGCTCTTGGGTAGATTTCCTATGTTTACTAATACAACTATATGATGTCATCCTCGGCATAGATTGGTTCTATTTGGTTCCGGCTATCATGGATTGCTTCAGGAAAAAGGTCGTCTTCATTGGTGTGGATGGAGAGATAGTGGTGTTTGTTGGTGAGTGATACCCTCGGATGGGTCATAGGAACATTCCATCCTTATCATCCATGATGGCTGAGTTGAGGCTGAGTTCTTCAGAGGTTCAACAGTTGGCGTTTCCTAGGGTCGTAGAGGAGTACCCTGATGTCTTTCCAGAAGAGGTTGTAGCATTACCCCCTCTACGAGAGATCAAGTTTGGGAATGATCTATATCCAGGAGAATCTCCTATCTCTATGTCTCCATATAGGATGGCCCCTTTTTAGTTACAAGAGCTTTGAATACAGCTTGATGGTATGTTACATTGCGGTTTTGTTCGGCCAAGTGTGTCACCATGGGGTGCACCTGTTATGTTCATGAAGAAGGCTGGCGGTAGTGTGCGATTGTGTGTTGATTATCATCACTTAAACCAACTGACAATAAAGAATCTATATCCTCTTCTACAGATTGATCATTTATTAAATCAAATGAAGGATGAAAGTTTGTTCTCAATGATAGCCTTCTGGTAAGGATATCATTAGATGCGTGTGAAGGATGAGGATATCCCGAAGACTGATTTCAGTTGTCGTCATGAGAATTATGAGTTCGTTTTAATGCCATTTGGCGGGACGAATGCTCCAGCTACATTCATGGGATTGATGAATGTCGTGTTCCGTGAGTTCCAGGACATGTTCGTGGTTGTTTTCATCGATGACATCCTTGTGTAATCGACATATGAAGAGGATCATAAAGAGCATCTATGAGTCGTTTTGGGAGTTCATCGCCAACATCAGTTGTACGTGAAGTTGTCAAAGTGTGAGTTTTAGGCTCGATAAGTCTGTATCATAGGGAATGTTGTGTCCCAACAGGGATTATTTTTGCATCCATTGAATATAGAAGCAGTTGTGTCTTGGGCAACCCCAAGACAGTTTTAGAGGTGCGAAGTTTCCTTGGTCTCGCAGGCTACTACAGGAGGTTCGTAGCCAATTTCTCATAAGTAGCAAATCCTCAGACATCTTTGACCAGGAAGGATCAGGCATTTATATGGAATGATCAGTTTTAGGCAGATTTTAAGTATCTAAAGGAGAAGTTAGTAAGTGCTCCAGTCCTTTGTCTTCCAGCTGAGGGAGTTCAGTTTGATGTTTTCTGCAATTCTTCACATTTGGGGTTAGGTTGTGTTCTCATGCAGTAGAGGTCGGTTGTTTCTTATGGGTATTGAAAGTTGGGTCCCTATGAATGAAACTATGCCACCCATGATCTTGAGTTATCAGTCGTGGTGTTTTCTATGATGATCTACAGACATTACCTCATTGGTGATCTCTTTGTGGTTTCCACCGATCATAAGAGTTTGAGGTATGTTTTCTCCCAGCATGACTTGAACTGACGACAGCATCAGGGGATGGATTTCATACATGAATACGACATCGAAATATCATATACACTTGGAAAAGGGATTGTATTAAATGATGCGGTGAGCCAAAATTTTCATAGTGATGTTGTTCATGAATCTTGTGATTCCAGGAGAGTAATGGGAGAACTATAAGCATTGCATCTTGATATGGGAGAAGTTGGGGGTAGAGCTTGTCTTTTTCAGATGATGGTACAGTCATCCCAGATGAAGAATGTGGAAGAGTCCCAGTTGGGTGATGTTGAGTTGGAGGTTTGGAGAGACTGAGTTCTTTGTGGTGAGGTCGGTGATGGTTGGTTTGACGATGAACAACATAGAGTGTTGTATCATGTAAGGCTTTTTCTTCCTTTGATGATACGTGAGATGGTTCTCAGAGAGTATCATTGTTCACTTTAGTGTTTCATCCTGGCATGAAAATGATGTACCGAGCCTTGAGGAGTCAGTTTTGGTGATCAGGGATGAAGAGTGTGGTTGCAGAGTTTGTGTCATGATGTTTAGTCTACCAGAAGGTGAATTTCGTACAACGTGTTCCAAGTGGTCTTCTCCTACCATTAGAGATTCCTGAGTGGAAGTGGGAGGATATCTCAGTGGACTTTGTTACTGGTTTACCACAAGCTCCAGGAGGATATGATTCTATTTGGGTGGTAGTGGATCGTTTAACAAAATTGGCCCACTTTATAGCCATTAAAGAGTCAAGATCAGTGGAAGTTTTGTCGAGGAAGTATCTAGAGGAGGTGGTGAGACTTCATGGATTCCCTAGTATGAGTATTTCTTGCCGAGATCCACGTTTTACCTCCAGGGTTTAGGGAGGTCTCCAACATGATTTTTTTTTTCAACTATGACGTAGAACTGATTTTCACCCTCAAATGGATGGTCAGACAGAGCGAACCATCTAGACTCTTGAAAACATGTTACGGCCTTGTGTTCTTGATTTGGGAAGTTCATGGATGAGGCACTTACACTTGGTGGAGTTCTCTAATAATAATATTATTCACTCCACCATCGGTATGGCACCATTGAAAGACTTGTATGTCCGGCCTTTCTGTTCTCTGTTGTGCTAGATTGGGGTCGGAGAGTCGGCAATTCCCAGACCGAAACTAGTGCAGAATACAATAGAGATGGTTCAGGTGATTCATGAGAGGATGAAGACAGTACAAGATCGTTCAAACTCATATGCTGATCAATGGAGGAGACCCTTGGAGATTAATATTGGGGATCATGTGTTTCTAAAGGTGACTCCCTATCATGGGCTGTAAGGTTTTGGTCATGGAAGTAAGGTTTCTCCCTGGTTTATTGGGACTTTCGAAGTGTTAGCTCGTGTTGGAGTTGTGGCCTATCGATTATCACTTCCCTCACAAATGAGTCGGATACATGATGTTTTTCGTGCATCACTGCTCCGTTTTCATCATCGTGATGACTCTCACATCATCGATTGGGGATAGATCGATGTTGATGATGAGGCAACCTTTGAGGAGCGACTGGTGAAGATCTAAGACTACAAGGATAAGGTGTCGCGCGAGCATTCTATGACTTTTGTTCGTGTCTTGTGGAGACACTATGGCTTGGAGGAGAGTACCTGGGAATGTGAGTCACGGATACGTACTCAGTACCTAGATTTGTTTGATGTTTAACTCATTTCAAGAATCAATGTAGTTCTTGTGGTTATTAAACATCCATGTTTATGAGATGGATCCCTTTGTTGTTTTTGGTGGCGTTCTCTCTTTTGAGAGGTATCTCGTTGGGTGGGTTTTCAGTCCCATGTTTCATTTTCTATTTATGTTGGTTTTGGATTCTCTAGGACGAGAATGTTTTGAGAGGTTTTTGATGTAATGTCCCAGACTTCTATAGTCACTTAAATTGTGAAAATGCAGTGTTAGAGGTGTTCTGGGAGGTTAAGGTGACATGGGGGTGTGTTGGGTGAATCATTTAAGGAAGACTAAAGGGAAATAGCATTCACACGGGTGGCGCACGGTCAGTCTAAACTATGCGAGGTTGGTCTTGGAGGCAGTGGATAATGCACGGATAGCACACAGTTTGTCTAACCATGAAGCCTAACCGTGTGAGGAGTGTTTGAAGAGGCAATAGTGACTGTAGGGTTAGTGCACGGTTTTTCTAACCGTGCGAGCACTTAAATTAGATCCTAAAAATTTGGACCTCATCCGTTTTTCCTCTAACATGCCCGTCTAAGATCCTAAGCATCCATAACTCTAGATTACCCTTCCTTGAAGGTAGGGGAACCTCTCTAAAGAGTTTTGGAGGTTATCTGAATGCTTCTCTTGGCGAATCAAAGACAGTTCAGGAGGTATGTGATCGTTATTCTTCGTTCTTGATCAGATTCTTAGATCAACTTGGATCTACTTATCCTCTTCACTTGGTTTCATAGATCTACGCCCGTTATGGGTATATCTATGTGTGTCAATGCCAAATATGAAAATATTTGTTCTTGATCTTTCTAGAAGAAGAGATCTATGGAGGTTTCTTGGAGAATCAACTCGACATTCTTGTGTGTTTTTCATTTGTTGTGGTTTTTGTCAAAAACCTAGATGTAAGAGATTCATTGCTTCTCTTTCTTTTACATGTAACTATATTGTTATAATTTTCAATCGCACTGGATGACAATGGAATTGACATAATAAATATTTTGAACTAGATAAAGAAATTGTTATCGATCGTATTTTATTGCCTCATGTTTTTCTAGATTGTGTGATATCTATTCTTTCTTTGATTAGTTGTTCATTCTTGATGGAAATCAGTAAAGAATGTAATCTGGGTATAATTGATAGCTGTTTGGCTAAAGATAAAGATGCGTGAAAATGAATCTAGTTCTTGTTGTAATCTGATGTTACTCAAATTAGTGTAGTAAGAATGTTTAATCATTTTTGATAGCATACTAGTTAGGTTTCCCAAGGTTGAAACCAACATATTATAAATCTGTTCATTCAATATGGATTAAAGAATTTGATTGCTTGATAATTACTTTAAGGGTTCTGAGTTACCCTCTTGTTTGTTAAAGGGTCATAGCCCAATTGTGGTTATAGTTATTTTTCCTACTGCTTGTGTTGAGACGTGACCCTAGAGGGGTGTTGTGATATGTGGGGGCATAGTGGCCTTTTGGTTGTGGCAGCGAATGATGCCTAGAGTGGCACGATGCCTCTTTTTATGCATGTGGGTGTCGGGGAACACACTAGGGATGATAGAATGGGATGGATGTGATTGTTGGGTGCTTGCTGATTCTTTTGGTTGATTATCTTTTTTAATTTTCCCCTTTTCTCAAGGAATATGGTCTTGCTTACCCTTCTTCTGAAAGAGGCGAAGAAATTCGGTGTATGCCACGTGATTTCTGTGTTTATCATCTCAAGGGAGAATGGGTCAAAACTCTTGCTATAGGCGGCAATGACTCGATGGCTAGTACATCTACTCACCGTGTTGAGCCCCATTGTGTTAGTAGCATAAAATGCTTTTCTAGAATTACTGGGAATATGGGAAAGTGTTTGGTAATAAATGTTTGATTAAATGGCGTTAACTCATGGGTTTGGAGTTGACGAAACATAATAATGAGGTTGAAAACTTTTGAAGGAATAATGGATTTTGGGTGTGATGCTAATGTTTTAATGTGGAATTTTTCATGGTAAATTATTGTTTATATAATTAATTAACATACACTGGAACTGATAAAAATGGAATGAAGTAATCTAATAAAGCTCTTTAATGGTTGTGTTCATATAGGATACCGAGTTTTAGAAGTAGTATCCCGGAGTCTGAAAGACATTAGCTGCAGTTGTGTATAATACTCGGTAATGACCACAGTGTGGATGTGAAATATAATATACTCTGTACTTTTTGTGTTTCTATATGATACTCCACCTTTTTAGTAAGGGAAACTCACACCTCGGGGATTTTGAGACCTGGGGGTGTTTTCCCAACAATCCGGGGGGTGGATGAATGGCTGACTACCCCCTTTGGCCCCACTCTCTTCTCTTGGATGATAATTGTGCCATTAGGCATAGTAGTTTGTTTTCCCCATATATGTGTGTAGAGGGATGTAATGTCTTGTGGTTATTCACACACATATTTTCTGGATATAGTATCTTATGGACTACTATATGTGTAACGTGCATAGGTTGTGATGGCTTGAGGATCCTTAATCGAAGTATGGGATGTAATGGCTTGAGGTATAATACCCAACGTATGATACACGTTATGCAAGATGTGGTGGATCTCAGAAACGAACTGGTTACTTTGGTTGTGAGGATGGTGTGGTGCTTCGCCCAGGTCTCTACAGGCAAGCCTTTGTGGTGCACGAGGTGAAAATTTTGGTTCTTCACCCAGTTGTCTGTGGGAAATCCTTTTGGGAGAGAGATGCTTAGGACGTGCGATGTTGGGGAAAAGAGACAAACCAGTGGGGAAGTAGTATCATGGTACCCTTGATATTATTTACTATATGCTATATTCTTTTATGTGTTACTTGGTGAGAGTAGCCATGGTGAGTTTGGGAATGTAGTGTACCTGTTTAGGTGACAGGTTAGTTTCACATGATGTTCATTGTGCTTTAGCATGCTTTCTTTACTTTTTCATGAGAGGCTTCGGGGAGGATCCTACTGAGTATACTGTTATAATCACCTTATGTATATATAAACTATTTTTCAGGTCACTGGGAGCAGGTTGGAGATCAAGCTGGTTTCTACTAGCATGGGTTTGCAACAGCTGTTTGGGATTGTGGTTGCTTCTGTTTTATGTTCTTTTGGGTACTTGTAGTTTTCCCCTTTCTGTTGTAGTACGTTTGCATGGCATTGCATATGTGCACTTGGGTTTCTATTATATTCCAGTTCTGAGTTGGAGTTGATTGGTGTCTATCATATCTCTCTCTTCCGCATGTGTTCTCTTAGAGGGTAATGCCTCCCATTTGTGTGTTTATTATACCCTCGATGCTAGTCGCCATCCCGGGGCCTACTGGAGGCAGGACTCGAGGGTCATTATCTCCCTTATCACATTGACATCCCAAGAGTGGTATTCTTTGTGGGGAGGGGGTCATGAAAAATAAAATATATATTTAATAATTCATTTAATTCATATAAAAATATAATACTAATCTTTTTAATATATGATTAATATTTTCAAAATATTAGAAATGGTTTTTCCATATAAAAACAATTTTTAATTCATATCTTTTAATAATGTATTTAAATGGATTATTTAAATTTTAGTCTACTTTGAAGGAAAAATAAGGTTTATTTTATTTAAATTAAATCAACTAATTCCATTGTATATAATATTGTACTTTATTTTTCTGTAAAATAATTTTTATGATTAAATAAAATATTTTTCTAAAAATATTTTTCATTGTATTTTACAAATATGTATTAAAATTATTTTTTACCACTTAGATAAATTGGATCACGTAAAATGGATTCAGTATTTGGAATTAAAAATATTAAAATTATTTAATAATGAAAAATTGATTTTTTTTTCATAATGAATAGTCATTATCATAAATATTTATCACGTCAATTAAGGGTAAAATGTGTCAAAATGGTTAAAAATAAAGTGATAAATATTTAGAATCACATAAAAGTTTTTCGTAAATATATTTATTTGGTTGTATTTATACCTTAACCTAATCATCATAGAATATTTGATAATTTGGATCCACATTACTTGAGTAAGAAAAATATTATATATTAAATTTTCAAGTATTTACAAGCTTTCCACCCACCTCAATTTTTGAATGGAGACCCCTATATTCTCTTATTAAAACTAATATATCCCCTTATATGAACCAATACCTGCTCAAATACCTTTATACATATTTATATGTTGAATAAAAACCTGTTCATAAAAACCATTGGACTACCACCACCATTAATAAATGTGATTTATTTTTCTATTACCCAATGAGTGAATAATTCTAAAATTTTTTATAATGAATAAAATATATTAATAAACTTGTTAATATTGTATAGATGATTGATCCATTTCATAACACCTTTAACCTTGGATAACATACCAAAGTAATTTTGATGAAATTGACTAAAAACCCATAATGGTCAACACCAAAAATAAATATTCAATGAATAGTTTCCAATTGATTATAAATAGACCTTAAGATGAAATAAAGATGAGGAATTCTACTAAAAAATTATTTAATAAATTTAAATTAAATATTAATTAGTATATAATGCATTCTACCAAGCAGATGCATAAGGTATGGTGGTAGTCAGTGATCTCATTTTTTTAGAATTTTTTATGATTAAATGTCTATTGAAGAAAATTAAAATCTTTTACTCTTTTAAAATCAAACTATATTATTTTATTATATTTATAAATAATTCTTACATGTTTTCTTTTCATTTTATTCTCTTTCGAATATAATATGATTCTGAAAAATTTTTCTTATTAAAAAATAACATTATTTCTTTCAGTGGTCCATGAACTTTTTCTTCCATATCTATGTTTCTTAAAATGATTTAATGTATGCTATTTTCTATGAACAATAGATTATTTGAAATAATTTTAAAAAATATTTGACATTATTTTATATTTTATAAAAGTAATATTCATGTCATTTTCTAAATTATTTACTTGTTATGTTCTTAAAAAAGTGTTAAAGAAATATTTTTTATAACATTTACCACAAAATGGATTTTTCAACAGTTATAACCATTCATTTTATAGAACAAACCATTACAAGTATCAACGTTCATTTTAAAAGATAGGATTTTTCTCTATATTCCAAAAAAAAATTATTCATATTTTTTGAAAGGAAAATGATATTTTTATCATTTTCTCAAATAAAGGTCTAAATTTTCATTAAAAATTATTTTCATCTTTATAAATAAAATTAGATTAATCTATTACATTACTAGAGATATATTCTAATGAAACCATCTAAAAAATTACTCTAGATGTCTTATAATCATGTTGTTTTAGTTATTTACTAGGGAAAATATTAACATTTCATATTCTTATTTTCAAATGCATGTATTTATGTTTCTAATGCGTTGAATTTTTTCATTTATTTCACTTGATTAATGAGTTTAACCAAGAATGTTATGGTTGGGTCCTCTAATATCCTTGCTATGTGTTGGAAGGTTTCAAGGGACAAACTTGTTTTGATATATTTTGTACACCCTACGAATTTATGAATAATGTCTTGGAATGAGGAATAGATGATATGATTAGAATGCCAAACATTCTAGATTGTATCATTATAAAATTAATTAATTTTATCCACAATCTTATTTATTTTATTATGTTATCCATCGATATATTACCTATTTATGAAATTAGTTATATAAAATATTTTATTATTGTATACATTTTCCATATTATTATGTATTCATTTATTCTATGATTTGTTTTTATGTATGTTATACCTTACTGAGTGTTAGGACTAATAGGGGCCTATATACCCTGAGAGGGGGGGTGAATCTAGGTATGGATATTCTTTTTCAAAATTCTTCCAGCCCCACTGGATCTTGACCTCTTTATTATAAGGGTCACTTTCTTTTCACTTTTGGGTTAATTATGATCACTTAATTTCTTCTTTATCTGATGATGAATCTTTGAATGCAATACTGGGAAGAAAGCTGGTAGATAGAGATATTTTCACTTGGTTCACCCTCACTCAGCTACATCCATGGAGCATACAATAGAGATGTTCCTCTATTCCAAATCCACTAAATCTCACTACCAGTAATGTTGGGGATAGATCACTTCTATGCCTAGGCTCACTGCCTTTACAATTTTTAGGTTTAGCTCACTGATTTTCCAAGGTTCACACCCTATTTCTCTCTCACTGGCTCACTGCCAGTAGAAAGGATAACCTTCTTCTTCTTCTTTTACTCACTACACTTAGAAGGGATCTCCTCACAGTTTATAGAAATGCAGGTCTCTTCATTTGTATTATTACAAGCATCCTCAACTGTTGATAGATTCTCTGTTGAAGTCCAAATTTCATCCACAGCTGAATACCACTCTTCCATTTAACACTTTTCAATTCATTTGGAAATACCTTCGCAAAGAACCCTACTCTGTGAGGCTCCCAATTTTGCAAATCTCAAACAAGCCTTCACGAAGCTCATGCTTTTCCGTGCTGCTATTACCTTTTCATGAAGCACTCTCATGAAGCACTCTCTCGAATCTCATGCCTTCACAATGCTGAGACTGTCACAGAATGAATCTCACTGAGCCAATGCGGAGCTCTCAACATTCGCGGAGATAGAATAGCTGTCGTGACTCTCCTTCCTTTGGCAAGGCACGCTGCCTTCACAAACAACCTTCAAAAATCGAGAAAAAAATATTTTCTCTAAAAACCTCTCTCTACTTCTCTCGAGTGGGTTGAGGTCTATTTATAAGTGATTCCACCTACCCTCTATCCTTCCGCACAAAGTCAATTCCACGTCATCAAAAACTGTGAAGATCCGAAGTTTTTTCCAAAATTCACTAAAAACCGTGAAGCACCATGGAAATTTTTTGATCACGGAACTTGACGTAATTGCGGAGAATTACTGATAATCCCTCTACGCCTTCGCCGTGAATCTCCCGCTCAAATCCATTCACTACCGTGATGCGCTTCAACCACTGTCGTTTATAGAGCTTGACGTAATCGCGAAAAATCAATGCCATCATTTTTCAAGTCTTCGTGAAATCCAATCCATGAAGCCTATCTTTGTGAAACTCATTATTGGAAAACCACCCTTCAATTTATACTTATTTTAATTATGATTCATGGTGATATTGTTTTCAAAGAGCCCGGTTTGAAAATTTTACGGAATAAAGGGTGGTTTTCCAATAATGAGTTATATATTACCATTATCATTACAGGATAAAACATTATTACTTATTATTTTATAATGTATTTGATAATTTTGTTTCATAATTTACCCATGATATAAATTTCTAGAATTGTTAATGTAGGTGGTTAAACTAGCCTAAAAACAAGAAATAATACTAGGTTGTATATGGTTAGGAAATCGATAATTTTGGACTATTATCATTATTATAGAAGAATAAGATGTTATTTAGAAGTTTTTGGGCTAGTTAATTATAATATAAGAGATTTTTATTAATAATAAAATACTAGAGTGAAGAATTAAATATGCCACTTTCATAGAGGCCTTTGTTTCCACATACGAGCAGAAGGCACAATATTTTTCTATATATTAAGAGGAAAGTAGATAATAATTTATAATATAAAAAGTATAATATTTATATAAATATAATATTTATCTTTTAAATATACTTTTATTTTTAAAAAATTACACTTAAAATCCCATAAATTATAATGTTTATGGAATAAATTTCATCAATCTCATCCTAAAACCCATTTTATGTAATATTTTTAGAGAATTAGGAAATTTGTACATTAAAAAGTTTAAATTATCACTCATTGTCTATTTTTACACAAAATATGTTCTTTATAAATACACACCATATTCAATCAGGGTAACGCCAATAACTATAACTATGACATTATTAATGTTCATACTCATCATTATGACATGTGAAAAACATTTTAAAAAATGGGATGAGAAATAAATTCATGATAAAAAATAGAGAACAAAAAATTAATTACGCTATTTATAGACCTAAAAAATCAATAAAAAGTTTTACAGTTTCATAATAAACATTGAATCGAAAAGATCCATTTACGTTTTTCTAAAAACAACTTAATTTCTCAACATTTTTTTAAAAAATGTTTCGTAATCATTCATAATGGAAAAAAACATGATCATGTTATTGTATTGAAAGATATGAAAAAGGATGATTAAATTTCCTTGAAAAATAATCCTTTGACCCTTTTATTATAATTTTGAAAAAATTCCCTAAATTCATAAGCATGTTTGATTACCTTTTTAAATCTAAATATTTCTTTCAGAAAAACATCAAGCATATCATATAGATGCCTTGGGACGTTATCCTTAAATTTTCCCTTTCAAGAATCCTTATAATGAAATCTCCTAACTAGATAATTCTCATAAATTTTATGTATAACCTATAATCAATAAACTCGATCACATTACACAATTCATTGTATATGTATGTTGATCTAGCCTATAATCAAATCTATATATAGCTGACCTGTCAATGGTATAAAATATCCAAGAACCATAACTAGAGATATATTCTAATGAAACCATCTAAAAAATTACTCTAGATGTCTTATAATCATGTTGTATTAGTTATTTACTAGGAAAAATATTAACATTTCATATTCTTATTTTCAAATGCATCTATTTATGTTTCTAATCCATTGAATTTTTTCATTTATTTCACTTGATTAATGAGTTTAACATAGAATGTTATGGGTGGGTCCTCTAATATCCTCACTATGTGTTGGAAGGTCTCAAGGGATAGACTTGTTTTGATATATTTTGTACACCCTCCCAATTTATGAATAATTTCTTGGAATGAGGAATACATGATATGATTACAATGCCCAACATTCTGGATTGTATCATGATAAAATTAGTAAATTTTATCTATAATCTTATTTATTTTATTATGTTATCAATTAATATATTACCTGTTTATGAAATTATTTAAATAAAATATTTGATTATTGTTTACCGTTTCCATATTATTATGTATTCATTTATTCTATGATTTCTTTTGATGTATGTTATACCTTACTGAGTGTTAGGACTAAAAGGGGCCTATATACCCAGAGAGGGCGGGTGAATCTGGGTACGAATATTCTTTTTCAAAATTCTTCCAGCCCCACTGGATCATGACCACTTTATTACAAGGGTCACATTCTTTTCACTTTTGGGTTAATTATGATCACTTATTTTCTTCTTTATCTGATGATGAATATTTGAATGCAATACTGGGAAGCAAGCTGGAAGACACAGATATTTTTACTTGGTTCGCCCTCACTCGGCTACATCCAAGGAGCATACAATGGAGATGTTCCTCTATTACAAATCCACAAAATCTCACTACCAATATTGTTGCGGCTAGATCACTTCTATGCCTAGGCTCACTGCCTTTACAATGTTTAGGTTTAGCTCATTGATTTTCCAACGGTCACTCCCGGTTTCTCTCCCACTAGCTCACTGCCAGTAGAAAGGATAACCTTCTTCCTCTTCATTTGGTCACTGAACTTGGAAGGGATCTCATCACATTTTATAGACATGTATGTCTCTTCATTTGTATTATTACATGCATCCTCAACTATTGATAGATTCTATGTTGAAGTCCAACTTTCAACCACATCTAAATACCACTCTTCCATTGAATACTTTTCAACTCCTTTGGAAATACCTTCACAAAGCACCCAACTCTGCGAGGCTCCCAATTTCGCAATTCTCAAACAAGCATTCATGAAGCTAATGCTTTTTCATGATGCACCTACCTTTTCATGATGCACTCTCACGAAGCACTCTGGCGAATCTCATGCCTTCACAATGTTGAGACCATTGAGAAACAAAGATCATTGAGCCAACACGGAGCTCGCAATATTCGCGGAGATAAAATATCTGTCGTGATGCTCCTTCCTTTGGCGATGCACACTGCCTTCAAAAACTACCTTCGCAAACCGAGAACAAAATATTTTCTCTAAAAAACTCTCTCTACTTCTCCCGAGTGGGCTGATGTCTATTTATAGGTGATTCCACCGACCCTCGATCCTTCCACACAGAGTCAATGCCACTTCATCACAAACTATGAAGCTCCGACATTCTTGCCGAAATTCACTAAAAATCACGAAGCACCATGGAGATTTTCTGATCGCGGAACTTGACGTAATCGTGGAGCATTACTGTTAATCCCTTCACGCCTTCACCATGAAGCTCCCTCTCAAAGCCCTTCACTGTCGTGATGCGCTTCAACCACTGTCGTTCATGAATCTTGACGTAATCACAAAAAATCAATTCCATCATTTTCCTAGTCTTCGTGAAATCCAATCCATGAAGCCTATCTTTGTGAAACTCGTCCATTTTCCATATTTTGATGAGATCATCAAGGATATCCACTTTTCGCGATGCTCACCAAAATCTAAATTTTTGACCCCAGAAATTTGGCAATCACTAGAAAACGGTGCCACCTTGTAATTATATTTTCTTACCACCTCCAGATCTTATGTTCCTTTGTCATGGTTCTTTTTCAACATAGAATGTCAACAACATCTCTGAAACATGAAAATTCACCATTGAAACCTAATTTTTCAACAAACAAAATCAACCCTAAATATAATGCAATGATACCTCGAAGGATTTTTCCCAACAATAAGTATCTAATATCACACATATATTATGTTTTAATTTACAAACAACACCAAAAAGGGATCTATGAGTGATTTTTGGGATATACCAAAAGATAAAAAAAATCTCCAAAAAAATTATGTTTTATTTCATGATTTTAAATTTAATGTGAGAATAATGTATTAAGGTCACCACTAGCTTAGGGTTACTTTATTTAGGGTGTTAAAATCACCTCATTGGCCATTGTAACCATTAATAACCAGATTCATCAAAACATAACTGAGTACATGAATCATGGTAATTATAGGGGTGAAAATAATTAATTTGAAAAATGTAATGAAGGAATATAATTTGATAAGAATAAATGACTTCTAAATTATGGGAATTCCCTAACTCAATATTATATATGAATCAATCTAGGTTATCTATGAAAATATTTTTATTAAGTTATGTATTTTAAATACCTTTTAATGGTTCATAAGAAAAATATAAATTTTCTAATTCAAATCCCCCAGGAGTGTTTGACCAGGTGTGTGGTATTAATCTTGCACATCATGGATTAAGTGATGATAGATTTAATTATCAATGAGTCTTTTGTAAGGTGATAACCCATAGGTATATCAGTGTCATAACCACATCCACATTCCAGAATCCATAAAGGGATTTAAATTCAAGGTGAATACATAATCTCTACTACACCATAATTTTAGGATGTTTTCATATACAGACATATTTATATATTTTTCACTAAATTTATCTCATATTATTTTCAAAACAACATAAAATATTTAATATTACCCCATTTTCCCTATAGGGTTTTCTATACCATTGAAATCATGATCAATGATAAGTTATCAGCCATCAATTACATTGATAACTCTTAAAATATACTCAAATAAGTACATACTCATCATTAATGGTATCTAAAAACTCATCTTCGTACCAATTATAACACACGAGATCTATTTTTTCAAATAATTTCTTAACCTAAAAAAAATACATAATTATATACATTCCAACACCCTTTTTGGTTTTTTATTAGTGAAATTAGAATAACTTTAACTAATAAATCAGACGTTTTTATAAACCAATGGTAATTATTACCAATATATAAGAAACTACATAATATATATTAATTATTTAGTATATCACACAAATTAACTACACATGATATTTTCTTATAGACGTATCATTTATAATACATTTCTTCATAACCTAGAGAAATTAAAATATCAGAATGGTGATCTGAAATGCTCAGTAAGAGAAAATATATAATATAAGCTATCATTGAATTAATAAGGCATGAATAATATTGTATAAAATAAACGAAAATCAACTAATTTCATATAATTGATCTCATGAGCTTGAAACAAATGCATGGTTAACAATTTGAGTAAATAAAAGGACAACACAAACTGATTTTATGGTGAAGAAATTCATATTTCCATAATTTTAAAGGATTTAATATAATATAATACATATTTCATGTCCTTATTCCAAGACATATAATTATGTTAATGATCACATCCAATACATAAAAAAATTCTCATACATAAACTAAAGACCCTACCTAGTAAAACATCTTATAACCTCCGGTATAAAAAAATAATTATCTTAATCACCTTTTTCAGAAAATTATTCACACATATGGTCTATTATAAAGATAATTTATAATAATTTACTATAAATATTTTAGTAAGTTATATTTTATTTCCATCATCAGATGTTATAATTTTTGATTTCCAATTAAGAACGAGTTTTTAATGGTGGTGACGATTCTTGTTCAAATAATCAAATTTTGTCATTCTAGGATCACTTTATGTTATAAAGAAAATTATTTATAATGATTTATAATTTTATAATATAAATTTATACTTATTTTAATTATGATTCATGGTGATATTGTTTTCAATGATCCTGGTTCAAAAAAATTTCGAAATGAAGGGTGGTTTCTTAAAAATGAGTTATATATTACCATTATCATTACAGGATAAAACATTGTTACTTATTATTTTCTAATATCTTTGATAATTTTGTTTCATAATTTACCCATGATATAAATTTATAAAATTGTTAATGTAGGTGGTTAAACTAGCATAAAAACAAGCAATAATACTAGGTTGAGTATAGTTAAGAAATCGATAATTTTGGACTATTATCATTATTATAGAAGAATGAAGATGTTATTTAGAAGTTATTGGGCTAGTTAATTATAATATAAGAGATTTTTATTAATAATAAAATACTAGAGTGAAAAATTAAATATGCCACTTTCATAGAGGCCTTAGTCTCCACGTACGCACGGAAGGCGCAATATTTTTCTATATATTAAGAGGAAAATAGATAATGATTTATATTATAAAAAGTATAATATTTATATAAATATAATATTTATCTTTTAAATATACTTTTATTTTTAAAAAATTACACTTAAAATCCAATAAATTATAATGTTTATGGAATAAATTTCATCAATCTCATCCTAAAAACCATTTTATGTAATATTTTTAGAGATTTCGGAAATTTTTACATTAAAAGGTTAAAATTATCACACATTATCTATTTTTACACAAAATATGTTCTTTATAAATACACACCATATTCAATCAGTGTAACTCCAATAACTATAACTCTGACATTATTAATGTTCATACTCATCATTATGCCATGTGAAAAACCTATAAAAACATGTGATGAGAAATAAATTCTTGATAAAAAAACATAGAACAAAAAATTAATTACTCTATTTATAAACCTCAAAAATCAATAAAAAGTATTACAGTTTCTTAATAAACATTGAATCTAATATATCCATTAAATTTTTTCTAAAAACAACATAATTTTTCAAAAAAATTTAAAATAATGTTTCATAATCATTCATACTATAAAAAACATTATCATGTTGTTGTATTGAAATATATGAAAACGGATGAATAAATTTCCTTGAAAAATAATCCTTTGACCCTTTTATTATAATTTTGAAAGCATTCCCTAAATTAATAAGCATGTTTTATTACCTTTTTAAATCTAAATATTTCTTTCAAAAAAACTTCAAGCATATCATATCGATACCTTAGGACGTTATCATTAAATTTTCCCTTTCAATAATCCTTATAAAAAAATCTCATAACGAGATAATTCTCATAAATTTTATGTACAACCTATCATCAATAAACTCGATCACATTACCCAATTCATTGTAGAGGTTTGTTGATCTAGCCTATAATGAAAGCTATATATAGCTGACCTGTCAATGGTATAAAATATCCAAGAACCATAACTTGAATAAATAAGAAATATTTTATATTAACCATAAAATTCATGTAATTTATGATAAATCCTATATATAATAACTTGTTATCTTATTTCATAAAAAAGAGTAGAAATTTTATTTATCTCAAAGTATATTATTAAAATATAAAATAACCAGAAGAGTGGAAATAGGATAATTATTAAAAACCCATGTTAAATTATAGTAGAATCTAGATAACAAATAATTTCTAAGATGGATGAAAATTTCATTCACATCATATACATTAAAAATCATATCTTTACTTTTTAAAAATGTCAAAAATAATCCACATGTATAATGTTGAAAATATTCATTTTTTTGTAAATAATGTCCAAACAAATAAAAATATAAGAATTTTAAATGATTGAAAGATAAATAAAAAAATTATTGGAACATTTAAAAGAACATTAATATGAAATAAAATACGTTTTATGTAAAAAATTAAAATAGTATTTTGAAAAGAAAGTCTCTTTCCTCCAGCCCAGACTCGTTTCATTTGTACGTCTACTAGACTCCTTCTTAGATATATATCTTGAGATTACACCTAATACCTTTTAGGATGGTTATTTTGAGTTAATAAGGATTAATAATATTTTTGTATGATAGTTTGGATATGTTTTGGATTGGTTTTATCTAATCTATATTGATCAAAAAGTGTAAATAAATGAATATAGGATGTTCCCTTTTATAAATGAGGGGAGTGGTGATTTTTTAAAAACATAAATATTTAAAATATAAAAATTTCCATTCTTAGTGTAAATTGGTAAAACAAATGGAAAATTTTATAATCCAATAACGTTTATGGTTTAAATAAGTCAACCAATTACATGTATCCCAGATTTTAGGATATTTTATACCCAATATCCCAAATTAACACCCTTATTAATCCCTTTCATCCTTTATAGTGGTGATGAAATTTTTCTATGCTAACTATTCATTAAATGTAAAAATGGAATTTCCCAAGTTAATAAATTTAAAAATTCTAATTATTAATATGAAAACCATTTTCAATTTTCAATTTTTAGATTTGTCATAAATTATATTCAAAATATGTCTGCAAAATTAAAAGAAAAAATCTCATTTAGAAAAATCTCATTTTTAATAAAAAATGATTTTGTACCCAAATAAAATAAAATATAATTCCTATGAAATTATTTGGATTATTTTTAATCAAATTTGACATATTTAACTATAATACCAATCTAAAACTAAATAGATATTTGTAATACTAGAAAAGAAAAACATTTGTTTGTAAAAATATAAAGTTTCCACTATTCACCCAAAAATAAATATTTTCATAAAAAAATAAAAATTCACCCAAAGATAATAATGTTATGAAAAATCATAAAAATAAAATTCATTTCACCAACTATAAACTCATATATTTAAAAAAAATTGAATAAAACAAAATATTTAATTGAAAACATTTCAACCAAAATAGAACCTCTTTTCAAACTGAAAAATCATATTTAATTAACATATTATATATGAATCCATAAAATATATTTATAAAACCTAATAAATTAAGAAATTAATTTATTTTCAAAATTACATTGGTTTTCATATACATCCTCATTGTAGAAATTGTGTCCTAATAATTTTATTCTGTATATAAACAATGAATTCATTCTTTCCACATAGATTTTTTTCATTTCCTTTGTACTTATTCAAGATAATGGTTTCCCTATAAAACATTATCCAAGAGAATTTTATAATTCCGGAACAATTTCAATTTATGATCAAGAATATAAAATATTTTTTCCATATAAGATATATTCTCTTATAATTGTACCAAATCAGCGATCAAAACCTCAGATGTGTCAAATATATACTTACTTGTTAATAAAAAAATAAAAAAATCATGTTCCTCAAATAAAATATGAGGTATGAGTTACTAGAAATAAACTAATCCCAATTTATCTAGAATTTAATATTTTTCAATGAATCATGATATCAATATTCCATTTTTACCAAAATTCAATACACATTTCTAAGGAGATATTATAAGAAAAGCTTGGTCACCAACCACAAATGAAATTTTTTTCCCTAAGTTATCAGTATTACTCATTTTTCTACTCGGGGTATCCCTCATTAATTGATGAATAAATTTTAACTTCTCAACTATATCTTCATCCAATTTTAGTCCCAAAAATTTCCTCTTGATGAATCCATTCCAACTTACTGAAGTCTTACAACACTTCCTATATAATACCTCAAATTGTGCTATATGAATATAGGAATAAAAAAAGTTTATAGAAAATTAAACTAAAAGTAGAAGTTAATCACAATATTATTATTAATATATTAAGTTTTTATTATTCATATCATCTGGTTTCAGAATTATATGCTCTGATAATCCATCATCATGAGGATGAAAACTTTTACTGAAACTTCATTCAGTACACACCATCTTCTAAATTCATTTCAACAAAATTGATGTAAAAATGGGATCACGATAAAATATAATGGAGATGGGTACTCAATATAACTTAACTATCTAATTAAGATAATGTATATAAGTATTATCCAAATACATACTATATTGAATTGTAATAAATTTCCTATATTTAGTCAAATAATCAAAAATAACCCAGATTAAATTATTACTTTGATATGTATTTGGCAATCCAACTATGAAATCCATGTATATATTCTCCAATCTCTATTCTACAACTAAAAAATGTGTAATAATATACATTAGTAGTTTTTTATTTATCTTGAACATATGAAAATTAAAAAAATCATGGTGAAATCCGTTATATATTTCAACATACCATCTCACCAATAATATTCTTGAAGGTATGTATATATCATCATGATACATAGATGAATAGAAAACAGAGAGCTATAAGTTTCACTCAATGGTTCCTTTTTCAAATGGGAGTCTCTCAAAATAGGTAAACTATTTCTAAATTTGATAACACCTTCTTCATCAACATTAATCTTAGGAAAAATTCTCTTTTTTACAATTACTACAATTTATTTCAAACCATTATATTTCCATTGAGCCTCCTTAATAATTTCATAATAATATTATTGTACAGATATATAATCCAAATAATAATGATTTTTTGCATATACAGTTTCTTAGATTTTATTTATTAAAAGATTAATAGAATGTTCATATTCCAAATGTAAAATAGGTAATGATGTATTATGGTTTAAACTCTATGAATTAACCACATTTTTTTCTTTACCAGGATGATTATGTATCGAGAAATCGTAATCCTTAACATGTTCTAGCCATCTAATATTCCTTTACATTTGTTATTTTTGAATTAATGTATTAATTAATCTTATATAAACATTATATATTTCATATTTATATCCATATAGATGATTCCTATAGAGTTTTAAAAGATAAACTATTGAAGATATCTTGAGGTTGTTTGTAGGATAATTATACTCTTGGGGTTTAAATTGATGAGATGCATACATAATAACTAAATTATTCTGTTTCAAGACACAAACAAGGCCCTTCAAAGAATAATCACTATCAAATAAATTACCCATTTCTAGATGGAATGTCTAACACTGGAACATTAACCATACTTCTTTTGAGTTCTTGAAAACATATATCACATTCCTTTGTCTAGATAAATTTAAATCCATTTCAAGTAAACATTGTTAGTAAGATAGATAACCAAGAAGTGATTTCAAAAATCCATCAATAGAAACCCAATTACCCAGGAAAACATAGAATCTCAGTGGAATTGGTATGACATAACCACTCTTCTACCACATTTTTCTTATCCTGATAAATTGTTAATATATCTTTAGAAACAATATGCCCACTTATGAAAATATATTAAATCAACAATTTATATATACTAAATTTTTTAAAAAACATATATTCTTTTAGAGTTTTCAAAACAACAAATAGATTATTCTTGTGATCTTTACTGATTTTAGAATATACCTGAATATCAGTGATAAATACAAGCATAATTTAATTCAAATACCCATGAAACAATTTATGTATTAGATTGTTAAAAATATAAGGTGAATTTTTTAACTCAAAATCAAAAACCAGAAACTCACAATGGACATGCCTATTTTGAAATTATTTCATCCTAATGTCAAATTACTTGACTTCTACTAAATGATACCCAGAAAAATGATTAATTTTTTAAAACTACTGTTCTCCTTAGAGCCGATAAAATAATTCCTCGATATGATTAAAATAACACTTTTTATTAATTGTAATGTTATTTAGTTATCAATGATCAATTTAAGGACTCATAGAACATTCATTATATTTTAAAAAATATAAGATCGCCTCCAGGTGTAGTGGTAGGGTGGATGAAATCAATTTCAACAATCTCCTACAACATCTTTTTAAATTCTAACACATCGCTAAATCAATTTTATAAAGATTATTTGAAATTGGAATCGCATCAAGAATGAAATCAACACTAAATTAAACCTATTGATAAGGAATAATAGTATGAATATTGTTAATAAATACATCCATATATATTCATAAAAAATCAACACATCTCTAATTGGAATGGTTTTCTTATTTTAAATATTACTTGTAACAAAAACATTTCCCCCATATTTAATCAGTATCATAGCTTATTGATATTTTATAAATTGTATGAACTCATTAGTATATAAAAATTGAAATTAAATCAATGTATTTAATATAAATTTATTAACAATGTAATCTATATTCATATGATAAAATAAAAGCTAATCCATACATGAAATATTATCAAACTGACTAAGCCTAATATAAAATAATTTTTATGAAAACCCATACAACATATGATGATAGGACCATTCCCATAAATATTTTTTTCATTAATACTTAAACTAATAGTTTTTACAAAAAAAAATTATCTCCATTTATTGAGGTGATATTTCCATTTTACAATATAATTTCTCATAAGTAAATGAATTTTCAGATCCTAAATCAAATAAAATATTGGCATACATAATGTAAATAAGTAATTTATTTTTCACCACTTCCTATGATGGAACAAAATAGAAAATTAGCTTGCCACACCTTTCAACATATCTTATCTAATGTCACTATATTTTGTACCTTTCTTTAGATACCTATTCATATAATTTCCTATCACATTACAAATAAAAAATTTCACTATATGTTTTCATTACTAGTGTTACCATTTCAATTACTCTTTTATTTAAGTCACGAGCTAAGTGTCTCAATATTCAATACTGGTAACATTACCCAGAACACATAATACATTCCTCAGAATATTTCTTACCACATTTCTCCAATGAGGGTAATGAAATTTTCTTACCTTCTAGTTACTTTGAAAATCTATTATTATGTCCACCCACCAAGATAACTTATTATATTTATTATTGTATAATTATAACAAACTATCATTACTTTCTCAGTACACAACAAAATTTCCTCAAAAATTCCATAATCATGAGTGACTAGAGAACTTTTCGAACTGGGATTCAATATCATGTAAAATATATCTATTTTATTATAATGTTCCATAATAAAATTTTGTTCATGTGATATCAATATAGTAAAAAGTATCTTCCAATGTAGAAATTGATTCCTTCCCATTTTCATTAACTATAAGAATTTCCATTCAATTCTAATTAAAATAATTTTATTGAAATACATTTGAATTAAGTCATGTTTAAATATCTCAAATTAAATGGAATCAGTTTCTTCCTTTTCCAAAGTGTTCATAATTGTTTCGTTTGGTTTTTAGCCTCAAAACGCACAACGACTCCATATCCAATGATTGATGGACCTGCATTCCAAAGGCAGGCGTTCACCAGATGGTCAGACCAACGACTCTTAAGAACTCACATTGGTCGAGAGGATGGGAAGTCGGGATCATCACACCCTTTGGGGGGGGATTGTTGCCTATTCTGGGACTCTCTTATATATTTAAGACGTATTCATATGTTCGTGAATCTTTGTTTTATACCCAAAAATAGTATCCATGGATTTAAACTTGGTTTGAAATGGTCATCTGGACGTAGGGGTTAGGAATCAGTTATGCCCTATTTTTACCATCCCTCATTGCATTAATGACCCCGAAGAGTTGGAACTCGCTTGAGGCGGCACTAGGAGTGGCGCGGTGAACTGATGTGAAGATAATCGGATCGGCCGGTTGTTGGGATTGAACCTCAGGACTGCTTCCTACGTACCCTGCTTAGGAGGCAGGGATCAAAGTCCACGTAGTTCACATTGGCTTGGGACTTACGCTCTGAGGCATCATGGAATGATGGATCAGGGCTTACACTCTGAGAAGGCCTAGGGCGATGGATTGGGGCTTACACTCTGAGGAGGACCAGGGAGATGGATTGGGGCTTACACTCTAAGGAGGCCCATAAGAAGATGTCATGGTCAATGCATACTCTAAGACCACGTGAGTCATGCTCGGTGTGAGAAACAAGAGGCAGCAGGGACTAGATGATCACGTCACGAAAGGTGCTTCCGTGAGGAGTAGAGTGGGGATTACGCATGAGGGCGGCCCATAAGGTCGGGGCTTACTCTAAGGTGGACGCGAAGGGTGATGGATTGGGACTTACACTCTGAGCAGGCCCAGGGCGAAAAAGAGCAGTGGGAGAGGGAAAGGGGGTGCTTCTGTGCCCGTCTCCTCTGTTGCACCACGTGAGGGCTTCCTTCTAATGGGTATTTTACTACCCCTTAAGATCCCTTAACAAGTGGAGGGGTAGAAAGTGGATTCCCAAGCCCAGACTCCACATTATCATGAGAATGTGAACCCAGGAATTCTTTGGTAATCTTCTCAAGGGTTGGGGTGACCTTTTAGCCTCTACTTACCGTGGGTATATGAAGTTAAAATGGTGCACTGATGCGCCCAAAATTTACACCACAAGGATCTGGTGGCTTTGGTGGAGGCCTCGGCTTGGGGCCGATGAATAGGCCAATGAGGGAGTCAAGGAGGATTAGGCCGGATTGGAAATATTTTATCTGGCTCGGGGACGGGAACTCTGAAGGCTCTGATGGGTCATAGGTATGATGGAGTGGTGGCACCATTCACGTAGGAAGGTGCTACGTGGCTGGAGAAGCTGTCTGTGAACTAGGGTGGTCCGCGGACATAGGGTCATCCCCCGAACAAGGGTGGATTGCGGTCTAGCGAGCATCCTACGAACCAGGGTGGTTCGTGGCTTCGGGTTCAGCCCGCGTACTAGGGGGTACGCGGAGTGGTCCACACAAGTAGCGGCGGCCAATGGCGGCGCAGATCGGGGGTTCGTCGGTCGAGGCTTCGCCTGCGTGGGAGGGGGCTATGCGGTGCGGTAGATCGGAAAATAGGCATAAGCACCCTGGTCTGCGGGGAGTGTATCCACGGAGGGGCTATGGTTCACGGTCTTCTCTTTTTATGTTATTTTACGTTTGCGGTTCACCAAATTATTATTCATTTTCGGTTCCTTATTAGTTTGTTCCCAGTTTTTTACCTGCTCTAGTTCGTGAATAAGAACTTCGCTGTTTGCGAAATCCTAAGCCTTCCTTCGAAATACTTCCACCCAAGTCAGATCGCTCTTCTCTTCCTCCACCTTTGAATCGTCTGAATCTGAATCTATGAATCCCCCCTCCTTTCCCCCTTGGTCTCATTTTATAGAGTGGGGAAAGAGATGTATCTGCGGTCATGCGGCTTCTTTTGCGGAGGCCCATAACCGAATACCCGGTTTACATTTGACTTGGTTTTTCCGTAATTCACGGTGGGCATTAAACGCTTCCCCTCCCCACCCATCACAAACCGAACTAAGGGAGTGCTTTGAGGTCGCGGAGGGTTTCGCCTCCATTCCGTGAACGATATCGGATGCAGCTTTAACCGGTCGACACAGTCCAATTATGGGGCGGTTCAGGACGATGAACCGGATCGGCGCCCATCATTCCTCACAACTGTGGAGGATCTCCGCCTCCATTTCGCGAATGAGGACAGTTCACGGAGGGGGTGCTTCTCGGGGCCTAGCCACATTGCGTTTTCATGGGACCGGTCCGCAGTCTGGTCCTGCTTGTGTCCCTTCTTTGAATTTTCTCCAATATTTTTCTCAATTCATTGTGGGATTTGGGTCGAATATTCATTGTGGATTTTTCAGGACCCTACAAATTCCCCCCATCAGAATGGGGTCCGATCGGAATGAATAGGAGGACATTCCAATGCAATGTGGTCCTGAAACTGAGATGGTTTGTGGTAGGGCAGTGGACCCAGTAGGGAACCACGCCTATAAATACAGCGGGGCCTTCATTTTTCCTTTACCAAATTCTTCGCGAAACCAGAGTTCCATTGCATCTGCGCGCTCTTTCCTTTGAAAAGGGATTCTTCCGCGAACCAGCTGCGACTTCCGCGAACCATTCCACCTTTGTGGTCTCCTTCACCTGTGAACCAATTCCCCAACCATGGACCATTACTCTTAATTAATTAAAAATTAAGTGATGACGGGTTGCGGATAAACTTGCTTCGCAGTTTTGGTGCTCCACAGATAAAATTTTTTTAAACATTAAAAGTTTCTGAGTCTTCCGAACTTAATCAGTTAAATTCGGGATTGAAATTACGAAGAGCAACTTTGTTCGTGGTTTCCTGGCCAACGCTCAGTAGGCCAGGGTTTCACGGACTGATTTCATGTAGGGATGGTTCGCGGGATGCTGTCATCGCGAACCATCCTCCAATGCCTCTTTGTGGAATTTTCTTATAAAGCCTCCTCAACTGATCCTCTGCCATATATCTAGTATTTTGTCCAGATTTTTATTCTAGACTAACTGATTGTTTGCTCTCATTGGGCAGGGTGAATCATGGTTCCCCCTCGTTATGCACTGAGGCCTGCTGCAGAGCCGCTCCCAATTGGCGATCAATGCCTGAAGGACATGGCCAGCTCTATTCAGGATGGATTCTGCCACTCCCCACAGTCTTCCTTTCTTGTCGGATGGATCTCCCAGTCACAGCAAGAGTACCCCTTTTCTAACGGCCTTCCTGCCTATGGGTTCGGTTTGCTATCTAATACTCTGATTCCGGTTCCATCCCTTGACAACAATCTTGAATCATGGATATTTACTGCCACTATCCCTCGGTTCGTGATACCTGTCAACGGGCGGCCATCCCTGAGGGACATAGTTTTCAGATCTATGTGGAATCACCTTTCAGTATCTCCGACAGGAGAACAACATCAATAGGAAGAAGCAATCCACTGCTATCAAAGCGTTGCCCATAATGCCATGGCAAATGACTAGCATGGCTGGTCAGAAAGTCAGGATCTCCAACTTGGAGGAGCATTTAAGTCCTTGGATTGGGGGGTGGCCCTTCTGGGTCCGCCAGATTTGTGCGGAGTTCGAGGCATAATTGCAAGCCGTAGGCTTGTATGAAGCTGCCTGGGTGTCCCAGACCAATACCTACCGGCATCAAGCCCTTTCCAGGAAACATATGAGCCGTTGGAGCCCAGACACTAACACCTTTCATCATGTCCACGGGGAGGTAGGCATTAGACTTTGGGGAGTCTTTCAAATTTTGGGGGTCCACATTGTTGGGGGTATGTACGACGAATTCCTGCCTCCCCCTTATGTGTGGGATGACAAAGGGAGGACCCCTCCTTTGGTGAATCTGCTCATTGATCTGGCCCATGAACATTCGAAGGATACATCTACAAAAAAACATTTCCTTGATCGTGAGGTGCATCTGAAAGATACATCTCTGAGACAGGTTATCCCGTATCGTGACTAGATCAAGGCTTTTGCTAGAGAGATCCAGTCTAGAGCTATTCCACGTAGGCCCTTGACCTTCCCTACAATGGAGTCCTGAAAGCAGAAGGGGATCTATTGGCTAAACCTGGAGCAAGGCCAATTCAACGACTGGGGATGGAATCTTGTCCCAGATGTCGATCGGTTGCTTCTTCTGGCGGCGTTTTTGGCCATGTTTTTGAGCGGCTGGCTATTTCATGTACGCGAGTCTGGCGGTGTATGTGTCTTTACCTTTGTCATGGCAGCACAATTGGGTACCGGAAACGTTATCAACCTAGTCTTCCCAGGGCAGGCGAAGATTTACCGATTTCTTGGTAATATTACTGATGGGAACCGGCCAAACTGAGTGGCTGGTCCTTTTCAGATTCTTTGAGGATGGCTAGGAGTTCATGTTAAGAATTTCTACACCTTCATCAACCCTCTTTAGATTCCGGGAACCACATTCTGGCCATACTTGCAACTGACCAGCGGGGTTATGCCAGAGGAGTGGGTGACCCAAGAGAAGGATAATCAACAGACAGCTTAGAACATGCATTTGTTATCAAGTCAAATCTCGTGTTATGATCATTTCAATTTCCATCTGTTCTATTCCCCAACTAGTGCAATCACGAACACCATAACAGAGGAGTTTAACAAGTGGGGCTGCCTATTTTCCCTTTGAGAGGGTATTCTGGTGGCCTGTATTGGCAGGGAACTGATCTGCAAGGGGTACACGCCTTGCCGATTCAGGCGTTAGTTTGGCTACATCCAGGCACTGTGTCCTCCCACACTTCATGGTGCCTGCGAGAACCTCCATTTAATGGTGTCCAGGAAACTATGGTTAATGTTTACCTGGGAGGATACCGGTTGGGAGGTTATGACTCCCACGCTTGTAGAATCCACACCCTTCTTATCCAAGAATTATGCTGACTCCTGGGTACAATCATACCCAAATGGCCAGCTAGGGACGTTTGTGCCTACCATTTCAAGTCCCATGCCATCAAAGGTAAAGAGGAAGCGGAAGGGGTATGGTTCTTCAAATAGGCCGGGAAAATTCCTTCGCCACCCTGATGGTCCCGTTCTTCTAGGTAAGATCATAACAGATAGATGTGTATCCTCTCATGCCCATGAGGCTGCCCGAAGGTGGGTGGTTATTCCTGGAGATGCTGCCTTTCCAACGGCCTGGGGTCAATGGGATGAATTCAAAGGTCGATCGTCCTTTCATAGCCAGTACCCCCATTCTTTGTGGGAGTATCTTCAGGAATAGGAAGTGGCATTTGACGGGAAGGGCTACATATACGCCCCTATTGACATCCTTTATGATGTGGATCCATAGTGAGTCAGTCTGTATCTTCGGGATCTCAAAGCCTATATTTACGCACGTAAGGGTCACGTGGTATTAACCCACCGAGTCCAGGACATGTTGCATCTGGTGACTGATGAAGAGGGGGAAGGAAGTGACCACTCTTCAGGGGGATATGATTTTGATGATCTCCCTGTCATGGCTGAAGACAGGGAATTCATGTCCCTACCTATGAGATCCCGTCCTCCGATAGTCCTAGAGAGTTCTAAGGTGGGGGCAAGATTCAGAGCACAAACACAACCTCCGGTGCCCCTACCAGCCCCTACCACTTTCCGACCCTCTCAGGATAGTCCTTCCAGGCTAGTCGTCCCTATTACGGCCTCATTCCCAGATGCAAGGAAGACTTTGGATGACTTGAGGGCCATGGGCTCAGAAGAAGAGGTTTGGGCATCACTCCAAACAAGCCCTCTCAAGCTTCTAGGTATTGGGGTTATCTTTTCTCCACCCCTCCTTCAGTTGAAAGAGGAATTGGGTGACATAGTCGCATCATTGAAGGATATGGACACATATGTGCGCTCACTCCGAAATAGGCTCTACGGGACCACCCGGGTGTCCATGATGATTAGACATCCTGAATTTTCCGACCCTGAAGAAGTGGTTGCTCTTCTGCCCATTCTGGATTTCTTCCCCCTTTATTGTGGAGGTTCTAAGGTTTCTCCACTTTGTGCAGGGTGCCGAAGAATCTCAGGGGGCAATTCCCTCTCCGGAGTATACTGCCCATGGTACCGCAGCGGGTGAGCATGCGATTTCACCCACAGGGGTCATCGAAGAGGGGTCCTCTAGTGCAGCTGAGCTTATGGAGGTGACCATTGCAGATCCAGCTAGGGTCTTCCCTCCTCCAGCTCCTCCTAAAATTCAGGGTGAACTATCCCCTGGGAAGATCCAGAGATGGAAACATGCGTTCCATTTATCGGAACGGCTCAGACTGGGGACGTCGGGTAATCATGACTTCTTGTTTTCATAATTTCCAACCTGCACATTCTGACTCTCCCAGTCATTAGCTATTTTGGAGAATGGTTCAGGGCCACTCAGGGATCTGGTTGTGACTAACCAAGCAGTTATACCTTCCGCCTCCTTGGCATCTGCGGAATATTTTATAGCCATGCCTGGGGGCGACTAAATGGAGGGCCCTGCTGGAAGGGCCAGTGATATGGGTGCATTACTCCTGCCTTCATTAGTTAGAGATGCATTAGAGGAGGCACTATTGGTATTCGAGACTCCTGCTGATCAAACAGCCCTTTCTATCGTGGAGGAAAATGGGGTGCCTGTGATTGATTAGGGGCCTCCAGATCTGACGGGGCAAGCCACTTCAGACCCAATGGATCTCGTGGTAATGGAGGAAGAGCCTACCATTAGTCCAGTTGTTGGAAACCTGCAGCGGGCTATTATCTTGTTTATCGGGTGAGTGATTTCCCCGAGCTTGGTCTCTGTAGGAGATCGCCCGGGGATAGCTTTGGATGCTACTGGCCTCGAGCATGGCTTTAGGACCTGGACCCTTTTCGGGGCTCCCTGGACTTCCTTGCCTTTTGAGGATGTAGCATCTTCCTCGAGTTGATGTCGGGAAGGTGCAGAGCTTGAGGTTGTCGATGCCTTGACGATCAAGAGTAAGTTTCCCAATCTCTTGGCACTAATTCCTTTTCCATCCCTTTCCTAATTAGGGGTATTAATCTGTCTTATTGATTCTAGGGATTCAGAACCCCAACCTTTGGCACTAGCGATTGTGTCATCAGACCCAACCGTGCCTATGACCACAACGGTCAGGGGCGAAGTTGTTGCATTTCCAGAGCTTGTGAGTGAAGACGCATCGGGTCCCTCCTTAGTGACGTTCATCCCCGAGTACGTGTCCTCATCCGGGAGTGACTCCGAGCCTGATCAACAATTCCTTTCAAGTCATCGTCCTGCTCGCCAAAGGGCTTGGGAGAAAATTAGGAGATTGATTTCTCAGACGCCCCTAGCCGAGATGCTGGCCAGATTACCAAAGCTACGCAATCTGTTTATGCTACTGGGATTTGATGGATTTGACTATCATGATGTTTATGAAATAGTTAAGCAGGTAGTCACTGACTGAGAGAGGCTGGGTAATTTCAAATCTCGCCTTTCCGCTGCCCAATCTGAATCCTACCTTTCTGCAACCCGACAGATTTGGCTAACAGAGGCACATGACCATGTCGGGGTTGTCGCGAGGCTTCAGGTGGAAGTTATTGAGAAACATTCTCACCTCGAGGTGTTGAGGAACGAGATACAGCGTCTGCAGCATGAAGATGCCAACGTTGCCGCCAAGATTGAATAAGGGGAGTGGCGGATGGAGGAGGAAATTAGGGCGAGCATAATGGCGGCCCAGGAGGGGGAAGAATTGCTGGTTGGTGCAGAATTTGAAATGGACTTACTGTAGAATCTCTCTCATACAATCTAGGATTATCACCAGTGTCTGATACAACTTTGTGAATCCGCCAAAAAACACCTGCAATTACCTTTCACGCTAGAGGAGGCTCAGGATTTTGGATGCCCTTCCTACCTACTTTGTTATGGAACAAAGAAATATTTCTCCTCAGTGCTCTTTTCACCTTCTCATGTGATATAAATTACTTGGCATGATTGTTTCATATGTTAATTCCCTGAACATAGAATAATCTGAGTCCAAGACCATTGAAAAAAATAAAACAAGCTCTAACTTTTTCCTAGACCATGGGACCAGCGAGCATATTTTTACTATTTCTAGG
This sequence comes from Viscum album, assembly GCA_963277665.1. NCBI lineage: Eukaryota > Viridiplantae > Streptophyta > Magnoliopsida > Santalales > Viscaceae > Viscum > Viscum album. Next base: position 499,492,710 of record OY728125.1, read on the forward strand.
GTTTTGTTGAAAATACCCAAAAACTTTTTGTCTTTTACCTTTTTAGGCCTTGATTTTCCCTGTTCCCATTTAGTGTGAGCCCATAGGGTATGGTCTGACTTTTTCTTAGGTCACCCTTTTCGGGTATTCGGCCTTAGATGATTTTTTCCACTTTTTGTGAGTGGTTTAATGTATCGCCGACAAGACTATCATTACTGATGTTTTAGGTCGAACAGCTTTGACCAAACATAGTGGGGAAAGGGCCCCAATGGGGTTCAGCTGATTAAAAGATGTATCAATACTCTTCAGATGCACGTGGCGGGAACATGTTTAAATTTGAATGGCATACAGGGCATGCCTCAAGGCATGGGATTCGCGTCGGCATACATAGGTAAAAAGAGCGTTGCCTAAGGAAAACTTGCCTTTGGTAGACGGGCCAGGGGCGATCAATATGCAGAGCCGTTGAGGGCATGGTATGCATAGTCGTGCAAAGGTGTCCTTAAGTCAATGACTATCCATTTCTGATGGCCAAGGGACTCTATAGAAGTCCGGCTCATGGAAACCACGATGGGTGGCTTGGAAAATTATGAAAACCACCCTGGGTGTCTCAGAAGGGGGGTGTGACATCTGAAAGGGTTTTGGGAACATCCGTACTAATCAGGATCGTGGTCAGGAGACCACTTCCCTACCCATTTAGTTAGCATAAGGGATGGTTGAGGATTGGTGCAGTTTAAAGTCATGCAGTTGGGACATCATATAAAATGGAACGACTTCTCCTGGTTCTCAGTAATCTTGTCAAAGATTTTCCACCATATTCAGGAAGGGTTGTTAAAGATGTTGGTAAACTGTAGCTCAGAGGGTTTCTAAATCCCGGGATCAACATGGGGGGCTCAGGGGCCAAGAGGTGTATGGAGAGAAGCATTACCTCAGGAAATATTGCCTTTGGTAGACGGGTCATGAGCGATCAATATGTAGAGTAGATGAGGGAATGGTATTCCTAGTCATGCAAAGGCGTCCTTAGGTCAATGACTATATTCCCCCAATAGCCATGAAAATTCTAAGAAGTTGAGATTTGGGACCACTAGGGGTGGATTATGGGAGTTCAGCTTTTTCTGAGTGCAGAATATGGTTTATGATGAGAGGGTGCCTGGATACGGGGGAAACTAGAACAAACATCCCATGAATAGGTGAAGTAATCCCTTCTCACGTGGGTGTGAGACGGTGTCTTGTTTCGGTCTAACCCATACACTGAAGGATGGAGAAAAGCCTCCACTCCTTATTGAAACTATGGTGGGTTTGACAGTGCAGTTTAACTTCATGACGCGAGGATAATGGTCATTTTTCTTTCCATTTCCAATGATGTGCAGTTTAACGTCGTGTGGCTAGGACATGGTTACAAAGGCCTCTCTTGATTAGAATGTAACTGGGCCTGAGTATCCTCGAATTTCCAAGACGTGGAGGGGGATTGGTGGTGTAAATCATGGTTCCAGGGCTTCATGGATCAGGAGGGATGTCACGGAGGCTCTGAGGCCGGTAAGCGTACAAAGCTAGGAAGAGTGTCACCCAATGAAGTCTTGCCTTTGGTGGACGATCCAGTAGCTATCATTATGAAGATCCACTGAGGGCATGGTATGCCTAGTCATACAAAGGTGTCCCTGGGTTGATGAAATTCCACTTCCGATGGCCATGAATGGTTATGAAGATCCGCAATTATCCTGGCCACAAAGTCTGTCATCGGGGAAGTAAATGTCTAAACATGTCGGGCATACTCAGCCCTGGTTACTGTTAAAGCTTAGAGAGCTCCCTACACTAATTTATCTTTCTCATGGGGGCCTACCTTCACTCCATGCAGTTTAGCGTCATGCAGGAAGGATGAAATACTACTAGTTTATCGGTCATAGAGCTCAGACCATTGGGTGACTATTACGGTAGTCACTCAAAAGATAACTTGGTAAACATGCTCTGATATAATTGGAACAAGGTGGGGGATGAAGGTTGTAAACTGAAACCTTGAGTTTTCCCGGATCATGAAGTGTGGTGTGGGGGCTCTGAGGTCAGTAAGCGTACGGAGCTAGGAAGATTACCGCCTGAGGAAATCATGCCTTTGATGGATGAGCCAGGGGAAATCATTATGAAGAGCCACTGAGGGCATGGTATGCATAGTCGTATAAATTTATCCCCGAATTGATAACTTTTCACTTTCGATGGCCATGAATGATTATGAGAATCTGGGATTGCTCACAGTGCATAGTTCGACAAGTGGGGATAATGGTGTCTGGGTATACAAGAAACAGCTTCACTGCAATTGTCCGTTGAGTCAATATAGCCTAGTCATGGCTTGATGTTCGTTGGTGCCGGTCACTATGTGAACCACCGACGGACACATAGGCTAGCCGGATAGGGATACCATTGCAACACATAGATGTGAAAAGGGGAATGATCTTGTAAACCACTGCTCCATAAATTTTGGATCGGGAGATGTGATATGGGGGCTCTAAGGCCGGTAGGCGTACGGAGCTAGGAAGAGTGTTGCTTGAGGAAATCATTCCTTTGGTAGATGGGAAGGGGTTATAAATATGCAGAGCCACTGAGGGCATGGTATGCATAGTCATGCAAAGGTGTCCACAGGTCAATGACTTTCCACTTCCAATGGCCATGATTGGTTAGGAAGATCCATAATTATCCAGGCCATGGAGTCTGATGTATGGAAAGGATGCATCCAAATTTGAATGGAGTATCCCCATGTCATATCGCCATGTTTCTTGGGTGGGTTGTGATGAGGTCCATGTAGTTTAACATCATGCAGTGAGGATGAAGTTCGTGCAGTTTAACGTCATGCGGTAAGGACAAGGACTGTTCAGTTTATTGTCATGCGGTAAGGACGAAGTATACACCCCGTGAAGGTCTGGTCTATACACGGGGGAAGGGGGAATTTTTAACATTATGTTATCCGTGCAGTTTTACGTCATGTGGTAAGGATGAGAATTACACCCCGTGCTGGTCTGGTCCGTACATGGGGGAAATGGACTTTTTATCTTTTATTCAGGGTATGGGCTAGGAATGGGAACCCTAGAGTCACTACGTATCCTTCAAGGGAAGGAATAAAGCTGCACGTAGTTCTTTGAAAGAAGTACACCCCGTGCAGGTCTGGTCCGTACATGGGGGAAAGGGCATTTTTAACATTATTTTCATTCGGGAGTGGCTGGTCCGGGATGGGGGATCCTGGCGTCGCTACGTATCCTGCGAGGCCAGGAATCAAGCCGCACATATTTCTATGAATTAAGTACACCATGTGTAGGTTTGGTCCATACACGAGGGGAGAGGGGAATTGTTAAAACTTCTTGTCCGTGCAGTTTAACGTCGTGCGGTGAGGACGGTTCATACACCCCGTGAAAGTATGGTCCGTACACTGAGGGAAGAAGGCTTTATTAACTTTTATTTAGGGGGCTAGGCCAGGATAGGGGATACTGGCGTCGCTACGTATCCTGCAAGGGCAGGAATCAAGCAGTATGTAGTTCTCTGAAATCCATGCAGTTTAACATCATGTGGTGAGGACGATGTCCATACAGTTTAATGTCATGTGGGTAGGACGAGGGGTATTATTATATTACGTGCAGTTTAATGTCATGCGGTGAGGACGTGATACTCCTAGTTTAAGTTCATAGAGTTTGGACCGTTGGGTGCTCGGCAGTTTAACATCATGCAGTTCGGACGATGAATACACCCCGTACAGGTCTGGTCTGTACACGGATGGAGGGAGCATTCTTGACACTTATTATCTGTGCAGTTTAACATCATGCGGTAAGGACGAACTCCATGTAGTTTAACGTCATGAAGTGAGGACTTGAAGTACACTTGGTTACTGTGCGAAATAATTCTTTAGGAATCTCGCATTTGTAAGAGCGGTTGTAAATTTTCCGTACATGGAGATCAGGGTATATGCTCCATTAGAGTAGACCATGTGTACAACGTATGGTCCCTCCCACTTGGGCTCCATCTTTGGAGGTTTCCTTCCAGGTATCATTGGGGTCCGGAGGACCAATACCAATTCTCCTCCCATGAAATACTAGAGGAGGACCTTTTTATTGAAGGATCATGCAAACTGATTCTGTTATACCTCTAGATGGTGCAAAGTGTGCAACCGCTTCTCTTCTTGCTGTTCCAATTCACATAGTCGCTTTTCTGACTACTCATCATCGGATAATTGATCATATATGGCAACACGGAGTGAGGGGAGTTGGAGTTCAATGGGCAGGACCGCCTCTGGGTCGTACACCAATGAGTATGGGGTAGCATGAGTAGCAATGAAGATTGTGGTTCGATAAGCCCACAATGCATGGAGGCATTTTTCCGGACATGAATTCTTGGATTTTTCCACCATTTTCTGGAGAATGTTGGACAGGGAATTGTTGAAAGCCACTATCTGTCTGTTTCTCACTGCATGGTAGCGGGATGAGTGGTTAGCATTGATGCCATACTCGTAGTATAGTTTCTCCAATTTAGCAGAGCAGAAGTTGGTGTTGTTTTCTATCAGTATGGCATGAGGTATGCCAAATCAGGTGATGATATTGGTCTTCAAAAATATGACAATATTTCTTTCCCCAACTTCCTTGAGGGGTATGGCTTCTTCCCATTTGGAAAATAAGTCGGTTGTCGTGATGAAATACTTCAGCTGTTTGGCCGTGGTGGGAGGATATGGTCCCAAGACGTCCATTCCCCATATGGAAAACAGCCAGGAGTACTTGGCTTGATGGAGTATCCCCGGGGGTTGGTGTATCAAGTTGTCATGAATCTAGCATAAGTGGAATTTCACGGTAAAGCACTCACAGTCTCTTGCCACTGTGGGCCAGTAGTACCCAAGCCTTCGAACCAGATGTGAATGCTTGGTCCCCGATTGATGTGCTCCACATGCTCTAGCTTGTACTTCATTCATTACGGCATCAGTTTCTTCTCCATCAATGCATCTGAGGAGAACTCCATCAAGGCATAGTTTGTAGAAGACCTCTTGCTGACCTGCGCTGCTATATAGGACAATGTTGATTTCCCTTCTCTGTATTTACTATCGTTCATCCATGTCTGATGGAAGTTCTCCCTGTTGAAGGTAGTTTGCAATGGGGGTCATCCAGCTGGTGGAAGGAGCATATGGCTCAGGGATAGGACTGAATTCGTGGATTTCTTCCATCTTGGTCTGAACAAATGGCAATACCATATGATGGTGAGCAATACTGATAATGGTTTCATCCCGGCCTCAGTCAGCTTGGGATGTGGCCGCGTTGGCTAATGCATCAGCCTAGACGTTCTGAGACCGGGGAATATAGGTTAATGTTGGTTCTGTGGATAATTCCACCATTCACCCCCATACATGGTCAAACAGGGGGATCATCTCCTCTTTTTTAATATCATAGTCACCATTGACTTGCTTTATGACCAGCTCCGAGTCACCTTTTACCTTAAGGTGTTGTACTTGTTCCTAGAGTGCGAGTTCCAGGCCTACAATGAGGGCTTGATATTATGCTTCATTTTTCGTACATCCCTCTGATAGGAGGAAGGAATATGGAAAGACTTCATCCTCTAGGGACATGAGTATTGTCCACAAACCCACTTTGTTGAATCTGGGATCCTCCATCCTCTTCCCGGTGGGGCTTCGGGATGCGCCTTCAAAGTACATTTCCAATGTCGGGAACTCCTCTTGAACCAAGAAGATGTCTGTATCAGGTTTCTCAGCGTCCGGTGCAGTGGTCCCTGTCAAAGGGTGCTCTACAAGAAAGACTACTAATTCCTGACCCTTGATGGATTTCGGAGGCACAAGCCGGATGTCAAACTGTTACAGAATGACCGACCATCGGGATATGCGTCTTGTTAGCATCTGGAGACTGAGGATGTACTTGAGCGAGTTAATCTGTGAGTCTAAATGGAATTCATGATGCTGCAGATAATTTCGTAGATTTTGAACTGCACAGACTAAGGCCAAACAGTTCTTCTCGATATTTGAGTATCGAGTCTCAGTATCAATCATGGTTCGACTAAGGTAATAGAGACTGTTTTCGCTGTCGGTGTCATTCTTTTGTGCGAGGAAGGCTCCTAATGATCGCTCTAAGGCTATCATGTATAGGATGAGAGGACTTCCTTTAACCGGGGGCATGAGCACTGGTGGGCTTAAGAGGTACTTATTCAAGTTTTCAAACACCTATTGGCAGCCATCAGTCCATTGGTACATGACCCCCTTCTTCATTAACCTGGTGAAAGTCAAACATTTGCCTTCCAAGTTGGCTATGAACAACCTAATATAGTCTAGGTTTCCTTGGAATCCCCACAACTTGGTGAGATTCCAGGGAGGTGGCAGGCTGAGGATAGCCTTTATCTTATCAGGGTCAACTTCAATGCCACGATGGCATACAACGAAGCAAATGATTTTCTCTAAGGTAACCCCAAAGGCACATTTCAAGGGGTTCATCATCAATCTATGTTGTCAGAGCTTGTTGAAGACGGTCTCATGGTTCGACAGGTGATCTTAGCATTGTCTGGACTTTACCACTAGGTCATCCACATAACATTCAACGAATTTCCCCAGCAGTATTTTAATGATCTGTTGCATGGCACGCTGATATGTGGGAACAACATTTTTGAGATCAAAGGGAATGATCCTGTAACAAAATACACCTTGAGGGGACCTAAATGCAGTGGCTTCTTCGTCTTCTTAGGACATCCTGATTTGATTATATCTAGAATATCCGTCCATGATGGATAGAGCCTCATACCCTACTGTTGCATCGATTAACAACTCAGTGATTATAACCAGGAAGTCGTCTTTTGGAAAATGCTGATTAAGATCTCTGAAGTCAATGAAGACGCAGATTTTTCCATTCTTTTTCTTGAAAAGGATGATGTTGGCCAACCAAATGGGGTACTGGACCTCTCGAATGAAGCTTGCATTAATGATCTTATCAGCTTCGGCCTCTATTTTGGCGGCCTGTGAGGGATGCGCCCTTCTGGCGGCCTTTTTATAGCCCCGGTGGTCTTCTGAAAGACCTAGGTGGTGTGTCGCCAGTTCGGGATCGAGTCCTGGAATTTCTATGTAATTACAGGTGAAAACATCCCAATGTTGCCTCAGTAAAGAGGTATATACCTTATGATCCTTGGGGGACATGGCTGCACTAATGAGAGTAGGCCTCGGATCTTCCTCGGTACCCAGGTTTATTTCCCTGAGTTCGTCCACAGTGTTGGAGATACCTTCCTCAAATGTAGGAGGCGCGTCCCTGAGATCGTCCCCCTCTTCTTCTCCCAAGTCGTCATCTTCTTGATCCGACGGGGGGAGAGTTTCTGACACGGGATCTTGGGAGTCCAGAGGTGAGGTGTCGTGGGAGTCCTTACTCGAGTATTCATCCCCAGATTGAGGGTTGCTGGACGTTCCCACATTGTTGTGCTCGGCCATCATGGCTGAAGTCATGAGGACATCTGAATGTGTGTCCGTACATGAACTCTTACTCTCAACATGTTTTATGGGCAGGACATAATCACTACCAAGCTTCCTAAGGGGGTCATCAGGAACCATTTCCAAACCATTTGGAGAGGGGATCCAGTCGACACCATCGACCAAAGGCTTCTTTTTCTTTTGCTCATAGAACCCGACGTCAATGTAATGTGACTCCAAGATCTCGAAAGGGGCCTTGTCGGTGTGCAATGTTCCACTTTTTCCATTGACGCATTACTTGATACAATAGTGATAGGATGAAGGAACATCCATGTGCTTATGGAGCCATGGCCTTCCCAGTAAGGCATTGAATGTTGTGCTCTTCCGGACCACCAGGAATTCCGTGTAGGCTACCAGGTCACCAAAATGGGTCATTATCTTGATTTGTCCCATTGGCTTCTGTTCATTCCTATCGTAACCCAACAGAGTTGTGGCTGAGGGAATTAGGTCATCCTCACTATAGCCCAACTTACAGAGTGCCCGTAGGGGAAGGAGGTTAACTCCAGAGCCATTTTCTATAAAGACTTTTCGGGTCTCAATACTATTCAGTGTGTTGGACACATATAGTGGTCTGATGTGTCCTTGCATGATGGAATCTTTATCCTGATTGGTGAAGGAAATCACCACATTGCATTCAGCCGGGTCAGTCTATGTCCGGTAAATTTCAGTGGCAGCTACCTCAGCTTGAAACTCCTGGGGGCTGATCAATGCTTCTATAAGCGCCTCCCTAAGGTCTACTAATAGACATAGGGCATCGAGGATTGAAAGCTTGGATGGTATCGATTCCATCTACTTAAGGATATCATATTTTTTCTCCAGAGGCGGATTCTTCTCCATTGGAGGGAGAGTCCTAGAGGGTGCTTTAGGGGCTGGAGCATTTGATGAGGAGGGGCCGACCGCGGGGTCGGATATCGATGGTGCTCCCTAGTTTTGAGGACTTGGCCCGGCCGGTCTGTTCGTGCACACTAGGCGGCCAGAAAATTCCTCCTCCTCTGGTGGGTATCACAGAACAACAGGGCCATAGTGGTTTCTTGTGGAATTGGAGGGGAATTCTTTCTCTTGCTGAGTCCATTGAAGGGCTCTCCCATGGGTTTCTGCGATACTAACGGTTTTGGCCAGGGTCAAAATGTAGAGTTGGATTCGGCCGCGGCTGCACCTCCCCTGGAATCCTCTACCTCTTCGATTCCTCCTCCCGGCTCCTCATGTAGGGAACTTAGGTTCATAACCATAACCTTCATCAAGGAATTATTCCTTAAGATGGATGACATTAATAGAACCAAAGATTTTCTCTTCATCCTTTAACAGGTCATCCTGGTCGGTTGTCCCTGATGGTGTCGTTTGGTGGGTCGATGCCCGTGGTGCCAAGTTTGAGGACATGAAATCTGCCAGGGTCGGGACTAACTTTGGCCCCGTCGCGGACTGTTCCTCTTGCGATTATTTCATACTTCATCGATTACACCTGGATGACCGGCTCGTGGAGGGTTGTGAGTTCGATATTATCGGCTCTACGGCTTTAGATGTTGTTGGTGGCAACACTGGCTACTGTAGTTGAGCTCGGAGTATGCCCTGGGCTCGATTGATAGTCTTCTGAGTCATCCAGTTGTCAAATTTAGGCCCCACTTACTGGTTACTTTCTACCACCCCTCCTCTTTGTCGGAGTCAGTGGTAGAGATACATGCCACATGTGTTGGTGGTGGTCCCAGCTCGATCTGTCCGGAGTCTACCATCCTCTCCAGGAGGTCTTTGAAGACGAAGCATTCTCGAATACCGGGTCCCAACATCCGATGGTAGGGGCAGTAATCTGGCCTGTCATTGTGGTTGACCACTGCAGGTTTCCTCAGCTTTGGGAGGTGGATAAAGTTGTAGTTCATGGTAAAAATGAAGTATCCGCAAACTTGATCATCTCGAAACTAGTATACCTTTTGTCTTCGTTCTTCAAACTATTTCTGCTTCGGTCCTTGTTGTTCATCCCGTTTAGGTGGAGGTGGCCACTGATATGCAGGAGGCCCGTGATGATTTGGTGGATGCCTGAGTGGTGGAACAGGCTTATGGGCTGACTTGAGTGTGACATCAGACACTTCAACTCTAGGGGATCTTTTCGCAGGAGCCTGCGAGGCTATTCAAGACTTTGAATTAGTCCGCTGCAGGGATTCCTCAATTCTCTGGTCAATGGCCAAGAGATGGCAGAAGCCAGTGGTGCACTCCACTGGTATGAGTGGTGTTCAAAACTCATCTCAAATATTATCGATGTATATGGATAACATCTCATCTTGAGGAATTGGTATGTTCAATGAAAAGGTCATACCTTTCCATCTGGAGATGAAATATGATACCCTCTCGTTCTCTATCTGCTTGCAGTTCATGAGATCACAGACCATTGTTTTAGGCAGTGTTGAGCCGATGTGGAATTGGAACTACTGCCGAAAGTATTCCCAACTCTTTATCGACTGGGTCGGCAGACTCGTGTACCAGAAGAAGGCAGATCCTTGCATGGTCCGTATGAAGTATCTGAGTTTCACTGCTTCTTATTGTTCTGGATTCCCCATTGTAGGGTCTCAATAGGATGCGTAGTGCATCAAATGCTGCTCTGGATCGCCTGATCCATTGATGATGGGGAATATAGGGCACCCAAAATTTGGTGGAGGGGGTGTGTTGCTCACCCAATCCGGGTAGTCTATCTGCTCTGGATGTATAAGAGCGCGTCGACCTTCCATTGCTTCCAATTGAGCTGTTAGTGCCTTGATGGTGTTGGTGAGACCCTGGTTTACATCCTGTTGGGACCGGTCCTGGGCAGGCGTCGCCTGAGGCATTGCCTGAGGATCCGAATTGGCCAGCACCAGGGGTGTGTGTGCCGTTTGTGGCACATTTGGAGGGTCCATGCATGCTCGCTCCAGTTTCTTCCTGAGTTGAAGGAAGTCTTTCTATTCATCTGAATCTACGTTTATGTAGTTCGATGGTATGGGTGCCTTGTTGGACAAGATCCCTGACCATGTTTCATTTGTCGGGGAAAACCTTATTTTTTGAGGTGCATTTACTGGGAGTGCGTGATGTGGCTCCTCCTGGGATTCACTTTCAATCAGGCAGTTCCTCTGGAGTTTCCGGATATTTACCCACTGCAATTCTTTCATCTCCTCTTCCTGTTGAGCGAATCTCTCTTCGAGCGTGAGTGGCTCATTTTTGTCGAGAGAAGGCGGCAGGTTAAGGGTAACCAGTCCTTTATTCTTATCCCTATTGGATGCTCGGTGGGTAGGCGTACGAGGGTTGGCTGGAAGGACGGTCATATTTAGGGCGGCCCTCTACTTCCGGGTGTGCACACCCGGTGGTTTTTTGTGAGTCACAACCTGACCAGAACTGTCATCTCCTGATCCATTCAGATTTGCAGTATCTCTGGTGTCACCCATGGGGTTAACCTCTATGACGTTGATAGATGCATATCTTGGGGAAGAGAAGATGTCATCTTCCAAATGGGAAGAGGATCTCCCGCGTCTTCTTCTGGCCTTCCCTTTCGTAAAATGGGATTGCCTTCAAACTTCTTGGCGAAGGGTGACACGGAGAGTTCTTTGATGCGACATTACGGTGCGCCTTCCTCTCGGAGGGGATGATGATTCAAATGAAATGATAGGATGGGAACCTCCTCTTCTGAATATCCTCCCTAGATGAGAGAACACTGATTCTCGTGGGGGAGGTTGTTGTTAAGGGGGTAATAATGCCCCCCACCCTGAGGGCTGGGGTTGGCTCCGTTCCTTGGACAATGAGTCTCTTCCTAGTTTTATTGGTCTTACGGGGGCATATGTTGTTAAAAACGCCCCCAGCCCTATCGGCTGGGGTTGACCATAGATCGCAGCAATCATTACAGCTATCGCTACCTGCCTGATCTTGCGTTCCCCAATTCGGGGGTGAACTGGGTTTGATGCCGAGTTCATCTGTGAACCTATCCTTTCTGGGGAGGCAGGAAAAGATCACTAATTGGCCTCTCTTAGGATAGAAGCCTGTTGTATGCTCTCGGTGGCCTCATTCAGGAGTTCTTGAATGGCTTGTTCCCATCAGGAATGACACTTCTTGGACTTACTCAAGGCCGGACTCTGTTTGGTGTGTTGCCTTTCTTGAACAGGGATATCACTCGATCGTCATCTTGATGTGATGATGTTGTAAGACACCATGTCGAACAGGTTTTTCTGGGCGGGGATCAGTGTGAAATGAAGAGCTCCATGATCCCCCCATCCACTAATATGGACCCCCATTGAAGCATCACTGATGAGGCTGCGCAGTTGGTGCAGCGCACGGAGGCGGGATATCTCTTTGTTTCCTTTAGGTCTTTTAGGTCGTTGTTGCCGTGCTGAAGGAAGAACTTCCCGGTCGATGTGACACAAGAGGTATCCTGTCGTCTTGACGTTGTCTACATACCCGTTGTAGGGAACGAATCTTGATTTCAGTTGGCGGAGGTCTGTCCATATATTTTGGCGGATGCTGTGCACACATTCTTCTGGAAAATCTCTGGGTATGTCGAACTGATAGGTGGTCGTAGGCCAAAACATAACCGGTATATCATCCATATCCTATCATTTCCTCAGGTGAAGCATATCGGCATACTCCTCCGCTAGTGACTCCTCTACCTGGTCGGCCCAACTGAGATGCTCACTACCAATGTGGTCCAAGGCAGTGGGACAGGTAGGTGTTGAGTCATTATGTGGGCGATTACGAGGTGGTTCAGAGGATGAACGTGGCCCTGGACCGTCTTCTGATTGCAGAAGGATGTCATTGGTGACTAACTGGGAATCTAACATGCCTGATCCCATCCTTCTGAGTGCCTCAGCATACGAGGGACTTTCGATGCTTGATTTGGCAAGAGGAGGACCTTCGTATTGTTATAATATGTAATCACCGGGAGGACCTCTATAATGGCGGTCGTAATGGCAAGGACTACCATTAATGCTTGATGCTTCACCGCATAGAGGACTTTTGCAGTGCACACACTGGAGAGGACCTCCAAGGCATGTCGCAGCAAGGGGAGGACCTCCTGGCTGCATACCATCGTTACATAGAGGACCTTCACAACAACTACCATCATGGTGAGGATCACCATAATGGCTGGACGTTCGATGTGCATCCTGGGAAGGACCTTCAGGACACACAACGTCAAGGGGAGGACATTCTTGTTGCTTGTGGCCATTGCGGGGAGGACCTTCGCAATGGCGGTTGTGGTGGCGAGGACTACCATCACAACTGCGGTAATGGCAAGGACTACCATTACTGCTGCCGCAGGGGGAATATCTATGGGATACATCCAGGGGAGGGCCTCCATAAAGTATCTAAACGAGGGGAGGACCTTCAAGTTGCTTGACGTCTCTACGGGGAGGACCTCTATTATCAGGGTGGCGAGGACTACCACCGTGATCTGATGCCTGACTGTGTGGAGTTCCGTTGAGGATAACCCCTGGGGAGGACATTCAGGGCAGGCCACGACAAGCGGAGGGACATCTTGTCATGCTGAGATGTCTCTGTGGGGAGGGCCTCCATAGTTGCGACTATGATAGCAAGGACTACTATCATAATCTGTGGTCCCACTACAAGGAGATTGATTGCAGTGTATACCCCAGGGAGGACCTTTAGGGTGGACCGCAGCAAGTGGAGGACCTTCTTGCTGCTTGATCTTCTGGTCACGTAGAGGGTTTCTGTGACTCGTATAAAAATAGGAGCTCTCATGATCGATCGTTATATGCCCACAGGGGAATCCCCCACGGGTGCTCTGGGGAGGACCTTCAGAGCTGCTGGTGGTGACATTGCGGGGAGGACCTTCACAACTACTACTGACAGTCCCATAATATGGTATTTGGTGGGTAGGGTTCTGAGACTTTAATTTATGCCTAGCGGTGTTGGGAAACCCAGCTTCCAGCAGAGCAGATTCATGAAATCCATCGTTATTTTCCATCTGCCTTCGGCACGTTCGGGGTTCTCTTTTACGGGCAGTGGGGACCGTCTACTGTTGACAACGGCCTTCACCTCCTTTGGGTACCTGTCTAATTGGGTCCTGTGATGTTGTCGGGATATGACGAAAAACATCTTGACTTTTAGCAAGGATATATGCCTGCACTGGAGCATCCACCGGGATGGACGGGTGTCCCCCAGTTGGAATGAGTGAAGCTGCTCGATCTGGTTTTCCTTACATCGCGGGATATGGCCGGCGACCCTCTTGGGTAGAAGAAGGGGTGCAGATCTGCTCTGAGGCGGCTATCTCTTCTCTTAGATGAGTCGACTCAATTGGGGATACAGGCTCACGGGCATGAGTCCTTGTTGTTTCCGCTGATGCAATTACATTCTGGATAGTCTGTAAGATATGATCTAGGATCGATACCTTCTCCTCCATCATTTCCAGGATATGTAGAGAGACATATTTGGCTAGAATGGGTCTAAAGGAAAGTTATGGTATCGTAGGAGGAATATCCTGCTCCAGTCCTCCAGTGGTCAGTGGGTACTGACAATTCTCTTATGTCGGGGTAGCTGAACAAATCTGACCCTGTACCGGGATACGCTGGTTTATCTCTTCGTTCTCCGCCACATCAGGGTGGCAGACTTTGCTTGCATTCGTAGGGAGCTGGCCCGGCATATATTGGTTTCCCATCGTATCGAGTCGGTGGCCTTTGTTGGCGGGGTGACGTGCCCGCCTATGAGTTGCCGCCAGATCTAGGTTTTGGTCTTTGTTGATCGCCACCATATCAGGATGAAGATCATCAGAAGCACCTGCTAGGAGCTGGTCCTGCAGGTGTCGGGTCACCACCGCGTTAGGTTGGTGGGCCTCACGACCCTGGGCAGGGAGAGGTACCTGCCTATTATGTGTCGTCCTGTGTGAGTGACGGGCTTGATAGAGCTCGGCGGGGATGTGCGCCAGCTCATATGATGCTGCCATGTCTGGATGACGGGCTCGGGGGGAGCGAACCGTTGTAGGTTCATGTTCATGGTATGTCTCCGTGGATGGGTAGCAGAGCTCCACCTCAGGGACCAGGGTGATAAATGGTCCCTGATTATACGTATGTCGCCCTTGTCGGGCGATCCAAGGTGCCGGAGCGCGCAGAGTGTGGGCCTGAATCCTCGGGGAGACATCCTCCTCGGTGTGAGGATGTTGGGTCGCGGCGTGACCGTGATGACGTCTTCCGGCGGGGGCCTTGGAGCAGAACCCTCATTCAGTTGGGATTAAGTCCTAAACATTGACCTCATCTGCCTCCCTAATATAAGGGAGGTACGAATTGTCCCGTTTTGGGGATAGACTCCTGAAACGGTTGGAGACAGCAACAAGGGCTGTCTGGATCTGCCTTTGCGGCCGCTGTTGGGAAGGAGACCAGCGAGTTCAGGCAGATTGGGGGGTGTGCATGGCCGCTTCTACCATTGGGAGAGTACTATTCTTGTGGTACTTTTGGATCAGCGTGTCTGAGAACCAGTGTTGAAGACGCTGGGAGGGTGACGGGGTCCTCTGTAGGTGAGGACGTTCGGTCATTGCGTAGTTGGAAGCACGTAATTGTGAGTCCCTTCGGGATGCCATTGGATCGAAGGGAGTACTGAAGGTAGTACCATGCTTATCCCTCCTTGTGAGTAAAAGGGGGCACAGGGTGGGATTATGTTGAATCATTCATGCTTTGTTAAAGATTCATGTCGGGTTCACCATTTTTTTGTTTGGTTTTTAGCAACGAAATGCCTAACGGCTCCGTATCCAATGATTGATGGACCTGCTTTCCAAAGGCAGGCATTCACCGGATGGTCTAACCAGCTACTCTTAATAACTGACTTTAGTCAAGAGGATGGGAAGTCAGGCTCATCACACCCTTTTTAGGGGCGAATTATTGCCTGTTCCAGGACTCTATTATAGATTTAAGACGTATTCAAATGATCGTGAATCATTGGTTTATACCCAAACATAGTATCCATGGATTTAACCTTGGTGGGAAATGGTCAACTAGACGTAGGGGTTCAGAATCATTTATGCCCGAGGTTTAGCATCCCTCATCAGATTAATGAACCTGAAGAGTCGGAACTCGCTTCAGGCGACACTAGGAGTGGCGTAGTGAATCGATGTGAAGATAATCGGATTGACCGATTGTTTGGCTTGAACCTCAAGGAGGCTTCCTATGTACCCTTCTTAGGGGGGGAGGTTCAAAGTCCACGTAGTTCGCATTGGCTTGGGACTTATGCTTGGAGGCAGCCCAGAATGATGGATCGGGGATTACACTCTGAGGAGGCCCAGGGCGATGGATTGGGGCTTACACTATAAGGAGGACCAGGGTGATGGATTGGGGCTTACACTCTGAGGAGGACCATAAGAGAATGTCATGGTCGATGCTTACTCTAAGCCCACATGAGTCATGCTCGGTGTGATAAACAAGAGGCAACAGGGACCAGATGATCATGTCGCAAAAGGTGCGTCTGTGAGAAGTAGAGTGGGGCTTACGCATGAGGGAGGTCCATAACGTTGGGGCTTACTCCTATGGGGATGCCCCGTGTGATGGATTGGGCCTTACACTCTGAGTAGGACTAGGGTGAAAAAGCACAGCGGTAGAGGGAAATGGGGTGGTCATGTGCCCATTTCCTCTCTTTCACCATGTGAGGGATTCCTTCTGATGGGTATTTTACTACCCCCAAGAAGCCCTTAACAAGTGGGGGATCATAAATTAGATTCCCAAGCTCAGACTCCACATTACCGTGGGAATGTGAACCTAGAAATGATTTGGGAATATGCTCAAGGGTCGGGGAAACCCCTTTGTCTCTACATACCGTGGGTATGTGAACACAAAATGGCATGCAGATGTGCCCGAAAGTTACACCACGCGGATCCGGTGGCTATGGTGGAGGCCTCATCTTGGGGAACATGAATAGGCCAATGAGAGAGTAAAGGAGGATCAGGCCAGATTGGAAAGATTTTAGCTGGCTCAGGGAATGGTAACTCTGAAGGCTCTGATGGGCCACACGTATGAAGAAGTGGTGGCACCCTTCGCGTAGGAAGGTGCTACGCGACTGGAGAAGCCGTCCGCGAACCAGGGTGGTCTGCGGACTGAGGGGAATCCCGTGAACCAAGGTGGTTCACGGTCTGGAGAGCATCCCACGAACTAGGGTGGTTCGCGGCTTTAGTTTCGGCCTGCGTACCAGGGGGTACGTGGAGGGGTCTACACGAGCAGCGGCAGCCAAGGGCAGCGCTGATTAGGGGTTCGTTAGTCGAGGCTTCACCCGCGTCGGAGGGTGCGGCGTGGTGCGGCAGATCAGAAAAGAGGCATAAACACCCTGGTCCGCGAGGAGTGCATCTGTGGAGGATATATTCTTCGCGGACTTCTCTTTTTATGTTATTTTAAGTTCGAGGTTCTCCAAAATATTATGAATTTTCGGTTCCTTATTAGTTCATTCCCAGTTTTTTACTTGCTCTAGTTTGCAAACTGGAACTTCGCTATTTGCGAAATCCTAAGCCTTCCTTCGAAATCCTTCCTCCGGAGTCTGATCGCTCTTCTCTTCCTCCGCCTTCAAATCGTCTGAATCCGAATCACTGAATACCCCCCCCCCTTTCCCCCTCGGTCTCCTTTTATTGAGTGGGTAAAGTGATGTATCTGCGGTCACGCGGCACCTTTTTCGGAGTCCCATAACCGAATACCCGGTTTTCAGCTGACTTGGTCAATCCGTAATTCACGGTGGGCATTGAACACTTCACCCACCCCCCCCCCCCCCCCCCCCGTGAACTGAACTCATGGAGTGATTCACAGCCGCGGATGGTTTTGCCTCCATTCCGTGAACGACAGTGGATGCGGCTTGAACGGGTTGACGCGGTCCGCTGTTGGGGCAGTTCATGACGGTGAACCAGATCGGTGCCCATCCTGCCTCGCAACTGCGGAGGATCTTTTCCTTCATTTCACGAACGACAACGGTTCATGGAGGGGGTACTTTGCGGGGCCTGACCACATTGTTTTTTCATGGGACCGGTACATAGTCTGGTCCTGCTTGTGTCCCTTCTTTGAATTTTCTCCATTATTTTTCCCAATTCATTGGGGGATTTGGGTAGAATATCCTTTGTTGATTTTTCAGGACCCTACAATAATCAAATAAAACCATCAATCAACTACACATTCAGTATGATAAACAACTATAGATTCCTTTTTATTTTCATAACATTCTAGAACATTTCTTACCTTCTTTATTGTGTTTATTGACCCTTTAAATTTTATATGATTTTTTTATCCACCAATATCCAGTGGATGATTTTTCCTGAAATTCTATACTATCAACATATTATTCAACATATAATATGGTTACTCCATTGTATTGGTACCTTGATTTATAGCATGCATCAATGAAGATAACACAGCTACAAACATCTACACTCTAATTGAAATCCCTATAGTCCACTATTCAAAAGGATATTAATTTCCTAATGAATTTTTACCTCAACTACATTGTGTTATTTATATAAAACCATTCTTGATAAACATATATTAGATTATATAATCTTGAAATCCTTAAAATCTATATCATTAAAACATAACCATAAATTAAGATCTCTTAAGAGTATCTTTTATGACAATTATAAACTTTAATTTTATATGAAATATTATTTTTATAATAATTATACAAATCCATACATAACGGTCCCATAAATTACATAATTTATGGTGTAAAATTTATCACTTATATCCCAAATAAATTTTCAGATTTATAAATTTTAAGAATTAGTAAATATATTACATTAAAAAGTGATAATTTCAATACAGTGACCATTTGTTCCAAAAAAAGCTTTTTATAGAGGTACTTTCTTCATTCAAATTGACTCTCATAACAAGAACTCTATCTTTATTAATATTTCTACTCATCCTAAATACCTATGAAAAGTATTTAAAAATGTGGAATGAGAAAAAAAATATCAGAATAGGGAATAGTAGAAAAGGAACATGTTATTAAATTTTTAAATATGAAAAATTCTAGAGAAATATTTACTTATCATTAATAATATTTTAAGATCCAATATCAATTTATTTTTCCATGAAAATTACTTAATTTTTCAATACATATCTAAAATAATGAAACAAGTATTCATATATAAGAAATAAAATCGTGTGCGTTTATTAGAAAATATTGAAACTCATGAATACCATTCCTTCAAAAATAGACCTTCCACCCATTTTCAATAGTGTTATTAAACATTCCTTAAACATATAATCTATTTTTAATACATTTTTAAATAAAATTATTTTTTTCAAAACCCATTTTTGGAATTTAATTTAGGCACCTCGGTAAATTATCCATAAATTTATCCTTTAATAACCCAATTAATAGAATCACCTAAATGGATAATTCACACATCTATTCGGATTAATCTATCAGTGGTATAACCTATCACTTTACATGATGCATTAGAGAACTATATAATACTCACTTCTAATCATATCAATATTGGCCTAACTCATCGTTCATATAAAGTGAACATGAACCTTAAAATGAATAAAAACAAATAAAACATAAACTTTAACCATAAAAATCATTTAATTTTCAATTCATTACCATGATAAATACACTTTTAGGTTTCTCATAAAAACAGTAATAATTTTTCATTTCCATAGAAAATATGTTTAAAATAAAAAATTCCTAGGAGAGAAGGAAATGAATATTCTTTTCAAAACCATGTTAACATGTAAAGGAATATTGATAATGAATAATTTCCATGATGGAATGATTTTTTGGTCTATCTGTATATGTTATGAAATATTGTTTTTGTACTATTTACATTTTTTAAAAAATACATCATATGAAAAATATTGAAATGATCTCTTTTAAATACATTATAAAGAATGAAACAAAAAATTGTAAAAGACCTTTAGTGATATTTGAATCTTAAATAATATAATTCAGGGGACATTTAAAAGGAACAAAACATGGTAGTAAAAGAGAAGGAAATAAAATATTAAAAAATATATATTTTAAATAAATTCCCTTACCTCTTTCCATGCTTTGTTTTGTTCGTACGTTTACCCTACTCCTCGAATTTCTCTTTTGGGATACCATATTTATCCTTTTAATATTGAACATTTCAGAATACTCTGAATGAAAGGATGTAGGGATTCTATTTATGATGTATTTTAGGCATGTAATGGATGATCTAACCTATTCCAAATTTGTAAATAAGTTAATACAAATTGTTCTCTTTTATAAGTGAGGGGAGTGGAAATCATATAAATATATTAAAATTTTAAAAATACGAAAATTATTTCTCAAAATAACGTTAGAAAAAATATACTAATATATAAAAAAATATAGTTTAAATTAAAAATAATCTTGACCAATCACATTTAACCTTGTTTTATAGTCATTTGATTCCTTTTCTGTTAGTTTAACGCCCTTGTAAACCCCTTTATCCTTTTCTGGGATGATAAAGTTTTACCATGGTAACTTTTTCACATATCCAAAAATTAAAGTTCCCACATTAAAAAAAATTAAGATCCTTTTTTAAAATTCAAAATCTTTATTCAAGATATAATTTATATAATAGGGAAAAATTAATTTCATTATATATGTGAAAAATGTAAAAAAACAATGTATGGTAAAATTTAATTTATAACATAAATATGATTTTATACAAAAATCAAATATAATATTTATTCTTAGAAAATTATTTGGATTATTTTTATTCAAATTATACTAATGTGTAATTAAATCCAATCCAAAAATAAATATTATACTTTAAATATATGAAAATAAATAACAATTTTTTAAAAACAAATTGGTACATTCTATTATTAACTCAAATAAAAAAATATCATAAAAAACACCCTAAGATAATTTTTACATTATAAATCCAAAAAGTAATTTTATTTTATCAATATCAAACTCCAAAATTTATAAATTTATATTTTGAATAAAATCATTTATTTTAGGTGAAATATTTCCCCTAGAATAAAACTTTTTTTCTATGAAAAAATCATATAAAATTATCATCTTATATATGAATACATAAAATATTCTTGCGAAAATAAGTAAGAAATTAAATTGATTTATTAAAAAAAATTAATAGGTTTTCACATTTAGAACTAGTTGTGTGAGGATGTGATGAAAAAAAAAAGCAATTCATTAAAGGAGGTGGTATTTCATATGTATTCATGGGGATTTATTCATTTGCAAAATGGTTTTGGAGGAAGTTAGAAAATGGATATTCCATTAGTATGATATCATTTTATCATTTTATTTTATAATGTAATCATATATTCATGGATATATATCAAAAACCATTCATTATTAATCCTATACTTACATGATTTATAACACCGGTTACACATTCATACATTTCTAGGTTCTTTTTGATTTAATGTTTTAGATAATTTAGGAAAATATTACATAAAAAGTAAAATCATTAAAAAAAATCATTTTTCAAAAAAACAATATAAAGACATAAATTCTTCATTAAAGGAAAATCCCATAACTATAACTCTGACATTATCTATGTTTCTTCTCATAATTATTTCATGTGAGACACATTTGAAAATGTGGGATGACAAAAATAAGTCTTAGTAAGGTAAATAAATTAAATTAAATCGATTATAACATTTATAAATATGATAAATCCATAATAAATATTTCTTTCTTCATTATAAACATTCAATCCCAATTATCATTTTGACTTTTCTATGAAAATGGTTTAATATCTCAATAGATTTCACAAAAAACCAATTCAACAGTAAAGTAATAAAACATATTCATATTAGTTTTCTTAGGAAACATGAAAACTAATGAATAATTTCCCTTTAAAAATAATCATTTTTACTTCATTCAAAGTTATAAACATTCCTTAAAATCATAATTTCGTATGTATTCCTTTTGAAATAAAAATATTTCCATTAAAACACATTACAAGCATATCATGTAGATACTTTGGTAAATTAATCTTATATTCACCCTTAAAAGGACCACTAAAATCGAATTAAATAACCTTATGATTCAAATATCTCTTAGGAGTAACCAATCACTGGTAAACTCCACCACTTTACCGCAAGCATTGGACACCTATTTTAGGACCACCCATCATCAAAGCTTTATCAGGCTCAACTATCATTCATATAAAATCAACAAGATCAATGGAATTAAAAAAAATGCTTATATTTTCCACATTAAACATAAATATCATTTAAATTATCATTAAATCCAATAAATATAATACTCTAAATTTTCTCAAAAAAATTCAAATGAAAATTTCTTTTCCTTATGAAAGTTTTTTACACTAAAAAATCCTAGAATATTGAAAGAAATATTTTATTTAAAATAAACATGGAATATTATAAAATAATATTGATAATTAATTATTTTTATGACACTTGTAAATGGTTTTCAACCCATATACTTTAAAAACATTCCTTTTTCAATTTTGTAGAAATTTAAAAATAACCCAATTGGAAAATGTTTTAGGCAACTGTTTTTAATTATTTTTAACAAAAGTAAAAAAATTAAAAATTTCCTTTATAATCCATTTAATAATAATTTAAAACATTCATGAAACCTTTAAAATATCCTGGACATGGAATAAATAGATATGGAATGAAAACATTAAAATAATAAATTTAAATGAGAATCCATTATGTCAAGTCCAAATTCGTTTCATTCATATATATACCCTCAGGAGTAATAAATGAAAATTTGTTTTCATGTTACATACGAACATTTTCCAATTTCATTTCAATATTATGATTCCATTTATCTACAATATTCCCATGTTTTATTTAATTATAAATATGGTTTAGTTCATGTTCGATGTTTTGAGGAAGTACTATTTGTAAGTCCCAAATACCATATGTGGGTTGAAAAAGGTCAAATGGATCATGGATCCATAATCTCTATAATATTAATCATTAAAAATTAATTATTTTTAAATATTAAAAACATTTTCAAAAGAATCTTTCAGAGGTGGACGTTAAAGATGAATTTTTTCCTATCATGGAGGCATTATTTCGTACGTGCATACGAGTGAAGTTCCAATTTTTTATACTATATAGACAATAAATATGGTATATGAAATTATAAATTTAAAAAATAATAATTATGTAATTAATTTTATATTTAATCATTATTTTCATCCTTATGATCATCCATGTGAGGTGGTAATGAAAAATGAACCACATCACTTCGTATATGTAATATTCTACATGTACGCATGTGCGACGTTATCAATTTCCAACTAATGGAAAAAGTGAGAAGGTAAGTAATATATTATCTATATATAATCATAATAATCCCATAAAAATCGTATATATTCATTAATTATATAATTATAACCTTTTGTGTGAGTCGGTGATTAAAAACAAACACATCGAGTCATGGAGTTGGTAGTTCATACGAACGCATGAGTGATGCTTTCATTTCCCATAGGTTGATAAAGTGATATAAAATAGTTTTTCAAGAAACAGAATAAAATTTAAATATATAGAATAAATATTTTATAATGTTACACTGATTTTAATATATTAAAAGGTGGTATAATAATCAATAAACTTGAAATAGGTTAGCTAGGACTTGTCACTACTCCTTGGATATCTCCCTTGGCATAGACATTAAGCCTTTTAGGATTGGTATTTTTAGAATAAAAGGACCTATAGAACATGTGGATTTTATTTTAGAATGGTTTTGGGTATGTGTTTTCCAAGATAAGTGGCTCTTGTGGTGTGAATCACTAAGTAGAGGAGGTGATCTTGTATTTTTGAGGGGGTTGTAACTCTTATATTTACTTAAAACATTAAGTTAATATTAATGTTTTTTTGAAGGAATGTGGATCCAATTTAGTAAACTATAGAAGAAATTATATAGTATGGCCAAATTAAAGACAAAAGGACACATTTATAATACTTTTATAGATATTTTATTAATTATATATTGAATTACACCCCTCCCCCACCCCTCGGGCCCCCGTTAACCTTATTAAAGGCGTGAAAAGGATTACCATGGTAACTATAAATTATTGGAGAAAAATAAATTTAATAAATTTTAAAATTTTCACATCCTAACTAAAGATAGGAAATAAATTTTTTAATATTAAATTTTTATAATTTTTAGAAATTAATTTCAAAATATGTGTTAAAAACAAGAAGGAATTGTTTTCCAGAAAAATAATGTTATTTAAGCACAAAAATGATTCCACACAAAAAACAAATATCATACTAATTACTATGAAATTATTTATAGTATTTTAAGTCAAATTATAATAATTTAACATTCAAACAAATACAAACATAATGGAAACCATTAAAATATATAAAAAAGTGACAGATTTAATAAAAATCGGTTTTTCCCTTTTCACTCAAAAATCATGCTACTTAAGAAAAAAAATCAACATAATATTATTTTTATATAATTAATCCAAAATTTAACTTTTTTTTATAAATTTGAAACTAAAAAATTTATAATTTTAATTTTTAAATAAAACCATATATTTTAGGGAAAACATTTTAGCTAGAATAAAATAATTTCTTTTCTAACTGAAATATCACATAAAATAATAATAATATATATTTTCCAAAGAAATATATTTTTGAACATTAATAAAACTTGAAATTTATTTAATATTAACATTATTAGTGTTATCTCATTCTTCCACATTTTAAAAATTACATCCTCGTAATTTTATTCACTACTTATACAAGTGAGGTTATTTTTACCTTATATAATTTTTCCCTTGTTTATTCTTCTATCATGTGAATCATCCATAAGACATTAACCTTGTGAATAACATTATTTTAAATTAACTTATCTCAGTGATCCAAAATCTGTAATATATTTTTGTAATAAGAAATATTGTCCTCTAATTATACAGCTGTAAGGCTCAAAATGTCTGATGCATTAGGTATGTACTCTATTTGAAAAGATACATGAAATACATCATGTACCAATGATAAAATTAGAGTTAAGTCTACCATATATTAAGTTAATCCAAATTTCCCTAGAATTTATTAAGTTCTAGTGGATAATATACTCAAATATCCTTTTTTACCAAAATTCAATAAATCATTCCAATGAGATATTTTATCAAATACATTGTCACCTTCTAAAATAAAATCCATTTCCTCTAGTAATATGTATTAATGTTTTGTTTGGTTCATAATTCACTCATGTGGTGCTGAATCATCATTTCAATCTCAAATATATCTTTGAACAGTTCGACTCAAAATAATGTTTTCTCACCGTCTTTATCCCAACATGCTAGAGTCTGAAATTGTTTTCTATACAATGAATCAAAATATTCCATCTGTATTCTTGAATGAAAAATATTATTATAAGAAAGTTTAATAAAAGGAAGATGTTGATCCTAAATTACTTTATAATATAATGAGTAATATCAAATAATGTCCTCCAAATTCTGAATTGTATTCCCTGACTATCCATCAAAATGACGATGAATAGTTAAGCTGAAATTTAATTCAGAATCCATCAACTATTGAATAACATAAAAAATTGATGTAAATATAGGATCAAAATTATGATACAATAGAGAGGGGAACTCCATGTAATCTTGTTCTCTCCTTAAGAAAAAAAATTTAAAGCTAATCCAAATACATAATATCTTGAATTGGAAGAAAATTCCATGATTTAGTCAAATGGTCAATAATAAACCAAATCACATTATTACCTAGATATATCATTAATAATACCACCAAAAAATCATGTCATATATTCTCCCATTTCTATTCTGGAATTAAAAAATGAAGAAGTATCATCTTCGGTAATTTTTTTCAGCCTTAACATACTATAACTTCAACCATTTCATAGTAAAATTTTCTATATAATTCTTTATACAATCCCACCAAATATAATTTTGAAGGTATCTATACATCTTAGTACTACCAGGATGATTATAAAATGACGATCATTAAGCTTCACATAAAAACTAATTCTTCAATTACGAATTACATGGAACACATTACCTCCTTATGAACATTATAATACCTTTTTACAACATTAAATTTGGTAAATTTACCATCCCTACATAATTCTACCTTTTCATTCATACCCTGAAATTCCATATGAGATTTATTAAATTGTTTGTTCCAATAAAGACTGTACTGATACCGCAGTCTAAAAATAAGGATTTTATTGAACAATTTCATTAGCATTATTAAATAATTTAATATAGTATAATGTTAAAAATTTATCATAGAAAATTTTTCATTTTCTTTTTGACTCAAGGCATCAGATACCATGTTTTATTTACATGGATAATATTTTATTATGAAATAATAATCCTTAATCAGTTTTAGTCTTCTTCTTTCCCACATGTTCTACTATTTTGAGTGATTATGTACTTTAAAATTTTATTGTTCAGAATATATTTCACATTCATACCCATGTAAATGATTCCTATTGATTTATATAGAAAAAACTACAATTATTAGTTCAAGGTCACATGTAGGATCATTCTTATCATGGGGATTTAATTGAAAATATGTAAATTTGATAACATGATCATTCTACATCAAGGAACAACCAAGTAATTTGAATTAAGCATCACTATAATTAAAAAAATCCCCATTTATGGATTGAAAAACTAACATGTAATAATTAACTTTCTTGAAAACGTTCATCCCATTACATTATCAAAATGAATCTAACTCCATTTTGAGTTAACATTTCAGTGGGAATAAAAAGTGAGAGAACATTACAATAAACTATCGATAGTAATGAACTAACCTAAGAAAACATTGAATCTTGGTGACATCTGTAGGCCTTATCAATTATTCCATAAATTTATTTTAAGAAAGATCAAATGTTATTCCATCAATAGAAATAATATTCCCACAAATTAAATATAATTTAACCAATATTAAAATTTAATAAATTTTCAATACAAATTAGTTTCCATTAATGTTTTAAAAATAATACATAGTGTTTTAATGACCTTAATATATTTTAGAGGTTGAATCCAGAGCCAATTTTGGTGAAAATTATTCGAACAACAATACCATTTATCATCCAAGAGACATATATGGTTCAGATGTGCCTCTACATAATGGCATCGTCATCATTTTATGTGATGGATATCACATTGTTGCATTATTTGGGATTTTTCTCCGTCTCATAGACTTCGGCTGCAACTACTTCGGCCTCAAATTCCTGGGGACGTAGTAAAGAATCTATGAGTGCCTCCCTAAGGTCTATAGATAAACTCAATGCATCCAAAATCTATAGCTTTGCTATTACTGAGTCTAGATGATTTAAAATATCATATTTCTTCTATAGTGGATGGTTCTCCCCAACATGGTGGTCCTCTTTCATGGACATTTTTGTGATTGATCTTTGGATGTAGTTAATCCAGGCACTGTGACCAGAGTTGGTGGTGTTGCGGTCCTTTCTGAGTTCAGCGGAACTGGTTTACATGAATTCCATGGGATATTGGATATTTTATCTTCTACTTACGGATACTCCAAGATAAATGGGCTCAGATTTTATTTGGGAGGGGTAGAGGAAGATTCTGGTTCCCATTTTTTCTGTCAGAGGGTCCTTCTGTGTGTTTCTACAATGTTAACGGTTTGAGTAAAGGTGTTGCCAAGAATTTCACTACTTCCATAACCATGCCTTCTAGGAAACCCTCGGCCTCTATGTCCTCTTCCTACAGACCTCCAGTTGGGCATGGGGAAATCCAGTTTGGGGCCGTAGTCTCTATTAGATAAGGGGTCCATCAGGTGAGTGTCATTAATAGAGCAAAAGATTATTTCTTAATCAGTCAATGTTTCTGTATGATTTTCCTCATCTGACGGTAGCATTTGTCGGGGAGGTTCCTAATGTTCGATTTGGTCGGGAGGTGCCCATTGTGAGAATTCCACTAGCATGATGTCTGAAAGTTTCAAGAATGGATTCATCTTTGGATTCATCCCAACTTCTTTCTCCTACTTTATACCCTTGAGGACTTTCGAGGGTTGTGGTGCTGAGGATGACGGTGGTGTTGTATCAGGAGCTATTGGGGGAACGGTCTGTGGTTTAAACTGTTACTAGAGGATTCCATGAGCTCAATTTACTATTTTAAGATTCATCCAACTATGAAATTTTTTCTTATCTTCCTGGTGATTGTTTTCCATTCCTATTTCTCTCTTCGGTCTTAGGTAGAGACATATGCCACTTGTGCAAGCGGTGGACCCAACCTGACTTGACTAGAATATGTCATCCTTTTCTGGAGATATTTTAGTAGGAATCTCTCTCAGTTGGTGTGCCCTAGTATCTAGGGATAGAGACAATAATTTAGATGGTCTTCAAGACCCACTTCATCTTCTCACTTTGGCTCAGTAAGCCGGAGCATGTTGTAATTCATGGCCTCTATGAAGTAGCTGCAGAAGTGGTCATCTCAGAATGAGTAGACTTTATTTCTTCACACCTCAAAATGATATATTTTATAACCCCTTTAATCATCATGCTGAGGATGGGTGTTTTTTGGTGTCTAGGGTTCATGCATAATTTTTTGGAGGCCCCGCAACTGAAGCTGGTGTCTGGGTGGATTAAGGGTGATAGAAGCCACTTCATCTTTTCTCACTCATTTTCTTATGGTTTATGGGGCCACTTAGGACATGATATTGGTCTGTTGTAAGAATTATTATATCCTTTAGTCAATGGTAGAGGAATATATGAACCCACTTTTGTACATCACTAGGATGAATTTTGTTCGAAATACATCATGGTGGATATAAATGAACATAGTTAGAATTTCATTCTGGGGGAGCATCCAGTTCGAGGAATAAGTCAGGCATTTCAATCTGGAAATGATGTTTGAAACTCATTCATTCTCTCAATGTTAGCAGTTTATGAGATCAAGGAATGTTTTCTTAGGAAATGTTGAACATAACTGAAATATAAACTATCACAGGAGGTCCTCATAGCCTATGATCGAGTAAGTGGAAAGCTAGTGTACCGTACGAATGTTGAAATCTAGAGGGTTCGCTTGAAGAATCTATGTTTTTATACATCTTGTTTCTCTAGAGTGTCAATCATTGGATCAAAGTAAGAGGCATAGATCATCAGAAGTTTTTTTGGGTCTCCCGAGCCACTGAACTATGGGAATATGAGGTTTCAAATGTTTGGTGTAGGCATAACATTTCTCACCAAATCATGATAGGGTTTTCACTCTGGTCATATCGGTGTGCACCACACCTACATGTCTTATAGTTAAGTTGTTAGCTTCAAGAAATTATTCTATATCCCTTGATGCATATCCTTCCAAACATGATCTTCAGTGGGTCTTGTAGGGGGAAAAGATGGACATGATGGTGATGCTATAATTTAGGGTGGGTACCTAGCCAGGGGTATCCTTTGTGGTTTTTCCTAAATATATTCTGACTGCCTTCCTAGTGGAGGGAATTCTTCATATCCTTCCAAGGCCAGAATTTATAGGATGATGGTCCCGGTACCAGCTTGGATGGGCATCAAATCATGGATTAATTTATGGGGATGAGTTCATATGGTAGGGGAGCTCTTCTGGGAACACCTATTTTCATTCTCTTGGGGGAACACATCCGGAAATATATCTCCCTCAATGCAGCTTGGCATTAATTCACATGATCGCTTCCATTTCTTCCTCCTCCTTGGCAAATCATTCCACAAGGGTGAGTGATACATTCTTGGGGGGGAGGAGGTGGGTCATAGAAAACTTGGGAATCATTCTTCTCCATGTTGGGGTTTAATGAGGGAGGTAATGATGGATTAACTAAGGGGGTGCCTAAATTTTGGGCCGCTCTTTGGTTCCATGTAAGCACACTGTCAGGCTCAGTGTGGGATGCCTTTGGGGGGAACCATCTTCTCTTACATCCTCTCCCATTCTCACATTTCCTATGAGATCCGTGGAGTTGATGTTAACCATGTTCACCCAAGATACCACATTGTCGGTGGTGTACTAGGTATTGAATAAGATGAAAGCTTTCTGCATCCATTATTGGGATTTTTCCTTCCATTATACGATATTCTTCTAGTGTTTTGTTGATGATTGACCCGAATGGAGCCCTGATATGACATTGTAATGTACCTTCGTCTCAGAGGTCATGAACCACGAGACGAGGTGGAATGGGTGACTTCTCTGTTAATCATTCTTCCCATATGGGATAAGACGTATGTCTGTTGTGTGGGAACATCATGTAAAAATTCCCCTAGCCCTCTAGGATGGGATTGTTCCAATTATTTCATTGATATGATACAACTTAGATTAGTTAGACCCCCATGGGATTTAGGGGTTTTTGAAGACATCATCAATGCTTAATGGTTGACTTCCTGTATGTAAGAAGCATGTTGGATGTTCTCTGTTGCCTGGATTAGAAGATAATCGATAGCATGATCTCTTCGGGGATGATTCTTTTGAGACTTTATTAGGGTTGTGTTTTATTGATTATTCTATCATTCCTAAGTAGACATTTCATATTATTGTTGCCATTGCGTAATGACATTGAAAGATGTCATTCTCAATGCGGTCTGTTGTACGATATGGGGGTGATGTTTAGAGATCCATGATCTCCCCATCCCCGAATACAAACTCAATACGAGGCGTTGCCAATATGGAAAAACAAATTGTGTAGTGCATGGAGGAAAGCCAGTATAATTTTTTTCTTTCCCCTTTCTAATCGTGGATGTCATGCAGATGGGAGGGATTTGAGGTCGATTAGATAGCAAAGTTACCCTATTATGTTGACAATGTCTACATACCCTTCATAGCAAAAGAAATTTTCTTTTAGCTGGAGAATAATCATCGAAATATTGAGGTGAATTTCATGCATAAAATAGTCAAACAACTCCCTTAGTATGTCAATTTGAGAGGTGATCATAGACCAATACATCATTGGTATATTATCTTTATCTATTTGTCTTCTCACGAGAAACGTATATTGTTTTTGTTCTTATGGGGACTCCTCTACATGATATGACCAGCTTGACTGGTTCTTAATAATTTTGTTCAAAGTAGTGAGGTTGGTGGTAAAATCATTGATAAGTGAATGGAATGTGGGTGGATTATATGATATGTGTGGACCCATAATGTCCCTTATTAGGAAAGGATATTCATGGACATAAATGGAGTACCTGATATGCTATAATTCATCATTCGGAGTGGCTCATCGTTGGAGGTTTTTCAAACATTTTTTCCAAAAAGGGGAGGGCCTTCATGCCAGTATAAATTATGATTCTGGTGAGGACCTTCTCAATTGGTGCTACAAGGGTATGAGTTATAATTTCTACTTGACTCCTAACCACATTGAGTGTCACTATGGCATATACCATGGGGAAAACCTTCATGGTTGGCTATAACATGGGTAAACCATTTTTTCTGCTTTATTACATTGAGGGTAGGACCCTCTTGAGGACTGCTATGATAGTGAGGACTACTGTCACAGCATGATATCTTATTGTAGGGGGGATTTATGTAGTGTACATACTAGGGAGATCATTCAGGATGTACTACAATGAGGGGAGGACCTTCTCATTTCTTGTTGTTACTATAGAGAGGGCCTTCATAGGAACTGCCATCATAGGGAGGGACTTTGTAATGACTATCATCATGGAATGGAATACCATCATTACTCAACGTTTGACTACATGGAGAAGCATTTTTTTAGCGTATACCATGGGAAAAACCATCAGGGTGGACGACATCAGTGGGAGGACTTTCTTACTACCTAATCTTTATGTTAATGAGAGGGTTTCCCTTACACGCATCAAGAGATAGGTCATCATGATCAATAATTCCCAGCACATGGAGTGAGAACCCATGGGTGCTCTAGGATGATATTCAGAGCTACTGATAGCAACATTGCTGGGAGGGCCTTTACAATTTCTTCTATCACTTCCATAATTTGGAAATGGACTGGGAGGGTCTTGAGCCTTTATTGATATATGTTTGAGGGCGTCAAGAAACCCAGCTTCTAGCAGAGCGGGATCATGTATGTTCACTTTGTTTTCCGGTTTCCTTTGACATATTTCATCATTGGGAGTTCTCTTATGGGTAATCGGGTTCGCCTAATGTTTGTAATGGCCTTCGCATACGGGTCACTCTCTTTTTTGGGTCATGTGATGCGGTCAGGATATACTGACGGGCATCCCGTGTTTTGCAGGAATATATGTCTACCCTACAGGGGCCACCACATTGGATCGGCGTCCCCTAGATAGAATGGGTATTTCATCCTGATCTGGTTGTCCATGTATCATGGGATATTTCTATCATCCCTCCTGGACTGGACTAGTGCATGGCTGCATAACTGTTCCAGAGTGACTAACTAATTTTGTGAGTAAATCATTCCACTTAAGGAAACTGTGTCATGGCCCTATTTTCTCTCCTTTTCCCCAAGCCAATGATATCATGGAATTTTTGGAGGATATGGTCTAGAATCAACATCTGATCTTCCATCTTTTTCAGGATGGGCTAAGATACAACATTGGATGGAATAGGTATGAAGGCCCATTTTGATGTTAGAATAAGAGTTTGTGCTTACTCCGATTCCCCCATGAATTACCAGAAGATACTAGAAGTTCTTATGTGCTGAGAGAGTGGAACATGTTTTTTCTAGTTGAATTCAACGATTTCCATCATATTTTACTGGTTGGATTCATATTCATGATCCGCGATTTTCATCTTCTCTCTTTCCACTGTATTTTTCTCACGAGATTTTTATGCTTCTACAAGAATTTGAATCTTATCAAATTTTAATACCACCCTATTTAGATGGAATTTGTGACACACATTAGAATTTATTTGTGCATGTGTGTGGCTAGATGCTTCCCTATTTGGATGGTGGTGTTGATATACATCAGCAGGTATTTTATCCTACTTGCAGTTGTATGCCGCCATATTGGGATGGTGAGCTTGATACGCATGACTAGGTGGTTGTGTCTGTGTATAGATGGATGCTGCCTTATTTGGAGGTATGGATTCTTGTGCATCAGTATATATCTTCATCTTCCTATAATTTTCCGCTTGGTCTGCACAGTGGGACCAGCGAGCACTGGCAGGATTGTGCATGTGCTCATATTTTGCCACCATATTTCTATGGTGAGTTAGAGTATAGGGGGAATATTTTTTTTCTTCCCCTTGATTATCTCTGCATTTGTGTAGTGGAGTTTCTCCTTAGGAACAATCATAAGAGCATGTTCCATATTATATATTTTCTAAACTTGGAGAGCATCCAGAGGGACCCAGGTCTTCAGAACTCTAGTAGGTTCACTCGGTATAAGGTCCTCTTCGGAGTGAGGAGTCTTAGTTGCCTAGTGTTGGAGGAAACAATCTGTGGTAGGGCCCCATGAGTAGGTCCACTGTGCAGTTTAGATGACGTTTTTAGCATCAAATTATTCTATCTTTTTAATATAAGGGAGTTACTCATTGTCACGTTCTAAGGATAAGCTCCTAAAATAATTCGAGACGACCATTGTGGTCGACATGTGATAGGGCACTGGTCATGGATAAAGAGGTGGCTGGTGAGATTTCGTAGACTGGAGGGCTTGTCTTTCGGCCTTCACTATGGAGAGAGTCCCATTTTGGGGGTACTATTTGATCAACATGTTGTATACATAGCATTGAATACGTTGGGTAGATGAGGGTGTCATACACTATATCAAGGTCCCCACTGCCTGCGGGATCACTGAGGCACATGTCTTCACTGGTCGTTGATATATCATTTGGATCGAAGGATGCTCTGCAGAAACCTACAACACACACACACCCACAGATATATATATATATATTACACATACAGACAACCACACCTCGTTAAAATAGAATATCTTCATCATATGCGTATTTGAAGATTCACCTTGTCACCCCCCCCCCCCCCCGTTTGAGTCGAAGGGGCTTGAGTGGGGGGAAATTGCCACCTTGATTAAGGATTCACATCAGGTTCACTATTTTTTTCGAACACCCGAGGAAGTGTGTTTGCAAGTTTGGATAAAGACTATGTTTTGACCCAATCTACGTCTTTTTCCTTTTAGGTAAGATTGGATTAACCTCATTGGGACTAGGTAGTTTATCCCTTCTATATTACGAAGGAAGTTCCACAGTTAAATGGTCATAGTGGGAAATTTCATGGGGTTAAGTATTTGTGAAATCGATTCTCATAGAATATAACTTCCTTGGGTGATCTCCAGTGGGTTCATTCATGGAGCCAGAAACACCTAACAGTCCTGGAATCCATGATTCATGGACATTTTTCCAAAGGTGTTCACTCATTGGATGACGATTTGGACAATGACACTAATGGAACTTATTTTTCAAGAGGATGGAAGGTCTGGATCATTTCAACCTTTAGGGGGGAATAATTTCCTTTTCTAATACACTCTAATGTAATTAAGTCGTGTTCTTTTGTATTTCAATCGTTGGTTCATTTTTGAAGTGTGTATCCATGGGAAACCTTTGGTTTAAAGGATCATCATAGGCATACATGGATTTCATGCTATAGAGGTCATGCTCACTTATGACATGAAATATGCTGCTCTGAAATTTATCTCCATCTAAGGGGGTTGGAAGGTGACTTGATATTGGGATCAGACCTATAATATGAGCTTCCTAAAAATCCTCGGGAGAGGAATCAGATCCCACATAGATCAAATGGGTTGGGGCTAATGCGTGGAAGCTACCCATTTTAGAGGACATTATTGGGTGAACCATTTTGGAAGAGCACCCCTTTTGAGCTTGGGCCATAAAGAAATCATACTATGTATAATAGTTTTACTAAGAATCTGAGTTCTCATAGATTAGATTTGGTTTCGGGCTTACACAACAGATTTTCCCATTTTAGGGGACATGGTTGGCTGAACCCTTTCGGAAGAGCACCCCTTTTGAGCTCCGGCCTTCATACAGGAGTCCTACATATCCTGGTTCGAATAGGAATAAAAGTTCTCATAGTTTATATTTTGTTTGGGGCTTATACATGAGATCTTCCCTTTTTAGGGGACATGGTTGGGTGAACCCTTTTTGATGATATCCACTTTTGAGCTCAGGCCTTCAATCAGGAGTCCTAAATATCCTAGTTTGACTTGGAATCAAATTCTCGTAGTTCGGATTTGGTTTGGGGATTGCACATGATAGCTTCCCATTTGAGGGGAAATTTTTAGGTGAATCCTTTTGGAATAACACACCTTTTTATCTCAGTCCTTCAAGCATGAATCATACATATCCATGTTCAACTAGGAATCAGAGTTCCCATAGTTCATGTTTGGTTTGGGGCTTACGCATGAGAGCTTCCCATTTCTGGGGGACATGGTTGGGTGAACCCTTTTAGAAGATCACCCCTTTTGAGTTGGGACTGTTAAGATGGCATCCTACGTATCATAGTTCAACTATGAATTAAAGTTCTCATATTTCAGATGGGTTTGGCTATGTGGATGTCAATATCATAACAATTGTTTTATCCCAAGTGATTCATACTCGGTGTGAGCAACAAGATTATGTGAGAGACTAAACCAACCAGACTACATCTCTCAAGCTGATGGGAGAGTGCGGGCCTATGGTGGAGGAGGTTGGAGAAACAGTGGGTAAGGGAACAAAGCAACGAACCCTTAAATGTGGGATGACATCGAGGGTTATGTGCCTAATCCCATAGAAGATTATAGACTTACCATAGTGAGAGTGCCCCAGAATGTGTTCTCAAAAAGGGGACTAATGTCACCTCTCGTCAAAAGGAGAAGAGAACATGATTCATTCGACTGATCATAATTCCTCATTGAATAGAAAAGCAAGTGATCACCCTTAATCCCTAGAACAAGGATGTTCACATCAGTGTACAAAGGTTACACTCAAGGATAACATGGGAATATATACTTACATATACTTCTAGAGTCCTAACCATTGTGGGGGAGACTTTGGGACTCCTCTTACCATGGGTTTGTAGAATCAGAGTGGTGCACTGATGCTCCCGATGATCTGATCATACGGGTCTGATATCTTTGGAGGATGCTTTTGCCTGCTGTCGGGGGAATAGTTAGCAATGGGTCTATGGAGGAATGGATGGTAACGAAGGGGTGACATTGGAACTATAGGGAAGAACTCCCAAAGTCACCCAATTCTTCATACTATTTTCTAATGTTGTATGGGGGAGCTCTCCATACCATAGT
Source organism: Viscum album (assembly GCA_963277665.1). Taxonomy (NCBI): domain Eukaryota; kingdom Viridiplantae; phylum Streptophyta; class Magnoliopsida; order Santalales; family Viscaceae; genus Viscum; species Viscum album. The sequence continues at coordinate 499,528,216 of OY728125.1, forward strand.
GGTATGCAGTTAAAGGTGTCGTCTATATACCGAAATAGTATGTGGGATTGTGCATGGACCACCATGCACCACAGTGGTATGCGGTTCTGGATGCAGTTTGCTATGCAACTTCAGGGTCCATCTGCATACTTATGTAGTACGCGAAACTGTGTCATATATGTATAGTGATACACTATGTGAAATGCCATTTTGATTTAGGGTCCTGGAACCTATTGTTCACGGGGATTTCATCCACGATGAATTTTGGTCCACGATTTGTAACAGCCCAAGATTTTATAAAAAAATATTCTTTTTAATTTTATTTTATTAAAGTCTTGTGTTGTACGCTACACCAAAAGGATCTTGCACAACACGCATCCTTGACTTGCCTTGCATTACAGGCAATCGCGACCTTCCTCGATAGCGTGTGTTGTACACAATACCGGGTTTTAATAAACAATGTTATATTATTATAATATTGTCATGAACTAGCCGTTATGAATAGTATTAACTAAATTTTGAATTTTATAACATTATTATTCATCTTACACATTTCTAGAACATGGTATAAGAACAAAATAAATTTTTCGGGTAAAATAAGTATTTTTCAAAAAAATGCAGTTTTGCCGCCTTTTGATGGCGCACCCACTTTAAATCTATTTTTTGACATGTTTATAAGTTCAATTTGACAAAATAAAATTCTTCTTTGGAATCAAGAAATAAAAATTTACTTTGGATAAATTTTTCATATTATTCTGGTAACTTTCACATTTTAATGAATAGTAAAAACACGCTATATTTTAATTAAAAACAACTTTTTTCATTGTAATATCTTTTGTGGTTAAATTATAATATTGAATGGTTTTAAAGTATAAATAGAATATATTTTTACCATTTAATATAATGTATGTCATTAGCATTGATTTTACCTTGAATTCGTAGGTTAAATCAATTCAATCTTTTGCAATGTTTTAAACAAAAACCCGTTTTTATTCGACAACGGGATTAATTTTAATTTAATTTCTGCAACTTCTGTGTATGGAATTTTAAAAAATGGATTCCATATTTGGAATCAGTGGGTCCAAATTATGTTAATAAGCTACTTTTTATTTTTGGGAATTATGAATAGTAACTACGGTAAATTTTATTTACCATAGTTAAAGGTAAATCGGGTAATTAAGGGTAAATATAATATTTTAAAATTACCCTAACAAATGTCAAAATCCTATTGGATGACTAAAAGTCGACCCATATCACCTAAGGGTCAGATTAGAATCATTTAATGAACATTTTTCCATGAAAATAACTTAATTATTATTAAAACCAAAGAAAGTGACAACATGTCACTCTCTTAAATTTTATAAGTATATTAATTTTAATTTAGTGATAAACTTCATGAAACTTCGAACATGAATAGTCTAAAGAAAGCTAAGGAAATTATCTACATCATATAAATTTATTTATAATTTTTAGGGATTAAATAATTATCATTAATTATGACACAATAGTGATGCAGAAATTGTTTATCTAGTGAAAAATCAAGAATAATGTTTTTTTTAAACTAATAGTGACCATAAAATGCACAAATACCTAACCAAAACTTATTGGACATGTACATGTAAACCATAAGCATCCAATGGTCGAATATTTGACCATTTGGAGCTTTATAAAAGCGATTATGACACTTATATTATTTTATTTTAAATGATGCCAAAGTTGTCACCTTCATAATTTAATAAATATAACAATTTAAATATTGTGATTTTAAGATGATAAATTCGAGTAAAAGTATTATTTTGAAAGGTAATATATTTATCTTCATCATAGAATTTTATTTTAAATTTTATACAACAAATAAGTATATTAAATAATTATACAAAAATGATGTAGAGATAAACCAAATAAATGGTTTTAAAAATAATAAAATAAATATTATATGAACTATTTAATGTGATACACTAATTTTATAGATAAATATGACCTTTTATTAATATATTAAAGCTTTTAGTTCGAACATATCTTCTGTATATATTTTATTTAAATTCAAATAAATGAATAGTGTCAAAATTGACACTATTGTTATTTTACAAAAATAACATATTATAAAATTGTTTAAAAATCACAAAAATATTTAAAAATTATAAATTTATATTTATATGGTCTATAATGTTACAAAGTAAACAATTATGGAAAATTCACAACAAATAAGTAATTATTTGTTATAATTTAAAATTTAGAATTTTATTACCACAAATAAACTTAAATAGATTAAATAAGGATAAATCAAAATGATAAGGTTTAAAATAAGATCCAAACATGTATAAATTTGATTGGTTGATGAGATTACAACCCTATCTCATCTAATCTTCGAATATGAGTCATTTTTGGAGGTTTTTATGTGGGGTTAGATTTATTATAAATTAATATTTTTAAGAATTCCTAAGGTGCCCCTCTCCTCCCTTATAAAAGGGCACCTCCTCCCCCTCCTCCTCACACCAAATTGAGCACTAAAGCTCGGCCAACCCCTGAAAAAATACCTTCTCCACTTCCCTAGAATAGTCCTAGAGGTCCTGGTCTTCTTCAAATACCAATCTTAGTTCCCTAAGTGAAGGATTCAAAGAAGCGTTCCAAAGAAGAGGTAATATCCATTACCGGTCTTTTCAATTTCTTTCTTCTTCAACTTCTTCTTCTTTAGTTGTTTCATGATAAAGTAATAACATCAGTATTACTTACATACTGATATGTTATTATAAATATGAAACAACCCTAATTCACCTTCTATCCAACCTACAGAAAAATGAAATCACCGCGCGTGCGTACGTACGGAATACCGTCTCCACGCCGTGGTGTAATCTATTTTCCACCATCACTTTAAAAGGATGGGTATAATGGTGTAATGAGTAACTATTTATGATTATTATAAAGTAATATTGATACTGAAATAATATATATATACTCCAATACAGTTCCACGATCATAGGAACGATATCATCACTCGTGCGTACGTACGGAATACCGTCTCCACGATGTGATGCGACTTGTTCTACATGATCATCATTACATAGTAATTATATAAATTGAATGAATAAATATGATATATGTTACAATAATACCATTCTGGATATAAGGTATCTATAACCTTAAAAGAAGAATAAGAATGTATTCGGCAAAACACGCATAAGAACAAAAGGCAATAAAGACCCGAGTAACAAGTAACAATGAAATATTACTATCAAGAAGCTAAGAATATGACCATATATGATATCATATCAATATGTATGATTCTGGAATAAGTCAATAACATTATTTAAACCATTATACAGGATCTTCGGACACGTACAAAGCAAATTGGACCTAAGGTAAGGGAAATATCACAATCTCATTTTATCCGAGATTGTTTATTCGTAAGTATTTACTGGGGTGTATTTTATCATCCACATACATGTTTCATAAATATGTAATATTATTTCCATCCAACTACAATTTTTTAAATCCAATTTTACACTTCGGTGAGCTTTTAGTAAAGGAAATGAAAGGAATCTTTTGTCATTTTCCGTACGAGGTATTTTTTTGACTTTTCCGACAAAAGTACGAAGAATGTTTTTTTTAACTTATACGGCATGTATGGATTTTTAAAAAATTATTTCCAAGAATATTCCTTTACAAGTTTTCAAGTTTATTTTTAATCAACTTATTTTAGTTTAAAATTGTAAGACATGTTAAGAAAGGAAAATGTTTTTGAAGTAGAAAGGATATTTTCCTCAAGAATGGAGTTCAAGTGTTTTATCAAAATTATTTTCCATCTAAGATAATAAAGGGTTCTGTTTATATACCTATTATTAGATTGATTGGACTATGTTGTGATGGAATTATTTTTATGGATTCCTTTATCTTATATGAATGGTTTTATGATGTCATGTTGTTTAAGAATCCCATTTTTATTACATGGGTTATGCAACGATGTATGATTTATGATTTTGTTTCACACATAAGAATGGTATCATTATGAGATGGGTGGGACCTATATCTCCCTCCAATGCATTGGGTAAAGACTTTATATCTCATGAGATAGACATGGCTGGAACGGTAGGTTATACCGGTTCAGTGAAACAGGACTGAAACGAGGGTTACTCGATTCAGAAAGGGACTTTGTCCACTATGATGGTCTTGGCAATGAGTCTTGACTAACAAGAAATGATTCTCTATGATTATGTGTGAATGCCACAAAGTTCCATGTTTTATGTTATGATTATTGTGATTACATTTCACTGCCATGATTTAACCCATGTTATGAAATTATGCTCTCTTTTGCAGGTTATGATTTCCAAAATGTTATGTTCTTATGAATATGATGTGATTGATATTTCTTTTTTTTACCCTTACTGAGCATTTGAGCTCACCCTTTTATGTTTTCTTTTCCCCAGGATATAAAGAAAGGTTTTAGGTAAAAAAAAGAAGATCTTTATGGGAGATGTTGAAGATCTTTCACCACGATTAGAAGATTATAGTCCGAGTTTCCAAAGACACTAAACTATTACGATCCTTGTGTGTGTGTTTTTGTAATGTACTAAGTATTCCGCAAAAGTAATGTAAAGTACATGTACGTCAAGCTTCGGGTCTCTACACGATTACCCCAATTATGTCCGTAATTTTCACATTATTATTAAGATCCTACATTCTATGGTTCTCGACTTGTCATACCTGAAGAAATTTGGTTTGAGATTTTTAATTCTCATGATGATGTGAGACTGAATCTGGAATCCCCTATGAATTATTTCATCAAACATCTAGGGTCTCCTCCATGTTTTCTTTATTTTTTCTTTCTCAATTACCTTTGTTCTCGTTTTATATATCATTGGGGCCATCATATCTATAGGCATGAGGCACCATTTTCATAATCCCACTAAGTGATATCTTGATCCACAAGAGACTCAGTCAACTAGGGGTTGTGGAGGTTGTGGTTCATGATTCATGGTTCACAGAGCCCTACCAATTTTCTTCATCCGTGAATTTCTGAGTTTTCGAGATGGTATGTGAATGGCCTTTGCGTGCATGATTCTACTGTCGATGTCGTTCGCGGGATCATGGGTTATCCAAACATCTCTCTATGGGCCTGCACCTCATGAGTTGATCCACATAATGCTGGTTTTCAGGTCATGCATTCCATAAACCCTTCCCAGTGACTATACGTAGGTCACTTAAAACTCATTTAGAAATTGAATTCCTTCATGTTTCTTCTGATGTTTGCAACTAAATTTACAACCATTCACGTTACTAGACTTGTAGGAATTCTTCTTTCCCTCTACAATGTGAATGTAGGAGTATTTTCTTCCCTTCTCGATGTTTTCAGGACACTACAGTAATATTGAAATGTTTCTACAAAATATTAAACCAATTTTATTAAATTTAATTTCTATAAGTGATTAAAACTAATTATTAGTACATGTGAATAAAAATAGTTTTAAGTGTAAAATATTACTTGAGTTACCATAACATTAAACATGGGTCTTATAAATTTAATATAGTATATTAAATGTCTCAATTTACTCTCAAAAAATATTTTTTTTTCTTAAAAATGGTTATACATTTTTAAGTAATACTTAATTCATGAAAAAGTTATAAATATTACTATATTATTAGAAACAATGTGTTTTCACTCATCACCTAAGAAAAAATTATTTTAGAAAAGTACAAAAATTTAATCTTATGATAATATTGTTATTGTTAATAAAAAGAGAAATTATTTTTTCAAATTTGAATTATGAAATAAGTGTATTGAATTTTTAAATAAAATACATGGATATATAATGAAAGATATTTTCATAGAAAAAATATAATTCTAAAATATTAACTATCATTATTATTATATCTTATCAATTATAAATCATGTTAGTGTTAATATAATATTCTTATAAAAAGATATTTTATATATATTATATTTATTATCATAAAATAAAGCACATAAAATTAAATTTTAGAAGGGTTTCACTTTTAATTGTAAATCAATAATATTCATTACATAGCTACAATAATTGAATTTTATCAATGCCTTAGTATTATTAATGAAATTTATTATTATTTATATATATATTTCATAATTTAGTTACCTTCATTTTGATTTGCAAATTATATTGATACATTTTAATGGTTACATATTATTCTGTAGTTTGTTATGATTCAGTGTTTCCTAAGAAGTAATAAAGTCAACACATTGGGTTTCAAAGGAAGATATAATTTGAAAAAATGGGGTGTTACAACCACATGGAGAATTTCAACCTAACTTTATTGTTTCTTATATCCCTAATTACCACCAATTACATTATTTCCTTGTTCCCAAAACTCCCATAACCATGGTATTGCGCTTCCTCTCTCACCATTTTCCAAGAACTATGGATCCAAAATAATTTTACTCACCCTACCTACTCTGCACAGTGAGGTTTACCATTATCCATGACCACTAAGGGATAAATTCCATCTAGACTAGGCATTTTATCTTTCCCCATAGTGAGTTCAGCATCATGATTCTCCCCTTGGTGAAGCACTTATATAAAAATCACTTATGAGTCAACCTAACCCTTCTCCAACATTTTACCATGCACCCAAAACACCACATGGGCATTCATCTATGTCTTAGAACATGGAATTGAGATGTTACAAATCTATTTATATTGATATGAATCCAATATTCCCATAAAAACCCCTCACCAAATCCAAAATTCAAATTTCTTCTAAAATTCATAACCAATAAAAAGTATGAGTCTTTAAAGTTGGTACAACTTAAACAACGATTTGAAAAAAAATAATGCAAGGAGAAAGAATTTTGTAAAATCCTAATATAAAATTAAAACAATGATAAATTTTATTTGATAAGTTATAATGGAATGAATTTACAGAATTTAGTGGGTTAATATAGTCTTTATTTCACAATTGTAAAATTATATAGATCATTTAGGTATAGTACCATAAGACATGCAATCTGTTCGGAATAACTCATACATATTTTTCATAAATTAAATTTATATAGATAATACAAAATATACATTTTCGATATAAATTATTTAATTAAAAATAAATAAATGATTCTAGGATATAATAAAGATAGACTAATTCATTATGGAAAATTCCATTGATTTGAAATAAATTGTTTTTATGAATTATGGTTTTTTATTAAATTTATTAAAATAAAACAATGGTATCAATTAAACGTACTAATAAAATTAAATTATTTATTAGTAAATTTAATTAATATCAGATAAGGAATAATTACATAATAACAAGGAATACTAATATAAATATTCATTTCTAAACTAAAATAATTTATTTAAAAATATTCTTTCCACTAAATATTATATTTTTTTCTTTAAAAGACAAATTTTTCAAATTTGGAGTACGAAATATAATGATATTTAAATATTATATGTAAATAAAATTTAATAAAAATTCATTAATTTATTATAAACATATTAGTAATTAAAATAAAATCATTTAATGCTACAAAGGTTTATTTCTCAAAGACTTGTTTTTTATAAATTTTAGATATTTATATTAATAAAATAAATTAATCCTAATTAAAGAAATAATTTAATACAATTTATTTTTTATATATTATTTATAATTATTTTAATGACTTATAGTTGGTATGGAATCAAAATAAATGAAATTTTATCCTTAAAAATATATTTTTCTAATATTTTTTTTCCTTTATGCGTTACTATATTAAAATGAATTTTTAACACATTTAACATTTTAAAATAAAAAAAATAGATTATATATTTTGAATCATAGTTTCAAAAATAGGTATCTAGTTCAATTTAACTTTTAGGAATAAAAATAATTTATCTACGTAAATGTTTGTTACCAAATTAAGGGGTAAAATGATGTAAAAGGGTTAAAATAAAGGATAAAGCCATAAAATTTGATGAAGAATTATCTATAAATATGTGTAAGGGAGGAACTATCAGTCTCATATTATCTTGTATCCATTATTTTTCTATTTTTTATTCACATTGTTAGAGAAATTACATTCTTTACATGTTAAGGAATGATTATTTGGGAAAATTTCACTAATGATCACTTGTAAAAGGACCCAACATTACTGAATTCAATACACACATTTTTTTTACTTTAATCCTAAACAACTTCCTAATTTTTATCCATAATAATACTTTCCCATGTTGGGTAATTTAGTATCTCATAAGAATTCCCCTATTCCTTTAAAACCAATAAGAAATCCAATAGACTATACAATTTTTTCATTTTATTAATGAATTCTCATCCATATTTTTCAATGATATTATTCCTATATATTGTAATATTTTTTGGATTAATAACTTTCATAGAATAAAAATAATATAATTATACTTGTTTAATGATTAAATTAAAATAATATCACTTCATAATCATACACATCGTTTTATAATAGTATGTTCTAGTTTAGGTCGGTTTAACCAACTACATAAATAATTATATAAATTTTAATCAGGGATAGTTATGAGAAAATAATTTCTAATACGATATTCTATTAATAATTAAATATATTGTTTTTATAAAAATTAAATATCAAAATTTATCTCATTATTAATAATCCAAATTATTTTCATTGATAAATTACTCAAAAAAATACATTATGGATTTTATATTAGGGAACCATACTAGAAACATCCATGAAGTAATCCTAGAACCTATTAAATCATTATAAAACTATATTTTATTAAAATTACTATTTTTTATATAATTAACTTATTATTAAGGAATAATGATTGAGACCTATCATGTGAAAAAAGATAAAAAATAGTTAAAACTACTAACATAAGATAAGAAATACAAAATAATAATAAGTAATTTATATATAATAAAAATATATAATATATTGATATAAAAGGTAATATATATGAATAATTTTATGAAATTGATTATTAATTAGTTTTATTTTGTAATATCATATGTTAGATTTTGTCTGACCTAGACGGAATTTAAGGAAAGGGATTTTTACCCAATCTCTTTTTATTGAATCACTAACCTAATTATTTCAATAATTCCTTCAATTTTATGTATATTATACACTCTGATTTATTTTTTACTTTTTTATTTTTTTTATTTTTATTTATTTATCATAATAAACTTTTGAAATAATTCTTACTTCATAAATCATGATGTTTTTATGAGTTCCCCGTCTCAATTTCTCTTCATTGAGATATGCACTATATACCAAAATTATTATCTTTTGGTGTATATACTACCCAAGGATTTATTTAAAAATAAATTTAATATAATTAAATGTGTTAAGAAAAACATCTCGCGTCGTCTATTTCATGGGATTTTAGTTCAAAATCTATCAAATACATAAGGGTTTCTTTTCTAATATCACATTAAAACAAATATTTTCTATTTATAAATTTTGATTTGTGGAAATTTCAGGTACATTCTATCAAAATAAATTTTTTTATCTCCACATATAAGTAAATCTTGGGCATACATATCTTCATAATATTTCACCTCCCTTCATCATATAATACAACCAAAAGATGCATGTAATTAGAGGTGAGAATATCTCTTGTTGTTTTTTCGATAACGTTTCTCCTCCGTGTACATTTTTTATATGATTTTATGAATGTCATTATCCCTAAATATATGACTTATTAAGGTCCTTTTATATTGACTTTTACTTTTTGTACCAAATAATGAATGGAGGATTTTTTTTAAATTTTTCCCTATGGTCACATTCCCCACCATTTTCTGTGGTTTTGTTTAAAAATCATAATTTTCAAGTTTACATGGATTTTCAATAAAATTTACATAATTTATCATTTATTCCTAGAACCATTGATTTATTATATTCCAAACTTTATTCTAATTTTCATACAAATTATTTTTCCTCGATTTCAAAATTCCTTGACTTTCTTTATGCTTTACTTTTCATGTGATCTAATTATACTATTCACCTTCTTTATCTAGATACCTTACAAACATGTATGATATATATGGTCATGAAACCTATTTATTTCTTATTGGTTCATTAAGAAATAATTTAATTATTAATTTTTTCATGCTCAAGTAGAAAACATATTTATGGTTTTTAAAATTTGTAATGGATGGTCCAACAATTATATATCCTTCCAATGTATTGGGTAAATATCTATATCTCACAATGTGACATGTGATGGAATAGGTTGTAAACCAAATTAATGATGTTTATGGGAATGAGGATTGAACCAAAAACTTTATATTATGTGATTATTTCCCCTATGTGGTAATGTTCTTTGTAATGATACTTGGCATCGGAAATTATATTCTATAATTCTATATGTTCCACATTCTTATTCCATATTTCTATGTTATTCCACATTACTATGAAATCATTCCATGGATTATGATGATTGTATCATGATTCCGTATTCTAATGTATCATTTTTCTGTTATTTTTAAATACATATGTCATGATTCATGTTTTAAAATCAAGGTTTTATTGAGAATGACTTCCTTAAGTTATGTTCAAGTACCATGATTGTGTTATTATGGAAACAATTTTATCTTACAATCACTTGTGATATTTTATTTATATATTTTATACTCCCAACTTACCAAGAATCCCAACTCACCATTTCTTATTTTACATTACCAAGAAAATGATTAAGTGTATTATGTATGATATTTCTAGAATGGTATCATGTGTGAATTTTATTTTTGGGAGATGTTGATGAGTGTTTATAAAATAAGTTTGTTAGGTATTTAATTACTAAAGATACTAAAAAAAATTCATTGATTTTTCTTTTAATATTTACATGATATGTAAAAAACATAATTCATTGTGGTTTATCTCCATTTTTATAAAAGTAAATATATAGATTATGTTCTTTTAGTACCAGATTCGGGAGTGTCGGTCTATGGTGCTTCAGACATCAGTGAGGAATTATGCTTCCTTTACCTATACTTGAGTGTAAATTGTCACAATGGATTTTATTACTGCAATCCCTCATAAATCTAATCATCATAATAAAATATGGGTTTTTATAGACCTTCTTACTAATTAATCTCATTTCATTGAAATTTGTGAATATTTAATTATATATCACCATTGTTGGTTATATATAAATGAATTTATGAGACACCATGTGATATACTTATCAGTAGTGTCTAATAAAGATCTAATATTCACATTAATTTTAGGGATTTGTATTAAAAATAATTTAAATAGAGATCATAATAATATAATAACCTTTCATCATCAAATAGATAAAACTTTTGAGAAGACTATCCCAACATTAGTTGTCATTTTAGGTTCATTCTATCTTGACATCCAGGTTTGTTAAGATATCTAGTTACATCTAGTATTATTATTATAAAATAATATTTACCACCCCAATATAGAAAACTCACCATATGAATCCCTATATAGAAAGAGTTTTCAGACTCTAACAAGTTGAGATGATGTTAGATAAATGATGTAATTGGGTTGAAAACATATGGAATTGGAAATATAGGATGTAAGCTCCATCCATATGAATATAATGGTGGAACAATGTAGATAAAAATTTATGATAAAACGAAAATTACATTGAATTAAAAGTAGGTTACTGTGTAACTAAATTTAAATCTCTATTGAATGGGTTATGAGTTTTGGAAAGAAGGTGGAGATATGTAGAAGTTAAATTGACCTGTTTGAAATATTTTAGTAGATATGTGTTGTTTCATATAAATTATCCATGTTAAAAAACTATCTAAAGTGAATGAATTATTGTAAATATCATATCTAAGGAAATATATTTCAAACCAGTCACATGTTATAATGGTTGATCGAGTTTATTTGAATCCTAAATTACAATATAATGAAGATGAAGTTCAGATTCTTGATATGGGTGATAGAGAAAATATTTTCAATTAATTTATATTGAATATAATTTTTTTAAACCCACAAAATTCTTCCTCTAAGATGAATTGTTTCATTTTTATGATAATGGTGTTATTTTGAGCTGAATAGTAAAAATTGGCCATTTTTGGATTTTTAACAGTTTTAAATTATTTTGGTAGTTTGGCCATAACATTATCTACACTGATCCAAATTGAAAAATTCTTTGTTTTCCAGATTCTACACATCTAGGGATTCATTTACTATTTTTGGACTAAAATCTGAATCGGCCATATGGAAGTTCAAAAAAAGCTCACAAGTTGGATCAAGAAAACTATTTTCAGTTCTGTCTAGTTTTGATGTGGGATCCATAACTCATCCACTGTGGGCCCAAATCTTGTGAAATTTGGTGGGTGGACGCGCAAGGGGATTTGGAGCATCTTTAATGAAGGAATCACCGAGGGTATTGGCCGTTTATGGGGACATTTAATCACCCTAATCCGGAGGATTTCGTTTTGGAGAGTCTGACTGGACATAATAAATGCTCATAGTAAACGGCCATAACACTCGAAATACATGTCCAAATCCGCTGAGTTTTTGTGGAGACACGTCCAAGGGAATTATGAACAACATTCAAGAAGGTCTCAATGCGTGAATATGTCATTTAATGGGGATACAACACGTCGACATTCGGGGGAAGTATTCTGGCTATAAAAGGAGGAGAGCTCCACCCTCTCAAGGAATCCATTCTCCACCCCATTCCTTCTGGGACACCAAGGAGGAGAACTTTTCAGCATTATCTTTTATTTATTTTCTTTTTCATAGTTTTGTAATGCCTTCATCTTCCCCATTCAACTCGATTACCCTTACCATGGTGGGGTAAACATTTGGAGTGATTGGGGAAGGGTTGGTTTTCTACATTGTAATGATTGAGTTCTTGGATGCAATTGAATAAATTTCTTTCTTCTTCAAAGTAGTTTTCAAATTCTTATAGTGTATTTTATTATCAAGTTTGATCGTTCGTGAATATTAATTCTGTTATTTATTTTTTCCTTGGTAAAATAATCAATATCTCCCTCCACTAATTTCTGCTTTATATACGATGGAATAAACCAGGAATTAGTGGTGAAGTACTCGACGATCATCAGTATGTGTAAAAGGTGTAGAGAATGTTCTTGATTGTTTGGGATAAACAAAACCCGATCGGGTATTGCCCATTTAAATTAAGGATATTCAATACAACTATTTTACACATGGAAGGAGTGTTGACCAAACCACGATCTTTGTAAGGTTTTCTCTCACAATAATAATTTCACCAAGGAAATGAGAGGAAACGATTGTGGAAACTCACTTTAATCAACTAAGAAGAAGAGGTTTTAATTAAATTGAACAAGGATAGCATTATAATTAGGATACTGACCCCGACCTAATCACCCTTTTAATTTAATAGTTTTTCAATCATTTGAATTTCAAATTTCCTTACACAACATTTTTACCCTCGTTTTAAAGTGACAAACCGTTTTGTGTGCACTCCTCTTTGGGAGACATCCTAGGTCAACCACATTACTACATTTTAACTTAGGAAATAATTGTTTTTCCACGCACTACGATAGGCGTGCGTCAAACTTGGCGCCATTGCCAGGGAGGTAGTGCCACAATTTATTTGTAAAGATTTCACTTTTTCAAATTTAATTTTTTTTTAAAAAAACCTTTTACCATGTTGTTTTCAAATGATTATTTTTTTAATTCATGGAATAATTACCCACCAGTTCAAGAACCAATTATTGAATCACCTTGGTCTATAGATAATAAAGTTTCTTTCTTGTGTAAACAAATTCGAGGACCTCGAATCCAAATCATAACCGAGGATGAATTCAAGGATCTCATTGAAAACCTTAAATAGAACCTCGAATACCCAGTGTTGGAGGGTTTGGCAAGAGAATTAATTGAACTTCAGGAGTATTTTCCGGAATTTTATCAAGAAATGATCAATTTACAACACCAAGAAGAATTAGTTCACAAGTATATTGAAGCCCAATTTGAAATAATTAGTCAAACAGTTCAAAACCTAGAGACCTCAATACAGTGGATAGTAGAAAAGGTACATGCATCCCAAGATCCACAACTGGAGCCAGAACAAGAACCAGAACCTGAAAAATTGATGGAAGAAGTATCCTCACAAATCCTTCAAGTTGAAGAACCCATGGATGCCTTGATGAAATTAAAATAATATCCATTGATCCCATCTCAATCATTGTTGGAGAAGATTGATGAAGAAGATTTAGCTATTGAAATTCATATAGGAGATCAAAAAGATCTGGATAACTTCTGGGATGAGTGTGAAGAACTTCTTGATCCAACTATTCCTAATAATGTAGATGATTCAACAAAATTGAAGGAAGAAACCAACCAAGTAGTGGAATTTGAAGATAAGATAGAGGAGTCTGACTAGCTACCTCTATCTATGGAAATTCAACTCCAAGAGCCACCTCCCTTTGAAGAAGAAATTGAATTCTAAACAGGATCAGAGAGTTAATATTTTTATAAACTCATTATCTATTTATTTTGTTGAAACTAAATTGAGTATTACCTCCCCTTCTTTTAATTTTTCAGATTCAGCCAACACATGTATTTCCTTGGAGGAAGAAGATGAAAAAGAAAAGTCATCCATGGAAGAAAATCTAGAGCTCCCCAAACCTGTTGAACAAATAATGGAAGGAGAACATGAGAAGATAAAAGTGGATTTTCCAGAGGAAAATGAGACACAAGCTACTTACTTTTAAAGGGAAGAATTTGATATTGATTCTTCATGCTTTAATTTTTTCAAATAGAATTAATCTCTGACATTCCCTTTGATTTTTCCCCAGATTTATCATACCTTCAGCAACAACTGGATAATAAAAAAGATGTTGTTCATGCGGAACCCAATAAAGAGGAGGACTCATTCATTGTCCTAACCCCACCATGCATGTTTTATCTCATTAAAATGAGGGTGGACTTGGTGAATTTTATTGATGGAGTCCTTAAGAAAAAGGAAGAATTTCATCATGGAAAGAAAAGTTTTTGTTGGTTCATGAGCAAGAAACCTCACCCACCATCAGATTGGGGATAACTTATTAGAACTGCCCCTCTGGAGGCAGTCAAAACCCAGGTCCCACTTGGGGGATTATACCAAGATTTATCCTTTTTTTCTTATTCAATTTCTATTTTCATTTCTTTTAAAAAAATTCTTATGTTATGTTTTTTACTTATTTTAGGTTTTCCAAGAGAAACACTTAGGAGTCAAACTCATTGTTGCATTGCTAATAAGTCAGGTTGTACCTCTATTTCACACTTTTTTGCTGTTGTGATTCAATCAGAAATCTACTTACATGTTAAATCCACTTGAATTCATCGAGGACACTGCATCATTTAAGTGTGGGGGAGGGAACCTTTGTAGTATAGGATTTTTATTTGATGTTTGTTTTCAAAAATAAAAAAATAAAAAATAAAAAATTGTGTGTTTTCAAATTTTTGTGTGTTTATTTTTCAATTTTTGGTGTGTTTCTAAAACATTTGAGCTGAAATGATTATCAATACCATTTTTAAAACCCATGTCAATGAGTGAACCAGTCTATTTCATGAAACTGATCTTAAATGAATGCAGAAATAACTTTGTTTCAAGTTCAAATCTTTTGGAAATTCATGAAAAGTACACTGATGTTTGAATCTCATGCCATATTTCACTGTCTATATCTTTGAAATAACTTTCCTATGAGGCTTCTGAACCATTTTTGTCATATTCTTTTCATTCACCTCATTTCTTGAGAGAACCATACCATGCTTGCTTTAACCAGAATTTGATTTATTCCTTTCAAAACTTGAGGGTTGGGGTACGTGTGTTTTAAATGATTGAGGCATTTATTTTGTTTGAAGCCCCCTTTTCAAAATAATCCTTTTCATTATGGCCCACCTTTACATTTATCCTTCGTTGTATCCCCTAGTAGCCATGAATAGCCTGTTAGGTTAGCCACATTACAAGCCAATTTTCCCTATCATACCTGCTCTTGAAGTAAAATTGCATGATCTAGTTGAACTTAAGTGTGGGGGAAGATGTCTTATGGTGTACTACCTCATTTGGTTAGACTTTGGGTGGAAAATAAATTGTGTAAGAGATGTGTGTGATGATGAAAAATTATTCTGTTGAAAGTTGTGCCTTTTCTGGAGATTTAATAACTAGAGAAGCTGTGCCTTTCTAGAGCTTCCAATGTAAAAAGAAAGTTGTGCCTATCTGGAGCTTTAAAAAATATCATGTTTGAAAAGATTGAAATGTTTGTTTCTGAGCTGATTGAATGATTATGGAGCCTATTTTCAACAAAGGGGAAGTGAAGGAGACCATATTTGAGTGAAAATTAGAATCTTTCAATTTTTCTTCAATAAGAGCCAAGCCTTCCTTTCTCTACCTCAGAACTTTTAACATCTAAATCCTACCAACCGGAAGCCACAGAACAACCTTGAAAAGTCCTCATGAGAAACACATGTCCTTGACTCACATCGAGTGGAGAAGTAGGAATTTATCAAACCTATGGTGACTCTTGTGTGAGTTTGGATGAGAAAAGCCTTGTTCAGCCTTTACATTTGTGAGATGAGAGAAAATTAAAGTGAGGTATGTGTTTTTTGTGCATGGGATTAGAGATGAAGTGGAAATATATTAAAATCTTAAATGGAGAACTTGAAATAATAGTTTTTGATGAGGCATGATATCTTTTTGTTTCTTGAAATTGATTTGATTGATCTCATTGATATGTGTTTCGGATTTGATTTGATTTGATTTTTACCTGTCCAGGAGTCCAATTGCTAAGTGTGGGAGAATTGATAGAGCAAATATTTTCAATTAATTTCTATTGAATATAATTATTTTAAACCCACAAAATTGTTCCTCTAAGATGAATTGTTTCATTTTTATGATAATGGTGTTATTTTGAGCTGAATAGTAAAATTGGCCATTTTTTGATTTTTAACAGTTTTAAATTATTTCTGTAGTTTAGACATAACATTATCTACACTGATCCAAATTGCAAAATTCTTTCTTTTACAGATTCTACACATCTAGGGATGAATTTACTAGTTTTGGACTAAAATCTGAATCGGCCATATGGAAGCTCAAAAGAACCTCACAAGTTGGCTCAGGAAAACTGTTTTCAGTTCTGCCTAGTTTTGATGTGGGATCCATAACTCATTCAATGTGGGCCCAAAGCTTGTGAAAGTCGGTGGGTGGACGCGAAAGGAGTTTTTGAGCACCTTTAATGAAGGAAGAACCGAGGGAATTGGCCGTTTATGGGGACATATAATCACCCTAAGCCGGAGGATTTCATTTTGGAGAGTCTGACTGGACAGAATAAATGCTCATAGTCAAACGGCCATAACACTCGGAATACATGTCCAAATCCACTGAGTTTTTTAGGAGACACGGCCAAGGGAATTATGAATAACATTCAATAAGGTCTCAACGCGTGAAGATGTCATTTAATAGGGCTACAGCGCTACGACATCCGGGGGAAGCATTCTGGCTATAAAAGGAGGAGAGCTCCACCCTCTCAAAGCATCCATTCTCCACTCCATTCCTTCTGGGACACCAAGAAGGAGAAATTTTCAGCATTCTCTTTTATTTATTTTCTTTTTCATATTTTTTTAATGCCTTATTCTTCCTCATTCAACTCGATTACCCTTACCATGGTGGGGTAAACATTTGGAGTGATTGGGGAAGGGTTGGTTTTCTACATTGTAATGCTTGAGTTCTTGGACGCAATTGAATAAATTTGTTTCTTCTTCAAAGTTGTTTTCAAATTCTTATAGAGGATTTTATTATCAAGTTCGATCGTTCTTGAATATTAATTCCATTATTTATTTTTGCCTTGGTAAAATAATCAATATCTCCCTCCACAAATTTCTGGTTTATATACGATGGAATAAACCAGGAATTAGTGGTGAAATACTCGACCATCGTCAGTACTTGTAAAAGGTGTAGTGAATGTTCTTGATTGTTTGGGATAAACAAAACCCGATCGGGTATTGCCCATTTAAATTAAGGATATTCAATACAACTATTTTACACATGGAAGGAGAGTTGACCAAACCAAGATCTTGGTAAGGTTTTCTCTCACAATAATAATTTCACCAAGGAAGTGAGAGGAAATGATTGAGGAAACTCACTTTAATCAACTAAGAAGAAGAGTTTTGAATTAAATTTAACAAGGATAGCATTATAATTAGGATATTGACGCCGACCTAATCACCCTTTTAATTTAATAGTTTTTTAATCATTTGAATTTCAAATTTCCTTACACAACATTTTTACCCTCGTTTTAAAGTGACAAACCGTTTTGTGTGCACTCCTCTTTGGGAGACATCCTAGGTCAACCACATTACTACATTTTAACTTAAGAAATAATTGTTTTTCCACACCCTACGACATGCGTGCGTCAAACTTGGCGTCGTTTCCAGGGAGGTAGTGCCACAATTTATTTGTAAAGATTTCACTTTTTCAAATTTAATTTTTTTTTTTAAAAACCTTTTACCATGTTGTTTTCAAATGATTATTTTTTTAATTCATGGAATAATTACCCACCAGTTCAAGAACCAATTATTGAATCACCTTGGTCTATAGATAATAAAGTTTCTTTCTTGTGTAAACAAATTCGAGGACCTCAAATCCAAATCAAAATCGAGGTTGAATTCAAGGATCTCATTGAAAACCTTAAATAGAACCTCGAATACCCAGTGTTGGAGGGTTTGTCAAGAGAATTAATTGAACTTCATGAGTATTTTCCGGAATTTTATCAAGAAATGATCAATGTAAAACACCAAGAAGAATAAGTTCACAAGTATATTGAAGCCCAATTTGAAAGAATTAGTCAAACAGTTCAAAACCTAGAGACCTCAATACAGTGGATAGTAGAAAAGGTACATGCATCCCAAGATCCACAACTGGAGCCAGAACAAGAACCAGAACCTGAAAAATTGATGGAAGAAGTATCCTCACAAATCCTTCATGTTGAAGAACCCATGGATGCCTTGGTGAAATTAAAATAAGATCCATTGAGCCCATATCAATCAATGTTGGAGAAGATTGATGAAGAAGATTTAGCTATTGAAATTAATATAGGAGATCAAAAAGATCTGGATAACTTCTGGAATGAGTGTGAAGAACTTCTTGATCCAACTATTCCTAATAATATAGATGATTCAACAACATTGAAGGAAGAAACCAACCAAGTAGTGGAATTTGAAGAGAATATAGAGGAGTCTGACTACCTACCTCTATCTATGGAGGAAAGTCTAGAGCTCCCCAAACCTGTTGAACAAATAATGGAAGGAGAACATGAGAAGATCAAAGTGGATTTTCCGGAGGAAAATGAGACACATGCTACTTACTTTGAAAGGGAAGAATTTGATATTGATTCTTCATGCTTTAATTTTTTTCAAATAGAATTAAACTCTGACATTCCCATTGATTTTTCCCCAGATTTATCATACCTTCAGGAACCACTGGATAATAAAGAAGATGTTGTTCATGCGGAACCCAATAAAGAGGAGGACTCATTCATTGTCCTAACCCCACCATGCATGTTTTATCTCATTACAATGAGGGTGGACTTGGTGAATTTTATTGATGGAGTCCTTAAGAAAAAGGAAGAAGTTCATCCTGTAAAGAAAAGTTTTTGTTGGTTCATGAGCAAGAAACCTCACCCACCATTAGATTGGGGATAACTTATTAGAACTGCCCCTATGGAGGCAGTCAAAACCCAGGTCCCACTTGGGGGATAATACCAAGATTTATCCTTTTTTTCTTATTCAATTTCTATTTTCATTTCTTTTAAAAAAAATATTATGTTATGTTTTTTACTTATTTTAGGTTTTCCAAGAGCAACACTTAGGAGTCAAACTCAATGTTGCATTGCTAATAAGTCAGGTTGTACCTCTCTTTCACACTTTTTTGCTGTTGTGATTCAATCAGAAATCTACTTACATGTTAAATCCACTTGAATGCATCGAGGACACTGCATCATTTAAGTGTGGGGGAGGGAACCTTTGTAGTATATGATTTTTATTTGATGTTTGTTTTCAAAAATAAAAAAATAAAAAATAAAAAATTGTGTGTTTTCAAATTTTTGTGTGTTTATTTTTCAATTTTTGGTGTGTTTCTGAATCATTTGAGCTGAAATGATTATCAATACCATTTTTGAAACCCATGTCAATGAGTGAACCAGTCTATTTCATGAAACTGATCTTAAATGAATGCAGAAATAACTTTGTTTCAAGTTCAAATTTTTTGGAAATTCATGAAAAGTACACTGATGTTTGAATCTCATGCCATATTTCACTGTCTATATCTTTATAATAACTTTCCTATGAGGCTTCTGAACCATTTTTGTCATATTCTTTTCATTCACCTCATTTCTTGAGAGAACCATACCATGCTTGCTTTAACCAGAATTTGATTTATTCCTTTCAAAACTTGAGGGTTGGGATACGTGTGTTTAAAATGATTGAGGCATTTATTTTGTTTGAAGCCCCCTTTTCAAAATAATCCTTTTCATTATGGCCCACCTTTACATTTATCCTTCGTTGTATCCCCTAGTAGCCATGAATAGCCTGTTAGGTTAGCCACATTACAAGCCAATTTTCCCTATCATACCTGCTCTTGAAGTAAAATTGCATGATCTAGTTGAACTTAAGTGTGGGGGAAGATGTCTTATGGTGTACTACCTAATTTGGTTAGAATTTGGGTGGAAAATAAATTGTGTAAGAGATGTGTGTGATGATGAAAAATTATTCTGTTGAAAGTTGTGCCTTTTCTGGAGCTTTAATAACAAGAGAAGCTGTGCCTTTCTGGAGCTTCCAATGTAAAAAAAAGTTGTGCCTATCTGGAGATTTAAAAAATATCATGTTTGAAAAGATTGAAATGTTTGTTGCTGAGCTGATTGAATGATTATGGAGCCTATTTTCAACAAAGGGGAAGTGAAGGAGACCATATTTGAGTGAAAATTAGAATCTTGCAATTTTGCTTCAATAAGAGCCAAGCCTTCCTTTTTCTACCTCAGAACTTTTAACATCTAAATCCTACCAACCGGAAGCCACAGAACATCCCTAAAAAGTCCTCATGAGAAACACATGTCCTTGACTCACATCAAGTGGAGAAGTAGGAATTTATCAAACCTATGGTGACTCTTGTGTGAGTTTGGATGAGAAAAGCCTTGTTCAGCCTTTACATTTGTGATATGAGAGAAAATTCAAGTGAGGTATGTGTTTTGTGTGCATGGGATAAGAGATGAAGTGGCAATATATTAAAATCTTAAATGGAGAACTTGAAATAACAGTTTTTGATGAGACATGATATCTTTTTGTTTCTTGAAATTGATTTGATTGATCTCATTGATATGTGTTTTGGATTTGATTTGATTTCATTTTTACTTGTCCAGGAGTCCAATTTCTAAGTGTGGGAGAATTGATAGAGCAAATATTTTCAATTAATTTATATTGAATATCATTATTTTAAACCCACAAAATTGTTCCTCTAATATGAATTGTTTCATTTTTATGATAATGGTGTTATTTTGAGCTGAATAGTAAAATTGGCCATTTTTGGATTTTTAACAGTTTTAAATTATTTCTGTAGTTTGGCCATAACATTATCTACACTAATCCAAATTGCAAAATTCTTTCTTTTCCAGATTCGACACATCCGGGGATGCATTTACTAGTTTTGGACTAAAATCTGAATCGGCCATATGGAAGCTCAAAAGAACCTCACAAGTTGGCGCAAGAAAACTGTTCTCAGTTCTACCTAGTTTTGATGTGGGATCCATAACTCATTAAATGTGGGCCCAAAGCTTGTGAAAGTCGGTGGGTGGACGCGAAAGGAGTTTTTGAGAACCTTTAATGAAGGAAGGACCGAGGTAATTGGCCGTTTATGGGGACATATAATCACCCTAAGCCGGAGGATTTCATTTTGGAGAGTCTGACTGGACAGAATAAATTCTCGTAGTCAAACAGCCATAACACTCGGAATACATGTCCAAATCCGCTGAGTTTTTTAGGAGACACGGCCAAGGGAATTATGAACAACATTCAAGAAGGTCTCAACGCGTGAAGATGTCATTTAATGGGGCTACAACGCTGCGACATCCGGGGGAAGCATACTGGCTATAAAAGGAGGAGAGCTCCACCCTCTCAAGGCATCCATTCTCCACCCCATTCCTTCTGGGACACCAAGAAGGAGAAATTTTCAGCATTCTCTTTTATTTATTTTCTTTTTCATATTTTTGTAATGCCTTATTCTTCCTCATTCAACTCGATTACCCTTACCATGGTGGGGTAAACATTCGGAGTGATTGGGGAAGGGTTGGTTTTCTACATTGTAATGCTTGAGTTCTTGGACGCAATTGAATAAATTTGTTTCTTCTTCAAATTTGTTTTCAAATTCTTATAGAGGATTTTATTATCAAGTTCGATCATTCATGAATATTAATTCCATTATTTATTTTTTCCTTGGTAAAATAATCAATATCTCCCTCCACTAATTTCTGGTTTATATACGATGGAATAAACCAGGAATTAGTGGTGAAGTACTCGACCATCGTCAGTACGTGTAAAAGGTGTAGTGAATGTTCTTGATTGTTTGGGATAAACAAAACCCGATCGGGTATTGCCCATTTAAATTAAGGATATTCAATACAACTATTTTACACATGGAAGGAGAGTTGACCAAACCAATATCTTGGTAAGGTTTTCTCTCACAATAATAATTTCACCAAGGAAGTGAGAGGAAATGATTGTGGAAACTCACTTTAATCAACTTAGAAGAAGAGTTTTGAATTAAATTGAACAAGGATAGCATTATAATTAGGATATTGACCCCGACCTAATCACCCTTTTAATTTAATAGTTTTTCAATCATTTGAATTTCAAATTTCCTTACACAACATTTTTACCCTCGTTTTAAAGTGACAAACCGTTTTGTGTGCACTCCTCTTTGGGAGACATCCTAGGTCAACCACATTACTACATTTTAACTTAGGAAATAATTGTTTTTCCACGCCCTACGATAGGCGTGCGTCAATGGGTCAGTAATTTTTGGGAACATAGGTAACATTATATGTGATGGTTCATTAGAGGATTAAAAAACTCAAGGTAGAATAATAGTAACCTAAGGATGCGAGGATAAAGGCTTATCTATATTTTTTATGGATTTATTTACAATTTTATTGATGAAATTGTTTTAAGGGTGAAGGGAATGTAAAACCTACGAAATTGTAGTTATAAATAAGCATATTTTATTACAAAAAGATACAATATAAATAAAACATATATATTTTTTTAAACATATATAGATGATTATTGATAATATACATGAATTAATAATTCAATTATAATCAAGATGCCACATCATATTCTTTAATAGACATCGTGATAATAACAAGTTCAATATAGAAGTGAAATAATTCAATCCATATAATAAACATTTTTAATGAAATATATATAACAATTCCTATTTATTGGATTATAATGAATGAATTAATAGTAAATATGGTTTTTAATATAGATAAAAACTCCTATATAGTGGATTATAATGAATTAATTTTTAGTAATTAAGAGTAAATATGATTTTTACCAGACCATTAAGTGTAATAACAATTTCTAATATAGTTGTTATAATATGACCGTTAAGAAAAGTATATATAATAATGGAAATAACAACAGTTAATTTTTATATAAGGGAGAAACCATGGATTTAATTTTAATAATATCCCTTATAATGTATATTTATTATATCTTGGGGAGGATGTAGCATCCATAGGGTTTTCTCTACATCAGGTTTAATCAAGACTCCAAAAAATGTGGTTAAAATAGAATAGTTTGTGGGATAATATCAGGTTAGTGGAAATCCTAACCAGATCAATGTTGGTGGAAATACCCTATGAATGTATGACCATTTGACGCCTTACCCTTAGGGATAATTCTTGTATAAGACGGGGTTTTGTATCTTGTTTTGATTTTTTATTAAAGTGTACATTATTTTATTAATAAAATAGTGTTTAATCCAGTACCACATTTTTATTAAATATATCAACCTTATTTAAATGAAATGTTCACATAATTAGATGATTATTTTTATAAAATGGATTATATATTAAAACCAGTGCACTAAAATTATAAAAGGGGTGAAATTTGGTAAATTTAGGAAGAAATAGTAACATATGGTTTAAAATGGTGAAATATGGTAAATATAAAAATCACACACATATATATATAATCATGATCAAAATCACCCAAGGTAATTATATTAACATAATTTTGGAAATAAGAAATATATTTTAGCATTAAGGGAGGTAATGAGACACTATAGGGTATAGTGGATCACTTGATATAATGGAAAAATAAAATATTCAGTAGTTTATTCCATGGGATTCCACTCACCACACATATAAATACCCATACGTATTATTATTACCCCTAAAAAAATTCCAAATTATAACATCATATATCTCTCAATAAATATCTTTTATAGCTCCCTTGTCAATATTAATTATTTTTGGTTGGATATAATGTTTTTATCTAGGTTTAGAAGCTTAAGTGTGGTAAGGGTCCTTTTTCTCGCACTTTTCAATTTCATTTTTAATTTCCCTTTTAGTATCATTTTCAAATTCCATGTTTATGTTATAATGTTATATAATATCATTTTAATTATTTATATTATGATATCATATGTATGTGAGAGCTAATTTATATCACATTATACTCCAATCACGAACCATTATAATGAAAAATATCTATCAATAGGCATAAACTCTATGTAATCCCATGATCAAAACAGCCTTTTATATTCCATGTATTTATGAAATAATGCGTATATTGTTTCTAAGATATATAATTCTTCTAATGATAGATTATGGTTTTGTAGCTAGTGTAGACTCTATTAGGTCCCAAATAGAGTAAAATCGATTTTAGTTCAAGATCAAATTTTGCATCATAGAATACCAAGATGGAAGATTCACCTTAAGGAAATTTTATATCCATAAATCTTATTAAATATGAAAAAATACATACTCCCAACATTATATGGTATTAATCTATAATTTTTTTTGTTTTATAATGATGAAAATTCAAGTATTCAATTGACTAAATCCTTTCACTATATTATCTTTATAACTACCCAACCACTATAAATCCATATTCTTCATTTTATAAGGGTTCTTGTTTAAACATTTTCATTTCATGATTTTTATTAATAATTTTCATGTTAATTATCATATAAAACCATATTATTATGTCATTTTATAAAGAATTCTATTGAGTTGAAAGTATAACCATTTATTGTGTATGAGAGAATCATATAATATAAGCTTCATTGAGAAATAATGATATGTATTTTTATATTGACCATTCTCAAAAATTATTTTATATTTTCATATGTTCTTTTAGTATATCGTTGATCATACCATGATTCACTGTTTTATTCCACCCTTACACTGCAGTTTTAAACTAGTTTTGTAATGAATATTCAAAATATAATAATAAATTTTAATTCATGTTTTAATAAATAAATTAATGTTAATCAATATTATAATGGGAAATGTTACTGGTTTTTATTGTTTCAATGTAGGTGGAGGTGATTTGGAGGGCCTTTGATGAAGTGGAAGAAAAATGGGCCAAAATTGCATGGATCCATGGACATCTGTCCACTGTTTTGCATAGTACGCGAAATCCGTGCATCCAAATGGGCTGACATTTTGTGACCCGATCCAAAACATAATAGGATGCATTTCATATTAAGGAACCCAATGCTGGTTCGGCTTCTATGGGTCCCATTAGAACTTATCTCTCCAAGCCACCGAATTTGGACCAAGCCAAATGCGGTGTTCTATATTTTATTAATATCTTGAGCTGTATTTGTCCAAAGGGTGCCAAACATTTGATGGAGATAGTCAAGAGGTTAGGATACAACTATTATATTTTCCCCAAAGCGAGATAGAACTATCTGAAGGCCGAAACGCGTGGTATAAGTGGATTGATGAAATCTGTGTGCCTAAAACCACCTTCCAATTTTCCTATAAAATGGCACCTTGGGATCCCCATTTACAAGTTCGGCCAAGAGGCAAGGTGCTGCCATTTTGGAGTCCCCAAGGAGTCTTCTCAACATCCCTATAGGTTCTAGAGGCTATGGAAGGTTCTACTTCAACATCTTCTTCTTCTTCCCCTCCCATGGGTTTCTAAACCCCTTGTGATCACCCGGGGAGGAATGTGGTGTAATCCCAAGCTTCAAAGTTGTATTAATTTGAATGATCTTTTTAATTCCCGGTTTTATGTTGTTTTCACTCATCCTATATTCTTATTTTATTGACTTATGTACTGTTATGTCATGATCAACTCATATGATCATGTTTGGGGGTACCCATTCATGTGATGTTTCACACACCATTCACCACTTTTTCCCCCTTTCAATTGCGGTGCTTGTGTGATTCATATTGGTCAATAGAACTCACACAAGCTCTGTCAAGTCCATTTACATTTATGTCATGGTATCACAATTAAATAACATTCAAACCTGGAGATCACATCGAATTCTTCATGTGTTTCCTTGGTGAGTTTCGGTTATGATGTCGAACACAAATCACCCAATCATCGGCGGTGTCCGGTGAATCGTTATGTGTTTTAGACTGAACCCTAGGAGGTATCCTAGTATAAACTCAGTAACATTATGGTTCTAGGTGTTACAAACCAGGGATTAAAATATCATAACCCCATCCCTTGAAGCGATGAAGGATGAGCATCACGAGACTTCCCCAGGTTGATCACGCTTGATCAATCTTATTCATTTCTACATTGTTTTATCGATTTCATTTTCTATTTTCATCATTAATCATAAAAACCCCAAGATTCACAATACCTAATTCACCTTATACTTTCATAATCAGAACCTTGTTTTTAAATTAATGATCTAAGGCTCTGTCGAGAGACGACCTAGGGTTGCTGCTATACTACAAAAATTCTAGTCAAAATTAAACAACTAATTTGATGCGCTCGACAACGCGGTAAAATTTGGGCGTTGTTTCCAGGGAGCCAAGATCATTTTTTTCATTATTTACTTTTATTAGGTTATTTTAATTCATTATTAGTACTACTATAAATACCCCACCCCCATTTGATTGTTTTTGTTTCGGATTTTGTCTTTATTTTTTGTTGTTTTTGGTGTGTTCTTTCTCTCTCTCTCGATCTCTCTCTCTTCTTCTCCATCTCCCTCTCTAATTATATAGTATAACATTCTATTCTTATTTCACCCTTCTTAAGTTTTTTTTATCCATCTCAAATAAAAAAAAACACAACAAAAAAAATCAATCAATCAAACTAGACATCATTGTTGCATGACAAGATCTGGTAAAGAAACACTACTTGAATTTGACCCTGAAATTGAAAAGTCACTTCACACACAAATCAAGGCATTTAGAGAAGGTCAATAAAGTAACATTGAGGAACCCCTTGTGAAACCTCAATTGTTTCTAAACCAACCCAAAATTGAACCCAAGAAAACCCAAGAAAACATGGCTACAAATAATCAAACTTTAAAAGAACTTACTACCCCTGATGTGGAGTACCAACCTGCATACATCCAATATCCTGAGGAAGCAGCCAACTTTGAGCTTAGATCTGGTCTCATCCACCTTCTTCCAAAATTCCACGGTCTTCCCGGTGAGTACCCTCACAAACATCTAAAGGAGTTTCACATAGTGTTCTCCACCATGAAACCCCAAAATGTGTCTGAGGACCTCATTATGTTTAGGGCCTTCCCTTTCTCCCTTGATGGTGTATCCAAAGATTGGCTATACTATTTTCCTTCCACAATTGGGGGATGGAATGACCTAAAAAGACTTTTTCTAGAGAAGTTCTTCCCTGCCTCCCGAACTGCATCAATTAGGAAAGAAATCTGTGGAATTAGGCAATCGCAAGGAGAGACCCTTCATGAATACTGGGAGAGATTCAAAAGACTTTGCTCAAGCTTCCCCCACCACCATATTAGCGAACAACTTTTAATTAAATACTTCTATGAGGGAATTAACCCCATGGATCGTGGAATGATTGATGTTGCAGATGGTGGTGCCCTAGTTGACAAAAGTCCTTCTGCCGCTTGTGACTTAATAGCCAACATGGCTCAAAATTCACAACAATTTGGTACACAAGCTATTGCACCAACCCGAGGAGTTCATGAGGTAAGTCATTCAGCCCTAGAACAAAAGGTAGATACTAAACATGATGAGATGCATACCCTTCTAAGGA
Organism: Viscum album; assembly: GCA_963277665.1. Lineage (NCBI taxonomy): Eukaryota > Viridiplantae > Streptophyta > Magnoliopsida > Santalales > Viscaceae > Viscum > Viscum album. The sequence goes on from OY728125.1 coordinate 499,556,354, forward strand.
AATTAGCTCAAGGACAAGGTAACTCACTCTCTACTTCTATTCCATTACATTGTGGGATTTTTTCTGATAACACTCATTTTTCTGACCAGTGCCCACAACATCAAGATTCATCTGAGTCCTGTGCAGCTGTGTTCCCAGGGCGTCCATTCCAACAAGCACCTCCCTTCAAGGGAGAACAATTCAGGCCAAATCCAAATCCAGGGTTGCAAGCACAACCCCAATACCGACAAGGAGGAAACTCAAGCTACCCAAAGAAGAGTTGGTATCAACAAGTCCAAGGTATGAAACCTTCTTATCCTTAAAATTCTAAAAACAATCATCCTCCTCCTCCTCCCAAATCTGAACCAAGCCTCGAGGACATGGTGAAACAAATGGCAACCCAGAACCTTCAGTTCTAACAGACCACACAATCACCTATTCAAGACCTATGAACCCAAGTGGGGAAATTGGCAAACACCATCGGTGAGCTTAAGATGCAAGGTTCTGGACAACTACCAGCCCAACCCATTTCCAATCCAAAGGACAAAGGTAATGTATGTGTAGTTACACTTCAAAGTGGTAAATAAGTTTCTCCTTCTACTGATTCTGCATAGTAGGTTTGTCCCCCTCATGAAAACTCTCTTTCCCAACCCTCAAAAACATCATGTAAAGAAAAACAAGACAAAATGGTAATCGAATAGTCATTGATGATTCAAATGAACAATACATTCCTCTTCCTTTCCCTCAAAGACTCTATAAATCTATGAAAAACTTTGATAATGATATTGAGAATGAAATAATGGATACATTTAAAAATGTTCAAGTTAATATTCCATTATTGGATGCAGTCAACCAAATTCCCTGTTATGACAAATTTCTTAAAGAGATTTGCACCCATCGACGAAGGCTGAAGGGTATTGAGAGAGTCAACCTGGGAAGGAATGTCTTGGATTTGATTCAACCAGTAATGCCAACCAAATTCAAGGATCCCGGCACATTCACCATACCTTGTATCATAGGGGAGACCTTATTTTCTGATGCTATGCTAGATTTAGGTGCTACCATTAATGTAATTCCTCACTCCGTGTATACTTCTCTACAGGTTGGAGAGATACAACCAACATGAATTGTTGTGAAACTTGCCAACTGAAGTACAACACATCCAAAAGGAGTGATTTAGGATGTCCTTGTTAGAGTGAAGAATCTCATATTCCCCACTGATTTCTACATTCTTGAGATGGAAGATACCCAAACCCAAGGACATGGCCCTCTCATACATGGGAGGCCATTCCTAAAAACAGCAAAGACAATCATCAATGTTCACAATGGTATGTTTTCCATGGAATTCGTAGGAGAAAGGTAAGTTTTAACTTCCTTGAAGCTATGAGACACCCCGTTGAAGAGCACTCCACTCTTCCTATCTATTTGTGGAAGTTATCTCAAACGATGCACAGACACACAATTCTCTCCTCAACCCAAAATCTGATTCTTATTTATTTTCTTTACCCTTGGATGATTTGAGTTTTGTTTCTTCTTTTGAATGTTGTGTGGGTTCAGGAAAATATAAATTTTGTGCTTTAATTGATGAGTGTGTTTATTCTGAGGTACCCATGACTATCGATGATTCAGCAAATCTCATTTCAAAGATTCTCTTTCCTTTGAGAATAAACCTGAGATGATAGATAGTTTTATGGACCTCACTCCCCTTAAATCCCCTCCCTGAATCTAGAAACAACCGGTTTTTGAACTTAAACAACTTCCTTCTAATTTAAAATATGCATATCTTCAGGTTATTGACCAATTTCCCGTCATTATTGCCAATAACCTCTCTCCACAACATGAATTGAAACTGCTCAAACTTTTTGAGAGAGTGGAAAAAGGCAATAGGATGGACATTGGCTGATATTCTCGGGATTATCCCATCTATTTGTATGCACCATATACTTTTGGATGATGAGGCTAAGCCCGTAAGACAATCACAACGCCGGTTGAATCCCACTCTCCTTGAAGTGGTAAAATTGGAAGTCAGTAAATTACTTACTGCAGGGATCATTTATCATATATCTGACAGTTAATGGGTTAGCCCAGTGCAAATTGTGCCAAAAAAACAGGAATAACAATTGTGTCAAATGAAAGGAATTAATTGGTTCCAACACGTGTGCAAAACATTTGGTGAGTCTGTATTGACTACCATCGACTGAATCAAGCCATGCAGAAGGACCACTTTCCATTACCTTTCATTGACCAAATGTTAGAACGATTGGCTGGTAAGTCCCATTATTGTTTCCTTGATGGCTGTTCGGGTTATTTCCAAATCCATATAGCCCCTGAGGATCAAGAAAAGACAACATTTACCTATCCATTTGGCACATTTTCATACAGAAGGATGCCATTTGGTCTATGTAATGCTCCTGGTACTTTTCAGCGATGTATGTTGAGTATTTTTTCTGAGTACCTTGATATTTGTATGGAAGTCTTTATGGATGATTTCACGGTTTATGGTTCTTCTTTTGATGATGGTTTGGAAAACCTAGGTTCTATCCTCTGAAGCTGCATTGAAAAATATCTTGTTTTAAATTATGAAAAATGTCATTTCATGGTTGATCGGGGGATAGTTCTTGGGAATATCCATTCAAATAAGGGAATTCAGGTTGATAAATCTAAAATTGAATTAATTTCATCACATCTATTTCCAAAATCTGTTCGTGAGGTGCGGTCTTTCTTGGGTCATGCTGATTTTTACCACCGATTCATTAAAAACTTTTGTAATATCGCACTTCCCTTATCTCGGTTATTACAAAAGGATTCTAAGTTTGTGTTTGATAAAAATTGTGAGGATGCATTCAATTCACTAAAAAAGATTCTCACATCACCTCCCATAATCCAACCACCTAGGTGGGATCTCCCCTTTGAGCTTATGTGTGATGCCTTTAACTTTGCAGTTGGGGAAGTTTTATCACAAAGGGTTGAAAAGGCTCCTCATGTCATTGTGTATGCCTCGCGTACCCTTGACCCTGCCCAGGTAAACTACACAACCACAGAAAAATAACTCCTTTCTATTGTGTTTGCCTTGGAAAAATTCCGTTCATATCTTCTTGGGTCAAAAGTGATTGTGTTTTCTGACCATGTTGCCCTTCGTTTCCTCCTAAAGAAACCTGAAGCCAAGCCCCACCTCATTCGGTGGATGCACCTCCTCCAAGAGTTTGACCATGAGATTAGAGATAAGAGAGGAGTGGAGAATGTTGTAGCTGACCACATTAGTAGGATTTCCCCACCATTGGACCATCATGTTGACTCACCCCTACCCATTGGAGAATTCTTCCCTCATGAGAACCTTTGTGATGTTGTGGACCTTACCCCCTGGTATGCTGAGATTGTGAATTTTCTAGCAACATCTAGGGTCCACCCTGATTTTAGCACTTCACAATCCCAGAGACATAAGCATGATTATCATTGGTACATTTGGTATGACCCATACTTGTGGAGAATTTGTAGTGACCAAGTAGTTCGTCAGTGTGTCCCTGACCATGAGTTCACCTCTGTTTTGACCTTCGGCCACACTTTGGCCTGTGGGGGCCAGTTTGGCTCTCAACGTACAGCTCGAAAGGTCCTTGACTCAGGACTTTATTGGCCAACATTGTATAGGGATGCCCATAGATTTTGAAAGTCAAGTAGTCGTTGTCAATTCACAGGGAATATCTCCAAGAGGAATGAAATACCCCAACAACCCATGTTATTTTTGTGAGATCTTCGATGCATGGGGCATTGAATTCATGGGGCCTTTTCCAAATTCATTTGGCTTTGTGTACATCTTATTGTCTATTGACTATGTATCTAAATGGGTGGAATAAAAGGCCACCAGGATCGATGACTCTGGAGTGGTTGTTGATTTTGTGAGGTCCCAGATTTTCAGTAGGTTTGGTCGACCAAGATTCATTATTAGTGATCAGGGTTCACATTTTTGCAATCGTAACATGAAAAATGTGCTTCGTAAGTATGGGGTTGTTCATAAAGTCTCCACTTCATATCATCCCCAAACTAACGGACAAACAAAAATTTCAAATCAAGAAGTAAAGCGAATATAGGAGAAAACGGTACAACCCAATAGGAAAGATTGGAGTTTGCGCTTGGATGATGCACTTTGGGCGTACCGTACTGCTTTTAAAACACCGATCGGAATGTCACCATATAGGATTGTGTTTGGAAAAGCTTGTCACCTCCTGGTGGAGGTAGAACACCGTGTATATTGGGCTATTAAAAAATGTAATATGAACCTTTCAGATGTAGGTGAGGAAAGAAAGCTGTAGATTCAAGAGTTGGAAGAAATTAGACGTGATGCATATGACAACTCCTGAATCTATAAAGAGAAGACAAAGTCTATTCATGATAGCATGATTCACCAGTGGAAGTTCCATATTGGTGAAAAGGTCCTCATGTACAATTCCATGCTTAAGCTCCACCCAGGTAAGCTTAGTTCCCGATGGCTCGGTCCTTATACTGTTACTAATGTTTACCCATTTGGTGCAATACAAGTTTTGCATGAGCAGAGTGGACTAAGTCTTACCGTCAATGGGCAGCGACTTAAACACTTCTATGAGGATTTTCCAAAGAATCTGGTGGAAGAAATCCACCTTCTTGACGCATCATACCAATAAAACACACCAGGTTTTATCCTTCCTTCTCACATTTTCAATTATTTCAGTTAGGACACTGCACATTCTAGGTGTGGGGTGTGTGGATACATTCCTGGGTTAGTTAGGATTTTTCATCGTTTTCTCCTTTTGTTTTATCTTTTTGGCCTTCTTTTTGGTATTTTTATTTTTCCCCATCAACAATTTTGAAATTCCATGATGTGGATACCATAAAATGGGGAAAGTAAAAATACCATAACGAAGGCTACAAAGATTTGTGTTTGATTTTACCATCAAGGAGTGATTTTTAGTGAATTGGTTTTCTGTCAATGATATAAATGGTTTTATCTATGTGAAACCTTTGAGATGATTGATGACCTTTGTGTGAGTAGTTTTTTTTTTGGGAAAACTGTGTCACTAATATCTCTACAAATTTTTTCACCAAACCACAAAGTGTGATTATTTCATACTTAATATAAGGTAAATATATTTTGGGTTAATATTTTTCAGCTTTAAAAGATATTTCCATACATTCTTTCATTATCCAATCTGTTTAATTACTATACCAGATTTACCTATGCATGTGTACCTAATGTCCGACTGTTGTACGCCCTCAAAAAAAATTGGTTGTGTTTTGGGCTGGTCAAATACCACTCTTCCTCACCCTTTGATCTTGTTATAACTATTTCAATTAGTGTCGTGAGGAGATCAAACAAGGGTTGAGAGATGAGTGTGAGATTTGTACCAATTGCAACATCAAAAAAAATGAGGGGAGTGATGAAATGTGCAACATATGGGGATATCTAGGTCGGGAGCTTATGGTTTGACTTCTGGGAATGCTTAAATGAATGGGTCTTGAAATATGATTGCAAAGGATGTAGGACATGTTCGGTGACAAAATCATTTAAGCTGAAAAATGTTAAAATAACATATATTTATTGGATAGAAAGTGGAAAGAATAGCATGGAATGGTTTTCACACACAGACATGGAGATTTAGTGTCATGGTTTACTTATTAATTCCTTTCTCAGTTGGGTATCATGAATCTTTTTGAATTTCGCTATGATATGATTTATGAGACATCTTTTTCTATTTTCACTAGGAAGAACTCCTTGGTGTGGTTCGTCCATTAATCACTTTACTTTAAATAAAATTTCCTCAAATGATTAATTTTCAGGATTTTGGAAATATATATATGTATATATATATATATATGAATCATTGTATTTGGATATGTGACTTTTCCCAGGAGTGCAAATGTTTAGGTGTGGGGGTGTGATCGTACCACGATTCACTGTTTTATTCCACCCTTACACCGCAGTTTTAAACTAGTTTTGTAATGAATATTCCAAATATAATAATAAATTTCACTTCATGTTTGAATAAATCAATTAATTTTAATAAATATTATAATGGTCAATGTTACTTGTTTTTATTGTTTCAATGTAGGTGGAGGTGATTTGGAGGGCCTTTGATGAAGTGGAAGAAAAATGGGCCAAAATTGCATTGATCCATGGACATCTGTCCACTGTCTTGAATAGTACACAAAATATGTACATCAAAATGGCCTGAAATTTTGTGGACCTGTCAGAAAGGTAATAGGCTACATTTCATATTCAGGAACCCAATGATGATTCGGCTTATATGGGGCCCATTCGAACTCATCTGTCCAAGCCACCGAATTTGGACCATGTCAAATGCAGTGTTCTGTATTGTATCAATATCTTGAGCTGTAGTTGTCCAACGGGTGCCAAACATTCGGTGGATATAGTAAAGAAGTAGGTATACAACCTTTCTATTTTCTCCAAAGCTAGATAAGACTTTCTGAAGGCCGAAACGCGTGGTACAAGTGGATTGATGAAATCGGTGTGCCTAAAACCACCTTCCAATTTTCCTATAAAATGGAACCTTGGGCTCCCCATTTACAAGTTCGTCCAAGAGGCAAGTTGCTGCCATTTTGAAGTCCCCAAGGAGTCTTCTCAACATCCCTAGAGGTTATGGAGGCTATGGAAGGTGCTACTTCAACATCTTCTTCTTCTTCCCCTCCCATGGGTTTCTAAACCCCTTGTGATCACCCGGGCAGGAATGTGATGTAATCCCAAGCTTAAAAGTTGTATTAATTTGAATGATCATTTTTATTCTAGGTTGTATGTTGTTTTTCCTCATCCTATATTCTAATTTTATTGAGTTATGTACTGGTATGTCATGCTCAACTCATATGATCATGTTTGGGTGTACCCATTCATGTGATGTTTCACACACCGTTCACCACTTTCTTTTCCCCCTTTCAATTGCGGTGTTTGTGTGATTCATATTGGTCAATAGAACTCAGAAAATCTCTGTCAAGGCCATGTACATTTATTTCATGGTGTCATAATTAAATAACATGCAAACCTGGAGAGCACATCGAATTTTTCATGTGTTTCCTTGTTGAGTTTCGGTTATGATGTCGAACACAAATCACCCAATCATCAGCGGTGTCCGGTGAATCATTATGTGTTTTCGACTAAACCCTAGGAGGTATCCTAGTATAAACTCAGTAACATTATGGTTTAGGTGTTACAAAACAGGGATTAAAAGATCATAACCCCATCCCTTGAAGCGATGATGGATGAGCATCACGAGACTTCCTCGGGTTGATCACGCTTAATCAATCTTGTTCATTTCTACTTTGTTTTATCACTTTCATTTTCTATTTTCATCATTAATAATAAAACCCCCAAGTTTCAAAAAACCTAATTCACATTCTATTTTCATAATCAGAACCCTATTTTTAAATTAATGATCTAAGGCTCCATCGAGAGACGGCCTAGGGTTGCTGCTATATTGCAGAAATTCTAGTCAAAATTAAACAACTAATTTGACGCGCTAGACAACGCGGTCAATCATGGAATTCAATATAATTTTATGTGAATGCTGGGGATTTAAATTATATCACACCTCAGTGCATTGATTTTCCCCATGAAACAAATAATATGGGGTAATGGGTTCTCCCTTACCCTTGATATATAATGCCTTCGCAAAATTTCTGGATGGTATATTTAAGATCTCTAACATTAAGAATTCCCAAAATAACCAAAATTATGATATCCTTTACTATTATCAATTTCACTATTTATTTCCATTATCATGAAATACATGGATTGTTATTTTATAATATATTTATTTATATCTGACCATTGATTATCTATTCCTGCAATTTCATATATTCCATTATTATGTCATCTTATCTGACATTATCCATTAGACCTTAATAAGTGTCTAAGATCACCCATTTCATATGAATCTAATTTACCCAGGGAATATAGTGGAATATTCTTATTTAAATAATCTATTGATATAACTAAATAATAGTGATTTGTACTCAAATTATGTAACATGTCATGTTGTAATGTGATTTCTTTCAATCCAGTTCATTAAGGACTACAAACATTGATCACTGGTAAGAAATATCAGGTAATATAATTACCATGAAGTAAAAAAGCAAATGGATCTTGTTGACTAGGGTTAGGGGTAACATACATATGTGAAATATAAAAAAATGTCTGGAGGGTTTCTTGAACATTATCCCGACATGGATGAAACATAGATTCTATTAATAATAAACCAAGAGTAATATTTGAGCTCATAAATCATATTTTGTATAAGTGAAAAATATAATAAAAGAAAAATAATAATCTAGAATTATTGATATGGGTTATTATTTCCCATGATAACTGAAATAATAATATTGAAAAAACTAAAAAATATATATGTGAAACCAATATCATGATGAACATTGAATATCATATTGATTGATAAATGACATTAATAAATTTTTGTGACTTGATTTTCACTGGTATTGAGGCTACATATATTTAATATCAATAAAAAACGTCCAAATATATATTATATGTTATTATAATAAAATAACAATTTAATATGTATGTGAAATACTTGTGATAATATAAATGTGGTTATTTTTTGATAAATTATTTTATCATTTAGATCTTGAAACATATAATATATATATATATATGAGTATATAACTAATATAAATGTATTCTATATTAGAAACCCATTGCATATATCTTATTTCAATACAAAATATATGAATATTTTATGGTATATATTTTTTCATTATTTTTTAAAATGAGAATGATTAAGATCATAAAGAATGTGGATATGATCACATATCATAAATTGTTGGAAGAATGAAATTCAGTTTGTAAAACATACCAAAAAGTGATGATGGTGTAGAAAACTCACAACTATATTGAATAAAAATTAAATAAGCCACATAAATTGATGTATTTACAATAATATAGATAAATAAGACACCAGTCTACACAAGTTTATTACTATTTCATTACATTAATTAATAATTTTACTAGTATGGATAATATAATATTTATAAAATTAAATTAATATATTTCGATGTTTTCCAAAATATTTTGTAGAATGTTAAAAGGAATTTTTTTTATCATGGAAATTATGATAAAAATTATAATAAGTGCATATGTATTGTATTTATTCATTATTTCATGAATCATATCAAAAAACATGATAATTTTACTCTATCAATTCATAAAAAATAAATTATTTTACAAAAATAATATAATTTTTATATAGATAGACAACAATTGTTACAGATCAAAAAATATTAAAAAAAATATTTAGGATATATATTATTAAAATGGTATAAGTATACAGAACAAGTACTTATTAATGCCTCAATCAAATGAAACTACTTATGATTTAAGGTGAAGATGAATTAAAAAATTTAGAGTGTTTAAAAAGTCCCAAATTAATTAGAACTAAAAACCAAAATTTATGTTTGTATGATTTAAAATCATATAAAGGAACTTTCATCGGTTACATATCAAATAATAGAATTTACATGTATTGGGATGACATGACCCCCTCTCTTTGAAGGTACCCCTATTTGGTTGTAAATGAAGAAACATAGATAATGACCCATGAACACTTCCTCCAATAGGCTACATGTTGGAATCTCGCACTGAGGGTATAATAACAACACATACACATTACCCACAATATAGATATATGTAATAAGAGATAAGATGAGAAATCCACCAACCAACCCCAGTACATAAATAAATAATAAATCCCAATACAATACATGATAATCCAATCACATGAATGTAATGTCATACATAAATTGAAACAATCGAATGATATAAAATAAGACCCTTGATAAACACCAAAATGATCCATCAACTTCTGAATTACTTCTAAAGCTAGTAATACCTATCTTGATCACCAACCATATACTACTAACCTGAATATAGTTTATATAAACCTATTGTGAGCATAACTTGTATACCAATTAGGATATTCCCCTAAACCACTCTTTAAAATGTGAATGAACCATACTAAATCCCAGTAAATAAAATAATGAAACTAGCTTCTCACCTATCCAGGTAATGTTATTTTCCCATCCTCACAAAGGATCACTAACCAAGTATCATATAAAAGTAAATCATTCCTTTTCGAAAACATATATATAAATAATGTTTCCCAGTTTCTACTTCTCTAATAGCTTGGCACTCCCAAACCATATTTATACACATATTTTTCTCATCCCTTCAAAAAGTTAAGTCGTCATTTGATGGGAGTTGGGTCTCAAAACTACGTACCTCAGCCCCATATAGGTCCCAACAACTTATGTTGGAATCAATCCACATTTCAACCTCATCATTATCATCACCAAATCTATATCTATGTGTATCTTATAATCCATTACACCCAGTGTAAATTCATTATACCTTAATCCATCACAACTAATTCACATTAACCCATAGAAAGTTGAAGCCACCATGACCACATAAAATATTTTTCTATACCATAGTCCATTATGACCTTTGTATAAATGTATAGAAACACAATGATCTATCACATCCCATTTTTGAATGCACTCTATAGTATAATATATTATATCATGGGATATGAATACACCAAAAAAAGCTGAAGGCAGAGTCTGGGATATGGAAAAGTCATTAATTTGTTCCCTCACCATCCTGTAAATTGGAGAAAACATCCCAATAAATATTTGGGTGTTATTTTCCATTAAAAAATTGGTGGTTAAGGATATGAAATAAAAATATATAAATAATATTATGCATAGACACATGACCGAAAACTAGTTAGCCTTAAACTCATTTACCATTATCATCACACAAGACCCCATACTACCACTTCTATGGTATAGGTTTCAAACAAGTACACAAGCATCTAGTTCAATGTTAACTAATTAATTATCCATTAATTAATATTATTCCATTTTAATTTCAAGGATTAAAACTTTAATACTATAAGTTAGTTTCATTGTTACTACATATATAATATTTACATTTTCAAGTATTTTTTCATCTATGAAAATTTAGAATCATCCACATTAATTTATATATATTCACTAATAACATAAATAAATTAATTGGTACTTGAGGACTCATCTTTGGATACCATAATAAAAATTCACTCACCATACTTACATTCAAATTATAACATGTATTTTGGAACCAAACATATAAATAACATCTAGTCATCTGTCCAAAATTAAATCATCAAGTATTATTAAGATATATACATGATCAAGCCCCGCTCTGAACTCATCTTGACCACCCAGTGTCATTCCCACACCATTTGACATAGTATAATATGTCCCGACATCACTGGCATTGACCATCACTACAACCCCATGGTACCATCCCATTGCTCAACCTATAATCTACCATAAATAAATAAATGATCCTCCAACCCATTTATTTTTTAATTATTCCAACCACAAAAGGTTATCAATCAACCAAATCAATGATCTATATTCCTAGAGAATACATATTTATTGAATGTATTTTCCACACACAAATTTATTGGAATCTAAGGCCATAACAATGAGGTATTTATGCCTCCCAGAAACAAAGATGGGTTAGATCACCTAAAATAATTTGTCATCAATATATTTCCATTTCAATTCTCATCATAAATTAATATATTTATTATGAATAGAACATTAGATTCAAGAAACCTTTTTTATGTAGCTAACAATAACTATAAATGAACCATAATAGACTCTATGTATTATTTATGTAAGGAAACAAGTTCCATGAATAAAGGTAATTAATATCATTCATATTACTTTAATTACAAAATGTTACCATCTTTATGTTTTTTTCCATTTTAATAAACTAACCATGGTAATGAATAATAATAAAAATATACCCTAGTTTACAACACAATAACTACTAAATCTAGAGGCAATAAATGAATATCAAATAACAAAACAAATCACAAGATCCAACCCATTAATTTCATATCTCCCACAAAATGAAGTATTTATTATTTAAACTAGATGTTTTATTCATATTTTAATTCAATTATACACAGAATTATTCAATAATTCCTAACATTCTATAATATATTATATTCTTATTATCAAATAATATTTACTTTAATCATGTGATTGTCCTATTTCTCTATATTTTATAGAATTTATATATTGTAAAAAATTATTAATTGAACTAAATATGTTAAAATTATTCAATCTATAACTTTTATTTCCATGTTATAAATCAAAAATAATTATTATCAATCAGCATGACATAATTCTCCCACTCTTGGAATTATATAATTTTTATATCATCGAAAAATATTAATAATAATCTACTACTTTCCATATTTCTAATTTGAAAATTAAAAAACAATCAAATCCATGTGATCATATTTCCTATTCAATCGAATAAATTATTGAAAAAACATATAATCTTATAGCATGATATTATTTTAAGCGAATAAGTTAAATAAAATCATATTATATTAATAATTTTTCTTCATCCATTACACATTTCAAAAATATTAAAATATCACACTTCAAGGGATTCCTTTCTATATTTTTATTTAATTATTATTGATTAAAATTATTCAAAAAAAGAAAACTAAAACATGATAGTATCACAGCATCACTAATTAAATTAGAATTTGTAGGTACCTTTCTAGGAAAAATCTTCAAGATTTGTTTCACCAAAAAATAGTGCATAGATAAAATTATAGCAATGATTTATAACTTATAGATATGAATCAAAAGAATACATAATGCTATATAGAATGGACTAGTGAAGCTTAAACTTTCCTAAATCAAGAATAAATCAATAAAATCAAACGATAAGGACTCACTTATTTTTTATAATTACTTATACGTGCCTCCAACAAAATTCTAGAAAACTCATTAATGTTTCCAATTAATTTAACATAAAACCATTTGGTATTAATATTACTCACTCAATGAATTTAATAATCATAATATTTAACCAAGTCTAAAATTAAATTTTCTCTCTCATAACTAATTTAAAACCATGATTTTTAATTTTAGGTTCCATTTATATTGTGACATGAATTACAGAATTAAAGATAAAAAGTAAAAAATTTGGAATAAAATATACTACCCACACACATGATGAATGAGCTGTGTAATGTAAATATAATTTACATATATGTAGTTGGTACCCCAAAGTGAGAATCATGAACCACATGTGAGATTTTTTTAATTTCAGATAAACCTTGATGTGAGGTAATCCACATCCCTCATGTGAGAAATAAAATAGTGGGTATCACTACCCTTCTAAGACTAAGGAATTAATCATTTTATGTATAGTTAAAAATGTGAAATACTGTTACATAATCATCAAACAAACCATACCCAAGGAAAACATTACTGAACCTTACCATATTCGATTTATAAATTTTTGATGACCTTTACACAATAAGGATTTCAACTACACACAATGCTTCAGTCCCTCTCTACCATTGCACAATATTCACATAAATTATACATAATAAACTCCACTACCTCTATACATGGAAATAGAATACACCCTTACCATTATATATGAAATAAAAATATCCTTATAATGAATCAAAATATACCATTACATATTATAAAAAAACAATGTAAGGGTAAAAATTTATTTTTCAAAAAACTCTTTAATATTAATGAAAATAAACGTATAAATAATTAATAATAAAAATTCTACAATTTCAAAAATGCTGTTGAAAATTTTTTTGCCGCATTTCAAACTTTATAAATGATAATTAAAAACAATAATAATTATTACAAAATAAGAAAAAAAATTAAAACAATTTACTTATAATTATGAAATCACTATCTAACCATTCAATGCCCCAAGAAGATAAAGAAAGGGTTGGGAAAATTTCTGTCTATTATATTATATACCACTCAAACAATTCCCATCCTTGAGAATTAAAACAAATTTCATAACTGAATGAAATCAATAATCAACCACAAAATGATCTCACATGGGTAATACCTCTCAAATAGGAATATATTCATTAATAATGCATTGTATCATGTAAGATATTCATTCTCATATATCAAAATGAGGCCAAATATATCATCTCAAAAAAACATGTTTTTGTCAATTTGGGATATTGGGCATGCTTATACAATACTCATTCCAAATAAAAGTCTCACAAAACAAAACAAACTCTAAACAGATATCCATATAAAACCCAAAATATAAAGCATATCAATTATTATTTATTGAAAATTGAATACTAGAATAAAGAAAACCTTTCAAAAACAATTCACTTCACCCGAATTTTTAAACCGATGATATAGAACATCCATGTATAAATTTTATTAGGAAAATAAATTATATTATCTAGACTTCAATGTGATTATTTATTGTTTATAAAATATATTTCCAATAAAATATGTTTAAAACTTTTATAATTTCACTAGTGGACCATTAACCAGTAGTACATGGTTGACCTATATAACATTGTCGAAGAGTAGTACATTGTATGCCTAAGTGAAAATATAACACTTCCAAGAAATCATTAACTCGTAGTACATTTAGGACCATTCTTAATTTCTTTAAATTCATTTTAAATAATTAATAATATCTAAAAATTTTATACTATCACATAACAATAAAATCAATTAAAAAACAAATTAATCTTAGAATTCAACATCATAATATTTTAAAAAATCATGCAGGTTAAAGAGTTCAAAAATTTAACATTCTTTTCATATAATGTCTTATATAAATTTAACTCCAACATGTTTTCTGTTTTATTTATTGGATTAAATCCATAATATAAATTCCTAATAAATTTTTCCAAAACATCAAATCTGAATGAAAATGAATTTTCACTATGCTGTTTTATAAATGGTTTGGTTGGAAAAAATTTAAATGAAAACCCTTTATACAATATTTATAACACTTGTCATAAAAATACAATTTTTAGAAAAACACTCCCAATTCATTTGAAAAAACTTTTTTTAAAAATATAAGTATAATAAAAGGGCTAATTTTTTTTATGATGAGGTTTACTAGAAAAATAATTTTATTCAGTCAGTTATCACCAAATATTACAACACATATTATCATACAACATAGAGTAAATTCCAAAACCCATCACACACGAAGAAAACATTCCCATATATTTCTTTTATAAATTAACCATTAAAAACTCATACTAGATAATTTAATTTACCATGCATCAAAAGTATTAAATAATCCACCAAAAATTTTAATCAATAACATTATTATATTTCATGTTAAACTAATTTATAATTAAGATAAATTTAAAACATTCCACACAAGATTTCTAATTTTTATTATTTAATAAAATTATGTCACTTTTTATTTATTCAAATAATACAACCCTACCATTCTCTTATGAAGTTAATATCAATATTTATAACCTCATAACTAAATAAATAAAATTAAAAAATTACATGAATCATAATACATGTGGTTGAAACAATCCACTTCAGTCAGCATTAATATTTCCCAATTTTATTAAAAAATCATCATTTACTAAGAACATATTCATCAATTTCCAGAAAAAATTTATTGACTCCATTTTAACATTCACTAAATATTAATTTAATTAATTTATTGGGTTTTAAATAATCATAAGATGATATACCTAATCCAATACAAGAACATATTTCAATAAAAATAGAGTTTTCGTAAGTCTAAAAATCAAGGTAACCCATCCAATAAACCATGATACTATCCAATTTGTTCACCACATACTCACCCATATTTCTTTAAAATAGATCAAAAAAAATAACATTCTATGATAGTGATGTTTCCCCTTTCATCCTATTCTTAAATCCATTACAAGAGTTACGATCATAAGAGAAATCCAACCTAAAATAAAATCACATTAATTCACTAAAATATGATAAATAGAGTCACATAAATAAAAAAACAGGTAAGAATTTAATTTATATTATAGGGAAAATAATTTAACACTAATAAGAGAATAATGAAATAATAAAACATGAAATATCCCCTTCAATTAGGCTCAAATTTGCAATAACGACCCATAGATAGTATAATAAAGAGAGACATACAAATTCCCCTTACCCAAAACCAACTATATACCATAATAAACCTAGGGGAAGATTTTTATAATGCATATGTTAATCATAGACACTTCCCATTGACCACATATTAATTACATTGACCCCAGGGGGGAGAGTTATAGAAAAAAATTAAAAAGGGAAAACCCTTTCCCTAGACCGTATCTATATCTCCACACTATGACTAGGGAAAGAGTAATACATACAGTATCAGAAGAAAATTATGGTGTATTGTGGTAATAAAAGGATTATGTGATATAAAAAATCATAGATCAACAATTAAACAGATTTTTTTCAATCAAAAAGGATATTGGAAACACAAAAAATGAAAGTGAAATGGAAAAAATTGAATAATGATGACAATATAATTCATTCACTTCAATTGTATAATAATCAAAGGGTTCAAGTCTCAAAAAGTTAATTCAATGGTCTCTCAAAATATTAACAGAAAAATCGAAAATATTTATGTGGAGATAAATAATATCATTCCAATAGTCCATCATTTCGGTTGAATAAAGAAACTCAATCAGAAACTGATCTCTAAACATCCATTATGAGATAGTTGACTCCACACAATCCACATAGAATAAGAACCACCACTGCCAAACATCTCTCATATCATCATCATTGCCAATAAAAACCCATAGCTTCCATTGAGAACAAGTACAATTTAATGTTATCAAAACCACCCCCAACAAAACATTAGTCTCATTATTATAAATGGATCCCTCATACTTCTTCATACCATAGAGCAGGCAATATCAAAGTTTCCTCCTCTATAAATCATCACTATTTACCTCAACACTGTAGATATTTTTTCATATCTTATTGAACATATTCATCATTAACCTAATGGGTACATCAATTGGGGTCCATTACTACAAGAAAAAAACATTAGGGACTCCTAAAAAAGACATAGATTATTTAAGGTTAACTGATTCATTCATTTTTTATCCAATTATATGACTATATACCCAAATTCAAAAACTGGAATAGAAAAAAATTATGCTTGATTCTTGCACGTGTCTCTACCCCCAAAATAGTATCAATATCCTTATCATGTTCATTAAAATTCATTTTCCTTTGATAAAATCATAGGGGACCCTAATATCCCATATCTTAGATGGAAATCTTTATTTATAGCACATACTAAGGCTAGGTGGCATTATTTATCTACAATCATATAAATTTTCATTCATTTTTAACACTAAACTCTATCATATATCTGAACCATTAGATTTGAAATACTCTATCATGACCCCCTATCTCTAAAAGAACCACTACTAGACTGATAATTAATAAACAGAGATAATTAAGCCAAAATCCATCCTTGAATAGACCATAGGTCTGCAACAAGTACGGAGGGTATACAAACAGCACATATGGGATGCATTACACACAATATAGATATAAGAAATTATATATAATATGATAATACCACTAACCACATATAATAAAGAAATAAAAAATCTATCCTAATACAATTAATGATAATCCTCGTACTTGAATATAAAATCATACATAAACTGAAACAACTGACTATTCTAAAATAAGAACCTAATAAGTAACCATAAAGCTCCAACACCTCATGAAATACTCTTCAAGGTTGCACTAAAAAACTTCGATTGACCCAATAAATATTTTACATATAACATGGATATTATAACATTTATACTCAATAGGATCCTATATAAAACATCTCATGAAAAATGCTTATTAAGTTTACTAAATACCAATGAAAAAAAATGAAACTAACTCTACCAATAAGAAATTAATTTTATTTTCTCATCACCATTATGAAACACTCACCAAGTAGAAAATATAAGTAAATAATTATATTTTAAAATAACATATATAAATGAAGGAAACACACTTACACTTCTCTAATAGTATTTATCTCTTATACCCCAATACCACACATCCTATGCACATACCTTCAATATGTGAAGTCATCCAAGATGTGTGTTGGGCCTTTACCCTACCAACCTTAGTACCAAACAAGGCCCAGAATTTAATGTTTCAATCTTTCAACATATCCACCTCACCATGATCATCACCCTTTATATAAGATCATCTGTCGGTATGAGTTGTAAATTTAAATAGGATTTTGAATTTTCTACTATTGAGCGGGCCAATGTTTTTATTGGGGAACTAAAATTGGATAAAAAATGTAGTAATATTTACAATTATTTTTTTCAATGTGTGTTGATGGTTAGAATGTTTTTGATAGTTTCTAAGTGCATCCTGAAGGATTGAGGCCTAGATTTTATGTTTTGAAAAAGTGCATCATAGGGAACATGGCTAGTACTAACCATGCAGCCTAACTATGTGGCCAGTATTAAATAGCTACACTACTTGTAATACTATACAAAAGCCTATAAAAATTATCCTCTACAATAAAATAAAAGAAATCCCCATGGAAGGTACACATTCTAAATAATTGTGAACCATTACCATATAGTGTGGGTGTGCCTTAGATAGTGGGGGAACACAGTTGGTGCATGGTTTAGCCAATCATGTTGCCAAACCATCTATCTCATTGAATTAAAAAAAAATTCATTCTTCTTTATTAATATTTAATGAGGTCTGGCCCCTATTTCACCCCATTTTCCCTCGAGCATGTCACTTCCAATCCCCAATCCTTCCATATTAAAATCCCTTCCAGGGGGTATTCGGTGGCCTTCCTAATGATTTTGGGAAATGGTTTATCCTCCTGTATCCTCCCATAACATTCTCCTATATTCATTTTTAATTGAATATCACTTGTTATGGATTTGGATCTAATTATACTATATCATTCTTGAATCATCAGTGATGTGTTTTTTTATCTTCCTAAAACGAGGGGGACTTAAGAGGTTATCTTCTCTTTTCCATATGATGTTTCGTTATGGTATTTCACCATGGTGAACACTACAAAAAATTATTTATTAAATTAAATTTCATGAGTAATATAATTGATCTAATTTCATAAAACTTATGAGTGGTTTTAGGATTTGGATGTGTCCTAGGTTATTGGAAAGCATTTTCTCATGGTTCCAATATGATAGGATCAGTATGTGAGGTTTTGGACCTTATACCTTTATAAATTAAATTAATTATTTGTTTAAATTTTTTTAATATTAATTAAAAAATAAAAATTTAATTATAATTAATTTATTTTTGGTGGTTTGGTTGTGATATGTGACCCTGTTTGTCTCGGGTGAGATTGGAAAGGCATTGGGAACTTCTAATGGCCATATGAACGTAAATGAAAAGTTCCATATAAGGTTGTTAGTTTTACATTCCTTCCCTATGTTATTTGTGAATGTTTATTGTGGAATGTGAATTCTTAGGATCTACCTTGAGGGTGATTCCCTATACTAATTTATTTCATTGGAATGTTGATTTAAATTAAATTGGACAGTTATAATGGATGGACGATGGGGATCACAAATAACCCTTATATAAAAGCATGATACCTTGTCCCCTGATGGCCAATGTTGATACCCATGAGATACTGAGTAGTCACCAAACCTATTAGGAGGTGTTTCTAGACCTATACGGGCATTCCAACAATTGTGTAGGTCTAGGTGGATAGACCACAGGCAGAACGAGGTTAGTTTGGGAGAGTGGACCATCCTAAAGTGACCATGAGTACCAAGAGGGTCCATGAGCCATCTTCTAATGACTCTATATAGCTATAATGGAAAATACACCATATAAATGATTCCATGATTCATGATATCCAAATGATTCAAGTGTTAGCCTAGGAATTTCACTCATACTAAAGACCCATATGAGGTTGACTATGTTGTACCAAAACCAAAGGAAGCCAATGGGTTCCCCAAAGATGGACTAACCTTTAGTTGGTACGTATGGATAACGGTTTACCTTAATATATGAGATTATTATCATGTCCACCAAGGCTTAAAATATAATTTTATGGGTTCAGTCGTTTTTCCTACCATCTAACATCAAGATAAGTATAAAACTCTTAATATATAAAATTATAATTATCTAAACATAGAAAATGATAAATGAATTGGTAATGTTCCACCCTTAACTACATCTATGGGCATGTGTCAAGGTAACATAGTAACTCGCCCTACCTATACTCTAAATTGGATATCAATTAAACATGAAACCTAAATGTAATAAATTAATATGATGTCTACAGTTGACTACAATTTCATGTTTTATTTTAAAAAATTATTTCTTCTAGATCCTTAGAGTCCGAGTGAGATCAGGATACAATATTTAATTTTTTTATCAGATTGACTAGTGTTGAGGGATTACTCCTTGTATCAAGAAAAAAGGGGAAATTTTTTAGTGCATCTTGGAAAAACATCATAGTTAGTATATCAACTAGGATGCCTAGATCTTTATGACCAAGGTGATAAAATAGGTTGTCTGGTGTCCACATTTCCACCTATAAATGGATTCTAGAGACATCCCAAAAGATTATGATGATCTACTTGATTGATATTTGGGATAATCCTCATGATCGAGTGGATTCACTATGATTTCATTTCCAAGAGCTGTTTGAGAATATGCTTTTAATATAGTGATTTTGGGATGTTGGGTTATCATCTCACATCATGATGGTAATACATACATATTTCATAAGGGTTATCCCCCATAGGATTTAATTACTTTTCTAAATTTATTGATTGCATACATATTGAGACATGGGAATCTGACATAAGACTATAATAGTGAAGGTCGAGCCATTATCTGGGTTTCTCTATATACCCATAGCTTGAGTTACCCGAATGGCCCAAATGCCTTCATTTTTATTGATATTTAATAAAAAAACCCTTTCAAGAGATTAAGAGGAACCCTTACCAGGCCCATAGGCGGAATGATTTTATGGCCCGTAGGCATAGGAGATTACATGACATGATGGTCTTAGGGAATTCAACCAGACAATCTACAAGGAACTGCTACTCCCCAGCATCTGCATCATGATAGTAGCTCTCCACCTTCGCATGTCCATTTGGATAGGTCTCTCGTGCAAGCACATGATGATATCAATGGCATAACCATACCCTCTCATTCATAAAAATCCATTTGGCACTGCTCTGGTGAGTGAACATGCTCTGAATCCCCTTCTGGTGATGCTCCTTTTTTTGTATTATGTTTGGGGAAACTACATGTGGCCTGAAGGCCTTGAGGTGGCCCGAAGGCCTTAATGGTGGCCCGAAAGCCCTACTGACCCGAATGACTAGGTGTATCAAAAGCCTGAAGGACTCCAAGCCCAAACCGGTGGCCCAAGTTGAATTGTTCCATCTTCTACAGTACCAAATAGTACTTACTACAGTAACCTCACAATGTACAAGTCTGCTACAGTACATGTATAGTGTACATTACTGCAACAGTTTCTCTACAGTGCCTACTGTAGTACTGCAACAGTAGTCCAAAAATATGCCTCTACCTAGTTTTTAACCTGGGTCTTGTGGATACACATAAGGATACCTCACCAACTAGGTTGAGCCTCATGTGCTCATAGCATGAGTTACATTCTTAGGTTTCTTGGGATCCAACTCAATTCCTTATTTCTAGAATTTCCAACTGATTCCTGAAATGTTACGTTATATTTAGTAGATACTAGTATTGGTGAACACCATGGCTAGGAATATTATCCCCTTATGGTTAATTATCTTCATTAATTATAATATAGTGTTATACATAGAATTTATGTTCATACCAAGGTATTCATCATGCCCTAGGTATGAAAATTTTAACAACCCAGACCCAGATGCCACTGAAAGGTTCTCTGAGCTTAGTTTTCCTCATGGCATCAAGCACATCATCCCAAATGCCAGAGGCTACTGAATAGCATTGAGGTCTTAGGGTGTGTCTATAGGGAAACTATTCCCTATTATCATAGTGTAAATCAATGATAGAAATAATACAATCAATATGGGAAGACATAAATCAATCAGAAAACATATAAGCAATAAAAATAGATAAAAAATTAAAAATGTAATTTCATATACAATTTTGATCATGTCATGTATCTACAAAATAACCAAAATACGTATGCATTAGTAAAAAATAATGCATGTACAAAAATACTAAAAATACCAAAAAAACATCATCTCCCAATTGCACCACGAGCCTCATATCAGTCTCATGCTCTCTTTCTCCTAAGTAGTCATCATAGACCTGTTTTAGGTAGTTTTCCCATATTCATACCTGAAATCATATATTCTATACAGGTACTCATTGGTGGACTGAATAACATATGAGATACAATACACATAGGCAACCTCCAAACGGTCTAATGTCATCTTGTCAGTGAATATATAATAATAATAATAATAATAATAATAATAATAATAATACTGTGTAGTTTGTGATAGAACATGTATGGATGTACTGAATGTAAACCACAAATAAATGTCTAATTTCCCATAAACACCCTTCCTCTTCTACCTTCATCAGTCTTATTTATAATTTCTATGAATGAATAGTCAATCATGTATCAATTTATAATCAAGCTCATTTAAATAATAAACCTCTTTTAGTAAATAAGTATTGAGACCTCTCATTTAGCCTAGTGTCTCCCATAAATATATGTGATCAAGAGATTCCTGAGTAGGCCACGTATAATGTGTAGGAAAAAGAGTGAATCCAAGCTTGTTCTTTGGCTTGGCAGAAAAATTGTATAAATCAATTTATTAATTAATCAATTAAGAACCTGATCCCATCCCTGGAATTCCTTATTTTGAATTAAGGTATCACTCTAGGAATATAATGAATAAAACACCTTATAATCACATCTATAGTGATCCATATAAGAACCCAGGTATCCCTCTAGGTGGGGTATAACTTCTTTATGATTGAGTTAATCCTTGGAGGTCCACTAAGGGAGCCTAAGTGTCCCCCATGGCATATATAATCAAATTACCTCTAAGTTTGTCTTTGGGAGTCCATATGGAGTCTATGTATCAGTCGAACATATAATATTCCTCCCCCATGAGTACATATTTGGATGTTATCTAGGGATTCCAAGTGTCAACCATGCCTAAGATACTTAGTATCCAAATGAGTCTATCCATGGAATTTCTATATAAACCCTTGTGTCACACAAGGAATATAAACATACAATCAATATAATTTAACTAAAAGAAAGTTCATCACCATGGTCATTTCATTTATACCTCACCTAAAATGGTGGAACATGTCATGGGATAAGCATAGAAGGGTTATCCTCTTTATTATCTCACGCAGGTATTATCAATATTTGAAGAAACTCATGATTAATAAGAAATTACATGGAAAGATCCTATATTAATAATCATCCCAATCCCTTTCATTAATCAATTCAAATGTAATTGAAAATTAATAAACTCAATTTGTGATTTAACATCCCATTGAAAGTGGTAAATGGAACACATAAAATTAATCAATTCATAAGCCACCCACAGGGGTCCATTTAATTAAACAACACACCCAAGGGTGGTTATAATTAATGTTCCATGACATTTAATCATTTATAAAAATGTCTTATTAATCACTAAGATCATACAAATCCATTTCAATCAAGTAATACATTCCATTTCAAGGGATATGCTCCTAAAATTGGGTACATAATACAATGAAATATATATATATATATAAACACTCCAATATTAGGGGAAAATCACGAGACCACCTTCCCTAGGCTGTGAAAGTGTTCTCATCCAGTATAATCTCCATATACAACTCATATAGGGATAAAACCAAAGAATGGATGATGAACCTAGAAATTGAGCATATTTTTATTCACCTAAATAGGAAACCCGATACCATGAAAAATGAATAATGGATAACAAGAAATTGAGTACTCACTAATATGCATCCAATGAGATTTATGGTTCTTAATTCCCAAATCATATAGAGGAGAGGGATGAAAAGATATGAAATAGCTTTAAATATGAGATCCCACGATGATGGTTTATCCAATGAAGAATAAATGAAACCAGGGTTAAAGTTAGAAACATTAAAAGAGTGCTTTGGTAATTTTACCCCAAAAAACTTTGTCACACTGTTTGGCTGTGTGGATGGAAAAACTGTGTGCCAACCATATGCCCATTGTAATAAAGAGGGAAACCTCACATGGTTATTGTGCATGGTTTTCTAAACTGTGCAAAAAATGTGTCTCATCCCACTATCAAAAACAATTGAGAGTGTCGTAGGATAGTGCACATCCATCATTATGGTTTCTTCTAACCATGAGGTATCCTTTGTCCCACTTTCTAGCCATGTGTGGTTAGAAGTAACCATGTGACCTTCCCCACATGATTTTTATTAACCATGTGGAATGCCATATTCTACATAAAAGATGGGTTTTGGGCTCCAAACAAGCCTCATACACTCCTAATGGATCCATGATCATTAGGGAATTCACATTAGTTCATATTTAAGAATTTAAACTAAAAATTTATTGAAGGAAAAGATTCCATACCATAAGAAAGCATGTGTTTCTTACAAACTCCCCCCCCAAGAAATTCATCCAAAAATATCCCTTTAATGGGTGGTAGAGAAAAATATCATAATAACTTTGGGAACTATTCTTGTATATTGGTCTCCTACACCTTATTCCTTTCATATACAAGATTGTGATGCAATAACACCTATACTAGATAAACTAACTTTCCTTAAAGAACCTTTATGATATGATCCACAATATGAATTTGATTCTCTTTAAATGATGAATCTACCTTTAACTCAACCTCATCAGGATAAAAAACATGAGATGATTCAAAATGAAAATGCCACAACTGAGATACATGGAAGATGTCGTGCATGGCCTGATACCTCTAGTGTAATTGAAACTGATAGTCTACCAGCCGACTCTCTCCAAAATGTCAAATGGCCTAGAAAATAGTGGTAAAATTTTATTATGTCTCATGATACTCCTCTGTAAAAGCCTCACTGAAAAATGTAAAAATAGATTATCACCAACTTTGGAATGTAGAGTTAATCCATGGAGATTGGTGTAATATTTCTATCGAGATTGTGATATAGCCATCTTCTTCTTATTAAAATAAACCTTTAATGTGGTCTTTTTTTGAGATAATACAGATATCATTAATGAAGAAGATCATCAGACGTACATATTCAAAGCCACGAAGGGAAATTGTCTCGCCAGAGCTGGTTGGCATCGAACGGGATTGATGCCGCCAACTGATGGGCCGCATTGTTTCTTTCCCTTTTGGTAAAGGAAAAGGTGTAGAATGAAAAGCATTGGCGGAGCGATAGAATTCTCCAGATGATGAGGCCAAAATACTGGAGTCTTCTGTCATTGTGTTTAATGGCATCGATCACGGTGAGGCAATTAGACTCCATGTTGATATCAAGACATCCATGTTCCCTAGCCAGAATCATACCTACCAGGATAACATTATCCTCAGCTACGACAAGTTCCCAAAAGAGATTATGTGATTCATATTTTGCAACAATTACTTTCCCCAGATGATTTTGGGCCAGGAGGCCGAGGGAGACAAATCCATACTTGGGGAGAGATGCGTCCAAGTTGATCTTAAGAGCTACAGCCATTGGGGTGTACCAAAGAGGAGGACAGGAGGGAGGATTACCTAGCATGTGATGTCTGTTGTCGTGTTTCCAGCCCTCAATCCATGAAGTGGCCCGTTCAGTCTAGAATTCATGAGGTTTATGAACGTGATGGAAAACAACATCGTTACGTCGTACCTAGATGATCCAGGCCAGGGTACAAAGTGGGCCTGCATTATCCAATGAGAGAGAGGAGAACCAATGCATCAGGAGAGCGGGAAGGTTAAAAACCATGGCCAGAGATGCATCTGGAGCCAGGCCCCATTTCTTCCAAATTTCCTTAGCTCGAGGGCATTGAATGATAGCGTGCAAAAGGGTCTCTAAGATATTCAGTCAGAAAGGGAAGGCAACAGCACTGGACATATCTCGGTAGACGAGAAGGCTCGTGGTAGGGAGGGTGTCTGTGAACACCTGCCACCCGAAGTGGCGTATTTTTTGGGGGAAATTGAGCTTCCAGAGTGATTTCTATGGTCCCTCCTTCCGGTCAACTGGCTGGTTTCCAAGAGAAAGTCTGTAATAGGATCTCACCATGCAATCGCCCGATAGGTCATTCCTTCAGAAGAGATGGTCAGGTCATACGTCTAGGATCCAGGGGATTCTTAATATAAGTCTTTGGTCTCTTTCATTAAATCATTCCTGAATCTTATCCAAGCACCACCTCGTCCCTTGGTCAGAATGGCGACACCTGACAGTGGCGTTTTCAATGCCTGGTTGGGCATGGGAGGTAGCCCACATACCTTCCGAATCAATCAGCTAGGGATCGTTCCAGATATTGACAGATGAGCCATCCCCAATCCACCAGCCCATCCCTTTTTCTAGGGGATTTCGGGCCCCCCAAATGCTTCTCCAAAGGAAGCTAGGACGAGGGCCAAGAGATGAAGCATGGAAGTCCGTGTGGGGAAAGTACTTAGCTCGTAGAACCCGCACACAGAGAGATGATGGGCGGTTAATAAGGCTCCATCCTTGCTTGTCCAACAGTGTGTCATTGAAGAGAAGGAGAATACGGAATACCATCCCTCCCTCCGACTTGGGTATGCAAAGTTTCTCATAGGCCATCCAATGGGGTCTATTCATTCCATCATTTTTCCCCCACCAGAAGTTGGTCGTACGTGAGTGGATCTGGTTGACAATGGTCACTGGGAGCTTAAATAGGGACATAAAATATCTAGGGATAGACTAAATGACATCTTTAATGAGGGTCTCTTTGCTTGCATTTGAAATTCTTTTTGGGGTCCATCCTTGAATTTTCTTCTCAATCCTATCCATCAGAGATGTGAATATTTCTTTTTTGGACCGGCCTATATTCGTGGGTAGCCTGAGATACTTTTGGTTTATTTTAAACCATATGTATACCAACTGCTACGCTGAGTTCATATCTCTTGGACCAAGGTACCCCTTTACTAAAAGAGATTTCTGATTTCCCAGGATTGATTGACTGACTAGACGCACTCTCGTACCAGTGGATCGCTTGGCCGATCACATAGCATTCATTAATAGTTGCTCTGGAGAAGAGGAGGAAATCATCGACGAAAAAGAGATTCCACACTAGTGGACTTACATGGAATACCTTTTCCCCATGATTAGATTTAGCTGATGCAGCCCTGGAAATAAGGTTATAAAAAACATCAGCCACCAAGATGAGGAGAAAATGGGAGAGGGGATCTCCCTTACGAAGGCATCGGGATGGAATGAATCTACGATTGTTCTCCCCATTGACCTAGATTCTGAAGGAGACGGTCAAGATTCATTGCATGACCATATTTTTTCACTTATTGTAGAAACCCATTTTCAGCATCACGACTTTGAGGAAGTGCCATTCCAGCTTATTTTAGGCCTTGGACATATCCAGTTTTCAGGTCATGGTTCCTCTTTTTGCGGTGGAGCATGTTTTCATAGAGTGAAACACATCATGGGCCACAATTACGTTATCAGTGATTAGCCACTTGGCCAAGAAGGTCCTCTAGTTTTCCGAGATAATGTCAGATAACCACGGTCACAGCCGGTTAACAAGGATCTTTGAGATGATCTTGTACGAGACATTGCATAGGCTAATAGGCCTGAATTCAGGGACCGCTATGGGTTTCTTGATTTTGGGAATGAGGGCGAGGATAGTTTCATTGATGGAGGAAATGCTTGTTCTCCCAGCCCAAATATTCCTTATCATTTTTCATATGTCGGGACTGATGATGTGCCGATATTGCTTAAAAAATAGTGCGTGGAACCCATCTGGTCCCGGGTCTTTAGTGGGGTGAATCTGTTTCAGAGCCATGAAAATCTCTTCATCTGTCACATCTTTGGTGAGATACCAATTGATCTCATCGGTGATCACTGGTTGGATACATTCTTCCACTTCTGTAGAAATGCTAGGGGTTCCTATATTGAAGTGGTTCTGGAAGTAGCGTGTCAAAGTTTCGTGATTTCCACAAGTGTCAGAGACTATGCTCCCATCTAGTTGTGTGATGCAATTGATAGAGTTTTTCTGGCACCTCGCTGAAGCTTTCTGGTGAAAGTACCTGGTATTTGCATCCCCTTCTGTGATTTGGGTATCCCGTGCCAGCATAGCCCAGATGCTTGCCCTAAGGCGTAGGGTCGCATCTAGATCTCTTTACATGGCACCAATCAAAGCATGATTGAAAATGGATGGGGGTTGCTTGAGTAGGTTGTGATGTTTCTTTTCAAGGAAATCACAGTGACTCTCCAGATGAAGGAATTTCTTATTGCTCCATGACCTCCGGTCAGAGGTGAACTGTTGGAGGTTAAGGCCAACATCTTCATGAGAAATGTTCCAGCTTGATCGGAAAACCTCTTCGCATTCCTGCTCCTTTGACCAGAATCTTTCAAATATGAAGGGTCTACTAGGTTATTTGTTGCGGTCTCCTTGAGTGAAGTTAATGAAGACTGGGCAGTGTTCTGAACAGTTGAGCATTATGTGGCTGATGTGGAACATTCTAAAGAGTTTCATCCAATCTATTGAGCCTATAAATCTATCAAGTCGTTTAGCAATACGTGTGCCCTCCGTATTACCTGGGAACCATGTGAAGGGATTGCCCGTATATCCCAGATCGACCAGGTCCTCCCCAGTGACCGCATCCTTAAAATTTGACATTGACGGAGGATGTAGTATGTTTCCTCCTCTTTTTTCCCTGTGGAAAATAATCTCATTGAAGTACCCACCAAAGAGAATAGGGCTTCGGATCACGTGACGAAGCTTGCAGAGAAGGTCCCAGGATTTCCCCTTCTCATTGTGAGACGACCATCCATAGAATCCACCAAAGGTCCATGGAGCGTTGTGGTCTGCTTGTATAGTTGTAGCCATGTGGTGCGAGGAGAAGGACAAAATCTTGACGTCGAAATGATCCTTCAATAGGAGACAGAGTCCCCGAGAGTGGCCTAGTCTGGACACCGGGAGACAGCCTTTGAAGACGCATTTTGGAGAAATGCTAGTGGTGTCCTTTTTTTCCAGTATGGTTTCGGATAGGAAAAACATATTAGGGAGAATTTTGGCGCAATTGCGCTGGAGCATGCGAACAGTTCCTGGGTTTCCAAGACCACGATAGTTTGAGCATAAGACAATCATTGATCTAGTTGAGGATGGGTCGCACCCACCTCCGCCTTTGAGTTCTCGGAACGTTTTTTCCAGCTATCATTTTTCGTCTCTTTGGGGAGTTCCCCATTGTCTAGAATGTTTCACTTCGTCTTTTCATATCCCTAGGTTTAGGTTCCTCTATTTTACCATCACTAACTTCATGTTGCACCATTTTCCAGGATCGATGTGTGATTGGGCCTGGTGGTGAAGCTCATGTCTTTCCATCTTTATCTTGTGTTAGGGTGTCTACCATGTTTATTTCTGGGTTAGGGTCAGGATCTAGTTGTTCAGTGTGCATCTTCTTTGGTCTCACTCTTTGTTCTGCAAGACCTTTTAGTGAATTTGTTAGCTCTGTAAGTGTTGAGCTAGTGTCCTTCGGGGGGAAGGATAGATGTTATTTTTCCTCTGATTGATTGATCCCTCTTTAGGGAATTATGGGGGTCCAAGTAGGATGGTCTTTTGCTGTTCAGTTCCCGCCTATCTTGTGTGGGCCACTGTGAGACGTTCGTGATCCTTTTGTTTTTCCGATTCAGGGATGAAGACATATCTGGTCATTTTGGCCCAGAGCCATGGTCTATATTGTAGAATGATATTGTCGGATCCCGTCTCTTTCTTTGAGACACATGCTCTTTCTAGATGGCCGAGACGTACACAATAGAAGCAAAAGATTGGGAGTTTATCGAATTCGAATGAAATCTAGTTTTCTATGTCATCGATTTTCTAGAACATTCCCCTCATTAGCGGCTCTGAAACTTTAATTTTGGCTCTAATTCGAACCTCAGGTCCCCATTGGATAGGGTCCGATCAGTCCCATTCAATTAATTGGCCAATTCTTCCCCCAATTTCTCTCATAACATGTTCCGTTCGTGCATGGAGAGGGATTCATATGATCCATATCCAGAAAGGGGAGCGGGTTAGCTTAATGTTCTAGATATCATCCCCCCTCTAAATTCTTCCATGAGGAGAAGATGATTGTAAAATGACCACGGCCTGCCTTTCAGGATTTTATCTCTATCCCTTTCGTTGAAGAACTCGATGACAATGCGATTGTTCCCCGCTTCTCGAATGGCCACTCCATATTCCAATCTCCATAGATTCTGGAGGGTGTTTTTAAGTGCCCCCTGGTTGACTGAAATATTTTCCACAAACCATCCAACAACCAGCATGGACATGCGTTTTTCTAGGAGTGTATCTTCATTTCTCCGAGTCTCGATAGTCGCTTTCTCTTTATCCGTCAGGGACATTCTCTTCCAGAGGTTCACAATATCCACCTCCATTGTAAAGTGCACGTGGGATGGGGAAGAGCTCCAAAGAGGCCCGGTGATCCGCACACCTTGGGTTAACACGTAAAAATCAGTTTCCACAAATGGCCAAGCCATGAACCCCACTCTGTGGCCTCTTTCCAGTGGCAACGTGGGAAAATCCTTGGTGGAGAGTCTTCCGCTGAGAGGCTCCGTAGTAAAGGCTCCATGGTAAAGGCTCCGCGAACCTCTCTCACTTTCCACAAGAACTCCATGAAGCAAAATCACCTACGCGGAATGGTTCACCATGGCTGGGTCTTTCGGTTTCACTTCACGAGACAGCCACAACCTTTGCAGCAGGAAATACCTTTGCTCCCAGGGCCTCCGCGAACCCATTTTTCTTCACACCACTCTCCGCGAAGCACTTCGGCCACCGCAAACCAGTTTCTTTCACACCCCTCTCCGTGAAGCCCAATGGCCACCACGAACCAAAATTCTTCACACCACTCTCTGCAAGGCACTTCGGCCACCGCGGGGTGGTTCAGCCACTGGAATCTTCATAGCCTCCCGTCTCGGCTGGGTCTTCGTTGTTCGGTAACCACACTCAATGAAGGAATCACAGTCGATTCCAGGATCACAACGAACCAGAAAACATCACATGGATCCCTATGCAGAAAATCAACCTCCGTACTTCGTGAAGCAGAAGTGAGAATCAGTCCGAGCCCTCGAGGTCTGGGATTCCAGACGGTCGATCAAATCCAAAAACTTCATGATGATGAATGAGAGAAGGATGTGATGGGTTTAAAAGCCAAGAAAACTTGACCCTGATCCCTCTGAAAACCTGTTATCCCACGAGGAGGGAAAAGCCCGCCGCCCACAGGTCACCGTCGATCTTCATGGAACAGGGAGAATATGAAAAAGAGGGAAAAGTGCTTCCTCGAGCTATAGGATTTGAATCAAGACAAAGAGTACTCGATCTTGATTTTGGAATGGGGGTTTGAGATTTGAGACCCGGACCGCCCTCTCTATCCCAGATCTGGCACAGGCGTAGGAAGACGACAATGGGAAAAAAACTGGGTGACATTGAAGACCTGGATCTGGGTCACAGGGGATTCAGGAAACGTCAAACAACGGGAAACCCACGACCCTATCTCCAGTTCCGAAGGAGGTGAGGAAAGCTAAGAGGGGAAGTGTGATGCATAGAGGAAGATGGATCCATCGTAAGCCGATCGGCCGGAGGAACTCAAACCCTAGGAAATCCTAGGAGAAAACTCTCTCAAGCGGGAGAGACTAGATCAGGGTGTTATTAATTTAACCTTTAATGTGGTCTCCTAAATGAGATGAGGTCCAAGAATACTACCTCTCCTACCTCAGACAACCATGGGGGTTATCGACATAGCCTATAGTAAAAATCATCAAAATTCTCCATATTTATATTATATTGAATTCTATTGTCGTAGGTGAATTTAACCAGGGGTATATTCCTCTCCTAATAGCCCCAAAAATCTATAACCCATGGATGTATCATGTCCTCAAGAACTTGTATAATTTTCTCTAACAAGACATTGGTTTGAGGGTGGTTTGTTGTGATCAGAATAACCGATCTATCCAATACCCTCTACAACCCCTTCTAGAACAATAAATTAAACTAGGCATTCATTTCTAAAACGATAGTATGAGGGACATGTGAATTCATACTATCTCATGGATATACAATCAAAAAATATCTTATACTGAATTACTATCCATGATAGGTATAAAATGTGAAACCATTTTTATCCTTTCAAAAAAAACACCAACGGTGTCATTTCCACTTGGTGAGCTTGATAATCTAGTCAAAAAATGCATCGTGACATCAAAAAAAATCACATAGTGAATCTGAAGATTCTGTAAAAGTCTGGTCAATTGCTGGTGTTTTACCTTCACCTACTAACAGGTGGAATATCTCATGAAAAAACCATCTACATCTCTTTTAATACCCGGTCCCTGTTATTAGAGATGTAAATCTGGATACAACTTGGTGGTTATTGGGTTCACTTCCAAATATGAATCATGAAAATCTCACATCATCTCCTCATGCAAGTCAATTTAAAACCATATGGGACCATGTACAGGAAGATTTTCATCCTCACCTATGGTCCAACTAGAAGGGTTCTCACCTTACACAATCTCTTATAGAAATAATTCATTATCATCCAATAGATGTCTCATCCTCACTTTATCTATAAGGTTTTATGTCAAATATAAGGATAAAATAAAATTCTTCCCTTGACTATCATGCACCTTCAAGTGCATCTTATAGAAAAATACATAAGCTTTCACTCGATACTGGTCTATTGAACTACATGTATCTGAGTCCTCCAACTCAATGCATCTTCCACTGCATTTCCTTTTCCATGTGTATAAGCAATCTCAATGTATAATGACTGAAGGTATTCAACCAACCATCACTTCCTCGAATTCATATCACACTGTTAAAATATTTATTTAAGGATTTTTTGTTCTATGAACACCACAAAATGCTCTCCAAGTAATTAATGTATATAACAGTGCAATGCATAAAAATGCAGCTATCTCAAGATTGGGCATGGGGTAATTTTTCTTGTGTGGCCTCATCTATCATGACTTTTTTGTGATGAATCTATCCGTCTAAATAAGAATTACTCTTAGGTCGATACCTGATACATCATAATGAATAGTGTAACTCTTGAATGGATCTGTAGAAATCATTTTCAGTGCTGAATTAAATATCCCTTTCTACTCCTAAAAGGATACCTCATATGTATCAAACCATAGCAACTTAAATCCCATATTAATCAATTCTATAAACAAAACTACTAGGTGTGAGAAGTCCTGTATGAAACTCCTAAAATATATAACCATCCCCATGAAACTCTATATCTCAATGACCTTCTGAGGATGCTTCTAGGAAACTATTGCTATCACCTTCTCTAGGTCAACTGATACTCTTTTATCCAAGATAGTTTGACCCATGAAAGAAATCAAATCCATCTAGTAGTGGCACTTTTTTATTATAGCATATAACAAATTATCTTTGAGTGTATCTAATATGATATCATGTTATTTGTCATGGACATACTAAGTGTGAGAATAAACTAAGATATCATCCATGAATACCATGAAAAATAATTCTGGATAAGGATGGGAAACTCGTTTCATCTGTGCCATGAAAACCATTGGTGCGTTTGTGATACTGAAAGACATAACCAAATGCTCATAAAGACCATACCTTCTTGAAAAGGATTTGGGGGACATTTATGATGGTCTAACATGCACCTGATGATTACTCGGTCTCAAATAAATCATCAAGAGAACTAGATATCTTCATATAGAGATGAATAGATTATCTATTTGTAGTATAGGATACTAGTTTTTAACTTTCATTCGGTTCAATTTCCTTTAAAACACCAATATCATAAGTTTACCATGTTCCTTTTTCTGAAAAAGTATTTGTGAACCCCATAGAGAAGTATTGGGTCCGATAAACCACTATTGCTATAAATCCACAAGATTTCTCTTGAGATCATTTATCTCAGTAGTATCCATCCTATAAGGATGTATAGATACTAGTTTATATCTTGGAACTAGCATGGTAGAGAACATTAACTCTCTCACTGAAGGTAATCCTGAAAATGCATTCGTGAAAACATCCATGAAATGATCAAGCACTCAAAGGAAATCTACTAGACGTGTTACCTAATAATCCAAATATAAACTCTCAATATAGGTTTTCATTCCACCAATACCATGATGCCTAGTTAAATCTTGGATCATCTAGACATCCCATTCACCCTTGTGAATAAACTCTCAACCCTCCAACAATGTGAAGGTCACCCTTAGACAATAGGAATCAATGAAATCATGATATATACCAATAATTCCTTCCCAAGAATGATTTAAAAACCAATAATCTTGTGTAAAAATAGATCCCATATGAACTAAAACCCTCCAATATCAAGGGGAACTCCTTACACTGATGTACATCCTCTATTCCAATATGCAATGGAGTATCGAGCATCATAAAGTCATTATCACGTTGAACACTAAAACTAATGCTCTCTACAATAGGCATATATATAAATCTATAGGAATCTATTATATCAAAAAAGAATTATACTAATGTATAGGATACTAAGTTATTACCTCTCATAGAAGAAGGTTCTAGATTCTTCTCCTTAGGTTTCGGTTGCAATGGGTATATCTAGCCTAATATTTGGACCTGTGATACAACCTTGATACCTTGAGCAGATCCAATCTACGTTTTCTACAAATCCAGGGAAGGACTACCATGGCCACGACCACTGCCTTGGCTTGAGAGACCATCTATAATCTAGCTCCCAACTTTATGAGAATATTCTGACCCCACTCCTAGACAAGGAGTTGGTCAATACCCTTTATCACTATTTTTTGGGGGAAAAGTGGTGAAATATTATTCTAGATGACCCATCTTTCCACAGGATCTTCACTCTAATGGGTCCCTCATGAAATGGGTCCTGTATGTCCCGGTCTACCATGCTACTAAAGCCTCACCTAGATTCCTGATTATGTTTTATGGATACTAATATCACCACATGGAAGATACAGATTACGCATCCTAATAGAGTTATATGTAGCACCAGATGTAGGTGTCGAACTATCGTGTCTCTCACCATGATCCTCCTCTGGTTATTCTCTATGATATGTGTCTGATTCAGTATTCTGTAAATGGTATTCTGCCAAAATTAACTAACCTATGATCAAATTTCGTACCTGAGACCATCCTATAATCATTAGTCTTTGATAACTCATTACCCATCCAAATTGGTGTGAAGTGTTGGAGCTCTGTAAAATTGGCTGAATAATCCTTAATTGATAATTTTCTATGCCCCAATTACATAAAATCTCGAGTACTATCATCTTTCAACATCTCAAAATATAATTAATTATATAAATATGTATGAAAATCCTTCCAATACATCTCTCAAGAATGATCCATCTGAGTAATAACATCCCACCATCTCTTGGAAGCATCACAAAGCATATAACTAGTGATCTTTACTCTACTCTTGGAAGGTGTTATGAGAATATCAAAGATATAAAGCATGTCCTCTATAAATGAATCTATATCGTGTGGTCTTCTGTCCCCTAAAAAATTTGGTGTATGATGCTTTTTTAACTCACACGTAAACTCTTCCATAGTTGAGGTAGGTCACAATGCTCCCAAAATGGTCTACATAAATTATATAAATCACTCATGGAACTCTACATTGAAATATTTGTCAAGTACAATCATTGGTTCCTTAGCTATAACTACTAGAGGATATATTGGTATCCCATGGCCCATCACCACTAGATCATGATTGTTTCCACCCTCCTAGTGTAAGACTTTAGGTTTTCATGGTGGCATGTCTCTATAATTCAAAACACGTGCCTCAAAAAATAATGTTATAAAAGTCCATATCTAAAATCACAGATATTAGTATAGGATAGGTAAAGTTCTTCTTATTTAGAAACAAAACCCTCTTATTACTCCTTGAGTTAGGTCTAGGAAACATAAATATTAAATAAAATAACGATATACTGCTTATTTTCCACAACTAAGGCCGGGTATGGGACATGTTCTCTAATGTAAACAATTCCGTTTTTACGTTATTCTCATTTTCAATTTCATTATTTCACGTTTCACATTAAATAGTCGAACCAATTATCTCACCAAATTCTGATCCATAAGGTCCCATACACTACATGAACCAAAATAATGAATCCACCTAATCCACCCCCACACATGTTAAATTTCATGCAACACATGGTTTATGACTCAATGTTCCAAAATTGGATGCTTGTAGTGTGTTTTATGGCCTAATCAAGAAAGAACAGTTTTCGTTATGGAATTCAATCTAATATACAACCATGTTGTCCAATTTCCTACACAAATATGTATCACACAGTAGTTAGTTTAATCATGTCACTTATCATAATTTCATGAAAACATACAATTCATCCTATATGGCATGGCATAATGCACGACCTTTTATTCCTAACAAGTTCCTAAAATGATGCATGAGATAGAATAACTGCATGTCATCACGTTGAAAAATAATATAACCTAAAATTATTTCAATATTAACAACAAAATTCAAGTGCATAACCCTATAATGGAATCAAATCAACTATAATAGGAAAAATTTATAAAATAGCAATTCCACATGAGGAAATTTTGATTTTTCCACTACGTAGGATAGTTACTCCTTGGAATAGCTCATTACCAAACTCATATTCCTTTATATCCACCAAAACTATCTCTATGTAGTTATGAAATATTGAAAAAATACCTTTTCTACCACTTTGTAACTTCCAGGACCTATATTCCACTAAAAGATACCTCGATCCTGGTTATCCACATGGCCTCAGGCACATATCTACAAACACCAAAGGATATTGACTAGACAATAGAGTCTAGGGTGTGTCTATGGGGAGACTATTTTCTTTTATCATAGTGTTAAATAGTGGTAACAATCATGTAGTAAATAGTAGAATCAGTAAATCGATCAGAAAATAGACAAACAACAAGAATATATAAATAATTTCAGACGTGATCTCATATAAAATGATGATTATATCATGTGTCTTAAAAACATATGAAACAGATATAAAACACTACAATACAATACATGCACCAAATAAAAAAATACCATAAAGAATTATCACATGATAGCATCACTAGCCTCAGCTCATTCCCATGCTCCACTACTCTTAAGAAATGATAAAACACATCAAGAAGGGTGCTTTCCCTTATCAATACCTACAATCATATAGTGTGTCAGGGTACCCATCAGTGGCCCAAATATGGTGTGAGATACAATCCAAATATGAAACCACTCAATGATCTAACACCATCAAAATAGTGAATATATAATAATAACAATGTTCCAGAAGTAACAGAACATATTAAGATGTACTAAAATTAAAAAACTCATAATGGTTTAGGTTCCCATGGAAACTCCTCCTCTACTACATACAACATTCTTAGCCAAAATTTATTAGAATGAACAGTCAGTACTGAATCAATTTATTATAAAGTTCATTTAATAAATCAGTCTCCATTAATAAATATGTCTTTATACCTAGAACACATCCCAGTGTCTCTCACGTAGATATTTGATCAAGAGATTCCCATGCAGGCCCTCTATATGGTGTTGGATAAATAATGACTTCATGATTGTGATTTAGCTTGGAAAACACATTGTATAAACCTTGTTACTAATTAATCAATTATGAACCTGAGCCCATCCATGTAATTCCTTATTTGGAATCCCGGTATCTCTCTAGGAAAATCATGAACCAAAGACCCCATAATACCATCAATGGTGATCCTCATAAGAACCCAAGTATCACTCTAGGTGTATTATACCATCATCATCATTGAGTTTATCCTAGGCGACCCGCTAAGGGTTCCCAAGTGTCACCCATGGAATATATTATCAACTTCCCCTCAGTCCATCCTTGGAAATCCATAGGGAGTCCTTGTATCACATGATCATATAACAGTTATCCCCCATAAGTCTGTCATTTGAGGTCCTCAAGGGAGTCCAAGTCTCACTCTGGCTTAAGCAAGGTTGTATCCAAATGAGTCTATCCATGGAATTCATATATGAAAACATGCATCACCCATGTCCTATTAGCAACTAATCAATATCATTTAATTAAAACAAATTTCATAACCAAGATCATTTCATTTAAAACTCACCTCATAAGTTGTCACATGTCGTGGGCTAAGATTAAAAGGCTTGTCCTCTTAATTATCTCATGTAGGAATTATCAATATAAGATGTAAATCATTCTTAACAAGCAATTACAAGGAGTGATCCTAGAGTCATGGTCATCCAATTCCCTTTATTTAATCAATTCAATTACAATTGATAATTAATCAATTCAATTCATCATTTAAAATCCCACAGAATGGGGTAAACAGTGCACTTAAAAGTGATCAATTTATAATCCACCAATGGTTGTTTATTTTTCTAAACAACGCATCCAATGTGTGGTTCCAATTTGATATCCTTAAACATTAATCATTTATCAATGGGTATCATTAATCATATATGACATACCTTTCCATTCTAGTCATGTAATACATTTCTTTTCAAGGGAGATGATCGAAAAAGCAGGCAATCAATAGAATAGCTTCAAGGTGGTGATACTAATAAAAATAAAAAATGGATAAAAAGGAATTGAGTAATCACAAATACAAATCCGATGAGACAGATGGATCTCGATTATAATATTTGATGGATGAGAGGGATCAAAATCAATGTAATAGCTTCAAGGAGGTTCTCCTACAATGAAGGTTCATTGAACGGAGAAGAAATATAATAGGGGTCTGATTTATATAAAAAATTAATGTTGATTTTGAAATTTTCCCCAATAATTTGGGTCACAAGGTTTGGAAACACAGTTGGCCAAACAGTGTGCCAACTTTTTTTCGACTTCTGTATGGATTGGAACCTCACATGTTTAGTGGACATGGTTTTCCAAACCATGTGAAAATAATGTCTCATCCTACTTTCAAAAACCCCAATGTGTTTTTAATGTGAATGAACCTCCATACACATGGTTTTTCACACCGTGCGGGCTCCTCCCTCCCACTATCCATCCTAACACAGTTTGAATTAATCATGTCACAAACCCTATATGGTTTTTACTAACCATGTGGAAAGCCTTTTTCTCCCAAAAGGATGGGTTGCAGGATATGAAAAATTCCTCTAACACCCTCTATGGATCCATCACTTCAAAGGTCATTCACATTAGGCAATATTTAATCATGTAAATTGAAAATTGTTTGAATGAAAATATTTAGTACCTCAAGAAAGAACCAGGTTACTACAATAGTGTTTACTTAATTTATATTTAGCATTATATGTTATAAATAAAATTTTCATTTATTAGTTCAAATAAACATACATTTATTTTATTGGATATGTATAGGGACAATGTTGGTGGTTCCCTGATGAGTTTTGTATTGAAACTCGGCTCAGACCACTACAACACCTGAGTACCCGAGCAGAATTACATTTGGTTGTAGGAACAGGTTGGTCTGAGGCATAGGACTGAACAAATGTTATGGATTGGATGTGTACATGGATATTTTTATGTGGTAAATATCAATATGGTAGGTATATCCTTGTAAATTTATTGTTTGTTTCTTTATTTCCTTTTTTATTGTCGGTTCAGTGGGTGATCAGTGTTGTATGTATGACATGGATGTTGAGGCCTCTACTACATTTCATCTATTATCATTTGTAGTTATTTATATACTTCCAATTCAATTTATTACTATTTTTTCTCATGTTTAGTTACATTCCAATTATTTTTCTTACTTTTACATGTGGGAATAATCTCCCCATGGTTTCACCCTAGGCCTTCGCTACTAGTCAGCATCCCATGGTATATGGGGGGTACGCATGAGGCCTTGGGGAAACCCAACCAAGTTACTATTTATAGTAAATTTTGAGCGGTGTGAAAACGTGGTATTATATTATCTACATTAAAATTGTTACACAATTTTGGGATATGTTAGACTGGTGTATTTCAAATGTTTTGAAGCCTCTTATGAGTATCAAATTGGTGTATTGAGAAAACTTGTTCTATTGAGAATTCCATGTTACTGTGGATATGGGGT
Source organism: Viscum album (assembly GCA_963277665.1). NCBI lineage: Eukaryota > Viridiplantae > Streptophyta > Magnoliopsida > Santalales > Viscaceae > Viscum > Viscum album. Next base: position 499,596,405 of record OY728125.1, read on the forward strand.
TGATTTCGTTAGTTTGTGTTGTCATAGTTGAGTATGATTTTATCTTGAGATACACACATATGGTGTGGATAATATGATTTATTGAGGATTTATAGCTCTTGGCCCATTTCCAAGAGGCTAATGATTGATTTTGACTTTTGGTTGATAGAGGAACAGGGTATTTTTTCAGGAATCATATTTGGAATATGGGGTTCACCTATTTTAAACCTTATAGTGTGTGATTTTATTGAAAACTATGTCCAACTATTTAATGTTTCATCAAAAATATAAATGGTATTTATATATAGGTTCTTGGTGTCATTTTTCTCCATTGGACTGCCTTGTTTTTATTCTATTATAACAAACCATGTAGACTACACCATGATGTGACTTGGTGATGGTGATGCCGATATAATTATTTTTTACAAGAGGTGTATAACCCTATAGTAAGTCAGAATACATGTTTAATATCTTGTTAGAAATATTGATTTGTCCCAAAGTGTTTTGATTCCTTCAAGATGGGTCATTAAGGGATCCATGTTAATATGGAAAGCTAATTACCTTCCATTAGACCCCTTGTTGGTGTATACATTTCAGTTTCAGTTAACTAAAATCCCATAACAAACTAAATGGAGTTTTCCCATCTATATTTTTATGATATTTTACATAGTTACCCATCTTAATGGATATCTAGTTTGATTTATACGTGTGATATTCTACTACATGGATGCCTAGTGAGGGTCAATCCATTTTCTATTTATCATATTGACAGCGTAACCCTCCAGGAAGAAGTCCCTTATAAATATTTCTAAAGGGTATTTAGGCCTAATAGGTTTATTCTTGTTGTTTAATTTGTTAAATGTATATGAAACTAGAATCCTCTTTAAGTTAGTTAGTTATCCATGGATTTTAAATAAATGTGTTTTAAATTATAACTTATAGGGTGATTTCCACAATAACATGGAATTAAATACATGTAAAACTGAACCAATGTAGTCATGTTTTGAACCTATTTAGATGATTTTTTACCTCCCTTATAGAGGGATGATATGCCCATTAGATTTTATGTAATAGATGAGGAAAGAACTCTGTTGTTTCTTGTGAATTTTAATTAAAATATATTTTCACATGGGTGTGAATGCCCTATATGTGGGTAGTGGTTGGAATGTTATTCCATCCTATGCAAGAACTCATGAGTGGGCATTTGGGTATGTTGATTACATGGATTGATATGAAATTTTGGATGATTCTCCATAAGAGGTGACCTTAGTGATGGGTTCAACCATTGTGCTAGGTTGATAGATTCAGTATCCCTATTATTAGTCTTCATTGGTATGGCTAGGTGGGTGACCTAGACTCCAAAACTTTTTAATTGAACCCTATTGTGTTGGTGGATGGTTTGATCTAGGTAATCTCATGAAAGTAGTTATACAGTGTCTGTGGAATCTGATAGGGGAAATGATCTTGGTCATACACACATGGGGAGATCAATGCCCAGAATACACTCAATTTCATAGAATATATAGGGTGATAAAATTTATTTTTTATAAATCACCTTGGGCTCTTGGGTATCAACATTTACTTTGATAGGAAGGATTTTCGGGTTCCTGGCCCTATTTACCAGTGAGTGTGATTTTAGAACCACAGACTGATTACAGGTTGACTCTCTGTACAGGAATGGAACAAGGATGTGACTAAGAATGTGGATGAGGATAACACACTTCATACTGTGGATGACCACTAGAAGATCTAGAATGATACTATAATGTGAGAGGTCATTGTTGAATCATGGAACAAGTAAGTTAAAAAATTTAAATATAAGTTAAGGGATGTCATTTCATGTTGAAACTAATTTTTATTACACAATGGCTAGTGTGGCCTTTGTGATGTGTGACTCACATGAGCATGATTCAGGTAATGGAATAAGAAATAGTTAGGAGTGGTCTAAGTGTTGATTATAATTATTGAGATGAATATGATCATGGTGACAAAGAGTATGGGTGAAATAAAGTGTCCCATGATGTGGGTCTTTCATGAATTATTGTAGGTGTTGTGGGGTGGCCAACCTAAGGGTGGACCTTGAAACACAATATTGGGAGACATGGTGTGAGGGTATAGTTGAATTCGAGTATAGATTGGATTGAAATGATAATGGATCAACTAGATTAGTACATATATATCGATAAAATCTTTTATCGAATGTTATGGATTCTGTTTTCATGGTTTGGGAATGGGTTATAAGTGATGTTTACATTAATCCTCGGAATTAGTGAGTTTTATCCATTCTAGTCATTATGGTTGGAAATGGATGGGGTGTGGGCCATAGATATCTTAAATTTTCTCAATAGTATGATGATGAGAATGCACCAAATGTGGGGATGTAGATGGAATTAGCAGGAGAAACTATCTCATAATAAATGTTGTGGATATGGTACTAGTAATTATATGGTCATATTAGCATTCAAATATCAATTGATAAATAGAACATGGTATAGCTGGATTCGATTGGGAATGATAGGTGAAGTATTAAATATGGTATTGTGTGGAGTTTGAGCATGAGCATCTGGTTTGGGACATTTTTTATGTGATCTGATCAGGATTAGATTGATAGTCCATCAGTTTTCATGTTGTGAAACAATAATAGAAATGGACCGTGGGTTGTTAGGCTATGAAATTCAACCATAAGTCAAGTACCCACTTTAGGGAGTCTTCTTCATGATCATGGGATGCCTCTACTAGTGAAGGAAACAATATCAGGTTTTGGTAACACATTAGAGTCTGGAGATTTTTCTTTCTTATAAAGTCAACTAAATGTTTTGTAAACATTTTTCACTCTTTTAAATGGATATCATCGATGAGGAACTACATCGGTCACATATTTTTTGGATATTACAAGTGCACTTCATGAATTGGATGGGGCCTTTCAATGATAGGTTCTCATGCTCATGTTATAAATGGATGATGGTGGAATTCTTGTTTTGAATTGAAATATGGAAACAATAATAGTTCCATTGTATATATGGAGATATTGTATATTAATGGGTGTGTATTGTTTGAAATCATGCTAGGTGAATTTTTGGGGTGAGGGAGGTGTATGTTTATGGTAAATATAGTAGTCTAGGCATCATGTCTTGAAAATGGTCATTGAAACCAAGATCCTATGGTGTATAGAACCATATTCCAATTGATGAATGAGACGTAAAAAATTTATTTCTTAGGTTAAATTGGCTCATCTAAGAATAATATTGATGTTTTGATAGTGGTTATGATTTTCGGTTCGGGTTTTAGTGGTTTAAGCCTTATATGGTCAAAGTGGTGCATGTATGTGCATTGGGAATTCCAAAACATAACATAGTCATTTGAGTGGTTATTCAAGACTGAGGTAGGTCACGATGTTTTTTTTTGACTAAGAAGTACTATTGCGGATGAGAAGTATTATGGTGTAGGCTGTAAAATATTTTATCTGTATGAGTTGAAATTTCATGAAGAATTTGATTTTTAAGCTGTTGAGTGTGTCTAACTTTTTATTAGGTTTCTATAATTAGAGTAAAAATGTTGTAATGTATCAAAATAATTTTTTTACACATAATTTGAGACTAAAAAAGTATTTTCATAGGATCAAGAAGCATCTTGAATGTTCGAGGACTGAAGTTGAAGATAATGAAAAGTACATCCTATGGCACATGGTTAGTTCTAATCATGCGACCTAACCATAAAACCAAGTTTTCATATGAGTATGGATTGTAAAAACATATAGGATCCCCAATAAAACTATGTGAGCCTCTATAATAAACTATATACATACCAAATTGTTGTAAAATAATCTATAAAATAGTTCTCCCTAACCATGTGAGGTGGATGTGCCATGGAAAGTGGGGAATCAAGGATGGTTCATGGTTTGACTAACCATATAGAAAACCCATGCAACTCATTAAAGGATAGAAATTACAGTTTTCCCTCCTTAGATTTTAAGACCCCCCCCCCCCCTCCCACACACTTTCTCCTCATTTTCTCCCTCATGCGAGCCATCCCCCCCCTTCCTTCCCTTATTCAAACCCTTTCAAGAGGGTGTTAAATGGAAAACTTCCTCAACAATTTTAGGCATGACTATTCATCTACTATCCTCCCTTACATTTCTGCTCTCTTTGTTTCTCATTTCCCTTTACATGGTTCAGGATTTTTTTTTGTTTCTACAAAAGCATAGTAGAATATAATACTAGTTATGTGTTTTTTATCTCACATAGGAAGAGGAGAACGGAATATATCTTCTTCACTTCTCCAAATGATTTTTATTGAGTTATGTCATCATAGTAAATTTTAAAATTGTTTAATGATTAAATTAAATATCATGGGATTGTTTTACACTCTTTAATAGTGGTTATGCTCAATTAAAGGTTGGGGATGTATCACAAGTTGTTAATGAGTGTTTGGTCACAGTTTCAGTGAGACAGTATAAGCCAATGAGGTTTTTGGAATTATACCTTTATAAGTAAAATTGATTAATTTTTTATAGCTTGTTGAGATTAATCAATTAATTATAATGTTATTATAATTAATTTATTTCTGGTGGTTTTTTTTAATATAGTACCTCATATGTCAGGGATGATCTTGGATAGGCCTTGGAAACTATTTTTGTACTTTAGAAAATAAATGGAAAAATTAATATGAGGTAGGTGGTCTGTCATATGTACGATAAGCTATTTTTTCATATGTGTGGTGCCATGTTAATGTTAGGTGGAATTGTTTAGGGAAATTCCATATAGTAGTTTATTTCAATGGAATTTTATAATAAAATAAATTTGTTAATTATGATATATAGACACTATGGGTCATGAAAATACCCTATGTGTTAACATAATGCATTATCCCCTGATGGATGAGGCCAAGACCCTTGAGACACCATGTCGCCTCCATATCTCTTTGGAGGTTATGCTAGACACAGTGGGGCATGTCAGCCGTTGTGCAATCCTAGGGGGGCATAACATAGGCTGACCGATACTAGGATAGCTGAGTAGACTATCCCAGAGACACCATAAGAACCAAAATAGACCATGATCAATCTTCTAATGAAATATTTAGTGAAAATATCCCATGTAACTTGTGAGACATCATTACACTATTGATTATGTCATGGGATGCGATGTCCAGGTGTATCGAGTGTTAACCTAAGACAATGACTAAGAAAAAGGAACCACGTGAGGGTGACACATTCATATCAAGATCGATGAGACCCATTGGGTGACCCAATGAATGACTAACCCTTAGTGGGTATGTATGGACAAGAGTTTAATAATGTTTGTGTTGATCAACATGGCCACTAAGGACAGTGACATAATAATATGGGTTTGGGAATTCTTCCGACCATCCGACATCAAGATAAGTATAGATATATTAATAAATAAAATTGGAATTAGTTAAACATAGAAAACTAAAAAGGAATTGGTAGCTCTTGAGGATCATGCCACCCTTGACTACCTCTACAACCAAATATTAAGGAAATGTATTACCAAAACCTACCTATATTCTACATTATATGTCAGCTCCACAAAAATCGTAATTGTAATAAATTAATATGATATATATCATTTACTAAAATTTAATATTTTGTTTTAAAATTATTTATTTCTTATAGAGTATTGGATTTCTAGTGTTCTCGTGATCAAATATTTTATGATTCTGTTACTGAAATGCCTAAAATTACTACAAATCCTCCCATTTTATGAAAAATAGAAAAATTAGTTGAGTGAATCATGTATAACCATCTTAGTAAGTGTATAACCTAGGTTTCATAGATTTATAGGATCAAATTGATTCCAATGTTTTTTGGGTAGCAGTATTTTCCCTGAGCACTAGATGTTGGAGACATCATCGTGGCTAATGATGGACACCTTGATTGTTTTATGGGTTACTCCTTGGGATATGTTGGATATACCATGATTGAATTTCCATGATTTTTCTAGGAAATGGATATTGAGCAAGGGAGTTTTGGATGCTGAGTTATCATCTAGGATCCGGAGAGTTTCCCTTACATATTGACTAAGGTTCATTTCCCTTAGGAATTCATTATTATTTCTAATGTATTGATTGCTTGTGGAATGGGACCTAGGAATCCAACAAATTGAAGGAATAGTGAATGTCAAGCTTTTGTATTGGTTCCACTGTATACACATGACTTTAGTGGTATGCCTAGGATTCCTAGCATCAAACTCAATACCTAATTTTTGGAATGATCAGATGATACATAGAATTATAGGATATATTTAGGGGATGTGAGTACATGTGACCCCTGAGGTGCGGATCTATGTCCCCCAATTCTGACATAGATTACTCATAGATATTCCGTATTTGAATAAAGAACTTATTATTAGAAAAGGGTAGCCATAAGGCCTCAGGTGTGACAGTGGTTACTTATTTTATTTTCAGTAGTAGAAGTCATTATTATTATTGTTTCAAGTTAGTAGTACACATACAGATACCATACTTATTCTGGTTTTTTAAGTGGAATCATTTTTGGTTCCCTACTGAAGTTTTTACTCATACGCTACATGGGACACTATTTTAGTTGGTTACCCAAGCATATCCTGACCTGGTTTCAAGCATACGTTGGGAAACCTGGAAATAGTCGAGCTAGATGGCTTATATGTGTACACAGATCTTGGTATGTGGTATGGATTAGAGTGGAAAGTAGATCCTTATTAATTTATTGTTTTCTTATTTATTTCCTATATTTATAATTATCCCAATGGGAGAACAATGTAATATATATGACATGGTTATTTGGGCCTTTATTGTATTTCATCCATTATTACATATTATTATCTATCTACTCAAATTATAGTTTATCAGTGTATTTTCTCATGTTTAATTACATTTTTGTTATTTTTTTACATTGTAATTAGGGAATAGTCTCTGAATGATTATATCATAAGCCATTTCTATAAGTTGGAAACATCTTGTGTACAGGGAGATGCATGTGTGGCCTTGTGGTGACCCAACCCGATTACTATTCATAGTAACCCAGGCAGGTTATGATGAAATATGTTACCAATTTTATGCCCAAAATACACTATAGGATGTCTAAATTCATAAATCATAAGACATCACATTCCATGAATGTAAACTCGTGAGAATCAAGGACACCAAGGCTGGATACAATTATGTGTTATAGCTTAAACTTTTACAGCCCACAAAAAAATTTATAGTAAACATGAAAGTTATCATACCCTAGATAAGGATTCCCCCTATACCATAAGAAATTATATCATAGGATAGACCTATAATAAATATATTCTAAGGGTGAGTAGGGGGATGGTAAAAGTCAACCATATGTTCCCTTACCATCTTGGATGTTTGAGAAAACACACCCAAAAAATTTTGGGTAACATTTTCTCTACTGATGCGGGTGGGGTTGCATATAAAATCATATCATATAATTAATATCACAAAAAATGCACTAAGGATAACTATATATCGTTAGGCTCATCTGCCACTATCACCACATAGGACCTCCAGCTACCACTACTAAGGTCTAAGCCTAAAAAACACATGCATCATGTACTATACTAATTAATTAATTTTATGTTAATTAATATTTTTCCATTTTCATTTCCAATATTATTAATTTAATCTGTTTAGATTCTACCTTCAGTACTATAAATCCCCTTGTTATATTTTCATGTATGTCATCATTTATGAACACTATGAACTGTTGTAATCAGTTACCGCACTAAACTTAGATCTGTAAATAGGAATAACATCCCTCTTACCAGGTTCCAATCTACTAATGATTAATGATCCCCAAATAGGGAATGAGGGTATTTTAGAAAATAGTAAACTTTTCATTTGACTAAACCCCTTACGTGACAAATTTTTTTGATCGGTTGCAGACCTAGAAAAAAAGATCACCTGGGTGGGGGTCCCTTGAGTAACCAAAATCATGTGCAGTAGCATTGGTGGGTGGATTCATCCCTGAGTATACCCAGTTACATTCATTGAGTAACTAGTTGAATATAGATGGTAATTATGAAGTAGAAATTCTTAGATATCTATGATGTGGGGAATAGTGTTACAATTACTATTACCAGTCTATAAAACATATAAAAATAGTGATCATAGGATTTATTTCATCATAACTATCTGATCATCCCATGGTTTTATCTTCTTCCTTATGAATCCCTATACTCATATATAGTTTTGCAAATGATGAAGTCCTGATCTATTTCCACTGATCGATTCATGATTTCCTCCCATGATTAAATCCATAGTCACCTGATATTATACCAATATGTGATATCCAAGAAAAATAAGATAATAATCTTCTATGATTGTGGATTATACATGGATCTTCAATGAGTAATGAGAATGGATATTTTGTGAACAATTACTGAACACATTAGATCAACCATGAACTTCACGGTCGATTTGTCAACTACAAAACTGAATGTCCACCTACTCTAAGACATGATTTTATGCTATAATTCATATAATGATCAACTGAAATATGGTGGTTAAATCAACTATGCACAATACATGGAATTTAAATCTTCTATAAGAACATAGTGTCTTTCACATGTTCATCAATTTGAGATACTAAGAAGGACACATAGAGATTCCATGATGATGGACTATACATGTACCTTCCATGTATGAGGATGTTCTATGAAAGGAATTGGTCTTTAGTTTATATTGTGAAATAGAAAATATCCCATGAGTGTTATAAATGAAACATATACTATGATCAAGCCACATGTACCATCATTTAAGTAAAGAATCTATTGACCATTTATGATCAATCAATACATGAGTTTTGACATGAAACTTAGCCTTATTTTATATAGTAAGGGAATATTATAAACATGAATGCGGTCTATTATCAAGTCTATTTTTAGAATGTTGAGTTCTAATATCAATATGGATCAAGTTATAAGTATTAGACATTGGTGAAACTCAGTTTCTAAATGGGTAATTCTGATATTATCACACATTCCTGAAGTTACACTTTCATTAATGTATGAAAAATGATAATTATAAAGGCTGCAATATTTACAGGTAATTCCAAGGGAACTCAATTCATTCAGGAATAAATCCTTCACATGGGGATTGGTTCATGTGTGAGATAAAGTATGAATTCATTCAATAGATATATATGATTTTGTGAGTAGTTTTATACATAATTAATGTATATAATATATGAGAATCATTATGAACAATTTGTATGTGTATTTTGATAACTATGTGAGGAAAATATAATTTAGGTTTCAGATTAATATAATGCTTGTATAAATAAGATGAGGAATATATTCAATGTTTGAAGATTCTATTATGTCACGGTTTAAATCAAAATATATCCTGATGCATGGATTTTAATTCTAGAAGCATTTGATGAGGATTAATTATACGATGTTAAACATGAATTAATATCCTTAATTAATGAGGAAATAATTTGGATTCATTGAACTAATTAAAAATAACAAAAACCAATTTATCCCAATGATTATAAGAAATGTGAGTTAGCATACATGATATTATTTTGTATATATTTGTGCTGGTATAAGAGAGAAGATGATGGGAGAATCCTTTGATGTATGGTCTACTATAGAAAATATATACATTTGATGAAATGAGTGATTGATACACATATATATTGAAGACAGAGAAGAATTTGATTTGGATTCAAGAGTCTATGGAGTGGATCTACCTAGGTATTAGAGGAAGATGAAGACAACTAAATCATTGTAGAATTTGGCCTCGATGAAGTTTCAAGAACAAAAAACATTGTTGACGCTCCTTTCGTCACAGAATCTAAAAATTGGAAAAGGGGAATATCTGAGCTCAAAGTGATTCAACCTTTGAAGAAAACATCAAAAATTGACAAAGTCATGAACAAAGGATCAAAAGCAACTGCACCGCGCAAGTTATATCACTGTCGCGCAAGTACACTTGCGCAACGCCCTTGGTCGCGCAAGTGACTTGCGCGACCTAAGTGATAACCGCCCGGTAACCGCCCAGGGTCTTCTTTTGCCTATAAATAGACCTTGTGGGACCCCCATTCGGGAGGATCTTTTTTCAGAAACTCGAATTGAAGCTCCCGACTCCCAAGTCTCTTCTCAAAGCTTCCAGAACACTTCTAAGGTAATTTCTTACCTAGAACGGAAGATCTAAAGAGAAGAAGGAAGGCCAAAGTGTTGAAACTCACCAACACTTGCGCACTGCCTTATTCCTTCAATAGAACTTGCACGTCCCTTTTTTGGAAGAACCTCAAGAGGATCCTAAAGGCTTTAAGAAAGAGTCACTCAAGTTTTCTAATGCTGGTTGAAAATCGCGCAAGTACCCCTCGTGTCACGCAAGTATACTTGCACGATCAATACTTGCGCGCCGCCGCAATACTTGCGCGCCTTTCAAGACGTGTGCGCCCCTACCTTTTTGGGTGCCCATCTTGCCCATTTTACCCCTCTTAAGCCATTACACCTTTCCTTTTCAAGATTCAGTCTTCAACACACTCTTCAAAGCCATTTATGGCATGATTTCTTGATTTGACTTCCTTATCTGAAAGGAATTCTGTGGAATATCTCTCAAAACCCAGTGATTTAAATATCCTTCTGTCACTAAATATTGAGAGTTCATTCATTCAACCTCATCCTTTAAGATGAGAGAATCCTTATCCTGGGTCTCCTTTTTTAGGAATAAGTCCCAGTTATAATCTTGGGCTTCCTTTTCAGGAATAAGCCCCAAGTCCCCTAATTTCTCTTTAACCAGTCCTAATTTACCCTTGATTTGGGTTTCCTTTTTAGGAGTAAAACCCAATCATAAGTCCCCTCATAACTTGGAAATCCTCCTTAGGAGTAAGCCCCAAGATTAGAGTATTCAAATCTCCATGAAGCACATATACCTTTATGGACCCTGTTCATGGATTTTCTCCCTAAAAGTGAATCCTAAACCATCATCTATCTGGGCAGTCATACATACATAATCCCCAAACCATTTCTTATGATTGCATCTTTCATGGAACAATTGTCTAATTTTTTACAAATACCTCTTGTTTCTCACACCGAGCATGACTCACATGAGCTTAGAGTGTAAAAGTAATTATGACATCCTTCTTTGAGCCATCAATCATAAACGTCATACTCCCTTACTCGAACTACGTGGGTTCTGATTCCTTTTCCAAAACAAAGGATACGTAGGTAGCCCATTTATGGGTTCGATCCCAACTTTGAAATAATCCATGTCCTTCTGAATGACGATAAACATAAAGTGCCCCACTGAGTGGCTTTAAAACCAGCCTGGTCATCATAATGACCAAGAGACTTTTATAAATGTTTTTGAAGGATACCATTGACTAAGAATCTCTAAATAGATACAGATGATTCTCTATTGATGAAGAACCTCGAATACATATAAAAGATCCTCTAAATTTCTTACATATTTAATCATTGATTGTTAAACTGAAGGAACGCTCATTTTATACTTGGTAATGTAATAAGGATTCCCGAACATAACTTAAATCTATAAACAGAGTCCCGGAGTAGACAATAATTCCCCTCAAAAAGGTGTGATGAGTCCGACCTCCCATCCTCTCGACCAATGCAAATTCCTAAGCCTCATTAGCCCACAATCTAATGAGCACCTACCTTTGGAAAGTAGGTCCAAACAGATGTGGAATCATTGGATGTTTCCGGTTCTACGAACAAACCCGTTAGAAACCGATCGGAACGTTTGAATCTCCTATCCAGGAGGTCATCCCCGAATTCCGTGCGAAACAAAAAATGGTGAACCCGACGTGAATCCTTAACCAAGTTAAAGTGATGTTATTATTATTTGTTAGGCCCCTTGGGCCAACAAAGAAATCATTGACATGTGCTCATCCAAAAGATGCAGTGGCCGAATTCAACTTGATTATGTCTGTTATATGGAACAGACACTCTTTTCTCAAGATCTTATGCAAAATGGATTTCCTTAAATTCACCCCTGTGAATACTACGGCTGTAAACACCTCTAATATGAGGTCTACTTCTATGAAAACCAATGCTTCTACTCCTGCTGGAACATCGTCCGCTCTGAGGATGACATCACCAACTCAGAGTCTTCAACGCTGTGTTTCTAATGCACTGGTTAAGGAGTACCGTCGCAACGGTATTATCCCAACTCTGGAGGCCGCTCGTCAAGACCTCCAAGTTAACAACTCTACCTGGTCGTCCGGACAACGGCGGCCAGCGATCAAGAAGCAGACGGTGCTGACTACCGTCTCCAACCGTTTCGGGTCGTTATCCCCGGAACGCAATTTCCATTCACTCCCTTACTCTGAGGAAGTGAATGAGCAGGTCCCGCAGGGCCTTAATTCAAAAAGATATGAGTCCTTCCCGAGGGCTCCCATCAACAATCGCCACCAGACTCGTGCGGTAGTGCGCCCTCAACATGATGAGGGTACCGACTCTAGGCATTCAGCTCAGGTTCCTCGAACCCGAGCAGGCAAGATGAACCGCCAGAGACGGAATCTGGTTAACAATGGGCAGGTTTTCATCCCTGCCATCCCTGGATAAGTCCACTAACCTAACTTGGTGGCAAATAATGACTAGGCACAATCACCTGTCCGTTTTAATTCCGCTGTCTAGCAGACTCGTCTGGCAGCATCGCGCCAATCCCGCCAGGCAATTCCGGCAGAGTACTATAGGCAGGAACATACACCTGCTTATACATCACCAGTTAGTCAGCAGGCTCATCTGACTACATATGATGGATCTCGTCAACCGCGTTTGGCGAAGTGTAATCAGCAGGCAAATACACCTGCTAATACTAATCAAGTCTACCAACAGTCTCGCTTGGTAGTGCACGGAGAAGTCAGTCGGAAAGCCCCGATGAAAAACAGGAGGCAGACTCAACTCTCTGCCTCCACACTTGAGTACTGTTAGGATTCACTGATAGGAAAAGGAGGACAGGAGCAGGCACATACACCTACTCCAAACCCGGAATGGACGTATATCCCCGTTCCGGCGGCTGAAGTCACCAAACATATTTTATCAATGGTGAAAGAGCAGAAGCAAATTCCTGCTCATATTCTGGATTCTTTCCAGGATATCATAACAGCTTCAACATCATCTCAGGGACAGACACATAAATCTATCCCTAGCAGTGGAGTGACACATCAACGATTCACTCTGGAACAGACACACACATCTGTTCCAGTCCAAGAGGGTCATGGGGCATACTTCCCCATATCATACGGACAACCAAGTCAGGCACATACACCTGATTTGAGTGGAGATCATCAGCCTAACCTGACCGTCTTTCCTGATCAGGCACATACACCTGCTCAGAGTAACCACTTTCGTCGACAAGTGGTTTCCAAAGCGAGTAAGAAGGCATCTAAGAAAAAGATCTGCCCAGCACAGTCAGGAGATCAAAGGCCAATCCATAACAAGTCCTTGCTCAATGCGGGAGTTCTTGAAGCACTCAGACATTTATCTGTCGGAATTCAAGATTATACTCCCTCATTTCCCAATAACGGGAACATTAATTCTGAAGGTCTTCAACAGACACTTCCTCATGAAGGATTTCTTAATGAAAATTCGGTCAATCTTGAAGTTTCTTCTTCAGATGAGAGCCACAGGAACCCTCTATGTGGTTTGAAGACCAAGGAGCAAGAGATCTCATCTTTTGCTGTAACCCATTATGGTGGTCCTCCCCATGATGATGAATTTCGCTGCGAAAGTCCTCTCCGCATTAGTGATTTACATTGCCTGGAAAATACTCCAGTAGACAATGTAGTGCCGAGAAAGACCTCTTATCTTGAGGCACTTGCAAATGTGAAACCAGTCATGTCTGATGCTTTATCGCTAACAATTGAAATACTTTCTCAATCAGAAGATAGCCCAGGGTGTAGGTCATTCTCTGAACCACCCCTAAGTCATGCATATTCTAGTTTGACCAATGATCTCTCTACCAATATTGTTGAATCCGATGAAGCAACAAGGAAGCACCAACTCTGGTCAAAACAGGTAGAAGAATCTTCATTTAATGATAAAGAGGAAATGCTGAACATGAGGAAAAAACTGGAAAAAGGTGAAGTACCAGTCATGTTTTGGCCTTTGGATGACTCCCAGTATGACATTCCAAAGATGTTGACGGATGATGGAATCCATGATATTCGCCTCAACATATGGAACACTCTTTGTCAATTAAAGAAGAAGGTATTATCCTATGATGAATATGAAAATCATCTTAAGATAATAGAAGGGCTACAACGTCATATTGATTTGGCATCTCTATCAGTCTCTCAGTATCTGAAGGTTGAAAAACAACAGAGAACCCTTCAACATTCATGCCTTGGCGCACTAAGAAAATTGGGTCAGTTAATTGCCAATGCTCCATCTGATGTTCATATCAGAGGATGGGGTGTTCCCGGAGCACTACATTTCACAGTGCTTTCCAGTCAGCAAAGCCCGCCGAAAATGGTCTCATGCAATGTTATTGCCCATGGCCGGACACAGTCCATGGGCTTTGTTCATAATCAAAATCTTGCTCAAGAACAGGCTTCAACTAGTTCCTCTCAAAATCAGGCATATAGAGAACAAGTTGTTGAATTGCTCCTACATCAAGCAGGCGAGAATATTGCACAAGCCTCTCGTATGGAGAAAACACGTCATCAAATGACAGAAGTCTCGGAAATCATCCAACGGTCTGTTGAACCAGGTGATAAAAGTGGATACAGGTTAATGCATCCAGCTAATTTCCGAACTAAGATTCGCAAGATCAAGAGATCTTTTAAGAAGATCTCAGACGTAGCATGTCAAGAGCCACCCCAGCTTGTCATACTGGGGACTTCTCTAACCCAACCCTCAGAGTCAACAAATGGGATTCGAGGAGTTGAGCGGAATCAGCAGGAACATCCCCAGTTCACGAGACTGGGGACTCGTTCAAATCATCAATCCCCTTCCCAGAGAATGTCGGTATTTTCTCGATTAGGGAAGGAGCCCCAAGAGGAACGAAGAGCCAAATTATCAGGAGATTCCCTCCAAATTATAGCTCGTCAAGAAATTCCTAAAGGATTGAATCAACAAAAGGCAATGTCTCATCAAATATATGAAAGAAGACAATATCACAGAAATGTTGATAGAAGGGATGCAATGCATTATGCATCAATGAATGTCATCAATTCCATTGTTGTTAATCCACCAGAGGAGACTCACTCAGGGGACTCAGATGAAGAGTGTCCTGCTCAAGAAAATGTACGCACCGATACAAATGAAGAAGGTGTACGTACACGAAGTCAAAGGATTACTCAGAACCTAGGTAATCCACTTCCCTCCCTCCAAAAGGTATCCAACAAAGGGAAGGGAAAGAATCAGGTTACATATCCTTCCTCTGGAGAAGGTCAGTCACTCTCATTAGAGAAAAGGTTTGCACAACAGCAGGAAGAAATGAAAGAATTAAGAAGAATGAATGCAGAACTATTTCAGAGTATTCTTCTTCTTAAGAATGATGAAGTTCGACAGCCGAAGGAATTTGTTGCGGTTACTGAGATGGATCAAGAATATCCTCCTTTATCAGTACACCCTCAGGGGTCTAATCCCGTGGGTCAAGCGCAACAACGGTTGGCAGTGCTACCATCAGTTGCAGCACCAACCACCACGTCTGTCCAAGCTCCATTCATTGCACCTACCCAAAACCAAGTTCAACCTGATGTTTCTCAAAAGTTAATAACTACTATTGAGTCATTAACAGCTCGGTTATAAACTATGGAAGGGAAACGGGCGCAAGTTCAACCTGAAAAGAAAGTTTACCCTGAATGGGTAGATTCAATTTCTCCTCCATCCAGTTTTGGAAACCCTTTTTTCCCTACATTCAATGGATCAGGCGACCCTGAACAACATTTGACGCATTACGTGTCTTGTTGTGATCCTATGATGGGAACTCCAGAGCAGCAAGAAGCAGTGAAACTCAGATGCTTCGTGCGAACCTTGCAAGGACCAGCTTTTGTCTGGTATACAAGCTTGCAATCCCGGTCAATCATCGTATGGGAGGATCTTCGTCCGAAATTCCTTCTTCAGTTCAGCTCAACTTTGCCAAAAACGACATTTTTCGATCTTACAAACTGCAAGAAAAGGGAGAATGAAAGATTCTCTGATTTCATTTCTCACTGGAAGGGATTAACGTATTCCCTGAGTTTAGGACTCCCACAGGAATAACTATTGCCAATTTGTGTGGAAAATTTGCGTGATGAATTACGCACGCCATTGATCCCTATGAAATACACAGGATGGTTTCGAGACCTTACTTCAATCGCTCAGCAGATTGAAGATTCCCTTATACAGGCTAAGGTTAAATCTCGTGTAATTCCATCAGCTCCAGGAAGAAGAATGGGTAAAGCAGAAACTGCTACAGTTATGCTTAAACAAGCACCTGTACCTATTTCTACTTCAAAACCTTCATCTTCTCGAAGGACTCCACCTCCTGAACTCCAACAACAAAGGTCGTTTCGTCCAAATTATCAAAGAGATCAATGATGAAAACAATTTGAGGATATGAAGAGTAAAACATACTCTTTCCGAAGTGAGCAAGTTCCTGGTTACTTCATTTCAGCTCTGGAAAATAATTTGGTTCAATTACCAGTGCCCAAGAGGCCAAACAAGGAAGGAGATGAAGACTGTCCCAATTATTGTCCCTTCCATCAAATGTTGGGGCATCCCATCAAGGAGTGTTTTGTCTTTAAAGACCTCTTGCAAAAGATGGTCGACTTGGGACAAGTCAAATTGAAGGGTTCTTCAGCTCATGTAGTGTGTGTTACCGCTACAGATCCAGAGGAAGGAGGCGAGTGGCAGGAAGTCCGAAGCAAAACTGCGCAAAAATATGATGATTGGATGGTCAGAAAGACAATCAATCGGACCCATGCCATTTTTCAAACACAATTGAAGAAGCCAGTTGTGTCTCCTACAAAAGCTATAGTGAAGCCTCCATCAAAAGACAAATCCTCAAAAGGGCAGCGCAATTCAAAGAAGAAAGGGGAATCAGAAGAAGATGAGTATGTATTGAGGCCTAAGTTGTCTTTGACTCTGGAAGATTTCATGCCATCTACTTCAAAGCAACGGGCACCACCCCATCAAATGGCACAGCCTAAACAGGCTAGTCAGGCAGGGTCTTTATCAGACGAAGAGTTAATCTTCGGTTCTGTTAATATGATTCAATTAACAGATCCATATTCCAGTCTTGATGAGCCTGAATTCCCTGTATCAAGTAAGGGAATCTGAGGAAGTTCTAGAGTTTTAGGATACAGGGGAAGACGTGGATCTTTCCGAAGCCACTACTCCAATTCTACCCCTGCTAGCACTGTGTATGCACCAGAAACTCATGGTAGAGCCCTTCAGCGAGCTCAAAAAGAACAAGCAAGTTCTTCTTCCAATGGACAACTCAGTTTTGGCACAGTTATTTTGGAAGACCGATTAAAGGTTCCATCTTCTTTATCTCATCAAGTAAATGGATCTAATCAGTCTAATCTTCCAAAACCAAGGATGTTGCCAACTTCTATCCCAATACAAGATGCATCAGCTTCCAAAGCATCTGCTTCCAAGGTACCTGCTAAACCGCATATTCCTGTTGGGAAACGCAGACCTCTAGATCAAAAGTATGATATATTGAAATAGTTGTCCCATGTACCAGCCATGTTATCAATTTTGGATGCTTTGAATCTGTCAAAAGATCTTCGGGAAGCACTCATCGAAGCTTTGTCAAGTCCTCAGGAGTTTGAAGCTGAAATTGCTGCAGCTGAAGTCTATCACATAGAGAATAATCCTGAAGAATGCCATGCAGTGCTATCTTTTACTGATAAAGATGAATATGATGTTATGCATGGGCACATAAAACCTTTGTACTTATCTGTCAAAGTCAATGGTGTAGATATCCGAAGAGTTTTCATTGACAATGGTTTAGGAGTCAACCTCATGCCCATTCGTACACTTCGTCGATTGGGCCTCACGGAATCTGATTTATCTCCTTCTACCATGATGTTACAAGGATATGATAAAAATGAACAAGAACCACTGGACGAAGTTACACTCAGAACCCAGTTTGGAGATCTTGTATCCAATTCGGATTTCATGATTGTTGATCAAGACTCAGCTTTCAACGTCTTGCTTGGAAGACCCTGGCTACATCAGCATGCATCTATTCCTTCATCATAGCATCAATGTCTCAAATACTGTTTCAATGGTCAAGTTGGAAAATTGTATGGTGATAAGGCCTCGTTCAAGACATGTGAGTCTCAATTCATTGAGGCAGAATTTTATCACATGAAGGGAAGAGAAAAATCTACAATGAAGGAAATTACCAAAATTAATGCTCCATATGTTTTGGAGAAAATTCCAATAAATCCATTTACACATGTGAGTATAGATTATGTGTTACCTATCAGTCAAATTGACAAAATAGGCCCAAATCAAAATACTCTTATGTAAAGATCCATAATGTCAATTACGACAATTGATCTAGACAACATGGGATAAATTGGTAACCTACCAAACAGTGATGAAAGCATAAGTGGTGACGTTTTCATTTCATCTGCTGAAGTCCAACAAGTCTATACTTCGCCAATCAAGACAGAAGAAGTTATAGCAACACTAGAGGTGAATAATGATGTCGATTCTCAATCCATTATCTCCTCTTTATTTCCCAAAGAAGGCCCTTTATCATAAATAGGGTCGGAAATGGAAGCTTCTTCTTCAAAATGTGAAAATTTTGACATCTCTTATGATCATGAGAATTTCATTTTGTCATCTACTATGCAAGTAGAAATGGATGAAATAGCACATAATGAAGAGGAAGAGGAAGGTCTTAGAGATGCTCCTCCAACATTTGAAGAGGGTATCTCTACCACTGTGGATGAACTCAGAGAAATAAATCTGGGTACAGAGAAAGATCCACGCCCCACTTTAATTAGTGCGGCCATGACCCTTGAAGAGCAAGAGATGTATATTTCTTTTCTAAAGAAAAATAAAGATATTTTTGCTTAGAACTATACAGAAATTCCTGGGCTTGTCCTGATATTGCTACTCATCATTTGGGTTTACCAAAAGAACATCGAGGATTTAAGCAAGCCGCGAGAAGAACACACCCAACTTATGCTTCCAAAATTGAAGCTGGAGTGGATAAGCTGATCGAAGCTAACTTCGTCAGAGAAGTTCAGTATCACAAGTGGTTAGCTAATATTGTCCCTGTAAAGAAAAAGAACGAACAAATTAGGGTTTGCATCGATTTCAGAGATCTTAATCGGTATTGTCCTAAAGATGATTTCCCAGTTCCGATTACAGAACTCTTAATTGATGCGACGGCTGGTTATGATGTACTCTACATCATGGATGGATATTCCGGATATAATCAGATCCGAATGGCCCCAGAAGATGAGGAATCTACAGCTTTCAGAGCTCCTCGAGGTGTGTTTTGTTACCGGGTGATGCCCTTTGGTTTAAAGAATGCAGGTGCAACATATCAATGCGACATGCATCGTATCTTCAAACCTTTCTTAGGGAAGTTTGTTGAGTGCTATGTGGATGATTTGGTAGTTAAATCCAAACAACGTTCTAATCACTTGGATGATTTGGAAGTCATATTCCACAAACTTCGACAAAATAATTTAAAGATGAACCCCTTAAAATGTGCTTTTGGGGTAACCTCAGGAAAATTCCTCGGCTTTGTTGTACGCCATCGTGGTATTGAAGTCGATCCTGAGAAGACCAAATCAATACTTGGTATGTCACCTCCTAAGAATTTGAAAGAATTAAAAGGACTTCAAGGACACTTAGCCTATATTCGGCGTTTCATCGCCAATTTGGCAGGAAAAAGTTTACCCTTTACCAAATTATTGAAAAAAGCAGTCACTTTCTAGTGGACTGAAGAATGTCAAGAAGCATTTGATGTTCTCAAGAAATACCTCTTGATTCCACCAGTACTCATGCCACCTGTTGAAGGTAGACCACTTATCCTCTATGTGATAGCCCTAGAGCGATCATTGGGTGCCTTTCTCGCTCAAAATAATGATGCTGGGAATGAAAATAGCCTCTACTATCTCAGTAGAACTATGCTTGAAGCAGAAACCCTGTATTCATGTATTGAGAAGTGCTGCCTAGCATTAATCTTTGCAGTTCAGAAACTGAGACACTACTTGCAACATCACGAGGTCCAATTAGTATCTCGCAATAATCCGCTCAAATTCATCCTTAGTCGTCCAATGCTTACAGGACGTCTAGCAAGGTGGGCAGTTATTTTGCAACAGTTCGACATTCAGTATGTGTCTCAAAAGGAAATAAAGGGCCAAGATCTGGATGATTTCCTGGCTGAACATCCTTCCATGGAAGACACGTCTTCAGATATTGAACTCCTTGATGATGAATTTTTCTCTATTCAAGACAATCCTCAAACATGGGAAATGTATTTTGATGGTGCTTCCAGAAGTCGAACAGGGAAGAAAATGGAAAATCCTAAATTCAACAAAGTTGGTTTAGGAATTGGGCTCATTTCTCCAGATAGAGCAGTGTTACCTTATTCCTTTTTATTGTGGGAAGGTGGTACTAATAATGAAGCCGAATACCAATCTCTTATTACAGGCTTGGAGTTAGCGCTCCAAGCACAAGTGAATCACTTAAAGTTGAAAGGTGATTCAGACCTGGTAATCAAACAAATCAATGGGGATTATGCCATCAGAAAAGAAGAATTAATCCCTTTGTATGATTACGTCAGAGAGTTAATGGTGGAATTCCCTTCAGAACCGACATTTTCTTATGTCCCAAGATCACAAAATTATCAAGCTGATGCACTGGCTAATATAGCCACAGCTCTAGCAGATCCAAATCGGGACGAGAAAACCATCAGTATTGCCCACCGTCATGCAATTTCACCTTATGTTCAAGCCAGAACACAGGAAATTAATGAAATTAGTCCCATTCCTGAACCGTATGGTCATACTACAGGATGGATGTCACCTATCAGGGAATACCTTCAAAATGGAACGCTTCCACCTGATAGAGCCGAGAAAGAACAAATCTGGCGACGTGTGGTCAATTTTACTCTTTATGATAGCCCAAACCACCTAGAGAAAATTCTCTACAAACGTGGTTTTGATGGAGTTCTCTTCAGATGCATTGATGGTGAAGAGACAATGGCTGTAATGAAAGAAGTGCATGCAGGAGTATGTGGTGCCCACCAGTCTGGACATAGATTGTCTGATCAAATTCGAAGGCTTGGATACTTTTGGCCTTCAATGATGAAAGATTGTGTTGATTTCACAAAGAAGTGTCATTCATGTCAAGTATATGCCAACTTCATTCATCAACCTCCAGAGTTGCGTCATACAGCTAAATACTCATGGCCATTTGCCACATGGGGAATGGATGTGGTGGGACCTTACCCTTCAGCTACGGCCAAGCAGTTTAAGTACATTCTTACTGCTACTGATTTCTTTTCCAAATGGGAAAAGGCAGTACCTCTCAAAGAAGTCAGTTCTAAATGCATTGTTAGCTTCATCAAGTCTAACATCATTACTAGATTTGGTGTCCCTCATACCATATTGACGGACAACGGCACCAACTTCTGTTCTTCTGAGGTGAAGAAATTGTATCAATAATACAACATTAAATCCAACCATTCATCTCGGTATCATGAGACGGCCAATGGCCAAATAGAAGCCTTTAACAAGACTCTTTCAAATATACTGCAAAAGATGGTGGATAAATATAAGAGGTCATGGCCTGATAAACTCTTTCATTCTTTATGGGCTTATCGGACTACCACCCGCAATGCAACGCGGTCAAATCCATATTCGTTGGTATATGGAACAGAAGCAGTCTTGCCAATTGAAGTTCAATTTCCCTCACTCAGAGTAGCCATTTGTGATCAGTTATCTACAGATGAGCAATCCCAAAAGCGATTGAATGAATTGGAACAGTTAGATGAGAAAAGATTGTGCACTTTTCACCACTTGGAAATCTATCATAATCGAATAGCATGAGATTTTAACAAAAAAGTTCGTCTTCGTTCATTAATTCAGGGAGAATTGGTATTAGTTCTCAAAACACCAATGATACCAGGAAAGAAGCATCCCAAGCTTGAACCAAAATGGGAAGGACCTTATTCAATACATAAGGTCTACTCCAATGGAGCTTATTCATTAATCTCAATGGATGGAGAACTCATCACGACTCCAACCAATGCAAGATTTCTGAAGAAATATTTTGTATAAACACAAAATATGGTCCCCAGAACCAAGACTCTTACAATTGGTTCATACAGCAATGGTCCAGTATGACCTTAAACTGCAACAACGTCCAACATGATGTTAAACTGTAGGAAAGTCCCTTACGTTCGGAAAGACGTTAAACTACATAAGCACTTAATAGTCCAGTATGACATTAAACTGCACCATTCACGGTCCATGCATATGACCTTAAACTATTCGCACTTTCGTCCAACATGACGTTAAACTGTAGAAAAGAAGATGTCCCCGCAAAATGACACTAAACTGTGCAGCACCATTTCGTCCTTGCTATATGACATTAAACTATACAGCAATGGTCCAGTATGACCTTAAACTGCAACAACGTCCAACATGACGTTAAACTGTAGGAAAGTACCTTACGTCCAGAAAGACGTTAAACTACATAAGCACTTAATAGTCCAGTATGACATTAAACTGTACCATTCACGGTCCATGCATATGACCTTAAACTATTCGCACTTTCGTCCAACATGACGTTAAACTGTAGAAAAGAAGATGTCCCTGCAACATGACACTAAACTGTGCAGCACCATTTCGTCCTTGCTATATGACATTAAACTATAAATCAATGGTCCAGTATGACCTTAAACTGCAACTTTGTCCCACACGACGTTAAACTGTGAAAACGTTCCCTAAACCGTCCAGCATGACCTTAAACTACATCTTCTCTGGTCCATGCATATAACCATAAACTATTTGCAAGTCCCTTACGTCCAGCAAGACGTTAAACTGTGACGTCCTAACTATATGACACTAAACTGTATAAAAGTACCTTACGTCCGGAAAGACGTTAAACTATATAATCTCAAAGGTCCAGCATGACATTAAACTGCACCATTCACGGTCCATGCATATGACCTTAAACTATTCGCACTTTCGTCCGACATGACGTTAAAATGGTACACTCTTTTGTCCTTACTGCATGACATTAAACTGCACAATCCCCCTTTCGTCCAATATGACGTTAAACTGTATTGTCCCCATCGTCCTAACTACATGACGCTAAAATGTACAGAAAATCCTTGATATGTCCTACATGACATTAAACTGTTATTTTGTCCCTGCTACATGACACTAAATTGTGCAGCACCAATAGTCCTAACTGCAATACTTTAAACTGCATAGTCCCTGGATATGTCCTACATGACATTAAACTGTGCATCGTTAAGGTTGTTATTACCTCTTGTTTCTCACACCGAGTATGACTCACGTGACCTTAGAGCAAACCGCAACCATAACACTCTCTTTGGGCCCCTAACCATGTGTAAGTCCCAACAACATTTTTTATTAGATCATTGTCCCCAAGAACAACTTGATCATTAATTAATTATTTAATTGAACTACACGGACTTTGATCCTCGCCCTCCAGGATGGGTATGTAGGCAACCTCCCAGGGTTCAAGCCCGAAAACAATCTCTTCACATCGGTTCACCACCATCTCATATGATGTTGATTCGTGAAACCGCACCTAGAATCAATATCTTTACATTGATTCACTTTCATCCTTGTTATATGACATTAAACAATGCAACACTTTTGTCCGGTACGACAATAAACTACAATATTCTTCGATTTCCTCATTTGAGAGAGAACTATTATTGACATTCATTTTTCAATCATGTTTTTCATTTTCAAAAGACTACGTGCATACATGGTAATGCCTAAACTTTTTATCTTAGGTTAAACCATCATTGCACTAAAGTCCCCTTTCACCCTTCACATGTACGAACCAAATTTGTACAAAGGGTAGTTATAGAACTACGTGGACTTGATTCCCATCCCTATCGGATATGTAGGAACATTCGAGTATCCCTCGAATCAAGTCCCAAGTCTTTTGGGCCTAACCCCAAATTTCACTTTCAGTCCCTTGGATGAAAAGTCCTCATGAAAACACACTGTGTATTCATTATTATGGTCCGAATTCTATGACCCTAAACTAAGATCTCTCATACTTTCGTCCTGCACGACATTAAACTGCATTTCAAGAACTACGTATGGCTTGATTCTCATTCTTATGAGATACGTAGTGAAGTCCAAAATTTCAATTTAGGACCCAGCCACAACATGATTATGGTTATCATTGACCCATGTATCTCTATATATATTAGACAATACCCATCTTTATGTGTTATAATCCTAACCATAAACATTTTCAGTTCTTCATAACCCTTTTCATGACTTCTAGTCACAAAAATGTCAAACTTCTGAGAATTCTTTTTCTTGACTATGTAGCACGTTCCCATAGGTGGCCTTGCATAAACAGTACACATAACAGACTTGTCAGCCAAAAGATGCTATTTATTTGACCATGCAGCCAATGCCCTTAGGTGGCCCTGCATATTTCAACCCCCTAACAGGTTTGTTAAATAATGGTAACTTCATTCTTGGGAAGAATGCCTCTTTTGTCCTTATTTTTCTTAAAAGACAATATGTAGGGATCCGCAAAAAACAGTCATCCTTAACATATTTGTCCCATATCCTTTTTCATGATCTGAAATTATTCAAGTCTATGGTTTATTCTTCTTCCCTACGTTTGGGTCAGACCTTCGTAGGAGTGATATTTATCCAGTTCTTTGATAACCTTGTCTGAAAATATCTTCTCCATATTCAAGTACCTCTTTCCATACAACAAACTATATACTTTAGAAAATTTGAATCTCCATAAACTTTCACTGGCTTTTAGCACTAGGAAAGTAAATTTTTTAGAGTTCCTTCGCCTGATTATGTAGCACGTTCCCATAGGTGGCCTTGCATAAACAGTCCACATAACAGACTTGTCAGCCGAAAGATGCTATTTATTTGACCATGCAGCCAATGCCCTTAGGTGGCCCTGCATATTTCAACCCCCTAACGGGTTTTGTTAAATAATAGTAACTTCAATCTTGGAAACTACTTCTTCTAATGCCTTTTACCTCTTTTTCATATCATTCCTCAGATTCAAATATTCTTAAGCCATAGTTTACATATTTTCTTTCATACTTGAGTATGGTAATATGTTTTCAGATAAATTGTCAAGGAATTGAATCAATTTTAATCCATTTTGGTCAAAGCTATTTCGACCGTAAACATTAGCCCCTTTATGTCCGGTATGCATGACTTTAAACTGCCCACAAAAGACAAAGGAAATCTGAATAAAAGTCAAGTTCCAGCTCACTAAATATACATTTTTTGTATGATTTAGGTAATATTGAGCAATTAAAAGATTCAAAGTTTGTAGGGTTATTTGTAAATAATCCTAGTAAAAATCAAACTATGCTTACTAGGCCCATTGGATTAAGTAAATTTGAAGCAGGTAGTGAAAGAATGCAGGTACAAATGATTGAAGATGAAAGTATTTTTTCATTGATACAAAAGAGTTAGAAGGACATCCACAGACTGGAGTCTCTTCTCTTTTTCAAGAATTACAAGAGGCTTTCAACATAACACTTCATTTGATTTACAGCATCCCGAGCTTCATCAGCAACCACCTGGAATTAATTCATTCAACTAGATACAATAAGAGGTGCAGTGATACTAGCACTTCTTGGAACAATTGTAAAAGGATGTTCTTGAGTGCGGTTTGAGAAAATTTTCTGCTGATCAAACAGTGACTCTGTTTCTGTCCAAAAGACTTGGAAGATGGATACATGGATTTGAGAATGGAGCATTGGAAGTAAAGAGCCATTTGGAGAGAGTACACTTTTCAGATATTGCTCTAATACCATGTTTGTCTTCTCTCCACCAACCATTAGTGGAAAACATTTCAGCCCATGGGTTTTCCATTTTCATATCTGCAAGGAACTGACATGGAGGAAGAATTTGAAAGTTCACACCATTGTTGTTGCTCTTAATGCACAGCATTACCGAAATAGAGGAGTAGCAGTGCAGCTGCATCTCAGGTGTACTATTGTTTGTATTTGGAACATTGAATCCTTGTAGATGACCATGACCACACAAAGGCAGATGGATGCTCTGTGGAAAATTAGGATGATATTTCTTCAAGTACTTAGCCAAATATGGGAGAGTTCTGTTGCAGATATCATAGTAATCATGGCCAATAATGTTCATCATGTCATCAATCCGCTTGCTAGCCAGTTCATCAGCCGTTCCAATTCCCTTGGGAACCACTGAATCTGTAGAAAATATGAATAAACTAACTCTTAAATGGAAGAAATGGCTAAGGCATTAAGGTGCGCAAGTCTAAAACATGGCGTGCAAGTATTCATGTGCCGCGCTAGTTTTTGACGTGCAAGTGTAAACCGTGCAAGTACAAATACCTTTACAATAGCGCGACATCAAGGAAAACATTGGAAAACAGAGCACCTTGCGCGACTAAGATAACCTGCGTGGAGAGAGCTCGAGAAATTCGGGATGAGATGCTACACACGGCCAAAAGCCATGTATTTATAGGCCAGGAGGCCTATCTGTGCGCCGTACCCAGTGCGCTCAAGGCCTGCGCGGAGAGAACTTGCGCGTCGCCCTCTATACCCTGAAGACTTGCACGCCCCCTTTTCTATGGATTGATTCGATTTCCTTAGAGTCAAATCCTCATTTTTCTCTGGATCCAACTCTGAGGGGGGACTTTTGTTGACGCTCCTTTCATCACAGAATCTAAAAATCGGAAAAGGGGAATATATGAGCTCAAAGTGATTCAACCTTTGAAGAAAACATCAAAAATCGACAAAGGCATGAACAAAAGATCAAAAGCAACTGCACCGCACAATTTATATCACTGTCGCGCAAGTACACTTGTGCGACGCCCTTGGTCGCGCAAGTGACTTGCGAGACCTAAGTGATAACCGCCCGGTAACTGCCCAGGGTCTTCTTTTGCCTATAAATAAACCCTGTGGGCCCCCCATTCGGGGGTATAATTTTTCAGAAACTCGGATTGAAGCTCCTGACGCCCAAGTCTCTTCTCAAAGATTCCAGAACACTTCTAAGGTAATTTCTTACCTAGAACGGAAGATCTAAAGAGAAGAAGGAAGGCCAAAGTGATGAAACTCACCAACACTTGTGTGCCGCCTTATTCCTTCAATAGAACTTGCACGTCCCTTTTTTGGAAGAACCTCAAGAGGATCCTAAAGGCTTTAAGAAAGAGTCTCTCAATTATTCTAATGCTGGTTGAAAATCGCGCAAGTACCACTCATGTCGCGCAAGTATACTTGCGCGATCAATACTTGCGCACCGCCGCAATACTTGCGCGCCTTTCAAGACTTGCGCGCCCCTACCTTGTTGGGTGACAAGCTTCCCCATTTTACCCCTATTAATCCATTACACCTTTCCTTTTCAATATTCAGTCTTCAAGACACTCTTCAAAGCCATTTATGGCATGATTTCTTGATTTGACTTCCTTATCTGAAAGGAATTCTGTGGAATATCTCTCAAAACCTAGTGATTTAAATATCCTTATGTCACTAAATATGGAGAGTTCATTCATTCAACCTCATCCTTTAAGATGAGAGAATCCTTAACCTGGGTCTCCTTTTTTAGGAATAAGTCCCAGTTATAATCTTGGGCTTCCTTTTCAGGAATAATCCCCAAGTCCCCTAATTTCTCTTTAACCAGTCCTAATTTACCCTTGATTTGGGTTTCCTTTTTAGGAGTAAAACCCAATCATAAGTCCCCTCCTAAATTGGGAATCCTCCTTATGAGTAAGCCCCAAGATTAGAGTATTCAAATCTCCATGAAGAACATATACCTTTATGGACCCTGTTCATGGATTTTCTCCCTAAAAGTGAATCCTAAACCTTCATCTATCTGGGCAGTCATACATACATAAGCCCCAAACCATTTCTTATGATTGCATCTTTCATGGCACAATTGTCTAATTTTTTACCAATACCTATTGTTTCTCACACCGAGCATGACTCACGTGAGCTTAGAGTGTAAAAGTAATTATGACATCCTTCTTTGAGCCATCAATCATAAATGTCATACTCCCTTACTCGAACTACGTGGTTTCTGATTCCTTTTCCAAAACAAAGGATACGTAGGTAGCCCATTTATGGGTTCGATCCCAACTTTGAAATAATCCATGTCCTTCTGAATGACGATAAACTTCAAGTGCCCCACTGAGTGGCTTTAAAACCAGCCTGGTCATCATAATGACCAAGATACTTTTATAAATGTTTTTGAAGGATACCATTGACTAAGAATCTCTAAATAGATACAGATGATTCTCTATTGATGAAGAACCTCGAATACATATAAAAGATCCTCTAAATTTCTTACATATTTAATCATTGATTGTTAAACTAAAGGAAATCTCATTTTATACTTGGTAATGTAATAAGGATTCACGAACATAACTTAAATCTATAAAGAGAGTCCCGGAGTAGACAATAATTCCCCTCAAAAAGGTGTGATTAGTCCGACCTCCCATCCTCTCGACCAATGCAAATTCCTAAGCCTCATTATCCCATAAGATAATGAGCACCTACCTTTGGAAAGTAGGTCCAAACAGATGTGGAATCATTGGATGTTTCCAGTTCTACGAAAAAACCTGTTAGAAACCGATCGGAACGTTTGAATCTCCTATCCAGGAGGTCATCCCCGATTTCCGTGCGAAACAAACATGTTCTAAATAAATTTTGAAGATCTTAATGAATTACCTAAGAAAGAGAGATCCAACATGCTCACAGAAGAAGATCACTCTGAAGAAGGGGGAATTATTAATATAGTATCAATATAGAAAAATAAGAGCTTTTATCTATTGTGTAAAACTATTTTCTAAAGAGGCAAATGGATTGGGTGCATAACTGGTTTAGAAAAAGGTGTGTGGTTTTGGATTATAATGAACTTAGTAATAAGAGTTTTTGGGATGGGTAGGAAAATAATGCACACCTGGAGGATAGACAACCATAGAGTATTACAAGTTATTATTGAATACAGGTTATTAGGGGGACATAACTAATCACATTCATGTGGAATAATGATCCACATTAATTGATAATAAGATTATAGATGAGAATCCATATTAGGGGGTATAGAAAACAGGGGAACGAAAATTATTTTTGGATAAACCTTATAAATTCAGTGTGCTACATTATTTCTTATTTCTACAGTACATGAAAGTGAGGTTTAGAGGAACCATTGAGTAGATAAGGAACCATAACAAAATTAAGACGTTTGATTAAAAGGGAATTCATATAAATAGTGGACCATTGGTTCCCCCACACCCTCGCAGTGGTTCTTAAATAATCCTTGGGATCTATAAGTTCTATCATAGGATAGGTTCCCTCATAATACAAAAAGTATTTCACTAATTATTTTTAATAGCCTCAATGATGTTCATATTTTCAGAAGTTTTTGAGTTAAATTAGACATAGAAAGGAAAAAACACTCTTGTTATTATAAATTTGTATATATCTTACATGAAATAGAAATATAGGAATAAAATAGTGGAAAATTAGTTAAAGAATAATCTAAAAGTAATTAGAGAGATATCATTAATTTAATTTTACAAGGGTGGTATTATTTATAATAATTTTTTGATTATTATTTAACTAATTAAGCTTCTTGAAATTATTTTAATGATGAATTATCTAAAGATAATCATTCTAATATTAAAGACCATAATTTGAAAGTTACTTTAGATTTTGTAAATTGAGTATTTGGTACTTTTTATGGAATTATTGTTGATAAATAATAGATTGAATATGATGTTAAAGAATTTGAGATTACACTATGTAAGAAAAATCAATATTGAATTACTCTAACTATAGCATCCCATAATATATAT
This sequence comes from Viscum album, assembly GCA_963277665.1. NCBI lineage: Eukaryota > Viridiplantae > Streptophyta > Magnoliopsida > Santalales > Viscaceae > Viscum > Viscum album. The sequence goes on from OY728125.1 coordinate 499,626,362, forward strand.
ATATATCACATTTTTATAGATGAATATCTATAACGTAACATAATTATCCAAAATAAATTTGTACAGTTCTAGTGCCTTTGGAAGCTTAGATACATAAAAAATCAGTTCATAAGTAAACTATATCATCTCCCACTATGTTTTTCAAAACTAAGACCCTTATTATTAAAATCACACTAAATACATTTCTACATAACATGGAGAAGAGAAACATAATAAATTGTGAGTTCTAATGAAAAGTTAGGGTAAATAGGGGATATGTTAATGATCACTGAAAAATAACATGAGGATAAGGGTACAAGAAAATGAACATAACATTTGAAAACTATAACCTGCATATCATGTATCATAATCTTGACTCATAAAATAAATATTATATGTTCATATTGTTTGGGAATTTATTGTCTCAACAATACTCTATAAATATTATTGATTTTGATGCTCACAAATACCCTTGTTTTTTTACTAATGATATTAATTTAAGTGTATTTTAGGAAATTAAAATACATTGGAATCTTAATTATAGAATTATATTCAATCTTTTAATTTATGTGGAATATATGTTCTAGAATTTAGAACACGTTTTTATGTTTTCTGTAAACATTTTTCGTACCCTATGTTGTTAAACACAATGTAAGGAAAAAACCCTAGACATAGAACAAAGCATAAGGAAAAATATCTAGAATCATATAAATACATATGTCACATCAAACAAATATTTTTAGAAAATTATTGTTAAATGACCTTACGTTTGGAAATAACCTTAAATTTGTTATGAAGATAAAGTATAGTTAAGAAACCCTATGTGTGTAAGAAACCCTACGTTTAAGAAACAAATGTATGGTTCATCAACCACAATTTTATGATCAACCTTATATTATCATCCTTATGTTTGGAGAATGAATGCTACATAGTTAACCCCTATGTTTGGTATTTCATCGTTTTATGAAGGAACCCTGCATTTGATTATTCAATTCCCTATGTTTAAATAAATGATTCTATCTGAGATTTTTTAAATGATGTTGATAGATTTAAAGATATGATAAATTCTAGTTAACAACCAATTCAAATATCTATATTAATTATTTAAAGAACTGTATTCATCGAATAAAACAACTCTTTTTTAAGGGAAGTTATGACTCCTCTTTTAATTTCATACTGGAATATATGTGTTCTATATAGTGGTTTTACTCGATCTAGAATGCCATATAATGTAATCTAGTCTATATATTCTATCAAAATTTCTTTTTAAAAACATATGTTAACACTCACATATTCAAATTTATTCTTTTGAATATGTTTAATAGTAATTTTTCATCGTATGATCTACTATGTTTTTTTATAAAGATTATACACTTTGAAATTTCAACATATATCAACCTCATACAAATATTAGAGTACTTATGCTATTTGTTACTATTAAAATTGAATATCATTTTCAACCGTGATCACTTCATAGTTTTTATTTTGTGAAGACATTTAATTTTTGAATAATAAGATCCATCTACTTTCAATTACTACTATAATTTTGAAGTTAAACTCAATCCATCTATAAATCAAATACTTTTTATTTATTGATGTTTAGACTGCTCAGAATCAGTTATGGTTGATTATCAACTTTTTATAGAAAGTTGTGGATAACCAGTTCCTTATAAAATAAACAGATGCCTCTATTTAGCCTTTATTGTAAAGGTATCAACTACCTTCACTCAATTGTGGATTTGATGGTCTAATTATAAGATGAAATTTCTAGTTAAATTCACAAATATCATAAATAGGGTGTTAGTGGAGAGTACTATGGGGTATTTTCCCCCCAAACCACTATAAAATTGTTGTGTTCATTCTTTCTATTTATCCACTACTCATATTTCATACTAATGAAAATTATGCATATTAGATTAAATCAAAAAGGATTCTAAAAGCAGGAATTAATGAAGTTTATCTAAAAGGCACAATTAACCACCTCCCCTCCCTATTGTTTTATATTTGTATTATTCCAACATAATAATTGTTATCAAATGTGATCTTTTTTTATAATGGTATATCCGTCATAAGGAGAATAAGTTCAATACAAAGAAGGTGGAAATGGAAGATCTAAAATAAGTAATGTTTATGGGTCATGCTCTATACATTAATGGTGACAACTGTGGATGAAAGAAATATTTTATGATAATTTATCTAAAGAAATTTAACTTCAATATTTATTCAAGGATCATCACTCCCAATGTGATTCCTGAAAAACAATAGGCTTGGAATATTGAAATAGATGTAGAATATGACATCAACACAAAGGCAGCAAAGGCTATTTTATATTTTATTTGTCCGGATGAATTAAATCAAGTATCACAATGCCCTACTATCTATTAAATGTGGCATACAATAATTGTCACAAATTAAAGAACAGATAACATCAAAAAAATGGTGTATGATACTGCCAAACTAAAGTTTGACAAATTTATAATATCAGATGGTGAAATAATCCGACCGATGAATAGACGGTTAACTAGGATTGTTAACAATATTACTACCTTGGGAGATGCCATCAATCTATCAAATCAAGTGCTGAAATATCATAGAGTCTTACCCTCAAAATTTAATGGAATATCTTTGGCTATCAGACAATCATCACCTATCAAAAACATGACTATGAGAGAACTAATTAGAAAATTAATGATGTAGGAAGATGAAATAAATGATGAAGGTAAAGATCATAATATTATAGTAAAAAATGGGAAATAATGCTCTAAAGGTTACATCATTGAAGTATGAAAGAAAGAAAAAACAAGACGTCAAACAAATAAAATCAAACTCCTCATATTATAAAATAGAACTAGATTAGCTAGATAAAATGTTTGGAAAATTATAGAAGAAGAAAATATGATTCAAAAAATCCTTCAAGAAGGATTGAGAAAAACCTCATAAAGTAAGATGATTTGAATTCAAAAAAATGGGTCACATCTGACATGATTTCCCTCAATTAAATGATGAAAGAACGAGGATAAAAATAAAATATTAGAAAAATATAGATTATGATCATAGAGGAAAAAATATTAACAAATGTTGTCAAGAGTGTATCTGAAGACTCCAAAAGATATTTAAAATCTGATTCAATGAAAGAGCCCCAAAATTTCAAATCCAATGTGTGCTTTATGGCTATGGATAATGAATTTGTACAAACATATTATTCTTCTACCTCAGACTCCAGTAGTTTTTGAAGTAGTAAATTGAATTCTTATTGTTCTATAGTAGTAGATATATATTATTATTTAATAATGAAACATATATCAGTAAAAAATCTACATAATGTTGTTTTAGGTGAAAGATACACTATTCAATACAACATTACGATCTATTTGAAATATTCAACTAATCCACATCACACTGTATTAATAATCCAAAATGGAAAAAACAATTATTGGATAAAGTAGAATCGTATAAAATTTGTGCTCTTGTTTTTTAAAAAAATTGAGAAAATACATTGGGTGATATTTTCCCAAATAATGTTTTTAAAAGATAAACAATTTTGAATAGAAAGAATGGTTGACCAATCAATATTATTCCAAAATTAATTTTTTCCAAATTTAAAAAATGATTCCTATTATTTTTATTGAATAAAAGGGAATTACTCTATCAAATTTCATTTAATAAATAATGAAATTAGTGTTATTAAAATTTCCTTTATTTGGAAAAATATGTCTAATGCTAATAATTGAGATTTTGGAAAGATATAGAAGATTTGGATATTGAGATCATTGCTCGCTGACACTACTGGACCTAAGAAAATAGGGTACGAAGACAAACAAATGTATAATTTTTTTGGAAGAAAAAGACCACATGAACAAAAAGGATATATGGTATATAGAAAGTGGATGTTCCAAACATATGAGTGAAAGCTCTCAATTTTTTTATACATTCACTCAAATTATTGGAGGTCCAGTCACTTTTGGTGAAAATGAAATATGAAAGATCGTTGGAGTATGAACAATTAGAGATCCAAAGACTATCTCAATCAAAAAAGTATTGTATGTGAAAGGCTTGAAGCCCAAACTAATAAGTGTTCTAAAATTTGTGATAATGGATTTTATGAGGATTTTCATAATAACTCCTACTCTATTTTCAAAGATAAATTGGATAAATATAGAGCACCAATAACTAACAATGTTTATACTTTGAACTTAAATTCCTTGTGTAAACATAAAGTTAATTGGTTAACTACTAAGACAAATGAGTCATGCATTTTTCATAGAATAATTAAAAATTTCAATATATAAACATTTCCTAAATTATCTAAGAAATATATAGTTTCTAATTTTCCTATTCTTCAGTTTGAAAATGATAGATTATGCAATGCATATAAAATTGGAAAATAGCCCAAATCGTTTTTCAAATATGTTGACAAAATTTCTACATCTATAATTTTATAACATATCCATGTCAGTTTTTTTAGACCATCCAGAGTATAATTTTTATGGTAAATTATATTTTCATGTTTTTTTGATTATTTTTCTTGATTCACTTGGGTTTATTTACGAAAAATAAAAAGTGAATTATTCACTATTTTGGAAGGTATTTTATAATTGTTCCAAATGAAAAGTATTTTAAAATAATTTTATTGAGAAGTGATCATGTAAAATAATTTGACAATAATGTATTTAAATATTTTTACTCAAACCTGTGTATTTAATACACCTTCTCTATACCAAGAACACCTCAAAAAGATATAATTTTAGAAAGAATAAATACTACTATTAAATAAATGGAATGGACTCTACTGAATGAATATAGTCTTCCTACCTATATATCGGTAGAAGCTATAAGTATAGAATGTTATATCATGAATTGAGTTTTAATAAGACCTATTATTAAAAAAAATATGAACATTGGAATAATAGAAATCCTAAAGTAAAATACTTTAACGTGTTTGGATGTAAGCTGTATATCATGAATACTATAGAAAGACTTGGTAATTTCAACCCATAATCCAATGATGGAATATTTTTAGGATATTTTAGTAATTATAATCCCTATAGAGTGTTTAATAAAAAGTCATGTATTGTTAAAGAATTAGTTGATGTGAAGTTTGATGAAACATACCCTCTCATTGAAGAGAAATATCAAACATATGAAATTACTGATTCATTTGACAACATGAGACTTGAATCCCCTAAATTTTATTTTGAAAATGATAAAAATAAAATTCAGCCTTGTTCAAAAAAACATGAGACAAGAGATCCTAAAATTTTCTTATCGAGATAGTCTATAACCCTATTAAATCTTCCATTAGCAAATGTTATAGGAGACCTATATAAAATAATTTGAACTAGAATAAATGTTGGAAACCTAGTTGAATTTTCTACATTTTTATCTTTGTTAAAACCAAAATCTATTGAATAAGCTTTAGAAAATGAGATTTGGTTGTAAGTAAAAAAATAAGAAATCAACCAATTTAGATGAAATGAAGTTTGGGATTTAGTGAATGACTATCAAATTATCCTATAATAGGATCTAAGTGGATCATTACAAATAAACAAGCTGATTAAGGGATCATAATCTGAAACAAATCTAGATTAGTAGAAAAATGATATAATCAGAAAGAACGTATAGATTATGATGAAACATTTTAACCTTTATCTAGATTAGAATCCATTAGAATCCTGTAAGAATATTCATCTCATATAAACATTTAATTATATCATATAGATGTTAAAAATATATTTTTAAATGGATATTTAATGAAGGAATTTTATGTTGAACAACCCCTATGTTTCCAAAACCCTCATAAACCAAATTCTGTTTTTTTACATACCAAAGAAAATTATAGCCTTAAACAATAACCTAGATATTGGTATGAAATATTGAGCTCTTTTTTTTAGAAATTAGATTTTTTATATGATTAGTAGACCCAACTCTTTTGAAAAAAAAACTATTTTTTCTAAAAGTTTATTAGTAAAAATATATGATGATGATGTTATCTACATTTCAATAAAAAAATCTTCGTAATTAATTTTTAAATCTAATGAAAAAATAATTCGAAATGAGTATGATGGGAGAACTAAATATTTTTTATGATATATTATTTATCAAAAATATTACGGAAATTTTTTAAATCCAAGTAAATATTTTTTTAATTTATTGAAAATCTTTGAACTTGAAAATAGTTAGACTTATATAACTCCCGTGTATACCAATATAAAACATTATATGTATGAAAATAGAATACCATTTAAAAAAAATTTATATAGAGGAATGAATGGTATTTTATTATATCTTACTGGTAGCAAACCAAACATTATCTTTTCAATATATTTATATTCTATGTTTTATTAAAATACAAAGGAATACCATCTTACTATTGTTAAAACTATTTTTAGATATTTAAAATGAAATATTTTTCAATCTCTTATTTACCCAAATAATTATGATTTTATTTTTAATTTCATATTCCAATACTAACTTTGGTGGTTGTATATTAGAGAGAAGATCACCTTAGGAACATTTCATTTTATCAGAAAATCATTAGTACTGTGTTCGAGTAAGAAATAACACTCATTTTCCCGATCAATTGTTGAGGCTGAATATGTTTCTAATGGCAGTTTTTGTATACAAGTGTTGGGGGTGAAAAAAAGTCTACTAGATTTCGGAATAAAATTTAATAATATACCTATTTCATGTGATAATACAAGTGTTATAAATATTTCAAAAATACTATAAGTAATTATAGTAATACGAATATTGATATAATGCATCATTTTTATGGGATCATGTTCATAAAAAGATATATCGTTAGAATTTTTAAATAAAAAATATCAATTATCTGATATTTTTATTAAACCAATTACCACTTTTTGTTCGGATTTTATTATGGTCTTTTAGGTTTATATAATTTTAAATAAGTGTTTATCAATTTATTTTGGTTAAATTTGTTTATTTTATTTATTCATTTTTAATTGAATTTAATTTAACAATAAATTTAATAATTAATTTATTTACATAAATAAATTATTATTGTTTTAGTTTTAAATCAATTGTTTTTAAAAAATAAAAATTCCATGATTACCATACGTAATCAGTGTAAGAAACCATACTACATCATCATTCATAAAAAACCCATCAACTTTTGTTACCCTTTCATTTTTGACTTTTTTTCTCCTTTGAGAGCCATCGTCATTCTTTCAAACCCTAGAATTTGAAAACCTTAAACCTTACAATTCATAGAAATGATGAGTACCAAGTGAACCGATGAAGTTGAAATAAGAAATATCAAACGTCGGTGTGTCCCCTTCAGAAATATTCTTCATGGAAAGGTTGTTGATTTTGAATGGCTATAATAACAACACTTCTACTCAAGAAATATCTTGCATTTCAAGGTTTGGAATTTATATTTAATGTGGAGAATACATATTTTTATTATGAAATAGAACTGAAGTAGTTTTATAACAATGTTCAATTTATTTTCAGTGAAACAAAAGATACAATAGCTTCTAAAATGGATGATAAGGGGTTTTCTAACTTCTCAATAGAAATTTTTCAGATTTTGAAATGTCCCCATGAAGTAGTATTCTATTTTGATATTTGATCGATTGCAAAATAAGATCATAATTTTTATGTCCACTAGGCTAGATACATTGAGAGGGGGGATCCGGGTATAGCAAATTAAAACAACTTCCCCTTTTGATCTTGTTTTGTTGCTAGACAAAACCCACTTATCCCTCTTCTTATCATTACAGAGTATGAATGAATATTAAGGAATGCACAAGACACAACAATTTAACTTGGTTCACCCTCACTAGGTCACATTCAAGGAGCATACATTGCCGATGTGCTGATATACCAAATCCACTATAAGTGCACTGTTGTTTACAAGTTTTAAGAGGACGCACTATCCGATCTTTTTTACAACCACTCACAATTTGAGAACTCACTCCTCCCTCAACTAAAGTGAGATCACTTATTCTTCAGAAGATCCACTAATAGTTTTTAGACATGTAGGTCTCTTAATTATCAAAAATGAATGCATCTTTCTATGTTTGTAGATGCTCTGTTTATTTCTAACTTTCACCTACAGATGAATAACAAATTTCACCAGAGGTATCAGGAAATATTCCATCTTTCACGCAGTCCTAGAGTGAATGGTGTGATTTTATAGGCTTGGTGAACATATCTAATGCATGGTGTGCTTCTTCAAGCCTAGATAGCAAGTGTCACCTATCCACTTGTGCGACACTCCCTTTTCCAACTCCAAACATTGGAGTCTCATGCCCTTTTACACCCAAACCAACATTGGCATGCAACTATCAATTGGCCCGCAACTTCTGAATAACCTTATTCTTGTGTTCTCACACCACCACTTGCACGACCAAACCACCTATACGACTGGAGCTCTAATATTCTCTAAGTGTTGAACAACGTGAAAAATAAGTACGGGTATCCCTCTATTTATAGGAATTTTGGGAACCCAGAGCGCCGGTGCACAAGTCTACTCTCGACATGCAAGTCCATCCACCATAGTCTTTGTCGACCTAGTCACCTTGCGCACCCAAACTAAAACTCGGGTGCCCCTCTTTCCTTTTATCAATATCGATGTTCTGATATTGAAAAACATATGTGATTTCCAAGCCTCCAAGACACTTTGCGCAAGTCCCTTTTCGAAAAACTCTTTTCTCTATTTGTCAATTTTGAGGCCCAAAAATGGTGCCACCTTGTATCTAAACTTTTTCTACAGCCTCCAAATTATCCATTCCATTGTCGATGTTCTTATTTCAATTATGAGTTTTTTATAACATATGTTGAAATCGAAAATTTACCATACAAACCCATTGTTTCATCAAATTAAACATCATGGTCTACTTTGTTAACAAACACAACATGGACGTCCACATTGTCAACAAAAACAATCACCTCAAATATACTAAAATGATACCTTGAGGGATTTTTTCCCAAAAATATCCTCCTTTGGGATTGTTGACAACATTTTCCTTAAATGATACTACATTAATGATTCAGGCATCATTTGCCTCCTGCGATTCTTATACTGTTCAAGGAATCACTAAACAAATACTCTAAGACCACATGAGAAATACTTGGTGTGAGAAAAAAGAGTAAATGAAATGTTATTCAATGAATCACTTGATTTTTAAAAACCAATTATTGATACCAAACAGATGCCAAATGATGATCAATAGAAACCTTCTCACACCATTCCAAAATCACTCTTATTCTTTTATGACGACCCTATTCTATCATGATATATATGATTTGATTGATCACTTCTAGCATCGTAAGATTTTATACTCTCCTTCTTCAATTCTTGGGTATTTTTTTCCAAGATAATCTCAGGTTGAGCACTTATAACACCGCATACTCTCATCATGGTTCTCCGCCTATCAGATTATTCACCAATCTTGATACCCCCCCCCATCTTGTTGCACCACCTGTCAGCTTCTCCTCGTGTCTTTGAAAAATAAATAATAACCCTTCTTTAGCCATAGTTTCTCCCCTTTGAGGGGTCACTATTTCTCCCCCTTTATCTACAAACCCAAAAGTCACTTCATTATGGTCTGAGACATTCGAAAGAACATAGATTATCACATTAGAGAAAAACACACCATACCCTGGGGAGAGGGGGATAACATCCACACTTTTTCATTTGTGGGTAGTCAACTGAACTGCTAGAGCCAGTCAATGCCTCTCAAAATCATCCATGGGTAAGGCCTTCATTAGAATGTATGCAACATGTAGTCCTATAGGAACATAATACAAATTCATGATTCCCTTATCAACTATATCCTTGGTAAAATTATACTTTATCTCAATGTTCTTTGTCATTGAATGATGGATGATTTTTTTTCTGAGATTTATAGCACTTGAGTTATCGCATAGGATTCTGATCGGAGGAATCACTATAACTCCCATATCATCAAACAGCTGCTTCATCCACAATAATTGAGTGCATTCTTGAGTGTCCAAAATATACTCAGCTTCTATGGTGGTCAATGAAATTCATTCCTGCTTCTTTCTTATCTAATAAATACACAATCCACTAAGATAGAAAGCACCTCCAAACATTGATTTCCTATCATCCGCTTAACCGGCCCAATCTGCATCAGTATATCCCAATAAGTCTAACTGAGATTTTTCACTATTTATCAAGCCCAAATTCACTATGCCATTGATATACTAAAGTATTCATTTCACTACAATTAGGTGAATTTCCTTGGGATTTCATTGATATCTCGTTGCTTGGCATGTGGCGAAAACAATTACATGTCTCGTTGCTGTCAGGTATAGTAAATTCCCAACAATATGCCTGTATTCTGTGATATTATCTACCTTGATACTATCATCTTTCGATAATTTCATCTCGGTAGCAACCAGAGTCTTCATCTCCTTGTAATTCTCTATTCCAAATCTTCTCATAACCTCCAAAGCATATTTTCATTGAGAAATGAATGTGCCATTATTTCTTTATGTCAACTGTAAAAAAGGAAAAATGTCAACTCACCGATCATAGACCTTTTTAACTCGTGTTTCAAGAATTCATAACATTGTCTACACTGTGCATCACATGATCCACCAAATATTATGTCATCGACATAATCCAGAACCATCATCCATTGACTACTGTTGTTGAAATAGAGATTGTAATCAACTCCACCACACTGGAAACCACGCTTCGTCGAATATTGATCAAGCCTTGAGTACCATTCTCTTAGTGCCTGTTTCAGCCAATATAATGCCTTATTCAGTCTACAAACCTTGTTTTCATCCTTATGACAGGGAAAAAAATCTGGATGCTCAATGTATACTTCTTCCTTCTGAATCCTATTCAAGAATTAATATTAGAAATCCATCTGGAACACTTTGAACATCTGTTGCACTACAATGTCTAGGAATAATCTGATTGTCTCCAGCCTTGCAACTGGTGAGAATGTCTCATCAATGTCAATTCCCTCTATCTTGGAATTTCTTTTTCACACTATCCTTGCTTTGTTTTGAATCATTATTCTATCTTCTTTCATCTTGTTGTGAAATACCCATTTAGTATCAATGAAATTTTTATCAGCTGGCCTCAAACCAATCTCCCATGTCTAATTCTTCTCAGTATGATCTTGCTCTTCATTCATAGCTAGAACCCAGTTTTCATATTCAGCTACATCAGCATAGCATTTAGGATCTACCTAATATAAGAAAGATATATACTGTAGGGATTTTGTTCTTCTTATCTGAAATGGAGCTGATTGATCACCAATGATATTTTTCCTGTCAATTTCAGCTTGACTCCTTGTCTTCTATGCAGATACTTATTTTTCTTTTTCATTCTCATCATTTTTATCTTTTTCTGAATCAGTATCAGCCACTTCTGCTCCTACTACTTTTCTTTCTTCCTCATCACTTTCATCAGAAATGTTTTCACTGTGTTGGTGAATGTTCTCATCATTTTCCACAACAGTGACGTCCTTACTCTCAACTACTTTTCCAAACCATTTAGTAAAGAATTTATATGCTTTTATTTTTCCAGATTAGACAAGGAATATTCCCACGTATATGTGTGACTCAAATTTCCTATGTTTTTCATTGTTGAGTATAAATAACTTACTCCAAAAGATTAAAAAGTACGTCATTGATGGATTCTTCCCATACCAAATCTCATACAAAGTCTTTCATTTCTTTGGACACAACAGAGACCTGTTAGAAATTTAGACCGATGCCAATACTATATCCTTACCAAAATTATATGGTAGGACTTTTTCTATAAGCATTGTTCTAGCCATGTTTTTGATGATATAATTTTATCTTTTAAATACTATATTCTTTTGGGGGTTTTTTATGAAGAAACTTGATTCCTTATCCCGTGTTATTCAAGATATTATTCCACCAAACTGTTTGTGTATTTTGTACCATTGTTAGTATGAAACCTCAGAATTTTCTGTCCAAGCGTCCTTTCACTCTCCCACCGGTATTGTTTTATGCTAGTGAACACATCAAACTTATGCGTAATAACAAATTCATATGCCATTCTGCTATAGTCATCAATGAAAAGAATATAGTACCTCTTTCTATCCATTTCTATTGATGTGATAGGCCCACAAACATTATCATACACCAATTAAAGCACTCCTGTTGACTTCTTTTACTTTTCCATATACGTCTTTCTGATTACCTTCCCTTGTTGGCATGCAACGCATGTGTGAGTACAATCACATGAAATCATAGGGAGGTTTCTTACGACATCACACGTTACCAGATCTTACAGGGATTCTTGTCATAGATGACCAAGTCATTTATGCCATTGTTTGTTTTCTTCCTCTCTGTACAGAAAGCACATATCTTCTTCTCCACTTACCAGGTAAAGATTTATGTTTGTTCTTTTTTCCTATATAACCAATGTCTCGTCTCTTCCTTTGACAATGCAAAACTTCTTAGTAAACCCTATATAATGGCCAGAGTCATATATTTGACTGACGTTAAGAAAATTTTAACTGATGAATTCTACTACTAAGAAATCATCACATCTCATCTCTTTACCCCAAAACCCGCCCTTTACTAAGACAATAATCTTTAGGCCTTCATCATTTCTGAACACGAAAACTACTTCTTTGTCAAATTTTATGCTGATAAAACGATCCTCATTACCTATCATGTTAGATGTGAAACCTCTATCAAGGTTCCAAACACCAGGACAGTCTGATGCATTAAGGGCTATTTCTACCACTACTACGTTCTCATCCTTTTTCTTCATGGTCCATATTTCTTACTTCACACTAGACATAGATTGAGACTTCCTATCGGATATTTATTAGATTATGTTTGACCAGCTTCATCTTTTTTTATGATGGAAATATATTTTTCACTTCCAACTCACCTATTGGTTCATTGATCAGATACATGTGATCATTTTGTCTTTTCTCTGGCACATCCCTATATATGGCTGATGTATGGTATCTATCCATGTGCCCAAATCCTCTGCACCAAAATAGTTTCCTTCATAACATGTTCTAGATAACCATTCTATAATTTGCTACCACCTTTGTTCTTGTGCCCTTCAATATATCTTCGCTATGGAACACACATACTATTAATGCACCATATTTACACTACAATAAAACCTTATATAAGGTGCATTCCTTCATTTCACATCTGTGCTACTAGTTTCCCCATGGGATATCTGAATATTCAGATTCGACTTTGTGCCCAAATCAACCGTCAGTCGTCGAATGGGTTCCTGCAGTCTGACATTAATTTTCATGGCCTTCTGTTTTCGATTAATCCCCCCATTAGCCTTATCATCTGAACATAATTTATTCTTCCATTCTAATAAACCACTATGCTCCACTTTTAGCTTCTCAATTTTTTGAGTGATATGCTTTCCTGATGTCTCACCAAGAGTCAAGAGTTTCTCTTGATCTGTAACCTTTTTCTGCAGGCCAACAAATTCACCTTCAAGTTCTTCAATACCCTGGATTTTATATTTAATTTTTTATTCAATCCATCGATTACTTTTTTCTATTTTCCATTATTGAGTATATATTCATCAACATTTTCTGAACTCTCTGGCCAAATAGACTTAAGGTTTTCAATTTCTTTTATCAGCTCTGACTTATCTTCTTTTTGATGTTTCATGTAGAGTTTGGCATCTTGCACCACCATTTTGGATATCTTTTTCTTCTATCCAAACATCTATCTCTTCAACAGTTTCTTCTAATTCGGCTTCCATGTCGTCTCATCCTTTATTTTCTTATTCTTATTCATCATTTTTAGTTTCTTTCTTTTTCTAAGAGATACCTCCATATTCCATCATAGCCTTCTCTCCCCAATCTGTGTTGTTCTATATCTCTTCAACCACTTCAGCCTTAGATTCATCTGAGCAACCACATTCTTGGGGGAGAAGATTATTTTTCCTAATGAAATTTATCATGAATTGTTTCTTACCTTTCTCATAGACTGAATTCTTCTTCTTGGGAATTTTTATTTCATCCTCCTCATATTCTTGAAACTTATTGGGGAACCTTGTAACAAGGTGTCCATATTTTCCACATCTATAGCAAGCAAGTGGATGTTTCACATTTAACATTCCTTTTCCTCTTTGAATTTTTGTAGAAATTAATGACATCACCTCATCTATCTCTTCTTCTTCCTGAGAATCTCCAATGGTTAGATTCTTCATGGACTTGAATGCCACCTCTTTGGATTTCCCATTTCCCACAACATCATTATCATAATTCCTCATTTCATAGGCAACAAGGGTGTTTTGCATGTAATCCAATTTCACCTCTTTCAGGTCATTATCTTCAAAAAGATAAACTTTCATATTGAACAAGGTCGGAAGTTTCTTCATTATGTGCTTCACAATCTTTATGTCTCCAATAACTTCTCTAAGTCCTTGCATGTCTTCCTCTACAACATTTACCCTGTCAAAGAATGCATCAAAAGAATCATTCGGGTTTATTCTCAAATATGCATACTTCTTCCACAACACCTGCATCTTTTCCTTTATGACCTTTGAATCTCTTTCATATATGATCAATCGATATTACCACATAGCATGTGATGTATTGAATAACTTCACATTTGTATAGATTTCACTAGATAGGGTTCCCCCTAAAGCATTGATTCCATTGGTGTCTGTATTTAATTCTCTTCTCTTGGCTTCTAATAATGCACTATTGTTAATATCAGTAGTTATACCATGAATTGCTGCTATGAACACCTCCATTCCCAATGATTGAATGTAGTGTTGCATCCAATTATTCTATAGATAAAAATTGTTTTCGACGAAGATCAGAATCACATTGTGATTGATGGAATCCATTTGAGAGTGAAACATTGATATTAACCTTTCCCTCTGATACCAATTATTAGGTCCAATAGGCTAGATACCATGAGAGTGGGTTGAATCGGGATATGAAAAATTAAAACAACTTACCCTTTTGATCTTGTTTTGTTTTTAGTCAAACCCCTCTTCTCACTCTCCTTCCCATTGCAGAATATTAATGATTATTAAGGCATGCACAAGACACATTAATTTTACTTGATTCACCCTCACTCGACTACGTCCCACGATCATACACTGGCGATGTTCTGATGTACCAAATCTACTAAAAGTACACAGTTTTTGACATGTTTGAAGAGGATATACTATCCTTTCTAGGTTACAACCACTCACAATTGGAGAACTCACTTCTATCTCAAATAAAGTGATCTCACTGCTCCTTCAAAACACCCACTCACAATTTATAGACCTATAGGTCTCTTAATTATCACAAATGAATGCATATTTCTTTTTATGTAGATTCTCGGTTGAACAATGTGAAAAATGAGGAGGGGTAGCCCTCTATTTATAGGCATTCTGGGTACCCTGAGCGCTGGCGTGCAAGTCTCCTCTCGGCACGCAAGTCCATCAACCCTAGTCTCTGTTTCCCTAGTCACCATGCATGCCCAAACCATAACATGGGTGCCCTTCATTCCGTTGACATATATTTGATGTTCTAATCCTGAAAAACATATTGCATGTTCATGCCTCCAAGACACCAGTGCGCAATTCCCTTTTCCAAAAACACTATTATCCATTTTTTTGATTTTGAGGCTCAAAAATTTGGCAAACACTAAAACATGGTTCCACCTAGTATCTATACTCTTTTTGTACCACCTCTAGATCATTTATTCAATTTTGTAGGTTCTTCATTCAATCATGGATTGTAGATAACATATCGTGACCTTGAAAACTCACCATATTAACCTTTTTTGTCATTAAATTGAACATTATGGTCGGCTTTGTTTACAAACCCAACCTAGAGGCCCACGTTTTCAACAAACACAATCACGTCTAAAATGATACAATGATACCTTGAGGGATTTTTTCCCAACAAAAAATTGGATGATATTATCTCATTTATATTTTGATCAAAAGAAATATAAGGAATGTGCTTGTAAAGGATCTTGAGGAAAACAAAAAATTATTAGTAATGTTTATTCAAATTACTATCTCTCATAAAGTAGTGAGATGGAGAAGATTTTATACCCAGACATTAATATCTCATTTATGTTCATTAGTGACATAATGTTCAACATTATCGGATATAAGATAAGATATCTGAGGTATTAATGCCATTCAGAGTCAAGAATTCCATTCTATAATTATAGAAGGACAATTTTTCTCATTTTTTAAGGAAAATTTTGATTTATATTTTTGATTCATGAGTCAAATTTCATAATTTTAATGTCTATAATGCTAGTAATCTATGAAAATATGGTTTCTATTGGAGTAAAATGGAAGGTAAACAAATTCCAATTAGTGTAGATAACCAAAAAAATCTAGATTTATTCACATGGGGAGAAAGGAAACCTTTTGTCTTTAAGAAATGAAGAAGTTGGAAAATCTATAATTGAAGGTATCACTCAGCATAGAGAAGAAAATTTTGATATGATGATACAGATCTTTCTAATGAAGATTCAGAAGAATGAAATCATGGGGAACTTGTCCTAAGACCAATGAATAGAGATGAACCCCAGTCTAATGAATCAGTGTTAGTATATAGAGATGCAACTCATTCAGTGCAATTGGATTACCTAGATCAGGATAAAGATCAATTAGCAGAAATTAAAACTCAAGAGCATTAGGTTGTTCATCAACAATATCACCAAAATGATACTACACAATAAGATCCAAAATTTCAGAAATTGATAACAATGACCCCTGATATTGTTAAAATTCAGGATTCCTCTACCATTGGTCAATCCTTGGAAATAACTTCATCTATTTCTGGAGAAAGGACCGAGGTCCTTGATGGTATGTATTTTTTGAGTGAGAAGATTGCTAAAAAATATTTACCTTTTTTGGAAGTGGTTTCTAAGTAAAAGAATGCATATGAAAGAACATCTCATTTCCTGTCAAATCTGGTAGAATAACTAGTTATAAAGATAAACAATGTTCATGAGGAGAACTCCAAAATTCAACAATGGCTAAAAGAATCAATGAAATGTTTATATTAATTGAGAAATTAATCTATTTCAATGATGAAATTAGATTCTTCTCAGACTCAGCTTAAACAGGTCAGAAAAAATATTGTGTCAAAATGGATTTTGATGAATTTAATGGAGATGTATTGGACCATTTTGGGAATTTGAAATCTAAATCTCTTTCTAATATAGATATTGCATAATTGAAATTTTACTTGGGAATTAAATTTTATTCAATTAAAGGATATATTAGTCATTCATCATATTCTTCCAATGCACCTCCAACATCAACATATCGGATCAGGATATTTCAAGCCATAAAATCAGTAATGGCATATATGAATGAAAGGATTTAGAATCATTAGTGTAACAGTGAACCCCTATCAGTTTTTTGGATAATCATAGATATATTTTCGATAAACTGACTTCAAGTGAACCCAGTAATAGGTTCCTACTTAATAAGTTCAGTGATAACCCATCTTAGTTTTTTCAGATAGAGGATAACTTTCATGACTTTTTGAATGTCAATTCCATTGAAAACATGTAAGTATGTCACGATTCATGAATTTTGATAAGGAAGTTAGTAGACACTCATTTAGAAATGTTACAAGATCATATGGTAGAATTCAAACAAATTTTTAAAGTAGTTAAGGCTTCACTAGAACTAGCACGAAAAACCAATCCTGATAAAAATCATTCACCTTCTACTAGACCCTCTATTTAAACCATTTCCTAAAATGAAAACTATCTTGTGTATTGATAAATTTTTTATAATAAAATATCTATTTTTCATAATATGTTCTTATATTCTATATTTTATTTTTTTTATTTCTCAACAACTAGAACCCATGTCTTATTTATCAAAACAGTACAATATAATCATTCATTTATTGTTCTATGAAAAATTAAAATCATTTTTACAGATTTTTCTCATACTTTATTTTTGATAACACAAAAAGGGGGAGGATATTGGGAAAAAACAATATTAAAACTAAATATCCAAATATTTTTTTTAATAGAAATAGTTCTGTGAAATTGAAATATGTTCTTCATAAAATTAAAAAATATTAACTTAGTTTTTAAATAAAATTTTAAATTATTTTATTATTTTTTGTGAAAATATTAATTGGGATATTTTTGGGAATGTATTGTCCCTAAAATAATATATAGATCTTATTGATTTTGATTATCACAAATAAACATGTTTTTTTACTAATGATATTACATTAAGGTTATTTCAAGAAATTAATATTCATTATAATCTATATTATGGAATAAAATTAAATCTCTTAATTCATAAGGAATATTAATTAAATCATTTGGAATGTATTTTTATGTTTTCTAGAAAAAAATATCATACCCTACATTGGTAAATGTAATATAAGGAATAATCGTTATTCTTAGAAAAACACATAAGGAATAAACCCTATGTTCAGAACAGCACGTATGGATCATCAACCATATATTTTTAGAAAATTATTGTTCAAAAACCTTATATAAGGGGGAATCTTATATTTTTGTGGAACCTTACATTCGCTAAGAGGATAAATTATGGATAAGAAACCCTACGTAAGTATGGAACCCTACATTTAAGAAACAAATGTATTGTTCATCAACCTTGCTTTTACGATCAACCTTATGTTGTCATCCTTACATTTGAAAAATGATCACTATATAGTTGAACACTACATTTGGTATTTTTTTCATTTTATGAAGGAACGTTACATTGGATTATTCAAATCCTAATGATTAAATTTTCAGTTCTATTAGAGATTTATGTAATTGTCATGATAGATTTTAATAGATGATAAAATCTCATTAAACTCTGATTCAATGTTTTAAGGGAACGTAAAAATCCCCTAATTATTTAAAACATAAATATCTGTATTCTGTCAGGAGATTTTCATGGATTTGGGATACCAAACCAATCGATCTATTGTACTTGTTCTTTCACAATATCTACTGAAAAATACATGGATACAGTCACATATTCTACTGTATTCTTGTGAATATCATTTACAGTACTGCTACATCATGTGATCAACTCTGTAATATTCTAAAGAGGTTGCCCTTTGAAATTTATACATATTTCAACCTCGTACTGCTTTTAGAGTACTGTTGTTATTTATTGATATTCAAATTGAAGATCATTTGCAAATAGGATCCATTCAGAGTTATTCATTCATGAATACTTTTCATTTTTAAAGAATATGATCCATATACAGTCAATTTCTTCTGCAACTGTGATGTTCTACCCGAACCCTCAACAAATAAAATTCTTTTTATTTATTAGAGTTTAAAATTTTGGGACTCAATATTAGTGGAATATCAGCTTCTTGAACTAAGATTTGGATAACCAGTTCCCTGTAAAATAACCAGAAGCCACTATTTATCCATTGTTATAATTTTTTCAACTACCTGCACTAAGTTGTGGATTTGAAGGTCTAGTGATAATATGAACTTTCTAGTGAATTTCACCAAGCTCATTGAGAGAGAATTTTTGGAGTGGACAATGGGATCTTTGTGACCCAAAACACGATAAAATTGATGTTTTCAGTCTTTCGGATTATATGTTGCTCATATTTCATATAAAATAAAACACTTCATATCAACATATATTAAAAAGGACGTCAAAATATTGAATTGGTGATATATTTCAAAAATACACAATTCACCCGTCATGCGTTATCTTTTTATTATTCCAACCCAACACATATTGCATGAATCATAAAATAATTCAAAGAACAAGATCCATGGGATAATTATATAGGCATAAGACATGACTTTGTGGAAAAAATATAAGCATATAAAATCATTTCCTCAGTAGTGAACGATTACTACTAAGAAAATCATAGCGGGTGTGTTAGCTGATAGAACTAATATTTTCCCCATAATTTTATATGTATTTAAATTATTTAAAGCTTCATAATTTATCAATTTGAGCATATTTGGAACATTTTAATATTAATGGTGTCTTTTGATCTTAAATTCTAAAATTGCTTATTTCTATAATTTTAACATATTTCAATCACAAAGATATTTTGGGGATAATTATTAAAATGTTATTCTTCTCTTTTTGTACCACATCCAGATCATCTATTCCATTGTCGAGGTTCTTCATTCAATCATGGATTGTAGATAACATATCTTGGCATCGACAACTCACTACATAAACCCCTTTTTTCAAAAAATTGATCATCGTGGTCTGCATTGTTAACAAACCCAACATGAAGGCCCACTTTGTCAACAAACAAAATCACCTCAAAAATTATACAATTATACCTTGAGGGATTTTGGCCCAACAAAAAATCTGATGAAATTATGTCATTTCTATTTTGATCAAAAAATATTAGGAATGTTTTTGAAAAGGATCTTGAGGAAAACAAAAAATTCATGTTAATGTTTATTCTAACTATTATTTCTCATAAATTTGTAATATGGAGAAGATTATATACCCAGAAATTAATATCTTGTTTATGTTCATTAGTGACATCAAATTGAACTTTACCAGATATAATACTAGATATATGAGTTATTTATTCCATTCAGAGTCAAGAATTAAAATCTATAATCATAGAAGTACAATTTCTATCATTGTTTAGGAAACAATTGATTTATATTTTTGATTATCAAGTAATATTTAATAATTTCAATGTCTAGAATGCTTTTCCTCTAAGGAAATGTGGTTTCTTTTCGGGTACAATGAAAGGTAATCTAATGCCAATTGGTGTAGTCAACCCACAAAAATCTGTATTTTTTCTCATGCGGAGAAAGGAAACCTTATGTATATAAGAAATGAAGAAGTTGGAAAATCTATAATAGAAGTTATCACTCAGAATACAAAAAGAAATTTTAATATGATGATACAGATCTTTATGAAGAAGATTCAGAAGAATGAAATCATGATGAACTTGTCCTAAGACCAATGATTATAGAAGAACCCCAGTATAAAGAATAAGTGTTAGGATATACAGATGTAACTCATTCAGTGCATTTGGAATATCTAGATCAAGATAAATATCAATAAGTACAAAGTCAAACTTAAGAGCTTTAGGTTGGTCCTCAACCAGATAAACAAAAAGAAACTACTCAATAAGATCCAAAATTTCAGATATCAATAACTGAGACCCCTTAGATTTTTAAAATTAAGGCTTCCTCTACCATTGGTCAATACTTGTAAAGAACTTCATCTTTTTATAGAGAAATGACTGAGGTCCTTAATGGAATGAATTTTTAGAGTGAGAATTATGTTGGAAAATATTTATATTTTTTGGAAGTGGATTCCCAGTAAAAGAATGCATCTGAAGGAACCTCTCATTTCATGTCAAATCATATCGAATAACTAGTCATTATGATAAACAATGATTGGGAGGAGAACTCTAAAATTCAACAATATCTAGTATAATCAATGAAATATTTATAAGATTTGAGTAATTCATCTATTGAAATGATGGAATTAGATTCTGTTCATACTTTTCTTCAAGAGGATAGTGAATATATTGTGCAAAAATGGATTTTTATGCATTTAATATAGTTGTATTAGACCAGTTTGGGAAGCTGAAATATAAATCTATTTCTAAAATAAATTTTTCATATTTGAAATTATACTTGGGAAGAAAATTTTCTTCAATTAATGAAGATATATGTCAATCTATAGATTCTTCCTCTGCACCTCCAACATCACCATATCTAGTACGGATATTTCAATCCATCACATCAGTATTGGATGATATGAATGAAAGGATTTAGAATCATTAGTGTAATTGTGAACCCCTATCTATTTTTTTGGATAATCAGATATATCTTTTTGATAAAATAACTACATGTAAACCTAGAAATAGGTTCCTACTTAATAAGTTCAGTGATAACCTATATTAGTTATTGTAGAAAGATGAGAATTTTCATGACTTTTTGAATGTCAATTTTGTGGAAAAAAATATAAGTAATTCATGATTCATGAATTTTGAAAAAAAAGGTTAGGAGACACCCTTTTAGAAATGTTACAAGATCATTTGGTAGAATTCAAACCAATTTTTCTAGCAGCTCAGGCTTCACATGAACTAGCACCAAAAACCTATCGTTACCAAAATCTTTCAACTTCTACCAGACCCTCTATTTATATAGTTTTTATAATAAAATATCCATTTTTTATAATATGTACTTCTATTCAATATTTTATTTTATTTTTATCTCAACAACTAGAACCCATGTCTTATTTATCCAAACTGTAAAATATAATCTTTAATTTATTATTCTATGAAAAATTAAAATCATTTTTACACATTTTTTTCATACATTATTTTTTATAACACAAAAAGGGGGAGTAAATTGGCTAAACAAAACATTCAAACTCAATATTCAAAATATTTATTTTAATAGAAATAGTTCGGTGAAATCCAAATATTCTCTTCATAAAATTAATAATTAATCATTTAGTGTTTAAAAAATATGTAAATTATTTTTTTATTTTTTGTGATAATAAAAATGGGGAGATTTTTGGGAATTTATTTTCCCAACAATAATCTATAAATCCTATTGATTCTGATGATCACAAATACCCTTGTTTATTTTACTAATGATATTACTTTAAGTGTATTTCAGGAAATTAATATACATTATAATCATTATTATGGAATTAAATTAAATCTCTTAATTAACAAGGAATATTAATTAAAGCTTTTGGAATGTATTTTTATGTTTTTTGGAAACACATTTCATACCCTACATTGGTAAATCTAATATAAAGAACAAACCCTATGCTTAGAACAGCACATAAAGAATGAACTCAATGTTCAGAAAAGTACGTATGGATCATCAGCCCTACATTTTTAAAAAATTATTGTTAAATAACCTTAGATTTGGGTGGAACCATACATTTTTTAAGAGGAAAACGTATGGATAAGAAACCCTATGTAAGTATGGAACCTTTCATTTAAGAAGTAAATGTATAGTTCATCAACCTTTGTTTTATGATCAACCTTAATTTGTCAACCTTACATTCGAAGAATGAACACTACAGAGTTGAACCCTACATTTGGTATTTTGCCATTTTTATAAGGAACGCTACATTTGATTATTCAAAACCTAAAGTTAATTATTTTTACTCTATCAGAGATTTTTTCAATGGTCTTGATAGATTTAAATATCTGATAAAATCTCATTAACAACAGATTCAATGATCATTATGATTGATTCAATTATTTGTATTCATCATTGAAAATCACTCATGTTTTTATGGGAACGTACGACTCCACTAATTTTTTAAAACATAAATATATGTATTCTGTTAGGTTGTTTTCTTCAATCTACAATACCGAACCAATCAGTATACTTTAAATGTTCTATCATAATTTCATTTGAAAAATACACGGATACACTCACATATTTGACTGTATTCCTATGAATAAAGTTTACATTACTGTTACGTCATGTGATCGACTCTCTTATATTCTGAAGAGGCTTCTCTTTGAAAGTTATACATATTTCAATCTCGTACTAATTTTAGAGAAATGATGTTATTTATTGCTATTCAAATTGAAGATCATTTACAAATAAGATCACATTAAATTATTCATTCATGAAGACTTTTTATTTCTAAAGAAGAATATCCATATAATATCAATTTCTTTTGTAATTGAGAAGCTCAAGATGAACCATCAACAAATCAAATTCTTTTTATTTATTAGAGTTTCAACTGCAAGGACTTTGTATCGGGGGAATATCAGCTTCATTTACTAAGATATGATTCATGAGTTCCCTGTAAAAGAACCAGAAGCATCTGTTTAGCATTTATTATAAATGTGTCAACCTCTTGCACTCAGTTGTGGATTTGAAGGTCAAGTTATAATAGAAACTTTCTAGTGAATTTCACTGAGCTCATATGTAGAGCCTTTGTGGAGTGGACTATGGATCTTTATTCCCCAAAACACTTCTAAATTGATGTTTTCATTATTTCTATTTATATTTAGATCATATTTCATATAAAATAAAACAATTCATTTCTACATAATTCAAAAGGGAATTCAAAATCATGAATTGGTGATGATTATCAAAAATACAAAATTCACCCCCACTAGTGTTACCATTGTATTTTTTCAACCAAAAACACATTGCATGAATCATAAAATAATTCCAATAACAAGATCCATGAGAGCATAAAATAGGCCTAAGAAATGACTCTGAGGCATAAATATAAGCATAGAAAATCATTTTCTCAGTAGTCAATGATTACTGGAAAGACAATCATAGTGGTTTTGTTCGGTGATAAAGCTAATATTTACCTAATCCTTTATATGTATTTAAATTTTTTAAATATTCCTATTTTATCAATTTTAGTGTGTTTGGAACATTTCTATATTAATGGTGTCTTTTGATCTAAAATGTTAATATTGCTTAATTTTGGAATTTTGACATATTTTAATCACCAAGGTATTTTTTGGATAATTTTTAAAATGTTATTTTTCTCTTTTCGTACAACCTTGAGATTTTCTATTCCATTTTTGAGGTTCTTCATTCAATCAATGATTGTAGATAACATATATTAAACTAAAAATATCACTACATAAACATCGTTTGTCAAAAAATTGAACATCATGGTCTACTTTGTTAAGAAACACAACTTAGTGGTGCACATTGTCCAAAAATACAATCACCTCAAAATTGATACAACGATACCTTAAGGGAGTTTTTATCAACAATAAATTTGATGATATTATGTAATTTCTATTTTGAACAAAAAAATATGAGTAATGTGTTTATAAAGGATCTTAAAGAAAACCCAAAATTCTTTGTAAAGTTTGATCAAACTACTATTGCTCTTAAATTTGTGAGATGGAGAAGATTGTATACCCAGACATTAATATCTTGTTTATGTACATTAGCAACATCATGTTGAACTATACCAGATATAAAATAAGATATCTGAGTTATTGATGCCATTCAGTGTCAATAATTCCATTCTATAATTATAAAATGATAATTTTTATCATTTTTTGAGGAAAATATAGATTTATATTTTTGTTTCTCATGTCAAATTTCATAATTTCAATGACTAGAATGCTAGTACTCTATGAAAATTTGGTTTATTTTGGGGAATAATGAAAGGTAAGTGGATTCCAATTGGTGTAGATAACCAACAAAAATATGCATTTTTTCATATAGGGAGAAAGGAAACCATAATTATTTAATAAATGAAGATGTTGGAAAATCTATAATTGAAGGTATCACTTAAAATATAAAAATAAATTTCGATATGATGATACATATCATTATGAAGAAGATTCAGATGAATGAAATCATTTGGAACTTGTTCTAAGTCCAAGTATTAGAGAAGAACCCCAATTGAAATGACCGGTGTTAGGATATAGAGATGAAACTCATTCAGTTCATTTCGAAGACCTAGATCTGGATAATGATCAATACGCATAAAGTCAAACTCAAGAGCTTTAAGTTTTTCCTCAATGAGATCAAAAAAAAGAAACAACTAAATAAGATCCAAAATTTCAAAAATCGATAACTGAGACCCCTTAGATTTTTAAAATTCAGGATTCATCTACCATCAGTCAATCCTTGGAAAGAACTTCATCTATTTCTGGAGAAAGGACTGAGGTCCTTGATGGTATGTCTTTTTATAGTGACAAGTATGTAGAAAAATATTAATATTTGTTGGAATTATTTTCTTAGTAAAATAATTAATATGAAAGAACATCTCATTTTCTATCAAATCATATAAAATAAGTAGTTATAAAGATAAACAAAGTTCATGGGGAGAACTCTGGAATTCAACAATATCTAGAAAAATCAATGAAATATTTAGAAGATTTGTGAAATTCATTTATTCCAATGATGGAATTAGATTCTGTTCAGACTCAGCTTCAAGAGGTCAAACAAAATTTTGTGTCAAAAATGATTTTGATTCATTTAATAGTGATGTATTGGACTAGTCTGGGAAGCTGAAATATATATATATTTATAAAATAGATTTTTCATATTGGAAATTGTACATGGGATGTCAATTTTCATCAATTAAATGAGATATAATTCAATCAACAAGTTATTCCTCTCTACCTCCAACATCACCATATCTGATTAGGATATTTCAAGCCATCACATCAGTAATGGATGATATGAATGAAAGGATTTATAATCATTAGTGTAATAGTGAACCCCTTTTAGTTTTTTTGGATAATCAGAGATATCTTTTTGATAAACTGACTTCAGGTGAACCCATCAATAGGTTCCTACTTAATAAGTTCAGTGATAACCTTTCATAGTTTTTGCAGACAGATGAGAATTTTCATGAATTTTTGTAAGTCAAATTCATTTAAAACATGTATGCAATTCATGATTCATGAATATTGATAAAAAATTTAGCAGTCACTCTTTTAGAAATGTTACAAGATCATATAGTAGAATTCAAACGAATTTTTCAAGTAGCTCAGGGTTCACTAGAACTAGCATGAAACCTCTCCCGACCAAAATCATTCACCTTCTACCAGACCCTCTATTTAAACCCTTTCCTAAAATCCAAACTACCTCATGTATTTTTATAGTTTTTATAATAAAATATCAATTTTTTTATAATATTTTCTTCTATTATATATTTTATTCTATTTTAATCTCAAAAATAAGAACCCGTGTCTTATTTATCAAAACAGTATAGTATATGCCTTCATTTATTGTTATGTGAAAAATTGAAAGAATATTTACACATTTTCCTCATACATTCCATCCAGAGAAACTTTTCTATTTTCAAACACTTTTAAGGGACAAATGAGAACCCAAATAGATAACTAGTTCAAACACCAAATGAGACAACTGACTTGTTAAAGAAAAGTATGAGCTGATTTGAATCAATATCATTAATCAACATCCAGGGGAGAGAATTTACCTGAGTGCCAGGATCATCCTATAAGATGTCTTCATACTGATTTTCCAGGTAGTCCCATGATTGCATGTATTCCTCCATGCTAATCTTCCCCTTTTCGAAACATGTAACCAAAATTCTATCTGGTAGGTCAATCCAGTCGACTTGTTCCTTAGTGCTGTCTACCCGTAGCAATCTTCCCATCATTTTGTCAACCTCTTCCTTCGTCAACTTATTCTTCTGGGTGTCCTCCACCATTTCTTCAACTGAATTCATGAGAAGTTCTTTATTTCTCATAACCAAAGAATTATGTTATTGTGGGCATGAGGGATAGCCTTTGTCACGCTGAAGTACAGGAGGATGTGAAGCCTCCTCCAGCTGCACACTCTCTAATTAAAGTAATCCCTCCCCTTGCTGATCCTTGGAAATCTCTTCAGCATCCCCTTAAGGCCTTTCCAAATCACCCAAAGTATCCTCAGAATTTTCTACCTTGATAATCACTAGTGACCCGATATCTCCTAAAGGATGCACCTCCTTACCATCCTCCACTGTCTAAAGCTCTTGTTCCTTAGATTTTCCACCCTTTTTGGATGACTGAGTCTCCATTGGACTCGGAAGATATGAGTAGTCATTTTGTTCCTTCAAAATATGCTTCTTAGATACAAAGTATTTCCATGGCTCCCTATTTTTATTGTTCCCCATATTCCTCCTTGGGCTGTGTAAGCCTTTACCGTAACCTCCTGGATCTCCATCACATTCTGATTATAAATGGAAACTAGCATTGTCTACCCCTTCATCTTTACTTTGTTTGTCAAAACGGTTGTTAAGGTTGATACATGACAAAACACTTTGCTCCCTATGACTTCTGCCTTTTTTCCTTGGATCCTCCCATTCCTGACCATCCTTAGAACTTACCTCCCTAGCTGTCTGAAGCACACTTTAAGGTTTTTTACTGCTTCCTCCTCGCACCGCCATCACATATGTGAAAACAAAATCTTTATCAATGGAAACACCATCTTCAATCAGAGCATTTTCATTAGACCGGGACCTCCCAAGTCAATCCTTATTAGCATAAAATATATTCCACTTTTGTGTTACCATCTATACATTTCCCCCAAACCCTCTCTTCCTTGGAATGCTCCCTGAATGTACCCAGGGGTGGATGCTCTATCAGCCCATCACCAGAACCATCATCCTGGTTATTGCCACTACCTCTAGGACCTATGTACATCTGCCTCTTGTGCCTATAGGCTGAATGACTGTGACCCTGTTTATTGAATGACAAACATAAGTCAATCCAAGACTCAAAGATGACTCATTTCTTCCAACGAAATTCCTTCCCAATAGTAATCCAAACAAGATAAACCGGCCTTCTAGATAAATCTATCTCTGAAAAAATTCGAGGGGATACAGGATGAAAAAAAAAAGAACAGGTTATACTATCAGAACACAGGTATCTTCCTACCATATTCCCCACCATTTCTAAAATTGAGTTATTTTGAAACGGCATTGGAAGTTCAAGAATACTTACCCAAATAGCTGTTGACGGGGAGTGACACTTCATATGGAAATCAAAGGACCACCTGAAAAGAGAGAACCGATAGCCATTGCAGGAGTGTGGAGCACTGGACCATGCCCTGATAATGTCAACCTCCGTTGCAAAACTAACTATGATGTGCTTGATAACCAATAAACCCATAGTACTACTATCCTGTAATCCCCAAGAGTTGAACACATGCATGTCGAAACTATCCACCAAAGGCTGATGCTGAAAAAACCGAGCGTTGAGAGTAAGGTTTAGAAGTGACAAGGATTCAGAAAACTCCGCATCAGATATCGTAAGGTTGGGGCATCCTTCAAAAAGATCCAGGACTTTTGGGTTGAGCAATATCTGAGGAAAATAGGGAGATATTTTCATAAATTTATTTTCCCGACATTAATCTATAAATCCAATTGATTTTGAGGATCAAAAATACCCTTATTTGTTTTATTAATTAAATTACATTAAGTTTATTTTAGGAAATTAATGTTCAATATAATCATTGTTATAGAATTAAATTAAATCTCTTAATTAACAAGGAATATTAAATAAAGCATTTGGAATGAATTTTTATGTTTTCTAGAAACACATTTCATACCCTACATTGGTAAATGTAATATAAGTAACTAACTATATGCTTAAAACAATACATAAGAAATAAACCCTATGTTCCAAATAGTGTATATGGATCATAAACAATACATTTATAGAAATTTATTGTTAAAGAACCTTGAATTTGGGTGGATCCTCACATTTGGGTGGCACATTACTTTTTTTAAGAGGAGAAAGTATAGATAAGAAACCCTATATAGGTATGAAACCCTTCATTTATGAAACAAGTGTATAGTTCATCAGCCTTGCTTTTTTGATCATCCTTTAGTGGTCATACTTGCATTCAATGAATGAACACTATAGATATGAACCCTTCATTTGGTATTTTTCCATTTAATTAAGGAACACTACATTTAATTAATCAAAACATAATGTTTAAATTTGTGATTGTAACAATGAATGCTGCAATGGACTTGATAGATTTAAATATCTAATAAAATCCCAATAATGACTGATTCAAATATCATTATGATTGACCCAAATAACCATGTTCATCATTCAAAAGAACTTTTGTTTTTAAGGGAACGTACGACTCCCCTAATTATTTAAAAACTAAATATATATGTTCTGCCAGGTGATTTTTTTGGATCTGGGATACCAAACCAATCAGTCTACTCTATATGTTCATTTGCAATTTATTTTGAAAAATACATGGATACACTAACATATTTGACTGTATTCTTGTGAATAATGTTTACAGTACTGCTACATCATGTGATAGACTATATTATATTCTTAAATGGCTTCACTTTGAAAGTTATACATGTTTCAACCTCATACTTCTTTTAGAGTACTGCTGTTACTTATTGCTATTAAAATTTAAGATAATTTACAAATAGGATCCCATCAGAGTTATTATTTCATGAAGACTTTTCATTTCTAAATAATTAGATTCATATACTACCAATTTCTTCTACAATTATGAAGTTCAACCTGAACCATCAAAAAATCAAATTCTTTTGATTAATTAATATTTCAACTGTGGGGACTCAGTATCTGGGGAATATTAGCTTCTTGTACTAATCTACGGATAAATATTTCCCTATAAATGAACCAGAAGCCTCTGTTTAGCCTTTATTATAAATGTGTCTATTAACTGCACTTAGTTGTGGATTTTAATGTCTCGTGATAATAGGATCCTTTTAGTGAATTTCAAAAATCTCATAGAGAGAGAATTTTTGGAGTGGACTATGGTATAATTGTGCCCCAAAACACAATGTAATTGATGTTTTCATTATTTTTTTATCTATTTCTCATATTTCATATAAAATAAAACACTGCATATCTATATAAATCAAAAGGGAAGTCAAAATCTTAAATTGGTGAATTTTATCAAAAATACACAATTCACCCCTTCCTATGTTATCTTTGTATTATACCAACCAAACACATATTGAATGAATCATAAAATAATTCAATGAACAATATCCATGAGAGCACAACATAGGAATTAGACATGACTTTGGGGAATAAATATAATCATCGAAAATCCTTTCCCTAGTAGTCAATGATTACTTCCAAGACAATCATAGCGGTTGTCTTCACTGTTAGAGCTAATATTTTCATTATCCATTATATGTATTTAAATTATTTATAACTTCCTAATTTATCAATTTGATCATATTTAGAACATTTCTGTATTAATGGTGTCTTTTGATCTAAAATGTTAAAATTGCTTAATTCTTGAATTTTAATATATTTTAATCACAATGGTATTTTGGGGATAATTATTAAAATGTTATTCCACACTAGGTGATTATTTATTAAAGGATTTATTGGTTAATATTATTCAAATTTTACTTATATAGAAATAGCTGATTCGACCATATTGATCCCCAAAAAAATAATCAAGTTGAAAAGTTGTTTGGGCAGACAATGTGGACCCCACCTCCATAACGGAAGCATATGTTGGGCTACACACATCCAATCGAGGTGATTCCACCTATATTTAAAAGCAGAATAATTTTCACATTATCCCACTAAATTAAAGAGAGTTTTTCATCCATTAATGTGTCCCGAAAATGAAATTAATTGAATGATGATTCGGGAAATAATGGATAGAAAAAGTCATAATCAATAAAAAATCTATAGCTCAAATATACGGTGGTAAATAATGGTGATATTTTGTGAGTGAATGAAAAAAGAAATCTCTAAACATCTTTTATGAATGATAGAATGCATTATCCATGAATTTAATGTGAAAAAATGTGAAAGTTATTTGAGGATACATTATGGCCTATAAAAGGAGGGGATATCCTCTTTCCCAAATCATCTCATTCCATACAATTCCATATGAGGTCAGCTGAAAATCTCCCAATATTCTTATTCATTTTTTTCTTTATTTCTTTTAGTTTTCAAAATTAATAAATTTTTTTTATTTTTTCTTTCATCTTCTTCTCCTTTATTATTATTACATTCTTTTTCTTTGTTTTTCTTTTCTTTCACATTCAATATTGACCACTTACTCTAAAGAATGATGGGATAACCCATGGCTTGTCCTAGGGGAGGTATGTGGAAACATCGTTTATTATGCACTTAAATTCATAATTTTTATTGATTTTTTCATGATCAAGAGTGACTTTCACAGGTGTGTTGATCATCCCTCACAACACTGAACTAAAACTCATTTCTATTCTTTTTTAAAATATTTCCCCTACCTTCTACTAGATATAGTATACTCAAATGATGGATTTGTGGCATTCAGTAGATTAAATGGAATAATATAGAGCTGGGTCTTGGATGATGTCACACTCTCGATCGAGGTGTAACATTAGCCATGATTATAGGAGGAGTTTGAATTAAGATTGAAAAAATCATTTGAGAATTCAAACCACTAAATAAAATAATAATAATTCATGATTGATATCTCATAATTGAATTATCAAACATAATTTAAACACAAAAAAGTAGAATTATAGACCCACAAACTAAACCAAAACGTCCAAGATCATTTTTCATTAATTACAATTATTTCATTGC
The DNA here is from genome assembly GCA_963277665.1 of Viscum album. Lineage (NCBI taxonomy): Eukaryota > Viridiplantae > Streptophyta > Magnoliopsida > Santalales > Viscaceae > Viscum > Viscum album. The sequence goes on from OY728125.1 coordinate 499,658,311, forward strand.
ATGTTATATTTAACATGTATTTCAATTCAAACCCATTACCCTCTTATATTAAATAAATACAACCAAAAACAAATATTTTAGGTGAATTATATTATGTGAGTTAACAACTAAGAATGTTCCTCAAGTGAGATGACCCTGGTTAGCCTCTGTATTGTATTAGGAAAAAATAATAATACTCTTTTTTCATGTGCTACGATAGGCGTACATAAAAATTGTAATTGTTATCGGGGATCTAGTCATTTATTTACATTTCATATTCTACTTTCAATTTGAATATATATTTTTATTACTTATTTTAAAAAAACATAAAAAACTTTCATTCATGATGTTTTCAAGTGATCATTTCTATAATACATTGAACAATTAATCACAGGTATATGAATAAGAAACAAACTACACTAAGGAGGTCCTCCAAAAAAGGTTTGATTCTCTTATGATAATGGTAATAAAGAAGCAAAGAGGAATAGAAACATGGATCTCACCTAAAGATTTGATGGCCATGGATGATGAGCTCGGAACTGGAATACAAAGATTCAAGACCAAGAAGGAAGTGTCAATGGTTTTCCCAATTTCACTAAATACATCCTAGATGTTGAGGCCAAAATTGAGGAATATCAATAGCCCAACCATTTTAGGAACATGATTCATGCTGACCATAATGAGCTGGAGTGAAATCATAATGATGGAGACTTACTTGTTGAGCTACATTTGGGAGATTAACATGATCTAGATGAATTGTGGAATGAGTATTAGGTACAACCTTATCTCTCTAATACCTATAAAGTATAACATCAAGTACCATTTCATGTCACTCTAACCATGGAAGAGGATCAAGCCACATCAATGATGAAATTTGAAGAAAGGATGGAAGATATTGACAACCTAGTTCCATATAATGATACTCACATTCAAGAGGCACTTATCACTGAGAATGGATTCAAACTAACCCAACTGAGGGGGTTTATCCTTTCATAAACTCTATCATTTCTGATTTTATTCAATTTTAATTGAGTATCAATGCGTATGTTTTTTAATTTTAAAATTTTTTAAATCCTTACTTTTCCTTAGTGTAATATGATTCAATAACACCTGCATGTATCAAGGAGGAAATGGAGATCCCTAATTTTAATAAATATACATTTTTGTAATCCCATAAATAAATCATAGTAGTTGAGCCTAGGGAAACATTGATTTGGGAAGCTCACACTAAAAAGGGGAATTTTGATTTACATTATTCATGTTAAAATTCTATCTAAATAAGAATACATTATAACTCTACATTTTAAATTACAATTCATACAACCTTGGTTAATCCATCACTATAAGAGAAGAAGGCCTCACTTTTACCAACCAAAAATGATAATGATTATTACTTCATCCTAAAGAAACTATCCAAGATATACCTAATTGTGAAGGGGTAGGTTGTGGTGTACACTATCCATGGATCATTACTCATCAAGAAGGATAAATCTTAAGTTAGGAAAGTCCACATGTGGTGGTTCAAATAAAAAAAGCATCACCCACCTTCTAATTTGGGATAACTGCTGGTACTACTCTCTGGAGGTAGTAAAAAAGCGATGTCCAACTTGGGGGATCATACCAAGATTTTTCATATAATTTATTTCTAGTACATTCATTTTAAATGTTAAGAATTTAGATTTCAATTTCAGTATTTTGAAGTAGTTCAGCATATATCCCACTCCCTCCTATCTTTTTCAGCTTAAATGATGTGATGCATGTGCTTAATTGATTTGTTTACTTTTATAGGTTCATGATGGAAGAAGGAATCCTTGGCTAATGAAGAATAAGGAATAAGATTCATGATAAATGATTTTACTTTTTAAAGATTATCATATAATCTCCATGCATTTTTTTCCAAAAATGATTAATGAACATTAAAGAGAATATAGAATTCCCACACTTCAATTCATGATTTACTTGGCATATCTAGAAGACATGATTATCTTTGGAATCCAGTGATGTCAGGTTTAATATTTCGGTGTGAAAGAAATTAAATGAGTAAAATGTAAAATTAAATTTTTTAAATTGAAGCATAGATATTGTAATGATGAATCTTTATTTTGATGAATTAATTGATTCATGTAAATGAAATTCCCCAACCATTTATTATACCTTGATTTTTTGAAATTCATGTGAATTTATTTGATATTATTAATCATGTCTTGAGTGATTGTCCCAAATAATATGTACCATTCCTGAGAGGATTTCTAGACTAAGTACTTCTTATTTATTTTTTTAGTATATTTCATGAGTGATCTAGGGGCATGTCACCTACCATAAATTTTATTGAAACATTTCAAATCTACCGAGTGGAAAAACACATTTAAATTGATTGATGAATATTTTTGAAATCCCTTACCCTTAAATACCACCTTTACATCAATACTTATTTAGATTATAGAGACCATGGGTGGCCTTTATCTGGATGATCCATGTTTCAAACCATTTTTATCCATTCCTACCATACACTTGGTATTTTCATGATATTTTAATGTTGATTTGTCGAGGTAAAGGGAATCATGGTAGAAGTGATGATATAAATTGTAAGGAATAATTGTGAGGTCCTATTTTGGGTAATTAGAAAGTTCATTTGAATAATTAAGTCTAATATTTATTGTTTTTCCCCTATTTGATAAAAAAATTAAATAAAAAAATGAAATTAAAATGTGTTGGGTTTTTGGAAAACCTAAAATTACAATTACTAGACTGATGATTTTTATCATATGTGTGGTGATTAATATAAGGTTATTTTCAAGAAAAAAATTCAAAAACAAGAAAACAAAATAAAAAAATATATATTTGGAAAAAAATCAAGATGGTTTACAAATCATTCATTATAAATGATTTGATCATGAACTTACTTTGAGTTTGGGGAAAGTGGGAGTTACAGTATTGAAGGGGAGAATTTCATAAAAAAAATATGACATCATGCATTGTACATAAGTGATAAACCTCATCCTTCATCCGTATTTTTTAAAACATCAAATCCTACCAACATTAAGCCTCAGTGTAATTTGATCCTTTATTGAAAATTCTTCATGAATTTATGTGTTGTTTTCCTTTAAAAAGTGACCAAAGTTGTTCATTTACAAGATTATGGATAGCAAGCATGTTCTCATGATAAGAGTATAACTACCCCAAAATGTTATCATTATAAATGGGAGAAAATATTCATGTTAAATAAATCCTGACATGGAATGTTTAATAATAATGAATTGAGAATCTTGAATCAATGAAAGGATAAGTTTCTTAATTTTTCAAAGGGGAAAAGTAAAATACATTAATTAATAGTTTCATTAAAATGATAAATTAAACTGATATTATATGTGGATTTTTTAATTCTTTATTTGACATTGAAAAATTATGATTTTATTGCTTTTTAATTTGAATATTGGTAACATTGATGTCCTCGGAATTCAAGGTTGTGATTTTATATTTGAGGATAAGCAAGGTTTAAGTGTGTGGCAATTGATAGAGATAATATTTTCTTCGTATTTTATTTGTATTTAAATTATTTAGACCCTCTTAATTTATTAATTTGAGAATATTTGGATAAATTCTTTATTAATGGTGTGTTTTGAGCTAAAATGTGAAAAATGTTTAATTATGGAATTTTAAAAAAAATTAGTCACTAGGGTATTCTGGGCATAATTATTAAAATATTATTATAATTTGATTGATTAATTTTTTTTAGGATTTCATGATTAATTTTCTTCCACTTTTATCCCAGAGGAAATAGTTGATTCGACCATCTTAATCCCCTAAAAATCAATCAATTTTTCATGTCATTCGGGAAAAAAATGTGGACCCCACCTCTGTAATGGGAGTATAAGATGGGATATACACCTCCAATAAAGGGTATTTTATAGGTATATAAAAGAGTACTAAGAGGCGCATTTAATCTTTAAATTCCACATAGTTTTTAATTCATTTTGGTGGATTGAAAATGAAATAAATTGAAGGATGGTTCCTGTAAATCTCAAATAAAAAACTTCATAGAGAATAAAATATCAAAAAATCATACCTATGGTTGTCATTTATGCTAAAATTTTGAATTTAAAAGAATATGAAAAATATAGACAACCTTTATAAAGCATAGAAAGCATGATATATCCATTTAATGGGCTAAAAACGTGAAAACTTTTCAAGGAAATATTTTAGTCTATAAAAGGAGGAGATATCATCATTCCCAAATCATCTCATTCTATCCCATTCCATATGAGGTTGGCCATAAATCCACCACTTTTATTCTTCATTTATTTGTTTTATTTATTTATTTTTAGTTTTTAATTGTAATTTATATTTCTAATAAATTCATTCATTGTTTTTATTATTGTTCCCATATTATTCACCTTATTTTTCTTCCATTATTCTTCTTCTATTATTTTATTTCTCATTCCACCATGACCTATTACCCTAAAAATTGAGGGGGTAACTCTAGACTTGGAACGAGGTAGGTATGTGGTAATTTCATTTATTAATTTCTTAACTTCATAAGTTTTATTATCATTGTGAAGAGAAAGTGTAGTGTACAGATATGTGGAAATCCTCCACTAAAACACTAAAACCAAACTTATTTATATTTTTTAAAAATATTTTTCCCCCCTTCTACTGGATACAATATCTTTATACAATGGAGTTGATCCATTAATTAGATGAAATGGAATACAATGGCACTAGGTCTTGGAGGATTACATACTCACGATCGAGGGGTATCATTAAACATGATTATAAAAGGATGTGGAATTAAGATTACATAATGCATTTGATATTTTATGCCAATAAATAAAAAAATAGTAATTAATTAATGAGATCGCTTAATTTAATTATCAAACATAATTTTTCAATCGATAATAAGAATGATGGAACCCAAAAACTAGACCATAAAATCCATGTTCATTCGTCATTAATTACATTTTTCCATTCCATGTTAATTTTATCTTTTAATTAAATTAAAATCCATTACCTACCAAGATTAAAAACCAACAAAAAATAAGTAGTTTAGGTGAATTAAATTAAGTGAGTGAACAACTATGAAATCTCATCACGATAGACGACCATGCTCAGACTCTATGATGCATTAAGAAAACATAAATATACGAATTTTCTTTGTCCTACAACATGAATGAGTAATTCACTAAGGAAATCATTGTAGTATTAAAGGTTTTTCTACTAATACTATCATAGTTGGAAGAATTCCACACTAAACTAAGATTACATCCTGTCCCAGTCTTGTTTATCTTATGATATATCTATCATTAGCCAAATCATTGGAAGCATATATATTTCTGGGACCACCTATCACATAATTAAAATCATAAATATGTGTTCCATAAGATCATAAAACATTCATTATATCATAAAAAAACTAAAATAAATTGGTTTTATAAACATTTCATCGTGGAATAACTTAAGGAAATGAAATGGGTTCTATAAACATTTCATTAATTCATCATAACATAACCCATAGAAAAGGAATGAGTTTCACAAATATCATATCATTATAATCATAAATCATATAGAGAATGAATACTAATGGTATCATTTTATTATTTCCCATGTAAATTATAAGAAACATCAGATTATTTTGTTTCATTGATAAATATAAATTTAATTAAAAATCATAAAAATAAATCTTAGAGAAAATAACATTTCTATTTTGAAGTTACTTATTTAAAATTCAAGAATATCGACAATATTATGAGAAAATTTTTTATTTTTACAGAACCGTGGAAACTTTTAAATAATTATTTAAATCATCAAGTAGTCGTGATGGTTGGAAATTCCATCAAGTTCATATATGTTAAAAGGAAACATTCTTTTCACACTTTTTCAAAAAATTCAAAAAATACCTCGTTTAGAAAATGAAAAGAAGATTCATTTTAATCTATTTTTCAACAAGTAAAAAATTTATAAAAATGAATTTAACCTTTCATATTATTTTATTAAAAACATTATTGAAAATATTTTAAATATTTAATTGATATGGAATAATTGAATTTTAGACTGAATAGATAAATAAACTCAGATTTCCATAAAAACATTATTTCAGTATATTAATATATTAAAAAGAGGAAAATTAAATGAAAAAACATTATTATTCCGAAATTACCATAGTGTAAAAATTTTAATGATATTATTGATAGGTATATCATAACATTTCATTTTTGAATCCTAATCACAATCAATCCCAATAAATTGTGATATTGTAAACTAAAACACATACCATAAGTCTCACTTCTTTCGTACATGATAAAACTTCTAGTATAATATATATAGGTTTATTATACATATATTCCAGAGTAACAGCCTTATATATCATAACATATTTTATTTACATATAACATTTTATCAACCATTTATTAATTATTCTTTATTAAAATCAATATTTTGGGTGATAACTAGTTAATTTTAAGGTATGTTTTGGTTTATCAGCTTTACCCCTTACACTTTGATCATGGTACATTATATTCAATTTTTTATCATGATATAAATATCATACATATTTTTTATATGCATATTAATTTCCATCCATAAATTCTATAGATAGTAAATGAATTACACCATTCATGGAGATGTCAGGTCATACATACGAAGGAATTCTATGTTCATTTTTCAAAGAATATAATAAAAGAAAGATAAATAATAATTCATCTTTATAGAATCATTATTATATCATATAAAAAATATTTATACATAAAATACATCCTTATCACCATCCATTTAAAATATAAAAGAAAATCAAATCACATCGATCCATGGATGTGGTAGTCCACATGTACACAGGAGCCATGTTATCATTTTCCAGTGAATTGTAAGATAAGAAGCTATAGGAGATATTATAATTATATAAGTATAGTTATTTAATAAATAATATATATATACATTAAATTCAGCATTATATCCATCTGTGATAAGTGGTGATAGAAAACTAATGACATCTATTCGCGAGGCGGTAGTTTGTCGTAATCATGATTGACGGTTTCATTACCCATTTGATGGAAGAGGATGTGGATATTGGTCATTACATTAACATAATAAAATATTATTATATTTTATGTATTTTTTTATTATAGTTCATGAAATTTTTAAGAAGTTACAAAAATACATAAAACAAAAACATATCGCTAAAAGCTATATCACTTCTTCAGACAACCTCCTTAGTTATTTACATAAAGCCTTCGTAGGATGGTTTTTAAAAGAAAACTGGAAATCTATGTCATGGTGAGTGATATAAGTAATGTATTTGGTTGTGGATTTTATAATCCAAATGGAACTATATGTGTGGAGAGTATAGGATAGGGGTGTCCTTTAATAAGTGGTGATAGGTAATATATGAACATTTTTAAATGATTTAAATATATTAATGTATTGTTCACAGAAAATGAATAAAATATAGAAAATTAAAAAAATATTAGATGATATAGGTTCCAAATATTTCTACTCAATATAAATTGGAAAAAAAATTAGGATATTTTATCTCATTCTCCTTTAGTTTAACCCCCTGATAAACTTGTTTTGACCTTAATAGTGGTAACATGTTTTTACTGTTTTATTATTAATTATGACAGAATGTTAAGTTAAAATTAGTACCTAATATTAATTCATATTATTTAAAATATATATTCAATTTATTTAAATAAATTCACAATATTGGATTAATTTAATTTAGAATTAATCTCACAAACACGACAAAAAGCGGGTTTATTGAAAAAGGTTTTCTTAATTATAAAAGGATTTTATATCAAATTTTATTATAAAATTTATTTAAATGAAAAAAATTGGATTTAAAAGAATATAATTGAACTAATTTTATATTTAAAAACATTTTAATAAAAATAGCACATTTACTATAATTAAAATGAATTTATCTCTTGAAATTAAACTACATTGATACAAAAAAAATAATGATATATTTGTCTCGTCACATCCTCATGTTCCAACAAACCTTATTTGAATTTTTTATTCATCAAATGAATTTTAACATGGTGAGTAGACTTTTTCCATAGCACATTATCTCTAAGATCAAAGAATTATTCTATTATTTTCATATGAAATATCTTTCTTAGGTGATATGATTGCAATGTCAAGTACATGTGATGGATCAAGTATGTACTTCCTCAAGAGAGAGATATGGAAAAAATAATGAAATTCAGAGAGGTTCGGTCTAAAATCTAATAGATAAGCTACCATCCCTAAAAAATAAAGAATCTTGAAAGGTAAAATATTCCTAAGGCACATATTTCCATTCATTCCAATTCTCATATCCTTCTTCTTTATATAAATTCAAAGAATAAACTTTTCACCAACTTCAAATTCCAAAGCACACCAATAATTGTCAGCATAACTATTTTTTCAACTCTAAGCTACCTTTATGTGATATTGAGTGGATAGAAATATCTCAACCATTTCATCAGCTAGATCATTTCCCAATAGATTTATTTCTCTAACATCCTAGAACATTAGATTTTTACACTTCTTTCCATATTAGGATTCCTAATGATCTATCTGAATTCTCATGTGAATGCTATTGTTGTAAGAAAACTCAACTAGATTAAGGTGTTGATCCCAAAAACCTTTAAAATCCATAGAACCATATCTCATATTGACAATCAATCTAAGGATAATAAGAAGTACTAAAACTTAACTCTATATCCAGATCATACTGAAGGATTTAAAGAACTTCAGGATAAACCTCAGATCCCGAATAGATATAATGGAATGTGGTACTCCATTCAACCAAACAAATTATTTAATATAAATTCTAAAAAGTTGATTCAGAGAGATGTATTAATTGATGTAATTTAAGTGTAGTGACTTCAAAAGACAATAAATGCAAACCCGAATAGAATTATAGACATTAGAGTTTTTTTGGAGTATGATGAAAAAAATCATTGGTCATTTTTTCGCATTTTTTTCTTGTATATGTAATGGTTGTAGTACCCCATTAGACATATTTCTCTCAACCATAAAATTATAACATGCCAAGAATTGACATACATACCTAGAAATATCTCTCTTCATTTTGTCCCACCATAAATACACTTCCATTCCTATATATATATATTTACATCAAAGATGAACAGATAATGATTAAATATAAGCCTAGCCTAACTTCTCCCTCTTTAAATATGGAATGTATTTAACACATACATAGTTCCTAAACCGTATAATTTCATACAATAAATGTTATACTTAGGAACATTTCTCAAATTCTTCAATAGCTCTACATCATCCTTATATAACTCTTTAATCATCACATGGATAGATGTTTAAAATCTTAGTTGAGAAGGATAATATTTATCTCATTCATTCAAGATTTCAATATCCTTCCTTCAAAAATCAATAAATATTTTAACTTATGTGATCCACATCCCAGATAATATTATATTATTATGTCAACTATATTGATTTATAACCTTGATTGATTTCTTAATGTGTCAATATAATGGGAAGTCGTAATATTGAATTAACTCCAACCACTTTCTCTTGCACATATTCAACACTTTCATTATGAAAATATACTTTAAAATTTTAGGATTAGTATATATATCACTTCTTTCTCCCTAAATATTTTTTCCATATAATTAATGAAATTTTACTATAGAAAACATCAAATCATTAGTTGGGTGGGTTTTATTATAAACCATTAATTGTCAGGAGGTATAATATATCACCATATGATTTAGTATGACAAAATATATAAGTCCCTTAGTTGATCCATCATTAAATATTACAAAATATTCTCCGCAGATGGGAAATGTAAGGACAGGTACACATACTAACCTTCCCTTTAGTTATTTTAAATTTCCCTAGCTTTCATCTAACCAAAGGAACAAGGATATAATCTGAGTTAACTTCCTGAGTGGCTTGGACTACCATGAAATGTTTTCAAAAAACTGCGGAATATATTCTGCCAAACCAACAAATAATAGTATCCTATACCCAAGAGTTAGTCTTGGATACTATTCAATATCTTCTATAATTGTCAAATCCACCAATATAATCTCTCATGAGATTATATAAAGCAAAAATTTAGCTTTTGGTATCTAAAATTCACACTATGTAAATTTCAAATATTGCTTCACCTTCCTTAGGGTATTCAGTTCAATCCTCATGTGAACTTCTTGGACTTCCTTTATCATTTAATATATTGGAATATCATCTAAAATGGCTATAGAAAATTCATCAATGTAATCCATAAATAATCAATTCATTAAATCCATGATGATCTCTAGGACATTAATAAGAACAAATGGAATCATTATAAATTCATATTGTTCGTACCTTATATGGATTTTTTTCATGGTTAAGACCTTCTTTTTATCGCTCAATTGATGTTATATAGAATAAAGATCAATCCTGGAAAAGTATTGAGCTTCATGAAGATAATCAAAGAATTCATTAATATGGGTTATATGATACTTATTCATTATAGTGATATTGTTACATTCTTGATAATTAATACAGGGTCGCATTGGTCTATCTTTATTCTATACAAAAATAATGGGAATACCCCAAGGTGATGCACATGGATGAATAAATATCGGTTCAATATTCTCTTAGAGTTTCTTCTTCAATTCCTTCAAATAAATCAGCTCTATTATATATGGATTCTTTAAAATATGTGTATCACCACAAATGAGTTCTATTGAAAAAGAAACTTCACGATTCAATAGAATACTATTAAACTCTTCTAGAAATACATTTAAAAAATGCCTCATAATAGGAATATCATTGATGTTTATTTTCTCCCAAACTAACTAAGAAAAAACCCCTTTTTAAAAAGAATCATGACCCATAAAATGGATTTGATTTCCATTGGAATTTAATCTTTATAATTTCACTAACAAACAATCGTAGGTCATTTTCGAATATCAAATGTGACATCCCTTAATTTGAAATTGAATTGGGATTTATTTATATAAAGTCAATCCAAGATTATGATAACATCAAATTCAAACATAGGTTGAATAACATGATTAATTGGAATCACGTTCCAAAAAACTTCAATGAGAGAAAAATAATTTAATTGAGTTGTGGTAATCATACCATGGGTTTTTTCACTACTAATTCAACATATAATTATTGTGGTGGAATTTTGATATCCTTTGAAAATTCTTCAGATATAAAAGTGTAGGTATAACCATAGTCAAATAAGACATTAAAAATTATAGAGTTAACGGTAAGTGTTCCTTTCACCACATCATCATCATACCCCTCATTGTAAATAGTTATTTCATAATATTTCCGTCTATATCTAATCTTACATGGTGATGACATCAATCAATATCATTAACATTAAGATTTGATAAATGGTTAGCATAATATTCATTCTAATATCATTTTAATATCTATAGTGTGGGTTATTCATTATGTAGTGATTTCTCTATATTAAAATAATATTATAACTTTTTTCCATAAAACTGTAATTTTATTTCCCAATGACACTCATCTCTACACTTTAATGATTTACCAGTCCCCTTAATCAAATTTCATCCATTTTTCCATCCACACCACAAACATAAAAGTATAATCATCTTCTTATCTCTATATTTTTTAGTGTTTTTTTTGAATTCTATATTTATTTCCTTATAAAAACCATGATATTTATGTGTAATTAAAATATCTTTTTCCACCTTGATAGCACATATAATTATTTCTTAGTTTCTATTAAAGTCTCTTATGGGTATTTCCCTTAAAATACATGGTTTTTATCCACAAAATAATCAATAAACCTTTCTTTTATATTGGGTGAAAATACCATAAGTGTAACTCAAAAGTCTAGTAATATTTTCCTAATAGGTATTAATGAATCCATCATTCTTATGCTTTATCTCAAGGAATTTCTTATCCATTTTCATATTAAGAATATGAGGAAAGTACTTAATAAAAAATAATATTTTAATCACATCCCAATACATGGAGTAAATTTCATAATTTTTTTAACATATTAAAGCATGATATGTAAAACCATCCCACACTTCTCAAGAACGTATTAAAATAAAAAAATAATAATTATGATATTTACATGAGGTGTAATTAGATTTCACCAGTAGATAATTAATTGAATGTGACAAAAAAACAAAAAAAAATTACAAAATAAGATATATATCATGATGCAACAGAGAAGCTTCTGTAAGACAGGAGACCTCTTCACCATAAGGCACCATAGAGAAGTAAAATCAATTTTTTCAATAGCAAAGGCCATACTGGGGGTGGTCTATTTCCATAAAAACTATAGGATCCCTAAAAATATTTCACATAATGATACAAATTAATCTCTACACACCATGGAATCAGACGCAACGAGTGTTATGTCACTCCCCGCATTTGAATTATTTTTAGCAAACTCAGTTATGATTTATATTGGTATTTTTAGCTCAAACAAGAACCCGTATATGATTCCTTCACAAGTTGGTGGTGCTTCCACAAAACAAGATCCGTCAAATTTGAATTCTTGAGAATGACTTTTTCTCCTAATCCATTGTTAAGATGCAGATTCACAGGGAATTGAGGTAGATACAATCAAATAACATGATAGAAATCAAACAGTATGATAACAATCAGCTATGAAAAATAGAGAGAGGACTAAATCAAGGATGAATGTCCAGTGTTCAATCTTAAAAAATATAAAAATAAAAGAACTCATTTCCATGGAATTTATCAAAAATTAAATTATTTATTTTTCTTATTATACTCAACCAACTTTATAAAAATTTGATTTAGGATTTAGATGTAAATTTCTACATTGATTCCCATTTTATATACTTTTGGAAAACAAAATCATCTTTCCCATCCATCCAAGATTCCAATTCTTCTGAAACCTCCTCCACAAACATATATAAATCCCTCATTTCTAGGTCAGAGTGTTTACTATATTCATTGTCACTTTGACTAATATTTATGATGAGGTGGAAGAAATTTCATCAAAATTAGGCTGAGGGGAATATTTTTATTTTCCATCATATAGGTTATATGAGATCTTGTAGTGATTGGCCTTTAAATATTATAGTAATCTCTACATCTATGAATCTTCTTGTGGTTTGGAGTAATGAAACCTTCTGAATCAATGAATAATTTTTTACCTTCCTCAGTATTGGATTTCTTATAGATATCCTCTTTCTGACATTCATGATCATAGACATCATGTGAAGAAACAATAGAATCATATTGTACACATTTAATCTCCTCTTGACAGTCATCATGGTATTTATTGGGGTACTTCAAATCTAACAGAAACGTGAGGGAATTAGAAAAAGCATCATGTTCTGTACGAGTAGTAAAAACAAAATATATATTGTTATTATTCTCTAATGAATGCCTCCCATATTTTCTAGTTTGACAAATTTTCACATCTAGAGTATTCTCCTTTACAGATTTATCATCATCATCCTTTTTTACTCTAATAAGATCATTAGTTTTAGAAGGGACAATAGAAACTATTTTAATTTTTTACATTCTCCTAGGTCAATACATTTTTTTCCTTTTTCAACTCAAGTCAATTTAAGTGCTAGAGGATGTACTACCCTAATTCCACAGTCTTTAAAAGAATGAACAAGACTATAGAATGAACTATAGTACTCGGGATGGTTTTCATATGTCGCTTATTGAAAGAATCTAGAACTACCATTTTGAATCCATATTTCTGATGGGAGGTCTTGAAAAATGTCAATTTTAGTACAAACTCTAGTGACAGAGGTTCTACAAAGTGTTTTCATTGCAATGTCTAGCTTTAAGAGATTACTAATGATACTAGAGATCAGAAAGAAGGCAGCATGTTTAGAGTAAAGAAGTGTTAACCCTGATAATCCAAACCATATTAGAATAATAGGTGACTTGGGTAAATGGTTAAAATTTATAGTCTATTTGAGAAATTTCATGGAATAATCCCAAAATACCCACGACCATCTCGTCTAAATTATACTGTACTCTTCCTCTAATGAGATATGAAAAACAATAGTGTAGCATTTAAGCGAGCTGATATAGAACCCCATAAAACAAATGGCTTCAAGATATTTAATTAAAAAAATCAAAGACAGTCTACGCTTAATGAATTTCATTATAAGTACGAAGCATAAATCTAAAGAAATGTGATTTACCTCATTCTAAAAGAGTGATATCACTGTATTGCCTCTGTATAAAAAATCATTGGCCCAATTTAAGAATGGGAGTCTATAATAATATCTGTTCTAGGAACACTATTCTTGATCCGTGAACTCATTATAATAAGGTGGACATCACCTCATGAAGGATTCAATAGAACATTATTCCTTCCTTTCCTCATTTGGATTATTTGTGTGATTTATAACATGAGAAATTTGTGTAACCATGAAAACAAAAATTTACCTTTTAAATCTTATAACATTTGGTTGCTCAGGAGGAAAATCATTGCATTGTCTTTCAAAATTAGCATTAACAATGTTTCTTTGGGTTTAATCCACTGCTTAAAAAAACAACATAGTGTGAGAAACAATAATTATAGTGTTTAACTACATAATCATGTAAAATAATTTATAATATGTCTAAATCAACAAAACATATTTTCAATCTATGACACCATATGTTTAACCAAGGTTATTCATGGTCTTAATCTATTTATATCTATCATGATTTTTCCTAAAGAAAATTTAAATTGGCCTAAGCATATACCCTGGGAGTTTCAAACTAGGTGCATAGTGAGAGAACACTCTCCTGCCCAAGAATGATGGAAAAGATATACTCAAATAACTCTTTTTAGGTTTATTACCCCATTATGAATCTATTACCAAAAAATATCCAATTGTAGTATCCAGACACATATGTTTTTCTAGGAAGTATTCACTCCTTAATTTACCATAACATGGTACGTTCCCATATACTAGGGATTATCGTAAGGGTTTTCACTAAACTTTTCTCACCCTAGTTTCCAAATGATAACAAAACATTACTCTGATACCAACAATAGTGGCCCATAATTTCTTTATATAGATATCACATCTTAATATATTAATATAAATTACATTACATAAATATCCATGCTATAATATTATAGATCAAATACTTTTGGAAATGTGGGTAGATAAACAACATGTTTATAAATGAACTAATTCTCCACCCACTGTGTTCTTTATAACTAACATCCTTCTCAGAAATATCCTAAATAATACCAGTTTCTATAACCTGGGAAAATCAAACATATGAAAGGGTGCACTCTGATGCTCAATAAGGGTAAATAAGAGAGACATCAATGGTCATTTAAATATAACAAGAGCATAAGGGTACGAGAACATGAGCATTAAATTTGAAAGATATAACCTACATATCCTAGATCATAATATTCAATCATGACATAAATATTATATGTTCATAACACATGAATTATAAATTAATAAATTAAAATATTACACAAGAACATGACATAGGAATAAGTCATGAGTTTGTGGGATATATATAAAAATATAATATAAATTACATAGAAGTCAAGGATTACTTAAATTACTATCATAGTAGATCATTTCTAACCTCAAAACATTCATAGAAGTCAATGTTCACTCACAATACTATTATATTGTATAGATTCCCTTTTACTAAATTAGGTTCACTCCATATTTAAATAATGATTCTCTCATGATATATCCATCTATACCCATTGTATTTAAGGGATATATAATTATAATCCCAGAAATAACATAATTAAAATCATATATAGTGCCCCAAAATATTTTAAAACATTCATCATATCATAACCTAAGGAAAATATATCGGTTTCATAAACATTTCATCATGAAATAACCTGTGGAAAAGAAACTGGCTTCATAAAAATTTCAACAATTCATCATAGTGTATCCTGTGTAAAAGGAATAGATTTCATAAACATCTTGTCACAATAATAATAAAAACCATACAGATAAATACTAAGGATGATATTATTATATCATCTACCCATTAAATCATAAGAAACGTCAATTGGTTTTCCATTGATGCATAGAAATACCATAAAAATATCACTAAAACCTTTATGAGGAAAATAAAATTTTCTTTTTAATTAAATTATTTAAAATATAAAAATTTCAAAAATACTATTGAAAAAAATTTAATGGAATATGGAAATTTTAAATTTAAGATTCAATTTATTGAGTTTTCATGAAGGTGGAAATTGTTTTTGTTTCATATAAGTTAAATAAAAACATTCCTTTCACACTTTTGTAAAAAATCCCAAAAGTACCACATTTGGAAAAATACAAGATGATTCCATTTAAACCATAATATAATAAGTAAAACATGGGTTAAATGAATTCCCAAATTTATAGTAGAGTATTAAAACCATTTTTTGAGTATTTTAAAAAAACATGGTTGTAGAAGAAAAATAGTTTTCGACCGAAGAGGAAAATAAAGTCAATTTTCCATAAAAATATTCTTAAGGTATATATATTTAATAAAGATCTTAAAATTATAGGAAAACAAGTATTATAAAAAAAATATATAGTTTAAAATAAAATTCATGAGATTATTGAGAGTTATTATATAAAAATTCATCATTAGAGATTAATCATAATCAATCTCGATCAATAATGAGATTGTAACAAAAAACCCTTACTTTGGGTCTGGCTTCCACCATATATGTTCCAACCTCATTTATAATAAATATAGTTTTATTATAAATATATTAAATAACCATAATCATATATATCATTCCATTTATGATTTATATATATCCATTTATCACACATTTAGTGATAATTCATTGTTAAAATAATTCTCTGAGGTGATTATCGCTTTGTTTTCCATGTGTGTTTTGGTTCAGTATTTTTGGTCCTTATACATTGATAATGGTTAAATAATATATATAATTTTTATACTTATATAAATATAATTTATATTTATTATATAAAATCTATATTCCTCCATAAAAATTATAGATAGAAAAATATCATACATCATGATGGAGATGGTTGGTCGTATGTATGCAAAAACGTTGTATTAATTTTTGAAAGGATAGAAGGAAAGAAAGGGAAATAATAAAAAATCATTAAAGATTATTTATTATATCATAAAAATCATATATATTCCTCAAATACAACCTTCTAACAATCCATGTAAAATTGAAATGATAAACGAATCACATCGCTTTATATAGGTGGTAGTCTACACATATGCATGACCAACATTATCATTTTCCAACTGATTTGAAGTTTAAAAGGTAGATGTGATATTATAATTCCATAACAATAATTATGTCATAAATATAAAATATATATATCAAATCCATCATTGTATCCATCCTTCAGAGGTGTTGATGGAAAACAAATTACATCAGTTTGTGAGGCGGTATTTCACTGTACACACAACTGACTGTTTCGTTTCCCATTTGATGGAAGAGGAGATTGATATAGGTTATTACATTGACATAATAAAATAAAATTATATGTAAGATAATTTTGTTTTTATTTCATCATTTCTGATTAATATTATAATGTTGTATAGCAATAAATAAAATTAAAAAACATGGTTAAATAATATACCTCTTCATTGGAAAATCTCATTATGTTTATACCAAAATCCTTACTTGGATTTTTTTCTGATCAAGTAATAGACTCTAGGTCATGTCGATGGATTTAAGAATGGTATTTTCTCGATATTTTCCAAAACAAAAATCTTTTTATTTTTGGATTAGAGATGACAGGGAGAGTCCTTTTATAAGTGGGTGAGAGGACACAGTTTGAATTTTTGAAAAGAATAAAATATATCAACATATTATTCAAAAAAATTGATTCAAAATGAACCATCCCAGATTAATAGATGATATTATGTCTAAATATATCAATAATTTATAATTTATAAATGTCTTTAGGTTTTTCTAATCATTATCTCTTTAGTTTAACCCCTGGTAAACTTGTTTTATCCTTAACTAAGGAGACATATTATTACTCCTCCAATTTCATTTTTTTAATTATTTTCAAAATATGCATTATGAGGAAAAATTGGGAACCAAAAAATCTAAAACACCATGAAACATATCCGAAATTCAAAATATTACATAGATTCAAAATTTGAAATGAGATTCAATGCCATAGGAATACTCACGTTAGTGATAGATCCCAAAAACCACTCCACCGCATCAAAGAAATCATGTATCATTGTCGTCGCCATCATCATATGTTGTCATTATCACATCAATTCCAACCACTCTGAACTTCATCGTCATAAACATCACTACTGGAATCCTCAATTCACTTTTTATAACACCCCTTTTGTCATCATTTAAGATCATTGCCAAGGCTAAGAACCAGAGAAAACAGAACTAGGATGTCCAATCATCACCACCACAGTATTATTATCACTGTTGTATAACTCCAACATCACCACTAAAAAACCAACATAACCGAACTACACAAACCTCTGAACATTCAATGATGAAAAATAAATTTATAAAGAAAAGGTTTTCAGAAGTATAAATGGTTTTTATATTAACATTAGACATAAAATTGATTTATATTACATAAATTTTATTAATAATAATATAATTTATCTAATTTTTTTCGAAATCCATTTTCAAACTTAATTTTACTTTGTAAATTCTTTAAAAAATATAATTTTTTGTAAAAATTGGTACCTTTCACTCTTTATTGAAATAATAATATTTTAATGAAATTATCAAAAAATTATGTCTAATCTAATTTTTACCTCTTTATTTAAAAATTTAAGTTCATTTTTTAAAATTAATTTTTTAAAATTTTAAAAAAAATATTTTAAAAATAATTGTGCAACAAGTGACAAAACCGTTTTTTAAAAAAAATACGATTTTAATCAAAATATGGACTTATTCTTATTAAATCCCTAGAAAAAATATATTAAATGAATTAAATAAACTTTTATTTAATATATAATATAACAAATATTCATTTAAATTATTCACCATTTTAGATTAATTTAATTTATTAACATAAAACACATTGTGTTACTCAAAACATTTTTTAATAAAAAATATTTTATTTTACTCTCAAATGATTTTATTTTAATTTCTAAAAAATTTATAACCAATTAATTTATTTTATACATTTACAAACCATATAATTTTTTTAATTTATTTATTCTTATTCAAACCCATAAATTTAATGGCTAGGATAATGGAATACTATATTACAGTCTATTTAATATCGGGGTTGCATATATCACAAGCAATCAAAGAGATTAAATTTGACTAAAAAGAAATATATAATAAAATAATGGGATGTTACACCCAAAAAACAAGAAAAATATCAGGAGAAAAAAACCCCACCTTGAAATGATATTATTTCTCAAGATTAAGAATAATTGAAAAGGTGCCTTTATAAGATAGATGTATATGAGATTATATTTGTCGAAGATTTTCCTGATCCTGAAAAGTGGCATAAAATATATACTGATGTAAAAAATGATGAAATATATATTAAAATAAAATTATTTAAATAAATTAATAATTATTTTAAAAAATCAGGAAAATTTCAAGATGAAAAAAGTAATATTTTAAATAATAATTAGAAAGAGAGGTTGATATTTTATAGAGATTACAAGAACACTCTAATCCAAATGCTTCTAGAGATAAAAAATAAAACTAAATAATATGAGGGAATAAGTAGTTGTAACCTCCAAATATAATAACAAAATAAATTTTTTTCATAAAATTTTATGATGTGATTGTTCCATTAAAGATGAATATAAGTGTCGGCTCACATATTTTGATATCATCTAAAGATGCATTCACCTCAAGATTATAAAATAATTTATCCCATAACCAATAAAATATCTTATATACTAATTTTATATCACATACTAGTATAGATTCAAAACAAATTGGGAAAATAAGTGTGGTGAAAACTTATAAAAAATAATCCAAGTCATCAATGGGGGATTTTATAAAATATATGTAGTTTTTTTCCACAAAGAGTGTGAAATAGGGTGGTGAATTCACTAAATAATTAAATGGTTCACAACCTATGAAATATGTACATATTTGACTAGAAAAAAAAGATAATAAATTTTATAGATTTTTTCAGGTGTTTTTGTAGGTTTTAACACAAAGAAGTATATTTCTTTCATAAAATTTCAATTCTAAAAATCATAGAAATCCACAAACAAGGGGGATAAAATAAAAAGAGATATGATGAAATTCCTAGAAAAATCAGAAGAATGGAGATAAATAAGAGTATTCTTTTTGGGAAAAATAAAATAAAAACACTAAATAAAATTCCCTTAATAAAACAATTAATAATGAAATATTTAAATCTAGAAACAGGGATAAAGATAGTGACTTGTGTGAATGGTGTGGTAAATTTGGTCATGATAAATAAAACTACATGGATATTTTTCCCAAAAGTGGGATATATTTTTAAAAATATGGAATTCCCATGAAATTTTATATTCTCAGATTAATATTGTTTTAAAGCATGTTCCACATAACGGGAAGGTTGATATTAGAAGGAATGAATATACTAGGACAAGAGGAATATCTCAGCCTCAGTGTTATGAGAAACCAAGAGGTCCCACATTATTCCCTATTATATTAGGTGCTCTGAGCTAACATTATAGGAATTTAAGGAAATGTTTAAGGCTATCACTAATGGAAAATATTATGAATTTACCCCTTGAGACACTATTTAATAACATAAAAGGGATGTATAAGAGTATATCCTTTAAGGGGGGAAACCATGAGTTCTGGTTGTCATTTTTTAAAAAATAAAACTTCTAGTGCATGTGAAATCACTTGAAAGCTTGTAAAACCTGAGTAATAAGCTATCCTATCACACATTCATCCATTAATTTTAATATTAAATTCACTTATTAAATGGTTGCATTGGTTTATAAAAATATGATACAAATGGGAAATTGTTTTCTTTGTACTTGTAATTTATAATAAGTTTGTTTAGATGCGTTCATGACAAAAAATATTTCATGATAAAATTATTTTATAAATTCATTATTTGATAAATTAGTAATTTGGTGGCATGGTATCACATGAAAATCCATTTATTGTTAAAAAATAAGACAATGGATATTTATATATTTGATTCTATAATAGGATAGGACACCAATACTAATAGTATACCAACTAAAGTTTATCTACTAATAGAACTATGTGGTATCATTATTTACTCAAAAAAAATTGGAAGAGTTTGAGTTCCTTGAAATAAAAATAACAGAGATGAAAAAACCCTTAAATTAACATTTGTATTTTTTCCCAATAATAGTGGGAAGAAATAATCTATTTTATCACAAATTTTTTTACTAAGTATCTAGGTTATTTATAAAAAATAAAAGGGGGATATTTAAATTTACAATAAATCAATGAATTTGTTATAAATGTGTCTCAATATGGGTTTAAGGGAGGTGATGATAAAAATTATTTAGATGTCACTCTTGATAAAGCATCCATGTAAGTCTATTAGTTGATTTTGGTGTTGTTATAGTGAAAATACATTGGATTAAATTCTTGATAACGCATCCATGTATGTTTATAAGTTGGTGGTGGTGTTTTCATGATTAATGAAAATGATTTGTAATGTTTCCAGAATGAATAAATTATTAGTATGACTACATGACTAATTATTATTTTATCTGTTTTTTGTAAAACTATTCATTATTCTTAAAGACATGTGATAATTGTTTTTGATGAAATAATGTTGTCTACTTTAGGTAGATTATTTGTTAAGGATTATATGTAGTTATTTCATGTAAATTATTTAAAGAATAATTCCATGAAATATTCTATGATTTCATAAGGATATTATTTAAGAAATTTATTGATAATTCTATCAAAAGAGAATTAGATTTCGGGCTTGATAAATCTTAAATATACGTGCATAAGTTGATTGAGGTGTTTCTATGACTATTAGAAATAGCTTGTGAGGATACTAGCTTGATGAAATTAATTGGAGAAGTAAAAGGCTAAATAGAATTTTATTTTATGATTATTGAACTTTTAATAATGATTAAATACATGTGCTAAAGGTGATTTAAGAGTGAACATTGTTGACTAATTGAAGAATATTTATTGATATGTCAATGTAGTCATTTCATGAAGAACAATTGAATAAGGCCATGAAATATTTTATAATATTATTAGGATATTATTGGGTAGATTTATTGGGAAGTTCATGAAAAAATATTATATATTTCATGAATAAATTTAAGAATAAAATATAACATTGGAATTATAAAAATAATTTACAAACTTTTTTAGTAAAAAATTGGATATCCCCTAACATGTAAAGCGGTAGCTCAATAATTCATCAGGGAGTTTTGACCAGACTGTTGGATCTAGCATACATGAATCTCCTGAGGTGGTTGGAAGGATCATATTAGAGGTAAGAATAGGCATAGTGAATAATGTTCTTCTATGCATGGGGTTCATATAGGGAGTGGAAGAGGTACCAATATATAGGGTGTCATGGAGGCTCTGAGTGTGGGGCTCTTAGAGTAGACGCGGTGACTCATATTAAACGACTAAGGTAAGAGAGATGGATATGAATATGTAAAATTTCATAGGTGTCTCCAATGTGGTACATAGAGTTGTATTTACTGTTAACACACATTAATTAAAAGTAAATAACAATGATTGTGTGATCTATTTTATCACAATATTGTGATCATCCCATGCTGGAATATTTTTCCTTCAAACTATATACCCAAATGTTTTCTTTTGTGTGAAATTAAGTCATGATTAGTGTCCAAAAATTATCTTGGGATTCCCTATAATGATCAATTCCATATTCTCCTGAGATTATACAATGATGATATCACAATAATAAATCTGATGATAAGCTTTAGGGCGTATTGATTTTATATGGACCTTCTATCTTAAATGATCATGGATCATCTATAATGATTGATTTTTCACTATGAATGGACATGTTCTTCACAATAAATGTATTGACCATAGTAATTAGTTTCCACCTATCATGAAACACGATTACGAGCTACAATTAATTTAATGATCAACTGAAAGAAGGTGTTCGTATTGATCATGTGAAGTATATGGAAAGTGAATTTTCTCTAAGAAAAAGAATATTATACATCTTTAAAAGTATAAAATACTATGAAGGACAAGGAGATCATGTATAAATTAATACCACATATGGACCTTCCATGTGTGGGGACTTTCTTTAAGGGTATAGATCTTATATATATACTTTTAATTCACTGATATTTCATGAGAGTTATAAATGGAGCATATACCATGTTTGATCAATGTGTTCCTAAATTGAAATTGAACTTGATCAAATCATTTAAAATCAATCATTATATAAGTTTCTCTATAAAATATAAACCTTATTAACCTAATAAAGTAGTCCAATAAACATGAATGTTGAATATTCTCATTCTTATTTTGAGGAGCTTGAGTTGTGATGTCAATGGAGATCAAGATGAAAATATTAAACATTGATGAATATTTATTTATGAATGGACAAGATTGAGATTATTTCACAAGCATATAGATACATTTTCATGAATTTAATATGAATGATAATTATGAAAATCATGGGATTGAAATGTCATTTAAAGGGAATTTGGTGCATGTATGAATTCGTGGTTTATATGAGGATTAGTTGGGGTGAAATTAAATGAAAAATTCATGTGAAAGATATACCTGTTTTGATGACAAAGTATATGTGTAATTTATGAATATAAAATATAAGGGGATTAGTTAATAATAAGTATAGGTTTTTGGATAACTGAATTAAGATCATTTAAGTGAGTAAGAGCATTTGTTTTATGCATATCTATATGCATATGATTAATATATTCAAAGAGTGATGGTTATATTAAGACAAGATTTTGGTGAAAATATATCAAGATGCATGAATTGTGATTCTAGAAGCATTTCATGAGGGGAAATTCTAGGATAATAAACAAGGATTGATATCTTGAATAATGATGAAATAATTGGGATTCATTTACTGGATTAAAAATGAGAAAACTAACTTGGTACTAATAATAATAATTAATTTGAGTGGATATACATGATATTATAATTTATATATTTCGGAATATATGATAAATAATATGATGAATGAATACTTTGATTATGAAAATATTAGGAATACTCTACATAGTCGTACAAGTGAGAGGCTTATACACCTCAATATTTATAAGAGTGGTGAATTTGAACTAAATACTAGAGTCTTGGAAGGTAATATACCATAGTATTTGAAGAATATAAGGAGAACCAAATCATTACAGAATGTGGTGTGGAAGGAGTTTAAAAAAAGAATAAACTTTTTCCAAGAAGTTATTGAAGATATTAAAGAAGTACATGTGAAATCTTGATCTTACTAGATCATGGAGGAAGATCAATTTGAAGAAGACTGAGGTTTTTCTAATACTGGATCAACACATATGAAGAGGATTTGTAGTTGAGTTATTTATATAGTTGATGAAGAGGAACATGGTTGGGGTGTATAAACAGTTAAGGAGAAGGAGTATGGTTATGGAATTTAAAAAATTCAGGAAGAAGAGTTGGTGATAAGGGGAGGATAACCAGACACAGATTGAGGATTGAATATTGGGGAGTCTAACCAGTTTCTTCCTAAGATAAATGATTAAGGGGAGAACCAATCACACTCATATGGAATTATGATCCACTATAATTGATAATAATATCGTAGATGAGAATTCATGTTTTAAGGTATAACCAACATGGTTAGGAGTCAGATTCTAGGTTGAACCTTATAAATATTGTGTGTTTCTTTCATTCTTATTATTACAACAGATGAAGAAAAGGTTGAAATGAATAATGTAATGGATCAAGGTAATTAATAATTTCAAGAGACTGAATATGAATGGAATTTTCAAAAACATTGGACCCTCAATTCACCCTTATTTGTTCCTAATTAATTATTATCCTCTTCATAAACCATCCCGATCTATTTATTAAAATTAATTTATAACATTGTAAATTACCAAGGTAATATAAGACTCAGAATAAACTTCCAAAATACAATTTCACCCACCATTAATAGAGTCAAATTACTCTAAACAATTTTACAAGAGTGATATAAATTATATTTGGCCGTCTATCCATCAAGAAAGAGTTATGTAAGATTACGATATATTGATCATCATGACCCGCTATGAATTCATCTGACCACCCATTATCATTTTCACACTATTACTCAAATATTAATATATCCTACCATCATAGGCATTGACTGTTATTGCACACCCAAGTTCTCACCCCATTTCTCAACCTATAATCAACCATAAATATTTCTATATAGCTCAAGCCCATTTGTCAACAAATCATTCCAACCAAACATGGTTATCAACTAACAATGGAAACACTCTAAATTCATAGATTATACACACATATTGATTGTATATTCCATACACAAATTTAATGTGAACTAAGGCCACAACATTAAGGATTCCAAGCCTCTCACAATTAAATATGCACTCACTTAGCCATAAATAATATTTCTTTAATTAATAACTATTTATATACCATTTTGAATTATCCAATTTATTATAAATAGGTCATTAACATCAATCAACCTTTATGAAATATCTAACAATGGCTAGAAAACAACCATAACTAACACTATGAATTATTTCAATAATAATAAAAGATACATTATTAAAGGTAATTAATTTAATTCTTTTCCCATTAATTACATAAAATTACCAACATTGTGTTTTTTATCAATTTTAGGAAATTAAATATGATAAAAAACAACCACAAGAAAAATAAACTAAGTTAGACAGCACACTATCTAGTAAATAAATTGGTAGTAGCATCATATAAAATAACATAGCGATCAAAATTTCTCAATAATTAATTTCATAACTCTAATAAAATGAAATATTAATTATGTATGCAATTGATAATTCTCCCATTTCAATTCTACAATTCCTAAAATTATGCAATGATTCAAAATATATGTAATATGTTTTTTTCATTATATCAAATGATTTTTACTATACACATTTTATTATCTTGTTTCTATATCTCTCTCTTAGATAATTTAATTACTATAAAATATTATTAATTCAATTAAAAATTATAATATAATTCAGTTTGTTAATTTTATTTCTATGTTATAAAAAAATCAATAGGCATGAAATAATTGATCCTCTAGTTAAATTTTGTAATATTTAGATCAATAAATAATGGTAATGATAGTATACTACATGACATATATCAAGTTTGTAATATTAAAACAAATATTATACATGAGATAATATAAAATATTCCTTCTAATAATTTCAAGAATAAAATTATCATCTTACATATTGATTTAATTTCAATTGAATAAATTAAACAGAAGCTTGTGGTATTAATAATTTTACTTACTCCATTACATTTTTCTAGATTATTTAATAATATTAAATCATGTTATTACTCTTTAAATTTCAATATAATTATGGTTAATCACACCCATTTAAACAAATTAAAATAAAACATGCTAAATTCACACCTAGATAATTAAAAGAGAAGTCATCTTCCCCTTAACTGGGAGAAGCTTCACGATTTGATGCACTTAAAAATAGAGGATAGAGAAAATAAGAATCATGATATGGAACATGTAGCAGGGATTTGATATAATGTTGATGGATCTTTAGGAAGGAATATATAATCTTGGATCACTCAAACATGAGATATAGTCAGGAAACTCAGAAGAAAATGACTCTCAAATTTTAAAAAAAACATATACATATTTCTAAATATTTCTTATAAAACTAAAAACAAAATACAATATACATTTTATTAAAACTATTTTTATTTAATATTCCTCTTTTTATGCATTTAAGGGTCATAATATCAAGTAATTTCCAAAATTTAATAATATTATCAATCACTAATTTAAAACAATGATCTTTTGTTTATGTTTACATTTATGTTGTTGAATGCATTGAAAAATCATAACTCGAAGGGAAAATTGATTTTATAAAAAAATTCAAAACCTACATCCATGACGCATGCACTTCATAGGGGTATTATAACTAAACCTTATGTATTGGGTACCTGGATGTGAGTGTTCCATCCTACACATGATCATTGGAATCCCAAATAAACCTTTATGTGAGGTACTCCAATACCTTCATGTGAGACATAAAACCATGGACCCCATTACCCTTATGGGATAAAAAAATTAATCCTTGTGAAAATAGTTTAAAATAGGCATTACCTTAATGAAACTTTTAGATGAACCATACACAACATTAACACATTACATCATTAACTTAGCGCAAGCCATAAATTTTATATAACATTTACATAGCTTGGATTTCACTTACACATAGAACTACATCACTTCTCTACCCATATACATGATACAAAAACCCTATATTGAAGACACCCAGCTACCTTCACTCATGGAAATAGAATCCACCGTATACATTACACAATAAATTAATTATACCCTTAAATGGAACTAAAATATACCATTACACATCTATACAGAATAATCTACATAAGGGTAAAAAATTATATTTTGAAACTCTTTATTTTTAATTATAATATATATATATATAATAAAGACTATTAAATACTATTATTTCAAAATTAAATTTAAAAATAATTATACATATTTAAAACTTCCATGTTAATATCCAAATTTTCAGAAATAAATTTAAAAAAAATTAATATTTCTTTCATAATTATAAGAAACATATATAAATAACTTATTTAAATTTCTGAAATATCTCATGATGAATTCGAAACCCATATAATTACAAAGGATGGCATAAAAAATTCTAGACCTTTAAATGGAATATGAATTTTAAACAAATAATAGAGTTCTATGTTGTAAAGAGCATTGAAACTAAATAAATAATGGGTGCATTTCGTAATGATTACATTGAAAAATTAGTATAAAATGATATGATTATTTTTTTAAAGAATTTTAATACTAAATACATACTAGTGATTTTTATTTAAAATGAACTATTTATGATCAAATATGATATTTCTTTTGAGGTTCAAAAAAATTCATATGAAAATAAAAATGTTGATAATTTGTATACATCATTATAGAAATTTTGTTTCCATTTAGACTAGAAGGATATTGAAATTCATGAATAAAATATCATTGATATTATAAAATGACACAAATTATATTAAGGAATCAATTTTTGCAAAAATGGGTTAATTCCAAGAGTAATGGATTGGTCCATATTGAGAAGAATGTTTTTTAATATTTTCCATTAACCAAAATAAAATAACATCATTTCAACCAAGCAGTTTTTACAATCATATTAAATTAAAAGTTAGTAGTAGTTTGAAATAATGAATAATTTTTATAAAATTGGTATTCCCATATTAATTTAATTGTCTTTCAACAAATATAGGGGGTTAGTTTTCTAATCCCCTTTATTTTTCATTCCATTGGACCTATAGAAGTTCTAGGTTTTTTTATAGGTTTAGGGGTGAGAGAAATAGTTTTTATGGTTTTCATAATGCATTACATTATAAGGATTTCATTGTAGCATAAGTGTTTTATTATATATTTTTATTAATGGAATGCAATTTAGTAGTTTAAATATTTATAAAGGATTTGAATGTTGCCTAGAGAGGATTCATGTTGTAATTTTATGAGTATCGTGGTACTTTTAATTAATATAAAATAGGCTAGTTTCATTGTGAAGTATTTATTTTAAATCATTATTAGTTTTGGGAGATATTTTCCCATTATTATTTAAGGGGATTCCCATTGGTTAATTAAAAGTGATTTCCTCTATGTTAACCTTGTGTTGCATATATTGTGGCATAAATGAAATATTATGATATCGAGAAGGGTTTATTTGGTTTTGTTTTAATCTCATATAAGGAAAGATTATGTCGTAACTATAGTTATTGTGTAATAAAGTATTAATATTTTAGTTCCTTGGTATTTTATCTCAATGTGATGTTGAACTAGAGTGTATAGTTTTTATTATAAGCTTATCACGGTGTTGATTAGGTTGAGGGGGAATGTTAGGGATTGATTTGTGATTTTTTAGGGTTTAATAATTTTTCCTCACACTATTAGCCACACTATGAACCTACGAATTATCACCATTGAAAATATAATTGACTTTTAGAAAAAGGTGTATATGATTTCAGATATTTTATAATAATCATTAAATCATGTATTTCATTGATTTGAAAAATACTTATCACACAATGATATAGTGTTTTATAGGTTTATCTATAAATTTGAGGTGCATATCAAATTATTCCTAATTTACCATTATTCTCTCAATCCCTATGAAGTTATGGTAGTATTTTGGATTAACCTTATCAAATTTATTCAATCCTTGGGCCTTCACATTCTGCAATGACTACATTAGATCGAAGGTATCTTCCATTTTCCTATTTTTCTCTCTCCATTATTCTCTCATTATTTATTTCTAAAATATGGAAGTTTTAGTCTCAAAATTTTTTTGGTTAAACACTGATTTATAGATGATATATAAGGGGATTATTTCCATGGGAATCATGGGTTCATAATGTGGTTTTATGATTAGTGTACATTTCCCTTCATCCCATTGTTTTCATCATTGAAGCCTCGTATTAAGGAAAGAGATTTCAAAATTATCCTAATTTATCAATTTTTATGTGTGGTATTACTATGATTTAGTTTTCAATGCATGAATTATGGTAATGAACCAAATAAAGTTAATGGACTTGAAAAATGGATGGTGGTATTTCTTCACATGAGATTATTCTTTTACCCATTTTGTTAGATCAATTTTTTTTAGATAGTATACTCATTTATATTTGTGATTTTCAATTCTTATTTTGAATATTTTTCAGGATTAAAACATATTAATCTTAATTATGGAAATATAGGGGGGATAATAAATAATTCATTCATATAATTATGTATTCTTCCTTAGATTGAATAATATAATGGATTTTTGTTTTAATTATATTTGACTAATGTATCATTTATATTATATTTGGTTTCCCTTGGTTAGTTTCTAACTGAATACTAGTCATAATGTATTAAATAAATTAATATGATATGAAAAAGTTAGGTTTTTGAATTATAATTAGAATTAATATTGGTGGTAGACTATTTTTGCCCCTTGTTTTTTCTAAGATAGTGTATGTTAGTTGAAGTAATACGGATAGTTTATTTGAATTTTTTAATTTTGTCATATGATTTTCGACTATATATTTGGGATATTATATAACATATCTTTAGCTTAATTAAACCCAAATATTGGTGTGTTAGATATATAGTGGTTATGTTACTCTAAAATTATTATGTCGGTGGATTTGGTTGGTTGATGGTTGGATGGTGTAGTTGGATTTTAATGGTGATGTGGGTGTTGTGTGTAGATTAAGGTTGTGTTAACTCATATTTTTTAATTTCTAGCCATTATTTTCTTATTTTATTTAATTTTTTAATCATTTTCTATTCAATGTTTTCTAATATTTCTGATAATCATTACTTACAAAAATTTTGGTGTTTTATTTATCAATGGTAGGATTATTGTATCTTAGTTCCTTGGAATTATAGAATGTAAAATGACTAATGAATTAATAAAAATGGACGGTTCTTATAGTTTCAAATATTATATGGTATATGGATTATGATTATTGTTTTAAATGATTGTGATTTATAATATAAATCCATTATTTTTTGTTATTTCTTACTCTCAACCACTTGGTATGGATAATGTGACCAAAGAATATATTTTATAGGGGTTTTGGGTGTTCTCCCAACATCTAGGTTGTTAGTGATAATTATAGTTGACTACTAAACCAACACTACTTTATCTCCCATATATAGTACGATATGTGTGTATATCGATACTATGATGGATTACGGTTATAGGTTTTATACACATACGAGTTATATTAACTCATAATTATAACACACAAGTACATGTAGGATATGGAGACTTGAGATTTTATAATTACCTATATCAAAGTTATAATTGATTATGATTATAACTTGTATAATTATACATGGTTCGTAATGTTTTAAGGTATATTTCTTATTTATATAATATGTAATGGATCCTGGTATAACTATGTGATTATGATTATTTTATGGTGATGTGGTTGTGATGTATAGTTACAATAGTGATGTTTATTTACATAGGTGATTTTATGGATGTGGTTTGGGAGGGGCTTTCATAGATGTGTGATATGACTTATGGAGGGGATAGTAGCACCAATACCTAATACATTGGGGTTTAGGGAATCTAATTTAGTGGTATATTGGAAGAAGGTTACGTTTATATATATATATATATATTTATTTATTTATTTAATGAATTTTTAATAGCTATAGTGCAATATAAGGTGAGTGAACCTTGGTGAGGTTAGGAACATAGATGGCCTAATTTAGGTAACTATTGGAGTTTATTTCTTATTCAATGGGAATTTAGTGTTACTCTTCCACATTTTCATGATAGGTTTTGGAGAAAATTACACTAAGTACACATGCACTCACACCCATATATATATATATATATAATTTTTTTTATGTTAATGGGTTTCATTTGGTAATCGATTTGGGACTTACTAGATTTTTGGAGTTTTTTTATGTTTACCAGTTTTCTTGAGTCAATTATATATGTGTTTATCATTCTATCCCCCCTTTTGTCTTTCCTTGTATGATATAAAAAGAATATTCATTGGGTATCATTTATTATGGAGTTAATTGGTGTATTATTTAACATTCACAAAGAATAAAAATGTTGATTCCTCCCATTGGTATGTGTGTTATACCCTCAGAGCAAGAATCTAACATATGACCTATTGAAATCATGCTTTAGGGTTCTTTCGTATATTCTTTTTCAACTAATAAGGGATACTAGTTGTGGATTTTATGATAAGAAAAAAATTTCTTATTTCATGAATATAATCTGATAATTCTTTTAAAACCCTTTTTTATCAATGAAACTATATAGTTATATAAATAGATTTAAATTTATAATTGATAAATAGTGGGTTATATGAAAAATATTACATTGAAAAATTGATGATTTTCTCAATAATATTACATGGAGTTAGTATAAAAATTGAATAGGGATATCTATTAATTAAAACATGCTCTACAGTTGAGGTATTCTAAATAGGATGGTTGTTTAAAACATAATAATTTCAAAAATAGTGATTTATTAATCTCTATTTCATGGATATGAAGATAGGATAACTAATTTTCATATTCTTTGTTGATGGAATTAATTTTTATACATAATAAGAGTACATGTATTTGAATTTTATTGGAATAATTATAAAAGATTTTATTTTTCATTATTGAGATTGGTAAGATTATTTTTGGTACTATAAGTTATTCAATAGAAAAATCTGATATCTCTATAAACAAATTGTTAGTGATTTATTAAGGAAATTTGGGGTATAATAATCTAAAAATGTATAGGAACCTAATACACAGAGAATGAAATTGAGTAAATAAGGGTTTGGAATAAGTGTTGATAAAATATATTTTAGTAAATTATTTGGAGTATTAATATATAGGAAATTATACATGGTTGGCATAGTTTATACAGTGAAACATTGTGTATAACTTTAAAGTGATTCAAAAGATTAAAATATGAATGTATGTAAAAGAATCATGAGATATGATAAATAAGAAATTTATTATAGTCTATTTTATAGATAAGGGTATAATCTGTTGTTTTGGGAAACTAATACTAATTAGGTTTGATATTTTAATTAAATATAATCAACTTCAGGTGGTTCATTAATTCTCATAAATTAATTTATGACTTGGTATTGTAAGAAAATAAAATTTATAAAACATGGTGGTGATGAATCTGAGTGTGTAGTTTCTATACAAGTGTGAAAAAAAATTTAAATTTGAAGGAATAATATAATGTCCTAAATGTGAAAATTAATTTTTCATTATGAATTGGATATGGAAACCAATGAATAATAAATCTATCAATGCAATTATTGAAACATGCAACAATAAAAAAAGTTGATATCATATATTTTATTATTAATAAAATATGATTCAAATTATTTTTTAATTCAACAATTTTTTCCTATAAGGGAATAAACTTCTAAAATTTTTACTTAAAAATTAACGAAATATATATTTCAAAAGATATGTTAATAATGTATATTCTTCCTTCCTAACTCATGAAATAAGGTGTGGCTATTACAACCCCTTTTTTATATATTTATTTGGTTATTTATTTAAAATTACAAGAAAATATATAAATATTATTCAATGATATATGTATAAATTTTAAAAAATAAAGTTATAATTAATATTTAATATCTAATGAGTTATGCTTGGAAAGGGAACACATTTTAATATACTTGGTATTTATTTGACAATATAGTGATATTGAAATATTTATGCTATTAAAAATATAAAATGGTAAGATTGAGGATTCCATGAATTCATTGTGTTGTATTTTTTCATTAATTTATTAAAATTTTCATGAATGAATTGATAATAGATAAAACACTTGAAAATACCATAATATATTTGAATGAAATATGAAAAATGATTTTTTTAGTCTAATCAGATAGGAATAAAAAGAATAATGTTACTTTTTAAAACAAAAAAAACATTATTATATATATAGAATATAATTATATGGCATATTTTCTTTAATATTTCTATTCAAATAGCATAAGTCTTGACAAATATTCTTGAAAACATAGAAAATTTTCAAAACTCATTTTTGATATTTTTTACTTGCTAATGTGTGGAAGAACATGAATATGATAATTAATAAATAAAATATTTGATAAAGGTAATATGAATACAAAAATACTTCAACTAAGGTTATTAAAAACATGTATTGGAGTTTCCTAAAAACATATAGTTTTTTTCCCAAAATATATGACTTCAACACATATTATGAGTGTCTAATTGAAGGTTTATTTTATTGAAATATTAATTCATAAATAATATGATCTTGAAATAAGAATTTAAAATACATAGAACATATGTTTCAAATTTATTAAAAATTAATTTTTTTATTAATAAATTTTTAAGGGAATAGAACATATATTTATATAATATTGTTTGTACAAATTATTAAATAAGGATAATGAAGAAATATAAATCATATAATATTTTATACCCTGGGTCATGTAGATCTTATAGACCATTTGAATCATCAACATAATATAAGTACATTAGTTTATATGTATTAACATAAAAAAAATTTACTTAATGCGTTGTAAAAAATTTTAATCAACAAAACATGTGAAGTAAAATCAAAGCAAGCTGAAACTCTCTTTTTTTACTCAATGAATATCAACATTGAGGAATTTTTATTCAATGAAATGTTTCTAAACATAGGAATTTAAATTAAAGTTAGATTTAATTTATTTATTAAAATATTAACAAAATAGATGATCATGGAAGTGTGAAGGAAAATTTAAAATCGCTATATTGATATGAAAAAAATATATTGTTCAGTTTTGAAGATGTGATAAATTTAGAGGATTTAAAATTACAAAAAATAACCTATTTTTTAATCCTTTATTATAAATGATTTATCTATTGATCAAAAATATCATATAAAATAAAAAATTTAAATAAATTCTTGTTAGGGAAAAAACATAGAGTTACTCATTAAAATATTTGTGTGTTTTGAGAGATGGGATTTTTAGAGGAGACAAATCTTATTTTGAAAGATTGTAGAGCTATTGTTGAATGTTTTAGGACTCCCTACAAAGAGATGATGTTTAAGTTGTAAATGATGAAGATAATATTATTTTAATTATAATATTTCTTATTCTAAGTGTAATATTATTTTTGTAATGTAATGTGCCTATTAAAAATTAGTGGGATATCATTTATTTAAAAAAAATTGACAACTTCCTTAATTCCATTATAATTCACTTTATGATATTGATGTGTTAATGTTTTGATTATGTGGTATAATCCATAAAAAATTATAACCCATAATGATGGAATATATTGAAAATATTGTTTATTATTGTGTTTTTGTGTGAATTCAGGTGAGAGAGTGACCAAAATGAAAATTGATATCTTTTTAAATTAATGTGTAAATAGATGGTAATTAACGAGAATTTTAAAAAGTAACCAAAACATATTAACCTCTCTCATTTTTTTGGTCCATATCATTCATGAAAACCACAATATTAATCATTATCATTGTTTTCCTCGCATTTTTTCATGTCAATTATGTTATTATTACTTTTTTTTGATTTTTTTATCATTTTTTATCATTATCATCAACATCATTATCATCATGATTTAAATTTTATCATTTTTTAAATTGATATTTTAATAATATAACGTATTTTTTCAAATATAAAAATAATGGGTATCATTTGGTTTATATATTTTAGTAACATTTCATAGAATTTATTAATCACATGAAAATAATGTTTTGGTACATAAGATGTTTTATGTTTTAACATAAATTTTTCGAGTGATAATTTTATGATATAGTCTTTAAATTATTTAATATTTATTTATTTCATTTGAAAGTAATATCAGTTATTATTGGTTATAAATGTTATAATTTTTATACTCAAATATATGAAAATAAGGTTATTATTAAAATATAATGTTAAGCTATATCATTTCATGATTTTATAGTGTGTCTTTTTTGTTGTTATTTTTCAACATTTCTTATATTACATCGATCAAATAATGAAGATTCATCATCACCTTTTTCATGAAGTATTAGTTCCCAGTATCTTGTAAAACATTGGGAGGAATTTTTGTTACTTAATAATATATATAATTGAAAATAATAAATTATTTCAAAAATATTTTCTTAATGTGGTAAAATAAAATTTCACTTTTATTTAATTTATATTATGAAAATTCATTTTATTTTATCAATTACATCACTATTTTATTACTTCATGGATAATTTCTTATACTATTTATATTAACAATAAATTCTTTTCATCCTAGTAGACAGATCAAAAGAGGTATTAATTGATATTTGAATAAAAATTAATTTAAAATAAAATTCCCTTGATTTAGAAGGAATCTAGTTAAATAAAATAGTATAAATATATAATTTGATATTTTCAAAATAAATCTTATAGTCTTGATCAAATTTCTGTTAAAATATATATATAATCAATTTAACTTTGAAACATATATGATCATTTAAAACACAATGTATGTAACTCTGATTAATGTTAACTATTAGAGTATTTATTTCCAAAGAGTTTAGAAAAATAAATTGATTTTTAAAAACAAGTTATTCAAAAAAAAATATAAATTGAAAATTAATAAAAATGGATTAGTCTCAAACTGAGGAAAAATACTCTCCGCATAACATTCACCCACTTCCATTCACATTTAATAATTATAAACTGATCCACAAAGTAGATCTTGTTTTATATATGAAACTGTACGCAATAATGCTTATTTGGATACACTAAACCACTTGTATGGTTATTAATGGTATAAAATATGTAAAAAATTAAAAATAGAGTATCCGAGTAATCTTCAATAAAGTTATAGAGATTATGCTCAAGGTTTAAACAAGTAAGAAAAGAACAAACCCAAAACTAAATAAAACAAAGGCGAAGAGGAGAAACAATATTGAATAATTTGTCTTGACCTATTTAATTGATCATCTTGAGATTATGTGCAATGATCTTATTCTTATTTTGGATTATCATTAAATCTTTTATTGATATCACTTCGAATGAAATATGCAAGGTTTCTATTTTTCAAGAAAATAGAGTATCATATACAGTATAG
The DNA here is from genome assembly GCA_963277665.1 of Viscum album. Taxonomy (NCBI): domain Eukaryota; kingdom Viridiplantae; phylum Streptophyta; class Magnoliopsida; order Santalales; family Viscaceae; genus Viscum; species Viscum album. The sequence continues at coordinate 499,694,979 of OY728125.1, forward strand.
ATAGTCCACTATATTTCTATAAGAAAACTTAAAAAGGTGTGTTTACATATCACATCAACCACCAAGAAAAATATAATACAACAAAAGAACACATATTTATGAGAATATAATCATATTTATATAATTTAGAAACTCTAATTATCCATTACAGGATAATAAACAAATAAATCCGCATACCGAGTAGTAAATTAGGCAATTATGACTTTTTATTTAATTCTATTGAATATCTATTTTAATAATAATCATTATTAAATATGTTTACCAATTAGTTTCATTAAATTATATAATCTATCCATTGGAATTTATTTTAAATTTTAACTCCATTCAATAAGGGAAGAAGAATCCTCAACGGAAGTAGAAATCAATGTTAACAGATCTTTGTGGTCTTAAACATCGCTTGATGGTAAGAAAATTAAATTGGAAGTAGTAGGAATAACATGGGGGTAGTGTAACCTTCCGGTGGTAGTGGAGTTGGCCTGACAGTAGTATAACCTTCTAGAGGTAGAGGATTTATCCTATCTATAGAAAACTTTCTCTAGTATTAGCCAAATTAACCTAGTAGTAGAAGACTTTCTCGAGTGGTAAAAAGTTCCTCTACTGGTAGGAGAACATTAAATAGTGGATGTAGACTTATTATATTAGTATCACATATCTACTGGTAATATAATAAGATTCATCCAATATAAAAAATGTTTTACTAATGATAGAAAACATTTTATAACATAGTGAAGATATATTATAATGGAACTGTCTTGTACTTAGAGAAATTTTATGTAAATTCTTAAATAATGAAGTTCTATCATTAAACAAATAAAAAAATAAATAATATAATAAAAATATTTTTTGATAATTAAAAGATGTAATTATTATTTTGAGTCAAAAATATAGAACTTTTTTATAATAAAAAATCATAGTTGAAATAAATTCTCAACATTAGATTTCAAAAAAAATTCAATGTAAAATCATAGTATAAAAATATTGAACTTTTTTGTTTTTAAAATTCTCAACATGTTCTCCCTTATTTGGGATTATAAAAAAAGAATATAGGGAAAGAATAATATAGAATAGAAAATTTTATCATATTAGGGATAAAATATGAAAGAGTAATACATTTCCATTAAGATCAAAGTTATATGATTACATATTAAAAAACAAAATAAATATTTCCATATTAGATCCTAATTTGAGTCCGAATCATCCTCAAATTGAATAGAGGGAGGATCTATAGGGTCCTTTCCATTACCATCAGCTAGAATGTGATGCCTTGCTACCTCTACTAGAGTAGGGCCAAAAGGTAACAAAGCTATAGAAGTAGACTAAACTGGGACTGAACGAGGAATGATAACACTTGTATTTAGAGGAATAGTATGTATATCTATAACAGTTGTCCTTAAAGTTCATAGAAAAGGTTCCATCAATTCAACAAATTTTTTGATTACTATACCACCATACATCATCATGTGAAAGAAGACTTCATTTTCCTCTATGACAACATTCAATTAAGGGGATAACACTTTCAACTAACTCCATTTCATGTTGAAGGACCTGGTAACCATATACATCCTTATACTCTTATAAAAACATAAAATTGGAATTAAAATCATTCTTAGAGAAAATCATAGAAAGTTATTACTAATAGAATTATTAATTATTTCCTTATTAGTTATTTTCTCGATGCGGAATTCTATGACAAGATTATAGATATACTCACCATAGTACATTATCAGCCTCATATCTTCTTGAGGATATGTGTACGAGTCACCCAAAAACATCATGAAACCCTTCTCAGACTATTCTCTCACTAACTCAGCATCAAAACTTACAATAATTGAAGGAGGTTATTTGGAATAAAAGGTACTAAAAAGAGTATTAAAGTACTCAATATTCCCATGAATTGTAAGAACCCTCTAGATTTGGTCTATCCTCGTATCTTCAATGATGTATGAATCACTTGAATATTCTCCACCAACAACTTATTCTCCACCACAAAATTCCTAATCCTAAAAAAAATTGGGATGAACGTGTACCACAAAGAAATATAAAAACAAAAAGATTCCATCTTAGCTAAGAGACCTACACTAAGAGGTACATGTATTAGTAATACCAATTAAAGAATCCATTTTATCTTCCTTAAAGGTGTCCATTTTATCTTGGGACAGAAGATAAGAATGAGATGGGGGAGGAGGAGGAGGAGACCTGTCTTGACCAGGTGAAGGTGTAACATGGATAGAAGAAGATACCAAATAAGTAACCTCAAGACTAACTCCATCATCATGCAGCAAAGTTACAACCACTACTCCCTCTCTTTACTAACATATTTATATTTTTATATATATTATAATATATGTATATAAATGTTAATAAATAATATATGTAAATAAATATAAACATGTATAATTATATTTATAGATGAATATATGTGTATGTGTGTGTGTTTGTGTGAATGTACATATGTATAAATACACAAATACACACACACAAACATATTTTATATATTTATTTAGAAATATATATATATAAATTTATATATGCATATATAAACACACAAATATATATATATATATATGGATAATAAAGTATGGAAATATATATTAATATATAGATATATCAGAAACATTAAAACAAAACAATATAGTGGAGTGGAAAAGGCATTTTTGTATAAGCTAGTGGTCTCAGGATCGAATCTTTGAGAGGGAAGGGGTGCACACTGGAGGGTGGGATTATCTAAAGCATTGATAAAAGGGGATCATTAATGGGGGTGGGAAGAATTAATAAAAAGGTGGTCCAGGAAAAAAAATATCCCTTATATTTGTGATCCCATTAATAGTGAATTTTAGCACTATTAACAGGGGCCTTTATCAATGTTTTTTAACAGTGTTGTTAAACATAACCCTTTAACAATGATTATATTATCAGTGATTCTATAACGCAAATAAATACCTTTTTCTATCACTATTAAAGTCCAGATTTTCAATAGTTTAGTTTCCCTTCTTGGGTTTTCTTCTCCATTAGGCTCCTAAATATTATCATCAAAAATATATTTATTATGATCATTCGGATAAAATAATTGATAGTCCTCATAAACACTTTTATGAAGAACTCCTGAACATTGATCCCACTAATTAGAATATAATTCAAGTTCCTTATAACAAACCAAGGACTTAATGAAATCATTATTTTCTCCAAACATGAACTCAACATAAAAATGGATATTTAAAACCAATATTAGATAAAATGTTTAGTCATTCCTGTACAACCACATTTTCCATCCCAAATCAACATTCCATAATAATGAATTTCTAGATTTCATCCATGATATCTCTATTTCCATATGATAAACAAATAATCTAGATAAAAGGAGCGTATTTGATGACTTGAATCAGTAACTAGATTCTATTTTAGATTACTTTTTAGGTTTTGGTTCATCCAGATAATTTTTTTAAATTGTGTGTTTAATCTTGACCATTGCAAAAATGACTAGGATAATAAATGCTGAAGGGTAAAGGTAATTTTTAATTGAGAAAAGGAGAAAATGTTTGAAGGGAATGCGTGAGATGGTATTCAATTAATACTCTAATAATAATCTTAGTAGATTAGGGTATCAAAATAATTTAAAATAAAATGATATTAATATTATTAAAATATAAATTTGAAGAGTTAAAATAATAATAAAAAATAGTAACGGTAGAAGATGATCATGTAATTATGTTCATAATAGAATCTAGTAGAACCAACCAATGGTAGAAACTAGGAGTATCACCTAACAGTATCATCTAATGGTATTATCTAATGGTGTCACTCAACAATATCACTTTGTAGTATCATCTAAACAATTGAACTTGAAAGGTAGCACCTGAGTGGTAGCACCCAAATGGTAACACCAGAAAGGATTTTCTTGATTTATAGAACTCAAAAGGTATCACCCAAATGGTAAAACCTAAATGGTATAACATAAACTATATATTCCAAAATTTATCACCCAAATGGGAGAACTAGGAAGGTATCACCCACACCAGAATCAATTCTGTATGGTACAAAGACAAGAGTATCACATAACTCATGATATAATTCTACAAAATGTAATATAATTTAGGGGAATAAAAGATTAATATTAATTTATCATTCCAATGTGATGTCTTATATAGCTTAATTTCTCGATATTAAAAGTATTTGTAAGGATATTGAAAAGATGATATTCAGTTCCAATTAATTCAAGAGTTAAATCACCCTTTTGAAAACGATCACTCAAAAAGTGATGTCCTATATCAATGCGATTTTCCAAAGAGACACAGTATTATTTTAAATGTTATTACCAAATGTATTATCATAGTTTATAGGGAAACGTCTAAATTGATATCCATATTCTTTAAATTTATGTTTGATCCACAGAATTTGTACATAGAAACATTATGTGAATATGTACTCAACTTCAATAGTGGAGAATGCAAAAAAAACTACTTTTTAGTACACCATGATACATGAGACTTCCCTAAAAAGTGATATTTTATAAGGGTTATTTTTCTATCTAACTTACATCCACTAAAATATAAATTTGAATAACTAACTAAATCAAAATATTTTCCTCTATATTAGAACAGTCCTAATCCAGTTGTACTTTTTAGGTGTTTGAAAAAAATTAACAGTTTTAAAATGAGATTATATGGTTTTTTTTAAAAACACAAACACACATTAAATATAAATCAGGTTAGATAGATCAAGTAATGTAAACTCCCAATAACACCTCTATGAATGGGTTTTAATGTTTTCCTAGTTTACTCAAGATCCAATACATATGTGGTCCTCATTAGAGTATCACATCCTTTTTTAGTCATCCATGCAAAAATGTTTCAAAATATCTTTAGTGTACTTCATATGTCCCTTATCATATGTCTAAAACACCCACTAGCTAGATACCATAAATTATTATAGGTTGTTTTCAAGTTGTTTTCCAACAATGAATTAAATAAAAAATGATATTACAACTCAAATCAATTTAGGTCTAGAATGGTTACTAATTGAAGCCTTTAGATTTTATATCTGTTCCACATATCTATAAACAGATTTATGAAAATAGTTAAATGAATTATAAAATTTATCTCTTTTTGGTCCAAAATAGATTTATCTATATTTAGATGTTCTTTTTATACTATTTCCTACTAATTTATTTACATCATTAGAACTATTATTGAAATAGTTATTAATGATTTGGTTTTTAATTCTATGATGACAACCTAAACTAACTTTTATTTATGAAATAGTTTATGTAAGACAAAATTTTCCATTTTTCATTAAAAAGATCCCCTAAATTATTTAAAATCAAAATTAATCATTATTGTTTTTGAATTTTTTAATTCTAGGGAAAATAGATAATTGGTTCAAATCATTTTTTATTGTTTTATTCAATCATGGGATTAAAAATATAAATAAAATTTTTTATTTTGAAATATAAAATTTGGTTGGCTGATTCAATCTAAAATTAAAACCCTTATGTGGATATGTTTTTGATCAATTTTTTTAATTATTTTTTTAATAATTTAAAATTCATACATTAAAATTGTTGTGAAACTCATTTTTTAATCTCATTTGAGATTTTATATTAAATAATAAATTTTATCAAGAATACATTCTAATTTAAATTGGTAAACAAATAAAGAGATTATTAAATTTTATTGTCCAAAATTGAATATGATTTAAAATTATTAGTTTAATAGGAATATTTTTGAAAACATTATACACTAAAATTACGTTTTTAAAAATGTAGGATGAAATGAGGAAAAGTATCAAAGTGACCACTCTTCAAAAATCTAATTTGAATATGCATGAAAATATATCGAAAAGGAAACTATCCAATTATTATCTTTTTAAGTGACCACGAGATTAATTTTCAACCTGTCAAGATCTAGAAAAATTGGTATTTCTAAAGTGACCGTATAATGTCCTAATAATCACTATACTGGCCTTAAATGCTGGAAATTGATTAAGTACCACCCCAATCTCCACAGTCACTTATGTAACCATAGATAACCTATCACATGTTCATAATCATCTTACAACATTTCCCCCCATCTCTACTTAGGTGATTATGAGCTTCTCTTCCAACTATCAAGAGCCACCAACATCTTCAAGTGACTATATCATCAGAGTTGTTGAAGCTACTATATCTTTCCATCCAAACCTACCACAACTAAAGATACCACATAATCCAAGATCAACCGAATATTTCTATGGTGAATCTCAATTCATTAGAGGATTACATTCCCACATGAAGACGATGTTAAATACCTCGATACTAAAACTCCCATGTGCATGTCCAATTAAATATTCCATCTGTGTTGGCCACCAATTGATACAAAACAAGGAGACTGAGATAAGTCACAACACCATATTATACGATCGACTAAAGATTCCATCTGAGTCATCCACACATTGAAACCAAAAATCTGACTGAGATCAGTCCCTAATAATAAAACTATGCCATTTTTAAGCTCATTGGAGGAACTCATTCCCATATCTGACCAATTTCCTTTGAATAATATGGATTTGTAACACATTTTGATTCAAGATAATGACCTTGACATACAATCACCAAATTAAATCCCATTAAATACCAGATTATTTTGGGATCATAGAGTTAAATAAGTTTTATTGATGAAAAATTGATCTTTCATATAGACTTCCAAACTAAAGAAGCTAATGATAATGATAATGGGATATAAACACAACTAGATATGCAAGAGAAAGCGAGAAAAGAGATGAAAGTTTTATTTAATTTCAAATGATTTTGGATATATATTTTTACGTGGTATATGTAATAGGAAAAGAGTGAGTCCATGATCCATCCCCATATACTTATTGTGGGTCCACAAGAGAGTAGAGACGATGGTCTTGGTATCCACCACACTAAGATTTTAGGAAATATTTTGTTAATAAATTTAGTGTTCTAAAAAAATTTACAGAAAACACTAAGTTTTTCTTGTGTCTCATGCAACATCGAGTTTACCTTTTGTTACTCGTAATAGTGATTTTATAATGCATTACATGAAATACTGATTATATCCTTCATTACCTCCAGCACTGAGTTTAAAATAAATGTGCCATATTTTTAAAATATTATTATTTAATATGATAGTTATCACCTAGACATTGGAATAGGTGGTATTAATATGATTAACTAAAATATAAATATATATGTTTTAAACAAGTATATATAATAAATTCATTAGTTTCAAATTAATTAGAAATAAAAATAAACTCCAAATTAAAATAAAAGGATTCTTTTTTATAAAAAACATTTTTATGCTCACAAACATATTTTATATTGATAAATTAAATAAATAAATTTTAGTGTGTGATTTTATTAAATTTATATATTATATTTTCATTAAAAAGTTTACATTTATCTTATAAATTTTCTAGATAATAAATAAGAATTTGTCATATTTTACACATATGACTGTATTTTTCAAAAAAATATAGTTTTGTCAACTTTTGTGCACTTATTTTTAATCTAATTTTTGAAACAATTTGATAAAAATGAGAAAAAGTAAATTTTCTAAATTATAATGTAGAAATTATCTTAGGGTTAGTTTTTTATAATTTTCTGAGAAGATAAATTTTTTCATAAATAGTGAAAATACAGGTTTTTATTATCAATTGTCATTTCTTTTAAAGTGTTTAAAAATATAAAAACTATTTTCATATGCTTTTAAAAGAAAAAATAGTTAAATTATATATATATTAATCCAATTTATTTTATCTGAATAATTTTCAAATCGAATTTTGATATAAAAATGTTTTAAACTTTTGAACATTTTCCCTATGAAAACTCTCTTTCTCGTCGCGTCTGTTGGATTAATTTTAAATTTAATTTTTCCAATTTTTTAAATATAATTAGAAACATTGGATTCCATATTTTGAGATAGTAAAATTTATATTATATAACAATTTAAATTTTCTTTTTACCACAATAAATAGTAAAAATGTAATAATTATTTACAGGAGTTAAGGTAAAAAAAAATTTACCGAGGGTTAAAATAAAAAGACAATTGTTAGAAATGACCCAAAACAATCAAAACACCCATTTTATGAATATATGTAGACCATAAATCTTCTATTTTCTATAATTTATTATTTTTTTATCCTTTTTTAATGTGAAAAATAAGGTTACGCCTTTCTCTTTTTAGAAATTACAAGTGTATGAGTCACCTCACTTATAAATGTCCACCCCCTCTCCTCTCCCCTTCATATTTAAAAAAACAATTGGTTTAGAAAATAACTTCCCAAATAAATTCTTTAGTTCATACATATTATCTTATTATCATTATTTTTTGTAATAATTCTATCCTAATAATACTTTTGGTGAAAACCGAAATAAGTTTTCCAAAAAAGAGGTGACATCCCTAATCAAGCGTTTTATTTTATTTCTTCCTCTACATAAAAAAATTATTATAAAACCTTGATGATATAATAAAATAAGTATCTTATATAGAATTAGATTTTATTTTCCTAATTTAATAACATGAATATTTCTCCTCTTCAATCAAATATGTTATGAACTCATCACTTGTGTGTACAGCGGACTACGGCCTCACAAACGGATGTTATTTGTTTTCCATATACACCTCTAATGGAAGGATATAATGATTTATTTTATATATATATATATTATATTTATGATATAATTATTCTTATTTCCACATTATATAACATTTTTCTTCTTACATTTCATTCCTTAGGAATACAATAACATCGTTCATGAGTACGGTGAACTACCTCCTCGTGATCTGATGTAATTCATTCATGATTTACATGGAAGGTAATAAAGATGGTATTAATTAAAATATGTGATATGTATGAAATACAAAATGATAAAATTATGGTGATATATTATTTTCCATTTTTTAATTCTTTATATTGGGAAAAGTTAAACAACAGTCATGCATACGTACGGTCTACCGTCTTCGTGAACGATTTATTTCATTTTCAATCTCTAACTTTTATGGTTCACAATAAATAAACGTATAATGAATATATATGGTAATTATCTCATATATAAAATTATTTAAATATTTTAACCTTGATAATATTATGATGACCAATAATAAAAAATCTAAACAAACTCCAAAAACAAACCAGTTATTGCATGCAACATGATGTTAACATGAAAATATTAATAAATCGATAATAAAAGGTCATAAATAAATAATATATGGTATTAAATATATGTTTTTGGTTGTTTAATGGATGATTAATAAAATAATATTTATTATACCTTGGCTTTTAATGTATATGATAGTATTGGGGACCTAAAGTTATGGATTTATAATCTCTATTTTATTTCTGGGAGACATATACAAATTCACCACTTGTTTTATATGAGGTGTATATAATGCCCCTTTTAAATATAATATCATTAATATTCTTATTTTAAATATATTTTATGTTTTATTTCATTTTATTATTTATTTTGGATTATGATAAAAATATTACTATTGTGGTAAGGGATTACCATCTCACTTTTTACTTCTATGAGACACATGTCATATTCACTACCTATTTCTTTTATGTGGTGTATAGAAATCACTTGAATATATTTTATGATGATTAAATGTAAAATTTTATATATTTAAATATCCATTATATTATCTCTCTTATATGGGGCTTATTAGTCAAATGTAACGAAAGTGGTAATGATTTTATGTTACAATCTCAACATTTATCGGGATTGTTTATGATTAAATCTCCAATATTGAAATATTATGATTTAACTCTCAATACTTATCATGAATTATATTATATTATGGTTATTCAATATATTTTTAAATTTATATTATCATTTTTATACTCTTTTTTACTTAAAATAATTTAATTTGTTTTAATCAAATCCGATATTATTTCACTCTTCGATCAGAAGTATGTTTTCTTCCAAAACCATTTTTCTAAAATTATTTTTAGAAAATGTTTTTATATTATACTATAATTTTTAAAATAAATTATTAAAAATTTTATTATTTTTAAAAAGATTTTACATAACATAATCTTCAAGTTTCTTTCCAAACAATTCTGATTTGGTTTTTATGAAAAATGTGAAAATAATCTTTACTTTTAAAATACATGAATTGAAAAGTACTCCCCACTATCATTAACACTCAATGATTCAACAATCCCCTACAAATTTTCAATGTTATATCAATGAAAAAAATTTCCTTACTATTTTGGAAATTTTAATGTTTTATATAAATGATTTCAATGTGAAAATAATTTGAAAAATTTCTTATGTTCTAAAATGTGTTTTATAAAGTGGAAAGGAAATTATTCTCAAGAAATGTTCCAAGTGATATTTCAAAATCCTTTTCCATATATGATCACTTCCTTTGATGTTACTTATTCTTTATTTGGGATAATATTGAATGATATCATACTTAATCTTTCTCAATATGGTTAATGATTATATTGATTAAATTTTTATAAAACTCATTTATTATTAATGGGTTATGATTTGGTGAATTGATGAAATGTTTATGAAACCTATTTTCTTTCATGGGTTATGATGTAATGAAATGATGAATGTTTTATGATATTATGGCACACAAATATATTGTTTTCATTATGAAATTTTAGGTCCTATATCTCCCTCCAATTAATTGGGTAAAGCTTTATATCTCATGAGATACTAATGGAAAACAAGTCGATGGGATGGATCCACTATGGGAAATTAGTGTGTCTTAACATACATTGGAAAAAAGGTGTGTCCTGATCCACAGTGGGAAATAAGTTCGTTTTGATCTATAATGGGAAACAGGTGATGCATCCAGATCCACAATATTGATGTTTTTAGTAGTTAACATTAATATATGATATGTATTTCTATATTTATAATAGTTCCACCCTTTTATGACATGATATTATAGTTCATTATTGATTTATGATGATTTATCACTCTTATGGTCCATGTTTTTAAAAATGATATAGTTTTATTCCATGAATCATGTTTATGATCAATAATGGATTGGGTATGAACATATTAATATATTTTCATGAAAACATAAAGTTATTCTTATCTTTATCATCATATATTGATATCTCTTATATTTACTCTTACTGAGCATATGATCTCACCCTTTATTATGTTTCTTTCCCTTGGTTATAAAGAATGGTTTAGATATGGTATTCTTATGAGGATTACAATTTGAGATATTCAATTTGGGAGATGTTGAAGAAATTTTAGGAAATAAAAATATTGTTTTTCTAAACACCATAGACACTAAACTATTACAGTCCTTAGGCATGTTTTTATGAAATATATCAAATATTCATATAAAAGTATTTGATATTATTGATTGATACTCTTCATTATTATAGTTTCTATCATTGGGAGGTTTAGTAATCCTTTTAAAATTTGGATGAGAAAAAATTAGTGATATCACTAGGGATATTTATATAGATATTTCTAGGGATATGTCAATGAATAAGTTTAATAATTAATCAAAGTATAGGAAAATGTCATGGGATTTTTGGAAAAGGATAGAGCAAGAGGATCTCAAGAAATTACATCTCTATCTAGGTAATTAAAGTTGATTTGGATGAATTATATAAAGTCCTGGGGGTGATAACTCTAAAAATGGGAACATTAGGATGGACACAATCATCACCTAGTACATGACAACATGCCTTATTAGACAACGGGTTGGACACTTCTAAGGGATATCCATTGGAAATGAAAAAACTATTTATTAACCATCATAAATGACTTGAATAATGACCATAGATTAACTAGGTTACACCCAAGGTTTCGGATATCAAAAATAAGGTTTCATGTTTTAGACAACCTATAAGTGATTTTTCCTAAAAATGTGGTTCCCCACTTTGATTATTATTACTCATACTATAAAAGTTTTAAGAATATATGGTTGTAACCAGAACGAAACATGTTAACACTAAATTTGATGGACCATTATGTTATTATGAGCAACCAAATTGGATGATGAGAGGGTAAATAGATAATTTGATTATGCCTAATCTGTAATCCTGTTATATGATTAACAATGTGAAATTCAATGGTATTTTTAATGAATAAAATAAGATTTAGATGAAATTTTATTAATGTTGATGGGGTAATTAATAGAGAGGGAAGAAGATTTAGCTTTCAATAAGTCAATACGGTGTGAAGAAGAACCTATGAGAATATCTCTAGTGGAGGGGAAGATGTTATCTATGTGAAAAATAAGTTCATAGAGTAAAAAAATGGCGAGGATTTCAATTTATTTATATAAGGAACTTTTTAATTTGATTCTATTCTCTAAATTGTGGGTTAGACCCTAGAAAATAGAAATACATATGTTATTCCAAAAGATGATTTTAAAGGATTGAAGTTTGTATGTATTTGAATTTATTAGTTATGTTGTGGAAGTATTTTAGTAATAGTATTTTAGTTATAAGAATTAGGAAACATCTAGGGATTGTGTTATTTTTGGAAGTATATAGGTATTTATTTAATACTAGAATAACTGTTATAGATACCATCATGGTTTTATGGGTTTAATAATGATAATAAGTTCAAATTAATTGACATCCATTTTGAGGTTTTACATTATGGGAGTTTATCATTATTAAGGGTGTTTTAAGAGATATTTATGAAGATACAACCCTACAGTTTTTTATAGAGATTTTTATCTGTTTTATCAAGAAGAATAAAAATTAAATAAGAGTTGGTTAAATGTTTTTTTAAATCTAAATCTGAAAGGCGGAAGGGGCCCTACCACCTTTTCCTTTTATTGAAAGGCAGAAGGGGTTGTGAGGCCTTTTCCTCTCATTGAAGCAGATTGAAGACATGGAAAAGGTTGTTGAGGGGTGGATGCCTTTATCTTAAAGTAAAGAGAATGATGGCCCAGGTGAGGCCACCTTTTGGCTAATATAATGGTGAATAGTGGCATAGGGTGAAACCATTCCCTTAAGTTCCTTTAAAAGGGACCCCCCCCCCCTCACTTCAAATTTCTTACCTCTCTCTAAATTCTACTCTCTCACAAAAATAAGAGTCCTTTATTCATGGTGGTTTTAATGGCCTAAAAGAAGTGCTAATTTTTTGTGAGCAATCATAGAGAGGTATTTTGTATTTATTTTAAATTTATTTATTTATTTAATTGTTTTTTTAGTTAGTTCTAAATTTTTTATTTATTTAGTACTTTAGTTTGTTATAAATAGTTTAAAATATTTATTATAAGTAATTATTAAATATAAGATTAATTAATGAATAAATTATGATTAAAGAATGATTATATATAATGATTATATAATAATAATTAATTAATTAATACCATATGATTAACTAACTATTTAGTCATAATTATTTAATTATTAAATAATGTCTAAATAAATGTTTTTTAATGAATAAGGAATGATTAATGACTGGTTAAATAATGATTAAAGAGTGATTAACTAATTATTGAAGAATGATTATGTAACACCCTGCCCCTACCTCATTGGCTTGAGGAGGAAGTGAGGGCTATTGTCCTTAAGAGACATTCCTAAGATGCCAAATGCTGGAAATAAATACAGAGGGCTTCAAGATAAAGTTGGGGAATGATTTTATATTAAGACAAAACCAACCAAACCATCCACTAACAGCCACTAAATGATGCGTGTCAATTAAATTACCCAACCATGCATTCCCAAAAGACAACTAAGTTGTTCCACAACACAAATCAAAACCAATACAACCAGATATGTCCACACAACATCAGAGTACACTACAGAAACTAAACAACCAAACACCACACAAGACATGACACCACCACAGCTCCACACCATGCTCCACACTCCAAGCTCCACCAAGGGATCAAAATGCCCCCACTAAATGAGGGTGATGCCTTACCTTTGCCCACGTCACGATACACAACATCTGTAAAGACACCAACGTGCCAAATTAGGGGGTGAGTACTAATACTTTGTAGGATTTCCCTAAATGGCTTCCCTACACATGCCACTAGGATAAAACCATTATCACATTTATATAAAATAGTTTATATAAAATAATCACAAGTACAACCATTTTCCATAAGCTAACCATGCCCTTACAAAGCCATCACATCCAACCCAAGCAACCAAGGGAAATACAACCAAACCTGTCACAAGACATTTCATCATTTTCAAACTAGCACATCAATTCTATCATGCAAATCAATGCACAAAAAAACAACCATAACAACCAGACGGTGTAGATTTTGTCAAACTCGTTCACCCCTTTCACACCAAGCGGCACTTCCTATCCACATATCCTTGATGGTGGCCCTTCCATCCAATATCCATTGCATTTTTATAGTGTTACTTCTCGCCACTTCCACACAACATTTAAAACAAGACAATCCCAATCATATAACTCACCATGGTCCCAACCACATGCAATCAACCAATTCTATTGCATATCAATCCACTTCAACAAGTCACTAATTTATTGAAAACCATTTTCCATGCAAAACAAAATTTCAATAAAACGACCCTTTAGTTGAAAACCATTTTTAAGAATCATTTTCCCAAATCAACCATAGCATCCCATTTTAAAATCTCCATTTTAAAATCCACAAGAATAGCATTTCACCATAAAACTCCCTTTTTCCCAAAAATCCCCAAAAATCACTCAATGGATTTCTAAAAAGTTTTGCACATCAACACACAATTAATTTCAAGAACAAAAAATTAATTGTAACCAAAACCATTAGCTCTAACCAAGTGGAGTTGAGAGAGAAGGCACCTACCTTTAGGGTTACTGAGAAATCGACCCACAAGCAACAGCACCTCAAATCCGGTGAATGCACCACCGAAACCTCTCTAGATCCCCTTCCCTAACATTCACAGGACTTTAAAACATCATCCAAGGAAACCACAACCCTAGATCTACACCCAACATGTGTAGATCTAGAAAATCAAGAATGATAGGGATGTAGATCTAGAGGAAAACACAAGGAAACCAAAAGGAGAGACTTACCCAGGAGAAAAAACCCTCAAACTGCCTTAAAACCCCTTTGAATCGCTTTCTAATTGAGTGGGAGAGCACCCTTAACCAGTGAGAACCCAAAATCCTGAGTGAGGTTCGATTGGGAGGAATATTGGAGTGAAATAGGTTATTCCTGCGTGAGACCGGAACTTATATCCCTATTTTTAAGTGGTTGCACGGTTAGTTCGCACGGTTTGGCAAACCGTGCACTAACCGTGTGCACGCTACTGCCTCAAGATCAAGGGTCTGCACGGTTTCATTGCACGGTTTGGAAAACCGTGCGTAGGCCGTGAAAAGCCTACTATCTCCCTTGCACGGTTTCCTGGAGAATCTGCACGGTTTCCACTAACCGTGCTCAAACCGTGCACCCCTTTAAAAGCCTTCCAACTCATCCAAAACCATTCCAACCTCTCATAACCTCTTCCCAATTCATCAAATGCACCTCAAATACACTAAAATGTAAAAAAAAAGTCACATAAATCAAACTAGGGGTACAAAATTCTCCCCACCATTGGAATTTCCATCTTCAGAAAGTAGTGAACCCACCCTTTGCCGAAAGAGCTCCGGCCACTGCTCGACCATTTATTTCTCTCGCTCGCAAGTCTCCTCTTGAATCTGACCATTTTGCCATAAAACATGAACTAAATCGATGCTTTTACCAAGAAATACTTTCTCTTGC
The DNA here is from genome assembly GCA_963277665.1 of Viscum album. Taxonomy (NCBI): domain Eukaryota; kingdom Viridiplantae; phylum Streptophyta; class Magnoliopsida; order Santalales; family Viscaceae; genus Viscum; species Viscum album. The sequence continues at coordinate 499,710,647 of OY728125.1, forward strand.
CTATCCACAACCCGCACTAGCACATCCACCAACGAAGCATCCGGTTCTAGTTCAACATGACCCCATCGAATCACATGGTCACGATCTGGATGATACTTTTTCAACAATGACACATGAAATACATTGTGGACAGCACTGAACCATGGTGGGAAAACCAAACAATCAGCCACCTCACCAACCCACTGAATAATTTCAAAGGGTCCAATATACCTTGGAGATAACATTCCATTCTTCCCAAACTGATGATATACCAACCTAAGAGAGATCCTCAAGAAAACATGATCACTCACCTCGAATGACAATGACCGTCGATAATGATCCACATACGATTTATGATGAATCTGAGCCGTCTCCATTCTCTTCCTGATCAGCTTTATCTTTTCTATCATCTCCTGGACAAGGCTCGGTCTAACCATCGATGACTCACCCATTTCCACACAACATAGTGGAGAACGACATGGCTGCCCATACAACTCTTCAAACGGAGCCATCTGTATGGATGACTGATAACGGTTATTGTACGAGAACTCAACCATCAATAAGTGCTCTTTCCATGAGCCACCAAAATCCATGACACAAGCCCGCAATATATCCTCCAGATTTTGTATCGTCCTATCAGATTGACCATCCGTCTGAGGGTGATACGCCATACTCATCGTAAATTGTGTCCCAAGGGCTTGCTGTAAGGATTTAAAGAAACAAGATGTAAACCTCGGATCTCTATCAGATACAATTGAAATTGGAACACTATTCCTCTTTACCACCTCCCAGATATAGATTTTTGACAGATCCTACACCGTATGAGGTTAACGAATTGGAATGAAATGGGCCCACTTCGTTAGCCGATCCACTATCACCCAAATGGAATCATGATTTCTGACCGTTTTTGGGAGACATGTGACAAAATCCATTGCTATTTTCTCCCACTTCCAAATTGGTATTGGTAAAGACTGCAACATTCCTGCTGGCCTCTAATGCTCTGCCTTGACCTGATGAAAATTTAAGCCTCTCGAAACAAACTCAGCTACTCTTCTTTTCATACCAGCCCACCAGAACTGTGCTTTAAATGCTTTATACATATTATGAAATCTAAGATGAACAGCCCACCTGGAATGATAATATGCCCTAAGAAGATCCTCTTACTAAGAAACAAGTACAACCATCTGATTCCATAAAATCAAAACTGAATCTCTATTAAGTTTCCAACCCTCAATGGTCTCCCCACCATTGAGTCCCGACTCCATGGTCACACACTCAGAATCAGATATTGATGCCTCTTTATCTACGCCAACCATGTCAGGAATCAAGAAAACCAGAAAAAAGACCACTCTATAGCCCTGGTCTTCACATTCCAACCGCATGTCAGCTATAACCTACATCAACTGACACTGGTCCGATGACTGTTTCACCCCCTGAGCATATGATTTTCTACTTAATGCATCCTCCACCGAATTTACCTGACACGATGTTTACATCAAGTCAAAATCAAACATGTAGAGATATTCCATCCATCTCCTTTGCCTCATGTTCAGATCCCTTTGTGAGAACATGTGTTTCTAGCTCTTATGATCGGTATATACCGTGAATTTCTCACCGAAAAGATAATGACACCACACTTTCGAAGCATGGACCACTACTGCCAACTCCAAATAATTATTTGGGTAGTTCTTATCATGCACTCTCAACTCCCATGATCCATATGAAACAACATGATTCCCTTTCATGAGAACGCACCCCAACATTGATCCTGATGCATCATAATACAACACGTACCCTTTTCCTGGTTATGGAAAAACCATGATTGCTGCTAATGTAAGGTGACCCTTTGGCTCTTCAAAACACTGTTGAAACTGTTTATTCCACTGGAATGGAACATTCTTTCTTGTCAAAGCTGTCATCGGTGAAGCCAAACGTGAAAATTGACAAACAAAATGCTGATAATACCCACCTAGACCAAGAAAACTCAGTATCTCAAACACATTCTTTGGCGGTTTCAATAAAATAACAGCCTCTATCTTTTCTAGATCCACTGAAACACCACTTTCAAAAATCACATCGCCAAGAAAATGAACTTCCTATATCCAAAAGTCACACTTTGACAATTTGTAATACAACTAATGATACCTCATGATTCCCAGCATTGTCTCCAAGTGATGCTCATACTCCACCCTTGCCTTTGAATACACCATAATATCGTCTACAAACACCACCACAAATGAATCCAGATATCTATGAAATACCTGATTCATCAATTCCATGAACACTATTGGCGCATTCATTAGACCAAAGAGCATAACCACATATTCATAATGGCCACATCAAATTTTGAAAGCTGTTTTAGGAATATCGTCCTTCCTCACCTGCAATTGATGATATCCCGACCTTAGATCAATCTTGGAGAAACACTGGACTCCCCTTATGTGGTCAAACAAATCATCAATTCTTGGAACTGGATATCTATTCTTTATCATAACTTGGTTAAGTCTATGATAATCTACACATAGTCTCAATGTTCCATCTACATTTTTCACAAACAAAACTGGCACTGCCCACGAAGACATGCTCGGCTGGTTGAACCCTTTGTTTTCTAACTCTTCCAACTGGACTTTAAATTCTTGCAATTCAGCTGGTGCCATCCGATAAGATGGAAGTGAGATAGGAATGGTCCCCCAAAGGAGATCAATCGTAAACTCCACTTCTCTTATGGGAGGTAACTTAGAGAATTCTTCAGAAAAATTATCCACGAACTGATCTACCACTGCCGGAAGAACACTCTACTCAACACCCTCTACCGATTCCAATGAAAATTCTTCCAACTAATACGATATCATACACACTGCTGGTGCCAACAAACCTATTGCACTAAGCCTTTCATGACTCTCTCCTCTAAAGAGAAGTCTAATTCCATAGTGTGTCGTAAAAGCCATTTCCTTCACATCGTAGTCTATGTGGGCCTTAAAAGCCACCAGCCAATCCATTCCCATGATTAAATCATAACCATCCATCTCAAGCATTGAAAAATTCCACGTTATCTCAACCTCATCCACAACGATACAACATGCTCTACAAAAGTAGGCTCGACACTCTCTTCGACCCAGAGGAGTTTGATGTTTCAAAACCAAGGGCATCATTTCTACCCTTACACCCAGTAAATCAACCACACATGTAGCAATAAAAGAGTGTGAAGCACCCGTATCAAACAGAACATACATCAAGGTAGAATTTAAAATAATAGTACCTTGCACCGTGGATGATCCCGAATGATCATCCACCACAACATGCTCAGCTACAAACACATGTTTTCCTACCACACTCTGCTCTTTATTTCCCTACTGAGGCGTCGTGGTATTCCGAGAATCACCATGACCCACTTTACTCTGCTGATGAGGGGACTGTTGTTGTCCCAGTCCCATCTAAGCATACGACAACTGTGATCCTGGAGGAGTGTCATACGCTCCCAACCTTGGAGAATTCCGACAATAACGCTACAGATGCACCATCTAATTACAATTATGACATGCTCGAGGTTGTTCCGTACAATCCCGCATGATGTGGCTCATAGAACAATAATGAAAATATCCCGGCTTTCTCTGGGGCTTCAGAGGAAGATTTACCGATACTATCATCGGATTATATTCCATATTCACATCCTAGGAATAAGTGTCCCTCCTTCGCTTGAATAGAGCATTAGAGTTCCCACTATTCCCCATGGTTACCACCATGCTTCCTCCACCCGAAGCTCACAACAAATCCCGCTCAACCACTGAGGCTCTATTCACCATCTCTGTTTAATCATATATACACAGTACTGCTATCTTTGAATTAATTTCTTGCCTTAACCCCACTTCAAATATTTGTTCCTTCAACGACGTTCTCCCCACCACCTCAGGTGCGAACCCTAATATGTTCATAAACATAGCTGCATACTCCATCACAGGCATAAGTCCTTCAAACTGAAGAAATCAGTCATATGCTTAATTCTAAACTTATGTGGGTAGAATTGTTTATTAAACAATTCTTCAGTGCCTTCCCACATCATACCCTAGTCTGTCCCCGCTTGGACTACCAACTCCCACCACTGAATTGCAAGATATTCGAACATATACGTGGAAAACTTCACCTTTAACTCTAACAGTGTTCCCAAGAACTTTAAGATCTTGTTCATTCTATTCAACCATGATTCTTCCCTCTCCGGCTCTGAATCACTCTTGAAGATGGGTGGATTCTTCTTTTGAAACTAAACCGAAAGATCCACATGCATTGGTTCATACATTTTGTTTCCACTTTCCACGGCATGGAAAGCTTGCACTATGCTTTGCACAAGCTTTTTGTTCACCTGAGGCTTAGGTGCTACCACATTTTCAGCAGCCTCCTCCTGTTGGTCTCTATGACGCATACCCTGTGCCATTTCTATAAATAGAAAACAAACATCCATGAGTATCACTTCCATAGAAATCATGAAATCCCATCTCAAATCACATTACACAACACTATCACAACAAGGCCTTCCACCTTTTCCACATGTTCCATGTTTAACCATTTTGATGACCAAACCATTTTCAAAATAGCAATTTATTCATATTACATTTAAACACATTCATATCACATCATAAATAATTATACCTCAATGAAATATGCATCCTAGTGGGAAGTCATTTCTACTATGCAAGTCATGCTCATCTAATTGGATACACCCATGGGAAAACCAACCAAACCATCCACTAATAGCCACTATATGAAGCATGTAAATTAAATTACCCAACCATGCATTCCCAAAAGACAACCAAGTTGTTCCACAACACAACTCAAAACGAATACAACCAGACATGTCCACAGAACATCAGAGTACTCTACGGAAACTAAAAAACCAAACACCACACAAGCCATGACACCACCACAGCTCCACACTATGCTCTATGCTCCAAGCACCACCAAGGGATCACAATTCTCCACTAAAGGAGTGTGATGCCTTACCTTTTCCCACGTCACAATACACAACATCCGCAAAGTCACTAACATAGCAAAGCAGGGGGTGAGTACTAAAACTCAGTAGAATATTCCCAAATGACTTCCATACACAAGACACTTGGATAAAACCATTATCACATTTATATAAAATAATTTATATAAAATAATCACAAGTACAACCATTTTCGATAAGCTAACCATGCCCTTACCATGCCATCACACCAAACCCAAGAAACCAAGGGAATGCCAACCAAACATGTCACAATCCATTTCATCATTTTTAAACTAGGACAACAATTACATCTTGGAAATAAATGCACAAAAAAACCACCATAAAAACCAAATAGTAGATCTTCTGTCCAACCCGTTCACCCCTTTCACACCAACCGGCACTTATCGTCCACTTATTCTTGATGGTCGCCCTTTCGTCCACTATCCATGCCCTTTTTATAGTGGTACTTCTTACCACATCCACAAAACATTTAAAACAAGCCAATTTCAAGAATATAAGACACCTAGGTCACAACCACATGCAATCAACCAATTCAATTTCAATTCATTCCACTTCAATAAATCACTCATTTATTGAAAACCAGTTTCCATGCCAAACAACATTTCAATAAAACAACCCTTTATTTGAAAACCATTTCCATCAATCATTTTCACAAATCAACCATATAATCCCATTTTAAAATCCACAATAATAGCATTTCACCATAAAACCCATGTTTTCCCAAAAATCCCCAAAACATCACCCAAGGGATTTCTTACCAATTTCACATATCAAAACACAATTAATTTTAAGAACAAAAAATTAATTTTAACCAAAAACATTATCTCAAACCAAGTGGAGTTGAGAGAGAAGCCACCTACCTTTAGGGTTCCTGAGAAATCGACCCACAAGCAACTGCACCTAAAATCCGGTGAATGCACCACCGAAACCTCTCTAGATCACCTTCCCTAACATTCACAAGCCTTTAAAACCTCATACAAGGCAACCAAAACCCTATATATATACACAAAACCATTGTAGATCTATAAAACCAAGAAAGATAAGGATGTAGATCTAGAGGAAAACACAAGGAAACCAACAGGAGAGACTTACCCTGGAGAAACCACCTTCAAATCGCCTTGAAACCCATTTGAATCGCTTTCAAATCGAGTGGGAGAGCACCCTTAAACACTAAGAACCCAAAATCCCGAGTGAGGCTCGAGGGGTAGGAAGATTGGTGTGAAATAGGTTAATCCCGAGGGAGCCCGGAACTTATAACCCTATTTTAAATTGGCCGCACGGTTAATCCGCCCGGTTTGGAAAACCGTGCGCTAACCGTGCGCACGCTACTGCTTCAAAATCAAGGGTCTGCATGGTTTCCTCACACTATTTGGAAAACCATGCACAGGCTGTGTGAAGCCTACTATCTCCCTTGCATAGTTTCTTGGGGAATCCGCACAGTTTCCACTAACCGTGCTAATTCTTTGCACACCTTTAAAAGCCTCCAAACTCATTCAAAACCATTCCAAACTCTCCCAAATTCTTCCTAACTCATCCCATGCACTTTAAACATATAAAAATGCATCAAAAAAGGCCACACACCTCAAAATGAGGGTACTATAGATTATGTAATTATTATAGAATGATTTACTATTGATTTAGTAATGATTAACTAATGATTAAATAATGATTACCTAGTAACTATGTAATTATTAAATAATGATTAACTAATGATTGAGGGATGATTAATTAATGAATAAATAATGACTAAATGTCGATTAACTAATGATTATGTAATGATGAAATAAGGATTAAGGAATTATTAAATAATTATTAATGAATGATTAAATAATGCTCAAAGAATGATTAATTAATTATTAAATAATGAATAAATAATGATTGGAAAATAATTAAATAATGAATTAGAATGATTAAGAAATTATTATGTAATTATTAAATAATTATTAAATAATGATTAATGAATGAATAAATAATTATTAAATAATTATTAACTAATGATTAGGTAATTATTAAAGAATTATTAAAGAATTATTAACTAATTATTAACTATTTATTAAGGAATGATTAACTAATGATTAAGTAATGATTAAAGAATGATTAAGTAATGATTAAGGACTAATTAAAGAAGGATTAAAGATTTACCAAATAATGATTAACTAATGATTAACTATTGATTAAATATTGATTAACTAATGATCAACTATTGATTATTTAATTTTTAAGTATTGATTAAAGAATAATTAAGGAATTATTAAAGACTGATAAAAGAATAATTAACTAATGATTAAATAATGATTAACCAATGATTAACTAATGTTTAACAATTGATTAACTAATGACTAATAGATGATTAACCAATAAATAAATAATTATTAACCAATTATTTACTTTGGATTAAAATAAAATAAACATAAGATGAATAGTAAAAAATTGGATGTCAAAGAGGCTTAACTACCCACATTATTTGTTACTCCTACGGTTTAGATGATTCATACCTTATTACACACCATTTATGTTAATGTAAATGGATATGTTTTAGATGAATCACATTCTCTTTGTAAACTGTTATACATACCTTTAGTAAAGGTAAAAATTGTACTAAAAACATTAGTTTCATCATTTTGGATATAAGAAAATGTTCTAAAATTTTGGCATCATGAAGATATGGTGGTTATAAAGGAAGAAAAGTCCCTATCTAGATACTACAAGGGGATTTGTCTCTAAAATAGATGTTCCTAGGGGTAATACCAAAAAACACGGTATTAAACAAGACTCAATTAGGAACTAGTGCATGAAAACAGGCCATGCTACACACCTGGTTTTACACTCCCAGGGGATATGTATTAGATATTCCAGTATAAAGATCTATAATTCCTTTAGGAAGATTTTAAATTTTACAAAAAAACATTATTATCATATTTTAGGATGTAAGAAGATGTTATAAAATTTTAGAATCAAAAAATTATATAGCTAACACTCATTTTCAATAGTATTCAAATAATGTTTTTGGAAACTGGGATAAAAAAAGAAAAAACATCAAATAAGTCTATTTATCCATGATAAAATGACAATTGTGATCATATAATGTAAAATGGACAAGAAAACCCCCATTAAACAACACATGAATTCATTATAATAGACTATAAAGACCTTGAAATTTTTCAGAAAAAAGGGTTTGTATGAGATGAGACTGACACCAGAAGTTAAGAAAAATTGATTTTATTTTTGAGTGGCAACTTAATAACATCTTCCAAATATATGTACTGAACTAAAACAATTTCATAAGATTTTGGCCTTCTAATTAAAATCTTCCATATATGATCATGATTTCATTAGAGGGATGATATATTTTGAAAATTAAAAATTTAGTTACATCCCTTTGGAAGATGTTATTTAGCTACAACTTTAAAATAATATGGACTTACTTTACTTCTTAGTTTAGGCTCATCTCATCCAACCTCTGTTTTGTAGAAAAAATCCATGGTATTTTTTATCTATTATAAATAATTCATGTATTAATTTATTTGTTCTTTTTTTTTCAATTTCATATTATGTGATCATAATTTACAATTTATCATTGATAAATAAACTGATTTGAAGTTTTCTATTCTTTTTTACTTTAGTTTCAAAAATCATTTTTGACTTATTATCTAATAAACATTAATATAATGAAATATTAATATCATACTATAGGATATGAAAATATGTTCTAAAATTTCAGTATCATAATGATTATATTGTCATCCCTCATTATCAATATTATTTACACCACTAGAATCTTGATCAAAACAAATTTAACATAGAGAGTTAGGTTTTCCACTTTCTACTACTATAATGAGGTTACTCATACTAAGCAAGGAGCATATTATATTTCACAACCAAAAACAATGGTTAGGAAATCAGATTGTGTAACCCAAAGTGAACGTCATGATAGAATTCATTGTTGATTAAATCTAGGACCTATTCAAGAGATCAAGACTATTTTCTATGGACATTTTCAATTCCTGACTACACTATAGAATTTTTATTGTCTATTGGTTTCTGATGAGTCTTGGTCCTAAGAAAAAAAATATTTTCCTAGTGGTCAAATGGTGCGATGATGGTGTTATATGTTTAGGTTTCTACTATACAACAATGATGTCCAATTGTATGAATATATAGACATACAATAGTTGTTAAAGAAAGTCCATAACAATTAATTTAGACTCCTCCATAAGATTATGAAAAGGAAACCCTATATGACCTCTTGTATATACATGTAAATATGACATTCAATGTGTATATTTTAATGATGGAAGAGGTTGAGATGATATTTTTGATGAGAAGGGAGATGAAAAATTTGGGGAGGATGTTTCTAGAAATGTAGTTGTTGTAAAGAAGCCTTGACCCACAATAAATTGCCAACCTCCCTTTTCATATTGTTCGGATGTGATGTCACATTTGCCTGAATTCGACTGCAATTTATTCACACCTACAACTAAGATTCCTAGAGTAGTAGTGGATAGGTTTAGTAACCTAAAAAACATTTTTTGTTGGAAGGTATTTTCAAAGTAACGATTTATAGAAACATGTAATAAAAATATTTTGTATTGAGAGAAACTGTATGTATTTAGTTTAGGAATCAATTAAAAAATATACATCATAAGATGAGATAAATATGGGTATTATTTTAGATATAGTTTAAGGGAGATTCCAAACACTACATTCGGAGTTTGGATAATTTAAAAGATTAAGGTATCTCATACTTGCATTTAGCCAAACCTAACACAAGATCATATTTCATTGGATACTGAATTTGTTTATTATATTTTCATCAAGTTGATTAGGACCTAACAATATGTTCTTATATCCCCTGTGCAAGATAAGATACCATAAACATTTTTTTATAATATTTACTATAATAAGGTGTGGATAGCGAAATAGAAGGCAATCATAAAGGTCTATAGTGATTGGGATGACTTGTATCGGGTGTTTCCACAATTTTTATCTATACTGAGACACAATGACCATGTTTTCTTCCATCTTTATATAAATGATAATTTTTCTCAATATAACTGTATTTATCCATATCATATTCAATTTCATCTGGTTTTTTGGGAATTCTTACTCTATATTTCTATACTTTTATAAAAAAATCCTACAAATTTATGGAACATTTATACATGGAAAATACAAGAGTTTATAGTTGATTATAGAAACATAAGATAGAAACCATTCATCTCTTCTTTTATCATTGCCCATTGTGGAGAAGGAAAAATATAAATCATGGAGTTGTTTTTTGGCATGTATCAACAAACATTTCACCCACATTTTTGGTGTCTATTTGATATTTTTCTAGCATCAGGCTATCAATAAGGCAATTAATGTGGATCCTGATACATGGATACCCCAAAATACACATCATCAGTAATGCATAAGACACATTTCTAGAAATGTGTGAAAAAGATTCTATAATGAACCTAGGAAAAAGGTAATCATGAGGCTTGGTAAACAATTTATTCATTATGTTTTACTATTTCAATGTTATGTTAAAAATAATTTATGTGAAATTTGATCACTTATGTATAGAATATGAGACATATCATTAAATTGTTTAAGAATCTTTTGAAAAAATCCACAAGGATAATTATGGAGTGTATAATTATATAATGTAAATATCAAGAAAAATATACATTTGAATATAATGAGGGGCAGAGGTCTTGACACATGACTACAAACATTATGGAATTCATCAATGGTGTCTTCAAAGGGCATCAAAAGTCACCTATAACTGCCTTGGTTTAGGAGACATTTTATCATTGTGTGAATTACATCATTGATAGAAATAAACTAGCCTCAGATGGGATTTCGTAGGGGCTGAGGTATGGAAGATACTTTCATTAAGATATTGAAAATAACATTGAAGAAGCTTCTGGTTATCAAGTGTGCCTTTTCTGCTGAGAAGACTCCACATTTTAAGTTCAATAGTGTTAGGACCCCATCACAAGTAGATGTGGTAACAAAAATAGAGTTATTAATAGAATCAAGGCAATGTAAATGTAAAAAATTACAGGCACTATGGTTTTTATTCACAGATCCCATCGCTGCATGTGCCTATGTGAACATATAATTTGAAGAATATGTTGATCTAGTGTATTGGATTGAAACCATTACTACACCATGGATGCCTATTGGGGAGTTTTAAAATTTCCCAATGCATGAAGACCAGTCGATATTGATACATGACATCAATAGGTTGCACCCATGATGGAGACTGAATTCCATTAGTATGTGGAAAGAGATAGACTAGCCTCGAGAGCAAGGGAAAATTTTGAGATATATCAGATGTCATTAATAAGGTCATAAATAGAAAATTCACCTTAACATTTCTAGATTGATATCACAATCTCAAACAAAATGATGTATTGTCTCCAATGTGATCATTTTGTATTGATAATTATATGTTGTTAATATAATATCCTTCATTCTAAAAAATTGTGTGACATTTTCGAATACATTTATTATTAATTAACAATAATCATTTCATATTCACATTAAAAGGAATATGAAAAGAACATTTGAGGATACATGAAAACATAATCCAACTATCCATGTCTAAACCACAAATCAACCATATGATAATATAATCATGAAACATACCATCATGTGATAAAACATACATAAATTATAAATCACACCATTTGAGATCCAACTTATTAGTTAAAGTCAATATAAGGTTTTGTTGGGTTATAAAAAACAATTTTTCTTCATTATCTAATAGTATATTGCAAAATAATTGAAATAATGTTTAGTATTGTGAGGTAAAAAGAAGAGAAAATATCAAATCAATTAATTTATCCATGAAAAAATGAAAATTATCATCACATAAAGTGAAATATAAATGAAAAAACAAATTAAATAACACAAGAATTATTTACTTACAAATTGAGGATACATCAGTACTCACTAAGTAGTATAGGCATGCTTCCCATCATGTGATAAAGGTTCATTAGGTTCGAAAAATCATGGTGTATCGAGTGCAGCATTATCATTACATTCTGCCAACAGCCACAATTATACTATACTTATGCCATGTTGGCTTCTAAATAATTGTGGTATCTGATTTCACATTCTTTGATCATCGCCTAATTTATGTCCACCATGAGAGATGGGGACTGAAGACACAAACATTCCACCTACATGATGGAGTGATGGTCATCACCCTTGAGGATGTGGTAGTCCTACTATGTCATTCTATCCAGGGGGTACAGTTATTTCACCCCCCCCCCCATGGTCAAAGGCCTGAGCTTGTACAGTGATTTATAGGAATCAAAATTTTGGCTGATGATGCTGCTGTAGATGGCGGGTCGATGTCTATGAGGTGTCTTTAGATGTGTTTTTTATAGTTACCTAATGACACTGACGAGAATACTATCCTGCATCATGCCCAGGTTTATATATTGTGGCTCATTGTAGGTACATTGTTTATTAATCACTCTGATATGCATGTTCAAATGTTATATCAGATGCTACTAGAGTACTTTGACCAGGTTAAGAGATACCTCTGTGGATCTTAATGCTTTGATTAAACTTACAGATAATTATGCATGGCATACCGCGCAGATCGCACGGATCTCGGCTAATGTGTCATTCTTCTTAAGATGTGGTCATGGGTGCATAGCCCTCCCTTCACCCCTATTGTTTTGGTCAAGATAATCCAATATATGTGCTTCAAAATGCTCAAGGTGGATGCTGGTATGATCGCTCATCTCTATTGTTTTCTAATGCTAGTATGAGTAATTGAAATTAATTTATTATTATTTATCACTGTCAATGTTTTATTTTATAGGTGGAGTTAGGTACACCACTTCATCACCACTCTAACGCACCTTTGGGTTCATACTATCTCATGTTATATAGTCTACTACCCATCAAAATAAATATATACAATCTTCATTTGACTAACGAATTTCATTATATCGTCATTTTTTAGTAACAATTTTTATAAAAAAATATCAGCTATCATTTATGATTACATTGATGCAATATTGGACTTTATTGGACCAATTTTGTACATACTATACTTTTGGACTTCATTATTATGTGGTTTTAGTGCCTCTCATTCACATCCATATTATTGAGTGGCACCAACCTGTTAGAGTCATCCACCATTTTTTTGCGTTCATTGAATTCCACTACCACTGAGACAGTCTCCAATTATTCATTACATGAAGTTGATGGGGAGTCAAGATTTTGAATGGTGTTGATGACGTTCCATGTATCTTTAACTCTGGGGCATACAAGCATTGCTTCCCATTGAGTGTGTACGTATGATGAGATTCCATTTATGAAAACTATTTGAGTATGAGCCATGGTATAGACTGAAATATTATTGTATCTTACTCCACACAGAAGAAGGATTCAAGATCTGGTAAGTCAATATATTTTCGTTGTACTATTTTCTAATTCATTTTGAAACTCTTTAAAGCATAGTCGACTACAGTGGATTATCTAATTCTATGGCCTAGAGGAGGAGGAGGAGGTTTCTTTCATGGTAGTGATCTATGATGCAGCGCAAGGGATGATTTTAGCTTATCATGGGGTTCATGATGGTATATTTGGTCATCCATCCCAAGTAGATGATGTTCCTGCCCTAGGAGTGTAGGTTCCTAAGAAGGAACCTCCTCCAACAGCTTATAATCTTTAAGATCCACAAAAACAACGACAATTTAGACCATGTCATGTAGTATGTGATGTCTCATCTAATCCACAGACAGAGGTCGAAGAACTATAAGTCCATCCTTATCCAATTGCGGGTATGCATCAGGATCCATGGGATCTATATATGTTGGAATAATATCCATAGTTTTCTCATGGGGGAGATTATCCAAGATTCTATAATGTGTCATTTCACATTCCTCTAAATTTCTTGCAAAAGCCTACCCAAGATGAGTGGCTCCCCCAAACAGTGATGGTAGTTCATTATACTCACCTAGTAGGAGAAGTATCGGGTGTACAGGATGATATCCAGTTGAAACCTCTTCCCATTGAGGCAAAGGCAGAGCATTCAAAAATTTAGGTCCAAGCAACCAAGGATCTTCCTTCACCAGGTCATCATACTCCACCTTAGCACAAAGGTCTGCGATCTCGGTACAGGCATCCCATTCGCAAAACAGAATGTGGGATGGGACATCAATATAGAGAGTGAATTTAATAATTCATGTATATGTTTTGTATCTATTAAAATGATGAAATTAGTTTTAATATCAACCATTTTTACATGTTTATCCACTATTTCTATTTTCATTTATATTTTTGTTATAGTTTACATTTTATAAGCTTTCAAATTCAACTTCTTAAAATATATGAAACTTTTTAAAATTCCAAGTAGGTAACAATAAAATATTATAAAATATAAGCTATAAAAACTATCTAAATAAATCTTAAAACATATGTTAATCATCTAATTTTTTATGGAAAATATAAAAAATAATAAATGTAATGAATAATTTAAAATGAAAGGAATGTAAAAATGATTATAAATACAACATAAATGGTTTAAAACAACAATATATTATTCCACTAAAATTACCATTAATTAATTATTTTAAGGAAAATATTTTTATTTTGAAATATGTTTTATATATTCAGTAAGTGTTCTAAATATCAATAAGATTGAATTTATATTTTATAGGTCATAAACATTTAAAGACACAAACTTCAAACATTATTATGTTTTATATATGTGACTTTGAACTCATATAACTTATAAAATATAATTACAATCTATGGGATATCTGAAAAAGTGACTCAATATATAAAATATAATTGAAAATAAGAAAAATCATAAATATAATAAGTAAAATATTATTTAAAAATAACGCAATTGATTGAATAAAAACATAAAATTTTCACGTTCATATATTAATGACATAATTCTAAATAAAATAAAATAATAACAATATATATATATATATATATATCATAATATACAATTGGGTAAATTTTTAAATATACAAACATGTATATTTAAAATAATATTTTTTTATTTTTTCTGAAAGGTTGATGTGGCCCTACCACCTTCCACTTAACTGAAATGCAGTGGGGCCTCTTCCAATATTCTTCAATAATTTTAAAAAAAATAACCTAGATTTATTTTTAATTTTTTTTAAACACATCAAAATCATTTTGTATATGTTTTATGGACAAATTTATTTAAATATGAATTTATTTACACTTTGTGGAAATATGATTTAACATATAGGAAACCATTATAGTTAATCGTATATATGATGTTGAGTTAATTATAGGTTCCAGTTCATCACCTTATAAAGTTACCATAATTCATTACTATTAGAGAAAACTTTTATCTAGATCACCTTTCCATAATATTCATTAAATTAGTTGTAAGTTTCCATGGTTTACAATATTAAATTGTATCTTATTGGGATCATAATTTTACCTTGATGTTTTGGAGAAGTCTTCAGCAATCTCTTAATATAAAGTTGAGTTTTAGTAATATGTATCATCCTAGGACAGATGTTTAGTCAGAGAGAACAATTAAAAACCTATAGGTTATACTAAGATCTTGTTCTATGGATTTCAAACGTGGTTAGGATAAATTCCTTATTCAAGTTGATTTTTCTTGAAATCATATATTTCACTCAAGAATTCAGAAAGATCCTTATAAATCCCATTATGTAAAGAAGTGTAAAACTCAAATGTAGTGGAATAAATTTGTAGAAATAAAGCTATTAGGACATGAGAAAAATTATGAGATGGGATAGAAGATTATATCCATTCTGGAACATATATGGACAAAAAAATGTTTAGATAAATTTTTTGTTAATAATCATCAATGTGATCTAGAAGTTGAAGTTGGTGAGAATTTCTTTCATGAATTTCTCCATGGAAGAAACAATGGAAAAATAAGCCATAAGTATATTGGTCACATTGAAATATTTGATCATATCGAAGCTTATCATTTTAAGCACACACTAAACCTCTCTAAATTTCTTGATTTGTTCTTCATACCTCTTATATGGAAGTTTATACATAATCATTCAGATTTATTGAACTCATAGGTCATACAACTGGAACCATATCTTTCTTATAAAGAATAATCGGTTGAGAATACGGATCATATAGAGAAAGTTCTGTCAAACAAGACCACTAACCTATTTAATGTTTTTGGTGAAACCACTAGATTTAGTAAGATACATGGGAACCTATTGATGTAATGAGGAATTTTTATCATCAATTTTTTACCAAAGTAATGAATTGCAATGGAGAAATTCATTTTAAAGGGGGTGGAGTGTAACACCACGAGATTTTATGAAACATTTTTGTCAATTATATTTAATCTTATTAATATTTTGTATTAATCATAACCACAATTTTACCTTATGTTACACGAAACGCCATGTTTATATTTTATTGAATGTAGCACCAAGTTTATCTTGAATGACACGCAACCCTAAGTTTAGCCTTCAATATATGCAACTCTGAGTTTAAAAAAAACAAGAAAAATTAATAATTTAATATTATTTAATATTATAGTTATCACATACCCATTGGAATAGATCAATCAATATGATTAAATAAAATATAAATATATAAAAATAACACATATAAATATAATGAATTACTTGGTAAATAATTAATAAATAATGAATATAAAAATAATTTGAAAATAATGGGAATCCTTTACTCAAAAAAAATTTTATGCAAACAAATATGTTTTATCATAAGAAAATAAATAAATAACTTTATTTTAATAATTTTATTGATATTTATATATTATATATTCAATAATATTTGTAACATATATCTTATGTGTTTTTTATAAAACAAAAAATAATAAATCTAATTTATGCATAAAATTTTTATTTTTTAAAAATGAATTTTTTTACCTTTTGTGCTCTTATTTTAAAACCAATTTTGGGAAATCATAGAAAAAAATTGAAAAATAAAGAAAATTTTCTAAATAAGCATGCCCAAATTATCTTATGGTGAATTTTTTAGAATTTTCTAAGAAGATAAATTTTTCAATGGATAGGGAAAAATACTAATTTTTATTAAGAATTATCATTCCATTCAAAGAATTTAATATCTTAAAGAAAAATTTAATATGGTAGTAAAAGATAAATATGTTCAATTATATATCTAATAATATAATTTAGATTATTAAATCATTTTAATATTAAATTTATATATATATAAACTTTTCAATATTTTTGAACATTTTCTCTTTGAAAACTCGCTTTATTATCATGTCTATGAGATAGATTTTTTATTAAACTTTTCCACTTATTAAAATGTAATTTGAAAATCATGATTCCATATTTATAATAATAATAATTTATATTATATAATGAGCTCAAATTAATTTTTTTTACCATAATGAATAGTAAAATAATAAAAAAAATATTTAATACGGTTAAGGTAAAAATGTTTTTACATGGGTGTTAAACTAAACAATAATGTTTAAAATTAACCAAAACATGTGTAAAATAAGATGTAAAGCCACATTTTTACCTTATATTTTATAGGTTCTATAATTTCTCATTTTGGAGACATTTGGAGTGTAAAAAACATGGGTACACCGTTTTCTTTTCAAATATTACAGGTGTCTGACTCACCTCACATATAAAAGGCCACCAACTCTCCTCTACTCTTTACACTTACAAAAAAATTTGGTTTGGACAAAATGTATACAAATAACTTCCTGACATGCCTCATTTCATCCTATAATGATTATTTTTATCATAAATAAATCCTAATAATCCTTTTCATGCAAACCAAAAGAAGTTTTTCGAAGATGTGGTACATCCCTAATCAAGTGTTTTATTTTATTTATTCCTCCACCACCATAAATTATTTTTAAAACATGATGATATAATAACATCATTATATTAAATATATTTATATTTTATTATGATAATAAAATAACCTAAATCATTCTCCTCTTTTATCAAATGGGTTACGAAATATTTATTCATGTGTATGAAAGACCACTGCCTCGCAAGATGATGTTATTATTTTTCCATCGCCAACTATCACAAATGTATATAATGATAGATTTATTATTTATATATTATATTTATAATATTTTTATTCTTATTTAATTATTTAATCATATATTCCTTCTTACTTCCCATTATGATGAAATATGATAACATCGTTTGTGTGTACAGCAGACTACAGACTATTGAAGTGATGTGATTCATTGAAGCTTTACATGGAGGGTACTAAGGATGGTTTTAAGTAAATTATGTGATATATATATAATAAAAATTATTTTATAATGGTAATTTTTTATTTACCATTATTTCTTTATTTTTGTTCGAAAAATGGAAACAATGTTCATGTGTACGTACGACCTACCATCTCCAAGAATGGTGTATTTTATTTTCTATCTCTATCATTTTTGGATAAGTATAAGTTAATTTATAATGAATATATATGTTATTTATATTTAGGATAAAATTTTATAAATTATTTAATCATGATAAATGTATTAGGTCCAAAAATAACAAATCAAATGATACATGAAAAACAAATCATTTATTGTCTAACAAGGAATTGTTAGTAAACGCTCAGAAGTAAAACATATATGTCATAATATATATTTTTGGTTATGTATTATATTTAAAATAAAATTATGTTAATTAAAATGGATTATTTAATTTTTATGATTGAATTCCATACAAAGGTAAGGGATTTCTAATCTCTCCTTTAATTCTGGGAGACATATGAAAATTCAACACTCGTTAATTTTGTGTGGGGTATATACTAGCCCTTTGAAATGTTATATCATCAATATCATAATTTTTATAATATTTAATGTTTCATTTTATTTTATTCTTTATTAGGGATTATGATCCAAAATATTACTAACTTTCTAAGGGATTTTTGTCTCACTTTTTACTTCTCTGAGACACATTCCATATTAACTACCTCTTTCATTTATGTCATATATATACTACCCATTAATGTGTTTTATGACAATTAATTATAAAATTAGGGTTAATTACATATCCATTTGACTATATCTCTTCCATGCTTCTTAGATTCAGATGTTACCAAAGTGGTAATGGTTTTATGTTATAATCTCATCGTTTATCAGGATTATTTATGATTAAGTCTCCAATATTGAAATATTATGATATAACTACAAATAATTCTTAGGGATATTATTCTCCTATAGTTATTAATTATATTTTAATGTAATTGTACAATTTTTCATTCTTTTTTACTCAAAATAATTGAGAAATGTTTATTAATAAAATATGAATTTATTTCTCTCTTTAGTGGGAAATCTGTTTTCTTCTAAAACCATGTTTTCAAAAAAATTTAACAATTAATTTTACTATTATCATATAATATTTTAGGGGAACTTTTAATAAATTTTAACTTTTTATAAAGTGTATTAAAAATGAATCTTCATGTCGCTATCCAAAAAACACCCCTTCAAATTTTAATGAAAATATGAAAAGAATCATTTTTTAACTTGCACGGCATAAACAGTATTTCCAATTTTCATGAACACTATATGATTTAAAGATTTAATTAATAGCGTTAAATGTTCAATTCAAATAAATAAATTACTTAATATTTGGGAAATTTTTATTTTTTGAATAAATAATTTCAAAGTGAAAAGTATTTTGAAATTTCCTTATGTTTTAAAATTGTATTTTCAAATTAAAAATGTTATTTTACTCAAGAAATGTTTAAAGATATATTTAAAAATATGTTTCCATATAAGATGACATCCTTAGATGTTAATTATTCTCTAAAAGGGAACTAATTTAAGGATACCATCATTATCTCTTCATGGAATGGTTAATGTTAATGTTGATGAAATGTTTATAAACCCCATTTATTATTCTTGGGTTATTCTATGGTGAGTTGATGAAATTTTTATGAAACACATTTTTTTAAATATGTTATGATGTGATGAAATGATGAATATTTTATAATATTGTGGAAAACACAATTATAGTAACATTATTATAGGGGTGGGACCTATATCTTCCTCCAATTCATTGGGTAAAACTTTATATCTCATGAAATAATGATGGGAAACAAGTCAATGAGTTTGATCCACTATTTGAAAAAGATGCATCTTGATCCATAACATAAAATAGGTGTGTCCTAATCCTTAATAGTAAATAGATATGCCTTTATCTACAATGGGAAATAGGATATGATTGTCGATCCACTATGTTGATGGTCTTTCCAGTTAACCTTGACATATGAATTTTTTTCTATATTTATGATCTAGAAAAACTTTAATAACATGAGATTATGGATCATGATTGATTTATGATGATTAATCACTCTTAGGGGATATTTTTTCATAAATGATACATTTTTATTCCATGAATCATGTTTATCATCTATGAAATGTTGGTTATAAACTTTGTAAGTTATGTTTATGCCCATATATACTTATTATTTTCTTATTCTTTTATATGATCATAGATTTATATTTCTTATGTTTACCCTTATTGAGTATCTAATCTCATATGTTTTCTTCCCTTGCTTATGAATAAAAGTTTAGGTAGGGTATGGATAATAGGAGTAATATGTGATAATATCTTTGTGGGAGAAGTTGAATATCATTAATGAAATAACAATATTGTGTTTTTAGTCTCTAAAGACACTAATATATTACGATACACCGGTATATTTTTATAAAATGTATTTAATATTCATCTAAAAATATGTTATATTAATGTATGAAAATATTAGTTTGTTATAAGGTAAAATTATCCATTGAATCCATGAAATATGATATTTTTAGTAGCAATAGAAAACCAAAACCTATGCCTTCCAATTTAAAGTTGTGACTTTGACTTAAAGAATAATCCTAAATTCAATTATTGAGCTAAACTGATTTGGAATCCATAGGAGTATGAGGATACCAACTTGAATATTAAAGGGATTTAAAGAACCCAAGAAGATCCAAAGATGGCCAAATTGTCCCATTCTAATTTGTATATATTCAGCACTAAATTAAATTTTATTTGAACAGATTATAATTTTTTATTTTTTCTAACTTGTTTGAATATGGAAAAGCATCAAAATCCTCACAATGTTGGATATATTTTTCCAGTATTTTTACTAAATTATGAACTAGAAGCCGTGAAATCCCTGACCAAGTGCAACATCAATCCCAAATCCATAAAATATAGCCTACATATAGTAAAATAATTCTCAACTAGTGACATGGGAAACGACTCACGTGATACCATCAAATAGGGTATGTATTTCCACTGCACCTGGAAAGTAGCATAAATGCCCTAGGGAATATTATCAAACATCTACAACTATGATAATTGGATGATTTTTATCCTATAAATATTCTCTCAACCAAATTTCTCACAACCATCAAGTTCAAAATTTGGCATCCATATAATGAATAACAGACTTGCTAGTTTGGAATGAAACTTTTGGGACTGAAAAAGATTCTTGACTCCTTATAAATATATTCCCCTTCCTATTGTATAAATATTCAGCACCCATAGATTAACCTAAAGGTATTATTGTATTTTTATCTAAATTTTCATTCCAATTCTCATTTTGTTATCTATTCATCATGTTGTGCTTCTCTTTCTCCAATATTTCTTAATATTTTATTACCCATGTGATATCCCAGTTATCTATATCTCCATGATCAAGGAGAAATAATTTATTTTAGGTGGTCTAAAGGGAATCACAATGGAATTTTGGAATTTATGCATTTATATCTTAATATATTTTCTCTCTAATTCTAGTGTGATAATAAATTTGGAGTGTGGAGTATGGGATTATCACTTTGTAATCCTTTGACACTTTCATAATATTCCAAATATTGAAATTCAATATCACCCTCCCATTCATATCTTGCTTTATACCAGTGGAGTAATGTTATTTATAGGAGAGAACCATATGTGACTGATGTAAAGTGAGTGAGTGAGTCCATTAATTTTATTTAGAACTGTGTTTACCCTTTCACAGAGGAGAACACATATAATTATTAGTCTATTTAAGGATTTATTAGGTATATTAGTGATTATATTAAAAATACACCACTAGAGGGTGAGTATTTGAATTATATTAAATTTAATCATTGAATTATATCTTTAAGAAAATAATTAAATAAATATAGACCCAACTGGAATTTATCCACAAGACCATATTCATTTCTTTCATTAATTGTTTGTGCATCTGCATTTCCACTTTGTTCCTCATTTCTACTCAATCAAAACTAAAAAAAATTAAATTTTTACTAATTTCAAAATTATAAAAAATACATAAATATTAATAATTGATTGAGACAGAGAAGAGCTAACCCACACAAGTCACTGGGGAGACAACCTTAGTCAGCCTCATACTATATTCAAATTTTTTGACAAATAAATTTTTTTTACCATGGCATGAAACAACCACATGATTTAAAAGATTACATCCTCTAATTTTATTGAGAGTTTCATTTCTTACTGAAAAGAATTTAATATATTTCTTTTTTTTAATTTACAAATTTGTAGTTATTATTTTCCTTGAGAATAATTTTTTTCTTACCTCAGATGTAATTCTCATAAATTATGGATTTACCTTCTCATGGGAGTCCTCTTTGGATGAGTAAAAATCACTTAAACAATCCTCAAAATCACACAATGTTACCTTCCTCGATTTCATTAGACTCTTCCATCTATCCTCATATTTATTTTTATACTTTAATGTTGGATAATTGTATTTTATATATCCTTTCCTCTTACACTCATAAAAGATAACATCATTAGAGGAGTCATTCATTTTCTAATATTTCATCTAATTTCCTATTTTATCATAAATTCCCTTAATATTTTATTTCTTAAATAATTTATTTTTCTTGTAAAACATTTTGAATTTTTTGGAAAAATAGGACATCTTCTTATCACTATTAGATTCATAATCACACACAAAAAATCTCTCTTTTTTGATTGATTATTTAGCTTTAGACTAAGATGATTTAGTGTAATTGAGTTTTAAGGTTTAAAATTTTCATCGTTAACTTTAATATCATCCTCATTCATCAATAGATTTCCTATCATATCATTAATTGGTAGCTTTCTCACATCGCAATATTAGAAATTATTTATGAAAGTGCCTCTCCATCTATTAGGTAAGCATCTTTAAATCCTTAGTACTGCAGAATTCTCATTAATAGTTTTCTCCATCACATGGGTTGTGTTAGTAATCTCAGTAAACCTAACATACATATTATAATTAGACACATTCGACTACATATTAAATGTATCATACATAATAGTATACGTATTTGAATTCAATTCCTTGACATTATATGTGAATTTATGAGATGAATGTATGGGATCCAAAATTTCAAAAGATAAAGCATGTCCAGATAATCCATTAAATTAATTTTCTCCAAATGTATATTATAATGAATTCATTTAATTACAATTAAAATAAAAATTATCCTTATTAGTATCACTCCAATCAAAATTGGTTGCTTCTAGTTTTTCATGTTTATCGTATATTAATATACAGATGTCAAAACAAATGCTTTTAAAGGTGTTAGGGCCTGCATCGGATGATGATGGGCTGGTGATTTAAAATATTTCATTGCAAATAAACATGTCTACATAATGTATCATGATTCCCATCCCGTTATGAAATTTTAGGATCCGTTTGAATATTTTGACCCCAATAATAAATTTCATAAATAACTAGTTTGATTTTATGTCATGTTCAACAACTACTCTTCATCAATGACCATTGATCGGAGGAACTAAATTCTAAACACTCTATGTCATCCATATGTTCTTTAAAAGTATTCAATAGCAACAATAGTCAAAATATGGATGTTAAATAGAAGAGCAGATGATGCCTTCAATGTCTCGATGATCTTCACTACATCTATCCTTTGATCCATGATGGAGAACTCAAACCGGTTACTCAGATCAGGATATTATCTCTCTGAGAATAGAGAAATAGGAGAGAGATTGGCTCTCAAACTCATGTTATGAATAGTAACCAAAATGAGAGCCTCCATCCACATATATGGTGAGGTGAAAAAAACCCAGAAAAGGATCCCCACCCCCTAGATATGAATTATCAGCTAAATAATCTATAAATGAAATATTATGGAAAACTAACCATTCAATAGACATAATTTATTTTTTAACCACTTAATTTTAATATAATAAATATTTTACATGATAAAATTGAGTCATTAACTTTCCTTTTCATTTTTGAAAACATAAAAAGAACCCTGAATATTAAAATAATATTTATTCTCTAAATATTTTCTCATGTATTTACTTTAATACTTATAAATACATTCAATAAATAAATTCAATACCAATTATTCTAACCACGAATAATATTAATTTATTTATTCTTGGTGAACATATATTCTTGGACAGCACTCGGACCCCATAGTGGGGCCCACCATGTCCTATAAACATTTTTTTAAAATATTCATAGACTTTTGAATAATATAAATGTATAACCATTTAGATTATTATCTCAATATAATTTAATATTATTCATAAACTAGGAGAGGAGTTAAGAAACCCATCAAGGCCCATAAGGATACATGGAAACATTATAGAAAGAAAATCATTTCCTATGAATGCATATAATGTAATATAATCTCTTTGCCTCGTGATATATTATTATTAAAGAAAAAATACTTTGTGTCATCATCCTTTATTTATTTATTACCCATAGACCTTATTGGCAGGACTTACCTTCTTCAACCATAGCCGGGGATTTTTTTGAAGGTACTACAATCCTTATTAACTAGTCTTGAGATATCACTTCCTTTTAGAAGTAATGAATTCTATCATGATTATCCAATCAATGTCATACTACCAGTGACGCACCCAATATAATCTACCTTGCCATATTATTAATTTCATGGTTTTGTCAATGCATCAAAGTACATGATCTAATAGTATAAACTGATAATAATATCAATTCAAGAGACCGTTATATTTTTTTTTATAGGAACTACCAATGAAACCTGAAACATATGGTGTTAATATTAGTTGTTCAGAACTTATAATCTAATCTAATCAAGATCACTAATTGAATACTTCATGAGAATAAGTCTTAATGCTTTTGATCCTCTATCATCTAATGGTTATATATCATTTGTGTCCAGCCATATTGATGTATCTAGGCCATAGAACGTATGTTTAATATTACTATCATGGTATCTTTAGGTTATTATTATAGCATGGTAACTACTATAACCCTCTAATATGAACATTTCAATGTTAATAGTGAATGTATAAATATCAACACTATTATGGTAAGTGTATATCATGCATAACTCGCTATATTCTTGATATTGTAATAAAAAATTACTATTTATGTTTCTTTTTGGGTATCCATTTTTACAACACCCTCAATTACACTAGATAACTCTTTATAACTATCCTTGTTAGGTCTCACATGATAAGACCACATTTATATTGAGTTATCTATTTATTTATTGGGAATGCCACGTCTCCACAGCATAGATACTCTATTATTTGTGGCTTTATCTCCTTTTGTAAGACTCCCCAAGAGATTATATCCATGAGTATATTCCTTTTTGTCTACTATAAACACATGAAATTTTTACTTGTACCTATATTAGGATTATCATAATTTATATCATGATAAAACAGTACTTACTAAGTTTGATTCCAATAACTAGAATAAATAATTGCATATTTTTTCCTACTTTTTTAGCAGCATTTGAATCTGAAAAACACTTTATATTTGTATATACAGCTACTACAATCTTGAATGATCTTATCTTACTCAATACCGTATCCTAAATTTTATATTAGATCATATTGATCCAAAGAAATACTATTTTGTGTCCAATTAAAACTAGTGTACCTTCTTCTCCATATAGGAGGAACATGTCTCTTATACTCTCTCATGTATAATTAGGTAGGTTTGATAGCTTCTCATGTTGTTCTCTTGGATATAATTGATATTTACCTACAATAATTTATATGGTGGAAAAATAATATCTTATTAATAGCATGGCATTGTGATTGATTCGTAACAGAAGCATATAGAATTTTACTTACCACGTTAATATCGTCATATATTCATTGATATATTCTTAGAGAGATTTATGTCATGTGATATTAGTAAAAATTCTCTCTTTAATTTTTCCAAATTAATTTTTTCAATAACATGTCACCATATGTACTTTAACATGTTCTAGGTAGCCCATTATATCAACCTTAGTAGATATTTTTCTTTAGAAATTATTTCATTGAATAAATCTAATCTCGACATAGTTAATTTAATTATAGTCTTCATAACTAACATTACAACCCATAACTATTTTACATATGTTCTCAAACATATTTTAAAAGAAAACAATGGAAAAAGCAATAACCTCTTGTAGAAACATGGAAACAATTCACTCCAAATGAATATTCAATGATCTTATTTCTTACTTCAATCCAAAAATGGACTTTAATAACTTTTACCCCTTATTGGAATTCTATGGTGTCACCAAATCTTTATAGTTCTATCATATTAATATGAACTAATAATTGTATTCTTAACATCCAATTCCTAATAAAATGATCATAGAATGTAGATATGATATGTAAAGTTCCTATGGTTGAGCATGATAATTAGTGCAGAAGCTCTATCACAAACTATGTCTAAAATCGTGTTTCATTCAACAATTAATCATGACTCATATGTGCAAACATCACCATCCATGTATTTCTCCTCTTGATTTCCACCACTACATGAAAAATTGAAACATTCAAAATATTAATCAATTTTGATACATAGAATCCATTATCTAATTTTTAGGAACTTTTCAATATTTACTAATTGATATATGCTTATTAATTATAGGATTCATTATTATTAGTAAATAAAGTATCACCCATAGTGGTGAATGTAAAACCAACATTATGGATTAATGATTCTTAGTTAGTTGGTGTTTATGGGAAATTAATTTTCCATAATATCATGTGGAATATGACCCTATATTGACCACTTTTTCATCATCAGTATTGAAAAAACTAAAATCAATCTTCCTCCCATTGTCTTAAATAGGGATTTACACACTTTTATATAAATATAGTATATTACATGATTGTAATTTTTCTTCCTCAGGTAATTTTGTAATATACTAAAAAACCTATAGGATAATTAATTTATATGCACATTCTATTTCCCTAGTTGAAATATTTTTTATATCATTAACAAACAATTGGCATCTAAAAACAATTTAATTATGAAATGATGAATTTATGTCACACCATATCTCATATGATATCCATTTTTTATTATAGTTTCCATATTGTTATGGGATAATTTCATTATTTCTGATGCATGTCTTAAAAAACTATTGTAATTATCTACAATGCATATGAATCATAAAATTGATATCCTTTTACATCCATCACATAGCTAATGTGTATTATGAAATGTGTGTTTAAGAATTACTCCATGATATATTTTATTGATCAATGTTTTCATTTATTACTGATCATAAATCCTCTTTACTAACATCATTGATTTTGTGTGTATAATTAAATGTGGGATTAGAAATAAATACACTTTACATTTCATGATTGATGAATGCTTGTTCAAGATAATCCTCGGTACACGACCTGAAGAAACACAAATCATCTAACCATCAATGTTTCATGCCTCGCCTTTATATTCACAAAAAAATCAATAAATATTATGAACAACATTTATCAGTATATTGACCATAGAATAGTTCATTATTTATAGAATAACTAATTCCAAAAAAAAATTACTACCTTTATTTCAACAGGTTTCTTTGTGAAAAGCTAAACAAGTAAATTATTTTATAATAACAAAGGTATTTATCTCAAAATATCCTAAAACCATACTATGTTTATCCTTTAAAACTACTTAATCTTACAAGATAATTAGTTATATTACCATAACTGGGTATTAGAGTCTTATATTTTATATGCATCATATATTGCCAATGATTCTGTATTATTGAACTGTCAGTTGTGCATGAAATACCACAAACAACATTAAATATAAAATTTAATGTTTCCTTGTGTAAAAAAGACTCATGAGATAAATTTTTAGATAATACTCGACAAAATTTCAACTAGAATCAATAAACATAGAAATTATAAGTTGCGTACTTCTCACCACTGACTTATGGATAACCATTTTTCAACCTCTTATATAATTCACCCTACTACATAAAACATTCTATATCTTACATGGGTAGGTTGTTTAAATACACTTATATAATAGTCATATTTTCTTTAATAACTAATAAGTATGATAAAAACATCACAAACAATGATTAATATGCACTAATTGGAAGACTATACTTATTTCAACTCCAATTCATTTCATTTTATCTTCCATATACTTAGATTATGACATGAACAGAAAATAACTTCACGTATAATGATATGCCTATGTTATTTAAAATAAATTATGAAGGTTCTGTTGGTGCTACACTTTCCACTTTCTTTTTTACATTTTATTTCAACATTTTCACTATAAGAAATAAATATTAATATTTCTTTATGTTCTTATTAACTTGATGAACCTTAACCAAAAGTTAATGAATCATTTTCTCTATACTATTCATTTTTTAATGTTAAATGAAATTTGGATTGATTAGGTAAAATGATATAATAATGTGATTTATTCAAGATTGGGAACCATCTTAAAATTTACATATATTTAGTGTAATCAATACCACATTCTATTTCAAGCTTTTATTTATTTTTATATGATTCTTAAGGATGAGACAATATGTAAAACCATCTATTTCCAAACAATTCCTTTGAAAAAAAAACATTAGAAATTGATGATAGAATAATAATTTAAACATCAAATTAATCATACTTGAGTCTTCTTTAAGAATATTTTACATCCACACTTCTTGAGGTGGATTAAAATGTATTATGGACTTTAGAAAAAAAAATTCTACATAATATAACTTGAAACAAGTGCATGTACTACTCTTGAAAACTCAAGACGATGAGGAAATTTTCTTTGTCCAATAGTGATCACAGTGTATATGTGCAATCACTTTTTGTTCTTCTACAAAAATAAAACTTAATAATATTAGTACATTGACTTTATTAAGGATTAGTCATTAATCTTTAATTAAATTATTAGATTTCTCCCAATATTTTATCAATCTATAGAATCCCTCACTACTAGATTCAGAATAATCAGTCTCTAGAGTGTTCTAGAGGAAAGGATCCCAAAATCCTATCTCTGTATTCCAAAATATATATACACCACTACTATGAGAGTTTTAGGGTAGGTGTTTGACTGTCCAACTGCATTAACTAACATCTCTTTAAACTTTATAGTGAAATACCAACTTTTAGAAATTATAAACATAATTTAATCAATGATTTTTACTCTAAAGGTGAAATAATCAATCAATGTCTACATATTTACTTATGTATTTAGTTAATTAGACTCATAAATTTCACAAGAAATACCTAGTAGTAAGAGGAACCCTCAATTATTGTTGATGGTCACCTTGTACACTCGGTTTTGATCAAATTCAAACAATTAAAGGCTTTAAAACATAATATTTCTTCGAGGGTTTGAATTATTTAACTGTGAATGAATTAATTTTCTATCTAATATGCACTTATTATGTGATCGTACTCACAACGTAATAATTAAATAGAAAGAAAAAATTCATTATGTCTCTATCTATGTTAATCAATGCATTTTATTTATTATTTTATGTAATTTCACTCACTTTTATACTCACAAAACAATAATAAATGATGCAAAAATTAAATAAAACAATGTGATTGATCTTTAGCATTCAGTATTGGCTGATCTATTTAAACTCAACTGATCAACTTTGATGTAAGGGGTAAAATACCTGAGTCATGTCTGACTTATATAATAGCTCACTCCATAGTCCATTGTATCCACATATTGTTTGGAATATACCCTTGTCTCGGTGTATCAACATATTCCTTTTTATTCATCATAATACATAAATTTTTACAAGCGAGCAAGGGGGTTTTAGGAATGTGTGATACACATGAAATACAGTTCTCATGGATAAGCAGTACCATATACATATAATGAGAAAGTGATATAATGATTAAAAATTATATTTAATTAATTAATTACAAAAAATATCAATCACATTCAATAATTAATTAATTAACCAAACTTAGACACACATTGGTCAATCACCTCTCATTATTAGTCAACATGCAAATTTAAAAAAATGAATTAAATTTATGTCGAGGATATCAAATAAATTAAGATAATTAATTCTATTTTAAAATATAATAAAACACCTCACATTGTCCAAAATTATATTATATTATATTCAAAAAAAATTAAATTATTTTTTCAAATATTTAATTTCTTTCGTTTTCCTAGGCTCTGAGTAGCCTAAAAAATGATTGAAAGGGATTTCAGGACTATTATGTGCCTAAAATAGGTCGGGTGATTCAAATACAACCGAACCTAGGTTGGGATGACCCGACTAGGTCACAAGTCATCCAAAAGGTGGAATTCCAATCATAAGGTAAAAGGAAAAGTGGCAGGATGCTAGTACAGCATGAGGCCATTGAGGTGGTGGGGGTTGAAAACCATATAGGTTGAGCATTGTGGGGGGGTATGATCACTAAGGTAGGTCAGACGAG
Source organism: Viscum album (assembly GCA_963277665.1). NCBI lineage: Eukaryota > Viridiplantae > Streptophyta > Magnoliopsida > Santalales > Viscaceae > Viscum > Viscum album. Next base: position 499,741,277 of record OY728125.1, read on the forward strand.
GAGGGATGAATGTAGAGTGTTTGAAATAGGAACCCATGGTGGAAGGGAGGTTGGAAATAGAATGAGGTTTCAGCATGTTTGGCCAATTTGAAGGATGCATCTAACATTTATTAGGTGTTAGAAATTTGTGCAGTAGTTGAGAACTAAAATACTAGGTGGTAGTATGCTGGACTAGTAGTGGGATGGGAGGAAGTGCAATGAATCTTCATGGCAGGGTGGTTGGCAACCTATACACGGTGGCATAAGAGGAAGTGGAGTAGCAGTGCGGCCTTCCCATGTTTTAAAAAAGGATTTTTTACTACTATAGTTGCACCTTCTCATTTCCCTTTATAACATTTTTTGCTTCTTATGAACTATCATGTTCCTCCCACAAACACCATTTTTATTTTTTAATATTTTTTTTAGTCCACTGGCATTATCCCCCCCCCAACTTATGTTTTAATAAAAAATTTCTAAACCCTGTTAAATAGTCAATTGACCAACTTTTTAATAATCCATAATTCCTTAGAAAAATGACCTAGCCATAATACTCTATTTCAACAATGATAATCCGATAGAAAATTTTCTAAAAAACATGTGTGTGTGTGTGTGTGTGTGTAAATGTTCTTCTTTTTACATCTATAAATATGATTTTGATCCAATTTTGGATTTTTGGATGGTCATATCTCGACTATCGGATATCTAATTATACTGTCGTCTGTGGAAATGGGACCGCAATGACACCCTCTTCATGAATTTAAGATAAATTTAATTTTTATTGGCATAAAAATTAACTTTCCCACGTTGATACAAATTGATGGTGTTGGGGTGTGCAGCAGAAATAAAAGGGATGGCTATTTAAAAAAATCATCGTCGATTGAAAAATCGACATCATCTCTAGTGATACATATCCCATTACAAAAGATTAGGATCTAATGTTTTAATGAATCTAAAAAAAATTATAACGATTTGTAATATTTGTAAGAAGATTTTTTAGGTATGTTGTGGATTCAGCATTGAATATCAGGGAACAAATGGACTCAGTGAAAATATATTAAATATATTAAATATATAATATCATGTGCATGATTAAATTTTCATAGATAATGGAATAAATCTAAAAAGGAGTCTCATATGGGAAATATTATACCACCATTAAATATAGAATATGGTTTTTACTATAATCTTGACATGACATTTTTGTTTGTCGGGTATTTTATTGAATTGTGGTCATGGGAGGATTTATAAATAAATAAATTTGTTTGTTTATTGGTTTAATTAATTGTTCTCAATACCTAATAACCTCTATAAAGAACATGTTATGGTGATTTGCCTAGGGTTATCCATATAACCCTAGGGGGAATGATAGGATGGATTACTCTAGTGGTGGGAACACTAGTGGATGGTCACATGATCATGGATTTAGGATTAGAGTACTACAAGGATCATTTGTATCAATAAAGTTCTTATATATCGACACTGACAATGATGTTGAAACAATCTTCCACAGATATTGATAAAAACTTGAGGTAGGTTGTTTTCTCTTATGGTTTTTATTTCTTAATTGTTTATCCCATGTCAAATTTGAATCAATCCTTTTAACAATTTATCCACGAGTCAAATTCTAATTTATGAATAATGAATTTCACCCCTGTGATTGTGGTTTAAATTTATATGTTCATTCATCTGTGTACATCACCTTTATAAAAGTGAATAAAGGCCAACCCAAAAAATGGCTAAGGTTCCTTACAAACATTTATGTGTTTTCCTTTTCACCCCATGTTCTTCACATGATAGTCTTAGGTATTCTATTTTATCAGTGATTCAACCAATTGATTATTGGTGATTATTGCTCAATCGTTCTATATCACAATGGATCGATATCACAAGTTAATATTTTGGTTTGATGGTGTGATCAGGGTGCGAAAAATATTGTAGAGGTTCAAGGATGTATTACATATTCTTGTTTTCATGGGTTTTGTACTTTCGGTGATGCAGTGTGATAGCGGATGATTCCCAACAAAGGGTAGCCATCGGTGACGGAAAGTCTAGGGAAATCACATATCCATTTTTTGGGAGTGATTTTTGGTTGAAGTGAAGTAGGAGATGAAATGAATGAAACCTTGCGAGGATCAACAGTATTAGGAAAATTATAAACTACACACTATGTAGTTCATAGGAACAAATCCTATGTAGTTCCCTCTATGCGGTCCCTAGGGTTTACTCATTGAGTTAAATATCACTCATCGTGTGATTTACGCACATGTCATGTGACACTCAACCAGTTGGCATGGCGTTTAAAGGGTGTACATCCTAAGGAATCCATGTATCATTACATGTTGTGTGAATTGGATCTCATTCCATATTACCCTTCTCAAACTAATCATTGTGGACAGGGATTACATTCCCAAGTGTCCATGTGACCCCACACAACGTGTGTGTTGAACCACATCCCATTTACATTTAAAGCTACGTTGTCTAGGGAAACAAACACACACTAAGTGTTGGATTGACCCCAACATGTTGTGTGACATGGAATACACTCCATGTAAATACTAAATTACTTGAACATAGACAATGTACACATGTATTACCTGAGTACATAAGCACAGGCCACAATACACGGGCTAGACCAGATGGCATGTTGAGTGTGTTACCTACCTTTTCATGTCATGTACCACTCTTGGGAACACCATGTATTTGGAGGAAAACATTTTATATGAGACTTCACGACATAGGAAGTTTCTTGTTTAGTGATACACCTTTTGTACCCCTAGGTACACACGATGTACTTATTCAAGAGCAATTTAGAGCTCTTTTTCATCCCATTTCAGCTCTGGTATGAGCATGGGTGTGTTCCCCCCATATGTAACTATGACGATGTGGTCTCACCTATTATTTTGGAGTGTGTTTTATTATTCCAAATATATTAGGGTTCAGTGTAAATTTTTTTAGATAATTTGACAAAATCCCCTTTGTGGACAAGTGGAGGAATCCCCTTGTGAGGCCTAGGGGTTTCATCCCCATTCCCATTATCTTGTTCGCTACATAGGGTTTCAGGAATCACGTGACCAACATACAAGGGAATGATCCCCCATCAGAGGGTCATTCGAGTTAGGTTCAAGTATACCCCATAGTCCCTTGGTGTGATCCCTTATATGTGTATCGATGTCTATTTTCTTTCAGTGAGGTGTAGTCTGATTAATTGTATATCTCAAATGATCCCTCTCAGTTTCCTTGGTACTTCTTCATGGTTAGACTCAATGAGTGTGTCTTCTCATATTAGTGGAATCGGTACGGCGAGGCCCGATAGGCATGACATCTCAAATGGACACCATTTGTGTTATCAAGGATCATGGAGTGAGTTCTCCTAGAATAGAATTACTCCTTGAGCTTCTTATATAATCCTAGGCTAGCAGTTAGGTTGTGACCTCACCATGAGACTTGGTGTCTAAATTTGGGCATATATCACTTGTTATTGTTTTTTTTTATTTACCCTATTTTTATTTCAATATCATTGTTATGATAAGTTTAATACTCTCTTTGTGTTTTATGTTTCTTGATTTCAGGTTGTCCTACTAGGTATGTTTATACTCACGCCTGCAAGGCACTTCCTGCACATGTGGTGTCTTATATAGATGACATGAATTTTTTGGGGTCTGAGGAGGACCAGGAGTAGGTAGATCTTAGTTTTTATACATGTACCTAAAATGTATCTAACAGTTTCTTTTGGGTACCTCCCCCCGTGTGTCGTCAGGTTGGCTTCTTTTGCTATTTTCGATTGATTATATTTGGACATTTCAACTTTTGTGTACTACTTGATTTACTATACTGTGGGATAGATTTTATGGATGCATTGAAGATATAATTTGTATATCTTTCCACATTAATGTAGTGTATGAGGATGTGTGTGTGTTTAGGTACTTTAGGCTAAGGCCTCCCATGTGTGTGATATCCATACTCAATTCTAGTCTCTATCACCTAGAATAATAATGGTAGGATTGGTGGGTCATTCGCATCTTACCATTGGCCAGACGGGCCTTGGTGTGTTTCTTCTTGATAGAGTGGTATCAGAGGAAGTTGTTTTAGTACTGGATTTTGGAGATTATCTAGCTATAAGGTATTATTTGGGAACTATGAAAACAGTGTTAAAGTGTTTTCAGTTCGTCTTTCGGGATAGAGAACCTAATTTTGGAGATATGGCTGACGTATACATTCACGGGGACTCTGATAACCTTTTTATTAACATATCTCATATGCGCACTAGTTTGAGGGAAAACATTGGTACATTAATCATATAGGAATGAGTTGTGTTTTTTATGTCATTTTTAATTCAGATACCCATATATGCACTTTTAACTAGGGTGAATCTCATCTATTATTGGATGCCTCCATGGTGACAGCCACCTAGGATTCTGTAGTGGGATTGTGGTTATAATTCTCTTGGAGAAGAGGAAATAGTTTGAGGACATGTGCAAGAGATAATTCTTTTTGGGGGATTGTGAGTGAAATTTTTACCTGTTCAATAGCCTACTGACACACCTCAGGTAGTTTCGGTTGATTCTCCCAATTAGGTTCAGTATGAGTTTTTTCTAGTGGTACTCGTAAATGACACACCTGTATTTAGTTTGAATCATGAGTTTCATATATAACGATCACCCATTTTAGTAGTGATTCAAACCCCCTTCTTGAGTGGTAGAGGACTAGCGTGGACATGTGGTGTGAGTGTTCCACTTGGTTAAGACCCGTATTGATAGTGCTACAAGTTGAGAGAATTATACAGGGCATCACGGATTGTTGGTAAAGCCATGTGTTAGTGATGTTTGATGGGGCTTCATGTATGTAAGGAATAGGGACACTTCCCACACTGAGATGTGTTCTAGTGATTCAATTTAAAACCATGTGGGAAATTTAATTTCACACAATGTTGATATTGTCAAGGTTTGGTGGATGATTACCTTCAAATTTTAGGTTTGAGGCCACTTTCATGTGATTCACTATAGGAAAATATGAAATTCATAGCAGTTTTTTAGTGGTGGTTTTGAAAACTACCTTTAAATATTTCATCATCATTTTTTTATGGATGGTTTCTTTTAAAACCTCCCCTAAATATGTTTTTAAAAAATTAATTTTTTTAGAACCAGTTTTTAGAAACCACTAAAAATAAATAAGAATAAGAATTTTTTAAAAATAACATATTTGAGTATCAAAGGACCATAACATTTTATCCAGGTTTCCATTTCATCTCCACAACCAGTAAAATAAATGATTATGAAATGAGATATAATAAGATTAGATAATAATTTCATAATGATTAATAGAATTAAATTTATTACAGTTTTAAAATAAGTTGAAAATAGATGTTCAACTTCAAACGACAAAAAAAAAATTTATTTGAATGTTCGTTTAGGAACTAATACATATCAAATCGAATTCTATAAATAGATCTATTCCATATTGATTGGGGAAATTTTGCCACTATTTTTTCGAGGTCAAAAAAGACACATAAGGCCAAAAAAATAAAGTATTTCTCTCATTCCATAATTTTTGAACACTCAATGTGATTTTATCTTTGTTTTATTGTATCTTTATATGAATTTTGGGTCCTCTATGATTTTATTCCATGGACTTACATTCCTATTGATTTGATGGGTTTGTAATTATTGTGGATTTACCTCTTTTGGAGATTTATTATCTATTATATATGTGTGTGTGTGTGTTTATTTATATAGATTTATGTATATTTATTTAGAATTTATATATATATATATTTAAAAATTATATATAATTTCATATTTACATATATATTTATGCATACGAGTTGATATTTACTTATATTTATATCTATTTATATAGATTATGTTGGTATGTATATTTATACGTATTTATTTGGTTTGTACATCTATGTGTGTCTTCGTGCTTGTATTTATATGTATTTATAATAATTTAACTTTATTTTTATATTTTTATATGATATATATAATTCTATTTAAATATACATAATGTAATTATATATAATAATTTATTATTTGTTATATGTTATTTATTCATTTATTCATTTTTTATCCTCATTATAATTTATTATTTAATGTTTATTATTTATTTTTTACTATTAATTAATTAATAATTATAACTTATTATGTACCATTTATTATCTCTTATCTACTTTGTATTATTTATTATTTATTATTTATTAATGATTTTTTTATTATTTATTTATTTCATCATTATTTTTTCTGTATGATTTGTTTTTTTATTGATTGTTATTTATTAGTTATTAAGTATTGATTATTATTTATTTTTTGTTATTTGTTATTTTTTATTCATTATTTATTATCATTTATTTATTATTTATTATTTATTATTTATTGTTTATTATTTATTATTTATTATTATTGTTTAATATTTTTATTTATATATACATATTTATATGTACTTATGTGTTTATATATTTGTATATTAAATTATGTTTACTCATGTCATGAGGATCTTGTAGAAGTGGTAAAGTCTTTACAGAATAACCAAGAGATAAAAATTTCAAATATCACCACATGCATATATATACTGAATTTATACATGGAATGAATGGAATATATAAGCATGGTATATGATAAATAACTAATTAAAAATTAAAAATTAAATAATAATGATGAGGATGATGATGATGAAGATTAAAATAAATAATAAGGATAAATAAATAAATGAATAATAAATATGATAATTTTAAAAAATGAGAAAATTTGCAAACCACCTCTTAAAATTTTGTGACGGTTTTGAAAGTTGTCACGGAATCATTTCACACAACTCTTAAAAAAGAGATATAAAATTTTTCCTAAAATGTCTTTTCACGATGATTTAAACCGCTGCTAAATAATATTTTTCCAGGTTCATACCCACTGTTAGTTTATAGTTCAAATGAAGGAGATATCAAAATAAAAATTCTAATATTTAATAATTATAAAATTTATATAATTATTATAGCCTATAATGAACCTATATATCTCAAAAGTGATTATTTTCTATGAGTGAAATGAATGTAACTAACACAGTTTTTACATTATTTTATTTTTTGTTCTTTTTAATCAAAGGCATGAAATCATGGAGCATGAATAACTCACAAAGAATACTTTTTAAAAGAGTATGTGGTACGTTTGAATCGAATAAACCCTTATGGAGTAAATATTCCACCAAATGTAGACCATTAGGTACTATCTTATTTAATGTTTATTTGATGAGTCTTTTACCTTCAAATTAAATGTAGGAATTGGGATCGGCAATAATTATATCCTACAACATACCAAAACTCATTGTCACCCCACCAGTTATAGGAGAAGTAAGGATGGATATATAAAATAACCTTTTATGATATTCAAAATCATATAAGGATGTTGATATTTTATCCATTTGTATCATGCATAAACTTCTTTCTTTAATGTGTACCACTCTATATGTAGCCATTAAAAGAAGATGTAGAAATTGATGGGATGCGTACTCGATCAAACGAGTGGTTTTCTCCCGGACTAAGGATTCAGGATGCATTCATCGAAAAGTGGATTGTGAATATGAACCAAAACTGCAACTAGAGAATAAATGAAGCATGTCTTACCCAATAATACCATTAGATTCTATTAGCTCAACCATTATGTTTGAATTCCCCTACTTAGAAGATTCAGTGATCACACACTTTTATCAGTAGTGTTACCTATCTCTGTAAGGAGAGAGAGCCACACATGGAATATTTCTATAGTCAGTGATGAGGCCCTCTGATGATTAACTCAATATGGACTAGTTTCCAACTATCATTCCCATATTACTATTACCAATTAGGGTTCTAGTGTAGTAAATCTAGATGGATGAAATTTTCCTCTTTTAGTTATAAGGATTCAAGGGTAGAGTAGGATGAGCTCTAGTGTAGGAGGATACAACCAATTTCTCATCTATTATTTAGTACAACCATTGGACTACCAGATGCTATGATCATTCTATTTTCTACAGCGTAGGACGAGAATGAGGATGTCTTCCCTAAGGATGTTTCATGCTTACCTCCCCACATAAAAGTTTGTTTTCTTCTTAGACTTTCACTATGGGAATCCAGATAACTGCACTATCATATCGGATGACCTAGTCTAGCTGTGAGAGCTGATGGTATGATTGGATAATATATGTGTAGGGGATTTGATAAACCCAAGGTTTTCCCCTATGAAACCTAGGGTTTTTATAGTATAAGGTAAAAGTGAGCTTGAGGTTATGTGTGGATTAATATCTCATGAACTAGGTGACTCGAGAGGTAGTATCCACCATTGATAATTAATCACTTCTTTGACCAGTGGTTAGGGGTGAAGTGTTTCTCTAAGTTAGACCTCGGGATAGGTTATCACCAGCTCTGAGCTCGAGATGATTTTTTAATATAGAAGGATTTATAAACCCACATCAGTTTCATTGATGTTATTATGACACCTTTTACGTTATTAGATGTCCTGACATTGTTGGTGAGACTTATGAACAGTGTTATTCATTCCTTCATTGGTCGGTTCATGATAGTCTTCTTCAAATACCTCCTTGTGTACTCGACGTCAATGGTGGAGCAGGCGATACACTTGAGGATGGTTTTGGACATGATCTAAGAGTACCAAAATTATGGGGAGATCTTGAAGAATTAGTTTTGGATTCAGTTGGTCTCATTCTTGGGATATATATTCTCATACATATGAGTGAAAGTCGGAACAGAAATGTAGGGGAAGTTCTAGATTTAGAGACACCCAAGGTCATGGATATAGTATTATACACACACATTATGTTTTTCTATTCACTATTGTTGATATAGGCATCAGAGCGGTTGAAATATATGCAGTTGACCCTTAAGGGTGAGAAAAATGCAGCATTCCCCCCATCAATGGTTGTTACCCCTCTACTTCTTCAGTATGTCCGGGAGGCAATATAGGTTCCTGTCACAGTGGAATCACCTGATGGGTAATTCCCAACATAGAATTTTGCGATAATTGTATATTAATCCAAGATGAACACTACTGATAAACTTCATGACCAACCTAATTGAATATAACATTAATTAAAAATAGAACTCCATAACCAAAGTGCATGATAATCACATATTATTTATAATTAATTTAACAATTAAAGAATTATAATGTAATGAATTATTTATTCATTAATGAATCTAATAACATATCTACATAATACCATCATTGAGATGTAGTAATCAAGTGTATATTACCTCTAGAAGTGATCCACATGTGCTCCATGAATCTTCGAACATTGTCGTAGTAATCTCAAGGTGCTAGCACAACATATCTTAAACCTTTCCCATTCTTCTTTGATCGCCCTGATAATCACTTCCAAAAATATTCTCTTCGATCTAAATAGATTCAATATTGGTGGTGTAGAAGGATCAGTTTCCATTCTTGAGAGAGTTCTTGGAGAATGGTGTTCTCTAGGTCCTTGAGATATTTTATCCAGATGTTGTTGTGCACAAAAAACAAATTTGAACCCTAACAGAAATAATTAATTTGGTTTATAAACTATTAGGTTTATAAAATAATAATTTCACATGATAAATTTTTATTTTCTTAATCCCTATGGATCCTTGTGTCTATAATAATAATATTATTATTATTTCAGGACATGTCCTAAACTCACAAATTAATTAAATATTATTCATTAAAATAATATTCAATGTATATTATTTCTCACTAGACTATTAAAATTATTCCTAAATTCCTCCACAATATTTTTCATTCCTTGATTAATGAATGTTTATTTAATAAATAAATATCACTTCTTTATTTTGTAACAAATAAATAAATATTAAATTCACTAAATTTGAAATAAATATTTATTAAAAATTCTTCTTATGGAATATTATAATGAATAACTAATGAATAAATATGTGTGATCAAAAAACATGAATAATTATTAAACTAGGTATGGGAAAGAAATTTATTTATCTTTTTAAATAATAAATAAAATAATAATTTAACAGAGGTTCTGGATAAATGTAGTGTGTGATCCTCTAGACCTATTTCTATATGGTATTATGTGAAACAGACCAAAGTCCAAGGTTAGAATCTAGTAACATGCCAATGAACCCATTGTGAAAGGAGTTAATATTTCTAGAACATAATCGCTCATATGGATGCTTACATTATTATATAATCTCTTTATCATGATATCTCTAATCAAGAAGGTTACATTCTCATTCCATCAACATATGTGTTGATTTTCTCTTTCTTTAACATTTTATTAATTAAAAATTCCTACAGAACTAATTAGACATGGGATTATTTTGGCTATATCATTTTCATAAAAGTTAATAAGATATAAACTTCTATTAAAGAACAAAATGGATTAATGTTTTCTCACATTATTCATTAATTAAATATTACTTATGACAGACCCAATGTATCCTATTTTACTGAAAAAATATATCATCAAGGTTTTCTTTATTACATAAAATAATTTGACTCATAAAATTAATTAATATTAACCATAGTTTCTAAGTAACAATCCACATTTCCATAGATAGGAACATCCCATGATACATATAAATGTGAATTTCAGACTAGTGAGTCTCAACTCAAAATATTCTATACTAAGAATTACCACAGATATATACCATGAGAAGTTGAATCAATGTACTCTAAGTCTCCACCCAAAATATATTTTATAATTAATGTCCCTCAAATGACAGCATCAAAAAATAAATAGGTATTTATGATTTTCAATGAACTTTTGGGTTCTCATTATAGCGTGGAACTATTATGACCTTTCAGTGCGACAAATACTCTTAAAATGTTATCACATGTTATATTGTACTGAATAACAATAGTGATGTTCTGAGGAGTTTATTGATATTAAAACTATTAATACAGGTTATTATAAAGTGTGTGGAATTTGGTTATAGGGAACCAAATCCAAAAGACTCCCACTTTTACTAGATCCAACTACTATCAACCTTTAATATTATTGATCTCGCGTGATAATGCTTATCTTGAAATAATGTTTTATTTAAGGGTTTTCGTATGTTTTCTTTTATATAAACCCTTCATAATACAATTTCGCCACTCTAAGAAAAATCCCTCAAGAGGATATACTTTTGGAATATTCTCTTTGTTTATTGGTGTGATATTGGATATTTATTAAGAACAATTGTTCTAGTATTTTCAAAATAATATGTGATATATTTATTACTACTAGGTACCACATAAATCTCCTAGACAATGTTTTGTAACCAAACAGGTTATTTTTATAAGTCTAAAGTTTTTATATACACAGACTCTGCTATTGAATCAATCATAATTAGATACTTCAAACTCTTCCAGATCACAGCTCCTCCATTGAGACTGAAAACATATATTTTCAATGAATTTGGATATTTTTTATCTATTTGAAAAATATCATTAGTATAACCCCTGATGGATATCTCCTCATATCCTCTATACACTAAAATCATATCCTTAGTTCTTATCATATACCTAAGCATATCCTTAGTAGCAGACCAATGGAATTCACCTAGATCTTCATGATATCTTCCTTCCATTCTCAATGTGTTTGAAATATTAAGTATATTACATAGAATGGCATACATTATATATTATATCACAAAATCATATTGGATCTTACTCATTATATAATTCTCTTATTGTTTTTAAGGACACATTTTCTTAGAAATATGTTTACCATGTGACACTAGGATCAATACCCACTTGTATTTTCCCATAATAAAGAGCTGTAGTATATGGTCAATGTATGTACCTTTAGATAGTCTAATATGCCTCTTGGATCTATTCAGAATGATCTTTATCCCAAAAATATAGGAATATTCTCCTACTTCTTTTATAGATAAGCTCTTGTTTAACCAGTCCTTAATAGACTGTAAGAATAGAATGTCTTTTCTAATAAGTAATATGTCATCAAAATATACTAATAAGATAGTGAATAAATTCCCACTAGGTCGATTACAAACACATGGATCATATTCATTCTAAATTAAACCAACTTGTTTAATAGCTTCATAAAATCAAATTTTCCATGACCTAAAAGCTATCTTCAATTTATAAATGGATCTCTACAACTAAAAAATATTTTTGGAATTCTTGAGAATTATAAACCATTTTTTAATATATAAACACCTTCCTACCGGTTCCCATTAAGGAAATATGTTTTTCCTCTACCTTCCAAATTTCATAGTTATGGTAAGATTCCATAGAAAATAGAAATTTGGTGGATTTAAACATGGAAAATAGAGAAAAGGTTTCATCCAAGTCAAATCCTTGATGTTTCTTAAACCCTTTAGCCACTATCCTATCTTAATAGGTACTTTCTTTCTATTGTTGTCCAGTTTTTCCTTGAATACCACTTTTCACCCACCAAGATTTACATCATCATGTGGATCAACCAGAACCCAAACATGGTTCTAATACATGGAATCCATTTTAGAATTTATTGCTTATTTCAATCTTATAGCATATAAGATCTATACTTCTTCTTTTTAGGATATAGGTTCATCATTTTCAGCCAATAAGGAGTCACCATCTTTGGATACTAGAAAACCATATCTATCAGGTTCTCTTACCTCTCTAGTGCTCCAATGAAGTACTTTTGTATCAGGATCAATTCTTTCCATGGGAACCTTTGGAATCTATTCCTGTACTAACTCTTGTCTATCTTGAGCATCAACATCATCAAATAAAATATTTCTCCCATTATCCTACTTGAAGATTTCCACCCTCTTGATAAAGAGGCTTGTTTAGTGACATTCTTTTTCTTATCTGATAATTTTTAAAGATATTATCCCTTTATTTATTTTGGAAACTATACAAATATTGAAATTATGCCTCGAGGTTCTATTTTGTTTCCTGATATGACCATTAAAATTCCTCACAATTGTATACATGTGTATGTGAAAAAACAGGTTTCTTCCTGCTCCATAACTCAAAGGTAATTTCATTTTCTGCTTTATTTTGTACTCAATTTAGTGTGCATGTCATAATTTGTAATGAATATCTCTAAAAGGATAATGGAATATTTTTATGCCTATTCATAGTCCTTTCCATCTCTAGAAACGTATGATTCCTCCTTTCACTAAAACCATACTAGTGTGGTGAGTAAGATGGAGTGGGTTGAGAAGGAATCCCAAAATCCTATAAAAATTTGATTAACTCGTGGATAGGATATTCACCACCTTGATCATATCGAAGCATTTTTATCTTATTTGTATTTTGATTCCCTACTTCATTCTTGAAGTCTTTTTATTTCTCAATGGACTCAGACTTGAACCTCATCATGTAGACAAAACCATATCTACTCAAGTCATAAGTAAGAGTTTTTAAGTATGAATACCCACCTCTATCTTCTAATATAAATGGTCCATAAACATTATTTTATACCAATATTATTATATTTTTGTCCCTTTAACCCTTTCCATCGAATGGTGGTTTTGTAATATTACCTTGTAATCAAGAAAGACATATTTCAAGTGGTTTTAGATCAAAAGAGTCTAAATAACCATCTAAAAATGGATTTGTTAAATGCTTCTTGTTTACATTACTAATATGGTGATTCCACATTTGGGTATTATATGATTCATGAAAATATTATGGGTTATCAATTTCTAATACTTTGTTTTCATAATTTAATACATAAATACCATTATTTAAATGTGCCATATCATAAAATATGTTGTATTTATAAAATAAAAGCCATTTATTTACAAAATTGAAAACAAAATCATATGTATCCTAAAATTATACAAAAAGTATGTTTTTTGTAGCACTCTATCCATAATAAAAATATCTTCAAACCAATAATATTCATATTGGAAAAAAATTTGGTAGTCTCCAATTGATAGAGTAGCCATCCTCCCACTTGTTCAAACCCACAAATCTATCTCTCCTATAGAAATATTTCAAAATATTCATGATTAATATATTTTGAAACATATGTGAGAAAAAAATAGGTATCTAATACATTATGTGTACATGTTGAAATATTACACTCAGAAAATATTGCATCTTCATCTTTCCCTTTCCTCTTAGTGAAGTTCCACATCCAGTGGCCTTGCTTTCCATATGAAAAACACATAGCTTTCATTTCCATTTCATGCATATGGATCTTCCCCTAATTTTAAGGAAATTGATCAGGGGATTTATACTTGTTGTGATTCTTGGGACCTTTTCATTATTAATTATTTTCTTATTCTCTATAAGGACCATGGGATTTTGACACCCCATTTCCTTTTCCACTTGGATAATGAGAGTAAGAAGCTCCAAAATAATCTTCTTATTATTGGTCAAGTTATATTTAACAATAACACTTGATAAGGACATGGGTGGTGAGGATAATATGAGATATTTTTTAACATCATAATTGAATTTAATACCCATGTTGTCCAATTATTCAATGTAGCCAATAAGATTCACTACATGAGGTCCAGTTGGAACTAAATCTCTAATATTTCATGTAAGAAAATAATTGGATATCTCATATCTCTCTTTTCTTTCCTTCTCTTGATAGATATCCTGATGGAGAGACCTTGTTCTATACTCAACCATATCCGCATTTTGATTTAGATTATCATTGGTTGTAGATGATAGTTTGAAACATTGAAAATATGTGGCATCATTCAAATTTTTATCATAGAGAGAAAACTATTCCTCACTAACATTTTGGTTTGGTGCTTCAGGGATAGGGTTTTCAAGAACATATAATTTCTTCTCATATCATAGGATAAAGCATAAGCTCCTTTAACATTCTTGGTAATTAGTGACTATGAGATGGTTATCCTTATCTAGTATAGATCATAGTTATATTTTTAAGACATATTTATTTTTCATTCTACAGTTAATAAGATAAAAATTTTAGTAATTTATCAAATAAAAATTAGATATCAAATATTACATTTATAGTCACCTACTAATTTATAAAAACCTAATTGAATTCACCATTGGATTTAGAATATACTATTGGTTGGACATTCTAGTGTAAAGGATATACATTCCACTTCTCAATACTCTAACATTGTATTGTAATGAAATTTTAAGGGTTTATGTTGGAATTATTTTTTCCAAGTACATTAAATCATGGTTCCTTGATCTATTGAGTGGAATCCCCAATCCAGAAATCCTTAAATTGGTTTTCCTTGGAATTTTCCTCTTATTTATTCCAATTACTACTTTTTAAGTCAATCCATTATGTGAAATAATTTAATTCATACAAAACATCAAATTTATAAATCCCTGATAATTGAAAGTTCTCCGACTTTGGCTATTCGGGCACTTTGAACTATGGTTCAGTTTTAACATAAGTAGTGGAAGTCTATACCAACTTTATATATATAATTGAAGAATTTTTATCATTATGCCTATGTTACCCATTTTATCTTTATTACATGATTTTTAATATTAAGTGGATTTACTTAAGTGATTAACCATGTCATTGACAAAGCATACACGTAATCCAATTTAATTTAGTTCTATCTTGCATGCTCATTACATCATTAATTCGTGTGGTCAAGAAAAAACATACATAATGAAATAACAATGAAAATTTTTAGAAATAAAATAATAAAGTTATATGATCATGTGTTTTTAATAATGGTTATTTTATATAATATAAGATAAACTAGTCGTCAACCATGGATAAACACACCTTAAATCGTGACTTGGTTTGGGTTGAAACTTTCGACCTGTCTACCAAAATCTCTCTCATGGATTGGTTTCTCCTAAACTCCAAACATGAACTACCTCTACTCACTTTAGATCTCCATCCATTACATAAACGTTTTCTCACATGTAGGTAAGTTGAACCAAAGGATTGGTTAAGGGGATTATGTAAAAGGAAATCAAGGGCATGTAAGACCATACATAATGATAGGAGGGATGATTTGTGAGCTATCAATTTATTTTGATAATAAATTAAAAGGAAACCCATAACATACAAAGTTATGTTCTATGCTCATGATCATACAAATACGTAAAATGAATTAAATATTTAACAAAATAGATTTAAATTATAATTACTCTTATTTAAGGTAAATAATTCTTGAATAAATTAATTATCCTCATTAATTCATCATATAATTTATCTTAATTCTCATCCCGGATTTCATAATATTTTCATCCATTATAATTTTTAAAAAATTAAATAAATTAATTTAAATTTAACTATATACAAAACATGTACCTTAGAAGAAACATGGTGAGTACCCATTCAAACTAAAATGCATGTATTATATTAGTTTACGGTTTACTAATGCAGCATATGGAATACATGAAATATCACATAATTTCATCATGTGTACATAGTAAAATAAATAACACAGAGATAACATGTTATTTATACAACATGTTATGATTCCATGTGTATAGAGTATTGATTGTATTATGAATTATATGTGATATACAATTACAAAAATTACATGCAAATTAATTATTCATTTAATAAATATATATATATAACCCATTATATGGAATGTAGATTGTATAATAAATGACAGGAAGAACACATAATTATAAGGTTTAATTAAAATAATAAATTAATTTTTAATTATTCTTAATTTTATAAAATAAACAGTGTGAAAAATCTAGCTACACGGTGTGTATTTTTCTCACCATCTATATGTGGAACATTCTTATGGTCTTGGTGAAAAACCATGCTATAGAAATTAATGGAGATCATAGTGTGTACATGGTCTACATGGTATGTGGACTCCAAATTACATGATCCCCAATCATATAATCCATGTTAGAAAATACATAGTTCACCATTGACTAAAGGACTACACCTCAAGTAAGGATGTTCTACACTGTGTAGTATGGTTGATCATTCACCAAATTGGTCTAGTCATCAAATGGTGTATTTAAATTCAGACCACATGTAATAACTACACATGGCTTGAATTAATTAGGAATTAATTCATGGTTCATTAAAAATGGGTACAATAAATTTCCCAACAAGATATACAGTGTGTACTCTTGTGTTATCTAGAAATAATCCCTGACACCTCCATATGAGTTATTTGAAAGTTTTTTTATCATAAAATTATTCAATGTTTTTATTATAATTATGTGAATGGAGGGTAAGAAGATTATATCTCTCAATACAATGTATATAGTTTTTAAAATATGATTGAAAACAAATGATAAATGTGTAAATCAATCAAATATCTTTAAATAATTATAAATAAGTATGTGACTAATTAGATACTGCCTGTAGGATTTAGGAGTAGTGGAAATGATTGATAGGACATTACCAGCTCAGTTTTTTTCAAAATTGAGAGACTATTTTTTTATTAACTGACTATGTGACCCACCACAAAGGAATATCCTATGCTCAATGAGCTGTATGTTCACAACTTTTGAGTAATACATGAAAAAAATAAAATCTGGGAAAAAGATACTTGCACTCCAAAGGCGATGCTGAAGATAAAAGTTTCATGGTTAGTTTCCACGAACAAAATGATGACCTTGATATATGCACACAAAAGGAGATAAATTCCCACAATGAATCATTTTACTAAAGAATAGTTCTGGGAGAAAGGTGATTTCAAAGCCACCATGTTGAACGGTCAAGCCCCAGTGATAAAAGATTGGAAAGCATGCAACCACATTGTGAAATGATGTAATTTTATGCACCATTGTCCATCCATTTCATCTGTTAATAGAACCTCACCCCCATACATTAAAAAGGCATATTTGGTAGACAAAGTGTCACTCATATTCATGAAAACCAATTTTCCATGAAATCACGCAACACCAAAATCTCATATATGCTCAACGGTCAAAAACATTTATGGCTTACCTCCCATGGGCCTCAATGTGTCTTGGCCTATGGTTTAGAGTTCCTCACACCACACCTCATAAGGATGGTTGGGATTGATAATGAGAATAAACCTTCACATAACCCAAAGTTGTCTATGACCTAAGTAGTTTTGTGCACCTACACCTCCCAAATCCATGTGTTGGGCTTGTGTTTGATCCCATATCTTGCACAACACAATTTTAATGAAATATAATAATGTTTTTGGCAAAAAAAATTTGGTCCCTAACATAATGCTTCAATGATTCAAGCACGTCCTATACCATTACCATTCCTTTCACTCCTAAGCATAGTCAACCTAATGTGTATTATTCCTAAGTATAGTCACCCTAATGTTGGGAACCCTAATTTTCACTCATCCATGGAAGTGCTTATGTCATGCCCAACCAAGAGGCACATGACCAGTGAACTCATAAGACATAAATGTGGAATCATAGAGCAGAACAGTTTACCTATATTGGTATAGATTCCTTCTTTTGTATCTTCCTCTTTCTTTGACATAATCCCCCTATAGGTTTAATACTCATCCACCTTTGATTTTCATGATGGAAGTTTACAAAACATTATATCCTAGTCACATGATGTCAAACTGCATGAAATCCACCTAAACACATGATGTTAAACCATATCCATACCCCTTGTGATGAACATGGGATACCCCATGTATGATCATCAATGGATGCCATCTTTTCCACAACCCTAGGATGACCCTCCTCCTTTGGGAAACTCATATGTGGCATCCCCACCCCATCCCCTGCTAATGTTCTTTTCATAACACAACCATCCTTCTACACCATATTAAACTATATGGACTAGTCTTGTCATACAACCATAAATTATGATGTCAAACTATGTCGGTTTTGATCCCTGTTTACTAATAGGGTACATAGTACGCCTCCATGAGGTTAAATCCCAATGACTCAACAAATCTGAACTTTGAAATATTAACCCTGGGGACATACTTCAATAAATATTTAGTGTTAAATCTTCCCCTTAGGGACACACTTAACCAAATCCCAAGTGTAAAATCATAAATCCTAGGGAAACACACTAAAAAATCCCAAGTGTGAAATCTCCCCCTTGGGGACACACTTATCCAAATCCCAAGTGTAAAATCTTCCCCCATGGGGACACACTCAACCACCAACCCATGTCCACAAGACGTTAAATTTGTGACCAACCTGTCTCCACAAGATGTCAAACGTATGGCCAACCTATCTCCATAAGATGTTAAACTGGTGACCAACCCATCTCCATAAGATGTTAAACATGTGACCAACCTATCTCCATAATAATTTAAATTTGTAACCAAACCATACCCACAAGACATTACACATTGACCTAATCTAAAATGTTACCCCATATAATTAACTTGGGATGCCTAAGGTAAAAATCCTCATATTCATTATGCCCCTAGCATTAACAACCTTGTGGATAACACATGATGCCTTAGGTTCTGCGCCTAAGATTCCTCACACATGTGATTCCCTAAATAAATGAATACATTATAGGTTCCCAACAAAACTAAAATCTAGTAGTGCCAATATATTACCAATGTTACTATCTACTATAACTAAAGTTTACTTCCATGTTGATATAGAAGAAGCATTATTAACCTGCCTCCACCTTAAAATGGCACCAGAAATGAGTTTCATGAAAATGAATTAAATCTATGATGGAGACCTAGAAAAGGAGACAATATCAAAATAGGAATCCATGGAAGGATGAACTAACATCCCATCATCTTGTTTTGATCATAAAGCCAACATCTTCAATTAAATTGATAAAAGTCAACCACCTATGGAAAGAGATAATGTGGGGAAGGAAAACACATGACGCACAACCCCATTATAAAGCATCAAAATTATAAATGGTGAACCTCATGTGACTCTCTTATATTTCAACTATGGGGACTAGTAATGATGAGTCACTATCATATTTTCATGTCATGGGATCAATATATTCATTTCCATGTCCTACCAAGCATTCATTGGGCCCATCCTAAAACTCTATTATGACTTAGGGGTAGGTAATGTTGGAAATCCGTAGTTTATGACATCGTCATTGTGGATCCCTCCTATATTTTAGGAAGAATGGAAAACATTGTGGAAATTGGAATCAATTTCACAATATTTATACCGATGGAAGATTTTTAGTATTTTACAGGACCCAAGATATAGAAAATTGAAGACCTAATTCCAACATCCATAGTGGCAGTGGAAATGTTGGTGCAGAAATCCTACATAATTATATTCCGACCAAGACTACCACCACATATTCAGATTTTGGGCACCTTTATACCATATCACCCAATAAGATCATCCATAAGAGGTTGATCGACACCCTTATTTGTTGATGTGAACAACAAGGGTTAATTCTCACCCGGGATATGGCCCACTAGGATCTCAAGGAATCATCACCTCACTAACATCATTTCCCCCAAGGGAAGTGTAGGGGAAAACCACCCCCAATTCAAATAGCAGGCCACATCGGCAGCCTACCCTATGTGCACTCTGATATCTCACTACCCTATAAAAATTATGTAGGGGGAGATCAAACTAAGCCCATCATAGAAACCAATTACGAGTTTCATAGGAGGCCTCCCACCAAGTCGCATCAGTGCTAACTTTGACCCGTCCCTTAGGTCATACAGCGGGCTAAATCCATCCCCGCTCTGCTGGCCTTAGTCCAAAACACATGGAACTGGCACTAAGGGTAGGCAGAAAACTATCCAAATATGAGGAACCATCTGTAGCTCTAGTGCCACCTTCTACCCATGGAATATCTCATCACACCCCCTCACTGGTTGAATGGGTATTTGTCTTCTCCAACATTTGATCGAAACTCCAACTACCTCTCAGGCATGTCGGGATGACTCTATTAGTCATTGGTGCCACTAGAATGTGTCATTAGATATCTCATGACAAGGAAAACTAATGTGAAGGTCCTTCCTACACCACCACTAACTAGTGAAAAGGTCCCCTCATACCATAGCCACTTTCGTAGAGGTCCTTCATGCACCACCACCAACCAGAACGGTGGTCCCCCCATGCCAAAAACATGCCCTGCTCTAAGGAACCATCCTGGGGAAGGAGGGTGAAAACCCTTCATGGGGTTTGTTCCATGGTAATAGGTCATAATGTGTAGGGATGGAACCCAAGATAATTTCAATAGATTTTTCTTAAAGGAGACCCACCTCATTGGAGGCTAGACCATGGGAAGCATTGTATCATCATTGACCACATAGACTTCAAAGCAAATGATGATTCTAAAAGGGAAACATTATCCTAGTTACCAAAATCTAGAGAAGAATCTCATCAATTGTGGCTTACAATACTGAAATATGAGGTCCACAAGCTCCCCAAATCTCTCCGCAGGTGCCTGCAAGAGGAGGACATCTTTGAATACTTCTAGGGACTCATGGTGAAACCATATGTATCACCATTATTTCCCCTTCCTTGTACATCTAAACTAGATTTTAGTGAGATATTAGGATCTAGGATGACACCCTTATATGATGTTGAGCACTACGTTTATCCTAAAAGGGACATTGTTTCCCTCATGCACAAGATGGTGGTAAAAACCCCATCCTAAAGAGATATGATATTGAAGTTGAGACTGCCTCCAAGAGACATTCCAGAATGCAGTGGATTTTTGACTCATGCAGAACCCCCTCTCCCAATAAATTTGAATCAAATTAGATTTTCATCGATGTCTCCAGTATTTCAAACTATGACAATTAGGGATTAGGCCAACTATAAGAAGGAAAATCCATATAGTAATGAACAAGAGGACTTGTGGGGACTCATAGACACTAACCAACTACCAGTAAAATTTTGGCCACCTAAATCTCAATAATTTTTAATTCTAGAGTCCTTATTTGAAGACTTGGTGGGTTTTTTGTAGAATGTCTTGGTGATGTGTCACCGTATTTGGGACTGTGAGTTGTCCTACCCAGAGAGCCAATAACATCATAATTCCACACACTAATTGTGAAAGAGGGTTGAGATCATGATGATCCTAGTGGCTCGGCATCCTAAATCGTATGGCAACAACTAGACTATCCAGTGGTCTTGTGTTAGTATCCTCATTGTGATCTATTGGGTTATTAAAGTGAGGTCCCAACATCCATAAATCAGAGGCTGTAGGTAGTATGCTACCCTCTATTTCCACCATATCCTATAGAAATGACAGGAACTTAGATCTGGACCATCCACTAATAGTGAAGGTTCCTCTATAACTACCTCGATGGTTAATTTCATCACCATTTTCCCCTCTGAGGATCACAAAAATAGGACCACTTATGTAGTGGATGAAATGGAAAACTCACCTCACGGGGTGACACAATACCAAGAAAATCCACTCAATAGGCACCTGTACGCATCAAAAGAGACAAGAAATGGGTCTTCAGAATCCTCATAATGAGGAATTGTCACTTTATTATCGGTATTTTTACAAAGGAAAGGGATACTCAATGATCATCGGCCCATATGAGGTTACTCTAAAAGATTATTTGGGGCCCAGTATAACTACATTCCATCAAGAGCATGAGGAATATTGAAGGATAAATACAAAGCTTATTACATGGTTGATCCCAGACCATGACAATGTTAGAAGGGACCCTATATCTCTAATAGTGGGGCTCCCAATCCAACTCATCCACATTCCCCAATTTGAACTTGGTGGTCTCATAAACCGGTTTAGGGTAGAAGCTATGGTATATGGAAAACAACCAAGAATTAATCTACCAACACATATGAGTATAATTATTATCTTACTAGAGATAAAGGTTACAGTGAACCCTAATTAAATGATCTTATCAACCCAATGGTTACAATAAATCTTCACTAAGATGATTTGATAGCTTCTCTCATCACCCATCTCAATGGGGTATTATTTGTCGAGCGCTTTTTATTTTGTAGCATGGGGTATTGTTGGTCCTCAGGTGGTCAGGGCGATCCAGTATTTTTTTCAGGGTGGTGAGCTCAATCAAGGGGTTGCTTCTTCTTGAGTGGTGTGGATTTCAAAAGTTAAAGATACAATTAATATCAACCAGTATAGGCCCATTTTCCTGTTCAATGTATCATATAAGATTTTGGCTAGCCTGATTGCGAGTGGGCTGAATCGGCTCATTCCAAGGATGGTGTCTAGAGAGTAGCATGGGTTTGTTAAGGGTCGTAATATCCAAGGGGCGGTAGCGATTTCTAGTGAGATGGTTTATGATCTTAATAGAAGAGAAGTTGGGTCAAATTTCATCTTCTAGGTTGACATGAACAAAGTGTATGACAAAGTGGAATCGAGATTTCTAATTCGAGTAATGAGACATTTTGGATTCCCTGAATGGTTTTGCGATCTTTGTTTCGGGTGCTTATCTTATCCATGGCTCACCATATCTTTTAAAGGGATGTGCTTTGTCTTTTTTATAGTGGTCCGTGGAGTTAGTAAAGGAGACCCCCTCTCCTCATCTCTCTTTATCTTAGCGCAGGAGGCCTTAACAAGGAATTTTCATAGGGTAATGGAGAGAAGAAGGATGTTTCTTTTTATCATCAGGAACGGCAGGGTAGGAGTGTCTCACTTGATGTTCGCTGATGATATATTGATCTTCAATAATGGAAGGCGGTGTTCTTTGAGGGGTATAATTGAGATTTTTAATATGTATGTCTGTTTGAGTGGGGAACGTATCAATTCAAGGAAGAGTCATGTTTTTATTTCTAACAAGTTCCCGAGCAATTGATGTTGGAGTATCTAAGACATGTTAGGTTGTCCAAAATAATAGATCCACATGCTATATCTTGGAGTCCCACTGTCATGTGGCCACATCAAGAAGTGTTTTTTCGAGGATTCTATCAATAGGGTGTTCATGAATTTTTTTTAACTAGAAGAACATGTTGTTATCATTTGGTGGGAGGATAATCTTGATTAAAAGTGTGTTGTCTTCTATCCCTATGCACGCCTTCTCGGTCCATCGACCCCTGAAAGGGATCATTGCAAGAATGTAGAAGATGCTTAATGCCTTTCTGTGGGATGATAATCACACAGGTTGATGTCACTAGGTTGCATGGTCTCGCTTAGAAAAGCCGGTTGAAGAGGGGGTGATGGTTTTACTAACACAATACAGGGCATGCAAGCAAAGATGGCATGGGAGATTATTACTGACAATTCTATGTGGTCCTCTTTCTTTAGGATTCAATATGGGGAGTAAGGGGGGTTTACAATTCTCGAAATCCATCGTTGACGGCTCTTCCAATGCATATGTGCTCGTGTATAGAAGAACTCCAGGGATCGTCTAGGTTGTTTATTGGGAAAAGAGACATCAGGTTTTGGAAAGATAATTGGTTAGGAGAGAAACTGTTTTTTCAAGAGTGTCTGATTTCGGATATTACCTTCATGGAAGCGTCAGATCATCTGACTCTTATTCAATATGTTCTAAATCGGGAGCATAAAAAGCTTTATGAGGAGATTTCCTTTAATGAGGAAGAAGACATGTGCTGTTTTTTAGGGTCAATCTCCAGTAGGTTGTCCATTCGGGCTTATAGGAATATGGTTCAGGGGGAGCTAGTGTCCGACGCATGGTCGAAGTATTGGTGCAAGGAGATTCCCCTGAAAATGAACCTTCTTGTTTGGAACATCATTAACAGTGTGCTCCCTACGGAAGATTGCATCCAGAGAAAGGGAGTTCAACTAGCCTCTCATTGCATTTGCAGTAGGAATCCTCATGTGGAATCATGGGTGCACCTCTTTTTTTAGAGTGAATGGTCATTATTTCTTAGGTTTCATTTCTCTCCTACTCCGCACGTTGATCAGACTCGACCCTCCCTCCACAATTTTTTGGAAGCTTGGTTTCAAGATCCTGACGGAAGGTCCTTGGAAGGCAAGGTAAGGTGTGTCATTATTTCTTCCATAAGCTGGGTCATCTGGGAGGATTGGAAGCTTTCTCGGCTGGTAGTTGGGAAGCCTCCTTCTTTCCTCTGGGTCTGATGGAAAGCTGTTCTCTTTGAGTTGGGCCCATTTTTAAAAGGGATCTAGTATTTTTTGGGACAGTCCTGGACAAATGTTGAAAACTGGCATGGAATAGAGGAAGGATAATGGATCATATGATACCCACCAGTGAGTGGTTTCATACTGAATGTGCATGGGTCTCTGATAAATGGGATTATAAGAGGTGGTGGGCTGCTGCGAGATTCGTTTGGATCAGTGTTGGTGGCCTTCAGCGTATACATTGGTTGAGGAAGCTCCTTGGGGGAGGAAGCATGGGCGATTCTCATAGGGATCAATATTTGTCAAAGGGTGGGTTTTCAGGTGGATGAAGTGGATTCAGACTCAGATGTCTTGGTTAGATCGATGAAAGGTATTTATGAACTGCACTGGGACCTAGTGTATGTCATTCGCAAATGTGCAGTTGCAACAGATTTTGGGCGAATTGTTAAACACTCTTAAAGGGAGGCTAACATGGCGGCCGATGCGCTTTCATGGGTTGGCAGGCAGGAGGAGATGCTCATGGTTTAGGATAGTGAAGGCTCCCTTCCACCGGATTGTATGTCTTTTGTTCAAGGGGATGCCCTTGGTTTGCATCATTTTCTCCCACCATGAATTATTAGTTGGGTGGTATGTTATGTCCACCCACAAATATTTTAATAAAAAACAATTTTCAGTCATTCAGACACCTTTCTTAATGGGATGGATGATCCACTACAGCATCTAGACCAATTTTTTCTAATGGTGTGGCCTAATTTTGGGAACTCTAGAACTAGAGGAGGCTATCAAGCTCTGATGCTTTGTCTCAACACAGGAAGGGCCTACATTGTTCCTGTATAGTCATCTGCCCATAGGATCTATCACCAGTTGGGAGGAACTACGTAGATACTTCCTTAAATAGTTCATCTCCACCTCATGCAACACAAGCATATCTATCATATTCAATGTAAAATAAACACATGATGATAAATTCT
The DNA here is from genome assembly GCA_963277665.1 of Viscum album. NCBI lineage: Eukaryota > Viridiplantae > Streptophyta > Magnoliopsida > Santalales > Viscaceae > Viscum > Viscum album. The sequence continues at coordinate 499,767,037 of OY728125.1, forward strand.
AAAACTTCATCACTCGGTGGAAGGAAATAATGTATTCACTCGACATATTGCTTTCCTATGATCAACTACTTATAAAGAGAATAGAAAACATCAGAAATGATCTTTCCCCTACCCTCATCTCTCTGAAAAACCAAGATTTATTTTGATATTTCTCTGTAAAGGATCATTGTTTGGAAGAATCCTTACAGCAGACCAAACAATAGCCTCTCCCATTTCCCCTTACAAATCCTGCAAGAAGGCCCATAAAAGTATATACATCCTTCATTATTCATGTAGAGTCTCCAGAGTTATTACACCTACTGGACCATTTTCCAGATGATCCTTTCCTGGTGTTTCCCTTCTATGAAAAACCTCACCATGCACAACCACCTTAACGAGATAAATTTCCTCCAGTTCCCTATCAAGGTTAGGATCTCAAGGTCCCTTTTGTATAAAGGAAGAACATGACCTATTTCTTCAAGGATCCAAAGTTCCTAGGATATTTAATATGTTCCCTAAAAAAGGGAATCCTTAATTTGTCAGAATACAAGAGACCCCTGGAGGAAAAACTCCCTAGCCACACCGATCACTGCTCGTATCACAGAATACATAGGCAAAAAAACATGGAATTATTATTTTTTAAATATTAGATCATATACCAAGTAGAAAATGGATTAGTCATATTGGTTTATTTCTTGGAACAGGTGATGCTTATCTCTGTTAATCGGGATAGTTATGGTGAAGGCACTTTTGAGTGGAAGCAGGTTACTGGCCATGGAACACAAATATATAATGACTAGTTGACTCATAAGGTAGTCACTTGTGACCATGGTATCATATTTTACAGATTGAGTAAGCCATATCTCCCTGATGTTGTTTTAACCCCTCTAACCGCTGACTCCACATATGCACCACAGCCTCCTAGGTCTCAGAATAATAGACATGGATGATGTAATGGAAGTTTGAGTCCTCCACTATTTCCCAAATTAGTGCACATACTTGGCAAATTCATGCCTATTTAGTTGGGATATTCTCTCAGGATATGTTAATCCATGAACTATTCCACTGATGAGGATCAATAATTTACCTATATGAATGTTTTTAAACTAGTGGAAAACTCTATAATTCCCAACAATGAGGAATTCCATATAAACCCCTTAGTCACCTTAGGTTGAAATTGATAAAGCAGAGGCAGTGGACATGTAAAGAATCATAATGATCAAGTTTGGGATTTAAACTTGGATGTTTATAATATTGATACCATGTAGAAATCCCGGTTGAGGGTTCAGTAGGCATAGCCCTCCGATTCCACTTCGTCAGGAATTCCCCCATAGTCGACTGTGTTGGTTGACCATACGGCTTAACAATGAGCATGTCACATTTATCCACATCCATCCAGGGCCCAGCCTCAGCTGACAGGTACCAAAAAATTAGATTTTTAAAGTAGACCAGCTAACTTATGGTATAATATTATTAGATCTATCCATGCCTCAACACTTTAACCAACGACATATGTTTCACCGCCGACAAAAAATGACCACTTGTAGGAAAAAATATGCCCCTAGCACAGAAGTATGACATTATGAATCACCACACTGGAGTACCCAAAAGAATATTTATTCATGAGGCACTCCACCTATTAAAGGAAATGGGTGAGGCCCTCATAGAAGCTTTGAAATGCCCCCCTTCAGTTCAAGACCATGATAGCCGCTAATGAGGCCTACTACATAGAAGATGTTGGGAAAGATGGAAATTGGGACATCATCAAATTTTTTCGAGAAGATGAGGGTATTTCTATTCAGGAAAATATATGGCGAATATATATCATAGTTCAGTTAAATGGCAATGAAATATTCTGATGTCTAGTGGATATTGGCTCTAGGATCGACCTTATCATAATGCGGATTATCCATAAATTGGGACTTATAGACTAAATGTTCCTACCTTCAACATAATAATTTAAATGTATAAAAATATTCAGTAGAAATTACAAGGAATAAATTAGCTGAACAACCAATTTGGTGGTCTAATATCAATCACTAAACTTACAGTAGTCTCATAGGATACAAACAACAATGTGCCACTGAGAAGTCCCTAGATTAATTTTCATACAGAGGTGACCTATTCATTCCTTTAATGCCTCGTGTACTCCCTCAATGGTCGAGTAAGGGTGCTCTAGGGCGATGTGTCCCCCTTTGAATAGTGTGAGGCTTTCTATCAAGATTTTGGTTACTACAAAAGGGAAGGAAATTAGGCCCATAAAAATGGGGTTTACTGTATAAATGTCTCTAATGATCTAACAGCCACAACAGATGATCCATGGGTATACTTGAAAGATATATTTGTTCTCATAATTCATTGGTTATATCCCATGAAACTAGAACTAGTGGTTGTTTCATTGTCTCCAAGAAAAAGTAGATCTGAAAATGTATCTTGTAATCGTACAGAAAACATAGCCAGTTGATACTGGAATCCCCTACTCTTGTGAAGTATCGAAAAGTTCACCCTATGGTAACTGATCCATGGCATTCATGCTTGTTCCCCAAGGAAGGAATAAGTCGATAGAGATTTACTTTTCACCATTGATTTGATATTAAGACTGAAACTCGTGGCTAGAAAAAAAATAGAATATAATCAATCGATTCTATTTCCATAGTCTCTACAAAATCGTATCCCCTCATTAATGATTACATATACTATAAAGTAGAAATTACTTTTCCCCCCACACCGAGTTAAATTTCTTGTAAGAGTAATCACCTCCCTCTAATTCCCCTATCTCATATAATGAATAGGATTTAGAAGACACCCCTCATGTATTTGATGAGGGTGTATCCACCATTATTGATGATATAACCCAGGTGAACCTTGGTACTAGGGAATATATGAGGCCAACATGGATCGGTACAGCTATGTCACCAAAGGATCATCATTAATATTTCACCTTCCTAAAAAAGAACTCTGTAGTATTCTCTTGGAGTTATGATGAGATTCCAGGGAATGACTATCAGGTTTACATTCATCACCTTGGCCTCCCATTTGGTCATCATAGGTTCAAATAGCCTCCCAAAAAGATACAGTCTCCCCACGGTACCATGTTTGAGGCTAAATTCGATAATATTATTATGTACAACTTCGTATGGGAAATCTAGTACCCTATATGTTTATCAAAAATTATCCAATTTAGAAATAACATGGGAAGATCAATGTCTACATCATCTTCCAGGACCTCAACCACCATTGTCTAAAGGGTTATTTTCTCCTTCATGTGATAGATCTATTTTTTTTACTACAGCTATGTTCTAGACCATATCCTTCATGGATGGATATTTTGAGTATAATCATATTCAAATGGCCCCCAAGTAGAGGATTCCACTGCCTTCATGGTGCCCCATTTAACTTTCTGCTAGCAGGTGATGCTTTTTAGCTTGAAGAATGCTGGAGTCACTTTCTAGTGGGCCATGTAACACATAATTAATCCAATTTTTTGGATGATATTGGAGTTATATGTGAATAATCAAGTGGTAAAATTCAACTAACTTTTGGACTATGTCAAGGACCATGAAAAAGTTTTTATCTTTCTATGCTCTCGAGACTTAAAGATGAACCCCCTAAAGTGTGCATTAGAGTTTACCTATGGAAATTTTATTTATTTTTTATTATATAGAGGTATCAAGATTGACCCAAATAAAATCAAGGGTATCAATCAGATTCCTCACCCAAGATAAAATTTGGAGTTGTTAGATCACTAAGGTCACTTAGCCTATGTGACGCGATTTATTGAAAATATTTCCCAAAACAATAATCCCATTTCAAGGATCATGAAAAAAGGAATCATTTACCATTGGGAAGATGATGATAGACAACCTTTGAGTATATTAAGTGGTACCTAAAATAGTCTCCAGTTATTATGCCACCCATCTCCAGAAATCCTTTTTTTTCCTTTACATGACCACACTAGAATAGACCTTCTGTTCTCTTATAGACCAAAAAATAATGAGGGTATGAAACATAGCTTATATTTTTTTATTTTCATGCTCTACAATGTAAAAAATGAATAATACCCTATTAAGAAGTGTTCCCTTATACTTTTATTTATAGAGAAGAAGTTGTGACATTAACTGTAACACCATGAGTTATAGTTGGTGTCCTAAGTAGACCCACTAAAATACATCCTCAATCATCTCATACTGACGGGATGATTGGAATGCTAATATGAAATCCTCTTACAGTTTGACATCATGTTTTTCTTGAAAAATTCAATCAAAGGTCAAGAATTTGAGGAATTCTTTTCCACACTTCCAACGCCTAAAAACTACTCATAAACAATGATTTTTCAAATGAATCTATTCTATTAATGTATTAGGTTGTACCAAATTTGAAAATTCACTTTGATGGTACCTATTTGAGTTTGACCATTATAAGGCTCAATGGCCACAAGATCAATTGGGTAGGCATGGGGATCATTTTCATCAATCCATCACAAGTTGTTTTTTCATAATCATTTATATTGTCATAAGGATGAGCTATCAAAAAGCTATAATATCATTCCCTCATTCAAAGTATTTATTTTTTCCTCAAGATTGATGTCCCATATTCACATGTAAAGCGAGACTTTGATCTAGTCATCAAATAGATAAAGGATGACTATGTTATTAGAAATCAGTATCTTATACCCCTGTTGAGATGTACCCACTAGATGATGGCCCAGTTCCCATCCCAGTTGAAGGTGACCCATGTTCCTTGGTCATGGAATGGTTGAGCTGGTGTTTTGGAAATCCTAGTTGCATCACTTTCAGAACTAGACTTGGATGACATGGTCATTCATGTAGTACACTAGAGGGTTATCACCTCCACCACCTCAGATGATGTAAACCAACATATGAATTTTTTGGATGCTAGTACATATGTTCCAGAACCCCCACAATAGAGGAAATTCCAAACTGGATAACTCCCATTTTTTCAGTATATCCAGCGTGGTATCCTCCAACCAGAATAATCTAAGAATAAGTGGATGCGCCGGTGCGTAGCATAGTTTTTCCTATATAATGGACCTAAACATGATCAGATCCTCGATAGGAAAGGTTTTGATGCAATTATAATCAGTTTCATCCAAGGAGATGAGATACCATAGATTTTACACTATTTTCATGTTGTAAATTATTGCACTCATTAAGTGGGATTGAATCTCTCCAACCAAATTTCTGGGTTTGGCTACTTTTTACCAACCAAGATTCAGGAAAACATTTAGTTTATTGTGAGGTTCCATGTGTATCAAAACCATGCTAAATTTTTTAACTAACTATCATAGCTTCACCACACAACCAAATAATCTTGTCCCTTTGTGGTATTCGGACTGGACATTGTGGAAGACATCCCACCATTGGAAACTCAACAATTCAGGTTAATTTTGACCATAAGAAACTTCTTTTCCAAATGGGAAAAGGTGGTTCCCCTCAAGAAATTTAAAACCTGATCTGTGATTATGCTTGTCAGCTCTCACATCATCTGTCAGTTTGTGGTGCCTCACACTATGCTCATAGAAAACAACACTAATTTCTAGGTTTTTGATCTATAGAAATTGTATTCCAAGTACAACATCTGGTCCAACCATAATTCTCGCTATCATGTACAATAATATGGGTATATTGAGGTGTTCAACAAGACACTCCCTGACATCTTGTAGAAAATGGTAGGAAAAAACAAAAAGAGATGGCACAAAAATCTCCCCAAATCCCTTTAGACTTATTGTAAGAGAACTCATAATTCCACCCAATAGACATTGTACTCTTTGGTTTATGGAATAGAAGAAATATTATCCATTATGGTTCAGTTTTTATCACTATAAATAGTCATTTATGACCAGAACATGCTAAAAAGATTAGGTAAAGTCCATATACATAAGTTGGAATCCCTCAAGGTAAATAGGATTTAGGCCCTGAATAACTTAGAGAGGCACCAAAACAATTTAGTAATAGAATTCATCAAGATGATTTTCCTCCACTCCTTTCTCCTGGGTGACATGGTATTGTCTCTCTGTCCCCCAATGATGCCCAATAAAAGGCCATAAAAATTAGATCCCAATATGGAAGGACGTTATGTTATCCTTATGGTATATTTCAATAGAGCATAATCTTTAATCACCATGGATGGGGAGTGTAATAAACCCCCCACCAATGTTAATTTTATCACGTAGTACATCACATGAATATATGGTGAAATCTATGTGAACATAATCTATTTCAACCATGGTCAAAGCTATGTGGCCATGAAATGTAGCAACTAGGGTCCAATCTCTATGAACTTAAACTAACAACATCCCCTATGGTCCATGTATTATGACCTTAAACTTTTCAAAAATCCATTGCTCCATGCTACATGTCCTTAAACTAGTATCAACCATAGTCTGAGTTGTATGAATTGAAACTGTAAAGCACAACTTTCTCATCACATGATGATAAATTTTAGTTTTACACTATTAAATAAACATGGGATACCTCACAAACCATGTGTGAGATTACCAAAAAAGTAACAAAAAAACAATGTCCTCAACACAAGATGATAAATTTTAGGCTTACCCCGTGTTATAAACATGGGATTCCCCACCTTCAACTGTGGGATTTCACTTTCTAAATCAGTCTTTTAGAATTTTATGTTCCAAAACTATGTATGACTACATTCCAAATTTATTATGATATGTAGTGACATCTAGACCCCCTATCTTTAGGCCTTGTTTCTAGTTCATCATAAACCATTCCCCTATGAAGGGGGTGAAAATTATGTTGACTAATATTTGGTCTATTTTCTCGATTTATGATTTAAGCATTATGACCTTAAACTATGTGCAGTTTGTTTTAGGATATTTATGTGCCACCTAGGCTTGCATTTCCCTCTTTTTGTATCAGGTTTTACCCCTTTAGTTCAACACAAGCAACCTTAAAAATCATTTCCCTACCAAATAATCATGGAACTAAATCATTTTCCAATCCCCTTTCGTCCTAGCATCATGACCTAAAACTCCATAGCTAGAATCATCTTGTGTGATGCTCAAAATTTGAAATATATGTCTCATCCTCATTATAGAGGATATCCCCCTACTTTCAATTTTTTATTCATCCATGTCACGCTCTAGAAATATATATAGCATGATTCATAGTTTTATGGGATATGTTGTGATGCCTAGAAACCCTATCTTAAGGACCATATACAAATCCATTAGAAAACCCCTCCCCAAGGTGGTAAAATGATTAATATATACCCATTACTCAAAACTATGTCACCCTAAAAATTACCTTCTGAGCTTCCTATAAAGGTAAAATATCCAATCAGATTCCTCGGTTCTCTAGAAAATCAAGATGCCCTCACGACCTGAAACGATGAAGAAAATAACAGGATTCTCAACATGTAATCCCCAAACACATCCTTTGAACATGACATTGATATGTAAGACTTACCGCATATAAATCTAGGATTCCTTATATGGATAATATGGGATGAAAAAAACCAACATCCTTAGTTCACAATGTTAAAATACATTCTTAACATATGCATTTAACATAGGATACCTCATATCACAAGTATGATATGATTCAATGTCCTTTATTGAGATTTTATTCCCCTACAAACATCATTCTCCTACTACACAATGTTCCAGAAATACATGTGGCCTAATTCCCATGTCTGATGGGATACGTAGCGATTCTTGGACTTTATACGCTAGGTCCAACCCCCATAATCAACTCATTGTTAGGTCTTTTCTACCTTAACTTCATGATGCTAACTTGTGTGTGGGGTTTCTTGAATGTTTGTGTGGTGAAGGGTCTCTTCAAACCTCCTTTCATGTCAAGTTATCACTCATTATTACCACAAAAGACCCTTTAAGAAATGAACACCCCATGTTCAATCCTATGTGACCTTAAACTATAGTAACTAGGGTCCAATAATTACGAACATTAACTATTTTCATCCTTTTTGGTATAGGAAAAATGAACTTAAACTATTTTAAACTACAAAACCAATGTCCTTATAACATGACGTTAAACTATAGCCTTACTCTGTACAAAACAATGATGTTCCACAAAAAAATTATGATATGACTCAATTCCATTTCTAGAGAGTATACAACACATACCAGTTTTAGTATTCTACCACTCCATGATTTAGATCAATATGTGTATTGATTGTCATTCACATGGGATACATAGTGATGCCTATATCTCTTTTCATGGGTACAACCCTACAATTAACTCATTTTGGGGTTCTCCCCATCTAGGATAGTCTATATCCTCACCTACAAACATCCATTTCATTCTTTCATTGATTTATAAAAACATCATCCTCTTAATCTAAATGTGATCCCTAATAAAAATGGTGCCTCGCCACAGTAACTCACCTATTATCCTATGTTCACTCCTTGAAGGATCCATAGTAAAAGATGAAGGTTCCTATTTTTTTGAATTTGGTCAACATTCAATCTCGTATTTGTTAGCCCCATCATTGACTAGTGTGAGAATTGAACCTACGTTTATAACAAGTTCAACAATTTTTCCTACCCACCAATCATTCTCCTTTTACTATCCATGTCTTGTAAGTCACAACCAACCCTCGTGGTACATCTTCAAGATAGTCACATCTTCCCTTATTATGTGAACCCCTTTCGGACAATGAGACCTTTAATCCACTATTTGTTTCATGCATCGATCATGAATCACATGGGATTAAGACTTGGGGAGGAGTTTCTATAATCAAGGTAAAGACCGCTGGGTGTCCCCAATTTTTGGTCTGTACTCTATACCCATAAAATATGAGTTTTGGTCTAAGAATCATGACCTTGAACTATATAAATGTGGTCTCGGGGATGTTCTATGTTGCATTGGGTCTCATTTTCCATCAAGTCAAATTGGGTTACCTTTTTTCTATGCCACACACACTCCAAGACACACACCCCACTAGTCCAAGAATTATAACCTTAAACCATTTGTAGCTTCTAGTCTATGTATTACAACCTCAAGTTACTTTCATCTTTTCGGTCTGGCTGGTATGGCCATAAACTGCCCAAGGTAAGAGGTACAATTTTTTTTCTGGTTGAGAACATCTAGGTAAAAATTGATAAACAGTAAGACTTATACCCTCTAGGTCGCTCCCTTTACTTAGAAAAAAACTAACGAATAAAGAAAAAGGTTCAAATCTAGTGGGACCGACCATTGAACCCATAAAAAAACTGGTTGTTCTCATTTATCCCATTTGTTCAGAAAAACGTTATATCCAAATTTTAAAGACATTTGCCTCATGATTGATACTATGATGTGGTGCATATTGTTCTTCATTTTTTTTCACCCCACAACAATAACCAAACAAGGTTTATTAATTTTGGTTCACATATCCTAACCAAAATATGTAAAATTGTTCAACAAATGTCCTAATCACAAGAAGTTGAAATGAATGGAACATTTCCTCACCACATGACATTAAATTAGATGTCTAACATATTTACTATATGATGTGTAATTTCATGCCCTTTGTCCTCATACCATGATATAAAACAGAAAATATTCTTAGGACCTTGCCTAAGAGGCCCTATCCTCCCTTAGATTTCGGACATCTGCCACACCATCCAAGTTCTCGGTATCCTGGAATCCAAGATGTGACTTGCCTTAGGAGTTGATCCTACCATTTTCTCAAACTGAAACTCCTACCAAATGTTCTCAAAGTCAGGGTGGCATGATTTTTATGTTGTTGAATTTGATTAAAACAATCCACTAACATATCACCATGATTCATTTCCTCCATGATTGGGATCCCTGTCACCTTTCACAACTGAATGTCCCCCTTAAAGGCAATGGTTCATGGCCTCAATATCTCTCCTATCATCTTGGGAACATTCTATGAATGAATTTCGATAAAATATTGAGATAAGTCTCATGTTAATAACATGTTCTACAATTGATACCCCATTTGTTTTTCCTCATACTTGAAAAAACAATAATGGGATATGTGTTTGGAATAATGCCAATAGTCATCCACCATCATAATGTCACCCCTTTTTGTGTTCTAGATCCTGAGCGTCCAATTCACACCCTTCACCACTACCCATTGTTTGGGTTGACTTAATATCCTAAGGCATTACCCCATTCATGAACCTATTCACGTTGAGAATGAAAGTTGATTATGGAGAGAATACCACTCTCCTACCAAAAATTTCTTTGTAGGGACACTCCCAAAGGTAGATGAATGATTCAAACCTGATTGTTAAACCATTGTCTGGCACTCCCATATCAGTGAGAAATATCATGATTGTACCTTATTTATCACACTGATCACCACTCACTTGTCTTAGTGATTAATTATTTAATATCTCATTAATGTGATTGAATTTTAGTGGTGAAGTGAAGGAAAATAAGCATGATTATTCATGTGAGTAATTTAAAACAAATAAACATCAAGAGTTTGGTAGGTTCATCCATACATCAAAGACTCTATTTTGTTCCATTAAAAAATATCTCTCCCTTGGGCTTCACGTCAATAATTAAGTATTCTAGCCCCTAGAGCTTTGACGTATGGAATAAAGAACCTATTTCATCCTTGTGAGCTATGAATATTCCTCCTTAACCACATAATTAACCATGTTGACCTTGATTCACAGACATCCATGGTCATCATTGAACTCGGCAATCAGAGATGAAAACTATTATACTCAAGATTTTGTCACTACCAACATATACCATGATCGGATAATGATATCCTCTTATTAATTGATGATTTATGTGTTCTCATTTGCATACTCTTACTGTTGTAGAAGTTTTTTATCGACAGACTAAAGATTAATGTTGTTGTTGTATTTCTCCCAGTTCTAGGTGATATCTAATTCTAGACTTTCTACATGCACCCGCTTGGTGAGATAATTGTGGAATCATTCATGGAGAGCATGATCATATTCTCATATTATGCTCAAGCTTCCAATCCAGTGGAAATGGAATCCCATCCAAGTCACTAGTTGTGGCTTCAAAGTGTGGCTAATAAATTTCATTATTCTCCTCCATGAGTTGCGTTGGATAATGCAATTCTCCCCAGAAACATCAAACATAGAATCATATAATTCCATGGGTGGAATATGCTCATATTTTTTGAAGGATATGAGAATATAAGTGGCATGGTCGTCCTTTAGGAATCTCTTATATGGATAAATCCCTTGGTCGAGAGGGAGGCCATATAAATACAAATCGTTGTTGGTGACACCATTCCTACCAACTTTAAGCTCTTCCTCCTTAGATATATCACCCACATTCGCTAATGGGTTTCCATCCAGGGATTGATATCAGATCACCCTAAATGAAAATATCCTTGATAGATGGATTATCCATTGGGGGTTCCTCGGATTCCCCAACCATAGTTGTTTACTTGGAACTCACCCTATTGATCAATATTTTAAACAAAAAAAAATATTAATTTGTTTGACCAGTGATGAAGGATTGAGAAAATGTTACCTACGTAAGGGTGAAATACTTGAAAAAGGAATGATTTTGGGTGTCGTCTAGTCTCGTTGTTTCAAAATGGAATTCCACCATCATAGACCCCTTGACACTATTGGGCATATCAATAGTTGGTATCAAACCCCTCGATACTAGAAGTCTAGCACAATAAATCTTAATTATTTCATCATTTACCTTTGATCACCCTCATAATTGATTTAATATGGATACTATTTAATATATATATATATAATTAAAATTGGTGGTGGAGGAATATCATTCTCCTTTATTGAGATCTTTCTTAGAGAAGATAGCTCTCTAGGGCCTTATGACATTTTATTCATATATTTTTGTGCACAAAAAAATAAATGTAAACCCTAAATTAAATAATATAATTGGGTTTATACACTACCAGGGTAATAAAAAAATAATTTTGCATGCACCCTTATTATTTATTAAATCCCTATGGAAACTTGTGTTTATAATAATATCATTATTATTATTATTTCTTGATATGTGCTAAACTTGTGAATTAATTAAATATTATTTATTCAAATAATATTTAATATATATTAATTCTCACTGGGTAATTAAACTCCATCCTCCATTCCTCAATAATATTTATCGACATTTAAATAATGTCTATTTATTTAATAAATAAATATCACTATATTATTCACCAATAAATAAATAAATATTATATTCACTAAATAACAAATAAATATTTATTAAATACTCTACTCACAAAATATTCTCATGAATAACCAGTGAGAGAATATATGTGATCAAGAAAATAAAAATAGTTATTAAACCAAGTGTGGGATTAATATTGATTCAACTTTTTAAATAATAAATAATATTCCCTCTAAGCCTCTTTATCAGTGGAGTTAGAAAAATTAGCTCAATGTCCAAGTTTAGAGTTTAGTAACATGCCAGGGCACCCATACAGAAATTATATAATGTTGTAAGGATTTAATACCCCATACGAACACTTACTATGTAATATAATACCTTTATGAAGATATCTCTAATCAAGAAGGATGCTTCATGGTTCCATCATCCTATGTGCTCGATGTCTCTTTCTTTGAATTTATAGAAATTTCACTTTCTTATAGGACACCATGTTCATGGATTTATTTAGGTTGTATCATTTCTATCAAATGGATTGAGATATCAACATTCATTAAAGAACAAGAGGGACAAATACATTATTTCATTATTAATTAATGAAATATTACTCTTGACACACCTAATGTATCTTACTTCTCCATGAACATATGTCAGCATGGTTTTAATCAATACATAAAATTAAGAGAATATAATCATCAATTAATAATTATCATAAATTATTAGGACCAATTCAAATTTTTGTGTATAGGAACATCTAATAACACAGATAAATATTGTTTTTCTATTGGTTGGTATCGTTCTCAAAAACTTTTACACTCGAAATTACCAAGGGCTTAAACTATGAGAATGTGCTTCAGAGTCCTATGAATCTCCAACCCTTATATCCTATATCATTTTTTCACTAACATGATTTCATATGGATATATAAAATTTATTTTAGAATATTTTTGTGGTACTTATGGGTTATCATCATAGTGGGGAACTGTTTTGACCTTTCAGTGTGACATCTACTCTTAGGACATTATCACATATTATGTTATACTGGAAAAAAAATCATGATGAGGTAAAGAGTTTATAAATATTTCAACTATCATGACATGCAATCATAAATTATACATAATCCATTTCTAGGTTACCAACTCTAATAGTAACAACTTTGGTATATCAATTGTGAGACTTTCATAACTAGATATTCATTGAACATGTTCTTTATGAATTTTTTGAAGGTAGGGAACACGTCATCCTTGTTCGATGATGGAATATGAAACCTGGCATGATACAAGATGAGGTATGGATGATGTTTCCGGATATCTATTAGTACTAAATATTGGAGTAGTGAGGATAAACCAGGATCCTTTGGAATCAGGTTGGTATCTATTGATCTAGTAACATGTTACTATGTTTATATCTTAATTCCTCCCAAGTAAATAGGTGAAATCCGAGGGGTACTTAGATAGAAGAGGAGATGGGATGGTATTATTGTGGTTTCTCTAATGGTTCATCCATAATCCATGATTGGTCAAAACATTATCTGAATGATCATAGATTGACTCATCAGTTTAGACAACTTCCTAACCATCTGAGGGAAGAGCTTAGTACGGAGTTGGGTATGTCGGTGAATACAGGATATAGTCAAAATTCATTTAATTCCCTCGAAGATCAATTTAGACTATAAGGTTTTACTCATGTAGAAATTATGGATAGGATGTAGGAGGCCTTTGAGAATTAGTTGTGGTTGTGAATAGTTTTTCTACCCTTAAATAGATGTCCAGGTAAAGAGAAACATATAGGTTCTAGAGAACATGCTTTGGGGTTTCATGTTATTTTTTTGACCATAACTAGGAGGATAATCTACCATTGATGTATCACTGTTTGATCCCATGTATGGGAGACCTTGTAGCACACTATCGTATAGTTTGGAGCTAGTGGGGGACATTTACTATGTGTCTAATGTTGGTGTTATTTTTGTTAGTGAGGGTGATGTCGATGCAAGGGTGAATGAGGACTATCTAGAGCCATAAGAAGTCTTATGTGGACTGATTAAGGAGTCCTTTTTAGTTTGATGTGGAAAATCATGTGTTCCTATTTATCTCACCCTGTTGAATATTATAGCTATTTAGTTAATGTAGTAAGTTATATTTGATATTCTTTGGACATTTATCCTAGTTTTGTGTTGGGATAAATATGTTCCAAACCTATAATCCCTACTACCATAGTTAGACGTGTCACATGATGTATTTCACATTTTATATATTAAGATATATGTGCCTAAATCATTGCATGATGGCGACTAGGATGAGCTAGACCCAGAGGATGGAGTTACCTTTTTTGGTTTCCAATAGTATTTGAGAATCGATGGTACAAGACCCTTCATGGGAAAGTGTTTCCCTTGGGTTCATGTTTTTCAATAGCCCAGGAACCTTGAGGCTAGCTCATCGGAGAAGGAGATCCAAATGTGATCTCAGTATCTTCACCTATATAATTTGGTTTTTTTCTTTTCAGGATAAAAATTCCTAAAGTTCAGGAGAAAACAAATAATTTAAAATTTCTGTGTAAAATTTGGAATATTTTTAGGAATATTTCTGGAATATGATATGGAGTCGGCGCAGAATTCCAGAGCCCGGAGAGCCTCGGTGTGTGCATATTAAAAATATTAAATATATTATATCACACAAATGAAAGTTTTTATAGATAATAGAATAACTCCTGAATGGATACCTAGATTTTAAAACTATGAACTTTATTAAATCTAGAATTTGGGTTTTACCCTATGTATGACATAACATTTCTGTGCATCGGGAATTTGGTTTAAGAGTGTGTTATAATCAAAACCTTTTATTGCACACAAAATAGCCAGTTTTTTTAGAACCAAACATGTGACCCACACTAATGGAACATTCTTGGGTCGAGGAACATGTTGCATTCATGTTTCAAAGGTTTCAAGGAAAGTTATAATTCTTCATGAAAAATACTTGTGCATGTAAGGTGGTAAAGAGTTACATAGATGCACAAGATACTAGAATTATTTACAAGGATCATGCACACAACAATTAAGGTTTACATGGAAAAAACCCTTGCAATTCAAATCAGTTTCACATGAAAGGTGACATCAGATCCGGGATGTTATTAGGAATTCCCCTAGCACCTAAGGCAGGCATGTGAAAGATGAAGCATTGCATGAGACCCATAATAAAACCATCTTATTGTGCACCAAAGGATTTTTTTAAGTGGATATATAGTGTGTCTAATCTCAATATGAAATTTCCAGATGCATGTGCAATCTTGTTCTAGAAATAGTATGTTTTGCGCCCAAATTCAAGGATTTTGGCTACAAATATAACCTCACCCTTGCCTTGGTGGGGTGATCTGGAAGAAAAAACACTACTTCCATATGTAAAAATAATCCTCTACTGTAAAAGCACACAATACTTGACCATGGACAATCAAAAGAAGAGAACATATGTGATATACCCCCCTATGGACCCTATAGGGTCGTGAAAACTCCATAAAGGGAAGGAAATTACTCCCATAAATTAGATAAAGGTATAAGACATGGGTTCGATTGAAAATTTGACAAGAATATTGAAGAAATCAATTTTGGAAAAGGAGACGCGTACTGATTTCTGGGAATGTTACGCAAAGGGTATTGCTCGCGAAACGAATGGTATGCGGACAACCTGTGAAACGCTTTCTTGAAAAGCATTGGAAAAAAACCAAGCCATTCATCGAATAAATGAATAATATAATTGTGACACCATGATCGAAATCATTGAAGGAATGGAGGCAGATAAGTTTCACTCACGAACTGTGGCCCCATGAATAGTGTCATTGGTGAAATCATGACGGAGAGGTACACCCCCATATACCATTTCTGAAAACTCAGTTCATGGATGAGGTGACATCAGTAGCATCCCATTAACTACGTCATTCATCGGATCGAGGTAGTGATTTCCACCTCCATGAACCAGAAACCTGTGAACCTCAACCTTGCAAACCTCAGTTGACCGAGTCATCCACATGCCATGTAATTTCATCATGGGATTTCACAAATGGTGTCGCGTGACCCAAAGATACAGCTTCTCATTACTCTATAAAAGGGACCACAATGGAAACTAAGAGGAGTAGTATTTTTTATGAGAACATGGAATTTACAGATGGAAGACTTTTAAGGAAAACAATCAACAAAGTATCGAACAAAAAATGGTTTCCAAGATGTATAAATCAACAGAAAGACATAAAAAATAAGGAAGCATGAAAATATGGGTGAACCACGAACCTATTTATTGAACTGCAAACAATACCCCCTTCACGGATGAACTTCCCACGAACTGTAGGACCAATTCCCCTTATCCAATCTGGCATACCACATATCACCTCGCAGCGTAGACAAAAGCATGCCCTATATAGTGTTCTGCTACACGAATGGACTCCATCGTCGCATACCACCACGGTATGCGGACAGAACCCGAGGCCACGTACCGCTATGGTACGCGTACCACATCCAATTCCTCAAACCACCTCATTATGCTGATGGAATCCATGTCTGTGTACCACCTCTGTACGTTGATGGAATCTAGGTTCACGTACCACCTCAATATGTGGACGGACCCTCAACCTATATATAAATACTCCATGTGGAGGGTACCCCACCTTGCATGAAAAAAAAGGTGTACAGAATGGGGTACTTTTGGGCTTTCCAACTTCCAGTCTCGATCATTCCCTTTTGTTTCCATTTGATCCTCTAAATCACTCATCCTAACCAATCTATTAGCATCAGGACAAGGCCACATCTAAATCAGTCGGAGCCTCGTGATAAAACCATCAGGCGCATCAGCATGTCCTTTTGATTTTGCATACCCAAGGTTAGTGGAGTCATATGGGTAAGACTCACAAGTGTGTGGGCCTCCATAATATCTTTATGTTTACATTACCATGGTAACCTGGGGCCCAACCTTGGAATTCTAATGTGAACCACTCCATTCTAGGAATCAAGGGTAATCGATGAATTTTCCATTCAATGAGGGATAGTGATAAGCCAAAGGGATCATGCATTCTTTACCCTTTGACAATAATAAATTTTCCCCCCTTTCCCATAACTCATTTTAGGGAACTCTCCTTGAGGTATGCCTCTAACCTTTTCACTGGAGGTAGCACTCAAACTCCTCTTAGCCTCAGACCAAGATACGTCTGGATAGATTTATAAACATGGCTATTAGAGATATCAACACAATATATGAAATTAGATTATTAAAAGGCCCTATCTCTCTCCCTTTGGGCATGAGTACCATATATCAGTAGATGAACTGGGATGTCTGAACTCCTAATCCAATTCATCATAATGAATCTCACACTGGCCATGACTCATGTGGGCTTAGAGGTTGGTAGCATTCATGACACCTGCATAACCCCAAAACATGGCCTCATCAATGTTATAATCCCCAATCAAACATCCAAATCATCATGAGTCGAGATCCTCATCATGGTTCTAAAAACATTTGCCTCCTCTTAGATTAAATACCCAAACAAAATGAACTATGAAAACTTTGATTCCTGCTCAAAAAAGGATACCTAGGATTCCTGTCTGAGGGCCCAAACTCAACTTGATTCTTTTAAATGGATAAACTCTAATCATCCCCCCCCCCACAAAGAGGGCCTCCTTTGCGTTATAATCCCTAACTTAAACTGAATAATTAGGGCTTTGATTACCAATGAACTAGGATATGTAGGATGCCTGCCTGAGGTCCAAACCGAACACCCAGTCATAATAGTGATCATCAGGCCATATCCCACATAGGTTAATGTCCACCCAAGAGACCATACTTCTCTTAATCATCCTGTGCTACTTTGGCATATGTCCTGCACAATATCAAGACTAGGAATCTTTTGCCTGGGTGTCCTCGCAGAATGATGTTAAACTACATGGATGGGTCATCGTTACACGACCATAAAAGGTGACAGTAAGTAGCACAGAACTACATGGGTTCTGATTCCTTTCACAAGGATATGTAAAAAAATTATTTTATGGGTTCGATCATGATATTGAAGAAACTTTTGTCCAACCTGGATGATGATAAACTCGAGAGAGCCTCATCATAGGGCCTAAACTAGCTCTTTCTTACTAATTACCGACCCATGAGTATATATGGTAAATCATACAAACTAGGGGTAACCTGTGGACACATCATTGGGAAATAACCTAGGATTCATGAAAATATGAACATTTTGTAAATCTATAAGAGTTTTTCATAGTGAGAAATAATTCCCCCTAAAAGGGTATGATGAGCCCTACCTCTCATTCTACAACCAAGGGAGTCTGTATGTATCATTGGTCAAATCATCCAATGAATGCCTACCATTGGAAAGTTGCACTACTAGAAAAACAGCTATTTGCGACGGGCTAGTTGCGACGGGATCCCGTCGCAAATGGCTAGTTGCGACGGGACCCCGTCGCAAATAGCCCGTTGCTGAAAACGCCGTCGCAACTACACTTATTTGCGACGGGCCCGTCGCTATAGCGTTTTTTTGCGACGGGCATTCTCCCCGTCGCAAATAGTATTCCGTATTTTTGTAAAAACTTTTAAAAACGTTTTTGCGACGGGACCCGTCGCAAATACCTTTTGCGACGGTACCGTCGCAAATACTATTTGCGACGGTACCGTCGCAAAAACGTTTTTAAAAAAATAAAAAAATATTAATAATACTAGTATTTGCGACGGGCATCGCATCCCGTCGCAAATAATATTGATAGTATTTGCGACGGGACCCGTCGCAAATAATATTTTTTAAAAAAAATAAAAAACTATTAATAATATTAGTATTTGCGACGGGTATAGTATCCCGTCGCAAATACTATAAAAAAAATAAAAAAAATAAATTTTTAATAAATTATTTTAATGAATATAATAATAGAATTATAATTTACAAATGAAAATAATAAATTATTTTAATTACTATAATAATAGTAAAATTATAATTCAAAAATAAAAAATAATAGAATATTAATAAATGATTTAATTAATATAATAATATTACAATTATAATTCATAAATACAAAAATATTAATAAGTTATTTTAATTAATATAAAAATAATAGAATTATTTTACATTCAAATATTAAAATAATTCAAGTATTACAAAAAAAATAATTAAATTATAATATTATAAAATTTTAATATATATATAAAATTTAATATTATAAAATATAAATAATATTATTATTCATATTAATATTGTTATTTAAAAATATAATATTATTAATTAATAATATTACAATTATAATTTATAAATACAAAAATATTAATAAGTTATTTTAATTAATATAAAAATAATAGAATTATTTTACATTCAAATATTAAAATAATTCAAGTATTACAAAAAAAATAATTAAATTATAATATTATAAAATTTTAATATATATATAAAATTTAATATTATAAAATATAAATAATATTATTATTCATATTAATATTGTTATTTAAAAATATAATATTATTAATATTTTATAATGAGACAGAAACTACGAATAGAAAAAAAAAATTGATTTCTCAAATTTTATAACTGAAATACAAAATCTAATCTGAAGGAGGGGGGGAGGTGGGGGATCTGCAGATGGTGGTGGAGGAAACTCCACCCCTAAAGCATGAGTGAGTCGGCGCATGTACTCCATCTGCTCCTGATGCTGCTGCTGCCACCGCCTCGTCTGCTCCTCGTACAGCTGCTGCTGGCGTCGACGCTCCTCCTCATGCTGCTGACGAATCTGCTCCTGCTCCTGTCGGAGACTCTCTATCTGTGCAGTCTGAGATCGCAACTGATCCTCATACTGTGTAGAAAAAGATGCACGAGCTCCTCTCGAGCTGGACGCCGACATCGCAGCACTGCCATAATAATCTCCAGGAGTCAGTCGAGAGCCGATACCAACTACCCGGCCCTTCTCGAAAGCATACTGGGTGGCCTGCATCCATGCCGCCTCATCAAACTGACGGGCAGTGGTCTGATCTGATGACTCGGCCTGACTCTCAGGCCGGGTCTGTGACGCTGCGGCCTCATATGACTCATATAGTTGCAATTTAAAATTAAAATTGTGAATATATTATATGCAGTTAATTTTTAAACTTGAAAACAAATTATACTGACCACGATGTGATGCTGACGATCACCTCTGAGCTCCCCAGTAGCAGGATCACTATACATCCTCCGATATACGTCGTACTCTGTAATATCGGGGTGCTCGACAGCCTATAAGAATAAAAAATAAACTGTTAATATTTATAGTTATATAAAATATTTATAAATAATGTACGTACCAGATGCTGTCTATGAGTACTGAAAGAACGACTCCCAGCTCGATGAGTCACCTCCTGTCTCCCCCGATTCTGCCTCCCCAGCGATGATCTCCTCTGAAAGGCACCACTCAACCAGTGCGCACATAATCCATCCCATACATGGGATGAAATATACTCTGGTCGGTGTGCTCTACATGACTCCTCAAAATCTGACACTCCTGCTTTCTTCATCGCAGCTTTTCTTAAATTGTGCAAAAACTGACGAAGGCGATCACGCATGGCCACCTCCCATGCCTCGTGGATGGCGTCATGCATGGTATCCTCGATCGGATACCATAAACCCTACAAAAAAAATCAAAATATCAAGTTAGAAATGAAATAATTTTCAAAATAAAAATTATTTATTTACGTACGTACCAGCCAATGGTCGAACATGGCCTGCTGCACATCAATGGGAATCTGCTCCCATGTGGTCCACGGCTGAGAGAAATAGTTGCGCAAAATAGCGCTGCCCTGTCCGACTGCTATATGCGGAAAACTGAAAAAAAATAATAAACATTTATTATGTGAATAGATTATTGAAATCTTAGTCAAATCCACGGGTTATCACACAGGTTATCACACCTCCGGGTGCGCGGATCAAACCCAAGACGTGGACGTCGCTCGGGGACGGGGTCAGGAATCATCAATCGTGCAAGACCGCGCCCCCTCCGCGTACTCCCTGAAGCGCCTGCAGGCTGAGGGTCATCTGCCAGCAACTCATCCGCATCGAAAGGCAGGTCAGCATCCGTCAACTCACGAAATGTGGCCTCGTCCATCTGAAACAGAAAATGTTAATGTTAGCAAATAATTGATAATTACTATTATATATACATATATACATATTATGATTGTATATAAATACCATGGAATTCTATAAGTGTTCATCTTCATCATCATCTTCATATATGTCAATGCCATCTTCATATTCCTCCTCAACATCATCGATATCCATTCGAGTTGCAGTTGCTTCATCTCTTACCATTTCAAATTCATGTGTGACATCATTAACATCATCGTCATCACCGACTCTTAAATGTGGGGTGTCGTCATCGATACTCATGTCTCTTTGTAAAAAAGATTGATTTTGAGTACTCTCTTGAAAAACTTCAATTCTTTGCACATCAGTGAAAGCACATTCACTTTGACTAAACTGATTGTCTCAAATTTTGATTTTTATTACACTCCACCAATCAGTCAAGTCTCTTGATGTTGCACAGTACTTTGCATAATAAACTTGATATGCCTGTTGAGCCAATAAGAATGGTTCATTTACTGCGAGAACACTTTTACATTTAATATCGATGATTCCATGAGTCGGATGAACACGCACGGCTCTCTCTGTATCCAACCAACGACATTTGAACATGGTTATGTAATGTTGTCCAAGATAACAGAGTTCAATGATTTCATCAAGTATGCCATAAAAGTAAACTTCATTTTCTCGATGATGAGATCCTCTCAAGCTAACTCCACTGTTCATTGTTTTTTTTTGATTCCTCATATGCATGTGTGTGGAATCGAAATCCATTCACCACATATGCATTATAAGTTTTAACAAGTTTGGAAGGTGGGTTACTCAATACACACAGCCGTTTGTCAATTTTATCAGCATGTCGAGACACCTGAAAATTTGTGAAATAATTATCAATATAGTAAACTATACATTGAATGAGTTGCTAAAAGATAAAGAATTTATCTTACCAGTTTTTGAAACCACTGAGAGAAATTTTTCAGTCGACGTTCTTCGAGAGCAGCTGCTGTAATTTGTGGAATTTGTTTCTTGATATGATTATCATACAACCTATAAAAACCAAAGTTATTTACTGTAACATAAATGATAGAATAAGTGATATAAACACTTACAGTACAACTGATGTCATCTCTTCACAGTTGAGCAGAACATACGTATGAGCTCTATGATGTTCATCATCTGAAAGCCAGCGTTCAGAAACTCCACCAAAACCAAGCTCTGACTGGTTGAAAACAGATAATTGATTGTCGATTTCATCAATATTCCTCTCATTCCGTCCCATTCGGTTGTGTTTTGAAGGATACTCAGATTCAAAATAATGGGAGCAGAAAAAAGATATTTCCTCTTGCAAATAAGCTTCTGCAATAGATCCTTCAACAGATGCTTTGTTGCGTACTTTTCTTTTCAATTTTTGCATGCATCTTTCAAATGGGTACATCCATCGAAACTGTACCGGACCTCCACATTTGGCTTCATATGGCAAATGTAACATCAAATGTTCCATTGAGTCGAAGAAAGACGGCGGGAATATTTTTTCCAGTTTACATATAATTACAACAACATCTTTTTCAAGTTTGCCTAGAGCATCATAATCTGCCGTAGCCGCACAAATTTCCCGAAAAAAATGAGACATGTCTGTTATGGAATCCCAAATCCCAGAATTCAACAGACCTCTTAATCCAATTGGTAGAAGTCTCTCCATTATAACATGACAATCATGACTTTTCAATCCAGTAATATGACCATTCTTTACACATCTACCCAAATTGGAAGCACAGCCATCTGGAAGTCTCAAATCTGCAATCCACTGACAAAATAATAAACGGTTTTCTTTAGACAGTGTATAAGCTGCTTTTGGTTTCAGTAACCTTTCTGTTCTGACATTCTCAAATAGTTCCAATTCTGGACGTCTGCAAATTTGGGCAAGATCTAAACGTGCATTTACATTGTCTTTGCTCTTTCCTGGCGTATCCAAAACTGTATGAAACAAATTATCAAAACAGTTCTTCTCAATATGCATGACATCTAACATGTGTCGGACCAACAAATCAGACCAATATGGCAAATCCCAAAATATGCTACGTTTAATCCAATTGTGTTCTTTCCCAAAACCAGAAATTTTCTGTTGGTTTATTGTGGGACCAAAAGTGATGGGAGGTAATGAAAATACAACCGATTTTAACTCCGAACCTGATAGCATTTTTGGAGGTCCATCCCTTTCAACTGTTCCTTTTCTGAAATGAGATCTGTTTCTGCGAAAAGGATGATCAGCTGGAAGAAATCTGCGATGACAGTCAAAATAACAAGGTTTCTTTCCATGAATGAGCATAAATGCTTTGTTCTCTCCCATACAGTAAGGACATGATTTCTGACCATGTGTACTCCAGCCAGATAACATCCCATAAGCCGGGAAGTCACTTATTGTCCACATCAATGCTGCTCTCAGTATGAAATTATGTTTCGTTGCAACATCATATGTACTGACACCAGTACTCCACAATAAATTTAATTCATCAATCAATGGCTTCAAATAAACATCAATATTTTTCTTCGGATGTCCTGGAATTAGTAAAGTCAAAAAGATATATGGCTCCTTCATCAACATCCATGGAGGTAAATTATACGGAGTTAAAAAAACAGGCCAACATGAATATTGACTACCATAAGATCCAAACGGACAGAAACCATCAGTGGAAAGGCCCAGTCGAACATTTCTAGCTTCTAAAGCAAATGATGGATGCACTCTATCAAAATGTTTCCATGAATCACCATCGGCTGGATGATTCAAGCTTTTATCGGTTGAAATATTCTCTTTATGCCATGACATCATTGTCGCTGTATTCTTAGACATGAATAAACGCTGAAGTCTGGATGTAAGCGGAAAATATCTCAGCTGTTTTACAGGAATCAAACCAGACTTCCCGTGTTGTCCTTCTTTATATCTCTGTTGCCCACATGTGGGACAACTATCCAACGACTCATTTTCCCCTGAATATAAAATGCAGTCATTTGAACATGCATGAATCTTTTGACAAGTAAGTCCCAAATTTCGAACCAACCTCTTACTTTCATAGTAATTTGCAGGTAAAACATTTCCTTCGGGTAACAGTGTTTTCAGCAAAGAAAATATCTAGTCAAAACATGTGTTTGACATTCCGTTATCTGATTTGATAGCCATAAATTTTGCAACTGCTTCTAATTTGCTCATCTTGCAGCCAGGATATAATGCATCCTCAGCAGACTTCAACAACTCATAAAATTCAGACGGTCCCAACTCAGGATTTGAAGCTATATCAGCCGGAGTTTCTGTATGTTGAACAGATGAACCTGCAACATCATGTACTAAATCTTGAAACTGGGATGGATCCGGAATCAAGTTGGTATCACCTGCTCTGGAACTGCGTTAACCGTGTTGATACCAAAAAACATAATCTGCTTGAAAACCAAAACGCAAGAGATGTTCCCCCACTTTGTCAAACGTGTCAAACGTTCTCAATGCACATTTTCTGCAAGGGCATTTTATCTTTCCTTCTGAAACAAATTCTGAATTTGATGCCGCAAATGATAAAAAAATCTCCACACCCTCTATATATACTGGATTTAAACCAGAACCATTTGGATTTCTACGTTGATTTATCCATATGCGGTCATCTAATAATGACTGTTGACGACCTCGGTGTTCCATATTTTTCTATAAAATATAAAAGCATTACTGGTTTTGAATAATTTGTTAGAAAAAACACTCAAGCAAGGATTACTAATTATTACAATTTATTACTAATTATTACAATTTATTGCTAATTATTACTATTTATTACTAATTTAGCAATACTTAGCAATACTTAGCAAAAGGAAAACTGCTTGAATAATGAAAGGAAATTTGATAATCATCGTTGTGGAGATGGTTATAAATTTTCCCTTCATTATCCAAGCAGATTTCGTTTACTAATTATTAGTAATAAAAAAAATATTATCAATATTTACGAAAAAACAATATTAATATTATTAAAATAATAAAAAAAATTAAAAAATATTAAAATTATCAATATTCAGAACAAACTTTGTTCTATTATTAACATGTTCAAATCTTAAAGGGTCGTCAATTGTCAGGTCATGCGCAATAAAAAGTTTGTGTCAGCCATGTCTAATGTAAACTCTATAATTGTCCTTGCATGGTTGATCACTTCGCAAGTAATGTTGCAATCAGACAAACCAAGTCATTCCCTTCTTAACTATAAGAATTATCTCACATGAACCTCTACATAGATCATTCTTCCTTAAAAATTTGAGGGGATATCATTATTTTTCCCTTAAATTTTCAAGGAAGAATGGTCTATGTAAAGGTTCATGTGAGATGATTCTTATAGATAAGAAGGGAATGACTTGGTTTGTCTGATTGCAACATTACTTTTGAAGTGATCGACCATGCAAGGACAATTATAGAGTTTACATTGGACATGGCTGACAGAAACTTTTTATTGCGCATGACCTGACAATTAGCGACCCTTTAAGATTTGAACATGTTAAGAATAGAGCAAAATCTGTTGTAAATATTGATAATTTTAATATTTTATAAATTTTTATTATTTTAATAATATTAATATTTTTTTCATAAATATTGATAATATAATTTTTTTTGCTAAGTGTTCTTGAGTATTCCTGAGTATTCCTGAGTATTCCTGATTATTTGTGAGTATTCGTGAGTATTCGTGATTATTCGTGAGTATTCGTGATTATTCGTGAGTATTCGTGAGTATTCGTGAGTATTCGTGAGTATTCGTGAGTATTCCTGAGTATTCGTGAGTATTCCTGAGTATTCCTGATTATTTGCAATTATTCCTAATTATTTGCAATTATTGGTAATTATTGGCAATTATTGGTCATTATTGGCAATTATTACTAATTATTCCTAATTAATCCTAATTATTCCTAATTAATCCTAATTAATCCTAATTAATCCTAATTATTCCTAATTATTCCAAATTATTACTAATTATTCCTAATTATTGCTAATTATTACTAATTATTGCTAATTATTTCTAATTATTGCTAATTATTTCTAATTATTGCTAATTATTTCTAATTATTGCTAATTATTGCTAATTATTGGTAATTATTTCTAATTATTGGTAATTATTTCTAATTATTTCTAATTATTCGTAATTATTACTAATTATTGGTAATTATTGCTAATTATTGGTAATTATTGCTAATTATTGGTAATTATTGCTAATTATTGGTAATTATTGCTAATTATTGGTAATTAATACTAATTATTGGTAATTATTACTAATTATTGGTAATTATTACTAATTATTGGTAATTATTACTAATTATTGGTAATTATTACTAATTATTCGTAATTAATACTAATTATTCCTAATTAGTACTAATTATTCCTAATTATTGTTAATTATTCCTAATTATTACTAATTATTGTTAATTATTCCTAATTATTACTAATTATTGTTAATTATTCCTAATTATTACTAATTATTGGTAATTAATACTAATTATTGGTAATTAATACTAATTATTGGTAATTAATACTAATTATTGGTAATTATTACTAATTATTCCTAATTAATACTAATTATTGGTAATTATTACTAATTATTCCTAATTAATACTAATTATTACTAATTATTCCTAATTAATACTAATTATTACTAATTATTGTTAATTATTCCTAATTATTACTAATTATTGTTAATTATTCCTAATTAATACTAATTATTGGTAATTAATACTAATTATTGGTAATTAATACTAATTATTCCTAATTAATACTAATTATTCCTAATTAATACTAATTATTCCTAATTAATACTAATTATTCCTAATTAATACTAATTATTCCTAATTAATACTAATTATTGTTAATTATTCCTAATTATTACTAATTATCGTTAATTATTCCTAATTATTACTAATTATCGTTAATTATTCCTAATTAATACTAATTATTGATAATTAATACTAATTATTGGTAATTAATACTAATTATTGGTAATTAATACTAATTATTGGTAATTAATACTAATTATTCCTAATTAATACTAATTATTGGTAATTATTACTAATTATTCCTAATTAATACTAATTATTCGTAATTATTCCTACTTATTGTTAATTATTCCTAATTATTACTAATTGTTGTTAATTATTCCTAATTATTACTAATTATTGTTAATTATTCCTAATTATTACTAATTATTGGTAATTAATACTAATTATTGGTAATTAATACTAATTATTGGTAATTAATACTAATTATTGGTAATTAATACTAATTATTCCTAATTAATACTAATTATTCCTAATTAATACTAATTATTGGTAATTATTACTAATTATTCCTAATTAATACTAATTATTCCTAATTATTACTAATTATTGTTAATTATTCCTAATTATTACTAATTATTGTTAATTATTCCTAATTAATACTAATTATTGGTAATTAATACTAATTATTGGTAATTAATACTAATTATTGGTAATTAATACTAATTATTGGTAATTAAGACTAATTATTGGTAATTAAGACTAATTATTGGTAATTAATACTAATTATTTGTAATTAATACTAATTATTCCTAATTAATACTAATTATTCCTAATTAATACTAATTATTGGTAATTAATACTAATTATTCCTAATTAATACTAATTATTCCTAATTATTCCTAATTATTACTAATTATTCCTAATTATTACTAATTATTCCTAATTATTCCTAATTATTACTAATTATTCCTAATTATTACTAATTATTCCTAATTATTACTAATTATTGTTAATTATTCCTAATTATTACGAATTATTGGTAATTAATACTAATTATTACGAATTATTGGTAATTAATACTAATTATTGGTAATTAATACTAATTATTGGTAATTAAGACTAATTATTGGTAATTAATACTAATTATTGATAATTAATACTAATTATTTGTAATTAATACTAATTATTTGTAATTAATACTAATTATTCCTAATTAATACTAATTATTCCTAATTAATACTAATTATTCCTAATTATTCCTAATTATTGGTAATTATTACTAATTATTCCTAATTAATACTAATTATTCCTAATTATTCCTAATTATTACTAATTATTCCTAATTATTCCTAATTATTACTAATTATTGTTAATTATTCGTAATTATTGTTAATTATTCCTAATTATTACTAATTATTGTTAATTATTCCTAATTATTACGAATTATTGGTAATTAATACTAATTATTGGTAATTAATACTAATTATTGGTAATTAATACTAATTAGAGGTAATTAATACTAATTATTGTTAATTATTGGTAATTATTACTAATTATTCTTAATTATTGATAATTATTAGTAATTAAATGAATAATTATCAATAATTAGAAATAATTACCAATAATTACAAATAA
The DNA here is from genome assembly GCA_963277665.1 of Viscum album. NCBI lineage: Eukaryota > Viridiplantae > Streptophyta > Magnoliopsida > Santalales > Viscaceae > Viscum > Viscum album. The sequence goes on from OY728125.1 coordinate 499,795,611, forward strand.
TAACATTATTAATATATTTTATTATTAATATTAAAATAATATAATTTTCTAATTTATATACAGTTCTTTTTTCATCTGTGCGTTTTCTATCTCCACATACAAATAATACATGTGAAGACAGCAAACACACAGATGAAAAAAGAACTGTATATATATAAAAAATTATATTATTTTAATATTAATAATAAAATAAACTAATAACGTAATAATGTTCTTATTCTTAATTATTGGTATTTATTACTAGTTATTAATATTTATTCTTAATTACTAAAAATTATTACTAATTATTCCTAATTACCATATAAACAATTAAAAATAATTAAATTACAACTAATTAATAATAATAAAAACTAATAAAAAATTAAAAATAAATAAAAAATTAAAATAAAGATAAATACCTTGAAAATTGATCTGTTCTGATCGTTCTTCAAAACTTTAATATCGGCTCCGGAGAAAAAACTTAAACTAGAGAAAAACTCAACTCTAGAAATATGATTCTGAAAGAGAGAGAAGATAAGGAATGAGAATGAAATGAAAAAAACGGATGGGGGTATTTATAGGTTAGATTAGTTGCGACGGGCTCATTTGCGACGGGATTCCCGTCGCAAATAGTATTATTTGCGACGGGACCCGTCGCAAATACCTTAGCCAACATTTATTACGGTCAACCGGTAAATAGTTATTTGCGACGGGTCCCGTCGCAAATAACCCTCTGCCGACATAGTATTTGCGACGGGGGAATATTCCCGTCGCAAATACCATTTACCGCCGCCGGTTATTTGCGACGGGAATATTTCCCCGTCGCAAATACGTTTCCCGCGATTTGGCGCGCATCGCGGGAAAACTATTTGCGACGGGGAAAAAAATCCCGTCGCAAAAGCCTCCTTATTTGCGACGGGAAAATACCCCCGTCGCAAATAATTTTTTAACATGACTATTTGCGACGGGAATAAATCCCGTCGCAAATAACCCGTCGCAATTGCTCATTTTTTCCGTAGTGTTGGTTCCTGAATCAATGATAAAATATTTGTTTAGTTTTCCTGGCTCCATGAATAAACCCATTGGAGACCATCTGATGACATTGTACATGATGCAGACTGATTGCACACATACTCAACCCCCCTGAAATCACCCTCAAAGACTATTAAACCATTTCACTTCCTCTACATTATGAAATAGATACACTTCATAGTCCTGGTGTGACTATCATGCCCACAAAAAGGGTATGATATGAATCGAGATGAAACAAAGATGGTGATCTAGACATGAATCCTAATCCAAGGTTTCGGGTTTACCCCAATGATAACAAACAAACAGATATGGAACGTCGGACCATTTGGATTTCCCCTATATGATATAATGAAAATCCAGATGAAACAAAAAAGGTAAACCTAACATGAATCCTTAACCAAGGGTGTGGGTCACCCCACCTGAAGACCCTTTCACATTCAAAAAGAAGAGGTTCGAGAAAGATTACCAAGGATTGATGTGATCATGAGATTATAAATTGATGTGGCTTCTTTGTTTGTTTTTGTTACATGTATTTCAGGTTTCAAAGATCTCTCTTCGATCCAAATGGCAACTAGAAAAATTTCTCCGACACGTGAGTCAGCATCCATACAAGTGACTGGATCACCGGAAAACCTAACTCTATCACCTACACAGCATATTAAATGCTGGGTTTAAAACATGATGATCAAAGGGTACCACCAAAATGGTACTATCCCTGTGGTGGAGGCTACAAGGTAGGCCCTCCAATCAGTGAAATCTCTCCAGCCACCTCTTTAGTTGCAGCCAACAATCCAGCCCGAGATGCCTCTACTAACCGTCTCAAATTGTTTCAGGAGACCATCCCTAGAATGCGGCAATGAATATGTAATGGACCGACCCCAGTTACCTAGATTCGGTGAATTATTACATAACATTGGCATGATACAAAGAATCATTCCCCGAAAGACCGATCAGTTTCGTAGCCTTGGATTTACTAGATACATTCATAAGTTTTTCATTACAACATGAAATAAAAATGTGAACTATATTTTTTTCAACATTTTAACACACTTATATTCTTATCCTATCACTACAGGTCAACCATAAAATACTTCTTCACATCCTGGGAAAAATAAGACATAGAAATGGGTGAGCTCAGATTCTCGGTAAGGATAAAAATATAGTGGAAACATTCATATATAAGCATAAACATTTAAGGCGTTGTATAAGACTAAAACCAAATATTTTTAAACTTAAACATCAGCATAATATTACAAAGATAAAATCATATAATGGAATTTAATTATTCACATGGATATTCTACTAGTCAAATAATCACATGCAATATCAATAGCCACTTTCATAATGATGGAATACATAATTATAGACTTCATAACCACATAGTCAAGGCCTTGGGTCAATACTACAAATAAGATTTTGTCGAGGCCTTATGCCAAGACACTATTTTGTCTCATGAAACCTACCAATTCATTGAGGAGAAATAGTGAGCTCCACCTATCACTTACTAATTCTAATTCATTCCTCGTATGAAAAAGTATAAACATAACATAAACATTCATATTAAAACTATCATATGAAATGTAAATACATTATCCATAAACCATGAATGGGTTAAACATAACACATCCACAATAAAACATATCACTATAACTTCAATAAAATATGGAAGTTTTTTATCATAATAAATCAACTTCAAATAAGCTTAAAATCCATCAATGGATGTTGACATAGATGAAATCAAAACTTTTTTTAGAGAAATATCCCATTCTATTTTGAAATCATTTAAAAGTCATATAATTATAAAAGAAAACATTTATTTTCAAAATATTTATATAATATTTTAAGGTAATCTTCGATGATATTATAATGGCATAAAATAGCCGCACCCACCGTATAAGTTAAAAAACATTCTTACTGTAATTTTGTCGAAAAGAACATAAAGTACCCTATTTGGAAAACGACGGAATGATTCCATTCAATCCATTTTATAAAAAGTAAAACAAGGTTATAAATGAATTTAACCCATAGTCTAGTAAATAGTAAAAATGTTTTGGAATTAAATTTTAAGAAACATTTATGTGAATTATAAAGAGGTCCCACTAGATACTCACGTATAAAACAACCTCAGATAATAAAGAGATTGTGAAATTAACCATAACCTTGTACTTTTCCTTAGTCGATGGTATGTTAGACTCATGTATAATAGTTAAAATATTGTTATTAAATTATAAAATAACTATATACATAAATATAATATCATATATGACCTTATAATATTGCTTTGTTAATAATATTTTAGTAGTATCATCATTTCGGGTGTTAACTGATTCGTTTTCCTTTATATGCTTCATTACGTAACACATTTTTTGTTATGGATAGGATGTATTTGATTCATATATAGAATTATATGATGTTCATAAACATTATTTTTAATCATAAAATGAAAAATATTTTTGAATGATTACGATGGGGAATGAATCTCATCGCATTCTTGGAGATGGTAATCCGTACGTTTGCACGACCAACAGTATCATTATATTGATTGTGAAATCATATGTAATTGGATGGTATATAATATATAAATAATCATTAACATGTTATATTTATTATTTACATCAATTGTACTCATTATTATACCAATCCAAATAATGAAGTGTTCGAATAACAAACTACACCATGGCGTTGAGATGGTAATCCGTACATACGCATGTATGGTGACTTTGACATTTATAGGATGGATAGAATAATAAATATGGTAATACCATTTCTATAACAACATCATAGTATATAGAAGATACTGGATTTATTATTTTAAAATAGAAACAACAAGGAAAAAGGAAGTGGAAGAAGAAAAGAACTTGAAAGTGGTGATGAAATATTTACCTATTTTTCAAGTTCTTCATTTTGATTTGACCAAAACGGATCTTTAGGATGGATTTATGATTAAAGGAAGGCCTCTAGGATGAATTGATGATAGTTGGTAGGATATTTTGGTAGGTTTTGGCTGCAAAAAAGGATTTTCAGGTATGAAATTAAGAGAATGGGAAGTTCTCTTTTATAAGAGGGGTGAGGGGCACCTTAGGAAAATATTGAAATATTATTTTATAATAAAATAATTTTAGGTTTCTAATCGATCCAAAATAATTTCTTTCGATTATATGGTGTGGATAGGTCTAAAAGCACTCAAAAAATAGGTTTTAGACAAGTTTGAGTCACAATATTAACCTTCTCATTTAGATTTAACTCTTAGTTAAATAGTTTTACATTTACCATGTCTCTTTACATTTATATATTATATGGTTAATAAAATCACTATAAATTGGCAAGGAAACCCCAATAGGTTCATTAATGACATATATAATATTATTAAGGCCCTCTGGCCAAGCCTTAGATTTTTATGAATATTATATCAACCAATAATATAGTATTTGTTTTAAAAACTCAATTATGTCTATTTTGACATTTTTTAATAATTGATTTTTTGTTAAAGTCCTAAAAAATTAATTACTTCGATCTAAATTAATATTTTAAATAATAACATTCTGTATTAACCAATAAAATTATTTAAATTAATTAAAAGTATCAAATTTTATTTATTTGGATATTTATAAAATCAATTATTTTAATATTTCATTAGTAAGGTAATTACGGCATCATCATTGTGTCATAAATAAATTAAATTATTTAATGTCTAAAAATTATAAATAAAATGTCATTATGTAGGAAATATTTTTAACTCTATAATTAATATTAATAGTATAATTTATTATATGTATAACCCTATATAAAAAATGGTTTCATTATTAAACTTTGAATTTAACTCTTTTAACTCTTCTTTAAATAAAATAATAATAAATTTCCTAATATAATCCAAGTGGACCTAAAGGATAATATTTTATTCCTAAGGACGTTTTTGGTCGAATTAAACTTATCTAATAGATTTAGGACAAGTGTTAAGGTTATAATAATATCATTTCTACCCTTAATTACCATATTTACTTTTAACCGTGGTAAATAAAAGTAAAAAGATACTCTTCCCTAAAAAATATTTTCATCTTATTGAACCACATTTTTCATAATAATATCAATTATTTCTCTCAAATTTTTTAAATTCCACTCACAGAAGCAGTCAAATTACGTTTTATGTGAATTTGCATATGCTCCTAGGAGGTGGGTAAAAGACGGTAAAAAGTTCAACAAAAAATTTTATATATCTAAACTTATTATAAAATGACTCTAATGAATTACATTGAACATATATATGTATTATGTATCTATGTTGATCAAAAATAAATTTAAATAAAATAAATAATTATTGAAATAAAAAAATCAATTTTAACAAATAACGCAATGTTATTCACTATTCATAAAAAATTGACAGTTTTCAGAAAAATACCACAAATTCACACTAAGATAATATCGATATTCCAAATACAAAAATGAAATCCATTTTAAAAGAAAAAATTTATAAATTTTCAATATGTGGGTATTAATATTCATAACGGCTAGTTTGATAGGGTGTCATGTGTTAGAATCTTGATGTTGGGTACAATGCAAGTTATTGCATTTTTCAAATGGAAACGTACTGTAGAAGCATGGGGTCTTACATTCTTCCCTCCTTCAAATAATTTCATCATTGAAATTTCTATAATACTATCGCAAAAAAGATTTGGCTACTTCTTCATCATAAGTTCCTCTGGTTCCCATGTTTCCTCTTTCATCTTATGGTTTCTCCATAGAACATTCACCGGATGAGTCGTCTATTTTCTCTACACTTATTCTCCAGTATCAAGAATCTTCACAGGGTCTTCACAATAAGATAGATCAGGTTCCAGTTCAAGTTCCTCATAGGTGATTATATTCGTTGTGTGAGGCATGTATTTTATTAGCAGTGATACATGGAACACTTCATGAACTTTGGAGAGACTTGGAGGAATTTCCAAACGGTAATCTTCAACCCCAATTCGTTCTAGAATTTCTAAAGGTCAAATGTACCTGGGACATAATTTACCCTTCTTACCGAATTGTATAACTCCCTTCCATGGATATACCTTCAAGAAAACAAGATCTCCTTACTGAAATTCCAAATCCTTCCTTCAGTTATCGACATAGCTCTTCTACCTAATTTGAGATGATTTGATGTGGGTTTGGATAACCTTCACTTTTTCCATCATTTACACTACATGTTCTGGGTCTACAAGTTTTTCATTCACCAACATCATCCCAACAATTTGGTGTGCGACATCTCTTTCAATATAATGATTCATATGGTTCCATCTGAATACTTGAATATAAGCTATTATTATAGTAAAATTCTACCATAGGTAAATATTGATCCCACATAACTTGAAAGTCATGTGAGTAGGATATCAACATGTGTTCTAAGGTTTGAATAGTCCATTATGATTTTCCATTGGTTTGAGGTTGGTAGGCAGTGCTCAAACTATGTGCAGTATCTATGTCTTTCTGAAGACTTTTCTAGAATCTTGATGTAAAATGGGGATCACGATCAGAAAAAAATTGATAAGGTTTGTCCACGAAGTCTTACAACTTCATTAATATATAGTCTTTCTAGACGTTCAAGTAGTAATTCTTCTCTTATAGAATGAAAATGTGATGACTTGGGTAGATGATCAACAATGACCCATATTTCATCATTACTTCTGGGAGTCTTTGGTAGCCCCGTGACAAAGTCCATCGTAATATGATATAATTTCCACTCAGGTATTGGAAGTTGTTGCATGACTCCACCGGTCTGTTGCATTCTAGTATTCACTTGTTGACAACGATACATCTTGACCCAAAATTATTAATCTCTCTCTTCATGTTGTCCGACCAAAAAATTTCTTTCAAATATCTACACATCTTAGTGCTACCAGGGTGTATAGAAAAATTGGGGTTATGAGCATCATCTATCAATTCCCTTTTCAGATTAGATATATCGGGAACCCAAAGTCACATCCCAAATTTTAAAATCATGTATTCATATATGAATTCAATCAATCTCCCATCATTCAAAGCTTTAATTTTCTTTTGAAAGTCCTAATCTTCAGCATGAGAACTTTTTATCCTTTGTAGTAAAGATCGTTTGGCAACCATTTGAAAAAGTATTGATGTTTCACCTTCCACGATTATTCCCATATCCATTTTCACTAGATCCATGAAAATATGATCCCTTTCAACTCTCATCTAGTTCCAAACTGCATGATCCATTCAACTCAAAGCATCTGACACCTTATTTTCCTTCCTCGGGTGTTAGTGTATTGTGCAATCATAATCCTTGAGTAGTTAAATCCATCTCCTTTGCCTCATGTTGAGTTATTTTTGTGAGAAAATATACTTAAAACTCTTCTGATCAGTATAAATCTCACATTTTTCACCATATAGATAGTGTATCCATATCATCAGAGAAATGATTACAGCTACTAACTCAAGATCATTAGTGGGATATTTTTTCTCATGAGTTTTTAGCTGTCATGATACATAGGCAGTAACTCTATCATTCTTCAAAAGGACACTACCAAGTCCTTTATTTGAATCATCACTATAAATAACAAACTCATCCTTCCCTAATGGTAGAGTCAAGATAGGAGCATTGACTAATCTTCTCTTCAGTTCTTCAAAACATTCTTCAGACTCTTTTGTCAAAAAAAAATTAACCCTTTTATGTGTGAACTTGGTAAATGGGTAAGCCAACTGGGGAAAATTCTGGATGAAACGTCGATAATAAACTGCTAAACAAATAAAATTGTGTACCTCAGTTATACTCGTCGGTGCTGGATATTCTTTGATTGCCTTGGTCTTTGAAGGATCAATAAATATTCCATCCTTAGATAAAATATGACCAAGAAACAAAATCTCTTGAAGCCAAAATTAACACTTTCTAAACATCCCGTATAATGAATTTATTCTAAGAGTCATTAGAATATTTCACAAGTGATTTTCATGATCTTCGTAGCATTTGGAGTATACAAAGATATAATAAAAAAAATACAAATACAAAGTCATCAAGATATTCCATGAAATGTCTTTTCATTAGATCCATAAATAAAGAGGGTTCAATAGTCAATCCAAAAGGAATTATTGTAAACTCGTAATGCCCGTACCTGGTTCAAAATTTTGTTTCTAGAATTTCTTCATGTTCACACAAAATTGATGATATCCAAATCGAAGGTTAATATTTGAAAAATATTGAGCTCAATGAATTTGGTCGAATTAATCATCAATGCGTTGTAGGGGATACTTGTTCTTTATTGTTATAGCATTGATCTCCCTATATTCAATGCACAATATCATAGATCCATCTTTTTTTCTTAACAAAAAAGAATATGGGATCCCAATAGAGAAACCCTAGGGTGAATAAATCCCTTATTACTCAATTCCTCTAGTTGTTTCTTTAGTTATACTAATTCCACAGGGGCCATTCTATAAGGGGTCTTCGATATGGGCCTTTAACCATGAATTAAATAAATGAAAAACTCAATTTCTCATTCTAGAGGATGTCCAGGTAAATCCTCTAGAAACAAGTCAACATATTCTTGTACTATAGGTATGTCCTCTATTCGAACATTATTTTCCTCACCCATAGTTATTTCATTCTCTTCCTCCCCAATAATTGAATTTCTTAGACCTACTGGGGGTGGATCAAAATAAGAATCAGGTAGTGACATTTCTGCTCTATGATAAGGTACCCTTTATCATCATCAAAAATTGTAACCTCCTTCTTCTTACCATAAATTTTTATATCTAGGTCCGAAATCCAATCCATTCTGAGGACTATATGAAATTCAATCATGGGTATGATGATGAAATCAACAGATAAACAACATTTATATGCCCTAATGGAAACTAATTCAAAAAAAAATCTGATGATACTTTCGTTAGGAGTTTTGACTGACAACTCCCAAGATAAGTCAAATTGAAAATATCTAATTTTCTTTGCAAACTGGGATGACAGGAAACAATAGAATGATCCAGAATCAAATAAAGCATTGGCTAAACTTTAGGAAACCATTAAATTACCTTCCACCATGCCTTTCAAAGCTTCAACATCAACAGTAGTTATTGTATAAGCTTGGCCTTGCTCCCTTGACCTTTTCTGAGGTAATTTATCTTGGTGCTTAGTACGTTCATTTGAAAAATTACCCATTTTTCTTAAATTATAGCATTCAACAGCCTCTTTCTTCCCCTTGAAATCACGAGCTTGGTGGCCTTTTTCACCACACATGTAACACACTCTCATTCCCTTCAAGAAAGTACTAGGGTGTTTCTTCCCGGACATACCACAAGATAGTTTTTCAGCTTTTCCTTTCATTCCCTTATTTCCATTTCTAGAGTATTCAACAGATCTCTTTTTCTGTTACATTACTTTAAAGTCATAAGACTTAGAGAACTCCTTTTCTTTCTTAATAGTGCATGTGACAATATCTTCATACGATGAGAAGGATTGTGAGAAAAATTCATGTTGTAGGAATGGTTTTAACCCAACAATGAATCGATCAATCTTACTCCTTAGGTTATGTATATAAACTTCCACATGCCTTTATATCCCTGTAAAGTTATCCTCATTCTTAGTGACATTCTCATCCTCCTTTTTCCTCACACTCAGAAATGTTTATTACATATCTGCTTGATGGTCATGAGGAAAGTATTTTTTTCAATAAAATCACTTTAAACTCCCTCAATTCCATGTTATATACTTCATCATCTTCTTGTGTGTTTTGGATTGATGGCCACCATTGATCTGCATCTCCCATGAGAGGATAAACTGCCATGACAACTTTTTCCCTTTCACTACTCTACAAAGCAGGATATATTTTCTCTACAGAATTTATCCATTGCTCAGATACTAAATGATTTTTACTCTCATTTAATTTTAGTGGTTGTTTCCTCATGAAGTAGTCTAACACTAATCCTCCACGTTGTGGATCAGAGTGATCCATATGGGTAAGGTTATTATTCATAACTGGGGTGATTTTTCCCAAAATGGTGATAATCTAATCAGAACAAATTGCTTCACCAACTCCACTATAATTATCTTGAGTAGGAGGGAAATCCATACCTGGATTACATATGATGATATGGATTCCATTCCTTCCAATAGGCGCCATTTCTAAACAATAAAATACACTAGATTAGTTTATGAATCGCAATACATAATTCCAAACTTGTAAAACACTTAACATAAATTGAATAGTTTATGGATATAATCCATAATCATAAAAATGTTTTCTTTGAGAAGTATATAGTATTAATCCCTTCATAATGGTTTGTAAATAAAATGATAATTATCCTAATCATATCCCCCATGAGTGTTGTAACCAAGAGAGCAACAAGGCCCGTTGTCGTGCACTAGTTCCCGTTCCAATCTAGCTCAAAGGGGTGTTTTTGGGTTTTACCCCTAGGTACATCTATCCCAAAGACGCATCTACCTACTCGTATCCAGACATGGATTTATTGCTTTAAAAACTCAAAAAATTTCCACAATACCAAAATTCTAAGAAGTTCTTTTATACGAATCCTGAAATTCTATCTTAGATTAATGTTTTCTAATCAGAGTTTTTCTAAATCTAACTTCCAAAGTTTGTACAAAACTTCCTCTGATACCAACTGTAACACCCCAACCACAGTTACCCAGATTCGGTGCATTATTACATAACATTGACATGATATAAAAAATCATGTCTCAAAATACCGATCAGTTTAGTATCCTTGGAATTACTAGATACATTAATATGTTTTACAATACGTCATGAAATAAAAGAATCAACAAAATTTTCACCATTTTTAACACACTAATATCCATAGAATATCCCTACTGATAAATAATAAAATACTTCTTCACATCTTGGGAAAAATAAAACATAGAAAGGGGTGATCTTAGAAGCTCGGTATGGATAACAATATAGCAGAATCTTTCATAAATAAGCATAAACATTTAAGGAAATTTATAAGACTCAAACAAAAGCCTTTTGAACGTAAACTTCAGCATGATATGATGAAGATAGAATCAAATAATTCCATTTACATATTGACATGGATATTCTACTAGTTTAATAATCACATTCAATATCAATAGCCACTTTCATAATAATGGAATGCATAATGTCAGACTTCAAAACCACATAGTCAAGGCCTTGTGCCATGAATACAAATAAGGTTTTTCAAGGCCTTGTTCTGAGACACTAGTTTGTACCATGAGATCGACCAATGCATCGAGGAGCTATAGAGGGCTCCACCTGTCACTTACTAAGTCTAATTCATTCCACATATGAAAAGGTATAAACGTAACATAAACATTCATATTATAACTAGCATACGAAATGTCAATACTTTATCCATAAACCATGAATTGTGTAAAAAAAACATCCACAGTCAAATAGATCACAAAACCTTTAATACAATCTTGAAGTTTTTTATCATAATAAATCAACTTTAAATAAACATAAAATCCATCAAAGGATGTTGACATATATGGAATCAAAACTTTTTTTAGACAAATATCTCTTTCTATTTTTAAATCATTTAAAAGAAATATAATAATAAAAGAAAACATTTATTTTGAAAATGTTTTTATAAGCTTGTATGGTATGAGTCGACGATTTTATAATGGTGGAAAATAGCTACACCCGCCATATAAGTTAAAAAAACATTCTTACATTAATTTTATCGAAAAGGTCATAAAGTACTTTGTTTGGAAAATGATAGAATGATTCCATTCAAACCATTTTATAAAAATTCAAGTAATTGTATAAATAACTTTCACCCATAGTCTAGTAAATAGTAAAAATGTTTTGGAATACATTTTTTAGAAACATGGATTTGGATGATAAAGAGGTCCCTGTAGATACTCATGTATAAAAAAACCTGGGATAATAAAGAGATTGTGAAATTAACCCTTACCAAGTACTTTTCCTTAGTCGATGGTATGTTAACCTCCTATATAATAGTTAAAACATTGTTATTAAAATATACAAGAACAATATACATAAATATGATTTCATATATGATCTTATAATATTACTTTGTTAATAATATTTTTGTAGTATCAATGTTTTGGGTGTTAACTGATTCATTTTCCTTTATATGAAAGGCTACGTAAGACATGTTTGTTATGGATAGAATGATTTTGATTCATTTACAGAATGATGTTATGTTCATAAAAATTATTTTTAATCATAAAATGAAAATTATTCTTGAATGATTACGATGGAGAATGAATCTCATTGCATTCATGGAGAGGGTAATCTGTACGTACGCACGAGCGACAATATCATTATATTGATGGAGAAATCATATGTAATTGGATGGTATATCATATATACCAAATCATTAACATGTTATATTTATTATTTACATTAGTTATACTCATTATTATACACATCCAAATAATGAAGTGTTTGAGTAACAAACTACACCACGACGTGGAGACGGTAATCCATATGTACGCACGTATGGTGACTTTGTCATTTATAGGATTGATATAATATTGAAGAAGATTGTACCATTTTTATAATAACATAACAGTATATAGAAGATACTGGAGTTGTTATTTTAGAATGGAAACAATAAGGAAGGAGGAAGTGGAAGAAGAAAATAACTTGAAAGATGTGATGAAATATTTATCTCTTCTTCGGGTTATTCCTTTTGATTTGATCAAAAGGACTCCATAGGATGGATTACTGACTAAATTAAGGCCTCTAGGATGTAGGGAGGAACTTTGTGAGGATATTTGGGTAGGCTTTGGCCGATCCAAAAGGCTTTGGAGGTGTAAAATTAAGTGAATGGGATGTTCCCTTTTATAAGAGGGGTGAGGGGTACCTTAGGAAAAGATTGAAATATTATTTTATACTAAATTTATTTTCAATTTATAATGGCTCCAAAATGATTTATTTCAAGTATAAAGTATGGATAGGTCTAAAACCACTCAGCCAATAGGTTTTATACTGGTTTGGGTAACCATATTAACCTTATATTTTAGATTTAACTCTTAGTTTAATAGTTTGACATTTACCATGTCTCTAGGTATTTTTATATTATATGGTTACTAAACTTACTATAAACTACCAATTGTAACCCAATAGATTTACTAATTACATATATAATATTATTAAGGAACTTTGGTAGAACCTTAGATTTTTTGGAATATTATATCAACCAATAATATAGTATTTGTTTTAAAAACTCCATTTTTTCAATTTTGACATTATTTAATAAATGATATATGTTAAAGTCCAAAAAACATTATTACTTCAAAATAAAATCATATATTCAATCATAAGATTTTATATTAACCTATAAAATTAGTGTAATTCCTTAAAAGATTCATATAAGATTTATTTGGATATTTATAATATCAATTATTTTATTATTTTATTATTAAGGTAATTACTAAGTCAACATTGTGTCATAAATAAATTATATTATTAATGTATAAAAATTAGAAATAAAATATCATAATGTGTGATATCGTTTTATCTTTCTAATGAATATTTATCGTCCAATTTATATTATGTATAACCCTATATTAAAAATTATTTAGTTATTAAACATTGAATTTAACTCTTTTAACTCTTCTTTACATAAAATAATAATAAATGTCCTAATCAAATACATGTGGTTATATAGGATCATATTTTATTCCTAAGGTTGTTTTTTTGTTGAATTAAACTTATCCAATAGAATTAGGACTTGTTTTAGGGTAATAATAATATCATTTTTACCCTTAGTTACCCTTTTTACTTTTAACCGTGTTAATAAAAGTTAAAAAGTTACTATTCACAAAAAATTATTTTTAACTTTTTAAACCACATTATTCTTACTGATATCAACCATGTCTCTCATATTTTTGATATTCCACTCACAGAAGCAGTAAAATTATGTTTTATGTGAATTTGAAAATGCTCCTAGGAGGTGGGTAAAAGAAGATAAAAAGTTCAATAAACTTTTTGTATATATAAACTTATTATAAAATGACTCTAATGAATTACATTGAATAAATATAGGTATTTTTTTATATTTTGAACTAAAATAAAATTAAATAAAATAAATAATTATTTAAATAAAAAATCGGTTTTAACCAATAACGTAGTGTTTTTCACTATTCATCAAAAATTGAATGTTTTCAGAAAAATACCAAAAATTCACCCTAATCTAATTTCGATATTCAAAATCCAAAAATGAATTCCATTTTGAAAGTTAAAATTTATAAAATTTCAGAAAGTGGGTATTACTATTCATAACGGCTAGTTTGATTGGTTGTGGTGTGTTAGAATCTCGAAGTTGCATACAATGAAAGCTATTGCATTATTTAAATGGAAACATACCATGGAAGCTTGGGGTGTTATAGAATAACTCCCTTATATAATGGGGAATATGATTTCGATAATAATTACTTTATTACAACTACACGGAAACCCCTCTCAAGGTCTCCTACTGGAGGACATCTCCACCAGTAGCGCACAACCTGATATCCTCTTTCTGAAGAGGATCCAATGTTGAGGTAACCTGCTAAACTATAATGGAAACAATCCCCTTGAGATGATCATCGAGGGAATAAAATCCCTAACTATAGATGTTTATCACCCTGACTCCCGAGGAGGAGGTCTGCGACACAAACATGGTGGCATATAATGGGTAGGCATACAATTCTTCCCTTCCTGGTGAAGCCATCCATAGATATAAGGTGGAAACCTACAATTGGATACATATCCCTACTCACTCCTATGATACCCACCATGAAAATAGGGCGGAATAACATAGGAAAATGCACATTCCTACTAGTTCTCACTGGTCCCACCATGTAGACAGAGCAGAAAATTATAGGATGATACAAGTCTATGCCAACAAACAAGAAACCCATCATCCAAATATGATGGAAACCAACTATAATCATGTGAAAATTCCTAATGATTCATAGGAATCCATCTACATAAATAGGTTGGAAAGTTATGGGTAGTCATAAAACACTACCAGTGCATATAAAGACCACCCTAAAAATACGGTGGTGAGCAAATATGAGCAGAGTTAAATTCCTGCAGATGCAAATCAATCACGTGAGACAAATACATCGGAAAATGAGTAGACTCCTATTCCAAATCACAAATATAAAGACCACCATTTAAATATGGTGGAAACTGGAGTAAATATATGGAATATACTAGCTAGTAGGGAGTAGAATCATTCCTCTACACTGACACAAGAGAACCTCTAATACCCACTGGAAACTCATGGCAGACCGGAGCAGACACAAACTCCTACACCGAAATCAGAATGGGAATTCATACCTATTCCAACAAAAGATGTATTAAAGTACATCATGGTTGTAGAGACCCGAAGCCTGACTTACATGGACATTACATTACATTTGCGGAATACTTAGTACATAACAAAAACACACACACAAGGATCGTAATAGTTTAGTGTCTTTGGAAACTCGGAACGCAATCTTCTAATCGTGGTGAAAGATCTTCAATATCTCCCATAAATATATTCCCTTTTTTTTACCTAAAACCATTCTTTATATCCTGGGGAAAAGAAAACATAAAAGGGTGAGCTAAAATTCTCAGTAAGGGTAAACAAAAGAAAAATCAATCACATCGTATTCATAAGAACATAACATTTTGGAAATCTTAACCTGCAAAAGAGAGTATAATTTCATAACATGGGATAAATCATAGTAGTGAAATGAAATCCCAATAATCATAACATAAAACATTAATCTTTGTGGCATACACACATAATCATAGAGAATCATTTCTTGTTAGTCAAGACTCATTGCCAAGACTATCTTAGTGGACAAAGTCCCTTTCTGAATCGAGTAACCCTCGTTTCAGTCCTGTTTCACTGAACCGGTATAACCTACCGTTCCAGCCCTGTCTATCTCATGAGATATGAAATCGTTACCCAATGCATTGGAGGGAGATATAGGTCCCACCCATCTCATAATGATACCATTCTTATGTGTGCCACAAAATCATAAATCATACATCATTGCATAACCCATGTAATAAAAATGGAATTCTTAAACAACATGACATCATAAAACCATTCATATAAGATAAAGGAATTCATAAAAATATTTCCATCACAACATAATCAAATCCATGTAATAATAGGGATAAAAATAGAACCCTTTTATTATCTTAGATGGAAAATAATTTTGATAAAATACTTGAAATCCATTCTTGAGGAAAATATCCTTTCTACTTCAAAAACATTTTCCTTTCTTAACATGTCTTACAATTTAAAACTAAAAGAAGTTGATTAAAAATAAACTTGAAAACTTGTAAAGGAATCTTCTTGGAAATAATGTTTTAAAAAAAACCCATTCATGTCGTATAAGTTAAAAAAACATTCTTCTTGTACTTTTGTCGGAAAAGTCAAAAAGTACCTCGTACGAAAAACGAAAAAAGATTCCTTTCATATATTTTACTAAAAACTCACCGAAGGGTAAAAATGGATTTAAACAATTGTAGGTGGATGGAAATAATATTACATATTGATGAAACATGGATGTGGATGATAAAATACACCCCAGTAAATACTTACGAATAAACAATCTCGGATAAAAATGAGATTGTGATATTTCCCTTACCTTAGGTCCGATTTGCTTTGTATGTGTCCGAAGCTCCTGTATAATGGTTTAAATAATGTTATTGACTTATTACAGAATCATATTCATTGTTATTATATCATATATGATCCACTTATGACTTTATATTACCCGTTATTTTGTAAATTCATGTTAAAGTAGCGTTTTGGGTAAAATCGTCTCATTTGTCGTTCGTGTTTTTAACTTGTAATTATTCATATGATTACTTAGATCATGATTACATAAAACATGATTTATATATATATATTCAGAATATACATATATAATAAATCAGTAAATGGAAAGAAATACACCGTTCATGGAGACGGTAGTCCGTACGTACGCATGAACGCTGTTTTCGTTTCCTTATTGAATTGAACGGAATTAAGTAGATGACATACATATAAATAATTCCAGTATCATTATTATGTCATATATTTCATTAGTATTTGTTATATATACTTTATAATCATTCATGAATGGTTAATCATTGAGAATGAATCTCATCGCGTCGTTGAGACGGTAGTCCGTACGTACGCACGAGCGATGATATCGTTCCCATGGTCGTGGAATTGTGTTGAAGTGTATGTATACTATTTAAGTAACAATATCACTTTATAATAATCATATATAGTTACTCATTACACCATTATACCCATCCCTGTAAGGTTATGGTGGAAAATAGAGTACACCACGGCGTGGAGACGGTATTCCGTACGTACGCACGCGCAGTGATTTCATTTTTCCGTAGGATGGATAGAAGGTGAATTAGGGTTGTTTCATATTTATAATAACATATCAGTATGTAAGTAATACTGATGTTATTACTTTATAATGAAACAACTAAAGAAGAAGAAGTTGAAGAAGAAAGAAATTGAAAAGATCGGTAATGGATATTACCTCTTCTTTGGAACACCTCTTTAAATCCTCCAATTAGGGAACTAAGATTGGTCTTTCAAGATAACCAGGACCTCTAGTATTATTCTAGGGAAGTGGAGAGGAGAAAATGTCAGGGTTTTGCCGAGCTTGAGTGCTCAAATTGGTGTGAGGAGGAGGGGGAGGAGGTGCCCTTTTATAAGGGAGGAGAGAGGCACCTTAGGAATATCTCAAAATATTATTTTATATTAAAGTCAAAATCGGTTTATAATGGTTCCAAAGGGTCTTATTTCGAATCTAAAGTGGGTAAGGGTCGAAATCCTATCAACCAATAGGATTTAGACAAGTTTAGGGTATTATTTTAACCTTATCAATTAGATTTAACTCTAAGTTAAATAATTTAACTTTTACCATGTCTTTTTGTTTTATTTCACTATATGGTTAATACACTTACTATAACATGCCAAAATAACCCCAAATTGTTTATTATTAATATATATATCCTTATCTAAGTCATTTGGCTGAACCTTATATTTTTAGGAATAAAATAACAATTAATAATATAATATTTGATTTAAAAACTATTTTGTGTCAATTTTGACACTATTTGATATATGATTTTTGTGAAAGTCATAACAGAATTATATGTTCGAACCAAGTTGATTAAATAAACACTAATATATTATATTAACCTAGAAAATTAGTGTAATTCATAAAAAGTCTCAAATTACATTTATTTTTGTGTTTATAACATCAATTATGTCAATATTTCATAAATAAGATAATTACTGCATCATCTGTGTGTCATAAATAAATTAACTTATTTGATGTCTAAAAATTACAAATAAAATACCATTCTGTAGTAAATCTTTTTAGCTTTCTAATGAATATTTACAATCGAATTTATCTCATGTAAAACCCTATATAAAAAATGTTTTAGTAAATAAACTTTGATTTTAACTCTTTTACCTCTTCTTTGAATTAAATAATAATAAATGTCCTAATCTAATCCAAGTGGGACTAAATGATAATAATTTACACTTAAGGTTGTTTTTGGTCGAGATACACTTGTCCAATAGAATTAGGACAAGTGTTAGGGTAATATTAATATCATTCTTACCCTTAATTACCCTATTTACTTTTAACCGTGGTAAATAAAAGTAAAAAGTTACTATTCACCAAAAATTATTTTCATCTCATTGAATCACATTTTACTTACTGACATCAACCGTGTCTCTCGGATTTTTGAAATTCCATTCACAGAAGCGGTAAAATTAAGTTTTATGAAAAATTCAGTTTTTTAACTACCACTTAGTAGTTTCACTATTCATCAAAAATTGATGTTTTTCAGAACAATGCCAAAATTTTATCCTAAGCTATATTTCATATTACGAATTCAAAAATGAAGTCTATTTTACCAAATTCATAACATAGAAGTTGCATTAATTAATTTTATAATTAAATCCCGCTGTTAAAACAAATAGCGTGTTTTTAAGAAACAATATCTATCAAAAGATTGACACTTGATTATGTCTGGTTTAAATGTGAAATTACATTCAATGACCAACATTGTATTAAATTATAAAAATATATTCTAAATATACTTTAAAACCACTCAAATTAATAATTTGTCACTATTAATTATTTCGATTAAAAAAGTTGTTTTTAATTATAATTTAGTAATTTTCACTATTCATCAGAATATGAAAGTTATCCGAAAAGTACCAAAATTTCACCTTAGGCTAAATTCGATACTCCGAATCCAAAAATGAAGTCCATTTTGAGAGCTAAAATTTATAAAATTTAAAAAGTGGTTATTACTATTCATAACGGCTAGTTTTAATAATATTTTAATAGCATATCGTTGTTTCGTGAAACTCAGTATTGCGTACTACACACGCTATCGAGGAAGGTTGCGATTTCGTGTAATGCAAGGCAAGTCAAATATGCGTGTTGTGCAAGCTCCTTTTGGTGTAGCGTACAACACAAAACATTAAAAAAATTAAAAAGAATATTTTTCAAAAAATCTCTGGCTGTTACATTCTACCCCCCTTAAAATGAATTTCGCCCTCGAAATTCGTCGGGGTTATAAATGGTTTACTATTCGAAAGTTTCTTTAATAGAAACCCACATCGTAAAAAGGAATATCAAAACCAATCTTTAAAAACAAAAGTATGAAACGTAACGGTTACCCAAATAAACTAATCACTGGGTTTCCACATAGGTGAAAATATGGATATGGAAGAGAAATCTAACCATCATGTTCTGATGGAGAGTGGTAGAGAACATGGATATGGAAAAGCCAGTAATCACAAATCCATAGATTTGTGATGATATAAGGTACCATCTAATTCATCAGGTATAAGATCACTATGACAACATTTTTGGTTTTCAAGATCATTTCCCTAAAGTTGAAAATTTGCTTAGAATAAATACTTACTTTATTTTGGTACAATCTCACTGTTGTTCGTGCCTTGAACAATTTCCACTTCATCTCTTAACTAAATGAAGTTGAATTTGTTATTCGTGAAGTGTTAGCAGATCATGTGATAGAATGACGGGTCATTCCATCTGTCTCAAACAAAAGGTTAGCAAAAATTATATACATAAGTCGATCTATAGTGAGATTAATCATATATGGTTCCTAAAATGGACTTATACTTCATATATCATACTGAATAATATAATAAAACTAGTTTATACTAAACAGGGACTTCCTGTAGGCCAGTGGTAGGTGATAAAGGCCAGTCGCACTTCGGTTGTGGGTTCGATTTCCACAGCCTTGTCTGACGCGATGGGCTGTCGCCCGTCCTGCAGGCTGTCCTTTTTCTAAAACTATATTACTATAACATCCCATCAATAATATCGAAAAAATATTCTATCCTTAAACAATACTAACTTATGTCCAACATAATCCATTCCAATCTTTAGGCTTATCCATAATACTGCAGTCCACTCTCATAATATAGTGAAAATGATTACCAGAGATTTAATACCATCGTCGATCCCCATATATCATAAGATATGTCTTGTTGGTCACATTCCAAACATTCAAAGGCCTTAATCATGTATTCTCTTGAATACCCATTGAACCATGGTGAAAACTTGAATGCAGTTAAAAGTTAACACTTTCCATATACCAAAATCCTCAAAATTCTATATACTCAAACCATAATATCACTTAGTCCTTGTATCAATCATGAGATCATGAATACTGTCAAACATTTCATTTTCTCCTTATCCCTTCATTATTCACATATCATCTACTTTCCAAAATATTTGAATCACTTTTCATGGTCACCGGTACCTTAAAATTATTGAAAACCACAATAGACCAATACATAAATATTTGAATACACCATAAAAGTACCTTAACAAAATTATTCTGGAATACCAATACATAAACACTTCAGTCCATCCACTTCAATGATTGTCATGGAATAAGTCCTTCCTTGATTTAGAAGTAACTTTTTAGGTCAGGGCATTGAGTTGGGTAATTCCCATGTTCTCCACAAACAAGACATTGAACTCCATAACAGTCTGTCACTCTATGACCCTTTTCTCCACACAGATAACATCGGTCCCTCCATTTGAGGTATTTCTCAAGGTTCTTCTTCCCTTCTTTATAAATCTCAATCTTCCTTTCTTTATGCTCCTCAACATGCGAACATGCATAATAGTTTATCTTCCTCTTCTTTGATGAATTAGGCATACCACTAAATTTCACCTTGTTAATCATATATCGCGATGACTGATTTGGCATAATGACAAGATCTTTCTCCCTAGGAATTAGACAATTTTTTTGCTCATAGTCACCAATTTGTCCATTAGATTCAATGTTAACCAAATTCCTTCTGGTTCCCTCCATTAACTAAAACACAAAAAGAATCTTGTGAGAGGCAAAAATCATAATAAAGGGAGAGTATCTTCAATATCTAACATCTTTGGTTTAATCTAATATTGTTACCATAGTTCTAGGACTATATCCTATACGTATACTTATCCGTAGGGACATCCCTAGACATACCTTAGAAATATCTCTAGGGATCTCACTAACGTTTTCGCATCCTAGTTTCCAAAGGTTGACTAAACCTTTCCTCTGATACCAACTGTAGAGACCCGAAGCCTGACTTACATGGACATTACATTACATTTGCGGAATACTTAGTACATAACAAAAACACACACACAAGGATCGTAATAGTTTAGTGTCTTTGGAAACTCGGAACGTAATCTTCTAATCGTGGTGAAAGATCTTCAATATCTCCCATAAAGATCTTCCCTTTTTTACCTAAAACCTTTCTTTATATCCTGGGGAAAAGAAAACATAAAAGGGTGAGCTCAAATGCTCAGTAAGGGTAAACAAAAGAAAAATCAATCACATCGTATTCATAAGAACATACCATTTTGGAAATCTTAACCTGCAAAAGAGAGTATAATTTCATAACATGGGATAAATCATAGTAGTGAAATGAAATCCCAATAATCATAACATAAAACATTAATCTTTGTGGCATACACACATAATCATAGAGAATCATTTCTTGTTAGTCAAGACTCATTGCCAAGACTATCTTAGTGGACAAAGTCCCTTTCTGAATCGAGTAACCCTCGTTTCAGTCCTGTTTCACTGAACCGGTATAACCTACCGTTCCAGCCCTGTCTATCTCATGAGATATGAAATCGTTACCCAATGCATTGGAGGGAGATATAGTTCCCACCCATCTCATAATGATACCATTCTTATGTGTGCCACAAAATCATAAATCATACATCATTGCATAACCCATGTAATAAAAATGGAATTCTTAAACAACATGACATCATAAAACCATTCATATAAGATAAAGGAATTCATAAAAATATTTCCATCACAACATAATCAAATCCATGTAATAATAGGGATAAAAACAGAACCCTTTTATTATCTTAGATGGAAAATAATTTTGATAAAATACTTGAAATCCATTCTTGAGGAAAATATCCTTTCTACTTCAAAAACATTTTCCTTTCTTAACATGTCTTACAATTTAAAACTAAAAGAAGTTGATTAAAAATAAACTTGAAAACTTGTAAAGGAATCTTCTTGGAAATAATGTTTTAAAAAAATACCCATTCATGCCGTATAAGTTAAAAAAACATTCTTCTTGTACTTTTGTCGGAAAAGTCAAAAAGTACCTCGTACGAAAAACGAAAAAAGATTCCTTTCATATATTTTACTAAAAACTCACCGAAGGGTAAAAATGGATTTAAACAATTGTAGGTGGATGGAAATAATATTACATATTGATGAAACGTGGATGTGGATGATAAAATACACCCCAGTAAATACTTACGAATAAACAATCCCGGATAAAAATGAGATTGTGATATTTTCCTTACCTTAGGTCCGATTTGCTTTGTACGTGTCCGAAGCTCCTGTATAATGGTTTAAATAATGTTATTGACTTATTCCAGAATCATATTCATTGTTATTATATCATATATGATCCACTTATGACTTTATATTACCCGTTCTTTTGTAAATTCATGTTAAAGTAGCGTTTTGGGTAAAATCGTCTCATTTGTCGTTCGTGTTTTTAACTTGTAATTATTCATATGATTACTTAGATCATGATTACATAAAACATGATTTATATATATATATATTCAGAATATACATATATAATAAATCAGTAAATGGAAAGAAATACACCGTTCATGGAGACGGTAGTCCGTACGTACGCATGAACGTTGTTTTCGTTTCCTTATTGAATTGAACGGAATTAAGTAGATGACATACATATAAATAATTCCAGTATCATTATTATGTCATATATTTCATTATTACTTATTATATATACTTTATAATCATTCATGAATGGTTAATCATTGAGAATGAATCTCATCGCGCCGTTGAGACGGTAGTCCGTACGTACGCACGAGCGATGATATCGTTCCCATGGTCGTGGAATTGTGTTGAAGAGTATGTATACTATTTCAGTAACAATATCACTTTATAATAATCATATATAGTTACTCATTACACCATTATACCCATCCCTGTAAGGTTATGGTGTAAAATAGAGTAGACCACAGCGTGGAGACGGTATTCCGTACGTACGCACGCGCAGTGATTTCATTTTTCCGTAGGATGGATAGAAGTTGAATTAGGGTTGTTTCATATTTATAAAAACATATCAGTATGTAAGTAATACTGATGTTATTACTTTATAATGAAACAACTAAAGAAGAAGAAGTTTAAGAAGAAAGAAATTGAAAAGATCGGTAATGGATATTACCTCTTCTTTGGAACACCTCTTTAAATCCTCCACTTAGGGAACTAAGATTGGTCTTTGAAGATAACCAGGACCTCTAGGATTATTCTAGGGAAGTGGAGAGGAGAAAATGGCAGGGGTTGGCCGAGCTTGAGTGCTCAAATTGGTGTGAGGAGGAGGGGGAGGAGGTGCCCTTTTATAAGGGAGGAGAGGGGCACCTTAGGAATATCTCAAAATATTATTTTATATTAAAGTCCAAATCGGTTTATAATGGTTCCAAAGGGTCTTATTTCGAAGATAAAGTGGGTAAGGGTCGAAATCCTATCAACCAATAGGATTTAGACAAGTTTAGGGTATTATTTTAACCTTATCAATTAGATTTAACTCTAAGTTAAATAATTTAACTTTTACCATGTCTTTTTGTTTTATTTCACTATATGGTTAATACACTTACTATAACATGCCAAAAGAACCTCAAATTGTTTATTATTAATATATATATCTTTATCTAAGTCATTTGGCTGAACCTTAGATTTTTAGGAATAAAATAACAATTAATAATATAATATTTGATTTAAAAACTATTTTGTGTCAATTTTGACACTATTTGATATATGATTTTTGTGAAAGTCATAACAGAATTATATGTTCGAACCAAGTTGATTAAATCAACACTAATATATCATATTAACCTAGAAAATTAGTTTAATTCATAAAAAGTCTCAAATTACATTTATTTTTGTGTTTATAACATCAATTATGTCAATATTTCATAAATAAGATAATTACTGCATCATCTGTGTATCATAAATAAATTAACTTATTTGATGTCTAAAAATTACAAATAAAATACCATTCTGTAGTAAATTTTGTTATCTTTCTAATGAATATTTACAATCGAATTTATCTCATGTACAACCCTATATAAAAAATGTTTTAGTAAATAAACTTTGATTTTAACTCTTTTACCTCTTCTTTGATTTAAATAATAATAAATGTCCTAATCTAATCCAAGTGGGCCTAAATGATAATAATTTACACTTAAGGTTGTTTTTGGTCGAGATACACTTGTCCAATAGAATTAGTACAAGTGTTAGGGTAATATTAATATCATTCTTACCCTTAATTACCCTATTTACTTTTAACCGTGGTAAATAAAAGTAAAAAGTTACTATTCACCAAAAATTATTTTCATCTCATTGAATCACGTTTTACTTACTGACATCAACCGTGTCTCTCTGATTTTTGAAATTCCATTCACAGAAGCGGTAAAATTAAGTTTTATGAAAAATTCAGTTTTTTAACTACCACTTAGTAGTTTCACTATTCATCAAAAATTGATGTTTTTCAGAACAATGCCAAAATTTTATCCTAAGCTATATTTCATATTCCGAATTAAAAAATGAATTCTATTTTACCAAATTCATAACATAGAAGTTTCATTAATTAATTTTATAATTAAATCCCGCTGTTAAAACAAATAGCGTGTTTTTAAGAAACAATATCTATCAAAAGATTGACACTTGATTATGTCTGGTTTAAATGTGAAATTACATTCAATGACCAACATTGTATTAAATTATAAAAATATATTCTAAATATACTTTAAAACCACTCAAATTAATAATTTGTCACTATTAGTTATTTCGATTAAAAAAGTTGTTTTTAATTATAATTTAGTAATTTTCACTATTCATCAGAATATGAAAGTTATCCGAAAAGTACCAAAATTTCACCTTAGGCTAAATTCGATACTTCAAATCCAAAAATGAAGTCCATTTTGAGAGCTAAAATTTATAAAATTTAAAAAGTGGTTATTACTATTCATAACGGCTAGTTTTAATAATATTTTAATAGCATATCATTGTTTCGTGAAACTCAGTATTGCGTACTACACACGCTATCGAGGAAGGTTGTGATTGCGTGTAATGCAAGGAAAGTCAAATATGCATGTTGTGCAAGCTCCTTTTGGTGTAGCGTACAACACAAAACATTAAAAAAATTAAAAAGAATATTTTTCAAAAAATCTCGGGCTGTTACAACGGTGACGATGGTGAATTAGACATAGATCCTATAACTTTCCTCTAGACCTATCAAGTCATCATTAAGTCAGTGGAAAAATTGGGGAGTTTGGACCATGACTTCATCTCCCCAGGCGGGGGGATTCTTGCACAAAATTAGATAATCACCCCAAAACAGACCAGCATCCCTGATTCAGTACATGAGGTTCGACAACCATATTTTGTGATACAAGGACAACCAGATCTAGAAAAAATACCCATTGTAGTAGGGGGGATACTGGTCTAATGAGGTGGCAGCTCCAGGGTAGGCATATATGCCTTCAAGAACTTAAGGTGTTTGTTGGCATATCTTGGAAACATCATTGGATCAAATTATACAGGGACCTATATATGCATTCCATTACTAATAGTAGGTGTCCCTTGTTTAATTCAAGATAGAACCCAAAAATTAAAGGATACAAAGTCAACTGGAAAATAAAGAGAATATTCATGATTCTTCTCTGTTGGAAGCTAGAGTTCTTGATTCCATAAAACATCTATGAATAAAGGATCAAGATATTTTCGAACCATTACCAAATTATAGAAGTGGTAGTGGTTTTTGTGATGGTCCTACCTTCGATGTTTCTACCAGTAGCTTTGACGGTCCTCCCTAGAGCACCCATGAGGGCTTACTATGTGGGCCAGAAATGATCAATCACAAGAGACTATCTCCTGATGCGTGTCAGGGTAGCCCACCGTTTATTCAGAAGATCAAACAAACAGAAGGTCTTCCTCTTGCTTTCATCTAACCTAATGCTCCTCCCTAGAGTATTAACTTCAAATATGATTCTCTCTGTAATCAGACGTCAATTTTTTATAGTAGTCCTTTCCATGATGGTAGCTACTATGAAGTCCCTCCCTGTTGTGACATTAAGCAACAAGAAGGTCCTCTCCTCATTGTAGTACATCCTTAAGGACCTCCCCATAATTTAAACTACATATACTCTCCCTATATCCAGATCAATTATAGTAGTTAGTACCATGATATCATTCATTGTAAAGGTCCTCCCCTCAATGACACAAAGTTACAAGAAGGTCCTCCCCTTGTTGCGGTCTGCCCTGAATGTTCTCCCCATGGTATACACTGCAGAAGGCCTCTCTACATCTATACATTATAATAATATGGCACTCCTTTCTATCACAGAACTGACTATGAAGTTCCTCCCCATAATAGAATTTTATGCCGGCAAGACTGTTCTCCCCTCAGGTCAAATATGTGAAATCCCTCATATTCCAAGGCGCTTGGAAAAAAGGAGTTTGACATGCTGGATACTCTCTCCATGAAAAGTGATGTTTTTTTCAAATAGAGGGTGGCCTGAGGCCACATTCATCTTCTGATCTACCCTCGTATTGTTTTTATACCAATGAGGCTCCCGCTAACCTCGCTATTTGGAACGAAATCCTTATTGAGCAATCAAACTAGGTAGATCAAGAAGAAGAGTCCCTAGTGGAACAACAATAAGAATTGTTGCTTGTGAGAAGACAACTAGCTAGGGATGAAATATCAGTGATGTATTGGCCCAAGACCACTTGTTAGTTCAATATACCAAGAAATGTTTTAGAATAATTAATTTATAACATTTTCCTCAATATCTGGAGAACTCTGTGCCAGCTAAAAGAAAAAAAAATTCCCTACAAAGGGTATGCAGACCATGTTAATTTCATGGGAGATCCTTTTCATTATATCAATATAGAATACCTCCCGTCTACATGAAATTCACAATCTGAAAGTTGAAATAAATACCTTGATTTGGCCTTCCCTTATACTCTACACATGTTGTGCTACCTTGTCAGCAATTCCCCGTCTAGTGTTCATATTCGGGGATGGGGAGAACATGGAGCTCTACACTTCATCCAACTTCTCATTCAATAGAACCCACTAAAAGTGACATCCGACAATGTCATTAAACCAAGAAGGTAGTAAAATTATGTCCCGTATTATGAAAGGTGGAACCCCTGAAAAGAACTGGACTGGAGAAATTCTCAAAATCATCAGGCCTGATAATAGCAAGCCATCGATCAGCTCTTAATCCTGGCCATCGATAACATCCAACTGGACTCCCTTCCAAGGTAATCCAAACAATGAGCATTGGTCATGTCCAAGGAAGATATTAATTCACATACAGACCCAGCACCATATTTGGCTCACTGCCACAAGGGAATGCATGAGATTATGAAGTTGGAAATAACAGCAGTTGTGTAATGGCCCAGACCTCTCCGGCCCATTCCTTTGTCGAAAAGAATGTCATGAAGTTGTCTGGAGGGTATAATGGACTTTTCCCACACTTTTTATAATTTTCAAACTACACGTCGTGTAGTGTGAGTACACTCCATGTACCAGCATGCCGGGTATACCCCGTGTTGAAGTCGTGTCATTCCCTCGTGAAATAAATAATTACACGCCATGTGGTCCATACTACACGTCGTGTAGTTCCTCCCCACATATGCATTACCCTCAAACTGTGTGTTGCTTAGTCAACGGTCGTGTTCCATGTTGAAGTCGTGTCCTTGCCGTGTGAAATAAATAAGTACATACCATGTAGCCTATACTACATGTCGTGTTGTTCCTCCCCGCGTACGCGTTACTCTCAAACCATGTGTTGACCAGTCAACGACCGTGTGCCGCATTGAATGTCGTGTTGGAAGCCGTGTGGTGATCGTGTGAAATGGCCTAGTACACGCCGTGTACTTTTGTTTTTCCCTCCTATAAAATGAGGGGGCCTCTCCTCCTTTTCAAATCATTCCTCTTCTCCCCATTCCAGCGAGCAGAGCTCTCCCGAGAGACTCCAAAGCTCCTTTCATCCATAACTTCTTCGTCCGAGCTCTGATTGACGATCTGTCAGCGGCCATGAGATTGTAACAACGAGGTGAAACTTCTGAGCTTGGATTTTTTGCTTTACCTTCAGCCTTTCCTTCCTAGCATCCACCCGAGGAGGTTTTTTCTGGGTTTTTTCAGAAGCGATGGACGTCTTCTAAAGTTGATCTGGGGAAGCGTCGTGATCAGAAACTATTGAGGTAGGGATTTTACCTTCATCTCTATAATTTGTGCATCATGCGGGATGGGTGTCCTCTTGATTTCACGAGACATTGTTGAACCCGTTTAATGAAGATAATAACTATCTTAAAGAACAGGGATGGGGAAAGTTGTTATGTTTATTGTTGTTTATCCTATTGTTATGTTGTGAATTGAATAGGCCTATGCCTACTGAAAATCATAGTGTTTGGGGGCCTTTTCTTGCCCAATTAAATGTTGCGCTATCTTTCTAAAATGTTTTGTGGATGGAAACATTGTGGTATGTGGAAATCAACTAAAGTTGGCTGATTAAAATCCAGAACCCTTGCGTGATCACCCCGGTTGAACAAAATGGAATAATGAACATTTGGGTGTTGGCATGGTTATGTGGTGTGTGAAAGGGGGTGAATCCTGAGTTGTTACGAATAGGATGGGCAGCGGGGATACAGTAAATGATATTAATGGGGAAATAATGTGGCACAACCCTTGTTTTTTGATATGGTTGTAGAGATGTGGTTATAATGGCAGTAGGGCTGCAGTAATGGGTTGTGGTATTAAAAGGAAGTGGAAAGTTGATAAATGAACTGTGGGGAATGATAATGAATTTAAACACAGGAACAATCAATGGGGTTTGATTGATGATAAAAAGGTTGGTTTTGTGTTTCTTGTATTTATCTAACTTGACCTGTGGTTGGCAGAGATATGTTTTACGAACGATTGATATGGCTAGTTTTGGTTAATTGCCTAGTAGTTAAGGAACTAATAAACTAATACTGTTGAACATGAAAACCTAAATGGTGTTGGGATTGTTTGTTATAGGCATGATTTGTAGTGGCAGTGTCGAGGAATGTGCTCAGTTTCTCTGTTTAGAATCCATTGGTTGGGTTGTGTGTTTGGTATACATATATATATATATATATATGTATCATTGTGTTTTGTCGCACCCCACCGATGTTGAGAACTTAGTGCCGAACACTCCCATTTCATGGGAGAGGGTGGTTTCCCCTTTGTTACTAGCTTCTTCTTGCTCATTCTTCCATAGGTTGTGATGGCTTGAGGCGACCTTGCACCTAAGACTCTTCGGGTAGGTTTCGATTGGGGTGGTTTTAGCCCAAGACTCTTCGGGCAGGTTTACTATTCCCAAGAATCTTTGGGATGAGGCCCAGGTGTGTGAGGGCGGGATTTTCAGTTGTTTGGCCCAGGTGTGTTTGGGCGGGATATGTGGTTCTTGAGGCCCAGGTGTGTGCGGGCGGGAAGATTGTGGTAACATCAGGACGTTCTCCATTAGGAAGAGTATCTAACTAATGGGAAATGGTGCATGGTACCCAATATTCTTGTTCTTATATACTACTACATGTTGTTTCGTGTTTTGGGTGAGCGTGGATGGTGAGGTTGGGTGGATATAATTCCTTTCTATGTTTTGGTTTCTTTTGTTGTTCTCACGGGACATTAGGATGTCTCCCCACCTGTTCACGAGAGCTTTAGGTTTCCCTACTAAGTATACTTTTATGATCACCCTAAGTTTAATTTCAGGTTTCCATGAGGACTACCAGGGCCGTGTGGGACCCTACTAGTCTGGACAGTTGGAGTTGTTGCAGTTTTTTGTACTCTTGTTTCTTTTGGTATTGTACTTTTGAGCTTTCTTATACTTGTACTTTGTTTCAGAAGTGTTTAAACCTGAATGTGGGATTGGTTTCAGTTTATTTTTATTTACTTGTTCCTTTATCTTTGGGTGTTTGACTAATCCTATTTCCCGATCTTAAATAATAAAAAGAGAAATTCCTCCCATATTTGTGAAAACTCATACCCTTGGTGCTAGTCACCACTCCGGGGCCAACTAGAGGCGGGACTCTGGGTTCATTATCTCTCTTTCACCATTGCCATCTCATGAGGGGAATCTTTGGTGGGAGGGGGTCATGACAGAATGGTATCAGAGGCGATGGTTGAGAGATTGGATGGAGTCTAGAGTTAGGCACAGTGAGGATTGCATGGGATGGTAGGGCGATAGTGTTGGATGATCTTGGTGCGTTACATAGGCTAGAGAAGACCGGCTGGGACATGAGATTTTAGGGCCCCCCGTGATCCGATGTAAGGACTCTGAGCCTACCGAACGACCAAGTGAGACTACATTAATTGCAGGTTAGGGACCCTAGGGAAGGTAAATGCATCATCATGATTGTGTTTTACTTGATTTGGGTGTTCTAGAAAATAAATTGAAATAAAGTGATAAAATGAAACCTTGATAAATTTCCTTCCTACTTGGGCTTAGGCGATCTTTGTTTACCGTACAACTATGGCATCTGGACCTCATTCCCGGGTGACTCAGACCGGTGAGGCCCAGCAGATTCTGGTGGTCAATCAGTTGAGGATTGACTGAGAGGAGGAAGATGATATGTGGCAGAAGACTCTCTGTTCTTTCCAGTGAAAAACCCTCAAGAAGTACGAGGGTAGTACTTAGGATATAGAGATGGAGGGGTGGATCGAGGAGCTAGGGATCGCTTTTACTTTGATCTGTGCTCCGAGGGATTACTGGGTTCCCCTAGAAATTAGTTAGCTGAGAGGTGTGGCACATCAGTGGTGGACGCTCTACCTTGGGGAGAGGTCAGAGGCAGAGGTTTTGTGGGATGACTTTGAGAAGGAGTTTTGAGAGGAATTCCTTTCTTCGATGATCAAGGCGGAGAAGCGTCAAGAGTTACACTCCCTCCAGTAGGGGAGTATGTCAGTACGAGAGATGGGGATCAGGTTCAAGGGTCTCCTACACTTTGCTCCGGATCTCTTTCCGGATGAGGAGTCTTGGGAGAGACGTTTGGAGGAGGCGCTTCGTCCTTCGCTCCAGTATGCTATCACCCCCTTCACCCTTCCGACATACTTGGTAGTACAGAAGAAGGTAGAGGTTGTATAGAGGATGCACTCGTAGTGAGGTGCACCATAAGAGGGGATCCAGTCGGGTTCGTCGAAGGGGAAGGCAGTCAGCAGTAGATCTCCTATGACAGGACCTTCCATATTCATTCCATTAGAGAGCAGGCCCCAGAAGATCCAGTTCAAATCTTCGGGTCCTCATCCCTTTTTCACGAGCCTAGGACCGAAGTGTTTCTCTTGTGGAGGTTTTGAGCACGTTCAGAGTCGGTGCCTGACCCGAGCTTAGTACGGTGGTGGTTGGCTGGTTCAGTGCCCGCCTCAGCAGCACCAGTTGTCAGCGAGGCCCTTCCTGCAGCAGTAGGACCCTGCTCCTCCGGGGGAAAACTTTTCAGGAGGAGGCTGAACTCAAGGTTCACCTCAGGGACCTCGACCAGGGCATGGTCGGGGGGGTTGACATCAGAGAGGCAGAGGAGCTGGGCGTGGACAGTTGCACGCAGCAGAGTTGGCGGCTCCAATAGGACTAGAGGTGGTGCGTGGTACGATTTGTTTTTTCAGCACTCTTGTTTCTTCTTTGTTTTATTTGGGAGCTTCTCACTCCATTGTTGTGCCTGGTCTATACCATGCTTTGGGTATAGACATAGATAGACTTTCTGTAACCCTGGTGCTGAGTACACCAGTTGGAGGTCAGACCAGCGTATCTTGTGTTTGCCGGGGATGTGGGCGGACGTTGGGACCACATCGATCTAGTGGGGATCTTCTTTTGCTACAGATGCAGTCATACTATGTCATCCTAGGCATCGACTGACTATTTTCTGTTAGTGCTGTTATCGACTGCTTCCGAAGAAGAGTTGTGTTCTCCGATGAGGATGGGCAGCGTGTAGATTTTGTTGGCGAGAGGATCTATCAGGTGGGAAGCTGGCATGTGAAGCCTCTCCTTTCCTTATTAGGCAGGTTATCAGTGGTTTCAGATTATACAGAGATGATGGATATTCTAGAGGTTTTTGGGGAGTTCCTCGATGTTTTTCCCGAGGAGGTTGTGACTCCCCCCCCCCCCTGACGTGACGTTGAGTTCGGGATAGACTTACAGGCTGGTGCGCATCCAATTTTTATGGCCCCTTATCGAATTTCACCTTCAGAGTTATGGGAGTTACGGATTCAGATTGATTATTTGAGGGATAAGGGTTTTGTTTGACCCAGCGTGTCTCCATGGGGTGCTCCAGTTTCGTTCGTGAAGAAGGCAGATGGTGGTCTCAGGCTATGCATAGAATACCGAAGGTTGAATCAGGTAACAGTCAAGAATCGTTACCCCCTTCCAAGGATATATGATATCATCAACCAGCTGAGGGAAGAAGGTTGGTTTTCTATGATTGATCTACGGTCTGGATATCATCAGCTGAGGGTAAAAGAAAGTGACATCTCGAAGACGGCTTTCAGGTGCAGGTATGGGCACTTCGAGTTTGTAGTGATGTCGTTTGGAGTTACGAATGCACCAGCTCTGTTCATGGGACTTATGAACATTGTCTTCCGAGAGTTTCTGGACTGGTTCGTCATTGTGTTTATCGATGACATCCTGATCTACTCAAGATCAGAGGAGGAGCACATTGAGCATCTCAGGGCAGTCCTGGAAGTCCTTCGACACCACCAGCTTAATGGGAAATTATCAAAGTGTAAGTTCTTGACACAAGAAGTACACTTCTTTGGGAACGTGGTGTCTCAGCATGGAGTGTCAGTGGACCCGTCGAAGGTGGAGGCAGTTGTTTCTTGGGCGGCACCCAATAGCATGGCAGAAGTTCGTAGTTTCCTGGGGTTGGAAAGTTATTATTGGAGGTTCGTTTCGGACTTCTCTCGAGTTTCTACTCCATTGATATCTTTGAATAAGAAGAACCAGGTCTTCCAATGGAGCGAGCAGTGCCAGAAAGCTTTCGACTACCTGAAGGAGAATTTGGCCAGTGCTCCAGTACTCAGATTTCCAGATGAAGGGTTTTTGTATGAGGTGTTTTATGATGATTCTGGACTTGGTTTGGGGTGCATACTGATGCAGAAGAAGGGTGTGATCTGTTATGGGTCTAGGCAGTTGCTCCCTCACGAGCGTAACTATGCCACCCATGACCTAGAGCTTGCAGCAGTAGTGTTAGCACTGAATTTTTGGCGGAAGTACCTCTTTGGGGAGCACTTTGTGGTCTTCTCATATCATAAGAGCTTGCATTATATCTTCTCCCAGCGTGACCTGAACTTACGGCAGCGGAGATGGGTCGAGTTTCTCCAAGACTATGACTTTGATATCTCTTACACTGAAGGTAAGGGAAACATTTTGGCTGATTCCCTGAGCAGGGAGTCACATAAGGAAGTGTTTCGGGAATCCGTTGATGCTTGAAAAGCGATGGGAGAGTTGGCTGCTTTGCACTTGGATGCAAGGGTAGAGGGTGTTAGAGGCTGTTTGTTTGAGATGATGGTGCAGTCCTCCTTGTTGCAGCAGGTGGAAGAGTCTTAGTGGGGAGAATCCGAGGAGGAAGTAATGCGGGATTGTATCGATCAAGGGAATGCTCTAGAAGGATGGTCAGAGGATAGCTGACATCAGATGCTTTTTCATGGAAGGTTGTTTGTTCCGGAGGCGATGTGTGAGGGAGTTCTCCGTGAGTTCCATAGCTCATCCTTGTCGGTAAATCCAGGAGTTCCAAAAATGTATCGAGGCTTGAGGGAACAGTTTTGGTGGCCAGGGGTGAAACGGGCAGTGGCGGAGTTTATGGCTAAGTGCATAGTGTGTCAACAAGTAAAGGATGAACACTGTGTTCCCAGTGGTTTGTTGCATCCTTATATGTACCCAAGTGTAAATGGGATGACATCTCAATGGACTTCGTCACAGGACTACCTAGAGCTCAGGGTGGTTATGATACTATCTGGGTTGTAGTGGATTGACTGACAAAATCAGATCACTTCTTAGCAATTAAGGAGTCGGTCCCGGTGAGTACCGTAACACAGAGGTATGTAGACGAGGTGGTTCATTTGCATGGAATTCTGAAGACTATCGTCTCAGATCGGGAGACTTGGTTTAACTCATGAGTCTAAAAGGGGTTACAATATTCTTTTGGCACCCATCTACGCCTTAGCACTGCTTTCCACCCCCAGACCGATGGGCATACAGAGTGGACTATCCAAACGTTGGAGGACATGCTGCGATCATGCATTCTGGATTTCGGAGGATCATGGGTGCGACACTTTCCATTAGTAGATTTTTCCTACAAAAACAGCTTCCACTCTACTATTGTCGTCGAAATGTTTGATTATTTTTATGGAATACCATGTTGTTCGCCCATTTGATGGGCAGAGGTTGGTGAGACAGGCGCTCTTGGGCCAGATGTAGTATAGAGCACCACAGAGAAAGTCCAGCTTGTGCGTGAGAGGATGAAAGCAGCTCAAGACCGACATAAGTCTTATGTTGATCTTCGGAGGAGGCCCTTGAAGTTAGAGGTGGGAGATCATGTGTTCTTGAAGTTTTCCCCTCGACGGGGGAATCGGAGGTTTGGGAAGGGGAGTAAGCTCTCCCCTAGGTTCATCGGACCATTCGAGGTGCTGAGGCGAGTCGGCGAGGTGGAATATCAGCTGGCTCTACCACCTCAGTTGGAGAAGGTTCATTACATCTTCCACGTCTCTCTGCTTCATCGGTACTTACACAAAGACTCTCACATTATCGCCTGGGGGGAGTTAGATATGGGATATGACATGACCTTCAAGGAACGACCAGTCATAATCGAGGATCGTAAGGAGAAGGTGCTCTGTGGATGAACCATCACCTTGGTTCGTGTGTTGTGGAGGCATGGCGGCCTCAAGGAGAGCACTTGGGAGTGGGAGGGCCAGATGCACGCTCCTTACCCGTAGTTGTTTTGACTTGTGTTTTTCTTTGTTCTTATGAGCTTTTTTTATGTTATACACTATACCTTTGATATATAGAATGCTTGGCTTGTTGGTTGTGAGCCGTTTTGCTTCCTTGTTCTCTGGAAGTGTGTAACGTGTCCGAATATGTAGGGAAAGGGAAAAACTTGATCCTTAATCGAGATACATTAATGCAGATGTGATTGAACCCATGCAGGCGAGTCAGTTCCGCATAAAGTGGATAATATCTCGACATGGGAGAAGGAATTCCCCAAGCCATGTGTTCGGACAGTGTGTTGGTTGTACGCTATTGGGGGCAGTGTAAGTTGAAAAATCCTAATATATGGAAGTGGTAAGACCCAATTCTTAATCGAGACACATTAATGTGGATGCGATTAAACTCGTGCAGGCGAGTCAGTGCCGCCTAAAGCAGATAATATCTCAACATAGGAGAAGGAATTCCTAACACATATGATTTGGGTTGTTGGTTGGGTTCCTGTTATAACGAGAGCCCTACGAGGTATCTTTTTGGGTTCCTTCAGGTTGGTTTTTGAATTCTTGGGGATGTGAATGTTTTAAGAGTTATCTGATTAAATGTCTCGGACCTCTCTGGCCCGTTCCTTTGTCTAAAATAAGGTCATGAAGTGTTCTGGAGGGTAGAATGGACTTTTCCCACACTTTTCAAAATTTTGTAACTACACGCCGTGTAGTGTGAGTACACGTCGTGTACCACCTTGCTGGGTATACCCCGTGTTGAAGTTGTGTCCTTGTCACATGAAATAAATAAGTACACGCCGTGTAGCCCATACTACACGCCATGTATCCCATACTACATGTTGTGTAGTTCCTCCCCGCATACGTGTTACCCTCAAACCGTGTGTTGACCAGTCAACGGCCATGTGCCGTGTTGAAGCTGTGTCCTTGACGCGTGAAATAAATAAGTAAACATCGTGTAGTTCCTCCCCGAGTACGCATTACCCTCAAACCATGTGTTGACCAGTCATCGACCGTGTGCCGCGTTGAATGCCGTGTTGGAAGCCGCATGGTGACCGTGTGAAATGTCCTAGTACACGCTGTGTACTAGGAATTAATTGTCGTTTACTTTAGTTTTTCTCACCTATAAAAGGAGGTATCCTCTCCTCCTTTTCAAATCATTCCTCTCCTCCCCATTCCTTCGAGCAGAGATCCCCTGAGAGGCTCCAAAGCTCCTTTCAGTCCATAACTTATTCGTCCAAGCTCTGCTTTACGATCCGTCAGCGGCCCTGAGATCGTAACGACAAGGTGGAACTTCTGAGCTTGGATCTGTTGCTTTCCCTTTAGCCTTTCCTTCCTAGATTCCACCCGAGGAGGTTTTTTCCAGGTTTTTTTAGAAGCGACGGACGCTGACGGACATCTACTAAAGTTGATCTGGGGGAGCATCGTGATTAGAACCTATTGAGGTAGGGATTTTACCTTCGTCTCTCTAATTTTTTCATCATGTGGGATGGGATTCCTCTTGCTTTCACGAGACATAGTTGAACCAGTTTGTTGAAGATAATAACTGGCTTAAAGAATGGGGATGGGGAAAGTTGTTATGTTTATCATTTTTTATCCTATTGTTATGTTGTGAATTGAATTGGATTATGCCTACTGAAAATCACAGTCGTTGGGGGCCTTTGCTTGTACAATTAAATGTTGCCCTATATTTCTAGACTGTTTTGTGGATGGAAACTTTTTGGAATGTAGGAATCACGTAAAGTTGGCTGATTAAAATCTGGAACCCTTGTGTGATCACCCCGGTTGAAAAAAATGGAATAATGAACATGTGGGTGTTGTCTTGGTTACGTGGTGTGTGAAAGGGGGTGAATAATGGGTTGTTACGAATAAGATGGGCATCAGGGATGTGGTAAATGATATTAAAGGAGTGATGATGCAGCATGAGCATTTTTTTGTGATACGGTTGTGTAGATGTGGTTATAATGGAAGCATGGCTTCCTTAATGGGTTGTGATATTAAAAGTAAGTGGAAAGTTTGTAAATGAATTGTGGGGAACGATAATGAATTTAAACACGGGAACAATCAATTGGGTTTTATTGATGATAAAAAGGTTGGTTTTATGTTGCTTGTATTTTATCTAACTTGACTTGTGGTTGGAAGGGATATTTTTTATGAACGATTGATATGGATAGTTGTGGTTTATTGCCCATTATTTAAGGAACTAATAAACTAATATTTTTGAACATGAAAACCTAAATGGGGTTGTGATTTTTTGTTGTAGGCATGATTCGTAGTCGCAGTGTCAAGGAACGCGCTCAGTTTCTCTGTTTAGAAGCCATAGGTTGGGTTGTGTGTTTGGTATACATATATATATCTGTATCTTTGTGTTTTTTCGCACCCCTCCCAAGTTGAGCACTTAGTGAAAAACACTCCCATTTCATGGGAGAGGGTGTTTTACCCTTAGTTACTAGCTCCTTCCTACTCCTTCCATAGGTTGTGATAGCTTGAGGTGACCTTACACCAAAGACTCTTCGAGTAGGTTTCGATTGGGGTGGTTTTATCCCAAGACTCTTTGGTCTGGTTTACTGTTCCCAAGAATCTTCAAGATGAGCCCCAGGTGTGTACGGGTGGGATTTGTGGTTGTGATGCCCAGGTGTGTGCGGGTGGGATATGTGGTTCTTGAGGAATTGGTTTGTGCGGGCGGGAAGAGTGTGGTAGCGTCAAGACGTTCACCATTAGGAATAGAAGCTAACTAGTGGGAAATGGTGCAGGGTACCCAATATTCTTGTTCTTATATACTACTACCTGTTGTTTCATGTTTTTGGTGAGCATGGCTGGTGAGGTTGGGTGGATAGAATTCCTTGATAGGTTTTGGTTTCTTCTGTTGTTCTCACAGAATATTAGGATGTCTCCCCACCTGTGCACGAGAGCTTTAGGTTTCCCTACTGAGTATACTTGTCTGTTCATCCTACGTTTACTTTTAGTTTTCCAGGAGGACTACTAGGGATGTATGGGACCCTAATAGTCGGGATAGTTGGAGTTTTTGCAGTTTGTTGTACTCTTGTTTCTTTTGGTATTGTACTTTTGAGCTTTCTTGTACTTGTACTTTGTTTCATAATTGTTTAAACATACATGTGGGATTGGTTTGTGTTTATTTTCATTTACATATTCCTTTATCTTGGGGTGTTTGACTCGTCTTATTTCAAAATCGTAAATAATAAAAAGGTTAATGCCTTTCATATTTGTGAAAATTCATACCCTTGGTGCTCGTCACCACTCTGGGGCCTACTGGAGACGTGACTCGGGGGGTCATTATCTCCCTTTCACCATTTCCAGCACAGGAGGGGCATCTTTGGTGGGAGGGGGTCGTGAGAAGTTTCCATTGTAATACAGGACCATCACCAGCCCATATGGATGGGGGAATTTTTAACACAAAATGCCCCTATAAGACCAGAAAATCTTGGTCGAGGAATGTCAAAAGAGGAACGAGAACAACCCCAGCCCTACGAGCTAGGGGCATTTTGACCTCAAATTCCATCCCAATGGAAATTTGTCTTCTCCCATCTAGGGAGAATAATGGATAGAGGGGGTCACATGTTCCATCATGTACCATGACTCACATCCCTCAGAATTTAGGCATACTTCATGGCCATATCAAGTCTCCCTTCGAGTCACTCTTTGCCATGAAACCTAAAGAGTATCATAGAATAGTCAGAGAAGATCCAAAAATGGTCGTAAGAAGATATCCCACCATTAAACACCTGGTACGCCACCCCCAATGCAGTATGAATCAATGAACATCATAAACATCAACTCCACAAACCTCACTGTATATAATACAAATAATAAGGAAATATGATAAGATGGTTCCCTCCCAGAGAACATTCACACTGATCCTGGAGGTGTGCAGACCCGATACCCATGAATTTTCTTAAATTTAGGTCCCCCCATCAGTTAATCTGCCACTACTTCAAATGTGAATATCCAATAAAGAGAACAATAAGAGTATGATATACGACCCTCCTCCTCCTCTCGATGAAGATGATTCACCCATGCTTGAAGATAGATTTGATCGATAGGAGGAAGAAATGAAAGAGATAAGGACAATCAAAGATGAAATGCTCTAAGAATGTCATCATATTGGGTACATTCCCCTGGTAGAGTTTCAACATATGCATTTACCAAATGTGCCTCTACCCCACATGCTTATCTTGGTAAATGAAACAAGGCTGGAATGCTCATTCAAGGCAGCACTAGGACCATCAGTCTTCCTGAACTCAATCCTGGAAAGATATAGAGATTTACCTTCATTAGGGAAGAAACCAAAATAGATTCAATCAACTCCCTAGAGCATTCCCCCAGCTGGGTATCTGCTTTATGTTCCAGCAGTGCTGGCACATCCAATCTTACCCCTTGTTGCACCACTCATGCTCAGGTCCAACAGTACATGGATTAAGGGATCCTAAATAACATAGAGTTATTGAAAACACAAATAGAAGAAATTTCGAGGGCGGCGTGATCCAATACAACTACAATGTAAACCTTACCCTGGCTGGGTGAGTAATATCTAGTATCAACCAAATTTTGGGAATCATGCATTCCCAGTGTTCAATGGATTAGCAGACCTAGAGAAACATCTAATGCACTACACATCTTACTATGATCCCATGATGGGAACCAAAAGGTAACAAGAATTAGTGAAGCTCAAATGCTTCATGAAAACTCTACAAGGCTTGGCCATTGTGTGGTATACCAGTCTACCGGCTAATTCAATAACATGATGGGATGATCTTTAATGCAAGTTCTTATTCCAGTTCAACTTGATGTTGCCAAAAACAACATTCAATGATCTCATAAACTGAAAATAGTAATAAATGAGAGAGTTTCAGACTTAATCCCCATATGGACAGGTCTTACCTACTCCTTAAACTGACCACTCCCCCATGATGATATGTTTTCCATGTGAATCAATAACCTCCGTGATGAGTAGTAAACATCACTTATTCCTGTAAAATATACAAGTGTGTTATGGGGCTTCTCTACCATTACTCAAAGGATAGAAGACTCTTTTCAATGGACTAATATCAAGGCTCAAACATCTCCATCAGTCCCAGTAAAAAGAGTAGGAAGATCTGAAGCAGCTTATGTCATGCTTAAGCCACCCCATGCACTAGCTCTAGCTCTAAGGCCCCCAAAAACCATGTAGGGCCCTATGGATGTCACCATTTTCCCCCACCCCATAAAAAAAGAGTATGTGTGTCAAAAGGAAACAATTTGAGGAATAAGTAAATTAATTTTATTCATTCCAGGATGATCATGTTCATTGCTACTTTGTAGATTCCATGAATTGCAACTTGCAATGACATCTGGAGCTAAAGATGGATGATGAAGTTGGTCTTGATGATCATCCCGATTATTATCCCTTCCACTAGATATTTAGGCACAATATTAAAGAATTATTTTTCTTCACGTACCTCCTAAATAATATGATATATAATAGACAATTCAAGTTGGGACCAATACCACTTGAAGTGGAATATGTTTCCACCACTGACCCGGATGAAGAGAGGGAGGGGTAAAAAGTTCTTCACAAAAAGGAGAAAAAGTTTGATAGTTGGTTGACTCAAGAAATAGTCAACTAAGATCATGTAATACTCTAGGAATATTTTAAGCAACCAAATATACCTCCCACGGTGCCGAATTTAACACATCCTTCATCCTCGGCCCCACAATCCTCCAAAGGTCGACCGTCCAAAAAGTAGTCCAATTAGAAGAGTGAAAAGTAAGTGTAGGGCGATGAACTTTCACCAAAGACAATGTTTCCTTTGACACTCTCATATTTTATTCCAACAGATATGAAGATATGGGAACCACCCCACTATATGGAACAACGGGAGTAACCCCACCATATGGAACCTCGGGGGTAGATGATAAGGCAAGGTCATCACCAAAAGCGGAGTTGATTTTTGGCTCCATCAATGTCATCCACTTGATTGATCCCATATCTGATAATGAATATGGATATCATCCATAATTAACTACATCCAATTGGGGTATTGGAGGAAGAAATCATAGAATTCATGGATATAAATAGAGACAGATCCATGAAATAAAACAAGATTATCGCTCCACCCCTACTCAAACTGTAACTGTTATAGAAACCAGCGGTAGTGCCCTCTATAAAATACAACTAGGATTAGAACATTCTCCTTCTCCCACAAAAATACACCCCAGTCCAATCCTTTTGAAATATCCATCAGATGATTAATAGATGACTAATTTCCCTCGATATGAGAGTAGGCATTCCCAGCCTAATCCACAAAGGATGGAAGATCCTTCATCTCCAACCCCAATGTCTGACCAATCTTCTCCAAATTCTCAATACCCTAAAGAATATTTGAAAGACCACCCCAAGCTATGAATCACTGTCATTTAGATCTGAAATATGACATTTTGAAATATTTAGCTTCAATACCAGCTAAGATGTTGATCCTGGATGTATTGAATCTCTCATTAAATATCTGGGAATCACTCATCGAATATTTGTTGAGTCCCCATGATCTTGAATCCAAAGTATCCACCACTTTTGTTTACCTAATATATACCAATCTTATGGAATTTCAGGCAGTTATCTCCTTCACAGATCAAGATGAAGATGCCACCATGCAAGGATACATCAAACCATTATATGTTTCTGAAAAAATAAATGGTGACGATATCCAAAAATTGTTCATTAAAAATGGCTCTTGGGTTAATCTCCTCCCACTGATGACACCTCGTCGGTTGGAAAGCAATAAGGATAATCTGACACCCTACACCACAAAACTGTTGGGATACAAAAAAAGCGATCAGAAGCCATTGTGCCAAATTATGCTTGAAACCCAATTCGGTGTCCTCATAGCTCACCCTGAATTTATGGTGGTCCAAAATAATATAGCATTCAACGCCCTAATAGGGAGTCCCTAGCTTCATATACACATAGGAATCCCCTCCTCATACAATCAGTGCCAAAAATATATCATTAATGGACAAAGTGGGACACTAGACACTGAGAAGGCTGTATTTGACTTCTCTGAATCATACTATACTGATGAATGGTTCTAGGAACTGAAGGGTAAACAAACCTTAACTAAATAAATTGATTGGTTCACTGCCCTAAACAGTTTGGAAATGGTTCCCACCAATCCTTTCAAGCTTCTTGGGAAAGAATATGTACTAATCATCAATCATATTGAGGGAACAGGTCCAAATTATGACGTGTATTCAGAAGTTCTCATGATTTTAGTTAAGGATTCCAATCATGATAATTTTTAAAGGATCATTGACTTCCGATATAATACATAAGGTTCGGATAAAAATTCCTCGGAATCATTATCAAAACCCTGAGATATTCCTTCCTCACCCACTAACGTAGAATTTAGTATTTTGTAACTCAATAAGATGAGGAAACTCTTTACCCATCACTGGACCATCTCTAGAGAACCCTCCACTGAAGGCCGAGACAGAAGAGGCGACTTCACTTCATGTACACCAAAAGTATGAATCTTCCCTAAATCATGGAGAAATCATCTCAAGAATTGTTTCCTCGTCAATAGAAAAAGAGGATGATGATGAGGATTCAGAGGAGGAAAAAGGAGAGGACATGAGGGTTCCCCTCTAGAATTCAAGGAAGGAATCTCTACCATCATTGATGAAGTCACATAAATCTTCTTGGGAATGTAAGAAGACCCACAACCCACTCTGGTTAGTGTGGCCACACCATCTAAATAGAAAAAGGTATATTCCTCTTTCCTGAAGTAGAATCGAGATTTTTTTTCTTTGATCTATACAAAAAATTCAGACCTCGATCCTGAGGTCTCCCCTCACCACATAGTCCTCTCAAAAGATCACTATGGATACAAGTAAGGTGCCAGAAGGACACACCTGAACTAGGTTTCCAAAATAAAATCTGAAGACAACAAGATCATTAGAGTTAACATTATTCAGGAGTTATAGTATCCCATATTGATAAAAAAAAATATTGTCTCTATAAAAAAGAATAGGAATATCATGGTCTGAATCATTTTCAGGGACATCTATCGGTACTTCTAGAAAGATGATTTTCGAGTACCAATCACAGAATTCTTGATTGATGAAAATATCGGTTATGAGGCTCTCTCTTTCATGGAAGTTTATTCAGGTTATAATATAATAAGGATGTCCCAAGAAGATAAATAATCCATCTCCTTCATATCACCATATGGGGTATTTTTCTATAAGGTAATGTCCTTTGGTTTGAAAAATGTTGATGCCACATTCCATCACACCATGAATTTCTTCATCAAACCCTTCCTATGGAAATTCATTGAATACTATGTAGATGATTTGGTGGTTATGTCAAGATGGTTCTCAGACCAACTATTAGTTCTTGAAACTATTTTTAGTATATTACGAAAACACAGTTTGAAAATGAACCCCCTAGAATATGTATTCAGTGTAACCCCAGGTAAATTCCATGGTTTCATTGTATGCCACCATGGCATTGAAGTTGACCTTGAGAAGTCAAAAGGTATCTTTGGCATGTCACATCCTCGAAACCTCACTAAGTTCAGGGGAATCCATGAAAAAATGGATTAAATTTGGACTTTATATCCAACCCCACAAGAAAATT
Organism: Viscum album; assembly: GCA_963277665.1. NCBI lineage: Eukaryota > Viridiplantae > Streptophyta > Magnoliopsida > Santalales > Viscaceae > Viscum > Viscum album. The sequence goes on from OY728125.1 coordinate 499,839,775, forward strand.
TCTTCCCTTCAGTAGGTTAAAGAAAAAAGGGGTAGAATATCAATTGACTGATGACTATCAGGAAGCATTCGACAATATTAGTAAATTTCTCTGAATTCAACCGGTGTTAATGTCGCATGTTGAAAGATGACCATTCACTCTATACATAACCACCTTGAAGCAATCCCTAGGCGCTTTCCTCGCATAGAATAATGACATCGGTTGCGAAAATAGTCTCTATTATCTCAACTGAACCATGATTGATCCTAAGACACAATATGAAAATATTGAGAAGAGATGTCTGGCCTTAATCTATGTGGTTAAAAAAGAAAATGCATTATTTGCAATACCGCGAGGTCCACTTGGTATCTCGTAGAAGCCTACTCAATTATATTCTCAACCTTCTAATGTTGACTAGATGAATGTCATGGTGGGCAATCATCCTTCAAAAGTTCAATATATGATTCATATCCCAAAAGGTTGTCAAAGGTAAAATAGTAGAATCCATCTTTGAAGAACACCCCTTAATATAATTGACTGCATTGGATGTCGAATTACATAATGAAGAGGTGTTCTCTATTCAAGAGGATCCCCAAATTTGGGAAATTCACTTCGATGGTGCCTCTAGAAGCCTGACAGAAAAAACAATAGAAGAACCCAGACTCAAAAAAGTGGGGTTGGGAGTCATACATGTATCCCCAAAAAAAGAAAATCCTACCTTATTCCTTCCTACTATCATACGGGTTCACAAATAATGAAGAAGAATTATAGACCCTTATCGTAGGCTTGGAACTAGAACTCCAAGTGTATGCTGGACACATAATGATAAAAGGAAATTCAGAACTAGTTATCAAGAAACTCAATGTTGACTATGTTATCAAGAAAGAGAAGATGATACCTTTGATGTACCATGTTAGATAATTGATGGAATAATTCCCATCAGAGAAAACATTTACTTATGTCCCCCAGTCACAAAATGTGCAAGCTGATGCATTGGAAAATGCTGCCACAACTCTAGCCAACCCAGATCAGAATGAAACAGTTATCAGTATTTCCCACCACCAGATGGTTTTACCATATGATCAGGACAAGATGGATAAAATAAATTAAATCATCCCCATCTCCAAGTCATACAGTTACACTGCTAGTAGGATGGCCCCCATTGTGGACTATATTCAAAAGGTAGAACTCCCACCAAATAGGGCTAGAAGAGAACAAAACCAATAAAGAGAATTAATTTTCATGCTGTTAAATGGTATATATAAATGAAAGGTTCTCTATAAGCGAGGCCTTGATGGATTCCTTCTCGGTTGTGTTTATGGAGAGGATACCACAACATTCACGAAATAAGTGCATTCCAGAACATGGGGGGAACACCAATAAGCTTCCAAACTCTCTCATCAAATTCAATGGATTGGATACTATTGGCCCACCATGATGCTGGATTATGTTGATTTCACTAAAAAGAGTCAATTCATTCCAAGTACATTCCAATTTCATCCATCAATCCCCAGAGATGATTCACATAGATATGTATTCCTAGCCATTCTCTATATGGGGATGGATGCCGTGGGACTATATCCTCCTCCCATAGCCAGACAATTCAAGTTTATTCTCATAGTAACAGACTTTTTTTCCAAATGGGATGAAGTTGTACCCCTTAAAAATGTCATAGAAAAAAGAATTTTTATCTATGTGAAATCCAATATCATCACCACATTTTGTGTCCCTTACACAATACTGATGGAAAACGACACCGATTTCTACTCTATTGAATTGAACAAACTATAGCATGAGTATATAACATCAAATCCAACCATTCATATTGCAACCATACAACTGCCAACAGACTTATAGAGGATTTCAATAATACCACATCCAACATACTCTAAATGTTGGTAGATAAGGATAAGAAATTGTGCTCAGATAAGCTCCTCCATGCTCTTTTGTCTTACCAGACCACAACCCGCACCACCACTCAATCAACCTCACACTCGTTTGTATACGGGATGGAGGCGGTTCTTCTCATTTAAATTCAACTATCTTCACTATGTGTCACTATCGTTTATCAACTATCTACATATGCGTTATTCCAAAAAAAATTGATGAGCTAGAGGGGTTGTATGTGAAAAGATTTCACACATTTCACTATTTAGATGTTTAGCAAAATCAGATTGCATGATCCTTCAATAAGAAGGTCCGCCTCTAATATTTACTTGAAGGAGAAATGGTGTTGGTCCTCAGATCCCTGATGATACTCAAGAAGAAGACTAAAATGTTGGATCCAAAAGGGGAAGGACCATATGTTATACACAAAGTGTACTATAATGGATCATATTCCTTAATTTCAATGGATGGACATCTCAACACAGCTCCCACCAATGCAAGGTTCCTGAATAAATATTTCATGTTTCCAAAAACACTACAAGGTGTCATTTCCACATGAAGTTAAATTTTATGGATGATTTCCTAATCGCATGCCAACAAACTTCATGATGAATCCATCCATGCTGCATGATGTTAAGCATTTTAGCATCCTTGTTATAGTCGCAAGATGTTAAACTGCATAGTGACATATTTGTCCATGTTGTACGATGTTAAACTATGTAGAATATTCATCCTTGCCTTATGATGTTAAACTTCATGGTGATCATTGTTTCTGGAATAATGACTTGTTTCTCATAAATTAGATATGTGTGAGGGAAAGGAAAAAATTCCCCCACTTTCTGTGTATAGGCCAGACCGACACAGAGAGTGTATCTTCGAACTACTTATAGATTCATTATCATTCATCAATGGGATACATAATGATGTATGGATTCCACATCCTGGTCTAGCCCCCTATAAAAATCAACAATTCCCCTCTTTCTTTGTAGAGGATAGACTTGCATAGGGAAATTCATGAGTCTTAACCGCATAACGTTAAACTGTATAGCCCCAAAAATGTTCTCATACGAGGGTATATTGACTCTGAAATCATTCAACTACCATTTAATTCTACAAACTATGTATGGATTTATTCCATCTACCATATGATATATAGTGATACCCAGATTCTTCATCTTAGTCCAACCACCATCAAGAAAAACGACCCCCATTTATGTGCACATGCGAGACTGGTATAGGGAACATATTATCTTAGAACTAAGTATGGCTTGATTGGCATGCTTTAATGGGATAAGTAGAGATTCCTTGATCCAAGATCTTGGTCCAACAACCACCTAGAAACAAAATGATTCTATTGAAATCCCAACTTTGTATACATTACAAGAGGATACCTTGGATATTTCTTATTTCCCACACCATGTATAGGTCACCTGAGCTTTAGGATTGGTGGTAAAGGTTTCCCCTCAGATGAATAGATGATACATGTAAGATATAGGCCCATCAAAAAATGATTAAAAGTGTCCCCTTCATGTGTATGAGCCACACCTATATAGGGAGGCAGCTATAAAGAAATGCATGGCTTTATTCCTACCCCTATGGGATACGTCGTGGTGCCTGGATCTTCCATCCCAATCCATCTTCCATCGAACAAAGAAAAATGTAAAATTACCCCTCTCTGTTCATGGGTATTACCAGCATAGGTAAATTCTAGAACAGCATGTGGTTTGATTCCTACTCCCACAGGATATGTATTGACGCCTAGATTCTTCATCCTAGTCCAGCCGCCTCCCAAAAAAATTCCTCCATTCCCTATGAAAAGGTCAGACCTATGTCGGTTTTTTCTTCATTAGAGACACATATTGGTTCATTAATGGCCCTATGGGACATGTATGAAGAACCTGGATCTTCAAACATAGGCCTGGATAAAACAAAGTATTGATGGAAAATACCTTTTCCTTCATCATAACCCCCATGTGCGGAAACGTGGTCCCCTTCCATCCCTTATTTCTCACATTGAGTACTGCTCACATGATCCAAGGAGTCTCAATAGAGGATTCCCCCCAGGAATACCCACTCACTACTAGCCAAATTCCTAACTACAAGATTTAAAATTGTAGGGTATCCCAAGAACTATGTGTTTCTTGATTCCTGCTCTTGTAGGATATGCAATGACGCCAGAATTGTTTATCCGGATACAACAACTGGCTAAAAAACTAAAAACAATTCCCTCTTCTTAGTGTATGGATCAGACATATACATATAATTTTCTTCAATAACTATGCACATCTCGATTTCCATCTGCCAATGGGATACATAGAAATTCCTAGATCCTATATCATAGTCTAGCCACCACCTGGTAACAAAATTCCTCTATTTTACTCTCAATTGCCTATTAATTACAAGAGGAGACCCTGTAATTTTCTTGTTTCTCTCACTGATCATAGCACAAGTGAGCTTAAGAATGGTGGTAAAGGTTTCCTCCTAGACGAAAAAAGGATACAGGTACACTAAATTCCCATAAAAATGGTTAAATGTGCCCCCCTCTCTCTGTATGAGCTAGACATATATAGAGAGGCATCTCTAAAACTATGTGTGTCTTGATTCTTTCCCCTAGGGGATATAAGTGATGCTCGGATATTCCATCCTGGTCCAGCTGCTATCAAACAAAGAAAATGTAAAATTCCCCCTCTATGTCCATGGGTCCGACCATTATAGGGAACTTCTCAAACTACATATGGCTTGATTCCTTCTCCCATAGGATAGGTAGTGACACCCAGATTCTTAATCTCGATCTAGCTACAACCCAAAAAAATCCTCCTTTCCCTGTGCAAAGGTCAATCCTATGCAGGGAGTTTCTTCATAAGATCCACATATGGGTTCATTCCTACCCCTATGGAATATTTTAGAAGCACCTAGATCTTCCAACATAGGCTTGGATATAGAAAATTATTGAAGGAAAATCCATTGCCTTCTTCATGAACCCCCTATGCGGCAGAGTAATCCCTTTCTGGCCCTTGTTTCTCACACTGAGTACTGCTCATCTGGGCTTTGGAGTCTCAGCAAAGGACTCCTTGCATGCACACCAAATCGCTACTGTACAAAGTCCTTATTGTAAGATGTAAAACTATATGGTACCCCATGAACTATGTGTGTCTTGATTCCTGCTCTCATGGGATACATAGTGACACCTAGATTCATTGCCTTGGTCCATGTGACACCTAAAAAACAAAAAAAATGCCTTCTTCCCATCATATGCAGGGAATTTCCTTCAAGAACTTTTCATGGCTTGATTCCTACCCTCACAGAGTACATAGAGACGCATTGACCATAAGTCATATTCCAATCACCACATGATAAAAATTCCCCCCTCTATGTGCATAGTTCAGACTGGGATATGGAGTTTTCAAGAACTACATATGGATTAATTCCTACCCTCATAGGATATGAAGCAATGCATGAACCCTTCATCCTGGTCCAACCTCCATTAAATAAAAAAACAAAATGGTCTTTTTCTATGAATGGGTCAGACCGGCATTGGGACCATTTTCTTCAGAACTACATGGACATTGATTCCCAACTGACTGGGATATATAGGAAACCTCCATGATGTTCATGCTCCACACTTCACTCACCTCATCATTTTCACTTCGGTTCACTTTATTCCTTACTATATGATGTTTAACTATATAGGATACTAGAATTACATGTGGCTTGATTCCTATCCACACATAGTGATACTTGGGCCTTCCTAGGTCCAGCCATCATGAAACAAATCCCCACTACAAATAAGTTTTAATTTCACTTGGAAACTCTTGAGTCTTCACCGCATGACATTAAACAACATGGAAAAAGAAGTCCTAACCACATGAAATTAAACTATAAGGTATCAAAACAGCTGTGTATGGCCAGATTTGTAGTATAATGAGATGCGTAGTGACACTCGAGATAAAAATCCTGCTTCCAACCATGCATAACAAAACAAAGGGAAAAATTCCCCTAACTTTCTACATGTGAAATGAAAATAGATGTAGGGGGTTTCAAATATAGAATATTACATCCAGAAAGTATCAAAAGTACATGCTTCCCTTTATATAAAAATAGGATCTATGTAGAGGGTCTTGTACCACAGAACTAATCATAGTTTGGATATTTATCACATACCCAGACATCCCCTTTTCACCCAAAAAACTCTATGCCCCGGAAAATATTAGATCACTATAATCAACATGGCTATCATAAATAAATGATCAGTTCCTTGAGGACACCTTTGTTTGACTACAAACACAATACCCCAATAGCTCTCCATATGTTTCCAACAAAAATGGCTTGTCGACCAACATAAAATTCATCCCCGGGAGAGGTTGTTCCTACTTCTGTACACCCATTGGCTTCTAAGCCTCACATCATCCCTCCTGACTCGAGGGATCTTGGAATCATGGTTTACACCTTCTTTCCCACATCATGTCTGGGGAATACCAGGAATATATTGGCATTATTTTCTCATATTTATGCATAATCCATTTTATATTTCATCCCTAAAACTTGACGATTAAACTGTGTTATCAAAATCATTTCTGCATGACTTAAAAACAACATAGACCTACAATAGCTATCTCATTCACATCGAGTCACCCACATCCTCCCCACTTGACACTAAAATTTGTGGCCCAACAATGCTCTTCCCTTAGATCCTTCTGTCCCTAAGTGGTTGAGTGAAACCATTTCCACTCCTTGTTTCTCACACTGATCATAGCTCATGTGGGCTTTGGAATTTCGGTAGTGGACTCCCCACAGAGCTAGGGAGAATCAATCTACAATGACTGGCCTTACTGGCATTAATTTGAAAGGAATATTTGTATTTTCCCCTCCATATTGGGAATCCTTAATTCCTAACCATATGAAATTAAACTGCAATGTGCCCAAACATATCAAAAATGACCCTCCTCGTGCCTATGAATCGAACCTATGTAGGGCGTCCAATCTCTTGGTGCTAGGATCTCCAAACCTGGGCCTAGCCCCACCGATTAAATCAAAATTTATCACACTACATACAAGTCAAATCTATATAGGGGATTTCCCAAATCTATGGGTAAATCATAGCCCAAATGATTTTAATGTATCCAGGCACACTCCCTCCATGTGTGAAACTCCATGCTCTACGTGATATGGAATCTTCATAATCATCCATGGACATCGGAAATGTATATCCAGTGTCCTAAGAACGCCTTTTTTTGACTAATCACACAATGCCCCAAAGGTTTTGCATATGTTTCCCGCATTAATGGTCAGTCAACCAAGAGAAAATTCAACCATAGGAGAGGCTTTTCCTACTTCCATACGCCTAACAACTTCCAAGCCCCATGTTATTATTAGAGATCTATGAAACCTCGAAACCATGGTTTAAATTTCTTTCCTACTCATGCCCTAGGCATGTCAGAGAATCCAAGTCCCATTCTCCTCTAGATACTTGGGGCCTCTATTTCAACATCCTAATCATATGACATTTAAATTTCATGATACTCAATACCTGATATTCCCCCATATGCCAGGTCACATCCAAGGGTATTTTTCCTCAAGACCCTATACAAGAAGAAAATATGAATCGGTAATTTTGAAACTTTCCCCACCTCATTGGTCATTTTGTATCCAAAACAAAAATGTTCCATCTATATACATAAATCAGATCCTTATAGGAATGAGCATTAAAATAACTACATACATCTTGATTCTTATCATCACAGGATAGGTAGTGAAATCCAAATCTCATATGTCTGATCCATCCATGAAATAGAAGTGTCCCCTCCCTACCTATGCAAGTTTCAGACCTACATATAAAAACTGCTCATATAGATAGGATAAATGTTCCTCCACATATTCCAGGTATTCCTGATAAATTACAACCTGAAATGTCCCCTTTTTATGATCAGGATCTCCTCTCCATGCACCATACTCTGTGTCCCAAAAGTCTTGAATCCCCATAACCATCCCTTTCTTTCAAAAATGGATGACTAGTGTCTTGCAGACACCATTGTTTGACTATGGACACAATTCCCCAGCAGCTGTGCATATGCATCCCACAATATGTTTTCCACAAAAACAGAATGTCAACCAAATGAAAAAATTTCCTCATGAGAGGTCATTCCAATATCTGTATGTCTCTATGACATTTACATCTCACATCACTCCCTAGTTTTGGAAACCCCCCAGATTATAGATTGCATTTTTCCCCCCTCATGCCTAAAGGTGATAGAACATCAATGGCCGAACTGTCATGGAAAAAGACTTGGTTGTACGATGTTAAACTACACCATGCACTTGACCTCCTTTTCATAAGTAAAATTCATGTGGGAGTGGTTTCTAAACCAATACCAATATAAATTCCTCCATACTTTCAGACATTGTCCCCTTAACAAGCTACCCACTATGGCCCTTAGCAACAAAACAAATAAAAATTATATGAAAAATTACTGTCCATCAAAAATATATGGCAAGTGTCTTGCGGACACCTTCATTTGACTAGGCACACAATGCCCCTGCATCTCTACATATGTTTCCCACAACAATGTCATAACATCCAAGGAAACATTTGTCTTCAAGAGAGGTCTATCCAACTTATGTACACCCCATGGCTTCCATAACCAATATCATGTCCCATATCCTTAAATAACAAGTCTAGTTAATGAAAAAAATCCTTCCTCTGCGTCTTAAAGTTATTGAGACATTCTCAGTTAATGATTCCTAAATTGGGGCTCCTTCCCTAAAAGTCACAGTAAAAATTGTTCCACCTAAAAAACCAGTAATGATATTCTGGTTTTAAAGACTCTAAACTACCGATGAAAATGGAATAACAGTCGCTGGTGTGAAAATCCATAACGGCCACCTAAGACAAAATTTGAGTACCAGCTCACTAAACCTATAATACATATGGTTTAGAAAAAACATCAAGCAATCAAAAAAATCATCACGAGATGCAAAGCTTGTTAAGTCAAAAAAACACAAAGGGTGGACGAATAAAAAGTTAAGTTATACCCGCTAAGCCCGCATCATAACTGTCTTATGAAACAATTAAGATGATAATAAAAAAGGAACAAAGTTTGTAGGGTTTTCCATGTGAACCTAGAAATAGTCAAACTATTCTCGTTGATCCCCTCATTTCAGGAAACAATTAGGGAATTATTTGATTATTTACTTATCTCGTATTACGATTCAATTCAATATATGGTTGAAATTATGGTTTAAAATTAAGTTCATCAAAATGATTAATTTTGCAGGAAATGGTAAATGAGGAATACCAGAAAGAAAAATGTTTCCATTTTATCAAAATAATTGAGTGTGGGGGTGGGGGTCATCCAAAATCTGAAGCCTATCCCTAATGTCAAACCAAAGGTGGTGTAGGGCAGTCCAATGAATTACAATAATGTCTGACATGCTCTTTCCTACAAGTCGATAACTGCAAGAAAAGGGTTGTCAAGGGCCTATTCCAAATCATCCCTCTATTCAGCTTCAGCTTCAACCATTGGGCATACTCACTTCATAATAGTCTAGAGGTATTTCCATTTTTTTTATGGCCTTATAATTATCACTTGATGATGAATGTTTCCCTTTTAGATTGGCTATGCGAGCCTCACAGTCGCACGGTTCTTTCATCTAGACAATCACCTGGTCATGAGAAATAGCATTCATAGCCTCCAGATGAGGATACTCATCATTAATTTCTCAGAAAGTCTGATATCAGTGGTGAAAAACATTGAACTGAGCAATGTTGCCTTCGCAAGAATCAAATTCCTCTAGAGCTATAACAATTTGGGGCCCAAAGAGATGTAGGTATCAGTAATCAAAGTCACATAAACCATGATCAACAAATAATCATTAAAAGTTTTCCTACTCATTGGAAAATCCTTTAAATGCAGTTTCTATATAAAGATTACAAATTTTATGAGATCCCATTTTCGCACAACTCGATGGCTCCTAATGGCATCATAATCATGGTTCTCTGCCACCGCAACAGGTATGTAATTTGGAACCATCATTCCAATAGACAAAAGAACCCTGATTTGGGTCATCCAAGAAGGGGTGATTTCTCTCCCAATATATGGTTTATCCTCTGATACTAAATGAGGGGGGCTAGATGTAAATTTAGAATCACTTGTTGAAGTTCCACTCGGACCAGCTTCGGGTGGACCACAAACCATTTTAGCCTATGATATGGGATTAAGGTTACTCTCCACAGAGATGGGTTGTGTGGGTGAAGCCCCTCAAAAATGCATGTGGTGGTGGGTATAATGCCTTATCACCAGAGAGAGGGGAATATATGGCATAACTGGCATAGTTTGGACAAGATCGAAAATAGCCAACTGTCTCTGAACCCATCAAACTGGCCTTTACATCACCCTATCAGGGTAGCAAACTACCCTCAATTAGTTGTACTCTAATGAACGGTAAGTTGAGGCTATTTTGAGAGGAATGATAACTTCCACATTAGCATCCTCTCACGTCATGGGCAACCATAATTAGAGAAGAATAATGGGATGAGACTCCCTCTTAACTAGAGTAGCAAGGAGAGGTGTGACCTATTGAAGGCATCCAAATTACCAAGAAAACCTATAAGAGATGTAGGGTTCCTAGATAGTTACCCTATCTATGTGAGTAGTTAAAACTGTATCTCGGAGTGAAAATATATAAGTACACTCTTCTGAAGTGCCCATTCGATTATCCATCACAGATCTGTGGGGTGAACATAAGGTGAGAATGAAAAATGAGAAATGTCACTTAACAGTTTGATTGCATCATCAACACTCAATTATTGGGGATGAATGGTGGAAATGTTGAGAAGGGATGGCCAAATGTCCGAATGAGGAACTCTCATAGTATTCCAATACTTATAGTTGGAGAAATTCTCTGTTATCCAGCCATACAAAAAATAACTCGATACAATCTTCAAATGAAATAAGAGAATGAGCATGGAGGGGCTAATTGAGTAATCCCACTACCATGACCAATAAATTCTTTGTTAGCAGAGATACATGTTCGAAATTCCCCTTGGAATTGGTCTCTATAAGAAACTCCTCATACATGTTGCCTAGAAAGGGACGCCCTCCGAGTTTATGGATGTACCATAAACTAATCCCCACCTCCCCGGGCAATAGGTGGAAGGTTTTAGTTCTTGAACACCAATGGATATGTAGTTCGGGCAACATCTCACCAGGTGCATAGATTGTAAATTGGGAAACCTATGATTCCTGATATAAGTTTACTAATTCCAACTGGCAAGGGGACTACAAACCAATCTAATGCACCCAGAATGCCCATACCCACTCATCATAGATGTATCCTCTAGATCGCAAGTCCAATTTGGTGCTACACCCACCATTGAGCTTCTCTCGAGAAAGATTGAAAATGGACATGTACTTCTGGATGACCGACCTCAAAGATGTGTTACGATGATAACAATTACTCTACATCCACGCAGATCCTTTTAGTGTGAACACATTTTCTTGAGTAAAAAGAATTTATGAGTTCTCCCATTGATGAAATATTGGCCCGATCATGCCCACAGGATTCCCGGAGAAAAATAATAGGATTAATGTGATTGGCTAATGGTAGTGGAACGTCATCTAGGAGGCTGAAACTGTAAATCAGATACTTAAAAGATAGAAAATATGCCACCAGCTCTGGAAAAAGAATGTATCTAGGATATAGGGAAAAATTTTGTCTTTAGAATTCTCAACCATATATGTCCTCCTCCTTGTCGATTCTATTGAGACGAGAGAAAGATCTATCTCATCCTCCATTCAAAAAATTGTGCAAAAGGGTCATTCCAGCAAAATGCTTGGGAAAAAGATAGAAATTTGAGAAAGGACAGTAAGAAGTCTGCAAAACAAATCTCTTTGTACTGAACACTGGGAATATCTCATGGAATAAATTACCCATGAACCAATGATTTGAATAATGCTCCGCAAGACGTTGGCCTACGAAGTGATGTTCAGCAAACTGAATAGTTCTTGGACTAGTTGAACTGTGTACCAAGACTTGTAATGGGGTCATCTGAAGTGAAGAAATAAACATTTAAGTTCGATTTTGAAATTTAAAGTTTAATTTTCCCAATTGAGTTTTAGTCTACGGAGTAGGAAAACCACATAGTGTATTACTATGTTTCAGTTCAAACTTACTTTTTATGTTTCATGGTTTGGTTCACAGATTCAAAAGTCGGTTTGCAGATGAGAATGACCTTATAGAATTCGCCATTTACAGAATGTGAAGCATGGTTCATGGGTGATGTATTCCATGAAGGATCTGGTTCGTGGAAGTAAGGAAATCCTAGAGCACTTTACATAGAACTTTTCACCGAGAATTCCAGTAAATAAAAAAATACTTGGGCCCCCTATATATAGTCATTGTCCCCCAATGGTTTCACTTTTCTAACATAGAACATTTCAGTTTAGGATCACTTTATTCTTCGGAATAGCTGCCTCTTCATCCGGATCAAGACCTATTTTGATGGGGGGATTTACAGGGTAATAAAATCTCTACAAAGGGATGAAAAATACTCCCACAAATTAGATGAAGGAATTAGATGTGGGTTCGATTGAAAATTTGAAGATGAATATTAAATATATCGAATTTGGAAAAGGGCCAAAGTGGTATGTTTATTGATTTCCGGGAATGGTACGCGGACAGTATTGCTCACAAACAGAACAGATTGGGGAAAACCCTGCGAAATGATAGCCTGTGAATCATTGGCCATCAAACTAGGTTTATAGTGGAGTAAATGAAGAATATAACTATGATCCCAAGAACCACAGCATTGGTGGAATGGATGCGAGGAAATTAAAAACACAAACCGCGGCCCCGCGAATAGTGCAATTGGTGAAAACGTGATAGAGTGGTATGCCCCCACACACAGTTTCCAAAAACATGATTTGCGGATGAGGTGAGGTCGACACCGTCTTTTGAACTATGTCATTTGCGGAATTGATTTGGTGATTTCTGTTTCTATGAACTGTAGCCCGGCGAACCTCATCCCCTAAAACCTCGGTTGACTGAGTCATGCATGGGCTTGGAAATTTCTTCATGGGATTCCGCAAATGGTGTCGTGTGACCCAAAGATACAGCTTCCCAGCACTCTACAAAAGGGACCGGAAGGGAAACTATTAGGAGTATTTTTTTAGAGAACATGGAGTTCACATACGGAATACTTCGAAGATAAATGATTGACAAAGTACAGAACCGCCAATGGTTTTTAGTATGTATAAATTTTTCATTGGTGAGACAACTTAGGAATACAAAAATAATATGATGGTAGCCCCATATATTTAAAAATTCCAAGACAATTTTCAAAGAATTAAAATGAATTTCCAAAGTTTCAAAGGCCTGCGTGGCAGACCTCTGTGGTTGTATACTTTTTGAACCCCTACGCAGCAGAACTGCATAGATTGACTGTGTGGCAGACCTCTGCCGAAAAATTGACTTCAACCAGCCCCCTTCGTAGCATATAGATAGGATCTTTGGGCTCCTCAATTAACAACTAAAAATGTTCAAAGACTTCCTAAATATCCAATTGTGTAGATCTTTCACCCAGATCCCACTAATTGTCTTAGCTACCTCTCTTAAAACATGATAGAAGTTATAATTAGATAGGATAAGCAATTTTTGAAAGTCTTTCAGAATTTGAAGCTTACATAGGTTTGGTTACCCTATGTGAAGCATTATTTAGTCATCATAAAGGCCTATGTGGCACACCTGCATAGTATAGCTACGCGGCGCACCTACTTGGGGTACCTACATGGCACACCTACGTGGTTTAACTACATGGTAGAGTTGTGTATAATTCCTACATATCAACTTAAGTAACCTATTTAAGACCAATCATGGAATTTTATCTCCTGCATTCGTCCCCTTATCTGAAAGAGACTAAGTTGAAGCCTCCACAAAAACCTCCGGACTCATCAAACCTTTGGGAAAGACACATTTGTGTGTATCCTATTTGGGTTTGTATATCTATAGTCAATGGTTTCCTGCATTTTATTCACAATGGTGTAAAAATTCATGGAGTGTCTGTGGGTTTTTATATCCGTAGTCTCATGGGACTTTCTCCAATGAACATTGTTGAGAAGTTCCCAATTTGATGGATTAGGGTTTGGGTTCTCTCCTTCCTTTTTCATCTCTAAGACTTGGATCCTCTAGTCTCTAGTAGGGAAGGTACAGTTCACACCTGCTTTTCCTTGAAAGAAAAGGATAATTCTCCCTACCCTACTGATATCCACTAGGGCATCCATCATGGTATAATCCCCTAACCATTAAAGTAGGAGGTTGCAATCTTGCTCCTCTATACATTCTTTACCTTCACTCCTTCCTCACATTGGATCATTTTCCAATGTAAAGTGAATAGAGGGAAGGATCATCGCCTCATCCTCTTCCACAATCACCGCCTCACCCTCTTCCACAGTCACCGCCCTAGGCATGCCCTCTTCCACCAGCGAAGGAGGAAAAATGTGGGTGCCTTTGTTGAATATTTGACATCCTCGTGTTTCTCACACCGAGCATGACTCACGTGGGCATAGAGATTCTTCATGATCCCTAAATTTTCATAAACACCAGTAATATTCTTGAACTAAGAGAACTATGATTCTTGTTCAAATCTGTATACGTAGGATGCCTGCTTGAAGGCCAGATCTCAAAAGGGTTCCCTTCAAAAAGGGTTTACTCAATCATGTCCCCTCCAATGGATAACACTCATCCATAAGACCCAACATGATGAATGAACTATGAGAAATCCGATTCCCATCATAATTGCAATATATATGATGCCTTCTCCGGGATCGAGCTAATGGGATATCCTCTTCAGGAATCCAATCATAATTCCCTTAATCTGGACATCCTCTTTAAGAATAAGCCCCATATTAAACCCCCCAAATCACCAAGGTATCCTTTTTTTAAAGTAATCCCAAACTCATTTCTCTAAAAGGACTATACTCTCCTATGAGACTTATCAAACTATGTGGGCGTCGATTCCCATCCACATGGGATACATATGAAGTCTCCTTGAGGTTCATACCCAACAATACAAATCCACCCTATTCTTCTAGGTTCATATTCCCAACAGGGTCTAATATTACTAGGAAACCCATATCCTTTCCATGTTCCTTGAGCGGCTTTGGCATAAGTATCACACCAGACATTGAATAATCACCTTTTTCTTAGATTTCCTAACCACATGACATTAAATGGTATGGCTAGGTCCTTATCACATGACCTTAAAAGTAATGATTTGTCACATTAAGAGGCACTGAACTACAAGGGTTTTGATTCCTTTCACAAGGATATGTAGAAAGCCCATTTTATGTGTACGATCCCAAAATAAAAACAAATATTCATCTCCTTGGATGACAATAAATTCCAAAGTGCCCCACTATGAGGTTTGAAAACCATTATCATCATAATGATGATTAAAAGAATCTCTAAATAGTATATGAGAGGATACCATAGATGGAGAACCTCAAATACATATGGATATCTCCATTAATGAAGAACCTCGAATACATGTGGATGATTCTAAATTTCTCACATGTTAATAAGTGATTGAAAATTAAAAGGGAAACCTATGTTATAATTAGTGAATTAATAAGGATTCATGGAAATATCCTAAATTTATAAATAGAGTCTTGGAGTAGAAAATAATTCCCCCAAAAAATGTGTTATGAATCTGACCTCTCATCCTCTCAACCAATGCATGTTGTTAAGTATCATTATGTTTAACCTTAAAAAATTTCTGCCGTTGTAAATTAGGTCAATTTTGGATAATGAACTATTGGATGTTTCCAATTCCATGAATAAATCCAATGGAAACCACCAGGAAGGTGTGATTCTTAAACTAGAAGACGTGTTTCAAGGAACTAAGAAACAAAAATAGTAAACCCAACGTGAATCCTTAACAAATTTAATAATGTTACCCACATGTTAGGCCCTTATCAATTGACAAAGGAAGGCCCGAAAAAGGAATCAATCATGGATGTATCTATCTAAAATATTATTCATTAATTGAGTTTATTGTTGTTCACAGTTTTTTCTCAGAACTCCCTTTCTCCATAATGTATTTCTTCAAGACGACACCTATGAGTTTCCCAGCCACTGCTCATTTTGGATCCTCATCCAGAGGAAGGACACCATCACGCACTCAGAATCTTCAATGATGGGACTCTAATGTACTGGTAAGGGGGTACTGTCAGCATGGTATTATTCAAACCTGTGAGGTTTCCCGATAGGCTCTCTAGGTTAATAACAACCCTCGATCATCTAGTCAGTGATGACCAATTGTCAAGAAGCTATGGTGTCATCCACTATCTTATACTGTTTTGGGTCCTTATCCCTGGAATGCAACAACTAGTCCCTCTTTTACTATAGGGAGGTAGTTCAAGAGGTCACCCATGGCCGCAATTCAACGATATAGGGGTCCTTCCTGAGGACTCCAACCAATAATCACCGCTAGTAGAATCTCGCAGCAGTAAACCCCCAATATGATGGGGGCGTTTCCTCTGGATGTGCGTTACAGGTCCCTCAGACCCAAGAATGCAAGAAGTGCCTTCAAGAAAAATTTATGATCAACAGGGAGTAGGTTCTAACATTTTCCCCATCCGGAGAAGTCCATCAACCTAACTTGATGGAAAACAACGAGCGTGCACATACACCAGTCCTTCCTAATTTCGCTGCCCAGTAGACTCTTCTTATAGAGAGCCACCAATCCTATCAGGAAAATTTGGTGGAGTTCCATGAATAGGCACAAATAGTAGTTTACAAATTATCAGCCAGTCAGAAGGCTCATTTGATTGCATTTATGGATGTATGCCAATCAAATGTGGTGGAAACTGGTAAAAAGGAACATACACCTGCTTACACTCACCAATTCTACCAGTAGTCTCATCTAATAGTATTGAAAGAAGATCATCAACCATGCTTTATGGGAAATATCCAGTATGTACATACACCTACCATAATTCATCATGTCTTCTAACAGTCTCATTTGGCAGCTCCCAGAGATGTCATTCGGAAAGGTCCGATGAGAAATTTGGGGTAGACTCAACTCTATGCCCCCATACATGAGTACTGTCATTACCCATTGACTAGAAAATGGGGAAAGGAGAAGGTACATACACCTAATCCCTATAAATAATGGACGTATATTCCAGTTCTGTCTGCTGAAGTCACCAAACACATCTTAGCAATGGTGAAAGGGCAAACACAAATTCCTGCCCATATTCTGGAAGCATGTCAGAATATCATAACAACAAATTCAGTAGTATTAGGGGAACAAACACATAAATATGTCCTCACACCTTGGATGAGTCATCAACATTCCATCCTAGTGAAGATACATACATTTTTTCAGTCCAGGAGGGTTATGGATGATACTTCCCCATATCAAATGGATAATAATATTGGTAACATACACCCTTTCCAATTGAAGGTAATGGGTCCGTTCTGATGACCACTCACAGGAAGGCACATTCACATGCCCATGATAACCACTTCTCCCATAAAATTGACCCAACTAAGTGTAAGATAGAATCCAAGAAGAAGTCTCGCCATACACAGTTGGAAAATCAAAATCCAAGCTATGATCTAGCACCTCTTAATTATAGAGTTATTGAAGTCTTTAGATATTTATCTGTTACATCTCGAGATCCTACCCTCTCATTAGCAAATAATGGGAGTAGTAGTATTAATTTCCCCATGAGACACTTCATCATTATGGATTGCTCTATAAAAATTTGGTCAGTCCAGAGAGCCTATATCTAGATGAGAGCCACGAAAACCCTCTGTGTGGCCAGAAGACCAAGGAGTAAGAGGATTTATCCCTTTTTGTAATCCACTATGGTTGTTCTCCCCATGATGGCATTCACTTTTAAAGTTATCTCTATTGTAGTGTTTCACATTGTCATGATAATTCTATAATTGAAAATATAGTATTGAGAAATCCCTCTTATATCAAGGCACTTGCCAATACAAGGATAGTCATGTCTGATACCTTGTCATCAACGGATGAAATAATTTCTCAACCAGAAGACATATTAAGAGAATTTTCATTATCCAAACCTCCCTTGGGTCATTTTTCTTCCAATACAGAAGAGGAAAAAGTGACTGATTCCATTGTTTTTAATAAAAACAATCAAGAAATAACCACTTTGGTCAGACCAAATGGAGAAACCTCTAGTGAAAGATGATGAAGATATGTTAAACATGAGAAAACAATTGTCTAAAGGTGAAGTACCAATATTTTTCTGGCTATTGGAAAATTCTCAATACAATATTTAAGAATTGATGGAAGAAGATTGCATTCCTGATGCCTGCCTCAACTCATAGAAGAATCTTTGTCATTTTAAAACCAAAGTATTACCATATGATGAATATCAATGTCATGTAAAGGTAATAGAAGGGTTGCAATGCCAAATTGAATTCACATCCCTCTCATTTCCCCATCATCTAAAGGATGAAAATAAATAGGGGACCCTTTAGTGTGCATGCCTCAATTCTCTAAAGAGGCGATTTCAGTTAATTTTAGATGCCCCATCTGGTGTTCGTATCAGAGGATTGGGTGCACATGGAGCATTGAATTTCACCACACTCTAGAATTAGAAAATCCCACTAAAATTGGTCTCTTGAAATGTTATTACCCAAGGCCAATTAAAATCAATATATTTTGAATGTAACCAAGTATACGCTCAAGAAAAGGCCTCAACTAGCTCTCAATAGAGCCAAGTCTAAAGAAAGAAACCTGTTGAGATACTTTTGCATCAAGCATATAAGAATCTCAAGTAGGCGTCCCACTTAGAGGATGTTAGCCATCAGATGATACAAATGTTTTAAACAACACAACAATCTTCTGAAATAGGTGATTTGAGGGGTTATCAGATAATCCACCCAGCTAATGGTCGAACCAAAATTCGAAAAATCAGAAGAGCATCTAAATGAATATCAACTATAGAGGTTCAAGAGACACCCCAATATGCACGGTTGCCGGCTAGTTTAATTCAAACTTTAAATTCAATAAAAAAATTTCCAAGGTTTGAAGAAGATGAATAGAAACACCCCCGGCCTGTAGGGCTGCTGGATTTCTTAAATAAAAAATCCCCTCTTCAACAGAAATCAGTTTTCTCCCAAATAAGAAAAAATCCATAAAGATAGTGCGAAACTGAATTATCCAATGATTCTATTCAGGTAACTGTCCTCTAAAAAAATTCATATGAATTTATCATATAGAAGAATAGAGTCTCATGTAAGATACGTAAGGAGATGATCTTACAAATATACTGACATAATTCCACCAATGCATTATGCATCAGTGAAGGTCATTAACACTTTTGTAGAAGATCCTCCAAAAAATGAGTCGAGTTTAGTTGAATCAGAAGATGAAGTTCTTATCTATAATACGTTACAAACTGAAGAAAATGAAGGAGGTGTACATACTCAAAGGTTGATTCTTACCCAGAATCTAGGTATGCCTTCAAATAATCAACTTCTACCCCTTTAAAAGGTATCTAACAAAGGGAAAGATAAAATTCAGATTACGTCTAACATTTACACTGTATAAGGTCAATCTATTCAACTTGATGAAAGATTTTCACAACAAGGAGAAGATATTAAAGAGTTGAAAAGACTCAATACAGAGTTACTTCGAAGCACCATTTCTACTAGATATTCTCCCCATGTAGATCCTCAACTTGTATATCCTAAAGGATCTCCTCAGTAAAGGGGATTTCTGATAACTACAGATGTGGATAATTAATTCCCTCCATTGGATGCATAGTCATGTCAGGATCAAACACATCCTTATAGGCCTATCCCTGTGGTTTATCAAAGACAAATACCTACAGCACCAGCACCAATGGTTTTTTCAGTCATTGCACTAGTTCAAGATCTATCTGTTGTACCTGTATAGGTCCCAAATCATCCGGATATTGCCCAAATTATTATGAATACAATTGAGGAATTAACAACTCAATTGGAATCTATGGAAGAATGACGTGCATCATTTCATCCGGAAAAGAGAGCTTTCTTTGAGTGGGTGGATCTGATCCCTCCCCCACCAAATTTTGTTAATACTACATTACCAATATTTAATGGTAAGAGATATTTGGAACCATAGTTAGTTCATTTCATTTCTCATTGTAATCCCATGAAGGGAACTCCTCAATAACAAGAAGCAGTAAAGCTTTTGTGTTTTGTGCAGCCATTACAGGGACCATCTTCTGTATGGTATACATGTTTGTAATCATGATAAATTACCAGATGGGAAGTTATCCGTTAGAAATTCCTTCTTCAATTTATCTCAACACTATCGAAGACAACAGTTTTTATCATACAAATTGCAAGAAAAGGAAAAATTAAAGAGTTTCAGGTTTCATTTCACGATGGAAAGCATTAAAATATTCCATAAATCAGGAACTCCCTCAAGATGATTTTCTATTAATTTGTGTGGAAAATATGTGCGATGAGTTATGCACACCACTGATCCCTGTGAAATATACATGAGGGTTTTAAGAACTTTATTTAATTTCCCAACAGGTGGAGGATTCTACTAAGGAAACTAAATCTAAAACGTGTGTAATTACATCATCTCTGGGAAAGAGAATATGGAAATCATAGGCTACTACAGTCACACTCAAGCAAGCACCTTCACCTGCTTCCACTCCAAAACCTTCATCATATTGAAGGGCTCCGCCACTAAAGTGTCATAAGAAATGAATGACTCATCAAGATGATCAAAGAGATCAAAGCTATAAATAGTTTGAGGATTTTTAGAATAAAGGTTAGTCTTTTTTGGAATGAAAATGTTTTTGGTTACTTTATCTCAACTCTGGAAAATAACTTGGTTCAGTTTCCAAGACTGAAGAAATCAAACTAAGAAGGAGATGAAGATCTTATGAATTATTTTCCATTTCAATAGATGTTGGGGAATCCCATTCAAGAGTGTTTTGTTTTCAAATACCTCGTAAAAATGTTAGAATATGGACAAGTGAAACTGAAAATCTCTTTAGCCCAAGTAGCATGTGTTACTTCTATGATCCATAGGATGAAGGCAAATGGAAGGAAGTCAAAGGTAAAAATGTGAAAAAATATGATGATTGGATGATTAGGAAAATGATCAACCGAACTCATGACATTCTATGAACATAGTTGAATCAACCTATTATGTCTTCTTCCACTCCCATCACAGAAAAACTACCTTCATCAAAATACCATCCCTCTAAAGGTCAATACTCAAAGAAGTGACGTGATCAGAAGGAAATAGAGAAATCAAGAGAAGATGAGCTCATGTCAAGGGAAAAGTTGTCCTTGACTCTGGAAGATTTCATGCCATCTGTTTCAAGATCACGAGCACTATTTCGCCAAACGGGAACATCAAAACTAATTTGTCAAGAAAAATATCCATTAGGTGAAGAATTAACCATTGGTTCCGTTAACATTATCCACATAATGGATCACTATGCTGATAGTGATTATGTTTATAATGAGAATGATTTCACTATACCTAACTGGAGAACTAGAGGAAGAAGACAAGGTAGATTATATTGGGGAAGACATGGGTATTCTAGAAACCAATATTTAAACTCTACCCCTACTCAAACCATATATGTGGTATAAACTCATGGGAGAGCCCTTTAGCAGGCTCATCAAGAACAAGGAGATTATTCAACAAGTGACAGGTTTGGCTCTAACAAGATTATTTTAGAGGACCAATTAGAGGTTACAACATATTTCTCTCAGTAAGTAGATAGACCTAATCAGTCTAATCTACTAAATCTAGGAGTATTTACAGTTTCTCCTCCAACACAGGATACATGTACATCATGAGCGTCAAATTCCAAGGAACCTACAAAATCGCTTCTCCATGAAGGGAAACAAAGTCCTCTAAAGAAAAACTACGATGTTTTGAAATAGATAGACAAAGTACTGACTAACTTGTCGATTTTGATTGCCTTGAATCTATCAAAAGATCATTGAGAAGCACTTACTGAGGCTTTGTCATGTCCTCACAAGTTTGAAACTGAAGTTGTTGCAGCAGTGGTTTACTGTATATAGAATGATCCTGTAGAATTTCATGTAGTTATATCTTTTACAGATGAAGATTAATATATGTTGTACATGTACATATTAGGACCTTGTATCCATCTAGCATGGTCAATGACATAGAAATACTACAAGCATTCATTGTTAATGGATCAGGATTCAACCTCATTTCTATTAGAACACTTCATCGATTAGGCCTCACTAAATCTAACTTATATATTTCCCCATTAATGTTAAAAAGTTATGATAAGAATGAGCAAGAACCTTGTGGTGAGATTACACTCAGAACTCAGTTCATAAATCTTGTGTCTAATTCAGATATTATGGTTTTCCATCAGAACAGAGCCTATTACATTCTTCTTGGTAGGCCTTGGCTACATCAACATGTGGCCATACCTTCGTCATACCACCAATGTCTCAAGTACTATTTCAATGGTCAAATTGGAACATTTTATTGTGACAAGGATCCATTCAAAACATGTGAATCTCAATACATTGAGGCATAATTTTATCACATGAAGGGAATGAGGTCTATGATAAAGGAGGTAACTAGAATCAATTCTGCAAATGGCCTGGAAAAGATCCCAAAAAACTCATTCAAACATTTGAGTATATATTATGTGTTTCCTATCAATCAAATTGAAATGATAAACCCAAATTTGAACACTCACCTGGTGACTTCCATAATGTCAATTACGACAATTGAGCATGACTGCATAGGGTAAATTGTAAATTTACCAAGCAATGATGGAAGCTCAAATAGAGATGTCTTCATTTAATCCACCAAATTTTAGAAAGCCTCTACTTCACCAATAAGACTAGATGAAGTTGTAGCAACACTATAGGAAGACAAATATGTTGATTCTCAAACCATAATCTCCACTTTATTACCCCAGTAAGACCCTTCCTCATTAATAGGGTTAGAAATGGTGGCCTCTTATTCAGGATTTCCAAATACTAACTCATCCCCTAGAATTGAATGTTTTTCATCATCATCTAATATTAAAGCAGAAATAGAAGAAGTGACATATAAGGAAGAAAAAGAGGAAGATCTCAGGGATGATCCTCTATCTTTAAAGAATGTGTCTCTACTACTGTGGATGAGCTCAGAGAAATTAATTTGGGTATAGAAGAAGATCCATGCTCCACCCTAATTAGTGTTTCCATGACTTCTGAAGAAAAAGAGATGTATACCTCATTTCTAATGAAACATCAGGATATATTTTCTTTGCATTTTAAAAAAATTATAGGTCTTAATCCCGATGTAACCACTCATCATTTGGGTTTTCCTGAAGAACATCATGTATTCAACCAGGTAGGGATAAGACCACACCCAAATCATGCCTCTAAAATTGAAGCTAAAGTTGATAATATTATCAAGGATAACTTTGACAGGTTGGTTCAATATCCCATGTGGTTGGCCAACATTTTCCTAGTGAAAAAGAAGAATGAGCAGATCACAGCTTTCTTAGATTTCAGTTATCATAACTGGCATTTTCCCAAAGATGACTTTCCAGCTCTGATCACAGAGATTTCATTTGATGCAACAAAAGGATATGAAGATCTTTCCTTCTTTAATGCATACTCTGGGTATAAACAAATCTGCAAGGCCCCAAAGGATGAAGATTATAAATCCTTCAGAACACCTTAAGGTGTGTTTTTCTACTGGGTAATTCCCTTTTGTTTAAAGAATGTAGGTGCAACATATCAACCTGAAATGCACCATATCTTCAAACCCTTCTTAGGAATTTTTTTTGAATGTTATGTGGATGATTTGGTGGTTAAATCCTGAAAATGTTATGTTCACTTGGTTGATATGGTGACTATAATTAATAAACATCAGGAACACAATTTGAATATGAACTCATTGAAATGGTCTTTCATGGTAACCATAAGAAAGTTCCTCAGCTTCATTGTATGCTATCATGGAATCGATGTTGATCTAGAGAAAACAAAAGAAATCCTTTTCATATCACCACCTCGAAATTTTAAATAATTAAGAGGACTCCAAGAAAACTCGACCTATATTTGGTGCTTTATTGTTAATATGGTAGGTAAGTGTTTTCCATTCACTAGATTAATGAAGAAGGGAGTCACTTATAAATGTAATGAAGACTGCCAAGAGGCATTTAATACCCTTAAGAAATATCTCTTGATTCCACTGGTATTAATTCTAGCTATTGAAGGAAGGCCACTTATTCTCTATGTAACAGTTTTAGAGCGATCCCAGGGTGCCTTCCTTGCCCCAAAAATGATGCTTGGAATGAAAACAACCATAGTAATCTTATTCGAACTATGCTCGATATAGAAACTCAGTATTCATCTGTTGAAAAGTGATGCCTAGAATTAATCATTGCAGTTCAGAAATTGAGGCACTACTTGTAATATCAAGAGGTCCAGTTGGTGTCTTGTAATAACCCACTATAATATATACTCAGTCTTCCTATGCATACAGGGTTTTTGACATGGTGGGAAGTTTTTTTTCAACTATTTGATATCTTGTTTTTTCCTCAGAAGGCAATAAAAGTCCATACTCTGGCCGAATTCCTTGATAAACACCCATTTTTAGAAGACACATCATTGAATACTGAACTTCATGATGAAGAGGTCTTCTCTATTAAAGATATATTCCAAACATGGGAGATGTACTTTGATGGTGCCTCCAGAAGACCAATAGGGAAGAGAATGGAAAATCCTAAACTCAAAAAAGTTGGGTTAATAATTGTACTTATCCCCCCAGAAAAAGAAATGATGCCTTATTCATCCTTGTTGTCATAAGGTGGTACCAAAAATGAAGCAGAGTATCAAGCTCTCATAGAAGGCCTAGAATTGGCACTTCAGGTACAATTGAATCACCTGAAAGTAAAGGGTGACTCAGAGTTGGTAATCAAAAAAATCAATGGGGATTATTTTATCAGAAATGAAGAGTTAATCCCTTTGTATGATTAAGTCAAAGGGTTAATGGATGAATTTCCCTTAGATCTGACATTGTCTTATGTCCCACGATCACAAAATTTCCAAGATGACACACTAGCTAATGCAGTTACAGCCCTGGAAGATCTGAATCGGGATGAGACAATTATCAGTATTGCTCATCGTCATTTGGTCTAACTTTTTGTGTAATGTACCATAATTTCTGTATAACTTTTTTTAATTATATGGAATTATTTTGAGACTGTGAAATCTGACAACACATGATTCTAAGGCTCGGAGTGCCCAGAATTATTCGTCAAAGTTTTTTTATGCTTTAATTAGTGCACGTAAGCATTTTTCCTGAAAAAGAGGAATAACTCTTAAACAGTTTCCTGAATTAGAATTCGGAGTGCACTGTTGTGTTCTGGATGGTTGGTTTAACAAAGAGGCAACTTATGTTTAGTTGGTACAGGTCTCCTATGAGAAAACTCGAAAATGACATAACCGTAAAAAATATAATAAAATAATGTTTTTTATTTTTCAAGTTCTTATAACACACGAATGGTGACTTAGATTAAAAATCTGAGACCACTGTTGAGCCCATGAGGGAATTATCTCTTTAGGTAGATACTAACATTGGGCGGCGTGGGCCACCATTGAAATTTAGTTTTTTTCCATAAATAAAATAATTAAGTGACAATTATTTTATTGTAAAATACATAACTTCTAAACTATAACTCAGATTAAAAATCTGAGAGTACCATTGACCTCTCAAAGGAATTTTCTCTTTAGGCAGAGCTTAACCTCGACCGACGTGAGTCGAGGGTGGCTGTTAAAAAATTCTTAAATTTTTTTTCAGGTACGTTCAGTAAACATCCGAGTAGTGTTTTCTAACTTTTGAACTGGTTCTCAGATTAAAAATCCAAGGGAACTATTGAATCTGCAGCGTCAGGATTCTCTTAAGAGAGACTTTACATTGATCGCCGTTGGTCTGGAGAAAAAGATATATTTTGAGACTTTTTAAAATAATTAAAATAAAATAAAAAAAATAATTTATTTTCATTATTATCCTCCATCAGACAAGCAGAGCGAGGGAGTAGTGATGTGTCAAGACATTAAAGGGATTGACCCTTCAATATAAGTAACAACAATGTTGTGGAATTAGGAAGCTTCTTAATTAATGAGAAAACATTAATTCCCAACGCCATTACTTACCCTCCCACTCTCCAATTTATAAGGAGCTTGGGGGGAGGTACCGGCACAACTTTACTAAGAAATGAAGTGCTGAAGAAGCATCACGATGCCATACCCTTAGAGGATAGTGCCGATCCCAGTGGGAGGTGATGGGTGACACCAAACCACAAACTGAAGGACAAATTACATGTGGCATTGTTGGAAGCCTATTCCGGGAATGAAGAACATGACCCACCTTCCCACGTGGACATTCTCCAATGGGTTTATGAGGTAGGGGGTTTATTTGTTTATTCATTTTAAAATATTTACTCTTCTCTGTTCTTGAATAATACTAATAACATGGACCAACTGACTAACGAGTTGATCTTTGATTCATTCGTTTTGGCGGGAGGTTGTTGCATGGTATCTTTTTTGGGTTTTGATTATTGTTAATTCAACTGATTATTAAACCCTTAATCCCCCTCGTGTTTATGAGATAACACGAAGGGCGTGGGCCTAATGAACCTAGCATGAACCCCCCACTATATTTCTATCCTTGCGCCTCCATGGAAGACCGCCAGTGTGGTGGCATCGTCCATCTACGTTGGGAATAACGCATCAATGAACATCACAAGAGGATCCCACGACACAAAGATGCAGTGGCCATCGGATCGGCCGACACCGGCCGGCCACAGAGGAGGCATAGTGCACCGCCAGTGAGCAGAGGACTATGGATTGTCGGCCACGACGAACATAGGAGGGGGGTGGTAATTCGGCCAGCCGCGGAAGTAGTGGAGGTGCAACCAACGCGCCACTGATGAGTAGGAGACGGTGCGACTAGTGTGTCGTCAGTGGACAAGAAGTCGCATTTGAATTCACGACAGAGGCCAAAGCTGTAGCGGAGGCCGAACTCGTGCCTTTGGTGGGTTCTGCGGCGACCGAGCGGCGCCCATGCGACACCACCTCTTCGTAAACCGAATAGCCTTCGGGTCGTTCGAGAGTTCGGGAGACCGGGGGGTTGCACCCCTGCATTGGCTAAAATGGACCACATAGAGGGCCAATTCCCTCTCCAGATGCCCCCTCACAGGCCGCGCCCTATACGGGCTGGGTTGTCCTTGCGGTCCACCCCCTTGCGGGCTAGGCTAGACCACGACCCAGCGGGCTGAGCCCGCCGCGGCCCAGCCCAGACCAGGTCCGTCGGACCGAACCCGAATTCAACTGGACCCCCAGAACTAAAACACTTATAACTCACAGTCAGGGTGTCTGATTGATGCACCGTCTATTGTGTTGGAACCATTACGACATAGCGGTCCTTTGGGTTACTCATTTTTGGAGATTAGTGGAGATCATGGTCTGGTCGATATCTCAAAGGAAAATTATATAGAACTTGAGTGCAAGAGGTGTGGGGAATCCAGTGGCTGGCAGTGCGGCGAAGGTTGGAGATAGATTATACAGAGGTCAGCGCTCAATGATACTCTGTGGGTTAGCGCATACCGATCCTGTGTGGTTCAGATTCTATGTGGATTAGCGCTCATCAATCCTGTGTGGGCAAGCACATACCGATCCTTTGTAGGTCAGATCCTGTGTGGGTCAGCACTCAGTAATCCTGTGTGGGTCAGCGCATACCATTCCTATGGGGGTCAGATCCTATGTGGGTCATTGAAGGGGTTAGTATCTATTGAATCTGGGTGGGTCAGATCATGTGTCTGTCATTGTGGGGTTACTTACCAATCGATCCTCTGTTGGTTAGACATCGTGAGGTCAGAAGCAATGCCTCTTGATAAAATAGGATGATCTAGCTTCTTGACTAATCATCTGTAATTTAATACTTCACTAAAAACCTTGTATGAGTTGCGAATCTATTTGAACTACATCCTTTACCTGTGTAGTACTTTTACCTTCATGGTACTATCTACGTGGTGATACCTATGTGGTACTTTTACCTTCATGGTACTATTTTCATGGTGATACTTTTGTGGTGCTTTTACCATCATGGTACCATCTCCTTGGTGTTACCGATGTGGTACTTCTACCTTCATGGTGTTACCATTGTGGTATAATTCCCTCATGTATAAGATGAGTATATCTCAATAACTTAGGTATATTTTTGGGCATAAACCTAAGTAGAGTTGATGTGTTGCTTTTTGGTTTATCCTTTGTAGAACTGTAAGATACCTACAGGGTCTCGAGGTCCCTACTATGTATCGTTATACTCACCCCTGCACGAGCTTTGCCTAAACCTTGTTATGTATTGTGCGAATGACGTATAGCATTGATTGAGGATGAGGGATCCAAGACTGGATGGTTCTTGGAGGTGGACCATTTGGCGCTATGTGATGTAGGGACTACTGATCCTGATTTGTACCTATCCTTCAGGTAGGATCCATGGTGGATGATCTAGGAGTTTCTTTTCACCTTTTCAGTTGTTTTGTACTTTTTATATGTACCTGTAATTTTCCAGTTGGGCTTGAATTCCGGCCCCTTTACATTCAACACACTTGTACTATAGCAGTTTACTTCGTGGTTGCTTCCCGTTATGTTCTGGGACTGTGTGTCTTTACAGGTTAAAAGGAAATTCCTTCCAGTTATAGGGATATACCTTTCCAGTTCTAGTTGCCAGTCCCTATACTATGGAAGGTGGACTTGGGGTAGTCACGACATGGGACCAGGGGACGGGTCGTGACCAGTGGTATCAAATGATTCAGTTATACCATAGAACTATGGCTCTAATCTTTTCTCTGTGGCAATAGTGTTAAGTGTTATGTGTGTGGTTTTCTGTTTGGGGGATCCAGTGTTGGTGCGGTAGCCGACCTATCCATACACCATGAACCTGAATTCAAATTTCTTACTCAGTACATAGAAACACTAATTGCATGTGTTTTTGAAGAGTTTTTCTTGTGATTTATTTGCAGTCAACTCACCAGGTATAACATAATGATCTTGGTGCACCTATTCCTTATCAGGATGTCTCCGCGTAGATAGCCATCTAGGATTCCTGAGATATTACGCGATGACGGACCACTGAGTGATGAGTCCTCGGTGCAAGGCCCTCTTACGGTGTTAGCACCTTTAGGTGGTGCACCAATAGCGCCACCACATGTTGGGCAGCAGATTCCCCAAGACCCACGAGCAGAGGGTTCACGCCGACTAAGTGCATTGCAAGAGTTTCATCAGCAGAGAGCTTCAGGGTTCCGAGGTGAGATAGATCCCCAGGTAGTTGAGGACTAGCTGCAGGTTGTGGATAGAGTTTTCTACATAGTTGGGACACCATCAGATCATATGTTGATCCCAGCTGCTAGTATTTATCAGTGTGTAACCCTGAGGATGTTATGAATGGTGATGAGGCTTCGGTACATGGATCGTTGCCCGAAATAGTACGTTTGGTTAGTGTTCCAGCTATATCACAGCATGTCGGTCAGTAGTTACAACAAGCGGTACTAATAAGGGACACATGTAGGCTTAGTTTTATACACAAGTTTCAACATCATATACCTCTCAGGTTCTGAGGTGAGCCCAACTCACAGGCTTCTAAGGACTGAATTGAGGAGGTGTCCATGTTTTCATTGAGAGAGGGAACCATTCAATTATATGGAAGTCTTGGTAGAGAGCCTACTACGTGGCTCAGTAAGATGATGAAAGGGTTTAGATTACTCTGATCTTGTGAAGAGGTGACTTTTTATGTGGAAAAGCTTTAGAACCTTCCTTAGAGAAGGGTATCTCTTTCCATAAAGAGATAAGGGATGAGTGTTCCCAAGAGCTTCTACAGCTTTGGTAGGACTACATGTCGGTAGCTGAGTATTCATCGAGGTGTACCGACCATCCCAGGTACTCAATGAATATAGTACAGTTAGTGCTTCAGGGATAGGACCTCCGATCGAGGTGTGTTTAGGGTTATCCGAGCCAACACTATTCATCTATGCATTCTGACATATGTTAGGGTGCTAGAGAGAACCTTTGTGGTTAAATGTTCTTTGGCTGAGCGGTTGTAGCCAGGGAATGTTAATTGTGGGAAAGCAAGAAACTGATGCGAGTCTCAAAGACTTGGGCGTGTAAAATGTTTTGGGAGGAGGAATTGATAGGGACAAGTGAATCTGTAGGGTAGGAAACGTGGAACTGAAGCTAGGAGAGCAGCATGAGGTGGTATACATTTTGACCTATTACAACCACCACCTCAATGTGGTCCCCACCAGGCTCAGGGAGCTTGGGGACAGGGGAAAGGAGTGGCTTCATTCTGTCAAGGAGTGTGGCCTAAGGGATCGAGGAATGATTAGAGGTAAGATATGTGTCTACTACTATCTTTCGTGTTAATAGACATAGAAACTAATCATTCCTTCTTTCCACGAATCTTGTTCAAGACCTAGAGTTTCTGGTTAAACCGTTGACTTGACCCTTTTGTCTAGAGATACCTTTGGGAGGATACTCGGTAATCACACTTACGCCAATGATGTGATCTAACTATGGAGGTGAGAGTTTCGGTTGGAACCACTTAGTGGCATTGTCGAGGCCTTGCGACATTAGTTTGGGTATGAACTAGACATCCACAGTTCATACTCAGATTGATTGTATTTGGAAAAAAGGATTTGGTTTACCGAAAACATTGCAATGGGATTTTCCTTGGTCCGGTAAAAAGAGGAAACCGAAGCAGCACAGGATAAACTAATGCATAGGAGGGTGCAGCCAATCACTCTTGAGTCAGCCAGCCTTACCCTCGTGGCAGCATGAGTTTTTACATTTTAGTTTTCAATAGGAGTGGCACAGTGTGGGGACATATTTTCAAAATATGTTTCTAGTATTTCCTCCCCAAAGGGAGAGGGAATTTTGATTTGGCTAGGTACTACCAGAGATTTCCACCAGACATCTCCAGGGTAGAGTCACCCTTGAAAGCTTTAAAGAAGAAGGGGGAGCCTATCATGTCGACAAAAAAATATGAGAAAAGATTTCAGGATATGAAATAGTGACGATGTCAAGAGTTCATCTAGGACTATGAACTTGAGATAGTCTATACTCTTTGGAAGGGGAACGTGGTAGCAGATACACTCAGTAGAAGATCTGTTCTACAACTACTGAGTGAGGAATCAGAGCAGCTTATCATGCTACGGATATCCTTTATAGATAAGGATAGAGTAGCTTACCTCTAGTCTATGGCTCTCACTCCCCTAATTCATCAGCAAATTCGGGGGGGGGGGGGATTGCTTGAGTCGTTGACCGAGAGGCCTGACGTGATCAGATATCATCATAACGGTCTCCTGAAGAATTTTCTAAAGGTGGGTAGAATGTCATCCTTTCAGAGGATTCACCATGGTACCATTGATGCTTTGGGAGGAGGTGTCGAGGGAGATCCATACATCCCCTTAGCGGTACATCCCGGAGTGGTGAAGGCATACCAGGACTTCCGGTGTCAGTACTGGTGGAGAGGGATAAAGGAATTAGTGGAAGAGTTTGTATCACAATGACTCACTTGTCAGTAAGTGAAGACTACATAGAGCCGGTATAAGTCTTATGAAAATAGGAGGAGAGAGGCCTTATCTTCCTACGGGTCTCACCTCAAAGTGGTTTGTGGAGATTTGGTCGGGGCAGCAAGTTATCTCTGAGGTTAATCAGACCTTTCTAGATTCACAGCAGAGTGTGTGAGGTGGCATACTGTTTATCTCTTTCCCCATAGATGCACCAAGTGCATAATTTTTTCCCTGTGTCGTAGATGAGAAGATGCATGCATGATCCATCACACATTATTGACTAGGGTGAGTTGAACTTTGATGATGGGGTGACTTTTACGGAGTTCCAGGTGAAGATAGAAGATCGACCAGAGAGAGTCCTTTATTGAAGGTCAATCCCTCTGGTGTGAGTTCGGTGGTAGCATGGGGACCTCCAGAAGAGCACATGGGAGTAGGAGGCTCAGATTCGTGCTCTGTACACTCATTTGTTTGGTTTTTCATTTGTTTAGGCTTTTGGGGACGTAAATCCCTAAGGTGGGGAGAATTTGATGTCCTGCAATTTACGTATAATATTTTTTTTAATTATATGGAATTATTTTGAGACTGATAAATCTGACGATTCTTGATTCCAATGCCTGATTTTCCCAGAATGATCCTTCGATGTTTTGTTAAGCTTTAATTATCACGTGTAAGCGGTTTTCCTGAAAAAGTAGAATAGATCTTAAATGGTTTCCCGGATCAAAATTATGAGGGCACCGTTGTGTTCAGGATGGAGGGTTTACTCTAGACTCAACTTAAGTTTAGTTGGCACCTGCCTCCTTTTATAAAACCCAAAAATGGAATAAACATAAATAAAATAATTAAATAAAGTTATTTTAATTTTCAAATTCTTATAACTCCCGAATGGTAACTCGGATTAAAAATATGATACCACTGTTGAGCTCATGAGGGTATACTCTTTTTTGGAAGATACTAACATTGGCCGGCATGGGCCACCAGTGAATGTATGTTTTTAGCTGTAAATAAAATAATTAAGTGACAATTATTTTATTAAAAAATACAGAACTTCTAAATGGTAACTTGGATTAAACAAATGAGAGTACCGTTGAGTGTGAGAGGGTGTATTACCCTCATGTGGAGCCTAACCTCGATCGGCGCGAGTCGAGGGTTACAGTTAATAATTTTTTGAACATTTTTTAGGGTACATTTAGTAAAGGCGTGAGCAGCGTTTTCTATCATTTGAATTGGTGCTCGGATTAAAAATCAGAGGGAATCATTGAATCTAAAGTGTTAGGATTCTCTTCAGCGAGAATTTACTTTGACTATAGTAGGTTTGAAGAAAACTTTATGTTTTGAGACTTAAAAAAAATAAAATGAAATAACTTTATTACTTTTTTTCATTATTATCCTCCAACGGACAAGCGGAGCATGGGACCAACGATGTGTCAATCCATAAAATGGCTTGACCCTTCAATACAAGTAATATTAATGTTGGGGAATTATGAATCTTCATAATTAATGAGACACCATTAATTCCCAACGTCTTTGCGTACCCTCCCCCTCTCCAATTTATATGGATCTTGGGGGGAGGTACTGATATTAATTTTACAAGAAACGAAGTAATAAAAGAGAGCCACAACGCCAAACCCTTATAGGAGTTAGCCGATCCCAGCAGGAGGTGACTGGTGACACCGAAAAATGAACCAGAGGATGAATTACGAGCAACGTCGTTGAATCCTATTGCAGGAACGAAGAACATGACCCACCTCCACGCACAGATGTTATCCAACAGGATTAAGAGGTAGGGTTTTTTTATGCATTTTAAATGATTTCCACTTCCCCATTTTTGAATAATATGAAGAACACAGACCTAATGACTAATGGGTTGATCTGTGATTCATTCATTTTTGTGGGAGGTTGTTGCAGGGTATCTTTGTAGGGTTTTGATTGTTGTGAATTCAATTGATTATTAAACCCTTCATCCGCTCATGTTTATGAGCTAACGTAGAGGGCACCGGCCTAACAAACCTGGCCTGATCCCTCTGCTATCTTGCTATCCTTTCATCTCTATTGATGACTTCCAGCGTGGTGGCACTGACCGACTACGTTGTGAATAATGCATCGATGCACGCTGCAAGAGGAGGTCGCCGCACAAAGCAGCGGGGGCCATCGGAGCGGCCGACATCAGCTGGCCGTGGAGGAGGCATGGTGCGCCGTCCTGCATTGTCGTGGAGCAGAGGGTCATGGATCTTCAGTGGCAATAGATGGAGTAGGCAGTCGGCCCTTCAGCCGACTGCGGAAGGAGGGGCAGCGCAACCAACACGCCGCCGATGAGCAGGAGGCAGCGTGACTAGCGCGCCGCTGGAGGACAAGAAGCCATGGACAAAGCCACATCGGAGGCCAAATCCTTGCCTCTGGTGGGTTTCTCAAAGACCGAGTGGAGCCCATGCAGTGCCTCCGCTTCTCAAACCGAAAGGATTCCATGTCGTTTGGATGTTCGGAAGACCGGGGGGTCACTCCCCACACGTCCGCTATGGATGACCCCATACCGGGCCGCCGCCTTACCAGGACTCCCCCTCACGGGTCATGCCTTATATGGTCCGGTCCGCCCCTATTCGTGTCGGGCCACCTTTGCAGGCTGCCCCCTTGAGGGTCGAGTCAGTTCGACCAGGTTGGACCGGACCCGAATCCAACCAGGCCCTCAAAACTAAAATTATTATAACTCACTGATCAGGCATCTGATTGACACACAATC
The DNA here is from genome assembly GCA_963277665.1 of Viscum album. NCBI lineage: Eukaryota > Viridiplantae > Streptophyta > Magnoliopsida > Santalales > Viscaceae > Viscum > Viscum album. The sequence continues at coordinate 499,873,981 of OY728125.1, forward strand.
TATCACATTGGAACCCTTACGACATAGCGGTCCTTTGGGTTACTCCTTTGTAGAGCTTAATGGATATAGATGTATGATCATTAACTTGAGAGTAGATTCTACGGAACTCGAGCGCACTAGGTGTGAGTAATCCGGTTGTTGGCAGTGAGGTGGGGGTTGGAGAAAGATCATACAGATGTCAGCGTTTAGTGATCCTGTGTGGGTCAGCGCATACCGATTCTGTGTCGGTCAAATCCTGTGTGGGTCAGTGCTCAGATATCTTGTATGGTTCAGCGCATACCGATCCTATGTGGGTCAGATCCTATGTGGGTCAGTGCTCAGCGATCTTGTGTGGGTCAGCGCATACCGATCCTGTGTGGGTCAGATCCTATGTGGGTCATTGCAGGGGTTAGTACCTATAAACTCTGGGTGGGTCGGATCCTGTGTGGATCATTGATAGTGTTAGTTACCTATCGATCCCCTGTGGGTCAGACTTCATATGGTCAGAAGCAGTGGCTCTTGAAAGAATAAGATGATCTAGCTCCGTGATTAATCATCTGTACTTCCATACTTCACTGAAAACCTAGTTTGAGCTGAGAATCTATTTGAACTATGTCTTTTACCTGTGTGGTACTTTTACCATCAGGGTACAATCTTCGTGGTGATACATGTGTGATACTTTTACCTTTGTGGCACTATCTTCCTGGTGATACCTGTGTGGTACTTTTAACTTCGTGATACTATATTCGTGGCGTTACTTGTGTGTTACTTATACCTTCGTGGTATTACCTTTGTGGTATACACCCCTCATGTTTGAGATGAGTATATCTCGATATCATAGGTATATGTATGGTCATATACCTAAGTATATTTTTTGTCTTGCTTTATGGTTTTTCCTTTGTGTTACTTTAGGAGACCTACGAGGTCTCAGGGTCCCTATTGAGTATTGTTATACTCACCCCTGCATGGGCTATGCCCGAACCTTATTGTGTCTTGTGTAGACAACGTAAAATATTGATCGAGGCTTAGGGAGCTAGGATTGGACGGTACTCAGAGGTGGACCATTTGGCGCGATATGACACATGGACCACTAATTGTGATTTGTACCTACCCTTCATGTAGGATCCATGGTGGGTGATCCAAGAGCCTCTTTTCACCTTTTCAGCTATTTTTTACTTTTTAGTTGTACCTGTACTTTTCCAGTTGGCCTTGTATTCTGGACCCTTTACATTCATCACACTTTTACTAAAGCTATTTACATTGTGGTTGGTTCTTGTTGTGTTCTTGGACTTTGTGTCTTTATAGGTTAAAAGGCAATGCCTTCCCGTTATAGGGTTACGCCTTTCTGGTGCTAGTCCCCAGCCCTTGGTCTATGGAAGGCGGGCTTGGGGTAGTCATGGAATGGGCCTCGGGGGACGGGTCGTGACATTTTTTTTCAAACTATAATGGATGAAATTAATGAAATTAGCCCTATTTCTGAGCCATATGGTCATACCACAAGATGGATGATACCCTTAATGGAATACCTTCTAAATGAAGTACTTCCACCAGATAGAGCTAAAAAAGAACAGATCCGAAGACAATCTACCAATTTTAATCTTTATGATGGTCCTGATCACCAGAAGATCCTCTAAAAATGAGGATTTAATGGAATCCTCTTTATGTGTATTGAAAGAGATGAAATTTCAGTTGTCATGAAAGAAGTACATTCAAGAGATTATGGTGCTCACTAGTATGGACATAGGATTTCTGATCAAATCTGAAGGATTGGATACTTTTGTCCTTCAATGGCATAGAATTGTATTGATTTCACTATGAAATTTCATCCCTTTCAAGTGCATTCCAACTTTATTCATCAAACCTCAGAGTTTCCACATACAGCTAAATACTTCGGGCTATTTTCCACATGGGGAATGGATATCGTCGGACCTTATCCTTCATCTACAACTAAGCAGTTCAAGTATATTCTTACTACTACTTAATTTTTCTCCAAATTGGATGATTTAATACCTCTCAATGAAATTGGAGCCAAAAGAACTTTTAGTTTTTTAAAAACTAACATCATCACCAGATTTGGTGTCCCTCATACTATATTGATAGACAATGGCACCAATTTTTGTTTTGTTGAGGTAAAGAAGTTATATGAGGAGAAAAATATCAAATCCAACCATTCATCTCGCTATCATGCAGTAGCCAATGGATATATATAGGCCTTCAATAAGACGCTATAAAATATGCTCTAGAAAATGGTGGATAAAGATAAGAAATTGTGCCTTGATAAAATTTTGCATGCTTTATGGACTTACTGGACTATTACTCGTACTAAAAATCAGGAAACTCAATACTCATTAGTGTACGGCACAGAAACAGTGTTTCCAATTGAAATTCAATTGCCTTCATTCTGAGTGGAAATCTGTGATTAGTTTCCTATAGTTTAAAAGTCTCAAAAATGATCTGATGTGCTTGAACAATTAGATGAAAAAATATTTCATACTTTGCATCATTTAGAATTTTATTAGAACAAAAAATTGTGGGTCTTTAACAAGAAAGTTCACCTCCGTTCATTTCTTCAAGGATAATTGGTATTGGTCTTCAGGGCTCCACTGATACCTAGAATGAAACCTGTATATTTTGAGCCAATGTGGGAAGGAACTTCTTCCATATACATGGTCTACTCAAATGAAGCGTATTCCCTAATATCAATCGATGGAGATCTTATTAGAACTCCAACCAATGTGAGATTCTTGACGAAATACATTGTGTAACTACAGACAATGTCCTCACTGCATGACTCTTAACTGAACAGAACATAGTCCTAGTCGTAAGACATTAAACTACAAAACAACTCTAAGTGTCCATGCCACATGACGATAAAATGCATAGCATCTTTTTCCTTATCGAAAAACGTTAAACTACATGACATCATTTTTCCTCATTACACAACATTAAATTGTACAGTTAACGTCTTCTCTATTTGACATTCAGAGCTTCCATGTTCAAGAATCATTGACATCATTGCTACTCTTTAGTGTCACATGAGTTACATTCCTCCCTATGTTTGAGTCATATCTGCATAGGGGACTCATTTCAAGAACTACGTGTTGGTTGATTCTCATTCATATGAGGTACATAGAGATGCCTAGATATCCAATCCTTGTCCTAGCTGCATGAAACCAAAATTTTAATTTCCCTTTTCCTCCTACTATAAATGAACATGATCTATATAGAGTGCTCTTTTAATATACATGACTTGATTTTCATACCATCTTGTGTCTTAAATTTAAAATCATTCTTCTAGAATGTGTTTAAAGCCCCCATATCCCACATCAAAGTCAATTGGTGTGTGAAATGATTGTTCAAGAACTATGTTTTGCTTAATTCTCATTCATATGAGATATTTAGAGATGCCTAAATATTAAATCATGGGCCCAGCCATGATAAAAACCCCCTTTAGTTCCTTTGTAACAATCAAATCTTTATAGGGAATGTTTAATGAACTATATATGGATTGATTCTCATCCATATGAGATACGTAGTGACAAATTGGTTTAATTCCTTGGTCTAGTCACAATATTCCCTTTTTACGTCGAAATCACTCCATGTTCTCGTTGCATGACTCTAAATTTCACAACATAATATTGATTCAAATGACACAAGAAAAGTCTCCATTTTACATTTGAATCAGATCTATGTATAAGAATCCAAATTCATTCCTAATACTAATTCAAATATTTTTTATGTGAATTGAGAATTACCCCCTTTTGTATTTAACACTCTTAATATTTAATATTTTTATATCATCATATTAATTATTATGGTTTTTGGTGGTAGAGTTTCTGATATCTGAGAACTCTTTTTGCTGACAATGTAGTATTTTCCCTAAGGTTTCCTTGCATAAGTTGTCTATATAACGGGTCTGTTAGTCAAAAGATTCCACTATTTTGCTATGAAATATTTCCCCTAGTTGGCCCTACATAACACAACCCTCGTAACGGGTTTATCAAATAATGGAAACCTCATTCTGGGAGGATATATCCTTTATTTTTATACAAGTTTTATAATTGGTGACTATAAAAATCATGACTCAATATTCCCCTTGTAAATATTTAAAGAATATTAGAGAAACTCATAGCCACTAAGTCTTATTTGGGATCTAATTTCAAAATTTATGGTCAAAGTTGTTCGACCTTAAACACTAACACTTTCTAGTTCAATATGCATGAATCTAAACTTCAAACAACAAGAGATAGTGTACTCACTAGATTGGAAACACAGAAAGGTAAATCTGGAAAAAAGTCAAGTCCTAGCTCACTAAAAGCATATTTTTGTATGGTTTAGGAAATATTGAGAAATATAAAGTCAAAAGATACCATATTTGTGGGTTTTGGATACATAACCCTAGTAAAAAAATCAACTATGCTCATTAGGTCCATTGGATTAATAAAAAATTATGGGAACCCCCGTTCTTATGGTTACAATCATGATTATCTAACATGAAGGTTTGATGATAAAAAATGATCATAATCATTACCTTTAATATTTTAATCAAAGGAAACAATATTGAAGACATATATGATTGGAGACTAAATTTCAATCATTCATATGAAATCAGAGGGACATCTACAGAATGGATACTCTCTATCATGTGTTAAAATAAACTCTGAATATGAATCTTCATTTATTGAATGTCCTCATGAACCATGTCAACCATCTATTGAAGTGGATATAGTTGAGCAACGCAAGCCTCATTGGCATGAAGAAGTAATTCTTTAGTAGTTAAAATGGTGATCATCCCCTCTAATTGGGGTTATCCCAGTGTTTGGTTCAATTGATCGTGTTTTTTATGAACATAATCCAGTTTTTGTTGAAGATATACATATTCAAAATCATTCCAACGCTTATGTTCCTACTACCATTGGAGAATTGACTCTTTCATTTCATCATATACTAGTCGATAATTAAATCCTCAAAATCTCAATACGCAGAATATTGATGGGAGTTTTCCAAAATTGGACAACATCTCGTCCAAAGGCTTCCCATCAATTATGCTGCATATATTTCACCATGTCTTCTTATGTGCCATTATAAGAGAATATTTCATATCTAGGTATGAATCTGAGTCACTTACATGGGGTAAAATATACTCTGTAATTAAATCACTTAAAGATTTTCCTTATTCTGCTTCTCTCGGAACAGTAGAAGATTCACCTTCTGCTGATTACTGAGCCAATGCAGAGGCTTCACCTTCTAATCTAACTATGGGAGTTGATAAACCTAAATGGTAAATCAAGATCATATTCAATTTCAGAAAAATGGTAGAAATAGAGCATGATATAGAAAACTGATATCATTTACCCAATAATAAATTCGACTCTTTATTGGATTCATCCCCAGTATTCTAATCTTTAGCAATTTGAGTAGATGTTTCTTGGGATGGGGCATTCTCCTGAGTTTTCCCAGCTTGTTATAATTGAAGGCTCTAGAACGTCTCTCAATGGGCATTCATAAGTAGGTATTTCTCCAACTTCAGAAGAATAAGGATAGAGTGTAATGCCCCATTCTTGAAGAGCCTTTGAAACATTTTCTACAGACAAAGATGCCTAAGGTGAACTTTGATGTGAAGTATCGAGAAAAAGAAAACAATTATGTATTCAAAATGAAATAATGAGAACTTACGTCCTTGTAATTATATATGAAAATCCTTAAAACTCCTTGTTGGAACCTGAAATATAAATATTTGTATTAAGTTCATCCATCATTTCAGTGTATGTGGCTTGAAATTTTATAGCATCCTCACCATTTAATGTATCCAACAAATGTTAGTTGATTCCCAAATTAGCAACACTAACATTATGTTCCTTTGGTTATTCAATTGATATAGCAGCATCCGATCTTTTCATGCTAGGTTCAATATCAGTATTTACTTCAGACTGCCTTTGGTCTTCATTCCTTTCTTCTGGAGCAATAGGAATATCTGCATTGATTATTGTAGGATCCATTGGCAAAGGCAACTGATCTGAGATATGTTGAATAGAATAATATTATCAAAGAATTTATTATTCATGAGAAATTTATTTTATATTACCATGTATTTTCTCTCTCTCAATAGAACAAGGAGAAGGTACAGGTGAATATTTTGATGTTTTATCTACTATGGTAGGAGATCCATCAACATGAACTTGAGTTTCTCCTGGTGTTTCCTTATCTGGTCTTGAAGAATAAGCTCTTAATCCCTTGAGATAGGAGAGATATACTGATCCTATAAGAGGATAAATGTTATTACCAGATAATATCAATCAAGTTATAATTCCCTGAGGAACGTATAAATACTTTCTCCTTTTGTGAACACTTCAGACTAATCTCAGTTCTCTCTTGTGTTTCTTTTCATAAACTTGAGGAGAAATCAAAAAACTCCACTTGGCTAGAGAAACCTAAGGTAATGGGTGAGTTCTATATGTCGCCATTACCCCAGTCATGATTCTCAGTCCTGGAGAATATTTTGGATACTTGGGAGGATCATTTGATACATCGATGGGAGAACCTATAATCACATACCTTGGTGACTCGAGAACTTTTCTGGAGGTTCCATCCATTAATTCACGCTTTAAAATGCATTTCATAACGATTAATGATGGTGAATGGTAAAGAGTATTTGAGACAAAAGAAAAGTAAAATACATTCTCAGTATTGACATAAATATCCCATTCCTCCATAGGGTAAACAATTACCCCTTCATCTATTCCTAAATCCATCATATGGGAAACTCATTTAGAGGTTGGTATTTGTTCATTAGTTTCATATATAAAAGCCTCCAGATCAATAATATACTATTGTACTTCAGCCATGTTATCATCTCAATTGCAATTAGAAGGTTACTTAATGTCACCCACATCTGGTATTCCAATTCCATGTTGGAGGAATGACCATGCATCCCTAAGTTCTCAAGTCAAACCTTCCCAAAACTGAATGGATGAAGGTCGCTCATAATTCAATCCTGGTATGGGTGTTTGTGGAGAGAATTCAACACCTTATTACTGGTGAGCCTCTTCAGGCCTCCCTTCTTCTTTAGAAAGTCCAATTGAGGGAATATGAATTTCTATCTTATGGTGGTAGTTGGATTTCCATGGGACCGAAGTTATTGCATCTCTAGCCCTAGTCTTCCTGGTATACCTTCTGTGAGGATGTTTTGAAGGCTCTAAAACCTCTAAAACTTCTACATCATCTTTGGGTTTGGACTTTTTATGACATTTGATATGCACAACAATTTTTTTAGCTGCCACATGATATATTCCTTTTGTCGAATCCCTTTGAGGGTAAGAAGAACCCCAAGCTTTGGCATATCCAGCTTGTAATATGATTGATGCATTTGATGGAGGTAACATAATTCAACATTTGGATGTCTCTAAATCCATTATAATCCACAATTGTCTCTCTACCATTTAATTTTTCTCCTATCTAACATACATGGGCGGAAAATGTTTGATTGTTGAAGACATCTTAATTGATGAGAAAATCTATAGGGAACATAATCCTCACAAACAATTTCATCATAAATCCTGGTCAATAATACTCTATACCTAAATTCCATGATATAAGACCTTATCTCATAATTTTCTTCTTTACAATCATCAATAAATGCTCCAGTTGGTGGGTTACCAAAAGGAAAGAAGTTGAATCGTCCTGATGCATTCAATGCCCTAAGCACTACATCATGTCTCAAATTCTGAGGCTGAATACCAGAAACATTCATTAATAATGGGGGAATCAACCATTGGGAACTCTAATCGAATTCAACACAGAGTAAGAAGAATAGTGTGCCACAATCCAACCCCACAACACTTGGAATGTCCATTCGATTCTAAATGGATCCTTCCCATTGTATAAATTCAGTAGGGAATAGTAAATTATTTCCAATACAAGAGTTTCTAACCCAATAAAATTTCCTTCTACCAATTTATCTATAATTTTTAAAGTCTCTGGCCTTACAATGCCTTCGAACTCACAGACTATAAGAAAGTAAATGCATAGCCACATGGAAAAGAAGTCGTATAAGCATATCATTGTATCAATGTAAGATTTGACTTTATATCCCTAATATTTATAGTCACCTCTATCCAATATAGGACAATATGTTCCTGAACATCCCTGATTATCTACAGAAGGAAAAATAGTAGAACGTCCACAAGTGGGACCTTTTTCTATTGTTGGTTGTAAAAAGACTTCCTTCTATACTCTGGAATGAATATATTTCTTGTATTTTTGTAATTTATTTTCTATTTTTAAAAGTTCATGGGCCAATGGTGGTGTTCTGGTAACATCACCCCATGTTGTAACTAGAATAATAAACTCATCAAACATTTCCATGAGAATGGGAACCCTATCTATTTTGTAGATATCCCACAAACTAATTCCAAATTCACCATGTGTCAAATGAAAAGAATTCGTTTTCAGACTCCATTTTCTAAAAGATTCAGAAATAAAATCATATTTAAAAAATAATTTTGTCCCATACATACAACTTCATAAATATAAAAATCTGAAATCTCTTTCCTAAATTCTTTAGAAGTACGACACACCCAAAATTCCCACATCCATTCAGGTTTAACACCTCCCCCAGAACAAAGATCCCAATCTTCCTTCCAACAATTAGGCCGATATATTTGAGAAGCCTGGAAGGTTGAATCATACCAATGTGGCTTTGTATCTACAACATGATTGTTCATATTAGGAGTACAACCACTATGATGTAGGATGCAACCAATAGGGAATGTTTCCTCATTAACTGGAACCCCCTTGTAATGTTATTAATACAATGATAGTTGGAGTATTGAAGAAACCAATTCTTCAGGAAGTATTTCTTAATAGATGGAATGTCGGGATCTTTTAAAATAACGTGTCCATACAAGGGAAGGTAGTGACTTTTCAGATATTCACGTTGAGACAGAATTAAACCTTTATATAGTCCAGGAAGAGTACTTTCAACAACGTCATAATAATCTGGTCTGACAATCTTCGTCATCTCATATTGATGAGCCTTAACTACTTTAGTATAGGTTATCAAGTGAGCCATTTTCTGTGAAATAATTACCAAACTCCCCCTATTAGGTTGGAATTTTGACTTTGGGAAATTCAAATTACAACATAAAGTAATTTGAAAGAAATTGGAAAAGGAAGCTCTTCGCATATATCTTTCGACAAGGTATGTCGCATCCTTCTACAAGAGTCCGAGCACAACTCCTTTGACGAAGTCCTTCTCCATCACTCATGTAATTTCACCTTGATAAAATTTCAAGGAAACTACACGAGAGCACAACATGCCGAGGCTGGACAAACAAGCTACATGATGAGAGTCGAAAAATCTGAAAGTGCATGTGAAGAAAATCATAAATTATCAGACCTATTTATAGAAACCCATAGATCTCTTTGACATGCATGCATGAAAAATCTATGTGGCATACCTACACAATTTACCTCCACAGCAAACCTACACTATTCCATAATTAATTCAGAGTCTTTTTCCCACAATTTTACAAAAGGACTCACCCCATATTCTAATCGGATCCAATCCTGAGGGGGGGATTTTGTTGAAACTACCTCAGAATACAAAAAGACTATGATGGTAGCCCCTAAATATTTCATAATCCTAAGACAAATTATGAAAAATTAAAATGAAAATCAAAATTTTCAAAGGCCTGCACGGAAGACCTACACGGAAGACCTGCACGGAAGACCTATGTAGTGGTATACTTTTTGTACCCCTACACAGCAGACCTATGTGGAGTGACTACGCAGTAGACCTCCGCCAACAAATTGACTTCAACCAGCCCCCTCCTTTCCTATAAATAGGACACTTAGGCTCCTCATTTAAAAACTAAAAATGTTAAAAGACTTCCTGAATCTCCAATTGCATATCTCTTTTGCCTAGATCCCTAAGATTTTCTTACGTAGCTCTCTAAAAACACAGGAGAGTAGATAATTAGATGGGATAAGCATGTTTTGAATGAATTTCACAATTTGAAGCTTACATAGGCTTGGTTCCCCTATGTGTAGAATTTTTTAGTCATCATAAAGTGATACATGGCACACCTGCATGGTACAGCTACGCAACACACCTACGCAGGGTTCCTACGCAGAACACCTACGTAGAGTACCTATGCGTCAGAGCTGTGTATAAAGCCTACATATCAACTAAAGTACCCTCTTTAAGACCACTAATGGAAGGGTATCTCCTTCCTTAGATCCCTTATCTGAAAGGAACTAAGTTTAAGCCTCCCCCAAAACCTCATGTGTCATCAATCCTTTTGGAAAGACACATCAATGAGTCTCCTATTTGGGTTTGTATACTCGCAGTCATAGGTTTCCCACATTTTTTTCACAATGGGGTTAGGATTAAAGGAGTGTCTCTGGGTTTGTTTATCCATAGTCACATGGACCTTTCTCCCAGGAATTGTGTTAGGAAGTTCCTATTTTGGAGGATTATGGTTTGGGTTATGTACTCCCCTTTTTGTCTCTATGACCTTAAACCACAGGTATCTTGTACGGATGGTATGGTACACACATTCCTTTCCAAGAAAGCAAAGGAGAAGTCTCCCTACCCTACATAGATCCACTAGGGTAGCCATCCTGGTGTAATCCCCTAACCTTTCATGTAGGAGGTTGCAGTCTTTCTTTTATCTAATTCTTTCACCTTCACTCCTTCATCAAATTGTATTCTTGTCCAATGTAAAGTGAATATAGGGATGGCTCGTTTTCTCTCCCACTTCCACGATCACTATCATAGGTGTTCCCTCTTCCACCAGCGAAGGAGGAAAAGTGTGTATTGTTGAATCTTTGACATTCCCTTATTTCTCACACCGAGTATGAATCACGTGGGCTTAGAAATTCATAATTATCACAAATTTTGCTTAAACACAAGAAATATTCTTGATCTATGAAAAGTATGATTCCTATTCAAACCAGGATAATTAGGATGTCTACTTGAAGGAAAAAACTCAAAAGGTCTCCCTTCCAAAAGGGTTTAACCAATCATATCCCATCCAATAGATATCTCTCATGCATAATCCCCAAAATGATGAATTCACTACAAGAACTATGATTCCCATCATAATTGGGATATGCAGGAAGCCTACTTAAGGACCAATCTCATTGTATTTCCTTTTCAGGAATCCAATCCTAATTCCCTTAATCTAGACATCCTCCTTAGGAATAAGCCCCAAATTAAACCCCCCAAATCACCAAGTCATCCTTTTCAATAAGTAAGACCAAAATAATTTTCCATAAAGGACTATACTCTCCTATGAGACTTATTGGACTACGTGGGATTTGTTTTCCATCAACATGGGATACGTAGGAAGCCTCCTTGAGGTTCAAACTCAACACTTCAAATCAACCCTTTTCTTCCTAGTACATATTCCCAATAGGGCTTAATATTACTTGGACACCCATATCCTTTCCTAGTTCCTTGGGCTGCTTTGGCATAATTCCCACACCCAACATTGACTAAGAACCTTTCTCTTATATGCCCTTACCACATGACATTACACTATATGTATAGGTCCTTATCCCATGACCTTAAAAGGTATGATGTGTCCCATTAAGCACCACGAAACTATGAGGGTTTTGATTCCTATTACAAGGATACGTAATAATCCCATTTTATGGGTACAATCCCAATATCAAAACAAACCCTAATCTCCCTAGACGACAATAAATTCCAGAGTGACCCACTGATTGGTTTAAAAACCATTATTATTGTAATTATTATTAAAAGAATCTATATATAATATATGAGAGGATACCATTGATGGAGAACCTCATATACATACAGATATATCCATTAATGAAGAACCTCTAAAACATACGGATGATTCTAAATTTCACACATGTTAATAAGTGATTGCAAATTACAAGGGAAACCTATGTTATACTTGGTGAATTAATAATGATTCATGAAAATATCTTAAATTAATAAATAGAGCCAAGTAGTAGACAATTATTCCCCAAAAAAAGGTGTGATGAGTCTGACCTCACATCCTCTCAACCAATTCATGTTCTTAAGTATCATAAAGTACAAAATTAATGAACATAAGCCATTGGAAACCAAGTATATTTGGATAGAGAATTATTGGATGTTTCCGGTTCTAGGAATAAATCCAATAGAAACTGCCTGGAAGCAGTGATTCTTAGACTAGAACACATGTTTCAAGGAACTATGAAACAGTTGTGAAGCATAAAAATTAAGGAATCATAATAATTCAGGAAAACCGTGAACCTAATTGGAAAACTGAAAACCATACCCCCTTTGCACATAAACGACCCATGAACTACAGATCCAATGCCCCTTATCCAATCTATTGTACCACATAGCACCACTCTATGTGGATTGAATCCTACCCCGTGTAGTGTTCTGCTTCATAGATGGACCCTGTCACCTCATACCACCATTATATGTGGATGGAACATGAGGCCAAATACCACTATGGTATGTGGACCACATCCAAGTCTGCAAACCTCCTTGATATGAAGATGTAATCCAGGTTCGCATACCACCTTGGTACACGGATGACCCCTCCACCTACAAAGAAGTATTTCATGCAGAGGGTACCACACCCCACATGAACAACTGGTACATGGAATGTGGTACCTTCGGGTTTTTTTCCTTCTTTTCCCAATCATGCCCATCCATTTCCATCCAATCCCCTGAATCCTCTCCACTAACCAGTCCATCAGAATCAGGAAAAAGCCTCTTCCAAATCTGTTGAACCTGTATTATAAAACATTCAGTCATAACATCACGTCCTTTTGAGATTACATATCAATGGTATGAGAAGGCGCATCTGTAATCCTCACAAGGGTGTGGACCCCTGAAATGTCTTTTAAGTTTACATTCCCAAGGTAAAACATGGCCCATCCATGTAATACTCAAGTGAACCTCCATGTTCTAGGGATCAAGGGTAATCACTATATTTTCCATTCGATGAGGGGAAATGAAAATCAAAAGATATCATACCTACTTTCCCTTTCTACGAGATGCAATGATTCTCCCCATTCCTATAACTCGTTTTAGGGCACTACCCCTGAGGTAATCCCCTAACCTTTTCACAGGAAGTCGCACTACATCTCCTCTTAGGCTCATCCAAAGATATGTTTTGATATATTTTAAAAAATGGATATACCAGATATCAAAATGGGAGAAGAAATTGCCACATTCAAATCCTCTCTCTCTATCCCTTTGGGATCTAGTACCATCTAAAACAAGAAGAAGTTCGACGTGCGACCTAAAAATCCACTACCACCTCTTGTTTTTCACACCGATCATGAATCACATGGTATTAGAGGTTTGAATTAGTCATGAAACCCTCATAACCCCAAAACATGGGCCTCCATCTAGGTTCAAGCCCCAAACAATCCTCCAAATCATCATGAGTCATGATCCTCCTCATGGTTCTAGAAACATGGGCCTCCTCATAGGTTTAAGCCCCAAACTAAATGAACTATGAGAACATTGATTCTTACACTAAATAGGATATGTAGTACACCTATCTAAGGGACTTAGCCCAAGGGGATCATTTTAAAAGGTTAATCCTCAATAATGACCCCTATAAACAAGGCATCCTTTACGGTATAAGCCCCCACTTAAACTAAACTATGAGGTATTTTATTCCCAACTAACTGGGATATGTAGGAAGCCACCATGAGGTCCAAAACCAGCACCCAAATCATCCTAGTTTTCATTAGGCCATATCCCAAGTAGGGCCATGTCCACCTTGGAGACCATACCTCTCTTTAGCTAGGATACATCGACATAAGTCCCATACGAATTCTTGACTAGGAATCTTTTACCTGGATGTCCTCACTGCATGACATTAATCTGCATGGGTGGTTCCTCATCACATGACCATAAAAGGTGACTTGTCCAGTTAAGTGGCATTGAAATACGTGGGTTCTGATTCCTCTTACGAGGATATGTAGGAAGCCCATTTTATGGGTTTGATCCTGATATTGATGCAACTTCCATCCTCCCTGGATGACAATAGACTTCAGAGTGCATCATTATAAGGCTTAAACTAGAATTGTCTTAGAAATTCTTGACCCATGAGTATATATGGTTAATCTTGAAACCCAAAGGTAACCCACATACACATTTTTGGGAAAGAACCATAGATTCACAAACATATGAATATTTAATAAATCTATAATAGTCATAGAGTTGGAAATAATTCCCTTAAAAAGGGTTTTGTGAGCCACCTCCCATCCTATTGACCAATGGAGTCCTTGAGTGTCACTAGCCAAATCATCCAACAAAGGCCTACCTTTGGAAATTAGGTCCATGAATCTTGTAAAAAAGGATAGTTGGGAATTTCTGGATCCACGAATAAACCCATTATAGACCATCTGATGACATAGTACCCGATGCGAAATAATTTCACACATACTAAACCCCCCTAGAATCACCTTCCTTGACCCTTCAACTGTGGAACCTCCTCCACAATACAAAAATGACACACTGCCAAGTCCTGGTGTGACCATCTCACCCACAAAAATGGGTCATGACATGAATCAGATTGAAAGGTATTGGTAAAATTTATTTGAAACTCTATTATAGAAAGTAGTTATCTATTATCCATTGGACCATTATGTTCTCCATGGTATGATGTGAATCAGGAGGAAACAAACCCAAACATGACCTTCCTTATGGTCAATTAATCCTCATATGACTCATCCCAAGGCTCGTTAGGTTTGTGTAAGTGAAGAGACCTTCATGAAACCCTTGAATGCATGAAAATCCAAATATTACATGCAACTATGACTCTTTAATCAACGATTTTACCTTTTGATAGATCCTCTTTGTCATGAAACTCTTGAACACAATTACAAAAAGTTTTGTGTGACAATTTCTTGTTCCCCTACTCAACATTCCATATGCCGCTAGTACAGCCATTATACAACTTTATTATTTTAATCATTAGCACCCTAATCCCTATGGATCCTTTGAATAAGGACCATAACATAGAGCCTCTTTATTTCCACTCCTTCATGAGAGTTCCATCACCATATCCTACCCAGAGGAGATTGAGTTATGGTCACGTAAGACCTAGAGGTGGAATCATCAAGGGAAATTGTTCACCCATATTGGTAGGATTTTATTATGCTATATCTTATTCTCACCTTGATGCGCTACCCCTAAATGATTTAACCCTTCAACATTCAACCTGCATGATGTAAAACTACCTAGTTTCAAATCCTAGTCATATGATGTTAAACTACATGAAAATTTCCTCAAAACATGATGTAAAAGTATAGCATTACCATGTGTGATAAACACAGTATTCTCCATCTACGACCATCATGGGATTCTACCATCCTTCCCACTATGGGACAATCCTATGAACTTGGGAAGATTCCACACATAATCCCCATATGGTTCCCCAAAGATTGATCCTCTTGCATGGGGTGGTTTCCACATGAAATCCCCAACCACACTATAAATTCTCCTTGAAGAGATCAAGAATCTTCCATGCATAATCCCCAAACCCTTTCTCATTGAAACTCCATCCATGACATGGGAATACTTACCGAATGATGTTAAATTACATAGATCAGTCCTGTCACATGACCTTAAACTGCAACATCAAACTACATGGGTTTTGATCTCTGTCTTTAAAATAGGTTATATAGGATTCCACCCTGAGGTTCAACCCCCCCAAACCATCAATCCGAGGTGTGAAATCTTCCCTCCTAGGGACTCCCCACCCAATCCATCTCAATAGGATGTTCGGATCCATCTTTATAAGATGTTAAGCATGTGATATGATCTGTATAAATGGTACGTTCTGATATATATCCATAGGATGTCAAGAGTATTATCTGATCAATCAAAATAAGATGATATAATCCACATCCACAAGACATTAATCCCATACCTCAATTTATTTCAATTGGACATTATATTCCTTTCCCATAAGACATTAAACTTGCACCCATTTTCCCCACAATAGATTAACCATTTGTCTATCTCTACAAGACATTAAACCCATTCTATTCTCCAATATCCCTACCTCCTAAAATAAATATGGAATGATCGAGGTAAAAATCCTTGGAAGACATATTCCCCTAGAATCAATTACCTTATAGAGGACATGTGATTCCTTATGATTCATTTCTAAGATTCCTCATATAAGATTCCCTCTAAAATAAGAAGACTTTATAGGTTCCCAATATACCCAAAGTCCATAAATTCTCAAAACTGACCACCATGACTACTCACCTTAACGAAATTTTGCATACCTAATGATAGAGAAGTAGTGTAATTAACTAGAAACTACATTGATATGGAGTCAGGAATATGTTCTGTGAACATGACTTAATATATGATGGATACCTGGAAAAAGAAACAAGCTCTCAGGAGGAATCCATGGAAAGAGGAACTGACAAACCATCATCATGTTTTGATCAAGGAGAAACCTCACTAATGGAATTGTTTAAATTCATATGGCTTTGGAAAATGGGAATGCTGGGAAACACAACAGTTCTCACAACACACTATCTCCATAGTGAAAGCATAAGAAATTGAAATAGTGAAAATTAATTGAATCTATTCTCCTAAATCATGGTGACTAGTAGTGTCTGGGTCATAAATTAATATGAATGTCACCAGATTTAGATATTCAGTGCTAGTTCCCACAACGAAAATGGTGGTCCAAAAATGAAACTCACCTGTTAATTGGGGTAGTTATCATTGGGCATCCTCATTATGTTCCATCGTCAGTGTGGATCTCTATCCACATAAAAACAATTGGACAGAATTGGGTCATTTGGCATCAATTATCTTTTACCTTTACTAACAGCTAAATCTGCATGCATTACAGGACTCATGCTATAGTAATCCAGAGACCTCTTCCGAATAGATCTCAAGGTGGGGGAAAATTTGATGTGTTGATCCAGTACAATTACTCTCTAACCATAGTTTCTACCTCAACTTCAGTTGATGGGAACCCAATCCCCATAACAACCAATGAGATTATCCGAAAGATGGGGATCAACACCCTGGTTCACCAATATGAGCACATGGGGTCATTCCCAACCCAAAATATGGTATTCCAAGACCTGGAGGCATCAACACCTTGTCGAAACTACTACCTCTAAGGTCCATATAGGGGAAAATAACCAGTATTTCGATGGAGAGCTTCTTTGAGAGACTCTCCCAATGGTACTATATTAGCTCACACCCATACAATAATAAGGTAGAGGATTATTGATCCATGACTGATGTGGCCACCACCCAAGAGCTACCTAGGAGGGCTCAAACTAGGTCATGTCAGTGCCAATATCAACTAATCTCATAGTCCAAAGAAGAGGTTTACATTATTCCCACTCTATTAGCCTCAGTCCAGAGCACCTGACACTCACATCTGAGGGAGACCTAATACACGTACCGTCAAGGGGAATCTTCTACATCTCCTGTGGGCCACCCACTAAAAACGTATCCTACCTATAATAGGTGAACAAGGTCAATATTTTTCATCCTGGGATCAAGACCCCATCCACATTACAGGAAGGTCAGGATGACTCTCCCAATCGTTTTCACCACTAACAGTCATCATGAATCATCCTATAATGAGAGAAATTAGTGCAGAGGTCCTCCCCACACCATTTTTGACCATCATGGAGGTCCTCACCATGCTACAACCATCAAAACCAAGGACTTTCATGCTCTATTGATAGCTAGTATGGGGTCCTCATCATGCTACCCCAACCATCCAGGATGGAGGTCCTCCTCAGGTTCCCACTAAACACCACAGAGGTCTTCCATGTTTTCCCACCAACTACCATGGAGGTACTCCTTATGCCACTTCCATCAAGTACAGAGGTCCTCATAATGTTCCCACCAACCATCACAGAGGTCTAACCCATGTTCCCACAAACGATCATGGAGGTCCTTACCATTTTCCTACCAAATAGCATGGAGGTCCACCCTGTGTCGCTACATATCAGAGTGTATGTCCTCCCCACTCAATTTCATACCATCTTGGAGGTCCTCCATATTCTGAAGACATGCGATAACCTAAAGAACCATCCTGAGGAAGAAGGAAAAACACCCACCATCAGAGGTGAATTGTGGGAAGTATCAAATAATCATTAACCATCAAATTATAAGGTGATAGATGTCTCAATGATGGAAAATTAACCCCCAGCTACTAGAGTCTAGGGATGAAGCCTAGCAGTTGATATTCATGGTCCTAAAATTCAAGTTCCATGGGATCCCTAGATCAATAAATAAATACCTATAGGTGGAGGATGTTCTAGCGCCAATCAATGGACTTGTATTGTAACTGTAACTATAATCTCTAGTTTTCAATATATCTACCTTAACATAATAATTTTGAGACATTTTTGGGTCTGGATTGTTGCACTCGGATGGAGATAACTCTGCGGAGCCACAAATGGACGTTATCTCCCTCTCAAATGAAGTAGTTGTGACCATCCCATCAAACGTGGACATAATTTTGAAGTTGAATATGCCTAAATGAGATGTTTTGGAATTCAACTACCATTTGACTCATGAATAACTCCCTCTTCTGGAAGACAATCCACAGAGTAGGTCAACATCGCTGTTACCAGTCATATCTTAGCCAGCACCAATCGGGGCTTGGTTTGACATAGTATAGGACCCTTCCTTTGAGAAAGATAACTTGTGGGAGGTATTAGACACCGATCATCTATCATTGGTGTTTTGTAAACCTATAACTATAGACATTGTAATCATAGAGTACCTTATAGAGGACCAGGTAGTGTGTTTCTATCATATCATTTGGGTGATGCTCCACCACCTCCATGATTGACAGTTGACATACCCAGGGAGTTAGGAGCACCTCGATGTGGTCGACCAATAGTGAAGAATGGTTGAGATCATAGTGCTCCTAGTAGCACAGTCCCCTAAGTCATATGGATTTCTCTAGACTCTCTAGTAGACATGTGTTAAGAGCCGTACAATGCACTATTAGGTCATGGAAGAGGTGTCTCCTGACGAGATGATTAGAGGCATGGGTTATTATACTACCTTCCATTTTATCCCTATCTTGAGATAGTAACCAGACCATCAACCCAGTCTATCCATCGATGGTTAAGATTCTCCTCTAAATGACATCATGGAAAATATGGTCATCCTAGACATTTCATAGGATCAGAGGAATAGGGAAGACCCACCTCCATGGGTGATGAAATACCAGGAAGACCCTCCGACACGTGAACTCACTCGTCAGTAGAGGTAGGCACTCAACCTTAGTATTATCCTCAATGAGACGTTGGATATCTATTGGAACACTGAAAAAGAAAAGGGAAATATTGAATCCCTTGAGCGATCTAGGGTCCCACAAAAATTAGAGATAGAGCCCACAATAGCCACCTTGCTTCAATAGCTCAAGTAACAAAAAAGGCTCACCATTTATCCCATTATTGAGTGGCACCCGAACTATAATAATGCCCTCGTGGACTCCATATCTCATCCATTGGGGAATCTATTCCTCCTTATCCAGATTCCTTAGTTAGAACATGGTAGACCCATGCAACCAGTCAGGGACGATTTCTGGGGATATGGGAAGTGAAAAAGATACAAATTCCCCACTGTTCCTGAGAAGAGTGAACATCATTATTACTCACCTAAGGATCAGGTTCATGCCTATCCTTATGTCGAAAATCCTATCAACTCATTGGTGGCTAGATACCCCTTCCAATATCACTAAATTTCTACTATATACTCTTTCCTATAGGCCTTGGAGACACAACAGGTGGAAATACCATCTAATAGAAAATCGTATCTGGCATGTTTTGATAGTGTATGAGCACCCCCAGTGTTTGGTTATTCTATATTCACCCTATTCAATGGGATATGTGACCTACTATAGAACCTGGAAGATGTGGCCTAATGTTGTACACCCAGAATAGTAGGAGGCTACCAAAAATTAGTGATTTGTTCAGATATTGGATGGACCTACATTTATCTAGTACAACCAACTACACAAAGGGTTCACTAATGGTTGGGGGGATCTTCAAATGAAAGTTCGTCTACAAATTCATCTCTAACACGTGCAAGAAAATTATTTCTAACCACATTATATGGAAGTAAAAGCTTCATGAGTGAGTCAAAAATCTCATCGCCCAGTGGAAAGGCCTTGTGTAGTCTCTTGACATGATGGTGTCCTAAGAACATCTGCTTGTGATGTGTGTAGATAATTTCAGGAATGAGCTAGTTCCTAACCTCATCTCCTTGAACTACCCGAGTGGATTTCGGGAATTATTTATAAAGTATCAACATCTTGAAGAAGCCTTGCAGTGGATTAGAAAATATTCTTGCCCATTTCCCCTTATAGATCTTGTGAGAAGACATGAAAAATAAAATAAAGTGGCCATCGTGCATGTCAAGGCCCATCGGTTGGTACACCTGTTGGATCCCTTTCTAGATGAGCCTCACTGAGTGTAGTTTTATTAGAGGTAGCCTCTCCCAGCACAGCCCCACCCATCAAAAACTCATAAATCATAGCCACCTCAAAAAGAGAATGTGGTTGTTTCCCTTCATGAAGACCAAGATCGTGTCGTGCCTTTCCTTGATAGAAGAAACCAAAACTATTCCATTAGGGATTCATATTTCTCAGGGTACTTCATTTGTTCCATAGAGAAGGTAATTTTGAAGTTTCCAAAGTGTAAGAGACCCCAATAGGTTGGACTCACTGGAATCCCCAACTATTACTCATACCATAGGATCCTCAGACATACCATCAAAGAATGATTCATGTTTAAATATTGGCTCCATCACTAATTAGATTGTGTCTTATTCAATCTGGGCAATGTTCTAGTATGCATTTCCAGGTATACTTGCACTATCAACAATTTTGGTGGACCGTGAAACTCAACCAAAACTAAACTATGATCAGCCACATCTAAACAGGGCCCAACCATAGCCGATCGAATGTCAGCCAAAAATTGTTTAGGGTAGGCCAACTATCCGGCAATAGAATGTTTCCCGTACCAGTCAGACCCTAGTGGTTCAGCAAATGGAATCTGTCGCACCATCTTCCAATGAGTGAGCCTTTATTGAAAAAAATATACCCCATAGTGTAGAAATATTACGTTTAAAAGTTGGTATATCCACTATAATAGATGAGTTAACCCAGGTCAACCTTGGAACTAAGGATGGTCTGAATCTGTTACTGGTCAGTGTGGCCATTTCTCCGGAAGAGAAGTAGTAGTACGTGTCCTTCCTAAAATAGCATCATGATATATTTTTCTCAGGAAATAAAGACATTCTAGGTCTAGAACCAAAGGTTTTAATTCATCACCTTGGCCTCCCAACAAGTCATCACAGGTTCAAGTAGCCTCCCAGAAATATGCACTAATCTCATTGTGATATGGTTAAGGCCAAAGTTTATAATCTAATCAAATCCAACTTCATCAGGGAAGTCTAGTACCCCAAATGGCTAGCTAACATCATCCTAATCAAGAAGAATAATGGGAATTTCACAGTATGTATTGACTTATATGACTTCATCACCCATTGTATGATGAATAGTTTTCCCTTTTTAGTGATAGAGTTATTGACTGATTCCACAACAGGGTTCTAGGAACTCTTCTTCATGGATGGATACTGTGGGTAAAATTAGATCCAGATGGCCCCTGAATATGAGGATTCCACTTCCTTCAAGTCACCCTAAGGGAATTTTTTATATCAGGTAATTCCCTTTATCTTGAAGAGTTGAGGATCCACTTATCATTGGTCCATGCACAACATATGTAAACCAATTATCATGAAATTGGTGGAATTATATGTAGATGATTTGGTGGTCAAATCCCACCAGCACGAGTCCATATCAAGGATCATGAGAAAGTGTTCCTATTCCTCCATGACAAACACCTAAATATGATCCCTTTGAAATTAATATTTAGGGGTTACCTTGGGAAAGTTTATCATATTCATCATAAGATAAGGTGTAATTAAGATTGACCTAGAGAGGATCAAGACCATCAACAAAATTCATCCCTCAAGCAATCATGAGAAATTTTGGGGCCTTCAAGGACACTTGGCCTACATTTGATGATTTATCACAAATGTTTCCAGAAAGTGTAATCCCTTATCAAGGATCATTAATAAAGGAACTTTTATCAATGGGATGAGGAGTTCTAGACCACCTGTGAGGATATAAATTAGTATCTACAAAAACCTATGGTTCTGATGTCGCTTGTCTCAGAAAATCCTTTGTTCCTTTTTATGAATAACCAAGAATGGTATCTAGAAACCCTTATAGAATAGAGAAAACAATATTGGAATAGAAAATAGCCTATACTATCTCAGTTATATTCTCCTAGAAACAGAGACCAAATACTCCCCCAATGATAAGTGTTTCCTCGCGCTAGTTTTTATAGTGTAGAAGTTGTGATCCTATTTGTAACATCATGAGATACATATGGTGGTCCAAGTAGACCTGTTGATGTATATCCTCAATATTCCTAGGATTAAAAGATCATTGGAATACTAGGAATTTATCCTCAATTATTTTGACATCAGGTTCATATTGTAGAATTCTGTAAAAGGTTATGAATTGTTATACTTCCTAGGCACACATCTAAACCCTAAAGAATTGATCCTAGATTTTTATTTCCTTGATGAGGTTATAATATTAATATATTAGGTAGTTCCATGTAGGTAGATTCATTTTGATGGTTCCTTCTGGATTCCAACTGGTAGAAGGATCAACAGTCCCTAGATTAACATGGTTTGACTAGGGATCATCTTTATCACCCCAACACAAGTTTCCTTTCAATATTCTTTTCTATTATTATAACATTTCACTAATAATGAGGAAGAGTATCGGGATATCATCACTGGTCATAATTTTTCACTCAAGAATAATTTCCCTTGTCTACATATGAATGGAGACTCTGAGCCATTTATCAAATAGATAAAGGTGACCATATCATCAGAAATTAAGAGCTTGTGCCTCTACTAGAACAATCCCACCAGTTAATGGATTAGTTCCCTTCCAATTAAAAGGAGAATCATTTACCTTGGTCATAAAATGATCAGTAAGAGACCTTTTAATGTTTGGAAACATCTCCTATAGAGCACAACTATGATGATATGTTCATTCCTATGGCACATCATAGGGTCATTTTCCCTACCACTTCAGATAATGGAAACTAGTAAGTATAGAAACAAACTCTTGGAAATTCTATTCAAGGATCATCAGGCCCCCCTATGGTAAAGTAAACAACCAATTTAAAAAATACCTTTTTCGAGTATCTTCAGTGTGGCATCCTCCTTTTGGACCAAGCAATAAATGAGAGAGTCTGCTGGTGTGTAGCATAGTTCACTCTCCATAGGGCGCCCAACCTTGAAAAACACTCTACGGACATGGGTTTGATATAATTCTCATCTATCTCATCCAAAAATACGAGATACCCTATGTTATGAAAGATCCCATGTCGGATCATGTGGTTCTTAGCTCTCCCACCAAATTCAGATGTTGGGCTATTTCTGGACCGCCATTGTTCATGAGTACATTGAGTTTTCTAAGAGGTTTCATGCATGTCATATCTATGTCAACTTGGTGCCTCAAGTATCAGAGCTTCTCTACACCACCAAGTACACATATCTCTTTATAGTATGAGGACTCAACATTGTGGGGACATACCCTCAAGAAATGTCCTTCTAGTGTTGGTTCATCTTGACTGCAACTGACTTTTTCTCCAAATGGGTAGAAGTAGTTCCCCTTAAGGAGGTCAAATTATAATCGATGATCAAGTTTGTGAGATCCTACATCATTGATCAAGTTGGATTTCCTCATTCTATTATCACCAATTATAGCAACAACTTTCATGTTTCCAAGTTTAAAAAAAAAATTACACTAACAAAACAATCGGTCTAACCATACTTCTCTCTATCATGTGTAGGAAAAAGGGTAGATCATGATATTAAAAAAATCCCTATCATATTACCGGAGAAGGTTTTACACAACAAAATTATTTGGTAGTAAAAGAACACAAACACCCACTGGGACTACATGACGATGAATTATAATTCCACCCATGTGACCCCATACTCCACAGTATAAGGAACCGAGGTAGTACTACCCTTTGAGATTAGGTTGTTATCACTCAAAAAAATTGTTTACAACCATAAGATTATATAATGAATGAAAGAAGTCCACATAGATGAGTTGGAATCCATTAAAGAGATAAGGCTTCAAGCATTTAACAATTTAGAGAGGCACCAAAATAAGATAGCAAGATTGTTCAACAATAAGGCTCAACTCCACTCCTTCCACAATGGTGACATGGTGATGGATCTCAGTACACTGATGATACCATGTAAGAGACCACCAAAGATGGATACTAATTGGGATGGTCCTTATATCATCCATAAGCTCTATTTTATTAGAGCATATACTTTGATCACCATGGATAGAAAGCACATCACACCTCCCACCAATGCCAATTCTCTCAATAATTGTTTCATGTGTGTAAGAGTTTTCCATGAAACATGACCTTATACTATGTGTAATAGTTCTAAGAATCATGAAAATAAACTATTCATAAATGGTCTGATCTCTATAAACAAGAAAAACAGCATCCCCAATGGTCTGATCACTATGATCTTAAACTAGCAGCAGACATAGTTTGGGTTGTATGACATTAAATTCAAAATATCAATGTCCTCAATGAAAGATGTTAAAATACAATCTTTATGAATATAAAATTGGGATTACTCATAAAATAAGTATGGGATGATAAAAAAAAATTTCCCCAAAAAAAATTAGGATTCCTCATATGATGAATATGGGATGGTCACAAACCAACATTCTCAATACACGATGTTAAACTGAATCCTTACACTGTGTAGTAGGCACAAGATGTGTCACATATCAAATGAGGGATGAACAAAAAAGGCCAACTTCCTCAGTGCATGATGTTAATCTACAGCCTTACCATGTGTAGTAAACATAGTATACCTCACATGTCAAATGTGAGATGACCAAAAAATGATAATATACTCCGCACATGATGTTAAACTATGGCATTACCCCATGTCATTAGCATGGGATGCCCCACAAAAACCATGGTATTCCCCAATCTCCTGATCAGAGTGGATTTCTTCCACTTTTAACATTGGTGTCTTACCATGCCACATTCCAAAACTATGTTTGGATTTATTCCCATCATCATGGGATATGTAGTGATCCCTAGACCCTTTTTTTTTGAACCCTGACAGAAATTCACCATCCCTTTGGCCCCTTGGCCCCATTACTTTTCAATAGAATGTGACCTAAACCTATGTACTATTCATTTCGAGGAATTTACGATGCCCATGGGACTATGTTTCATCCTTTCATATCATGTTTTTACATCTTCTATGTAATGACCAAATTTTTTACCACTGGAAATACCCTGCTTATAATTATGTCATATAATCACAAGAAATCACAACCCAATGAACTAGAAAGTACTATGTGACCTTTAAATATAATATTGTCACTTATGTGATTTGAGTTTCAAAAAACTGTCATACACAATTGTGATCATTAAGATGTTTGGATTCTGATAAGACAAACTATATTTTTTTTGGTTAATAGTAACCTACCCTTATGAATAGTAACCTACCCTTATGAATAATAATATTACCCTTATAAATAGTAAACCATCAGAAAGAATTGTAACATCAACCATAAATTTGTATACAAAATTTAATCATCTTAGAAGTGATAATATGACAATACTAAAAGTATTAGTATTTTTTTAATTCATAAATAATTAATTACAATTAATTAATTAATTTAAAATAAAATATATTTTCCCAAAATGTGTTCATAAATTAACATTTTTATTTCTTATGATTTGAAGATAATTTTATAAAACCTTAGGTAATTTTTGAAAGCATTATAAAATCAGTTATAGTTTTAAAATCTATATTTTTCAAGTAAATTATGATTTTAATTAAAATATAAAATATTCATATTTAGAAAATTATTTTTTGAAAATTGGATTTCATTTTTGGATTCTTCATGTCAAAAATTTTTTAGGGTGAATTTTTGGGATTTTTCAAAAATACTTGATTTTTTATGAATAGTAAAATATGGTAATTTACCATATATAAACATTATATGTTAAATACACTATTTTTGGAGTCATGGATTATGTAATTACCTTTCTATGAAACTAAAAAGAACATATTAAAGATTTTGGTCATAAGAACCATTACTATTTCTTTTCATATGGAAAAAGAATAAACTAATAATTAAAATATTAAGAAAACCCCCTCCCCTCTTCAATAAAAACCACCCACACTCTCTTCTTCTATTCACTCCTATAATGCCTTGTTATATGCCAAGGTTCTGCTCGAATATCTCCCAAAGCTCCTCCCCCATGTCCAAAATCCCTTCATCTCCTAAAACTACAAAATCTTCTCCACTTAAGAGGCTCTCAAGTAAGATTAACTCAAGAGGTAAATTCTTCTTTTCAATTCATTCACTTTCCATTCAAGTTCATTTATTTTCTTTTTTATCCTTACCTCTACTCATACAAATGTTATGAATACTCTAGAACCATATATGTACAATAATTTTATTATGATAATGGAATAATTTATTATCGTATCCCATTTACCCTTCTTTTATATTAGTTGTAAAAACACCATCCGAGATGTGTTAATTTGTCATGTTAAAGGACGATGGGTTTTAATTTTCAATTACCATCTACAATTCTAATCATGAAACCATTTTCATGGTTGAACCATAATATAATATATTTATTATGTATCGTCTTTGGTTTTATAATCTTTTTGAACACATGATGTTGATTTATAAAACAAAATGAGTTCATTGTGATAAAAAACCGCCAATTAACCCAAAGGTTTATCACTAAAGTTTTATATAATGACTCAACATCACTCCATGTAATCAGATTAAATTTACAACCATGTAACCTTATTTATGTTTAATGATAAAATATAACTCCAGTTCTGTAAAACCATCCACATTTTACATGATTATTCATTCATGTATATAAGTAAACAAAACGTGAAATAAATAGACCCAAACAATGATAATAAACATCATAACCAATCAAAAAGGTTATGAATGAACATAAAAATGTTTTAATAAATCAATTAAATGTAAAATAGGTTCTTTAATTATTAATTAATGAACCTAATTTTATTATTCAGTCCATTAATATCAAGTGAGAACGCCATCAGACTTAAGGTAATGGATTTTAACTAAACCTCCAATATTCATTAGGGTTATTATTACTCTCTTTTACCCAAAAAAATCCTATATTATATTTACGTAAATCTTATAATTATTTTTTATATGTCCAAAATCATGTATCAATATCCATTATCCATTCTCATTTGGTGATATATATTCCTTTAAGTGATTCCCTCCTCAATACTTCTCAATAAGCAAACATGTTTTAATGGAACATCCTAAATTCATACCCAATTTCAAGTGAACTCATCCATATGTTTTAATATGACATTGTTTTTATAAAACCAGTGATTTTATTATGAAAAAAATTCTTTTATCACTTCTGTTTTTATATAAAAGATTTTTCCCTTTTCTATTTCAAATGCTTGTTAATATTTTCCTTAAAATCGCACTAAAATGTTTCAATGCTTAAATTTCATAAATACTCTTATTATATGTTGTAAATTCTATTTAACATCACTTACCATGATATATGATTATTTTTACCTATGAATTTCCATGTATGTTTTAATTTCATTCTTTCATGGACACTTATATGTTACGCCCATTCATTATGCTTTATGACATGATTATGATGCCTATTTCTTTCCATGGGTAACCTTATGTTTATGTGTGATTGATTATTTATGATTCCTAATGTCGAAAACATATTTATAAAAAAAATTTGATGGGTGCACCCAGATATTTCTCCAAGGAATTGGGTAATGATGAGTCTCATGAAACATTATGTGCAACTGTCTTGGCGGTTAGCCTTGACTCGTGCTACCATGTGAAATGGTCTTGGTGGTTAACCTTGACTTGTACTCCTCTATGGGAAACGATCCTTAACTCATGATAAATCTATTTTTTATGTTTATTTCACATTACTATAAATTCATGTTTATAATACTCCACGTTTATACGTTATGATTCCATATTTTCCATGCCTTTTTATATCATTATGTTATGCCTTCTAACCCATTCGTAAAAGATTTATTTATCATGTTTATTCCCTTACTGTGATTTTTATCTCATCCCATTGTTCATGTTATCCCCATGTTTTCCTATCAATATCTATGATCATAATAGAACTTAGGATCTCTTTATGAGGACTAAATAATGAAAAGTTATATTTAGTCCCATGTTTTAAGTTTTATGTACCTGGTCATCCAAGACACTAGACTTTACGATCCTTGGCTTTTAATATGATGTTTTATTATGCATAAAATCATTTAATGTTATGTGTATAAGGATAGGATTGTTATATTTTGTTCCACATAGATACCCTTGAACCAAGAATCTTATTAGTCCAAGCATCATGACATTAAACAGTTTACCATTAGTCCAAGCATCATTATTGTAAATTTATTTCCATGGTTTAAGCCTTACAAACTTTAAACAATGTGCGACTAGCTTCAGGGTCACTTTACATGGAATAGTGCCTTATTGGATCCATTCATACCTTTTATGACACCCAAACATCCTCAAATCACATGCCCCTAGTCCAATAATTAGGAATTTAAACTATTTGTAATTATTATAAACACTAAGACATTAAACTAGGAGCCTCATAAAAGAATTATGACCCTAAACCATGTTCATACAGCCTCCTTGGACCCACATTGGTATGGTTTGCTTTATCCATGGTGTTTTATAAATCCTATTACCCATCTCTTACCATAACTATGTGTGTGTTAATTCCCATTCTATTGGGATATGTACTGATTCTTTAACTTCTGTCTCCAATACCAACTACAGATTTACCACAAAACCATTCATTTCCCATGTTTCTATCACCCCAAATTTCCCTCATGGTCCTCACCTTCATGTATAATTATTTTTCATTTACCTTGAAACATTAGGGAGGACAGATTCCTTCATGATCCAACATGAGGAATAAAGCAATGGGTAGCTCAATCCTGCAAATGACCTCAGAACAAGATGTTAAACTGTAGCCTTAACCCGTACAAAATTTGGATACCTCATACGAAAAGTATGGTATGAAAAAAATATCTTACCCCATATAAATCTAGGATTCCTCGTGTCATAATATGAGATTATTTAAAGCCCTCTCCCTAGAGGATATCCCACCTTATAGTGTCATTCTTTTGTGGTGTTTCATCACAAACAAATGTATAACTTGATTATAATTAATGATTATAATGAGTCTCACACATATATGTATTGAAGAAAACCATGGTGATTGATTTTCGCTGTGAGGTAGGATGTGTTGGGTGCATCATGATTAGTATTTCATTAATGAATAATGAAAGAAAGGATTTATCCCTTATGTTCATTTATGGAAATTAATATCTCATAACATTTGATTGAAATGATATATCCTAAATAAATCAATGGTCATGGTGTTCTATAGAAAAGTTATATTTCTGGAAAGTCAATGAAATATATATCAAGAACAAAGGTTGATGAAACTATCATGAAACCTACTTGATTATAGATATTGTGATAAAGATATTATATTACAAGGTAAGAGTTTGTATGAGGTGACATGTCATTACGACACTAACCTCTATCTATACGGGTGCCTTGGTGTGTTACTGGATGTTAACCTTGGACTTTAGGCTTCTTTGCCTAATGCTACGGATAAATAGGACAAGAGGGTCACACACTAAGTGTATCCAAAATATCAGTTAATTAATATATATATTATTAATTATATAACAGGTTGAATAAATTTTATTCCCATACGTGGTTTAATAATTATTCATGTATACTTGATTGCTTATAAATATTTATTTTCTCTTTAGTAAATATAATATTTATTTTTTTATTGGTGAATAATGCAGTGATATTTATTTAATAAATAAATAGACATTATTCAAAGTATGATAAATATTTTTGATGAATGACACACTAATATTAATTGTTCGATGAGAAATAATAATATTGAATATTATTTGATTAAATAATATTTAAATATAATTCTCAAGTTAAGTGCCTGTCAAGAAATAATAATATTAGTATTATTATTTAACATGGGGATTTTCTGTGATAAAATAAATAATTAAGGTCACTTGTGAAATTATTTTATTTTAACCCTAGAAATATAAATACCCAATTATGTGATTTCATGAAGAGCCAATTCAGTTTTTCACAACAAATCTTAGAGGATCCTCTCAAGTATATAGATCTCCCTTGTCCATGAACACTCCCAAGAACATCGAGCAATCCTCCTACACTAGATCAATGAGAACATATTGAAAGAAATTCTCAAGGAAATCAAGGAGAATGATGTAAGTGCAAGGATCATCAATAACAGCACCCATATACTCTTTTGGTGACATCTGTAGATTTCTAGGATGTGTGTGGATCACCGCTATAGGGAATATAAATTAGTTTCTACGAAACAATGATAGTGCACTATAGACCTATCGCCATATTAATCAACGAATAAAGAAATCCTTAGAGGTAATTCATTATCTAAATAAATTAATTATAAAAAATTTGTGTTCATCTCCTCTCTCTTGGTTTTAGAGTAATTATTTATTTTCTATTTATTCAAATTAATTTTTTGGATCACAGTGTTCATCATTGTATAGATCTTGGATTGATCATCGATTATTGAAAATATCAAGGTTGGGAACCACCCATCACGCACTTCTTCTACACTTGGAACCTACATGGACATGTCCTAGCTTACTACACTAGAAGAAACTGTAGAATATCCACTAAAAAGTGGCCTAAAAGAGTCCTTGGATTGAATGACCTATTGAAACTCATCTTGGCCTCACCTCCTTCAGTATGATATATATCCAATGAAGTCACATAAAGCCCCTGCCTGGCCTGATAAAGACCTATTCTCCAGGTTTCCCTCTGCTATGAGTGCCTGGTTCACATCCATTGATAATGAGGCAAATCTTAAAAAAATTACATGCACATGAATGTCATGTCATAAACCATCATCAAAGTTCCTCACCCTGGAGGTTTCATCACTCACCATACTAGGTGAAAAATGGGACAATTCAATGAACATCTCTAAAAATTCCATGATAGACAAGTCACTCTACCGAAGTCTTAAGAACTCCCAAGCCATTTCAACCATAAGAATTTTTGGGAATAAATGCTCCAAGATGTAGGCCTCAAAATCATTCCAGGTCATCCCCATAGTTATTTCTGTCTATACTTTCACATCCCACCAGATCATTACTTCCTTTAAAGCATGTATGTTTCCAATTTGAACCTCCTACATGGAGGCATCTCGAGCGACTAAAAGATCATCTGCATGTTCTCTAACCAGTTCTCTACTGCATGTGGGCCACCCTCACCCTGAAAAGTGGTGAATGCTGTGACTAGAAATCTCGCATCAGATATACAATAGATGGATCTGCTCCCTGAGTACCCTAGTCGATGCACTAGACAACCCACACCAAGCTCACTCGGAGTTTCTGGTCGAGCTCCCACACCAACACATTCGGGTTTGGCAGCTGCCCTACCTACACAAGAACCTATACCTAATCCTGTACCTATGGATCATGCCCTGCCTAAACCTCAAGGGCCTCAACCTGCTCATTCTCCTACATCACCAAATCATCAGCCACCTGGCACTCCATCATGTCATCCAGGAGGAACCCATTGAATACCATAAATGTGAGACAATCCATATATATATATATATATATTCACATATAAAAAATGTATTAAAAAGGAAGCATCAACTCACTACCCTTTCTCTACCCCACAATAAATATTCCACACGGTATCCCAACCTCATGTCCTACTTACCCGCCCTCAATAAAGCCATGTATCAAAAATATCCTAGGCCACACCCATCCTGACAAACATTGTTGCCTCAATCTAACAACCGATTAGCCCAATCCTGGTGATAAAAATCACCTCAACCATAACACCTTCTTACTCATATAAGAGTTATTCCCATTTCACATAGCACATGCAATTTCATATATATATTACATGGAATAATGATTCCATTTCACATTTCACATTTAAATAGAATTTAAATCATATAATTTGATTTTTATCACATGTTATAATCATTTTACATGGAATAAATGAATTTGTAAATTTGAAATACCCTAAAATGTTTCTATCAAAATCCAAACAAAAAATCAAACACCCCTTTCCATACCAGGAGATAGTTCAAAAATTCTCCCTTACCTTACCAAGTCACGGGTCACCTATCAAAATACATTCACAATTCACAAACCAAAGTGAAACAATCAAGGTGGAAATCATATAAATTGAAATATGAAAAATATGAATAGAATTTCCCACCTCTAGAAACTCGGTCCATCCCTCGCACCTAGGGCTTCAAGCACCCAATAACATGTTATAAACCCGGTTCCAATATAACTTATTCTCCATCCTACCATAACCCAAATATTAATATGAAGATAAGAGGTAAAAGAAAACCTCTTGTAGCATTTGTAGAATCCCATCCCAATTAGCTACATTTACAATTCTAATAGGCTGAAATCCACTGGACTTAGGCGTGCCTCCATGTATGCAAAAGGCTTCTGACTAATAGTGTGGGTGTAATTTAACAAGTTTGGGAGACTATACCCTCTATGGGTAGATATTAATACTGGACTGAGTAATAATTTATATCATGAAGTGGAATTAAATACTCAATAGACTCAAACTAGACCTAAAAAGTGAAATCATTATCAAATAAGAGCAATAACAGAAGAAAAAATAAAAAAAGTAGCAAAATAGTAAATAAACAATCCATCATTCCAAACACACACATTAAGAAACTAAATAGAACAAAGAGAGAATGCATTTCATAATAGTCCATATATGTCAATATACAAAATAGGATCCAATGGATAACCAGTACATTTCATACATATATAGCATGATGATACAGAAAAGAAACTAAAATAAAACTCTAGCTAGGAACGTCCTCAAGGTCTTGTGCTAATCTTCGTTCAGACAGCTACTAAGATCAAAATCATGAGGCTGATCCTTAACATGAATGTAAATTCATAAATTATATATGCATCTAGAAGTTCCCATGTAGGGTGTCAGAACAAGTATCAATAGGATACCACCCAATGGTGCGTAACTAACATAATTGTTTAAGCAGGTGTATATAGAAAAATAGAATCTAAACCGCACAATGTGAAAAGTAAACAAACAAACTCCATTGGTTTTAAATAGCCACCAAGGATTTTTCACCTACCTCAGCCACTGTCAGAATACCAAAAGTAAGGAGGGTCCATGTACTATGGCCCTAAGTACCCCTGATGTCATATTACAGGTGAAACCTTTGGTTTCACTTCAACAATTTATCTCCACACCACAAACCTCATGACACCTCGTGTCTCAACAATAGAACTGATGTCCCGAAGGCATGCTTAGGAAACGCAATCAGGTCCCCTAGACCCCTACTCAAAAGAACATTTCAACTCAAGGACCAACAACTAGAGACATAGTAATGTCTGTCCTCAAAACGAATCCATGCTCATGGCCTGAATCATGGAGAGCCTCGACCCCCCAACTGATAGCCTAATTGTTGTCAACTAAAGGCTCCTCATATTTCACATTGCTTTCTATAACAATCACACCCAAACCAATTCATAAATTTCACTGATATGGGACTCTACTCACATGAGTGTTCAGAAACTCCTCATCATGGAGGTAACTTGTGTGCACATGACTCAATTCGTCCCTTTGGCCATCACGGTTGAGCAAAAATCACCAATATATCACCTAAACCACACAATCATAGGCACATCGTGACCCAGTGACCATGTCACTCAAAACTGATGGCCTTTCCATCCCAATATCATGAGTCTTGCCCAACCAAATGGCCTTTCCACCTCAAAGGATGTCCTAGATTCCTAATCCTACAGTCAAATCACTCAAGTAATTTGGTCTAAGACCAACTGGTGATGAACATCACTCAATCCTAAAGTCTTAGCAACCTCAAACTATATCCAAGCCCATTACAACCCCTTGGGTCCAAATAGATAATTGTAAAATCAAAGAATATATATATATATATATATCACTTTAAATAGGAAATTAAACTTGATAATATTGAATTTCATAGCTAAACAATCATAACTATTTAATTTAGAGGACTTGAATGCCTTAAATTGGATTAACTAAACCAATTCAATAAAAAAGATCAAATTTAAAGGATTTGGCACCCCTGAAAAAACCACACCAAGGATCGATGGCCTCTAACTCAGCCTTGATCAAGTAAAAAAGGAATTGGGCATGCCCAATGACATCCCATGGCTCACACAATCATTTTAATATGAAGCAAAAAATATAATATGGTCCCGCTAAAAATAACCAAAATTACACTAAATTTCGCACCACCCAGACATATGAAAAAACACAAAACAAGATATGCAGCACCTACCTTAGGCTCGTAGACATATGGACATTCGATATCGAATTCCAATTTGAAGCAGAACAGAGTACATCTATGTTTCCATAGAAAGTCCTAAAATCAGATCGGATGGAAATAGTATTGAATGAGGTGAAAGATAAAAGAATAATAGGTTGGGGTGAGGTTACCCTTACCAATGCAGTTATCATCCGAATGATCAAAAATCGGAGCAATGATAGAGGAGGGAGATCAATTCGAAGGAGGAGAGGAGGAAGATGGATCCTCTTATGCAGTATGCAGCTAAGAGAGAAGAAAAAAGGAGGGAGGGAAAAAAAGAAAACTAAAAATAGAAAACCCCCCATGTATAGGTTTCAGGGTTTACCCACATGATTTTTCAGACTGTTCAAAAATCGTTCAAGCTATAGTGTTGAGATTCTGCCCAAAAGGACACCCTCACATGATTTGAACATGGTTTGAACTAACCAAGGTCAAACCTTGTGGAATCCATCAGCAACAACAATGGAGAACCTCGCACGGTCATGCGCCTTCCATGAATGGTTCATAAAAACCATGAAGTAGTTCAAAATGAGCTACATGGTTACCTAGAAGGGGCTGCATGGTTTACCCTAAATTGTGTTCCCTGTCCTGCTATTCCAAAATAGGCCATTTGGCCTCTGATACTCATGAAACCTCTTCCGAACACCTAAGGATTTGTCCAAACCATGAA
The DNA here is from genome assembly GCA_963277665.1 of Viscum album. NCBI lineage: Eukaryota > Viridiplantae > Streptophyta > Magnoliopsida > Santalales > Viscaceae > Viscum > Viscum album. The sequence continues at coordinate 499,909,244 of OY728125.1, forward strand.
ACACATTTAAAACATGATATAAATAAAAAATAACTATCATAATTGAATTCCAATCAATGATAAAGAAAAGTGCATATCCGATAATTGAAAATTTGAAAAAGGTAGTGATTTTTAACCCATTCTGAAAACCTAAGATGTTACAATAACAACAATAGATGAAAAATGAGGAAGACAACATACAAGTAACTACCACAAAAAAATGATCCTCAAAACAAGTAGAATCAGACACCTAAAATGAAATAAATAAACACCTGCCTCTAATAGACCCATAAAATGATTTGATGGAGGAAGATGATGTGATCTCATTTCATGCACGACTTTTACCCATTATGAGTTCAAACTATCTTCCACATACCAAACCTTATTTGTCTTTTGACTTCTATACACTTTTTCTTTTCCACTTTTTTGAATTTAAGCCCTCCAAAATCAATCCCCATCTCACTCGGCCCTCATCCAGTAGTCAGAACCTCTATCAGAGCACAACCATGCCTGTGATTGGCCTCCCATTCTATATGTGTTTGGTTCCTCTTAAAAAACGAAGCCCTATAGAAAAACTAACCATAATTCTAAAACCAAATTCCCCTTATCTCATTATAGTTTTTTAAATAAAATTAAGATATGTTATATAATATTCATATTTCTAATTATTTAAAAAACATTAATAATAATAATAATAATAATAATAATTAATACTTATATTTTCATAATTTTCATAATTTAATATATTAATATATTCAAATTTTCATTTATTTTTAAATATATTGACTTACGTTTTCAAAATCTAGATTTTATAAAAAAAATATTTATAATACTCATATTAAAATATTCATAATTCAAAATAATTATTTCAAATAAAATAAATTATCATTAAAAAATTATTTTGAATATTTTGTTACATTTAATATTAATAATACAAATTTAAATATAAATTTTGTGAAAATCATCTGTTGAAATTAATTTATATGAATTTAAGTATTTATAATTATAAATCATTTTTCTAAGTGTTAAATTATATTTCCTATAATTTATTTATTAAAACAATATATTATTTCATGATTCAATAATTTAATTAAAATATTTTTTATAAAATTATATGTTAACCGACATTGATTAATGAAAAATATTTTTGTTTTAACATTGATTTATAATTTTAAATCATATTTTAGTTATTTTTAATATAACATGTTGTTAGATATATATAACACATTTTTTTATTTATGAAGTCAATTAATAAAATTTATTAGATAAATTATTATTTAAAACATGGGATGTTACATCCACCCTAAATAAATTGCACCCTTCCAATTCATTCATCGTACCTCATAAAATTATGAATTTTCACCTTCAAATTTAAGAAAAACTTGAATGGATAAACATCTTTATTCCTAAGGATGATTATTTACCAAGAAGTTCGAATGAAAATTATATCTCTTAGATGTTTCCTCAAATAAAAACGCCTAATATCCAATGTTTTATAGACGGTACTCAGATATCAATTGTAAATACACGATCCCTTGCTTCCAAATTTGGAACTAAAACATGTTGTGTGTTTTTTTATATAAAATATATCAAAAAATTAATAGTACTTTACACAATCAAGGACCTTTTTTGGTCTTGTTTTTGGAGGATTAGACAAAACCATACAAATTATCCGTGTTGTAAATAAATTAGCTAATTGTCTTCATGTGTGCTACCTCCTTATATGAAATGAGCACCTTTTGAGTTTCGACTAAACCTATGAAAAGTATTTTAAAACTTGGGTTGAGCATAAATTTGCTGAGTAAGGGTTTTAAATAATCTAGTGAATACTAATTTATTGAAAAATTAATAAAAGATCCATTTAAAAAAATTTATAAAAATTCGATTAAATATTATTTTGACGAAAATTGAATTTCAAATTACCTTTTGAAATGAAAATTGGATTTCTACATTAAAAAATTTATAAAAAATAACTTTAATGGGTTAAAAATGATACTTGAAAACCTCAAGAAAACCATGTGGTCATTTTCAGTATCACATGTAAGACAGTTTCTCCTTGTGGTAATGGGTTTACTTCCCATACCTTATCATTTGTTTTGATACCTGAATTCCAAATTTTTAGAAAATTTTTTTAGGAGATCATCCATTCTCAATCATAACCCAAAAATATTTCAAAATATTATATAAATTGTATTCTTTGAAGAAAATAATATTATAACTTTGGTGATTGAAAAAAAAACTCAATTTAAAACTAAATTGAGTTAGGATAAATCCATATTTCATATGAAATAATTACTTTTAAAATACATAAACTTGAATGCTATTGAAATTAAAAAACATATTGTATAGAAGATAATGAATTTTCAAGAAAATTTATATAATTTTTTCATATCTACTTAAATGGAATTCATCAATAAGAAAAATAATTTTTCAAATAAAATGATAAATTTTCTATTTAAAAATATTATCATATAGATTTTAATAAAATAAAATAACTCTTAAAATTAAAGTAAAAAAGTAAGAAATTTTGAATATTGATTTAAATTATAGATCAAATATAATTTTTGATATAAACATTGAAAATATAATTTCTTATATAAAATCAAAGAATAAGTTTCTATAAAAAATAATCTATTTACTAAGGGTTTTCTAAAATCATAATAACTCAATCATAATTTCGAGGAAATAAAATTATAATTTTTTAAATTAAAAACCCTAAAATAAAATGATAAATTGATTTTGAAAAACAATAATATCTTACCTATAGATGGATCAATAGAAGATGACACTCTCCCACTCTAACCATCCGAATTTCTCTCAGACGAGTGCAACATAGAGAATTGAAAATTAGGGAGGTCGTAGTTCTTAAATAATTTATTCATATATATATATATATATATGTATGTATTATAGTTTATTTATATGTAAGACATGTGGAAATAAACATGGGGTAAAAATTCAATAGAAATCATACTGATTGTGAAATCATATATATTTATATGAATTTTGACGAATTAAACTAGTAAAAATTGATGAATTGGAAAATAAATACACTGATGGTTATGTTTCATTATTATTTTTATTATTTTACTTCATCATAGTCAAATATTCTTCATGAGGCTTCATTGATTTAATACATAGCTTTCAAAATATATTTTTGAAATGATTTTAATGAAATACAATGAACCAGTCATGGATTTTATACAATAACTGACCTTGAATATAATATCCTCGGAGAAAGAAAAAACATGATCAATATAGGGGACTTCTGACTAAAAAAATGAAAAAAATTGATTTCAATTGCATTTAAAAATCCACATCGTTTCAAACGGGATAAAGATAATCCAAATTGAAAACAAATAGAAAATGATAATAAGGATCGTAGAAGAAAAATGAAGAAGAAAAGGAATATGCCACTACCACCAAAAATAATCCTCGCAATAATTAGATTCGGAAACCTTAAATAAAATAAAAAAATACCTATATATGATGGATCTGCAAAAAATATTTATAAGAGGAAGGTGAAGAGATCTTATTTCTTGCTCGACTTTTTTCCCTTCCGAGTTCGAAATAGCTTTAGTAAACCAAACCTCCTTAGGTGTTCAACTTCCACCCGCTTCAGCTTTGACTCCCTTTCAAATCAAAGACCTTTGAAACTGATCCCCATCTCGCTCATCCCTCATCTGACAGTTGAAACCTCTATCTGAGCTTGATCCTTCCCGCACTTGTGCTCCCCACATATTTTTGTTTGGTTCCTATCAAAAATATGAATCCCTACTGAAAAAATAACACCAATTCTAAATTCTTATTCCCCTTATCTCATTATAGTTTTGAAATAAAATTAATATATGTTATATTACATTTATATTTTGGATTATTTAAAAAATAACATTAATAATCGTAATAATAATTAATAATTATATATTCATAATTTTATATAATAATATATTTAAAATTTCATTAATTTTACAATATATTTACGTAAATATTCATAATATAGATTTTAGAAAAAAAATTAACAATACACATATTAATATATTCATAATTCAAGATAATTATTTCCTATAAAATATATTTCCTTTAAAAAAATTATTTCAAATATTTTATTACATTTACTATTCATAATAAAATTTTAAATATAAATTTTTCTAAAATCATTTGTAAAAATAAATTTATATGAATTTATGTATTTATAATTATTAATCATTTTTCAGTGTTAAATTATAATTCATATAATTTATTTATTAAAAAATATTATTTCATGATTAAAGAATTTAATTAACATATTTTTATAAAACTATATGTTAACCAACGTTGATTAATGAAAAAATAGTTTTAAAATGATTTATTATATTAAAAAATATTTTCGTTGTTTTTAATATAACGTGTAATTAAATATATATATATATATATATAACATTTTTATGTATGAAATTAATTTATAAATTTAACTAGATAAAATATTATTTAAAACTCATGATGTTACATATGTCAAACAATCCTTAATACTCTCTATTTTGTGAGAATGTGATAACGTCGCTAGTGTACAGCGAACTACCGCCTCACAAAGCGATATGATTCATTCATGCTTCACTCGGAAGGTATTAAGGATTATTTTAATAAAAATATTTTTTATATATTACATAATAATGATTCTAGAATTATAATATATATATCATTTACTTTTCTTTCTTTCAATCAGATAACAAAATTGAATATGCGTTCATATGTGCGTATGGCATACCGTCTCCATGAACGGTGCATTTCATTGCACATCACCAAATTTTATGGATTACTCTAAATATATATATACCAAATATATATGATATTTATATCATGGTTTACATTCTAAATATGATTCAACCATGATCGAATTAAGAGGACCAAAAATAATAAGTCAAAACAAACAGGAAAAATAATTTAGTTATTGCCCAAAACGTGACTCTAGCACCTTATTATTAATAAAAAGGTAGTAAAAGGGCATAATTAAATCATATATGGTATGATATATATTAATATGGTTCAATAAAAGCTTTATAATAAACTAATATTTATTATACAATAGGTTTTAATGAGTAAAACTAATGTAAAGACTTAAGGTAAGGGTTTTTTTTTTCTAAATTTGCCTTCTTGGAGACGTATGTTATATTATGAACCTATATTCTTTCCCAAGGTGTATATACAGTACCATTGAAATATAATATCATGAATTTATTCATCCTCATTATATTTTAAGTTTCGTTTTATGTAATACCTTCATGGGTCTTATAATTCATTGTTACCAAAGTGGTAATGATTTTATGTTACAATCTCATCATTTATCAGGATTATTTATGTTTAAGTATTTAATATTGAAATATCATGATATGACTCTCAATAATTACCATTAATTTTCTTCTCCTTTTCTTATTCATGATATATTCATTTAATGGTTCCATTTTTCACTCTTTGGTACTTAAAATAATTAAGATGTTTTTTTAACAAAATCTAACTTTATTTCTCTCTTTGGTCGAAAATATATTTTCTTCCAAAACTTTTCTTTCTAAAAATGTTTAAAATATGTTTTATTAATCTCTTAAAATTTTTATAATTCATTTTTACCCATGAATTACTTTTTTAAAAAAAGGAAATCAAACTTCATGTCTTTTTATAAACAATTCCCATTTGGCTTTTTCCAAAAATGTGAGAAGAATATTAATATTAACATTTACAGCCTGAACATAATTTTTTAACATCATGGAAAATCATTTCAATGAATATTCCTTTAAAATTTTCATGTCTATTTTCAAAGAAATGTTTTTTCAATTTTTTTTGTGTTTTAAAAATTATTTTCCAAAAAAGAAAGGATATTTTCCTCAATAAATGTTTTAAATGATCTTTAAAAATTATTTTCCATCTAATATGGCATCCATTTATATTAACAATGCCTTAATTGGGATATGATCCAAGGATTTCATTCATATTATTTCTTTGAATGGTTTATGTTTTTTTGGAATGATTTTTATGAAACTCATTCCTCTTACATGGGTTATACCATAAAGAAATTATTATGAAACTCGCTTCCTTTCATTGGTTATTATATGATGAAATTATTATGAAACATTTCTCTTTTTCACAGGTTATGATATGATGAAATTTTTATGATACCCATTTCATTTCATGGGTTATGATATGATGAATTTTTATGATATTTTGTCACACATAAATATGGTTTTCATTATGTTATAGGTTGACCTATATCTCTCTTCAATGCATTGAGTAAAGAATTATTTCTCATGAGATAAATAAGACTATAATGGGGAATGAATGAAGTTCAGTAAGATAGGGCTAGAACATGGAGTAAACCCAATTCAGTAAGGGACATTTTCCTCTATGATGGTCTTGGTAGTGAACCTTGACTACTATGATGGTATCGATAGTGAAACCATTCTAATATGATAGCCATGACAGTGAAAATTGACTAATATGGAAATGATTTTCTATACTTATGTGTATTCCAAAAATTCCATATCTTATTAAAAAGTTATGATATCATAGATCACATTCTTTTATTCAATTAGGATTCATGTCTTATGAACTGACAAATTTTTTTTTCGATGACTCAATATTATGATCATTTCAATGTAGGGTATGTTTTTCAAATGTTATGCTCATGTTCTTATACCCTATGTTCATATTATTCTTACATATCTCCCTTGTTTACCCTTAATGAGCTTTTGAACTCACCCTTTTTTGTGTTTCCTTTCCCCAGGATATGAACATATGTTTTATGTATGATATTTTTAAGAAGGGTTCTAGTTGTAAAGAACACAGTGGGAGATGATGTATCTCACTTATGGACAAGTGTTTATGTTCCCAAGTTCCCTAAGGAAAGAAACTATTATACTCCTCAGGCATGTGTTTGTGTAATGTAATGAATATTTATAAAAAATCATGTAATATCTATGAATGAAAATCGTAGTTCATTATAACAGTCATCATCAAATTTTATACCCTTTCTTATAACCTTGATATTGTTATTTAACATAGTAATTCTACACCATACTTTTTTTTTTCCATCAATATGTTGTTGATCCCATAATACTTCTGTAGTTTTCGTATTAATCATCTGTTCTTCCTTGGGATTAGTAACATCATCATGTGCATATGCCATTATCATAATGAGTAGTAAAAATTTTAATTTATATTATGTAAATACAGTATATAGCACATAATATTATAAATAAAATCATGGTATATAAAAAACATTATCCTTCTCATTGAACTCACTTTTTTTCTTGAAAGTTTGAAGTGATTTAGATCCTCTATCGAGTATCCAAAACCCCTCTTTATGGTCCCCTATAACATAAAAAGATTTTTTTTGCACTAGGACTCTCATGAAATGATTGTGATCTCCACATAAAAGGGTTATAATCAATTGAATTTTCATCTAGCCCTGCTGTTGTTTTAGTCACCAATAAGACAATAGACCAATTATTATTTTCTGGATCTGATAAATAAAATACCTACACTACTTGTGAATCCATTATGATTGGCTCCTCCTTATACATTTCCACACTAAAATTCACATTCACAATGCCCAATTAATCTAATTTCATTGCACTCATGTCTTCAACCCATTTTTAATGGAAAATCAACACATGAAATGTTTTATAATCAAATTTTTATATCCATTTAATGAAGCCAAAATATGACATATTCACATAAATTGGATTTTTATCCTTGGAACTAGATATGTTCATCAGTTCAACCACAAGCATAAGACCAATATTTTTCTTCATACTACATTCATCCTGTTTTATTGTATAGAATGTATAACCATTAATTACAAAACCAGTTTAAGATATAACATGTACATTTAGTCCCCTTGATTTACATCCTAGTCATTCAGTAATGGAATTAATATTTTCAGATAAATCCTTATAAATATAATATCAGAACCATCCTATAAACTATTTATCATGTGTATTTGATATCCATCATTAATCCCTTGATGGATTCAAATGTCTAATAAATAAATTGTGGGATTCATCAAATTGAGAATCCTCCGTACTTATGTAAAATGTAATGGTGAGCTTGCTCATGATCTGTGATAGTAATTGTAAGAACAACTCATCCAAAAATCCCTCCGTCCATAAGGCGTCCACTATTATGAGACTTTGGGATACTGATACTATCAACATTAGATATGTGATCGATATAGAATAAACAGTTTTTTCAACAATAGATCATTCTAAAATATAACCTTCTCCGTGACTTTTATTCTTAATGCACCCTTTCAAAATATTCATATATCATTCAATGTGCACTTCTACAAAACACGCCATTAACAACACTAGAATTTATCAGCACTAGAAAAAATGCACTGAGAAATTCCATCTTTATCATCACTAAAATAAGTGATGAAAATGTTGGACCTTTATCAATGCTTTTTTATTTAGCCCTGATAAAATTCACCTTTAACGGAACTTTATTTTCAGCGCTGCTAAAATGTACCCTTTATGAGCACTAAAATTAAAGCGTTGATAAATGGTAACCTTTATCGGTACTCTGATAAAGGTCCACAATAAAATTAAATAATTAAAAAAACAAAATTAAAAAAATTAACAATTTCATTAATTAAATAATTATTATTAAAAATGAATAAATTGAAAATAAATATATATACATTTTAAAAATTAATAATTAGTATATATTAAATATATAGATATGAAAAATGAATAAAATGAAATAATTAAACAAAAAAAATTTAAATGAGTAAATAAAGAACAATATTAAACATTTTATTAATTAAATAATTATTGATAAAAATGAATAAATTTAATATACATATATATATATATATATTATAAATATTGATAAATAATATATATTAAATGTAGATATATAAATAAATATATTATTAAAGAATATAATTAAAATTGAATAAATTAAAAAATAATTTAAAAAATTATTAGAGAAACTGTTATTAATAAAAAATGAATAAGTTTAATATATATATATACTAATTATAAATAGTAATAAATAATATATATTAAATATAAATGTATATAAAATGAATAAAATGTTAATGAAAAACATATTAATGTCTTATTAACTTTTAATGTTATTTGATTTTTCAATTTAACATATATCAAATGCCGTGTGTTACATTGATTCCAAGTATATATATATATATATGTGTGTGTGTGTGTGTGTGTGTGTGTGTGTCTGTGTAATTAATGTAGTTTTATATACAAATGCATACACAAATATATTTACACAATATATAGAAACATATACACCTAATATTTATGTAATTTATTCAAATTTCAGTATATTTTAGAATATCATTTTAACATGATACATTTAATATATTATTTTTTTAATCAATCAATTTTATTTATTTATTTTTTTGGATGGCTTCGCATTCCCTCGGTGCTCTCAGCGCTCTCGGAACTCCGCATTCTTCCCCTTCCTCCTAGGGTTTCTCCAGCTCCGCTTCTTTCTCCCAGTGGTCTCGGCATTCTTTTTGCAAGTTTTTTCTTCTTCTAGGTCCTCTCTACTTTTTTCTTTTCTTTCGATGGTTCTTGTTATCCTCTTCATGTTTCTCCTCCCCCAGCTCTGCGATGGCCTCTCTTAGGCACCTTACTAAGCTCTGGACCCGAGTTCCACCACCCCTATCTTGGTCAGATCTTGAGTTGTGGGCACACCGAGGTTTTTGGGATGTGGTTTGGCGATTGAAGATCCTCTCGGTGCTTCTGGTCTTCTTCATTTAGGGTTTCATCCCCCAGTCTCCTTCCGGGTTTCATCCCCTGATCACCTTTTCCCTATTTCTTCCTTAGGTTCCTATCTCATTCTTTATTCCTCACTCTCGGTGATTTAGGGTTGTCTTATATTGGGGCATTTTGTTTTAATATTTCTGGTTCATATTTGGATTTTGTGCCGGCATAGAGCATTTTTTGTGATGAGGCATGGAGGCAGCGGAGAGGGCCCTAATTTGAGGTCTCATGGTGGGTGACGGTCTTGTCGTTGTTTCATCCTAAAGAAGACCATTTTTTTTCTCTACTCTGGAGCCAGGATTCCACTGTTCTCTCTGAGGTGGAGAATGCAGTGGTGTTCGTGGTTCTTTAGCAAGTGAGTTTGAGAGGGTGGATTTGTGAGGTGATGGTGACGATGATCATTCGGCAGGGGCGAGGCGATGGTGTTGTCAGCAATGGTTGGAGTGATGGTCAGGCAGAGAATCTTCGAAAATGGGAGTATCTAAATGATGACGATGATGGTTGGTCTGGTGTGGCGGATATCAATGAAACTTTGGGGTCTTTTTTTCGAGTGGCGAGCAGTGTTCCCGGAGGCTAAACCTTCGTTCGGTGGTGCGAAGTGATGGCAGTGGTGTAATGATGGCAGCGACGTCGTGGATGGTGTAGTGTCTCGACTGCAATGTTGTTGATACAGTACACGATGCAGGATTCCTGGGCGGCTGCATTATTTTCAGTCTGTGTTGGCGAGTCGGTTCTCGTGACGGCCTTTTGAATTTGTTGTTGGTTTTGTGATTTGAAATTTGAATGGTATCACGGTGGCCTTTTGGTATTGTATTTGGTTCCTGTGGTGGCCTTTTGAATGGTGTAATTTGATTGTTTAGTTGTCAATTTCTTCTCAAAGTGGCTTTTATGAAAACAAAACAAAAGATTTGGGGGAAATTTTTTTTAATACTATTACAGTCAGGGCATTGATTTTTCATATTTTTTTATTTTATTTTTTATTTTTGAATTTGATCGTTTTATATTATTTATTTTTATATATATTTATTTACTATGTTTTAGTATTTTTAATATGTATTCATCATACTTAAATATATACATATATATATATATATATCCATATTTTTATAATAATTTATATTTAATTAATATAACTTATCCATTTTTTCAATATTTTTGAAGTGTACTCGTTTTTAATTATTCAATTTAAATTATTTTTAAAATGCTTTTATTTAATATTATATATCCACTAATAATATTAAAAATATATTTCTAAATAAATATATTTATAAATGTATATTTACCATATTTATATATTTATAATTATTATAAATAAATAAATATTATTTTTTTAAAGAGTATTTATATAATTATAAATAAATAATTATATATATTTAATAATTATAAATTTATAATAAATTTATTTAAATAAATCTTTTATCAGTGCTAAAGAAGCGCTGATAAATATCGATCTTTATCAGTAATAAAAAAATGTTAGTTAAAAAGAATCTTTATCTGCACTGAAATATTAGTGCTAATAAAGATGTTTTTAATCAATGCTTTTCTAGTACTAATAAATATCCATTTTATCAGTTCTTATCAATTTAATGATGATAAAAGGTATATTTATCAATGATTTGTTGAAATCGCTGTTAAAAGTGTTCCTAGTCTATTTAAAGAAACCCTAACTAGTACTCAGTCAGTCACATTTCTCAACCATTCACGGAAACTCCTCTACTGTCCGTGAAAGTCCTCAATTTTACCTTGGATGAATCATGGCTTGAATGCAATGTCTTTTACTTACTAATTTTCAACTATATTTTTTTAATATTTTGGGTTCCATATTTTTCATTTTGCATTTTTCAGTGTTCTTAACCATGAAAAACCCTACTTCTCATCTCTTCGCCACTGCCGGTGCAACTCCTCTGCATTCCCTTGGACGAATCAAGTCGATAATGCAATGTATGTTATTTTTTACTTTTCTCCTATCTTTGTTTTATCTTTTGGGTTCTTTGTTTCAAATTTTTCATTTTGCGTTTTACGTTTTGCACTGTTCTTAACCATGATGAACCCTACATATCATCTCTCCATCATTGCCGGAACGACTCCTCTGGGTTCATATAAGGATCATAATGATGTACCATGATATTAGTGAATATTTTTGTGTTCTTTAATGATGAAATTAATCATAGTATTCCTTTTTAAATTGTTTTTCTATGATCTAGTGAAGGAAAAATACAAAAAACCAATAAGTACTCTTTCAATAATTTCTTTTCCTATTAGGAAATAGGATGAAATAATGATAGATTTCATGACCAGTTTTTGAAGATCAACTAAATTGAAAGATTAAGAATGGGTTATAGTGGATCACCTAACTAATATAAATAACTTATAACATTTTGAAGAAGATTCCTCAGTTTATGAACTCGATTTATTGTTTGTTAAAGCGATAATAATGCTTCCAGGTGTCCCATCTAGTGTTGTATCTGATAGGGATACGATGTTTTTATCTTGGTTATAGAAAGGACATTAATTTTCAATGAGGTTAATGTATAAATTTTATACTTTCATTATTTCATTGACCAAAGTTCATTCTAATCAGACTATATTTATATAGGAGGATATTCTATGAGCCTTAATTCATGACTTTAGTGGCTCCTGGAAGGATTAAATTTCCTTGGTGTAATTCCATTATAAAAATAGTTATCAATCACTTATTCATATGGAACCACAAGAATAATTATATTATATACATTTTCACTCTCTTTAATGTTTGATAAAGTTAGAAGAATCTCCCATGAATAGCCCCAGTCTTGTCCAAGAAATTATTGACCGAATGATGTTAATTCAAAATCATTTTGAAACTTATCAAAGTCGACCAATGTCCAACAATAAATATTAGAGGTGAACGTTGTAATTTTATGTTAATGACAATGTGTTCATTTAAGATTCTTTGATATTGGTTGACTAATGGATTAGAAAGAAGAGGAAAATAACCTCTAAATACATCAAACCTTTCAAAATTATTGAAAAAGTCCTTGAAATTTCTTAATAACTAGCCTTACACATATGAAAACCCAATGGTTGAATCTATTCCCTCATGAATCTGGTTGAATATTATTGAGTATGAAATGATTGAGGTTGTGGAGGTCTTAAATTCCCCATCCGATCTAACCATATAATCCTCTTTAATGTTAGTATCTTAGTCTCATTTTGAGTTTATTTTGTGTTGAAGGGGAGTTATAGGAGGGGGTAGAGGATTTGATAAGAGAGAGTGGTGAATAGATAGAGGTACCCTTGTGTGGTAGGTACTGAGTACCTAATGGAATAGAACTAGGTACTTATTGATAAGCTAGTGTATGTAGGGACACTGTCAACAAAACCAAGAAACCAGTGGCCTAGTATTATGCATACGGTGGTACTTTTGAGATTTTATTAGTGATGGGGGTTGTTGATATTTTTAATTATAGTAAACTAATATACATTTTAAAATATGCCTCACAACCATGTGTTTAGGTTAATCGTGACTACTTGTTCCCCATTCTGGTGGTTTAGCATGAATTGTGTCTTGTTTTAGTCCTATGTTGTGAGTATCCATTTAAAAAGAGAACTATTTTGAAAATTAAAATGATTTCTTTCAAATGGTCTTGGATAGGAAAAAATGAGCTTTAAAGGAAAATGTTTTAGATTGAAAATTTGGTAAATTATTGGGCTTGTTGATAAAGTGGTTAGTGTGACCCTCGGTATTCAATATGAGTATTTTCATATGTGTGGGTATGTGAGGAATTGATTCTGAACCTCGTTTTATGATTTTTGTGTTATTCCAAATATGCCACCCAGAAAGGTCCTCGAAGTTTCTAGTGGGTCTCACCCTGTTTCTAGTTCTCCTCAGCGGCTTCCCATCTTTTTTGGCAATCTGTAACACCCCAAGCTACCATAGTATGTTTCTCTTTGAGTAATTCAATAGCTTGCGTTGTACACAACTTCAAGTTATAGAACACCACGACCAATCAAACTAGCCATTATGAATAGTAAAACCCACCTTTTGAAATTTTATAAATTTTATTTTCCAAATTGTACTTCATTTTTGGATTCGAAATATCAAAATTAGCTTAAGGTGAATTTTTGGTACTTTTCTACAAACATTCAATTTTTGATGAATAGTGAAAAACATTGCGTTATTATTTAAAAACCAACCTTTTATTTAAATAACTATATAATCTATTTAAATTTATTTTAGGTCAAAATAGATAGATAATACCTATATATGTTCAATGTAATTCATTGGTGTCATTTTATAATAAGATAAGATATATAAAATTTTATTGAACTTTTAACGTCCTTTACCCACCTTCTAGGCACATTTCCGAATATGCATAAAATGTTATTTTACCACTTCTATGAATTTAATTTCAAAAAACCAAGAGACACGATTGACATTAGTAAGTAAAATTTGGTTCAATAGGATGAAAATAAGTTTTGGTGAATAATAACTTTTGAATTTTATTTACAATGGTTAAAAGTAAATATGGTTATTAATGGTTAAAATAAAATTATAATTGCCCTAACAGATGTATTAATTCTATTGGATAAGTTTATTTTTTCCAAAGTCAAACTTAGGAATAAAATATCATCCTTTTCATATACTTGGATTAGATTAGGACATTTATTATTATTTTATTTAAAGAAGAGTTAAAAGTGTTAAATTCAATGTTAAATAACTAAACCATTTTTAATATAGGGTTGAACATAAGATAAATTTGACTATAAATATTCATTATAAATATAAAAATACATCCTACATAATGGTATTTTATTTATAATTTTTAGAAATTAATTAATTATATTTATTTATGACACAATGATGATGCAGTAATTACCTTATTATTGAAAGATCAAAATAATTGATATTATAAATATTAATATAAATGTAAATTGAGACTTTTGATGTATTCCACAAATTTTTCAGGTTAATTTGAAATGTTGGGGTTGATTAAATAAATTTTTTCGATGTGAAAATGTTGTTATGACTTTCACAAAAACCAAATACTAAATAGTGTCAAAATTGACATAAATATGTTTTTAAAACAAATACTATATTATTAATTGATATAATATTCCTAAATATCTAAGGATTGGAAGAAGGAATTAGATAAGGTTATATATATCAATAATTAACCAGTTGGGGTTCACTTGGCTTTTTATAGTAACTTTATTAACCATTTATTATAATAATACAAGAATAAATGGTAAAAGTTACACTATTTAACTACGAGTTAAATCTAAAAGATAATATTAATATGCAGAACTAAACCTGTATATTACCTATTTATTGAGATTTTTTGACCCAGACCCACCTTATCCTCAAAGTAAATCTTTTTAAGCCATTATAAACAGTATATTATTGTATAATAAAATAATATTTCAATATTTTCCTAAAGTGACCATCACCTCTCTTATAAAAAGGTACTTCCACTTCTCTTAATTTCATACCTCCAAAGAAATTTGTCTAGGAAAAACCCTATCAAACATCATCCCAACTACCCTCAATTCAACCTAGAAGCCTTACATTGATCAAAATCCAAACTAAGGAGCTCTTTCGATCAAATCAAAAGGAAGCATCCGAAGAAGAGGTAATAATTTCATCACCTCTTCCAAAGTTCTTTACTTCTTCCACTTCCTCTTTCATTGTTGTTTCCATATCAAAATAAAAAATCCAGTACCTTATACTTAATGTGATGTTATAAAAAATTTGGTACAACCATATTCCTTATTCTATACATCCTATGAATGACAAAGTCACCATACGTGCGTACGTACGGCTTACAGCCTCCAGGCCGTGGTGTAGTTTTTTATGCAACACATCATTATTTGGATATGTATAATAATGAGTATAATTTATGTAAATAGTAAATATAACATGTTAATGATTCTGTATATTTTATATACCATCCAATTACAAATGATTTCACCATCAATAGAATGATGTTGTCACTCGTGAGTACGTACGAATTACCGTCTCCATGAATAAGGTGGGATTCATTCCCCATCGTAATAATTTAAGAATAATTTTTATTTTATGATTTATAATAATGTTTAAGAACTTAATATAATTATTTATATGAATCAAATACATCCTATCTATAATAAACATGTGTTACATAACAAAACATATAAAGGAAAACAAATCAGTTAACACCTGAAACAATGATATTACTGAAATATTATTAACAAAACTTTATTAAAAGATCATATATGATATCATATTTATGTATTTAGTTATTTAATAATTTAATAACAATTATTTAACTATTATAGATTAGTTTAACATACCTTTGATCAAGGAAAATTATAAGTTAAGGGTTAATTCTACAATCTCATCATTATCCGAGGTTGTTTATACGTGAGTATCTACTGGGACCTCTTTATCATCCACATCTGTGTTTCTCAAAAATGTATTTCAAAACATGTTTTCTATTTCCTAGACTATGGGTTAAATTAATTTATACCATTTTACAATTTTTTTATAAAGGAATCATTCTGTCGTTTTCTGAACAAAGTCCATTACGGCCTTTTTGAAAACATTAAAGAATGTTTTTTAACATATACGGTGTGGGAAACTATTTTCCACTGTTATAACATCTTTAAAGCTTCCCTAACAAGAATATAAGAATATCCCCAAAATAAGTGTTTTCGTTTATAATTACTTGACTTTTAAATTATTTCAAAACAAAAATAGATATTTCTCTCAAATAGTTTTTATTTCATCTATGTCAACATCCTTTGATGAGTTTTATACTTGTTTGAAGTTGATATATTATGATACAATATTCCATATTGTATTGAAGGTTTTTTGATATGTTTGACTTTGGATGTGTTGTTTTTATACCATTAATGGTTTATGGTTAATGTATTAACATTTTGTATACTAGTTTTAATACGAATGTTTATGTTATGTTTTAACCTTTTCATATGAGGAATGCATTGGAATTAGTAAGTGATGGTTGGAGCCCGCTGTAGCTCCTCAATTCATCGATAGTTCTCAAAAGAAAAACTAGTGTCTTGGAACAAGGCCATGATAAAATCTTATTATTAGTCTTGGTAAGAGGCCTTGACTATGTGGTTATTATGTCCTGCATTATGCATTCCATCATTATGAAATAAGCTATTGATGTTACATGTGATTATTCGACTAGTAGAATATCCATGTGAATAAGTAAATGGAATTATTTGATTTATCATTTCCATATTATGTGGATTTTTATGTCTAAAGGGATTGTTTTTTATTCTTATAATTTTTCATTAATGGTTATACTTATATATGACATTTTTCACTATATTATTATCCTTACTAAGCATCTAAGATCACCCCTTTAAATGTTTTATTTTTCCATGTATGAGATGAAGTATATTGCAATTAACCTACATGAATAGGTAAGGGATATGAGTGTGTTCAAATGGGACACAATTTTGTTGTTTTTTATTTTCATAATGTAATGTAAAAATTATGTATTTATCTAGTACTTAAAATACTAATAAACTAATCGGTCTTTTGAGACTTGATCTCTTGTGATCATGTCAATGTTATGTAATAATGCACCGACTATGGGTAACTAGGGTCAGGGAATTACAGTTGGTATCAGAGGTAGGCATAGTATGAACCGTGGAAACTATATTTAAAAAAACTATGATTAGAGAACATTACACTAAGATAGGCTTTGGGGATTATTATAGAAGAATGACATAGAATTTTGGTGATTTAGAGATTTTGTTTATTTTCCATGAAATACATCCCTCTCTGAATATTAGCAGGTAGAGGTGGATCTGGCATAGATATACCTAAGAGTGAAAACTCTGAAAAGGAGTTTTAGTCTTGACATGGGCTATCCTGGTATACAACAACGGGCCTTACTGCACTCTTGGTTACGACACTCCAATGGGATGTGTTTAGGATAATTTAAATTTTCTTTAAAAACCATTATGAAGGATTTATGAGTAATTACTTTCTCAAAGAAAACATTTTTATATAATTATGGATTATATGCATAAACTGTTCAATTTATTATATAAATTTTACTAATTTTTAATTATGTATTATGATTCATAAACTAATCTAGTGTATGACGTTGTTGATAAATGGAACCTAGTGGAAGTAATGGAAATTGTATCAACACACGTAATCCATGTAGGGATTTCCATCATACTCAAGATAATTATAGAGGATCTTATGATGCTACCGGTGTTGAACAACTTATTACCATACTGGGTCAACTCACTCAGGTTATGAATAATAACCTTACCCATATAGAGCATCGTGATCCACAACACAGTGGATCATTGTTAAACCGCTTCATGAGGAAACAACCTCTAACATTCAATGGGACTAAAAATCCATATGTATCTGAGCAATGCATAAGTTTCTTAGAGAAAATATTTCAAGAATTTGGGAGTAGTGAAAGGGAAAAAGTTGTCATGGCAGTTTATCACCTCACATGAGATGCAGATCAATGGTGGTCATTAATTCAAAACACAAAGGAGGATGCAGAAGTATCAAATATGGAATGGAGGGAGTTTGAAGAACTGTTCTTAGAAAAATACTTTCCTCATGACCATCGAGTAGATATGGAATGAAAATTTCTTAGTCTAAGGCAATAGGCTGATTTGATTGTCGAAAAGTATGAGGCTAACTTTACAAGGTCAGAAAGACATGCATCAGATTATATACATAACCCAAGGGGTAATATTGATCGAATATTTTATGGGTTAAAGTCATTTCTCTCTTTAGCATTATTCTCACAATCCTTCTCATCGTATAAAGATATTGTCTCACGTACTGTCAAGACATAAAAGGAATTCGCTACGTCTTATGACTTGAAAGCAAAGCAATAGAAGAAGATATATGTTGAACACTCTGGAAATGGAAATACGGAGAAGAAGGGAAAATTTGAATTTCCATCATGCAGTAAACGTGGGAATAAACACCCTTGTACTTACCTTAAGGGAATGAGAGTCTGTTACAAGTATGGTGAAAAAGGCCACCAAGTTCATTATTGGAATGGAAAGAAATAGGATATCAATGTTTAATGCTACAATTTTAGATAAATGGGGAATTATGAAAATATATTTCCTAAGCTTTAGGGAAACTTACCATAGAAAAGTCCAAGGGATCAAGCCCAAACTTTTGTGATCACTACTGCTGAGGTTGAAGCTCCGAATGACATGGTGGTAGGTAATTTAATGGTTTCCTCAAATTTTGCCAATGGATTATCTAATTCTGGATCATCGGATTGTTTCATATATTCCCAATATTCTATGAAAATTTGTTATATCAAATTTCATTTAACATGGGATTTTTCAGTCAAAACCCCCAAGGGAAGTATCATTGCAAAAAAGTATTGTGAATCAGTTCCCATTAGGGAATATAAATGTTCTTTATCCACAGATATCATTGTCATACCCATGATTGAATTTGATATAATCCTCGGTATGGATTTTCTTTCAGACCATAATGCTAAAATTTATTGTAAGAAGAAAGAGGTTACAATTTTCAATGATGATAAGGAGTACCTTATCTTAATAGAAAAAATCATCACCACCTGATTATTATCAAGATCCACCCCATTATCTCTTCTAAAATCAATTATTTGGTAGGAAGATAATGTAATAACTCTGGGTGAGGAAGAGAATTTTAAATTAGAGGATGTAACTATTGTTGAAGAATATGTTAATGTGTTTCTAGAGGATTTAGCTGGACATCCTCATGAACGAGAAATTGAGTTTTCCATTGATTTAATTCTTGGTTCAATTCCCATATCGAAGGCCCCTTATAGAATGGTCACATTGGAATTAGTGGAACTATAGAAAAAACTAGATGAATTGAGTAATAAAGGATTAATTCTCCCTAGTATTTCTCCATGGGGAGCCCTTATTCTTTTTGTTATCAAGAAAGATGGATTTATGAGGTTGTGCATTTATTACTGGGAGATCAAATCTATAACAACAAAGAAAAAGTATCCCCTACCTCGCATTGATGATTTATTAGATCAACATCATGGAGCACAATATTTTTCAAAGATTGACCTTAGATATGGATATCATCAGTTGTGTGTGAAGAATGAATACATTCTGAAAACCGCATTTCTAACCATGTACGGGCATTTGGAGATTATAGTAATGTCTTTTGGACTGACTAATGCACCCTATCTTTTCATGGATCTAATGAATAGATTTTTCAAGGAATATATTGATGAAATTGTAGTTGTATTTATTGATAATATCATGGTATACTCTAAAATCTATTATGATCATGAAAATAACTTGCGAACTATTCTGAAAACCCTCCGAAGAAATTAATTATATGGGAAGTTTAGAAATTGTAAATTCTAGATTTAGTAAATTTCTTTTCTTGGCCATATTATCTCTATAGTTGGAATCTCTATTGATCCTTCCAAGACCAAGGCAATCCAAGAATGGCCAGCACATACAAGTATAACCGAGGTACGTTGTTTTATTGGTTTAGTAGGTTATTATCAATGTTTCGTCCAGAATGTTTCCCAATTGGCTAACCCATTAACCATTAAAATGCATAAAGGGGTTATATTTGTTTTTAAAAAAGAGTGTGAAGAATGTTTTAAATACAAAATAGACGATTATTCAATGATCCTATCTTGACTCTACCATCCGGGAATGATGGGTTTGTTATTTATAGTGATTCTTCAAAAAAAGGACTTCGTTTTGTCATTATGTAGAATGATATAGTTATTTCTTATGCATCACGACTGCTAAAAATTCATGAAAAAAACTATCCCACTCATTATCTTGAGATAGTATCTATAATATTTTCTTTGAAGATGTGGAGACACTATCTCTAAGGTGAAAAATGTGAGATATATACCAATCACAAGAGTTTGAAGTATAATTTGTCACATAAAGAACTCAACATGGGGAAAATACGATGGCTTGAACTACTCAAGGATTACAATTTCACAATACACTACAACCCGGGGAAGGAAAATAAGGTGGCAGATGCTTTGAGCAGAAAGGATCATTGTGTTTTGAACAATATTAGAGTCGAAAGGGAATCCATGTTCATGGATCTAGTATATATGGATATGGGAATAATCGTGGAAGGTGAAACATGAATTATTTTTTCAAATTGTTTCCAAACCATCTTTACATGAAAGGATAAAAAGTTCTCAGACTGATGATGAGGAGTTTCAAAAGAAAAATAATGTTGTGAATGAAGGGATATTGATTGACTTCGTATATGAAGATGAAATTTTGAAATTTGGGAAGACACTTTGTGTTCCTAATATACCAGATCTAAAAAGATAATTGTTGGATGATGATCCTAGCTCCAATTTCCCTATACACCCTAGTAGCACTAATATGTATAGATATTTGAAGTAAAACTTTTTGTGGGATAACATGAAGAGAGATATTGCTGATTATGTGTCAAGATGTATGGTTTTTCAATAGGCTTAGGTTGGAAGACAACATCATGGAGGAGTCATGCAACCTCTTCCCCATACCTTAGAGAAAATTAGATGATATTATGTTGGACATTGTCATGGGGCTACCAAAGACTCGTAGAAGGAATGATTCAATATGGGTCATTGTTGATCGTCTTACCAAGTCAACACATTTTATTGATATAAGAGAAGATTTACCACTTGAAAATTTAGAAAGACTATATATTAATGGAGTTGTAAGACATCATGGTTTACCCATATCAATAGTTTCTTATCGTGATCCCCATTTTACATCAAGATTCTAGAAACGTCTTTAGAAGGTACATGATACTGAACGTCATTTGAGAACTGCCTACCACCCTCAAACTGATGGACAATCAAAACAAGTTGTTCAAACCATAGAAGACATGTTGAGATCTTTCTCACATGACAATGAAGGTATGTGGGATCAATATTTACCTTTGGTATAATTTTACTATAACAATAGCTTCCATTATAGTATTTTTATGCCACCATATGAAGCATTATATGGAAAGAGATGTCACACGTCAACTTGTTGGGATGATATTGGGGAAAGAAAACTCATAGGCCCAGAACTTTTTAAGGAAACAATGGAAATGGTGAAGATTATCCAAACCCACATCAAAGAATCTCAATGTAGTCAAAAGAACTATGTCGATAACCAATGGAAGTATTTTCAATTTCAAGTTGGAGATCATGTTTTCATGAAGGTATCTCTATGGAAGGGTGTTATACATTTTAGTAAGAATGGTAAATTAAGTACCAGGTACATCAAACCTTTCGAATTTCATGAATTAATTGGAGTTGTAGATTATTGTTTGGAAATGCCCCCAAATCTCTCCAAAGATCAGGATGTGTTCCATGTATCACTTTTGAGAAAAATACATGCTTGACCAAATGCATGTACTCACCTATGAAGAAATAGAACTGGAACCCGATCAGTCTTATTGTGAAGAGTCTATCAAGATTCTTGATACCAGAGAACAAGTGTTGAGAAACCAGACGACTAGCCTGGAAAAAGTTCAATGGATAAACCATAAGACACAAGATACAACGTGGGAACCCAAAGAACTTATGATTAAGAACCACACGAATCTGTTTACATTGTATTATTCAAGAAATTTCGAGGATGAAGTTATTTGAAAGAGGGAAAAATGTAACACCCAAAACTTCCATAGTACGTTTCTCTTAGAATAATGCAATAGCATGTGTTGTACGCTACATCGAGTTCCAGCATACCACGACCAATCAAAATAGATGTTAGGAATTGTAACACTAACTTTTTGAAATTTTATAAATTTTATTTTTCAAAATGGACTTCATTTTTGGATTTCAAATATCAAAATTAGATTAGGGTGAATTTTTTTATTTTTATGAAAACATTCAATTTTTGATGAATAGTAAAAAACACTGCGTTATTGTTTAAAAACCGAATTTTTATTTAAATAATTTGTTTTTTTATTTAAATTTATTTTAGGACAAAATAGATACACAATACCTATATATGTTCAATGTAATTCATTGGTGTCATTTTATAATAATATTAGATATATAAAATTTTATTGAACTTTTAACGTCTTTTATCCACCTTCTATGAACATTTAAAAATTTGCATAAAACATTATTTTACCACTTCTATGAATTGAATTTCAAAAATTTGAAAGACACGATTGATATTAGTACATAAAATGTTGTTCAATGTGATGAAAATAATTTTTGGTGAATAATAACTTTTGAATTTTATTTACCACAGTTAAAAGTAAATAGGCAATTAATGGTAAAAATGATATTATAATTACCCTAAGACATGTCCTAATTCTATTGGATAAGTTTATTTCGAACAAAATGAACCTTAGGAATAAAATATGATCCTTTTGGTCCACTTGGATTATATTAGGACATATATAATTATTTTATTTAAAGAAGAGTTAAAAGTGTTAAATTCAAAGTTTAATAACTAAACCATTTTTAATATAGGGTTATACATAAGATAAATAAAATATAAATATTCATTAGATATCTAAAAATATTTCATACATAATGGTATTTTATTTATAATTTTGATAAAATAATTAATTAAATTTATTTATGACACAATGATGATGCATAAATTACTTTATTACTGAAAGATTAAAATAATTGATATTATAAATATTAATATAATTGATAATTGATAATTTTAATGTATTAAAATATTTTTCTATATTAATATGACATGTTAGGGTTGATTAAATAATTTTATTTCGAAGTGAAAAAGTTTTTATGACTTTCACAAAAACCAAATATTAAATTGTGTCAAAATTGACATAAATGGGTTTTTAAAACAAATACTATATTATTAATCGATATAATATTCCTCAAAATATACGGTTTGGCCAAAGAACATATATAAGGTTATATATATCAATAATTAACCACTTTTTGTTCTCTTGGATTTTTATTGAAAGATTATTAACCATTTATTATAATAATAGAAGAATACATGGTAAAAGTTATCTATTTAACTAAGAGTTAAATCTAAATGATATGGTTAACATGGTGACCTAAACCTATCTATAACCTATTGGATGAGAGGTTTTAGACCCATAACCACATTATCTTCGAAATTAATCATTTTTGATCCCTTATTTGATGAATATGATTGTATAATAAAATAATATATCGAGCTTTTCCTAAGGTGACCCTCACCTATATTATAAAAGGATACTACCGCTTCTATTAATTTCACACAACCAAAGCAATTTGGATCATCGAAAACCTACTCAAATATCCTCCAAAATACCCTCAATTTAACCTAGGATCCTTACTTTGATTATAATCCATCCTACAGAGCCATTTTGAAAAAATCAAAAGGAAGCACCTGAAGAAGAGTTAATAATTTAATCACCTCTTCCAAAGTTCTTTTCTTCTTCCACTTCCTCTTTATTTATTGTTTCCATACCAAAATAATAAATCCAATAAATTATACATAATATTATTTTATTATAAATTTGGTATAACCATATTCATTATTCTATCCATCCTTCGAATGACAAAGTCACCATTCATGTGTACGTAGAGTTTACCTTCTCCACGTCGTGGTGTTGTTTGTTATTCAACACTTTATTATTTAGATGGGTATAGTAATGAGTATAATTGATATAAATAATAAATATAAAATGTCAATTATTCTTTATATATGATATATCTTCCTATTACATACGATTTCACCATCAATAAAATGATATTGTCGCTCGTGCGATCGTACGGATTACCGTCTCCACAAACGTGATGAGATTCATTCTCCATTGTAGTCATTCAAGAATAATTTACATGTTATGATTAAAAATAATTTTTAAGAACTTAATACCATTTTGGATATGAATGAAATACATCTTATCCATAACAAACATGACTTACTTAACAAACCATATAAAGTAAAATGAATCAGTTAACTCCCGAAACAATGATACTACTGAAATATTATTAACAAAGAAATATTAGAAGATCATATATGATATCATATTTATGTATGTGGTTATTTTATAATTTAATAACAATAATTTAACTATTATAGATGAGGTTAACTTACCCTTGATCATGGAAAAGTACAAGGTAATGGTTAATTATACAATCTCTTCATTATCTGAGGTTGTTTATATGTGAGTATCTACTAGGACCTCTTTATCATCCACATCTGTGTTTCTCAAAAATTTATTTCAAAACATATTTTATATTTCCTAGACTATGGGTTAAATTCATTTATACAATTTTTTTGCGTGTTACAAAATGTTTATAAAGTAATCATTCCGTCATTTTCTAAACAAGGTCCTTTACGACCTTTTTGACAAAATTAAAGAAAGAATATTTTTTTAACTTATACGGTGAGTGCGGCTATTTTCCCCAATTTTAAAATCATCGAATCTTCACTTACAATATTATAATAATATCTCCAAAATAAATATTTTCTTTTATAATTACGTGACTTTAAAATTATTTCAAAATAGAAAGAGATATTTCTCTCAAGTAGTTTTGATTTCATCAATGTCAACATCCTTTGATTGATTTTACATTTGTTTGAAGTTGATTTACTATGATACAATATTCCATATTGTATTGAAGGTTTTGTGAGATTTTTTACAATGGATGTGTTGTTTTTATACCATTCATGGTTTATTGTTAAAGAATTAACATTTCATATGGTAGTTTTAATACGGATTTTAATGTTATGTTTCAACCTTTTCATATGAGGAATGAATTGGACTTAGTAAGTGATGAGTGGATACCACTATAGCTCATCGATGCATCGATAGGTATCATGAGACAAACTAGTGTCTTGGAACAAGGCCTTGGAAAAATATTATTTGTAGTTTTGGCACGAGGCCATGACTATGTTATTTTGATAGCCGGAATTATAAATTCCATCATTATGATATTGGCTATTGATATTACATGTGATTATTCGACTAGAATAATATCCTTGTGAATTAGTAAATGGCATTATTTGATTAATCGTTTCCATATTATGGTGATGTTTATGTTTAAAGGGCTTGTGTTTTAGTCATATACATTACCTTAAATGTTTTGTGCTTATTTATGATAGTTTCCGCAATATTTTTATCCTTACTGTGCATCTGAGCTCACCCCTTTCTATGTTTTATTTTTCCCAGAATGAAAATAAGTATATTATGATTAACCATTCGGAATAGGCAACAATATATGAGTGTGTTCAATGGGGACATAATCTTGTAGTTTTTCATTTTCATAATGTAATGTAAAACTTATGTATGTATCTGGTACTTCCAAGGATACTAATATAACTGGTCTTTCGAGATGTGATCTCTTGTGATCATTCCAGTGTTATGTAATAATGCACCAACTTTTGGTTACTAAAGTGGGGGAGTTACAAAATCTAGGTTCATTAGAGGTAGTTAAGTTTCTTGATTAAGTTATGCATGTCTTCGGAGTATTGGGAACTCCCAAAGCTATTAGAGTTCATGTTGTTCTGGGTCTTCTTGGGGGTCTATCTTTGGAATAATTGGATTTTTTCCCCACCAATCATGCAAGTTGGGATAACTTGGGAAGTTCTTAAGTCTGTTTTTTCTGAGGGTTCATACCTGAGGAGGTGAAGATGAAGAAAAGGGAAGATCACATGAGTGTCCGGAATGGTCAGTAGACAGTGAAGGCTTTTGTTGAACACCTCAAATAGATAATTTCAATTTATCTAGAGGTTGTGTGGAAGGACCTGTTGAAATATTCTCTTTTCATTGGGGTTTTCATCAAGGAATCATGGAGCATGTCCTCCTCTCCATGGATCTCTATTTTGAGAAGTTGGTAGAGGAATCATTTTTGGATGATTTGTTGTGAAATAAGTGTACAATACATTGGCTGAGTTGTTGTCTCCTGTGTTGGTGTGAAAATTCTCGGACTTTCATAGTTTTTGTTTTGTATTAGTTGTATGATCATATTTCGTTGTAAATTTATGATGAAATCATCCATTCATAGTTAAAATGGTTTTGTTTTTCTAACTGTGAACCTTAAAACGGTTAGTTGTTCTTTAATTAGTTCCCATCATTCTATCGTGCCAATTTGGAGATGTCTATTTTTGTGTAAATCACACTTTATGCATTGTGTTTGATTTTGTTGTTTGGTTCGAGATATTTTGATGGATTATTAAAAAACATTATGGGTTTATATGATTGGAAAAAGAGGTTCATGGAGGTGTGTACTTTATTTACACTTAGAGAAACAATCCATAAGTCATTTGACACATGTAGAAATTAGTCGCACCTCAATTAAATGCATTGTGTGACCACTATGAATCAATTTGTCATGCCTTTGCGAGAATCAGCTGCACCTCAAAACTAAACAAACATATTCATATTGGTTTGATACTATACATCAAAAAGTGTCACTAATAGAAAACAAATCACAGACAATCATATTTTCTTGATAATTTAGAAAAAAAAATTATAAGTCTTTTATGATGTGTAGAAATCTTCTTCACATCAAAAATATACATGATGTTATTAGAATGAGACAAAAGTTAATTTTTCCAGTTTAAAATAAAATTTTCATAAAAGCGAAAATGGACGTACTCAAAACCATACAAACACATTCATATTGTTTTTATACTCTAGGAAAATGACCCACAAGTCATTTTAGATGTGTTGGAATTAGCCGCACCTCAATCTGATGCACAGTGTGACAGCTATGACTCTAAGTGAATCTTTTTATTTAAAATTGACATCAATTTTAGTAAAATTAACACTTTCTTTTAATTTATTTATAAATATTATTACTAACATTATAATTTTTTTCTTAAATATGTGCATTCTTTTTCTCGATCATGGGTGGTTTTTTTGGAAGTAGCATGAGTCGGGTCAGGATTAAAATATAAAGGAACATTTTTGTTTTTGAATGTTTGTAATAATGTGAATTTATGTAATTGTATAAACCAATGTTTTAAATGTCTATAATATAGTGTTTTTTTCTTGTGTTTGTGTTTTATATTTCATTTCATTTAAATCCTATATTGGGACTTGTTTTTTTATATCTTTTGTGTTTTTGGTGCTGCAGTGTAATGCTATAGTACACTATAGAATGGCCCTTTATCAACGCTTTTATAATTGTTGATAAATGGTTTATTTAGCGACACTAAATTAAAGAACTTATAAATGTACCATTTATCATAACTGATAAAATTATAGGGCTTTTAACCTCACTCATGTAGTTATTGCTTTTCTAGCGCTAAAAAGGGCCATTTCTAGCGTAGTTGAAGGACTATTTTGTAGTAGTGTGGGTACATTCAAATTTAATGGACAGGACCATATAGTTGAACTTATCTAACCAAGTGAACCATCAGGTCGAACATTTTATAAAATAATCCTGGTGGGAAGAATATCTCTAATTCATATATTATTACTGCAATATTCTTATTCATGATTGGAAACTTTATTGGATATATAAATTTAATACATATAGCTTTGAAAAAAAACCAGATTTTAGTTAATGTTTGTTGTGCATTTTTAAGTAGAATGAAATGTAAGTGACATGCATAAAATATTGAATAAAAACATTATATTCATGTGATTTTAGACCTTGTAACTTCAAATTATTCATTTATATGACATTATTTATATTTGATGAATACCCCTCTAAAAGGTTTACACCAATATGGAAATTGAATAATTTTAATTTTTAGTGTTTGGATAGAGTGTAAGCTATTAGAGGAAGAAAATTCCACCTTACACCCTTCACCAGTGCCAACTCTTAACTTATCCCAAATACAATCATGTCCAATCTAGCCCTGATGCAATTTTTCTGTCATGAACATTTAGTAATGTCCCAATAAAATTATCAAATACATTTTTTAGACATGCAAGAAATTAAGAAATTTTTCGATGTGAAAAAAATTCCAATGTGAAAATTCAAAAAAAATTGATCTCTTTTTTCAAATAGATTTCATAATGTTTTTTGAAAAGCGATTGACAAAAATAGTGTCAATATATTTTACATTCTCGGATAGTTGATCACCTGGTAGAGGAGATGGCACTGTACCTTTTTTTTATTCTCATCGAATTTCATCATCTTGGCTCGGTATTTATATTATTGAGGTAAAAAAATATTATGTCCTAAAAACATAGTCATAAAGGAATGTTTCAATCAAATTGAGTTTGTGTTCTTCACAAATTGGACACCCCAGCATTCCTTTAATTCTATAGTCTAAAAAAATTACATAAGAAAGAAATTTATTTAACATCCCATACAACATGGCTCTCAATGTGAATTCTTCACTTCTATGATCATCATACAATTTAACACTTGTATCCCATATCAATTTAATATTACTGATCAATAGATACAAATAGACATCAATATCATTACTAGGTTGCTTTGGTCTGGATATTAGCAAAGACAACGTAATGTATTTTAAATTCATTCATAATCATGGTGGAATTTTATGATTTTACATCATAACTAGACATGTACCATGAGTACTAATATGTACACTAAAAGGATATATTCCATCTATAGATAATGCAAGAGAGAAATTTCATGACTCTTTCTCAAATTTAGGATACTCATAATCAATTTTCTTTCACTAAGGAGACCTTGTTAGGTGATTTATTTTCTCATCTTTAATTATTGTCTTATCAATCCATGTTAACTTTATAGAGGTTTCTTGACATCCATATAGTCATTTAATCTATGGAATGATAATAAAGTACCATACATATTTCAAAGGACTTGATTCATATTTCTTGTGTCGATTCATGCCACACTTAGGGTATTTTAGGAGTGATTCTTATCCCTTGAGAAATAATATTCAAAAATTCAGATTGGAATTTTTTTATAGATCATGTACAATTACCATAGATTTTTTTAACATCATATGATCAAGAAGTAATATCATTTTATTCTGGTATCATATTATTCTAGAGACCAAGTATTTCAATAAAGTTGGTGTCTCTTCAACCACTACCATCTTTCATATTATAAAACTTCAATACAACTAAAAATGTTGTATATTTATTACAAATGGTAAACAATGGTCTCTTAGCATAGTTATTTAACTTCTTAAAAAACTTTTTACAATCATGAAGGTTGTATTCAATTTTTATTGTGATTTATTCCATACGATCTCCATCATCATTTACAATGGTATTTATATCAAATGATCCATAAATTTCAATATAATCCTAATCAATGTGTACATTCAATTTATCCCCATGTTTAGTCTAACATTTATATCTCTAATAGATTCCATGAAAAATAAAATGTTCTTCAAACTCTTTTACACTATTGTTTCTTGAATAAAAAATATATAAACATGGAATAAGTATTTGAGAAGGGTCATATTCATGCTCCATTAAGAACTTAATGAAATCTATAATTCCATCCTCATACTCTTTTATCATGCGATTATCAATCATCCATTTTCGATTCATATACATCTTATTAGGTTCGTAAAATATTCATTATGTAGATAAAATACAAATAAGTATTCATAATCAAAGGAGAATGTTTTTGTTACTTCTAATAATGGGAACCAAATATTTGAATTTTATTGGTAATGATCCCTAATAAGTTATCATTTTACACAAGGGTAACATGAAAATAAAAAACTTGAAGTAAATATGTGGTTTTTTTCTTGGTTCTCAATTTGATATTTTGTGGGAAAAAAAGGCAGTAAATCTAGGATGGTTTATATAACTTTTCTAGGTGGGAGTCCCACAAGAGTTAGGATTTTATGTTTGTTCATTTCTTCACTTGGTACATGGTGGGTCAGGTGGTGTTTCGGTGACAGGGTGATCAGGAACAAAAATTTATGATCTTTTATCATATGATAACACAATAATCTTCAAAAAAAGTTGAATAAGTATCCTATTAGAATAAGAAGAAAGCCTCATCTCAAAATAATTATTACAGTATAATCCCAAATACCAATGATCACCTGAAAACAAAACTCAGCCTTAATGGAACCAACTGAGTGAATCAACTCAAGAAAAATTTTATTATAGAAATTGTGTGTGAGGTTTAAACAAGATGGAAACATATATAGATTCTTTGAATGGGGTCTGTAGGGGAAGAAACTACTATGAATGGAAATTTACATAACACTGGCACTAAAAATGAAAAATTAATTGAATTTACTTACATAATTATGGTCTGAAATTTTCTATCATGTACACTCACTTTTTTTATCATTATTAAAAGAATTTATTTTTTAAGAAAACATGAGTTTAATGTTTTTTAACAAAATTTATATCCTATATGTTCTTGGTAATGAAATTTTTAAAAGGATTCTGGTTATTTTTCCTATTAACAAAAGAAAATGGGAAGAATTGTTTGATTTTAATCCAGGAAAGCATGAAGGATACCTAGAAATTGGATTATTCTACTTCGTGATTGATGCTAGATCCAATCCCTTGCTCTAAAATTACATCAGGATGTGGAAAGAGTATGAACATTCAAGTGACTAAAACTTGTTAGTGGCTAGATGTCATGTATGAAAAGTATGAGTCACCTAAACTTTCACACTCCTTTCACGTCCTGAGGTGAAACAGGTGATAGCCAAGTAGTGTGTGATGGTGGTTCCATATTAGGTATATACGAGAAAGGTGATGTAAGTTGAGGAAAATTGCAGAAGGATAGAGACACTTATAAAAGAGAATAGCTGATGTTGAAAAAAGATATTCATTTTTAAATAATTTATATACAAAAATATAAATCAATTTAAATGAATTTAAAAAAACTAGTAAAAAAATATTCACCAATTCAAATACCATAAATTAGTAAAAAATAATATCTTCAGTTATTTTTAGGCATGGGGTATTTTTTTAAATGATTTAAATTAGAAAATAATACCATATAAAATTATTTTAAAATTAATCAATGTTAATTTAAAATATAATATTCATCCTATTTAAAAGTGATATCTATATAAAATGGAAAAAATCAATTTAAAAATATTTTTATAATACATATTTAAAAAACCCGCTCAATTTTTCAAGAATGTAAAGTCAAAAAAACTAGTTTATATGAAACACGATTCAGTTTAGCTTCAAAGGATACATTTACTGAAAATTTCATCACATCAAACTCTTAGAAAAAATTATTGATTATCAGTATTCATTTTAAATTCAACACAACAATATTTTAAATAACACACATGTACTCCTCCTGAGACTTCAATGATCAATTGAAAATTTTGAAGTAAACAAATTTAAAAGATAAAAACACGAACATTTATAAATCTAGAATGTATTTAAACTTTTAGAAAGTCTACTTTCATTATCAAATAATGATAGGATTGTAAACATCCTAATTAGATAGATCAACATGTATGACAATGGATTCAAACACAACATAGACTCATTTTAGAATAACAGTTGATAAACATTAGGGCAAGGGAGGTGGTGAAATTATAGTCGCTTGTGGTGAGGGAGATTGGGAAGAGAATCTGGGAGGTAGATCTAGGTAAAATTACTTGTGTTCGCCGTTTAAATATTTCAGTAAAACTAAAAACACACAAAGAAGAACTAAAAATTATGAAATAATGAATGATCTCGAACGAGTTACACATCATGGGTTTTGAAAGTGGCAATCATCTGAGGGGTTCAAGGGATAGCCATAGTGGTTTTTCAGTTCCACGAGATATTGAATGGCCCGAGCGATGGGGTCCTCTATTATGGTTCAATTTAAAATATCATAAAATTTTTGACAGTGATTTTTAAAAAATGCTAATAAAGACACCTATTTATCAGTGCTAAGATAGAAAGCGCTGATAAAACCGTGAATTGGTTTTGTGTCGTGCATCCCACATCAAGGTTTTGTTCATATAGGAATGTTTATATAAGTCAAACTCTCCCATTGACTTGGAAAATGTGAGTATCATGGGGTCCTCTTTCATTACCACATCGCACACACACTCGAGCTCACGGGCCGCACATACCCGGGCATGCCCATGCCCATGCACTCACTAAAACACACTATGTGAGCCCTATGCTAGCCCATTGGCACAACTTTGATGCTTTATGTTCTCACCCTTCTACCTCCATGTGTCCTTCCTAGGTGAATGGTCTCCCATGTGGTTGACCACATGGTCCCACATGTGGTAGAGGCTAGTCCTTGGTGGGTTGTGTTGGATTGAATTTTTTTTATATATATACTTAATCAATTGTAAAATAATTTTTACTTAGGAATAAAAATACTAAATATACATCATGCATGTACTTAATATAAGTTATATTACTATCATCAAAATAACCATGATATATAACTTAACATAAAATATTTATATTTATCTTGAAACAAGATAAATTAATTAATATCATACCTTATCCATATCACCTCTTAAGGGATAATTATAATTTAATAAATATTCTAAATTGATTCATGTCTTATTTCATGAAAATAATTAGTTATTTAAATATGAAAATATTAAAAACATAGGATTTTGAAAACAATAGATTTTCATATCATAATAAAAGTGCTTTTAAATTATCAATAATCACTTGTAATTTTTTTTATCAAAATGACTTGTAATTTATGAAATAAGTTCAAATAGCTTATTAAATCATATACTTTCAAAATATTGAGTGAAAATCTATATCAAATTGTTATAATAATAAAATTTATTTAAAGAATATAAATATATAGGAATTAATATATTTCATCAATATACTATTCAATTATAAAGTTAATATTTTTTGTAAAATAAAATAATTCAATTGTTTTTATAATTTGAATATTAATTTATAATCAAAACTTATTTTGATTAATGAAATTAATTTAGTTTCATAAAAACTCATTATATTAAATGAAAATATATTAGAAATGAATAAATAATAAAATGGTAAAAATTAACCATTAATGAATAGATAGTCTTTAATGCATGATTGTTATAAATGAGTGAAATTTACTAACTAAAAATGAATAGGCTTCGAAAATATTAACAAAATGAAAGAGTTTTATTAATTATATAAATTTTTTTAAAAAATAAAAATGACTATATATTAAAATGGAATATATACATAATAAATATGTACATTAAAACCACATTAAAAACATTAAATGTTAATAAATAAATATGTATATATAAATATTAAAAAAATAATAAATTATCAAAATATTAAAATAATAAACATTAAAATTGAATAAATTATAATGAAAAGTAAAAAATAAGTAACATTATTACTGAATAAATTATACTAAATAATATTAAATGAATGAATGTTAAAAATAGTGAAATTTAATAATTAAAAAATTATTAAATTGAAAACATATTATAAAAATGAAGAAATGTTATTAATTATATAGACCATTAAAAAAAGAAATCATTAATATTTGTTAAAATAAAAATAAATTCATCTTAATTATACAAATTACAATCATATTAAAAATATTAAATTTTAATAAATAGACATGTATAAATAAATGTTAAAAATTGATAAAATTACAAAAATATTTAACAGTGAAAAATTAAAAACAAATAAATTAAAAATATATTAAAAAATAATTAATATTATTAATGAATGAATAATATTAAAAATTAATAAATTTGAAAAAATATCAAAAAGTAATAAATATTAGATACTTAAAAAATCTATAAAATTTACTGATTATAAACATGATATATATATATATATATATATATATATTTAAGAGAAAATCATCAAGCATAAATATTAGCAGAATCCAAATTACATAACTCCGAGGGAAAAAAAGAAAACCTACAAGAAGCCCCTCAACTTCTCCAAGAAACAACCATGAAATAACACACACAGTTTCCCCCTCTCCCAATGAAGGATAAACCATAAGAAGAAAACAACGGAACCAATGATCTGATAAAAACAAAAATGGACCCAAAAGAGTGTTTTCTGCCATTAGAATCCACCAAAGCATTGATAATAACATGATTTTCAGATTCAACCATGATATTCCTCCAACCATGAGAAGATTCCAACTCCACCCCCATTTTAAAAGACAATGGATTTAGCTACATGGGGGAGCCCAACATGAAACAATCGAGGTGTGTCGATCTATGATAAGGGGGTCCATATGATCATAGATGATAGAACTGATCCCAATAAAACTGCCTCATAGAAGAATCACATCATTATTAATCTTGAAAACACTCGTGGGGAATCCATCTTACTAGATGGTCTTGAACCGAAAAAGGATGAAGATCCCCCCTATCAGTCAATTGGGAAAACAAACTATGAATTATGGATATCCATCCCCTATCATCCAAGGAAGTGTGATGAAACAAAAAAGTGTTATGATGAAACTAGATAATCCACACCTAGATGCAGAAACTCACAATAGTCTGTATCAGAAAAAATATAATCCATTCCCCCAAAACAAGAATAGTTTCCCCATGACTTATCCATATAGAAACATCATGCACAACGCATGTCAACCACATCCTGATCACCTGAGGAAAAGTAAAAAATAGTGTGGGACTCAGAAACTGTGTTGGTTCCGCATAAAGTGAACAAGGTGATCTCATACAAGTTTTGGGCGGCAAGGCAGGCTTTGGTTGGAAGGATGCCTCTACACATTTTCCAATCTAAGAGTTTAGCCTTTGGTGGGGCCTTCAACTTCCATAGATACTTCCAAAAAGAAGTATGGGAAACATATCCATGCCCGAAATAGGTCTTATAGCCGTAGTAGACTGAGTAGAAGCTTGAACACTTACCAAACCAGAAAAGAGTATCTGGTCCAGATCCTTACCCCACATGTATATCTATAATAACCTTATTTTCTAACTCATAAACCGTATATCAAACTTATTATACTTCCTACCACTAAGAACATAAACCATAAGATCCCTCACTGAGGCATGTTCATGTCTTTGTGTAGGTTTTGAATTGGGTTTCATACCTTCGAGACAAGGAAGCCAAGGATCATTCAAGATATTAACTATATCACCATTAGAAATTATCCAATAAATCCCACAGTTAAGGAAACATTTAGAACCCCAAAATATCCTCCAAAAGAAACATGGTCTAGGTACCAAGCTTGAAGACATAAATTCTTCATGAGAGAATTATATTTGACATCTTTTGTGCACAAGTTATCCAGATTTGCTAATAAGAACCAAACTTGTTTGGCCTGAAGGGAATTATTAAAAATATTTAGGCCCCCGAAACTCATACCTCCACAAGACTTTGGTTCACCAAGCTTATCCCAAGTGACCCAATTTATGTTTTTTTCCATTAGCATGCCCCCACCAAAAATTAGAAAAATCTAAATGGAGATGATAAATAGAGAAGTCTGGGAGCTTGAAGAGATACATAACATATGAAGGAACTGCTTGGGTCACATCATTGATTAGGACATCCTTTTCGACCATAGAAATATTCTTACCGGACCCATCCCTGAATTTTTCTAAGCACTATATCTAGGTTGAAAGAGAAGGCATCTATTTTAGAATTCCCAAAGACCATCAGAAGGCCCAATTACTTATTATGTTTCTCCACAAACATGATCCTACACAAGCTAGAAAAGGTGGTAATCATCCTTTTTTCAATACCCTACTAAAGGACATCTCTAATTTGGATAATTTAAATCCCTAGCTCAAGGCTTTGGTGAAGGTAGAAATAACATTAATAACCTATTGGAATTCTTGTGATGTTTCTCTATAAAAAATGTGGTAATCATTTGTGAAGAATAATTGAGTGATGAGAATGTTATGATGAAAAACCTTAGCCCCATTAATAAGTCCACCCAAAGCATCATTAGATAATAGATTATAAAAAACATCAC
Organism: Viscum album; assembly: GCA_963277665.1. Taxonomy (NCBI): domain Eukaryota; kingdom Viridiplantae; phylum Streptophyta; class Magnoliopsida; order Santalales; family Viscaceae; genus Viscum; species Viscum album. The sequence continues at coordinate 499,945,710 of OY728125.1, forward strand.
CAACAACAAGAAATAAGTAAGGGGAAAGAAGATCACTCTATAGTAGACCTCTGGAAGGTTTAAATATTTTTGTAAGAGAACCATTGACTGTAATGCAGATGGAAATTGTCTTGGCACAACTCATGATCACACTCATCCTTTTTGGGTCAAACCCCATCTCCTCATTTCATCTTCTAAAAAATCACATTCCACCATATCATTGTATTTTTTTATATCCAGTTTCATTTCCAAAATACCGCTCTTAGAGGAAGAGATAGGTTTCATAGAATGAGATATTTCATGAGAACAATAACATTATATATAATAAGTATCTTGAGGAAAAAGGCACTATTATTCTCACATGTAATTAAAGGGAGCACCTTCCCCAAGTGGCAGAACAAAAAAATTTAGAATTTTTTGTAGACCACATTGCACAAGAAGATATGCATGAATGTAAAAAATTTCACTGGGCTAGAAAATTTTGGGATAAAACAAATGAGAGTTTCATTGATAATTTCCCAACCAATAGAAATGTCCCATTTCCCTTGCATCAATGAAATAATGTCTTATCCCAAAATATTCCAAAAATGCTTCAAAAGCATAGAAACCATCCGAATTTTGATCCTTTAAAGAATGCATGATTTTAAGGTATGACACAATCTCCTCACTAGAAATGTCCAACTCATGATCGAGAGACATGACCTCAGAATCATTAGGCTCCACACTAATCATTAGGTCCCTTGATTGTCTTCCACACTCGGAGCTAAATTGATCTTAGTAAAAGGACTCGATCAGATCCCAAATAGTGAACTCATCTATAGTAAAGCTACCTTCCCTAACCTCTAATTGGTAAATAGTGTTATTTCTTCTTCTAGATGAGGCCTTCTGATGAAAAAAACTAGTATTTTGGTCTCTCTATTTGATGAAGGCATCCCTTAACCTTGAGAACCAATAACATTCTTTTTATGTCAATGCCTCATCCATCTATTTTTTCAGGGTGACAGACTCCTCCATGGTAAAATCAGAAGGGGGTTCTTGGTAACACCTCCCATGTGCTTTCTCATGTCTGGGGATTCTCTAATCAAAGATCTGATAATTCTTCCTACTCCAACATTGCAGATGACCAGCCACTGATTTAGTCATCTCCCAGGCCTGGCCCTAATAAGATGACGATGTAGATTTTACCACTTCTCTACATCTATTTGTAGGTTCTGGGTGCAGCGGAAGCATGGTTGGGATGACACACAATTTTGATTTTTATAATGATCAATTATTATTCCAGGATCAATATGACGATGAATTCCAGACTTCATGGAATATAATCAATTATTTAGATAAAGAATAAAGAGGCCCTAAACCTTTAGAGATGATCTTGCACATCATGTTTATTATTAATTCAATTAATTTCATAAAGAAAAATAATACCTGGATCTTTGGTATTATTATTCATTGATGATGTGGATCATCCAGAATGACCCTTCTAGATTATCTCGTTGCACTTTTAAAGTTCCAAACTAGAATCCCTTTAGTAGTGATCCACACGTGCTCTGATGGCCTCTGATCGACACCTCATGCTCTCCAGGTGCTAGCATGGTGAATTGAGTGTCTTGTGTCGGTCGTTCTTGATCGCCCATTCTTTGGCCTTGAAGAACGTCTCTCGTTCTTGAGTGGGGAGAGAAGTGGATTTGAGAGAGAAATTGTTTGACTCAACAATTCTCAATTCACCAGGCATGTGGTGTGGTGTATGGAACAATAGGTGTACTTACCTATTTATATACATGGAATTTCAGTAACAATATTTAATTGCATATCAACAGTTAAATACATTCATGAACATAGAGAAAACCCAATAATTTAATAATAATACATTGTCATTATTTATGGTGCGCCAACTTGCACAAAACAGAAATATAAATAAAATTCCACATCACAACATAATTGCAAAATTATTTTAATTTGTGTCAACCTGTTAAATAAATATTCTCCATCTTGCAAATAATTATTTTACAACCGGACCGACCTTGGTCCGCTCGAAATCCACTTCCATTTATTGAACACCTGAATAAATAAATAAATAAGTTATTCTCCTAAATAAATATTTTATTTACAAACTTGTAAATAAATATTTATTAAATTTACAATACAATAAATAAATAAATTTTATTTAATTTATGCGATCATTTTAAGTTGAATAAAATTATTCCATGGTCTTAAGAATAATAAGAATTTCATTAATGAAATTCCAATAGAATTTAACCGAGACCACCAAAAACATTTAGTGTGTTACCCTCTAGAATTTTTTCCCGTTGGCATTAGCCAAGAGTACTATCTAGAAACGGGTCATGTCACCCAAGAGTCAAAATGTAAATTTGAAAAAATAACATTTACACTCGAATGATCACTGTGTAATATAATCCCTTTGTCGCAATATCTCATCAAGTAGGATTCATGATTGTATCATTAACTGTTATGCTTGATGCATCATTCTTTAACTACCTCATATAAACTCATCGTTACACCATGGCCATGAAATTTCGTGTGACAGTTCTATTTCAATCAAAGGGTTGAGATATCAACTTCCATTAATGGAAGGGAAAAATCCTTCCGCTACTTATCTATTAATAACAGGCCAAACATGATGCACCCAACAAACCCTACTTCCCGTGAATGGTCTATGTGACAGTTTTCAAAAGTAAATCAAAGTACGTAAGTCGTGACACGTATTAATGATAATATTATAGTCTGAGGATTATTAATCATGCTCGCAGATAGAAATATCTGATAAAACCAATACATGTGGATTCCGGCTAGAAGGTCTATTCTCATAATCTCATATCTTGGAGATTACCAAGTGGGAACTTCATTAGAGGAAGTCTCGTAAGCTTATGAGTACTCACACCCGGCAGTCTGCATGCTATGTGTCCCATCGTAGCATGTCATCCAAATACAGAACTATATTTAAGAATATTGTTATAGCACTTCAAGGTTCTCATTGTAGCAGGGAACTATCATGACCTTATCAATGCAACAAATACTCTATGACATTATTACATCATAATAATTCAGAACAATGAACAATATGTAATAATACATTAAATAACCACGTAATCAAAGTAATACCAGTTGGTTCTAGGACACAAAATCTTATAAAATCCCACTTGGACTAGAGCCAATTGCCTAAGACTTTCAATCCTCTAGACCTCACATGTTGATCATGTTTCTACTGAGTCAAGGAATTAGTAAAGGGGTCCACCACATTGTCTTCCATGGAAATAATTCTCACTACAACTTCACCTCTCTGAGAAAAATCCATCAAGAGAGTATACTTTTAAAGTATGTGATTCATCCACTAATGTGACCTTGTCTCTATTGCGAGAGTCACCGCTTCAGTATTATCACAGTATGGTGTGATGGGATCTTTACTATTAGGTATCACATCTAGCTCATGGATGAAGATTTGCATCCAAACTGCTTCTTTATCTACCACAGAAGCTGCGATATACTCGTACTCTACTGTAGAATCTGTGACCACACTTTCCTTTGATCACTTCTAGCTCACTACACCTACATTCAAAGTGAAGATGTATCCCGTTGCGACTTCATATAATCTTGATCAGTCTGGAAACTATCATCTTCATATCCTAGGATGACTAGTTCCTCATCTCCTCCATAAAACCGAAACACATCCTTAGTATGCCTTAGATACTTTGGGACAGTCTTGGTTGCCATCCAATGGAGGTCACCTAGGTCAGCTTGATATCTACCTACCGCACTCAATGCGCAGGCGACATCTAACCGAGTACATAGCATGAAATACATGAATGACCCAATATCTAATGCATATAGAGTCCTTTCCATTATATTTGTTTCCTCATGTGTATGAGGACACATTTTCTTGGAATGATGAATTCCATGTGATGCTGGCAACAATTCCATCTTGGATTGTTCCATACTAAATCTCTTCAGTATATTATCCGTGTAAGTACTTTGACATAGGCCTAGTAATCTCATGGATATATCATAATGTATCTTGATCCCATGAATATATGATGGATCTCCCATGTCTTTCATGGAGAAGCATTGATTCAACAATTACTTAACAAAATGCAATACTGGAATCTCATTTCCAATAAGTAATATGTCATCAATATATACTATTAGGAAAATGACTACACTCCCCACGAAATCATTTATAGACACAGGGATCACATTCAATCTTGATAAAATTAAATTCTTTTATGGATTCATCAAAATGAAGGTTCCATGACATGGATGATTTCTTTAATCCATAAATGGATTTCTATAACTTGCATACCTTATTGGCATCCTTTGGAGTCACAAACCCTTCAGGTTGTGACATGTAGACATCTTCCTGAAGGTTCCCGTTAAATAATGCTATTTTTACATCCATTTTCCAAATCTCATAGTCATGGTAAGCTGCAATGGAAAGTAGAATTCCGATGGATTTCATCATTGAAACTGGTGTGAAGGATTCATCATAGTCAATTCCTTGACACTCTTTAAAACTATTTGAAACCAGTCGTTTCTTTTAGGTACTGAATTTTCCTTCCGTGTTCGGTTTCTTCTTGAATACCCATTTTCAACCAACATGCTTTACATCAACTGGAGGACCTACCCAAATCCAAACATGGTTTTGGTACATGGAATCCATTTCAGAATTCATGGCTTCTTGCCACTAGGGAATGTATGTGCCACATACTACTTCCTTGTAGGTAAGTGTATCCTTATTATCAACTAATTATGAGTCACCATCATTGGTAATGAAAAAATCATACTGTTCCGGTTCTCTAACCTCTCTTGTACTCATACGCAGTACTTGTGTCTCTAGAATAGATTTTGTTGGTCAGAGTAGATTACTCAAGAGGGGTGGTAAATTGAGTAATCTTTAAAAATTTCTGGTTAAAAATTATTCTTAAAAGCATTCCCCAAAAGATCAAATACATCCCAGTTAATCAAGGTTATATTGTTATAAGAGTTTGACTATTTAAACAACTTATTAGAAGATTGATTAGTTATTAGTAATCTTAATATCATTTATTAATATTACTTTTGAAGTTATTATACCTAGAAAATACAATTATAACTTCTTTCCAAGATTAACTATCAAATCGTATTTAATTATTTCTGAATAAAATAGTAAAGTAGTAAACTAGAGATGACTAAATTAAGCAGCACAAAAGATATGAAACAAGTGGTTCAGTCTCAAGAAAAGACCTAATCCACTCTACATGGTGATCACATGCCACCAAGAAGTTTATATAAAAAAACTTGATCCACACCCTGTATTGGGGTTAAAAACATTACATAGGACTATCCAGGTCACACAAGGACCTCTTCCATAGTTCATCGTGGGTACAAACAACCAGGCCACACTAGGACCTCTTCAACAGTTCTTCGTGGGTAAAAACTACCAGGCCACACATGAACCTCTTCCACACTTATCCGTGAGTATACACAAGTGTAAAAATATGTTTGAGTAAGGATATCTTGTATCTGTCAGTTTAATGCTGAAGACAAAGTGTTTTTTTATACAGATACACATACTGATCGAAAAAAATTAAAATGATACACAATAGAGTAGAAATATTGATATAGGTTTAGAAATGCTATGAATGTTAGTCTTTTCATCTCTGGACTTCTGAGATGAAGCAAATGCAGAATCAAGTCCTCATATGTAAAATAGAGTGTCGCAAGTCGAACATATCTGACTTCTATTCTTCGTGATGTTTGACAGTGCCAAGATATTCACGATCTTGGGATTCAAGTATGCTTCGTTTGTTCTTATGTAGCATTGAGTTGCATGAGACAATTCTTTCTTCAAAAATTCTCTAACTGTATTCTTCGTTGTCATTCTCACGCCTACCTTCTTGTTTCGATTTTCAGTATCATTCCACACTCTTGTTTGTTTCTGGGCCGCATTACTCTTTTATCTTGGAGTGTAGGTGTTTGAGGTGATAGGTTGCATGTATTGTTCAACTAGTACCTCATACTGTTAGATGACTTGTCTAAAAAGAAATATTAATTATGTCAGTGCATTTAAAATATTCAAATATGACAGTTAGAAATTAAATTGAAAGATGACAAAAACATATTAAGAAACGATGTCACAGTATGGCATGGAAACAGTGTCTTGTTCATGGTGTCTAGTTCACATTGTCGGGTTCCCGGTGTCTGGTTCACGATGTCTGGTTTAAGGTGTCTACTTCACAGTGTCTTCTTCACGGTGTCTCATGGTCACAGTGTCTTCTTGTTCATGGTGTCTCGATGTCATGGGGTCTGGTTGTCAGGGTGTCTGCTTGTTCATGGTGTCTGGATGTCATTTTGTCTTCTTGTTCACAGTGTTTGGATGTCACGGTGTATTGTTGTTCACAGTGTATGGATGTAACAGTGTCTTCTTGTTCATGGTGTCTAGATGTCATGGTGTCTTAGACTTATGAAAATATCTTTATTAAGACATAAGCTATGATATTTATGGAATGGATTAAACTCAATCATTTGTGAGAGAAGTCATTATAAAGTAGATCAATAGACAATATATAGTAACCAAACTGAGTGTATAGCACTTAAGATCTTTTGATATCTTTTACTACACAACTGTTTATTTTATGTGAGATATATTACATAGAGTTAACAAGGTTTATAGACTGAATATGATTTGTGATCATTAAAACATGATTAATACATGAGGAGGCCAATAATCCCCCCTTTTTGATGATCACAAATCATTTATATTTAGAGTGTATATTGGTTCTAACAACATATTTTAGAGTGAGTGTTATCCTATAGAGATTTCTACCGCTTTGGTATTATCAAAAAGTATCAAGAAAAATAATGACAAACGAGACAAGAAAAGTGAATAAAGTATTAGATAAAAATAGTGGAATTACAAAAAGTGAAACAAATGTAACAAGATTCCTATAAAAATAAAGTAAGAACTGTCCTTCTTCACTGGATGATCTTCTCTTTTCCCTTAGCAGTAGTAGCAAGAATTGGAAGTCATAGGAGCAGAGGATGAGGTAGAAAAAGGGAGTGAGCTGGTTGATAGAGAAGGTAAACGAAGACCTTCAATGGTAGAGGGATCCAAAGTAGGTGTAATAGAAGACTGAGGGAGTTGTTGATCAAGGAACACAGTCCTGATCTGACACAGTGCCTGACTGAAAGACATAGAAGTGGAGGCTTGGCCAAAGGTGAAAGTAGGAAAACCAGGTCTCAGAGGTGCAGCTGTAGGAGCAATAATGGTTTACTCTGTACATGAAGTTGTGGCCTTAGAAGATTGATAAAATCAGAAATGATCTCTCCACCATACTTCATAGTTTATCAAAGTCATCCTTGTTTTTCATAAACTTATCCAAAAGACAAGTGAACTCTTTTAGCTTTTGGACTTGAATCTTGAAAGCATAATTAATAGGAAAAATCCTCATATTTTCTACAAGATATTTGACATGATGGGTCATGTTAGTCTTTGAGAAGATTCAGTTGAAGTAGAAATCCACCTTCATGGAAATTTCTTGCTGATCATAATTATCAATTTTTTAATGGATTTGGACCAGATCAAGAACTCTATCACTGTTCTTGATAACTTAAAATAGAGAATCATTATAGAAACCACTAAGAACAGTCTGAAGTTCTTATTTGACCACTGTTCAGAGCAAGTCATTGTCTAGGGAAGGTTGAGATGATTTTCCAGATGCCTTAAAAGAAGTAATAGCTGAGGTAAGAGATTTTAGTTGATTTATCACTTTTTGAAGGCACCCCGTGTAACCATCAGTGATATTGTTAAGACTAAAAAGAAGCTCTCACATCTCTTTTACAATCTATTCGTTTCTTTCTGCAACCTTCTCAGTTAAGGAATCTAAATGAGGTTGAATCTATGAGTCAATATTCATTGGGGTTTGAGGAACAATAGGCTCCACATGATGAGAATCATGCTCTGATCTTGAATTCATCACATTCTGCATGTCTTCAATCATACCTCTTAGAGTCATCACTTCATCACTAAGTAGACTATTTCCAACTCTGAATTTTTGAATCTCATGAAGCATTTTGGGTTGAATCTGCCAAATAACTTTTTCCAACAATAGTGAGTCATCTCTATTACTTAGATTTTTTACATTACCTGGTTGGGTATTCAAGAGTTTTTCAACTCAATCCAGAAGGGTAGCTCCAAATTCTTTCAGATCATCTTTACTCATGAAGTATGGTTGTTCTTGTGAAGGTTCAAAGATAGGGACTGATACGGGCTCATGTTATTTTTCAGGGGCGTGATTAGAGATAGATTTCAATTGGAACATAGTATAAAAGTCATGTCCTTTTACTGATACTTCTTGAGAGTCATTCACATCATAAAAACTAGGGAACTTATATCGTGTGTCTATAGGGCTTGGATAAATCGGGTTTGGTACTTCAATAGATTCTATATTTGGGGGTTGCACCCCCTCAACAGATGCATACTTCTCAGGACTAAGAGGTTTAGGGTGTTAATCTATTACCATTAATTCATCTCCAAGTTCCTCACCCATTTCCTATCTAGCCAACTGAAAAGATAGCTCCAACATTTCCTCAACCGAAGGAATGACTTCAGGAATAGATTGTTCCATTGGGAGTTCCTCAAGGTCAGCTTCTTGCATAATAAGTAATTATTATTCTATAATATCTTCCATAACATTATTTGTAGTTTCTTTGGAACCTGATATTGTTTCAACTTCGGGTTGATCTTCAAGATTAACAACATATTTAGAAGCATGGAATTCTTTTTAACTTACTACATGAGGAACATGATTATTGTTTTCCTTATCAGAAACATTCTCCCTAGGAGGCATACCAACCACTTTATCTTCTTCTTCATAATACTCAACAACTTCATCTAGTTCCAAACTAGGATCAGAAATATCTTTCAGCATTGAGGGATATTCCAAAGGATTGAACATTTCATAAATCCTATCATTTTCTTCCACCCTTGTCTTTTTCCAAGGATTCCAATTTATTTTCATCCTCTTGATAATGCCTTTGGAAAGACAAAACTCAAAATCCTTGATAGCTTCTTCATTAGGTCTAACCATACCTTTGTAATGAAGCAAGGCTGAGATAATCCAAGAATAAAATAGGGAGGTTGACTTGGATGCAGTTTTGATCAGCTCACATATATAGTGTATGACATACTTACAATGGTTGATCTTGTGCACATTTTTCATAAGATGAATCAGAAACACATCCTAGTATTTTAGTATAGTGAAATCACTATTTTTAGGGATAATCATGTTCTGTATAAACTTAAACAGAAGTCTAGATTCTCCATCCAGTTCTGTAGCAATGGCTCTCCTCTTGGTGTCATTTCTGGTTAAGCTATTCAAAGCATCTTCCAAAACAAAGAATTCAGTAGAAGGTGGAAGTCCCCCCTAATAGTTCTCACAGATTCCTTCGTGAGGTATCCTAAGGCATGCAACCCATAACCTCGAATAGAATATGCATTTTTGGCCATTTATCCATCTTATCACAACATATACATCTTCGGAATCAAAGGAGAATCGAACATACTGTTAAAATTGAGCCACTAACTTAGTGTAGATACTTCTATCTTCCATCTAAAACCTTTCAAACTAGACCTTCTCTTTTATAACATTCAAAACTATAGACTTACTCGATAGAAGCCACATAGAGCATATCTCTTTCTCATGTACTAATACTCGTTTCACCAAATTTGGATTATAGGACCTTAGGGTTCCAGCTTAGGTGCGATCTTCAACTTCTTTGAGCTACATTTATCAGGATTTGACGACGAAGGGTGTTTCATCCTGGGCATTCACCAAAGATTCAAGAGGGAGAAGGGTTGAAGGGTTGAGTAAGGGTTACAAATTGAGTGAATAGAAGAAAGCTCGAGTGAAGGACAAGTGACACTTCCTTTATTTTATCATTTAGTAATACTAAATGTCACAAAAGTAAAAATGTTGGAAAATAAAAAGGTGAAATGAAAAATTATCATGATATGATTTTTAATTTTTAAATAAAACCCATAAATAATATTTACGGTGAGACCATATTAGGTCTTTACGGTGAGACAATGAATGAATTTTACGGTGAGACAATGACTAAACATTATGATGAGTCAGTGACTGTCAGACAGTAATCATGAAATACTAACTGTGAGACCGTAAACCTGAAACAGTAAGATATACAATATTAAGACATTTACTTAAGGTTTATCATTCCTAGTTCATGTTTGATGTAGTCTATTCTTTTATAATTTAGTGGTTTGGGGAATATATCAGCAAGATGATATTCAGTACCAATTAATTCCAAAGTGATATTACTTTTTTTATAATTATATCTCCAAAAGTGATGTATTACATCAATATGCTTTGTCCTAGAATGTGAAAAAAGATTTTTAAAGATGTTAATATCACTTTTGTTGTCACAATTAATAGGTACATGCCTGAATGTACATCCATAATCTCGTAATTTGTGTTTCATCCATAAGATTTGTTCACAACAATGCTAGCTGTTATGTATTCCACTTCTACAGTAGATAACCCAACATAATTTTGATTATTACTACACCATGATACTAGTGACTTTCCTAAAAAGTGACATGTTCCATATGTGCTTTTTATATCTAAATTACTACCACCAAAGTCAGCATCAGAATAACTAACTATTTAAAATGATTGTCCGCTAGGATAGAACAGTCCTAGATTGGGTGTATTCTTGAGGTATTTGAAAATTGACATTATATAATTTAAATGAGTTTCCTTAGGATTTTCATGAAAACGAGCACACATACACACACTAAATATAATGTTAGGTCGACTAGTAGTTAAGTATATTAATCTTCCAATCATTCCTCTATAAGTGGTTTGATCAACAGATTTTCTATCTTCATCAAGATCCAACATACAAGTGGTACTCATGGGAGTGTCACTACTTTTAGTTCTATCCAATCCATAACATTTTAGAAGATCTCTAATATATTTACTATGAGTCAAAATAATACCATCATTATTTTTAATGATTTGAAATTCAGGAAAGAATTTTATTTCACCCACTAAACTCATTTCAAATTCATTTTGCATCATTTTAGAAAAATCATCACATAAATAATTTCTTGAAGATCCATAGATAATGACATCCAGATATATTTTCACAACTAAAACATCATTAGAAATTTGTTTTACAAAAAAGGTAGGATCATCTATTCCTTTTTGAAAACCTTTGGAAATAATAAAAGTACTCAACCTATCATACCTGGCTCTTGGAGCTTGTTTTAAACCATATAATGATTTTGATAATTTAAAAATATTATTTGGAGAATGGGGGTTTGTAAAACTAGGGTTTTGTTCTACAAAGACATCATCAGCAATATACCCATTTAAGAATACACTCTTAACATCCATTTGATATAGTTTGAAATTCAGATGTGCAGCATATGCAAGTAGGATTCTGATGGCTTCAAGTCTAGCTACTAGTGAAAATGTCTCCTCATATTCAATCCTTCTTCTTGACTATATCCTTGTGCAACCAATCTAGCCTTGTTTCTAACTATGTTACTAGCTTCATCTACCTTATTTCTAAACGCCAATTTAGTTTCTATAGAGAATGTGTCCTTAGGTATTTCAACGAGTTTCCAAACATTGTTCCTTTCAAACTGATTAAGTTCTTTTTGCATAGACATCACCCAAAATTCATCATTGATAGCACCATTAAAGTTTTTAGGTTCTAGTTGTGACAAGAAGACTTGATGTTCAACCTGATTTCTAAGAGAAGCTCTGGTTTGAGTTCCTTTGTCTAGATCTCCTACAATATCCTGTAAAGGATAGTTCTTAAGAGTTATAACAACTCTAGAAAAGGAGGGACTAGTTATTTCAGGTTCATCAACAGGTTCAGGTTCATTATGACCTGATTCTATGCAATTTCTAGAACTGGAAGTTTTCATAGATTCTTTCATAGAATGTTTTGAGGATTTTGGATTAATGTTCAGATTTGATACATCTTCCTCCAGATTCTCTAGAATGGTTTTAGGCTCATGTGGATACGTTTCATCAAATTTGACATGGAAAGATTCTTCCACACATTATGTTCTTTTATTGAACACTCTATAGACATTACTAGACATGGAATATCCTAAAATGATACCTTAATCACTCTTGGATGAAATTTTTTTCAAGATTTTCCTTAGTATTAAGGATATAGACATTGAAACCAAAAACTTTGAAGTAGTTAACCTTGGGTTTTCGATAGTTCCGTAACTCATATGGATTCCTTTTAAGAATATGTATGATCAACCCTCTATTTATTATGTATCAATCTATATTGAAAGCTTCATCCCAAAAATAAATAGGTAGGTTATATTCACTAATCATTGTTTTAGCAATCTCATGCAGTGTACTATTTCTTCTTTCAACAAATCCATTTTGTTGAGGTCTTATAGGGGAAGATAATGTGTGACTATAACCATTTTTTGAGAAAAAGGATTAAAACTCTTGATTTTCAAACTCACGGCCATGAACACTTCTTAAGGATTTAATTCTAAGTCCACTAAGATTTTCCACAGACTTGGAATATTTAGAAAAATAAGAACATGAATCACTTTTCTGAGCCAAAAAGAAGGTCCAAGTATATCTAGAAAAGTCATCTACAAGAACATAAACATATTTATTCCCATATAATCTAGAAACTCTAGATGGTCCGAACAAATCTATGTGAATAAGTTCGAGAGGTTGAGAAGTTGAAACTTCTTTCTTTGTTTTGAACAAAATTTTGTGTTGTTTTCCTTTTTGACAGGGAATAAACACTTTTTTATTTGGAAACTCATGTTTGGGTATGTATTTAACTAATATTTTTCTAGTTAACTTTCTAAGGTAGGGAATATTACAGTGTCCTAGTCTCCTATGCCAGTATAGATTCTCTTTATAAAATATACTTAAGCATGAATCATTTTGAGATGCTAAGGAATCCAAGTTAACAGAGTAAACATTTTCATTTATTAATGCCAAGAGCACTAATTTTTCTTTATAATTAAAGACATTGTAGGCATAATTTTCAAATCTAACATGAAATGTATCATCACATAATTGTGAGATACTAAGAAGATTATATTTTAATCCATCAAAAAACTGTACTTTAGAAATTAAAACTGAGTTAGAGTTACTGATTTGGCTGAGGCCAATAATATTTCCTTTGGAATTTTCACCAAATGTGAGATGTCCTCCATGTATTTTTATTAGGTTCTTAAAGAATGAGTAGTCTCCTATCCTGCATTCCTACAAAATGATTAGGAAAAAACAGATTTGGGTACCCATATTTTTTGGGTCCAATAACATTAGTAATAAGTGCTTTAGGAACCCATATCTGCCTCATAGGTTTCCAATAATCATTATGTAATGTATTTTAAAAATAAACTCTATTTGGTCCAGAAAAACGTTAAATAGTAGTAAGTGTATAAAAAACTGAACTAGTTGATTTGTGTCCAGAATTAGGAGTAAAACTATATGTCCTAGATTTAGAAACAAAATTTGTTTATCCAATCTTTAATTTTCTAGGTTGATAACCAATTCCAATGTTGTATTTAGGGGAAAGTTTTTTACCTAGAATTTGAGTAAGGGTATTTTTCCCATTGGTAAACTTTTCTAGGTCATTATTCAATTTCTCATTAGATATTTTTAATTTGTTGTTCTCTTGAGCATTTGAGAATTTTTCTCTTTTTCAGTTGTGAGTTAAGATTTAACACACACAGTAAGAGCATATTGTTTCGTCAATGATTTATATTTTTCTTTTAGTTCATTGCTTATTTCTTTAAGCATGATACAGTATTCAAACATTTCATCATTTGTCGTATTTTCAGAGTCCCTATCATCTCCAGAATAGTATGAATTATGTACAGGAGAGTCCATTGTTACCCCAGATGTGTTTGTCATAAAACACATATTGGATTTGTTATCCTGTTCATCATGTGATGTTTTTGAGTTGCTTGAAAAATCCTTAGAAGTAGTCCACTTTCATTGAATTTTTATACTTCCTGTTCTTGTCCTCATATCTCTTTTTGTACTTGAGCTTTGGACAGTTATCCTTGATATGTCATTTGCGCTTAAATTCATAGAAGAAAATCTCATCAGTCCTGTCACTTCTTTTCCAATCCTTATTCCAAATTCCTTTTTGGTCATATTTTCCCTTGAAATTAGGGTTTCAGAAAATGTTCTTCTTCTTGTAAAATTTCTTGAATCTTCTGGCTAATTGAGTCATCACCTCATCACTATCCGGTGATGATTGTTAACTACTGGAACATTCTACATAAGCTTCCAATTTCCCATTGTCTTTGTGTTTTGAGGTGGTGGTTTTAAATGCAACATATTTTTTTTGTTTCATCCTTATCTTCCTTGTTGAATTTATACTATTATTCATACATCATCAGTTTCCTAATGAGTTCATTTATAGGTAGCTTGATGATGTTGTGTGATTCTCTAATAGAGATAGAGGTTCCTCTCCATCTGTTAGGAAGACATATGATAATTCTCATGATCCATTCCTTGCAAGTGACTTCTCTTCCAAGAGAAATCATTGTGTTGAAAATCTCATTGATCCTAAGATATATGTCAGAGATAGGCTCATTAGGTTACATTTTAAAGTTATCATATTTAATAGTATAATTATTAAGTCTCAATTCTTTTACACTAGATGTTCCTTCATGTGAGATGTACATGGTAACCCAAATTTCATGGGAAGTTTTAAAAGTAGAAATTCTATTTAATTCCTCATATCCTAAGTAGAATTATAAATCCTTGATAGCTTTTTAATGGTTATTGTAGGCAGTTTTGATAGATTCATCCCATGTGATTCTATCAATAGCATGAATCTTATATTCATCTATAATGGGAGACCAATTTTCAAAACCCATACTTTCTAAAAGAATTTTAATTTTAATTTTCCATTGATCATTGTTGGTTTCATTAAAGAATGGAGGTCTTTTGGATACTGATCCTTCTATTATATTATCCATAATACAGAAATACTTTGAAAGATCTAGAAATTTTGAATTAACAGAAATTTACAAATCTTAAAATTAAAACCACAATCACATTTGAAGTAGGTTAAATAGAGTCTTAATAGACAACATATGATACCAAATATTGGTTGGAGTATATTACTCCAGGGGGTGAATTGAGTAATCTATAAAAATTTGGTTTAAATTATTCTTAAATTTTTTCCCAAAAAGATCAAATAAAACTCTGTTAATCAAGGTTATACTGTTATATGAGTTTGACTGATTAAATAACTTCTTAGAATATTTATTAGTTTTCAATAATATTAAGATCAGTTACTAATATTACTTTTGAAGCTATTGTACTAAGATAAGACAATTATAAATTCTTTAAAAGATTAACTATCAAAGCGAATTTAGTGATTTCTGAATTATACGGCAAAGCAGTAAAAAAGAGAAGACTTGATTAAGCAGCACAACAGATATGAAACAAGTGGTTCAATCTTAAGCCGAGACCTAATCCACCCCACTTGGTGATCACCTTCCACCTAGTAGTTTATACAAATTAACATGATCCACACCCTGGATTGGGGTTAACAACAGTACACATGACTTTCCATGTCACACAGGGACCTCTTCTACAGTTCTTCGTGGGTACAAACAACCAGGCCACACATGGACCTCTTCCATAGTTCTTCGTGGGTACAAACGACCAGGTCACACATGGACCTATTCCACACATATATGTGGGTATACAAAAGTGTAAAAATATATTTGAGTAAGGATATCTTGTATAATTTAGTTAAATAAAGGAGACATAGTGTGTTTTTATATAGATATACACACTGATTGATAGCTAGTAAAATGATACACAACAGAGTAGAAATATTGTGATACGTTTAGAAATGCTCTGAATGTAAGTATTTTCAGCTATGAATTTCTGAGATGAAGCAGTTGCAAAAAATCAAGTCCTCCTATAGAAAATATAGTGTCGCAAGTCAAACAGATCTGGCTTGTGTTCTTCGTGAAGTTTGACAGTGTAAAGAAATTCTTGATTCTGGGATTCTAGTATGCTTTGTGTGTTCTTCAACAACATTGAGTGGCATGAGATAATTATTTCTTCAAAAATTCTCTAAGTGTATTCTTCGTTTTCATGCTCACGCCCACCTACCTGTTTCGCTTTTTAGTATCATTCCACACTCTTGTTTTTTCCTAGTCCGCATTAATCTTTTATCATAGAGTTCATGTGGTTGGGATGACAGGTTGCATGTATTCTTCACCTCATACCTCATACTGTCAGATGACATGTCAACAAAGAAATATTAATTATGTTAGTGCATTTAAAATCTTCAAATATGACTGTTAGAGATTAAATTGAAAGACGACAAAACATATTAAGAAACAGTGTCACAGTATGTCATGGAAATAGTGTCTTATTCACGGTGTCTGGTTCATGGTGTCTAGTTCATAGTGTCTGGTTCACAGTGTCGGGTTCACGATGTCTGGTTCACTATGTTTGCTTCACGGTGTCTCATGGTCATGGTGTCTGCTTGATCACAGTGTCTAGATGTCATGGTGAATTCTTGTTCATGGGTTCTAGATGTCACGTTGTCTGCTTGTTCACAGTGTCTGGATGTCACAGTGTCTACTTGTTCACGGTGTCTGGATGTCATGGTGTCTGCTTGTTCACGATGTCTGGATGTCATGGTGTATTCTTGTTCATAGTGTCTGGATGTCACGGTGTCTCAGACATAGGAAAATATCTATATTCAGACTTAAGTAGTGATATTTATGGAATGGATTAAACTCAATCATTTTTCAGAGAAGGCAATATAAAGTAGATCAAAAAATAGTATATAGCAACCAAACTGAGTGTATATCACTTAAGATATTTGGATAGATTTTACTAAACAACTATGAAATTGATGTGAGATAGATTACTTTGAGTTAACAAGGATTATAGACTGAATAGGATTTTTGATCATTAAAACATGATTCATTCATGAGGAGTCCAATAGATTCTTCTTCCATGGGTCTTTGTGGAATCTGTTCATGTACCAACTCTTGTGTGCCTTGAGCCTTGACTTCATCAATGTCTATCTCTCTCACACAATCTCTTTTGAAGATGTGATCCCTCTCATGGAATATGGAATGTCTTGACACTATAACATTTTTATTAAGGGGGTGTATGGGTAATATCCCCTTGTTTCTTTGGGGTGTCCTATAAAGGTACACTTTGTGCCTCGGGGTGCAAGTTTGTTACCTGAAGAGGCCTTAACAAAATTCTTCTCTACCCCACACATGTTAATTAGATAACATGGATTTTCTTCCACTCCAGAAATCATATTGAATACCATTTATCAATTTAGTTGGTACATGGTTTAGTATGTGGGCTTCTGTTTGTAATGCATATCCCAAAAATGATAATTGAAGACTCGCATGACTCATCATTGATCTCACCATGTCTAATAGGGTGTGGTTCCTCCTTTCGCTCGCACCATTCCACTAGGGAGTGTTTGGAGGAGTGAGTTGGGATAGGATCCCAAACTCTTATAAGTAATAAATGAAGTCTTGATTATAATATTCTCCACCTCGATCTGAGCGGTGTTTCATAATCTTATTACCAAGATGTTTCTCAACTTCATTCTAGTATTCTTTGAACTTATCAATAGAATCTGACTTATACCTCAATAAGTAGATATATCCATGTCTACTAAAATAATCCGTAAATGTTATGAAGTATTACTACCCTCCCCTTGATTCAACTGGAAATGGTCCAAACACATCGGTATGAACATATTAAAGAAGTTATTTATCCCCTCCACCTTTCCCACCAAATGGGTCTTTGGTTATTTTGCCTTGTAAACATGCATGACATACACTAAGTGGTTTTAGTTCAAAAGAATATAAATATACATCATTATGTAACTTTGTCAAGTGTTTCTTATTTACATGACCTAGCTGGTGATGACAAAGTTGGGTGTAACATCCCAGGTAAATAAATAATATTACATTCTAATTTTTATCAATATTTGTGAATAAAATGTTAATACTACTTTAAAGGGAATCCTATGCTCGATGGCGTACCAAATACGCAACAATGAGTTTCTTTGAAATCTTACATTGCACACTAATAATATGATAATATTATAATAGTTAACGTCTAGCCGTTGTAATGGAGGGAATGAACAAAAATAACTACAAAATGATTACATATTTTTGTTAAATATTTTTACATTTATCCAATAAATGTTAGAGGCTTAAAATGCAAATGAATCCAATTTTAAGCATAAATCATCTAATATTATTTAAAAGGTCGATTAACCACCTTTTGATGGAGAACCCTTTTTAAATATACTTTTGACAATTTTATATGTTTTATTTGAAAAAATAAAATCCTTCTTTAGAATCTAGACATCAAAATTTACTTTGTGTAAATTTTTGTTATTTTTCCGATAAAGATCATTTTTAGTGAAAATGTTGCATTTTAATTCAAAACATACATTTAATATGATTTATTTATATGGATAGATTATCTTTTTAATCGATATTAAAGTGTATTTAGAATATATTTTTACCATTTAATCCAATGGTGGTCATTTGAATTAATTTCACTTTGAAATTTGACTTAAACTAGTGTCAATCTTTTAATAGATATTGTTTCTTAAAAACACGCTATTTGTTTTGACAGCGGGAATGAATTATTAAATTAATTATTGCAACTTATTTATTTTGAATTTTGTAAAATAGAAATCATTTTTTAATTCAGAATATCAAATATATCTTAGGGTGAATTTTTGGTATTTTTCTGAAAAACATCAAATTTTGATGAATAGTGAAACCACTAAGTGGTTGTTAAAGAAACTGATTTTTTGTTTAAATGAAACTTTACCACTTATGTTATTTGATTTTCAAAAATCCTACATACATGGTTGTCATTAAGAATTAAAATTTGGTTCAATGAGATTAAGTTTGGTGAATAGTAACTTTTAAGTTTTATTAATCGCGATTAGAGGTAATTAGTGTAATTTAAGGTAAAGATAATGTTATAATAATATGAAATGACCTTGAAACATGTCCTACCCTTATTGGATGAGTCATGGCCGACCCATACAATCCATGGGACAACTTGGGGACCCCATGGAGCCACTTTGGTTGGAAAATGTCATTAATAACTTTATATTTAAAGTTAAAATTAAAATATCAGAAACATGTATTATTTTACTAAAACAATTTTTACATGGGGTTATACAAGTCATATTTTAGACTATAAATATTCATTATAAATCTAAAAATATTTCCTAAATCATGATATTTTTTTATAATTTTTATACATTAAATAAATTATTTTATTTATGACACCGTGATGATGAAGTGATTACCTCATAAATGAATTATTTAAATAAAATGAGAAGATAGGGTGAAATATAAGTCATAAACTTGTCAAAAACCTATTGAATGGGTGTATTTAGAAACCTTATCACCTTATCTTAGAAATATATCTTTTTGGGACCTTTAAAATCTGAAAAAGTATTTTATAATAAAGTAATATTTTATAACTTTCCAAGAGTGTCCCTCCTCTTTTCTTATAAAAGCCCCCCACCTCTACTACCTTACCCACACAACTCATGCCTTTGGCTCGGCCAAACCCTACCCATTTCATCTCTCCACATCTCTATATTCATCATTGAAGCCTCACCTTTTTCAGAATTCTCTTCAAGAAACACTTTTTGTTCAAACCAAGAGGAGTTACCTGATTTAAGGGTAATGTATTCACTTGTGTTCATTTGTTTTATTTTGCTTCTCCAAACCCCTAAACTCTTTTTATTCCTTTATTTTGTAACAAAACCAGTATCTTCAGTATACTAGGATGTTGTTATGTAAAGTATTCTAGATACACTTACACACACCTCCGTCTAATGGTTAAAGAACATATTGTTTCTGTGGATGGCGAAATACTGCCTCACGAAACGATGATTGTTCAATCTTCTCTTAACACATTTCATGGTGGAAATTATGATGTCACTGTATTTTATATATTATATATATGGAATTTATGTTTTACATATGCTTCTGTATTTTATATTTAAAACATACCTTTATGATTTTCATGTTGTGCAAATGCGATAATTTCATACGAGGAAGTGTGGACTACCGCCCCCTCAAGTGATGTGACTCGTTCATGAAATACATGGAATTTATAAAGAATAAAATTAATGAACTTATGTGACATATAAAAAATATATATTATACTGTAATTATAATATATATATCTCTCAATTATTTTTAATTCCATTAATATGTCAAAGAAATGAAAGTAGCGTTCATGCGTACGTACGGCCTACCGTCTCCATGAACGGTGTATTTCATTTCTGTTTATCTCCAAATGTTATAGAATAGTATAAAATGAATATTTACTTGATATATATGATATTTAAATCATTAATACTATTCTAGAAATTATATACTTATAAATACATGGAGAATCATTTTCAAACAAGTTCTTTTTTGACTCATGTACCAAACATCGGCAAAAACGTTTGATATGAACTCACATTATTAAACAATTATTATAACATTATAATATGTGATATGAACTGAATAATAATATTTAGAGGAGTTCCTTAAGCAATTATAAATTGAACAAAGTTTATTATTCAGGAATATAAAGAAACGAACAAGACAAGTCGGACTTGAGGTAAGGGATCCTACCTATCTCTTTCTTTTTAAGTACTCTCTTTTATGTCGTTTATTTTATGCTCCTATTTCTTATGTTGGGGGATGTTATTTTACATTATTATTACTGTATTTTATATTTTAATATGATGAGATACCCTATTTGATTTCATCTATCCATTTTTTGGAAGTTTTAAGTGGCGTCGTTAGGCTGCTAAGTTTTCGTAAGGGATTTTTCATCTCACTTTTATTCCCGTAAAATTTATACAACATTTTCCACTATTTCCATTGAGTGGTGTATGTACTACCCATTATTCTACTCTTTGTGTAATATAATTTCTTTTATGGGTATTTACATCAATTTTTTACGGTCCTTCTTTCATGGGGTGAACGTTTCAAAAGTTACCCAAATCGGTAAGGGAACCTTTCACCCTCCTCTTTTTAAAAGACTTATTTTGTTATGTCTTTAAATTTACTTATTTTTATGTTGGGATATGTTCTTATATATCCTAATTGATGTAAATTTTATGTCCAAGTGATGAGATACCATTTTCTCTCTCATCAGCTAATTTTATTAATTTTAATGTGACGCCGTTAGGCTGTCAAATTTTACCAAGGGAACTTCTTAACCCAATTTCAATTTCTTTGGGTTCAGCATATAGTAATTGAATATGTCATCCTATGAATATGTTTTAATTACCTCTGGTTGTTTTACAATTAATATTGGGTTTATTTATATTTGTCACACATAATTATGAGATTGATTTGTCCTTAATTTAAGGATACCTTCTTTATAAGGGATTTCATATCATTTTACATTTCTATTGAGGCTTCATTATTGTTATGCACCAATTCACTCTTATATGGTGTATATACTTTCCTTTGGAATATTATATCATGAATCAATTTATTATCATGATATTATAAAGTTTTGATTAATTTTTTTCCTCAATTATTGTATTCAACTGTCTCTCATTTTGTTAAAAACCCTTTAAATAAAATATCATTTTAAATGTTTTAATGATTTATTCTTATAAATATTTCTCATTAATATCCATCTTTTCAAAATGGTTTTAAGGATTTTTTATAAGGATATTAATGGTTTAGATTGTTAAAAGCTTTAAAGTGGTATGGGACACTTTGATTCAAAAATCGCTTTATTAAATGTTTTAAATGGTTTTGAAAATGGTTTTTAGAATGGATTAATTATTTCAATATCTTAAAATGTTATATTGTTATTGAAATGTGGTAATGTTATCTTTCCTTTATGCTTAAGTTATATGCTATGATTATGTTATGGTTTTTGGGCATTGTTTATGAAGACGGGTGGTTTCATGATAAACTAAGGGTGGGTGATCTCGTGATAGCTCTCCAATGCATTGGGTAATGCGAAGGGGTTAAACGCTAAGGTTTCTCCGAAGAGATTTAGGGAATATATTGTGATGGGTATTCCAAACGTAACCATGAGGGTTACTCCCAACGTAAGAATGTTATGAATGCCTCAAGTTACCTTTATGCCTTATTATTTCTATTGAGTTATTCATAACTCTTATGATTTCATGAGGTATGTTAAATTTCTTATGTTTTATGAGTAAAGTATGATTTCATTGATTATTATGTATACATGGACTGATGTTTTCTTTCCTTACTTTTATAACCCTTACTGAGCTTTTTATGCTCATCCCATGTTTTTGAAATGTTTTCACAGGACATAAAGTTGAATAGGGTCAAGGATGGGATCAAGGAAATGCCAGGCTGTCTAAAACAAGGAACTAGACATGAATCATTTGTTCAAGAATTTTTTTTTTGTGAAAAAAATGGAAGCTGAGTAGATGCATCTACTTTTTAATCTTTGAGATGTAATAGTTATTTCCTAATTCTCTAAAACTCTAAACCTAAAAAGATCCTCAATGTGAATTATTCATTTATTTCAATAATAAATAATGTTTAAGGTTGGGTCCTTATATTGGGCGTGGTATGAGTCATGTGATGTATCTTTGTCCTCAATTTCCATTACATGGTTTGTGAAATCCAACACATAAAGACTGTTGTATAAATGTGCCCTGCCAAAACAAATGCTATCTTTATAAAAGAAGAAACATTCATTTCCAAACTAGAAAAAAAATCCATCTATATCTAGTATAGATATAGAAATTATTTTTTCGGTTATATAATGAAAATAAAAAAACCCTTTAACACCAAGATCATCCAAGTTGGCAACGTGAGATGGTAGTCCCCTACAGCTACAACAGAAATACTGGTTGTAACACCTTGGGATTTTATGAGATATATTCTTTTTAATTTCTTTGATGTCTTCTATTGTACACTACACCAATATTAGCTTGTACTATACGAAACACTGTATTAGCTTGCAGTATATGCAACACTATTTTTTTTATACATAATGATATTTTATTTATATTTTTTATATATTAAACAATTTAATTTATTTATGACACAATGATGATGCAGTAATCACCTTATTAATGAAATATTAACATAATCGATATTATAAATACCAAAATAAATGTAATTTGAGACTTTTAATGAATTAAAATAATTTTATAGGTTAATATAGCATATTATGGTTGGTTAGATGAATTGTTTTCGAAGTAATAAATCTGTTATGGAATTAGAAAAAACAAAATACCAAATTGTGTCAAAATTGACATAAAAGTGTTTTTAAAACAAATATTATATTATTAATTGATATATTGGGCCTAAAAATCATAGGTTCTTACAAAAGACTTATATAATAATATATATGATAGTAATAAAGCAATTGGGGTTCGATTGGCAGTTTATAGTATGTTTATTAACCATATAGTGTAAGAATACAAGAAGACACGGTAAACGTTAAATTATTTAACATAGAGTTAAATCTAAATAATATGGTTAAAATTGTAACCTAAACTTGTCTAAAACCTATTTTTTGAGAGGCTTTCGACCCATACCCACCCAATCCTCTAAATAAGTCACTTTGGAGCCATTATAAATCGAATATGAATTTATTATAAAAAAATATTTTAAGTTTTTTCTAAGGTGCCCCTCACCCATATTATAAAACGGCACTCCCCATTCACACTTCCAAAGCCATTTGGATCAGCCAAACCCTACCCAAATACCCTATAAACTATAATACCTTCATCCTAGAGGCCTTCCATTAGTCATAAATAAAACCTAAGGATCCCTTTTGATCAAATTAAAAGGAAGAACCCGATGAAGAGGTAAATATATCACTACCTATTTCAAGTTCCTTTCTTCTTCCACTTCCTCCTTCTATGATGTTTCTATTATAAAATAATAACTATTGTATCTTCTAGGTAGTGTGATGTTATTATATAAATTTTACAACCATATTAGTTATTTTATCCATTCTATGAATGAAAATGTCACCACACGTGCGTAAGTACTGCTTACCGTCTCCATGTCGTGCTGTAGTTTGTTATTCAAAAATTTCATCATTTGGATGGGTATAATAATGGGTATAAATGATATAAATAATAAATATAACATTATTATGATTCTTTATATATGATATACCATCCAATTATATACAATTTTAATATCAAAAGAATGATATCATCGCCCGTGCGTACGTATAGACTACCGTCTCCACGAACACTATGAGATTCATTTTCAATGATTAACCATTCAAGTATGATTATAAAGTATATATAATAAATAATAATTAAATATATTACATAATAATTATACTGGATTTATGTACATATATTTTTCATTTACTTAATTCCATTCAATTCAATAAGGAAATGAAAACAGTGTTCATGCGTACGTTCGGCCTACCGTCTCCATGAACAGTGTATTTCTTACAATTTATCGATCTTTCATATATATTTATATGATGAATATATATTATATATAAATAATGTTTTACATTCTATAATTAATTAAACCATTATATAAGTAATATTATCAAGAACAACAAGTCAAAACATGTACGATAAATGAAACGATTTTACCCAAAACACTGCTTTAACATGGAATTTACAAAAGAACGGGTAATATAAAGTCATAAGTGAATCATATATGATATCATAAATATTATTATGGTTATTTTAAAAGTTTATTATATGTTTAAACCCACTATACAGGAGTCTCAGACACATATGGAAGAAATTGGACATAAGGTAAGGGTTAATTTTTCAAATCTCATTTTTATCCGAGATTGCTTATACGTAAGTATTTAATGGGGTTATGTTTATCATCCTTGTCCATGTTTTCTAAAAATGTTTTCATAAAATTTTGACTATTCTTCAATGTATTTTAAAATTCATTTATACCCTTTTTTGACTTTTTACCACATTATATGGAAGGAATCTTTTCTTTGGTTACCATATAAGGTACTTTTTTACTTTTCCATTTAAAGTAAGAGGAGAATGTTTTTTTTTCAACTTATATGCATGAACGGATTTTTATGGTTTCATAACGCCTTATTTTTATGAATATTACTCGACAAGATTTCATGATTATTTTCAATAAAATATTTTCTTTTAAAATTTCATGGAATTTTGTGAAAAGAAAATGACTTTGAAGAAGAAATGATATTTTCCTCAAGAATTCATTTCAAGGGTTTATTCAAAACTATTTTCTATCTAAGATTATATTCATTAATATGGTTATGTTTCAAGTATAATGATCCGATTATTTACATGGTTTTATTTTGTATATGATGAAATGATATCCATTGTTTTATATGGATTAAGTTATGACGCGATGATGTTTATGAAACCCATTTAATTAATTAGGTTATGATGAATGGTTTATGTCTATTTTATGGAATATGAAAGAATGATTTCATTATGAGATGGCTGGGACCTATATATCCTCAAATTCATTGGGTAAAGATTTATATATCATGAGATAAAGATGGCTGAAATGAAAAGTTAATCTGGTTCAGTGATACAGGACTAGAACTAACAGTGAACTCAATTTAGTAAGGGACTTTGTCCACTATGATTGTCTTGGCAAAAATTCATTCGCTTCTATGGAAATCATATCATGTGCTTAATGGCTTGAAATAATTACATGTTTTATTACCATGATATTTTATCATGATTGATGTTCCATTATAATCTATGTCTTACGTATTACCACGTTTAATGTCATTGCTCAAGGTTTTGATGTTTAAACTTTATGTTCATGTTTTTAAGTTCAAATGCATCTGGGTTGTTTTATTTTCTCCATGCTTACCCTTACTGAGCATTTGAGCTCACCCTTTTTTATGTTTTCTTTTCCCCCAGGATATAATGGAAGGTTTTAGGTAGGTAACAAAATAAGATCTTTATGGGAGATGTTGAAGATCTTTCACCATGATTAGAAGATTATTTTCCGTGTTTCTAAAGACACTAAACTAGTACGGTAATTTGCTGTTTGTTTTTTATTGTATTAATTATTCCACAAAAGTAATGTAATGTCTATGTACGTCATGTGTGGGTCTCTACAGTTGTTATCATAGGGAAGGATTATTTAACCTTTGGAAACTAGAATGCGAAAACTTTAGTGAGATCCCTAGAGATATTTCTAAGGTATGTCTAGGGATGTCCCTAAGGTTTAGTATAAATATAGGTTAGAAACCTAGAATTATGTTGAAGATCATGATTAACCTAGGGTGTCATGGATTAACGAATGTGTGATAATTTAGACATCCCATACATCCCATAAGTGACTTTATGATTATGTGGTTCCTTGTTATTTTAACTGTTTCTTACACTATGGTTTCTGGTTTTAGTCAATGGAGGGAACGATAAGAAATTCGGTTAACATTGATTCTAATGGGCTAATTGGTGACTATGATCAACAAAATTTGTACTTCCTAGAAATAAATATATTATGATTATGCCAAATCAGTCATCGAGATATATGATTAACAAGGTGAACTTTAGCTGTATTCCTAAGTCATCAAATAACAGGAATATGGACTTTTATGCATGTTCAGATGGTGAGTAACATAGAGGAATGAAGATGAATCTTTCTACATATCAAGAATAAGGGAAGAATAACCTTGAGGAATTCATAAAATGGAGGGGAAGATGTTATCTGTGTGGGGAAAAGGGTCATAGAGTGACAGACTATTATGGAGTTCAATGTCTTATTTGCGGAGAACATGGGCATTACCCAACTCAATGCCCTGACCTAAGAGGTCACTTCTAAATCAAGGAATTACTTATTCTATGACAATCATTGAAGAGGATGTATTGAAGTGTCTATGTATTAGTATTCCGGAATAATTATGTTGAGATACTTTTATGGTATATTTAAATATCTATGTATTGGTCCATTGTAGTTTTCTGTAAGAATATGGTACTGGTAACCATGAAAAGTGATTGAAATATTTTTGGAAAGAAGATGATATTCTCATAATGAAGGGATAAGAAGAAAATAATATGTTTGATAGTATTCATGATCTCAAGATTGAGATAAGGACAAAGAGATATCATGGTTTGAGTATATATTTTTTTTGGGATTTTGGTATGTGGAAAGAGTTAACTTTTGATAGCATTCATGTTTTCACTAAGGTTCTATGGTAATAAATGTTTCAATAGAATACATGATTAAGGTAATCAAATGTTAGTATTGTGACTAAAAAGATATATCTTGTGATATATGAGGGATAAATGATGGTATTCACAGGCTTTTTATATGACCTTTTTGTTAATCTTTCTCATTATACTATGAGTTTAGAAAGAAGTGTTTTGGATAAGTCTTAAGGTTGGAATGGATTTAGTTGAACATCGGATAGTATTTTTTAAGGCTAAAACTTTTTTTGGATTTTATTTCTAGAATGTTATAATAGTATAGTTTAAGAAAAAGGAGAACGTGAAGAACGAGCGACAACCCGTCGCGTCGGACAAGGCTGTGAGAATCGAACCCACAACTGAAGTGTGACATGCCTTTATCACCTACCACTGGCCTACACAAAGTCCTTGGTTAGTATAAATTAGTTTCAATTTATGAAGTGGTATGATATATGAAGTATAATTCCATTTAAGGAACCATATATGTTTAATCTTACAATAGATGGACTTATGTATATTTAATAACTTTAGCTAACTTTTTGAGACAGATGGAATAACATATCATTCTATCACATGATCTACTAATATTGCAAAAAGGACAAATTCAACATCATTTCTTTAAATAAGAGATGAAGAGGAAATTGTTCATGGAATGACCAACGATGATATTACATTGAAATCAAGTAAGTATTTCTCCTTGTGAGAAAATTTATCAATTTTAGGTAAATGATCTTGAAAAAAACATTGTCCTCGTCCCCTCATATTCTATGAATCAGATGGTACCTTAGATCATCACAAATTTATGGCTTTGTTATTGTTGGATTTTTCATAGCCATGTTCTCTACCACTCTCCATCCGAACATGATGGTTAGATTTCTCTTCCATATCCATATTTTCACCTATGTTCTCCTATATGGAAACCCATTGATGAGTTAATTTGGGTAACCGTTATGTTTCATACTACACTTTTTAAAACTAAGTTTTAGTATATCTTTTTACGAGGTGGGTTTCTATGAATGAAACTTTCAAATAGTAAATGATTTATAACCCCGACGAATTTTGAGGGTGATAAGGGGGGTAGAATGTAACACCCCGAAATTTTATGTGATATTTTTTTTTATTTATTTGATGTCTTCTATTGTATACTACACCAAGATTAGCTTGTACTATATGCAACACTGTATTAGCTTGCAGTATATGCAACACTATTCTTGGCTCGTGTTACACACAATATCAAGTTCGTTTTGTGGAAGTTATTTTACGCAACATTAAGTATATATTTTGTTTAAATGAAATATGTTTTGATTATGTTATACACAACACCAATGGGAGCTTTCACTACACGCAACCCTAACTTGGTTTGCATTACATGCAAAAGAAACCATCCTCGATAGCTTGCGTTGTACGCAATACCGAGTTTCACTAAAGAACGATATGTTATTAAAATATTATATAAACTAGCCATTATGAATAGTAATACACACTTTTTCAAATTTTATAAATTTTATCTTTCAAAAAAGACTTCATTTTTGGATTCAAAATATTTAAATTATCCTAGGGTGAATTTTTTGTATTTGTTCTGAAAACTTTCAATTTTTGATGAATAGTGAAAACACTAAGTTATTGGTTAAAACTGACTTTTTATTTAAATAATCATTTATTTTATTAAAATTTATTTTAGGTCAAAATAGATACATAATATGTATATAAGTTCAATGTAAGTCATTTGAGTCATTTTATAATAATGTTAGATATATAAAATTTTATTGAACTTTTTACCGTCTTTTACCCACCTCCTTGGAGGATTTTATAATTTACATGAAATCTAATTTTACCATTACTGTGAGTTGAATTTCAAAAATATCAGAGACAAGGTTGATATCAGTAAGTAAAATGTGGTTCAATGATATGAAAATAATTTTTGGTGAATAGTAACTTTTAACTTTTATTTACCACGGTTAAAAGTAAATAGGGTAATTAAGGATAGGGTAATTAAGGGTAAAAATGATATTATTAATACCCTAACACATGTCCTAATTCTATTGGATAAGTGTAATTCGACCGAAAAAACCTTAGGAATAAAATATGACCCTTTTGGTCCACTTGTATTGGATTAGGACATTTATTATTATTTTATTTAACGAAGAGTTAAAATATTTAAAATCAAATTTTAATAACTAAAACATTTTTAATATATGGTTATACATAAGATAAATTCGAATATAAATATTTATTATTAATATAAAAATATTTCCTACATAATGGTATTTTATTTATGTTTTTTAAACATTAAATAATATAATTTATTTATGACACATTGATGATGCAGTAATTATCTTATTAATGATATATTAACATAATTGATATTATAACTACCCATATAAATGCAATTTGAGACTTTTTATGAATTAAACTAATTTTAAAGGTTAATATAAAATATTAGGGTTTGTTAGATGAATTTTTTTAGAAGTAATAATGTTGTTATGAATTTATGAAAAAGAAAATACAACGTAGTGTCAAAATTGACATAAAAGAGTTTTTAAAACCAATATTATATTATTAATTGATATAATGGTCCTAAAAATATAAGGTTCGGAAAAAAGACTTATATAATAATATATATGACAATAATGAACCAATTAGGGTTCTTTTGGTAGCTAATAGTAAGTTTATTAACCATATAGTGTAAGAATACAAGAAGACATGGTAAACGTTAAATTATTTAACTTAGAGTTAAATCTAAATGATAAGGTTCAAATGGTAATCGAAACTTGTATAAAACCTATTGATTGAGAGGTTTTCTATCCATACCCACCCTAGACTCAAAATAATTAATTTTGGAGACATTATAAACGAATATGAATTTATTATAAAATAATATTTTAAGTTTTTTCTAAGGTGCCCCTCACCCATATTATAAAAGCGCACTCCCCCTTCTCTCTAATTAACACTTCAAAAGCCAGTTGGCTTGGACAAACCCAACCCGAATACCCTCTCAACTATCATCCCATCATCCTAGATGCCTTATTTTAGTCAGAAAGCCAACCTATGGATCCATTTTGATCAAATCAAAAGGAAGAACTCGAAGAAGAGGTAAATATCTCACCACCTATTTCAAGTTCCTTTCTTCTTCCACTTCTTCATTCTTTGTTTATTACATATTAAATAATAACTCCTATATATTATATATAATGTGATGTTATTATAAAAATTTTACAACCATATTATTTATTTTATCCATCCTATGAATGAAAAAGTCACGACACGTGCGTACGTACGGCTTACCATCTCCACTTTGTGGTGTAGTTTTTTATTCAATCATTTCATCATTTGGATGGGTATAATAATGAGTATAAATGATATAAATAATAAATATAACATTATTATGATTATTTATATATGATATACCATCCAATAGTATACTATTTTAATATCTAAATAATGATATCATCGCCCGGGCGTACGTACGGACTACCGTCTCCACGAACACGAAGAGATTCATTTTCCATGATTAACCATTCAAGTATGATTATAAAGTATATATAGTAAATAATTATGAAAGGTATTAAATAATAATGATACTGTATTTATTTACATATATGTTTCATTTACTTAATTCCATTCAATTCAATAAGGAAAAGAAAACAGTGTTCATGCGTACGTACGGCCTACCGTCTCCATGAACGGTGTATTTCATTCCATCTATCGATCTATCATATATATTTATATTCTAAATATATATTATATATAAATAATGTTTTACATTCTGGAATTATGTAAATAAGGATATAAGTAACAATATCAAGAATAAAAAGTTGAAACACGTACGATAAATGATACGATTTTACCCAAAACGCTGCTTTAACATGGAATTTACAAAAGAACAGGTAATATAAAGTCATAAGTGAATCATATATGATATAATAAATATTATTATGGTTATTTTACAAGTTAATAATAAGTTTAAACCCACTATACAGGAGTCTCGGACACATATCGATGAAATTGGACATAAGGTAGGGGATAATTTTGCAAATCTCATTTTTATCTGAGATTGGTTATACGTATGTATTTACTGGGGTTATGTTTATCATTCATGTCCATGTTTTCTAAAAATGTTTTCATAAAATGTTTACTTTTCTTCCAGGTATTTTTATAGTCATTTTTACCATTTTTTACTTTTTACCACACTATATGGAAGGAATCATTCCTTTGGATACCATATAAGGTACTTTTTCACTTTTCCGTTAAAAGTATGAGGAGAATGTTTTTTTAACTTATATGGCATGAACGGATTTTTACGGTTTCATAATGCCTTATTTTTATGAAGAATACTCTATAAGATTTCATTATTATTTTCAATAAAAACCTTTTCTTTTAAAATTTCATGGAATTTTGTGAAAAGAAAATGATTTTGAAGAAGAAAGGATATTTTCCTCAAGAATTCATTTCAAGGGTTTATTCAAAACTATTTTCTATATAAGATTACATTATTTAATATGGTTATGTTTCAATTATAATTCTCCTATTATTTACATGGTTTGATTTTTTTTATGATGAAATGATATCCATTGTTTTATATGGATTATGTTATGATGGGATGATGTTTATGAAACCCATTTTATTCATTGGGTTATGATGAATGATTTATGTCTATTTTGTGGAACACGAAAGAATGATTTTATTATTAGATTGGTGTGACCTATATCTCCCTAAAATTCATTGGGTAAAGATTTATATCTCATGAGATAGACATGGCTAGACTGGAAAGTTAATCTGGTTCAGTGATACAGGACTGGAACGAGGAGTGAACTCGATTCAGTAAGGGACTTTTTCCACTATGATGGTCTTGGAAGTAATGTCTTCATTACTATTGAAATCATATCATGTTCTTAATGGTTTTCCACAATTACATGTTTTATTCCCATGATATTTTATCAGGATTGATGTTCCATTATGATATATTCCTTATGCATTATCATGTTTAATGTCATTGATCAAGATTTCTATGTTTAAAGTTTAGGTTCATGTTTTTAAGTTCGAATGTATATGGGTTGTTTTATTTTATCCATGTTTAACCTTACTGAGAGTTTGAGCTCACACTTTTTATGTTTTATTTTCCCCCAGGATATAAAAGAAGGTTTTAGGAAGGAAAAAGGAGATCTTTATGGGAGATGTTGAAGATCTTTCACCATGAATAGAAGATTATGTTCTGAGTTTACAAAGACACTAAACTAATATGGTTATTGGGTGTTTGTTTTGTAATGTATTAAGTATTCCGTAAAAGTAATGTAATGTCTATGTACATCAACTGTGGGTATCTAAACTGGCTCCATTTGATGCCTGTAGATCTACCTCTCCTCGATCAATCTTCCTAAATCTACTTGGTTCCTATATTTGGATACATATGTGAGCACCAAAAGCTGCATCTAATACCCTATTTATAGAAACAGATAAACTGCCTTCAATAACAAATGCAGTTGAAGCTTCATCTTGCTTCTTAGGATGGATGCAGTTCTTCTTCCAGTGGCCCTTCTTTCCACATGCGAAACAAATAGCTTCTTATTCCCCTACCTACCCTTTGATTTTCCGTTTCTTGGAAATTCGTGAAGAAGCATGGGGCATAAATATCTTCTCCTTCCCTTTCCTCTTATTCACCAAAAGGACAGAAGGCTTTTCATGCTTCATATCTTTTCCCACGTGGTGAATGAGGATAATAAGATTAGAATGAGACTTCTCAATGTTGTTTAAATTGAAATTGAAAACAACATTCGAGAAGCTTTGAGAGTGTGATGCGAGAATGTGATTGGTGCCAAGTTCTTCGGGGAGTTTAAACCTTTGATCCTTTAGGCGCTCAATGTATCCAATGATCCTGACTACATGAGGCCCATTTGGGGCACCTTCTCCAAGCATACTTTGATAGAGTGCCTTAGAGATCTTAAACATTACCTATCTTTCTCTCTCCTGGTAAAGACCACAGAGGTTCTTGAGCATGCTATAAGAATCCTTGTTTTCATGATAATTAATGATATCACTAGACATTGATGATAGAATCAAACATTGAATGTCAACCGCATCATTCATATGTTTCTCATAGACCAGGAAATCCTCATCACTCGCCTCTTTGGCAAGCGGATCAGGTAATGCTGACTCTAGTACATAAGACTTTCGTTCATGGCATAGGATAACTCGAAGGTGTCTAAACCATTCCTGGAAGTTACTACCGGTGATGATGTTGTCTTTATCCAGAATTGATCATAGGAATAGTGTGGTTGACAAGCTTGTAATTTTTATTCTATAATTAAAATAGAATATCGTTATTACTTTCTTGATTACATTTTATAATAAATAATAAATTTTATTAAGTCTCCCACTATTTTATCAAGTCCCAATGTCCCTCACCAATGAACTCAGAATGTCCAGTTGACATGAAATTCTACTGGCAAGGATCCATTTTCCCCTTTTCATAACCCCAACAAGGGTTGGTCAAGCTATTAGATGGCATTTAGGTAGGCATGTCTTTTCCAACTGTGGTCTTGCAACTCTTTGATATGTTGAGTGGACTCCCCAATCCTGAAATCGTGAATTTGGGTTTCCTTAAGTCTTTCCTCTAATATTACATCAAGTCTAGCAAGGTCTACTCCTCTTGATGAAATATGTTTAAGTTAACCCGAACCCTTTAATATGGGATTCTAGTATAAAAGTAAGTGCCCCAATAAGGGTTGGTCAAACACATAGTTTTATTGAGTTTTTACCATAATCAAGTAACGAAAGGCTTGTTATGACTTAATAATTTATTTGAGGTATATTTATAACTTATGCGTGAATTGCTTATTATCATTATCACACACTTGTTAATATTAAGTGGAACTTACATAAGTGATTAACCATTTCTTGATAATATTTACTCATAAGGCTGGTTTATTTTAGTTCCATCATGCATGCTTGTTTAAATCATTAATTATGGGATCGTGAAAATACGTCTATAATGATAAACCATGAAACTAACAGAAAAAAAACAAAATGGAATGATCATGAGCTTTTAAAATTTTTAGTTTATCTAGAGGATGATTAACTAACCCGGACCTAGGGGAGAAACACATTGAACCTTTTGGGTTTGTGTTTACAGCTTCCACCTGTCCACCTATGTATCTCCTGGGATTGGTTTCATCTCGGCTCCAGCTTGAATCACCTCCACTAGTATGGGAATTTCATCCATTACATATTCTCTTTTTATCTCATATGTCAGTGAGGGGTAAAAGGGGGTTTTACATAAAAGAAACCTTGGGCATGCAGGCCCTGCATATTAATGAGTAGAAGGCTCACATGCCAACAAATTTAATTCAAATAAATAAATTAAAAGAGACGATACACTTAAAATGGTCTTGGTCTATCTCATGATCATCCATACATGAAACGATATTTACAGATAAATAAAACTAGAAATAAATTATTTAATAGTTTTTTTGATAAATCATGCTCAAATAAATTAATTATCATTATTAATTAATCAATCCTTTTATCTTAAACCCTTTTCGGAACATCCTTGCGATTCTCATCCATCATAATTTTAAACAAATAAATTCATTTAAAATTATCATTGTACGTAACTTGTAGTTTTGAGGAAACCTGGTGAATTCCTATTCATAACTACCTAATGAGTAGAAATGAACATTACACGGATGTTAAATTAAACCCATATATATAAATCATATATCACGTGTTGTGCCTCAGCTTTAAACCCACATGATGGTACACATCTCAAGGGTTTGTATAATATAATAATAAATTTTAATAAATCTTCAAAATTTTGATGAGTACGTAACGTTTAGTTCAAACTACATGGTGTGTACTATTTTTCACTGTCTATCTGAAGTACATGCCTGAGGAAACAACACATGAGTATACATCGAAAATATTCATAGTACACGGCGTGTCTAGTGGACAACATACCATGTAGTTCCTCATTACATAGTCTCCAACCGGGAAAGTTGTGTATGGGGTACATGGGCCAACCCTAACCTGAAGGCACTACACGCCGTGTCCATTGGGCCACACCGTGTGGAATCTGGAAACTGTGTTCCACTTGTTCCTAGTCAACACACATAGTCATTTAATACTTAGAAAGACTCCAACACACAGCTTGGTTTGGAGGACTGGTCCAATGCATTGAATCTACACTATACAGTGTGTACTGGGAAATACACGCCATGTGTTCTGGTGTTGTACGACCAGGAAGCTTTGGCACCTTCGGATGAGATCCTCTATTTTATTTTAATCATAATTAAAAGAAAAGATTGTTTTTGTAAGGTGAACGAGAAATGAAAGATGATGAATAGATCTCGGGATTTATATTTTCAGAAAAATTAAAATGAATTAAAAAAACTAAATTATTAAATGCGTATGTCATCAACAGAATATTTAAATAATTATAAACTATGATGTAAGCGCACTTATACCACTTTTAGGTTCCGGGCGCAGTGGAAGTATTGTTGGGATGACAGCCAATTTTAATTTTTACCATGACCAATGATTATTCCAGGATCAATACGACAATGAATACCAGTCTCCACAGAATATAATCAAAGATTTAGATAAAGAAAAAGAGGCCAAAAACCTTTATATGTGATCTTTCACATCTTGTCTATAATTAATTTAATTAATTTCATAATGAAAAATAATACCTGGATCTTTGGAATTTTTCTTTGTTGATGATGTTGATCATCTAGAATCACCCTTAGAGATAATCTTGATGCGCTTGTAAGGATCCAAACTAGAATCTCTCTAGTGGTGATCCACACGTGCTCTGAAGGGTTCCGATCGACATTGCTCATTCTATGGGTGCTAGTGCAGTGAATTGATTGTCTTGTGTCGGTCATTCTTGATCCCCTGTTCTTTAACCTTGAAGAACGTCTCTCATTATTGAGAGAGGAGAGAATATGATTCAAGAGAGAAATTGTTTGGCTCAACAATTCTCAATTAACCAGGAATATGGTGTGGTGTATGGAACAATAGGCGTACTTGACTATTTATATAAATGGAATTTTAGTTACAATATTTAATTACATAGAAAAAATTTAATACATTCATGAACTTAGAGAAAACCCTTGCATTTAATAATAATACCACGTCATTATTTATGGTGTGTCAACTCGCGCAAAATGAAATTATATATAAAATTCCACATCAAAAAATAATTTCATCATTATTTAAATTTGTGTCAACTATATACCATCTTACAAATAATTATTTTACTATCGGACCGTCCATATTCTGTTCAAACTCCACTTCCATTTATTGAACACCTGAATAAATAAATTAATAATTTATTCTCCTAAATTAATATTTGATTTACAATCTAGTAAATAAATATTTATTAAATGTTCAATAAAATAAAAACTATATTTTATTTAATTTATGTGATCATTTTTATTGGAATTAAATTATTTCATGGTCTTGAGAATAATATTTATTTCATTAATTAAATTAAAATAGAATTTAACTGAGACCCCCAAAAAACATAGTGTGTGACCTTCTAGGATTCTTTCTCATTGGCATTAGGCGGACTTGCCTAAATTCCAAGAGTACTATCTATAAACGGGTCAAGGAACCCATGAGAAAAAATATAAAGTGGCAACAACGACATCCACATATGAACGCTCATTGTGGAATATAATAACATTGTCGGAATATCTCATCAAGCAGGTTTCATGACTGTGTCATCATCCTTTATGCTTGATACGTCGTTATTTGAATACCTATAATAAACTCGTCTAAACACCATGGTCTTGGAATTTTGCACGATGGTTCTATTTCAATCAAAGGTACGGTATATCAACATCCATAAATGGAAGGGGAAAATCCTTCCTCGACTTATCCATTAATAACATGCCACCCGTGATGCACCCAATAGACCCTACTTCCTGCCAACTCTCTGCATGACAGTTTTTTTCAATAAATCAATGTGCGTAAGTCGTGACATGTATTAATGATAATCTTAAAATCTTAGGATCATTACACAGGCTCGCAGATAGAAATATCATATGACACCTATACAGGCGGAATTCCTACTAGCAGGTCAATTCTCATAATCTCTTATCTTAGATATTACCAAGTGTGAACTTCATGAGAGGAAGACTCATCTGCTTATGAGTACTCGCACCTGACGGTCTTCCTGAAATGTATCCCATCATATCATGTCATCTAACAACATAACTATATTTAAGAATATTTTTATAGCATTTCAAGGATATCATCAGAGCGGGGACCATCCATGACATTATCAATGAAACAAATACTCTAGGACATTATTACATCATAATCATGCAGAACAATGAAAAATATGTAATTATCCATTAAATATCCATGTAATAAAATCAAAACTGGTTGGTTTTAGGAAACCAAATCTTACACTATCGTTATGAAGTAACATACATTCAAAACTAAATCCCTTTTTTGGTCATTCACCCTGGGAAGCGACCTCTGGTTGGATGAAAATATGAAAATGAACAAATGGAATCAATGGAAAGTGGGAGACCTCGTACCTCGGGAATGGCTTCATCCAGTAGCTCGATGCCATGAACCTATCATGCTTTTCATATAATCTAGATCTAGCGCCATGTCCATGGAACTATGTAAAAGAGTTACGTGGAAAGCTATAATATGAGAGACCCAAGTGAAGTAGGTAGTCCAGGAAATGATAAATAAAAGAAATGTTCTATCTTGATCCTCTTTTCTTCTCATGGTGATAGAGGATCTCATTGAAATCCCAACTAAATATAATGGGTCATTGGAGAGTGTTCCTGGTAGTTTTAATCAGCTCCTAGGATCTCCACTTGTTGCTTGCACTCGGTCAGTCATAAAATCCCACGAAGTTTCCCTAGGTTTTCAGATCGAGAGGGAAATGTGGTTTTGGGAGAAGCTAACCATCAAGGCATCTAGATCCTCTCTCCACAGAAGACAAAGGCCACCTTCATGGAATGACCGTCTAACCGAGAAATAGTTCTAAAACCTAGTTATAATTATAAATAAAAATAATTATAAATATATATGTGTGTGTTTATTTATAGTAATTTTATAATTATTTAAATATATATATAATTATAATTATAATTAAAAATAAATATATTTAAAAAGTATTTATTTGTAATTAAAATTAAATAATTATAAATTAAGGAAATTTATTTATTATTTAAATATATTTAATGTAATTTTAATAGTATTTTTTAGAACATGATAGTATATATGGGTAACATGTATTAATCATATATACCTAATAATAAAATATACATTATAAAAAATGAGCTATTAATAGACATTACGAATAATAAGATGGGATTAATGTATAAAATAAAATTCATGATGATACATTACATATATTCACGCATGATCAATTAATATATTTATTGACCAAAATTCATTGGAAACACATTTATATTTAATAATTATAAGACAAATATATATATTTTAAAAGTATATATATATATATTAATTATAAATAAAATAAATATAAAAAATATAAAAAAAATATAAAAGATATTAATGAATCTAATAAATATAATGAATCTAATAAATCTAATAAATCTAACAAATCTAATTAATATATTAATTATAAATAAAATAAATATATAATAAATATAACAAATATAATAAATATAATGAATATAATGAATCTACTAAATCAAATTAATATAATTAATATAATAC
This sequence comes from Viscum album, assembly GCA_963277665.1. Lineage (NCBI taxonomy): Eukaryota > Viridiplantae > Streptophyta > Magnoliopsida > Santalales > Viscaceae > Viscum > Viscum album. The sequence continues at coordinate 499,984,599 of OY728125.1, forward strand.
ATCTAATAAATTTATTAATTATTTAATGAAATTTATTATAATATTATAATTATGGATATATATATATATATATTAAATTATAATCTTAGACACACTTTTTTAAAACATTATATATATAAAGTTGAATTATTAAAAAATATATATTAATTATAAACATGCATTTTTTATTTAATGTATACAAATACACATTATTTTTGAATATAAATATAAATATTTTATATAAAATAATAATATATTTTATTAAAAACTTTTATCAGCGCTAGATGCAGCGCTGATAAATCGATACTTTATGAGCGCTAATGAAATCGCTAATAAAGGTTAGATTTATCCGTGCTTTTTTCTAGTGCTGACAAAGGCCCCCATTTGTCAGTGCTTTATTCTTAGCACTAATAAAACCTAATGTTGCCCTTTCCCCATTCTGTGGTAGTGTATCCACAAATGAAATTGGATATTGATGATAACATAATGACATAAGTATCATATGCTCCATACTTCAGTCACCTGCAAACATTTTAGACACCCTCGCTACCTAAAGTGGTTGGCCAGGTATTGGGGACACCAACACCAAAAATTTCTAATGGCATTGTACTTTGCGCAAGATCCTATACTACCATTTGGATACTCGTGCTGAATGGGACATTTACTTTTTCCAAATGTATCACAATGTACTTTGGGTATTTACTTTCCATTTTTCTACAACATAAAAAAACTAGCCGATAATATTTTTATATTGATTACCGATTTAGACATTACTGATTATTTATATCATTAAATGTATCCCACTATTTTATTAGATTATAGAAACCCTCTATACTAGACTGAAAATACTTTGTATCTTGATTATTCTAATGGAAATGATCCTTTAACTTTCTTTCATAGTCTATAATCTATGGATACACCACTACTCGAAGAGTTCAAGGAAGGAATTTGACTGGGCAACCACATTGACTCATGGATCATTGATCTGTTGAATTATTTCAAAGCTTATAAAATCATAAATATGATTAATTCAACACTTTCCTCAAATGTTGCTATAAGCTAGCTATGGCTGCACCTTTGTTGTCAAATTTAGTTAAGTCAAATCATTGTTCTCATAGGAACTCTCCAATAGTAGAAGGCACATTCAACTATGGCTGACCTGACACCCTAAACACCTAGTTGTATTCAAATTAAAATGATGGATGGCTTTTGCGACTTAATATTTTCGTGAGGTTTTTTTAATATTTTTTTATTGATGAATGAAATCATTTTAATCTAATATGCACATTCTATGTGACTACACTCTCATCAAATTAAGCCACAAATAGAAAAACTTTCATCATGACATAAATTGATTTAATCTATGGATTTCTATGTGTATTATTTTATGTGGTTGCATAAAACTTTAGATTCAATAACATAAAAAACAATAGATAAATTAAATATACTATGTGACTAATCTTGAGTATCTATTATTAGTTGGTCCATTTAAACTCAATGGACTACCCATGACCCAGTGGTTTAATACTTGAGTATGCTCTTGACTCATTTTTCAACTCACACCTTAACCCAATGAGTCATCATCTCATCTAGAATACCACCTCATCTCGACATGGTCCACATCTTACTATGTATTTGTTGCAAAACATACATACTCAAACGTAGGCGAGGGGCTCTCAAGAAAGTATAATACACAGAAGAACAACACCCGTGGACATGAAGGATACTATACATATTAAACAAGAGAAACTAATGATGTGCATTGTAAAGACCCGTATGATTCAAGGGAAATTTTTTCTTAATTTTCTTTGGGATTTTACAAGAACGCGGTTTCTGACGGCACTTGATTCCGAGGCCCGGTGTGCCAGAAATTTCTATCCGAAGTTTGGATCGGGTATGTTCAGTGAACGAACGAGCGGGTTTTTCTATCTTTTGAACCGGTGCTCGGAATCAAATTCCAAAGGCACTGATGAATTCGTAGGGCCGGTATTTTCTTAGGAACACCTTTTCTGGAGTTGCGTTTTCACGGGAGGAGTTGTTAAAAATTTGTGGAAGTTAAAAATAAAAATTGAGGTACAATTTTTATTTCTTTTAAGTGGTTTATCCATTGAGTGGAAGTTGGGGTAACCACCCAACTTCCCATGGGAGGTTATGAGAGTGGTGGGCCCCACACCAACCCCACCCCTTCATCATCCCTAACCTTCCATAACCCTCCATTTAATAAGTCAATTTGAGTTAATTAATTGAGTGGATTAATTCAACTTTTGAATTCCAAATGCTTAAGTTATGTTAATAAAACAAGTAAAGGACTTATTTTATTTTTGTTGGAGCTTGTTGCATTGGGAGGATTTCGAGAAAAGTTGAGGAGCTTGAAGAGATTTGTCTTCTTCGACAAACACGCGAAGAACACGAAGAACGCCGGATTCCTTGGAGATCGACGATGCGACGCCGACGAATCATTTCCCCGCGACATGACTCTCTCCTTTCGCGACGTCTTCTCCCGCGATGGTTATTTCCGCGAGAAACCCTCACTCAACGAATTCGAAGAGGTGGGGGTTTTTATGCTTTTCATTTCATGAATTTTCTTCCGTCATCATTCCTCGTACTTTTGGACCGCTTGTTACCGGTTAATGGGAGGGGGTCGGACCGCACAAACACGACCGACCCTCCTCCCCTTTTTATCTTGTCTACCTTGTGGTGGAATGGAACGAGGATGGTGCGGTGCCGTCGCACCGCGCGGGGTCATGCGGCAAGGTATGCGCAGTGCTGTTGCGCCATGCCGGAGAACCCCAAAGGCACCGCGGCCGGAGCGGGGCCGCGGCGGAGGGGCACAGTGCCATCGCGTCGTGTCGGGTGGACCAAGGTCGCGGCCATAGGCCACGGCGGAGCTGGGACTGGCGGTAGGTTCTTGGCTGCAGGCATCGGAGCAGGGGGACCGGCCAACGCCGGTCCCGTGGTGCAACAGCCGGCCGGCTGGATAGAGGAAGAGCCGGGGGTTCGTAACCCCCGGCTGGCCGGACATGAGTGGCCCCCCACATGGGGGCAGCGGGTTGCAAACAGGTGCCCCCCCCCCCCCCGCACCGCTGTCCGCTCAGCCGAAACGGCCGAGCCACCTGGCTGGCGCCAGCACGCCGGGCTAGCTGCCCATGCCGGGCCGCGCCTAGGCCGGGCCCGAACCCCTATTACCGGACTGTTTCGGTCTGTTGCCCAAGACATGGGCTGCGGACCTCCGATCGACGCACCTTCAGCGGAAATGTGATCCTTGGAACGAGACGGTCGTTTCGATATATTAAACTCAAGGTTTCAAAGTACTTTGGCTTCGGCCAGGTTGGTTCGTACACGAAACCAACAGGGTCCTCAGAGCGGAAACACTTATAACTTGAGCTCCGGACGTCCGATTGACGTGTCATCGACTTTGTTGGATTCCTCTAAGTGATACGGACCTTTTGGACTACTTCGCTCGAGGTTTGGATGCAGATGGAGTATGGTCGGGTTGGTTTTGACTTAAAAACCAACTGGGCCCCTAGGACGAAAAAGCCAATAACTCTCAGACCGGGCGTCCAATTGACGCGCCGTCTGTGACGTTGAGTTCCTGTTGACGATACAGAACTTTTGGATACATCAAATACGGACTATGTGTCAGTTGATGTATCAGCCCTTCGGCTCGTGGAGCGGACCCTCCCGAACGAGCTTGCTGTGTGCGGGAACCCTAGAGATGGCTGCGACTGCAACAACGATGACGACTATACAGAAATCCTCCATGGATTTGACGGCGACGACTACAGCACTCAGCAATCCTACATGGATCAGTGCTACCGATCCTGTGTGGGTTAGCGCTCAGCGATCCTGTGTGGGCCAGCGCCTACAGATCCTGTGTGGGTCCGATCCTATGTGGCTAATTGCGGGGGTTAGTTACCTAGCGATCCTTTGTGGGTCATTGTGGGGGTTAGTACCTATCGATCATGTGTGGGTCTGACGGTTTAGATGAATCAGTGGCTACATTTGATCATCTCTATCGTCTTACGAAGAAGTATACTTGTGTGAGCTGAATCTTGACTTTCAATCTTTATCTTCGATAAGATTGACTTGATATCCTGTGTGGATTACGTTATGCTTTCCTGTGTGGATTGGGTTGTGATTTCCTATGTCGAAAGGGTTACGTTTTCCTGTGTATACTGGGTTGTACTTGGGCTCGGATGTTGGAGATGAACTTGAATTGATGACTTAGGTATATGTATGGCCATATACCTAAGTAGTTTCAGATGTTACTTCATGATTGTATCTTTCCTTTGTGGATTATCCTTTGTGGATTCGGGAAGACCTTTGGGGGTCTCGGGGTCCCTACTGAGTAGCTTATACTCACCCCTGCATGTGCTATGTCTGCACTACGTTGTGTTGGTTGCAGACGACGGACATCGCTGATCGTGGTAGAGGCTCGAGGAGCAGGTCAGTACCCGGAGGTGGACCACTGGGTAGGGCGTACTCGGAGCAGACGGCTGGACCCGAGGAGCTATGGAGGCTATCTGTACCCACCCTTCAAGTGGGACATCCAGTGGACGGTTCGAGGCTGCGGATTTACTTTTCAATTGTTGTAATCTCTTTTCAGTTGTACTTTACTTTCAGTTTGGGTTTGTATTCTGACCCACTTACTTTTCCGCACTTACTGTTGTACCCAGTTTTACTTAGTGTTACTTTTACTGCTTGCTTGCTCTGTGGTGTTTGTTTACTTTACAAAGGCAATGCCTTCCCTTTTTACCGGGAATTACGCCTTGGTGCTAGTCGCCAGCCCCTGGCCTATGGAAGGTGGGCTTGGGGTAGTCACAGCACGGGCCCTGAGGACGGGTCGTGACATGCATACCATCTTTTAATTAATTACATGCATCACAGACAATTAAAATAATTAATTATGTAAATAAAAGTTCAGGAATAAATTGGTTGGTATGTGCTCAAGATCAGTAACTACCCAATTAAAAGTTCATTTTTTATAAATTTAATGTATGGGGGAAATTTGAATAAATTAAATGAATTATTAAATTCAAATAACTTACTACAATATTTTATTTAATTTGGTCCCAAAATTGATTTAATTTCAGTTTCTTTTTGGAATATTAAAATATAATATTTTTAAACACAAATTAACTTTTAATTAATTTAATTTAATACATAAAATTAAATTAATCAATTAAATTAATTTTTAGTAATATAATAAATACTCGGGCACTGAAACCCCTCGCAGAGCTAGTATGGGCTGGGCCGAACCTGTATAGGCCTGTTTTGGCTATGAAAATCTCATTCTGGGCCTCGAAAGTCCCCTCAGGCCATTTTTAGTGTCACGACCTGTCCTCGGGGCCCGTGCCGTGACTACCCCAAGCCCGCCTTCTATAGGCCAGGGGCTGGCGACTAGCACCGAAGGAGTAAATCCCGATAACCGGGAATACATTGCCTTTATAAAAGTAAACAAACACCACAGAGTACAAGCGGAAGCAAAACACTAAGTACAAAATAAATGCTGAAAAGTAAATGGACCAGAATACAAACCCAAAAGGAAGTACAACTACAACTGAACGAGGTACAACAGCAAAAAGAAAAACAACTGGAAGAAGGAATCAGCTCCTGGTTCGTCCTCCTCGGATCCTACCTGAAGAGTAGATACAGATAGCGCAGCTCCTGATCGTCCACCACGGATCCTACCTGAAGGGTAGGTACAGATAGCCTCCTCCATGCCCTCGTCCATCAACCTCCTCTGTGTGTCGTCTCGTCGTGTAGTCCACCTCCGGGTACTGACTCATCGTGTAGTCCACCTCCGAGTACTGACTCGTCATGTAGTCCACCTCCAGGTACCGACCAGTCCTCGAACACTCGACCTCCGTCAGCACTACCCGTGGTCTGCAACCAACACAACGAGGTGCGGGTATATCCCGTGCAGGGGTGAGTATAACGATACTCAGTAGGGACCCCGAGACCCTCAAGGTCTCACTAAACCAACAAGGATAACCACAATAAGATCTCAACAGATAACCTTTACATAGATATATGCCCATACATATACCTAAGTTATCAAGTAACCCATCTCAATCATGAGGAAACACAAGGATTGTGAAATAAATGGATAACCACTACCCAGGTATATGCCCATACATATGCCTAAGTTATCAAGCGACCCAACACAATCATGAGGTAAACACAAATTTCAAGATATTCATCTCAAACCAAGATTTTCATTATTGAAACCGTAACTGCTGAAGAGCTCCGTCTCTGGAGTGTACAGTGGTCCTGTCAAGACTCCGAGGTACTGCTCACTAACCTAAGACTGCTGAGGTACTCCTCCTGTCGAGTATCGCGGGTCAGCCACCCAAAACACAGTAGTTCTTCTCGCCGAGGTATGTCACCCAAACACAGTAGTGCACACCCCCTAGTATCCTGCTGAGGTACTCTCCGGACGAGTACCGCAGGTCTGCACTGTCACATAGGTAGTGCTCCGTCCTCCATGGGTCTGCACCTCACAAGTAGTGCTCCGCCCACTGGGCTAGTCGACTCACTCCAAGTTGAGTCGGTCAAGCAGTCGTCAGGTCTCAGTCGGCTACATGGTCTCCGGACTCCGCACGCTCGTCTCTGGGAGGGTCCGCTCCCCGAGCTACAGGTCGATACTCCAAGAATCACAAAGTCCCACAAAGAAGTATCTCAAAGGACTGCCTCGTCATAGGGGTCTCAATGCAACAGACCGCGCATCAATCGGACGCCCGGTCTGTGAGTTATTAGCCTTTTCGTCCCCGGGCCCCGGTTGGTTTCATGTGCGAACCAACCCGGTCGTATCTCAACTGTACCCCTAACTCTCATAGGGTATGCTCATACGGACCATTTCTCAACGATATCACCAACGCCGCAGACGGTTCGTCAAACGGACGTCCTGTCAGAAAGCTATCAGCTTTTCTGTTCCAGGGGCCCGGTTGGATTTCGGGTGCGATCCAACCCGGCCACTATCCAACTGTATCCAAATCTCGAGCGAAGGGTGCCAAAAGTTTCGTATCGTCAACAGGAACGCAACGCAACAGACGACGCGTCAATCGGACGCCCGGTATGGAAGTTATTGGCTTTTTCGTCCTGGGGGCCCGGTTGGTTTTTAAGTTAAAACCAACCCGACCGTACTCCAACTACGTCCAAACCTCGATCGGAGTAATACAAAAGACCCGTCTCCCTTAGAGGAATCCCACAAAGTCGACGGCACGTCAATCGGACGTCCGGAGCTCAAGATATGAGCGTTTCCGCTCCGAGGGCCCGGTTGGTTTCGTGGATGAACCAACCCGGACGAACCCAAAGTATTCCGAAACCTTGAGTGCGATATACCGAAACGACCGTCTCGATCCAAGGATCGCATTGCCCCTGAAGGCTCGTCGTTCGGAGGACCGTAGCACAAGTTACAGGCAAATGACCGAAAATGGTCCGAAGACGGGGGGTCTGGGCTCGGGCCGACCCGGCCCGACCCCCCCTGGGTCCGCTGAACCGGGTCGACCCGACCCGGTTCTACCCATCTGGACCCAGTCCAGCCCGACCAGGGCGCGGCCCGGCTCGGCTCGGCCGAGCGGCCGAGCAACGCGGCAACCGCGGGGCGCCGCCCCCGTGGGTTGGAAGAAGTCGCGGCCCTCGAAGGGCCGCGCTGGAGTCAACGGACGCGGCATAGTCGCGTCCCGTGCGTGAGGGCCAGACCCGCACGGCCGCGGGTCCGCTGGCCGCAGCTGCCGCGGCTGAATCCGCGGTGGCCCTGTCCGGCGGCGCCGCCGGCAGCTTCCGCGGGCCCCCGGAGTTGCTCCGGTGGTCCATTTTCCTTCCCGTCTGCGACGTTGTTCCTCCCGGGTTCCGTTCTTCCCTGCGGGATCATCAAATCGCCCTTGCGTCACGTTTTTCCATCACCCGCCAAATCTGCACAACCACGAAGAACGGCGGAGGGTTTTCGGGCTATGTTCGTTTGGCCCGCACCCTCCTCGTTAGTTAATAACAATGAGAGAATTATTCAACACATGAAACAACAATTTTAATAAATTAAAATTGTTCATATGAACCCGGTTCTTTAATTTTAAAGAAACATTCACGGGAATATAAAATATTCACAACAACCCCTACCTCTTCAAGTCGTTGCACGCGCGTTCTTCGCGGATTTGGTCACCGCAGAAGGAGGCGATCGTCACGTCGTGGAAAGGCGTCGCGTCATTGCGGAAGGGCGTCGTGTCGTCGTGGAAGGGCGTCGCGTCGTCGCGGAAGGTGACGCGTCAACGAACTGCGAGGTTCAAGAACATGAAGATTTAATTATATCGATTAAATCCATGTGTTGTTATAAACCACAAAGAAGATTTAAAAGAAACCCGAAATCTCCTACCTCAAGCAGTTGGTGATCGGAGATTGTTGTGGGGAAGAACGTCTCGGAAGAAGCGTCGTCAATATCCGAGGGTGACGGCGTTCTTCGCGTTCTTCACGTTCTTCGCGTTCTTTGCGAAGGAGGATGAAGGAACAAAGAATTCTGTCAAAGGCCTCCCAACGTGAAATCCTCAAGATGTGGCGTTGGTCTTATTTTATTACTACGCCAACGGATTTCTAACCGGTTAAGAAATGAATAAAGAGATAAGTAACGACCCATTAATTCGTAGAATTAATTCAAAGAAATAAACCGCCTAATTAATTCAACGAAGAAAACCGCCCAATTAATTCAACGAAGAAAACCTCCCAATTAATTGGTGCGTTAAGAAAATAAGAAAACGCGTCAGTTGACTTTCATAATGACGGGTTTTCGCGGGTGCGTTACTTAGCAGAAAAGAAACGGTGGGGCTCATGCGGGTCCCACCTCACAAATATCCTACCAAGAGGGTAGGATATTTTTGGATAGCACCCTATCCGCAAAAACTCATCTTAAGCTGCTTTGAGTGGCTTCAAGTGGCTTCCAAGTGGCTTAAGTGAAATAAAATAAAGTTTGTCGTACAATTATTTTATTTCTTAACCTTAAGCCCGAAACTTTAAAACCACACCCGAGCAAACGCAACTCCGAAAGAGGCGTTTCTAAGCAAAAACCGGCACTGTGATTCCATCGGTGCCCTCAGAATTCGATTCTGAGCACCGGTTCAAAAGTTAGAAAAACCCGCTCGTTCGTTCACTGAACGTACCTGAGCCAAACTTCGGAAACTGATTCCGGGCACACCAGGCCTCAGAATCAGGCGCCGTCAGAAACTGCGTTCTTGTAAAATTCCAAAGAAAATTAAGAAAAACATTTCCTTGGAATTTACGGGTCTTTACATTACTCCCACCATAGGGCTTTACGTCCCCGTAAAGCTTCACCACAAACTTAGGGATACAAAGGTTGTATTGAGCACACATCTGAGCCTTCCACTCCCATGTGCTCACCTGGAGGTTCCCGTGCTGCCAAAGAAAGTGTACCAGAGGAATCGATCGTCCCCGTAGGATCCGCTCCTGTCGATCCTTGATCCTCACTAGAACATCCGTGGAAGTAACCCCATCGCCATTGTCCTGCTCCTCATGGTTGATGATAGGCGAAGGGTCGAGCATGTATCTCCTCAGTTGAGATACCTGGAAAACATCGTGAACCTAGTGCAACTAAGGTGGATGGGTCAAGCGGTAAACCACCTTGCCTACCCAGCTGAGGACCTAGAAAGGTCCATTGAACCTCAGAGATAACTTGCCTCCCTGGCCACATCTCCGTAAACCTCGTCGAGGTGAGACCCGTAAGAAGACGTGGTCGTCATCCTCGAACTCCAGAGGTCTCCATTTTTTATTAGAACTGAAACTCAAAAGACCGCTTCCACGAGGGTATGGTTTACTGACTCAAGAGTGATCAGTCGTACCCTCCTGTGAAAGAGTTTATCCCGTGCTGCCTGGGGTTTCCTTTTCGCCGACCAAGGAAAACCCATCCCGATGTTTTCCTAAAACCGTCAATTTGAGTATGAACAGTTATTTCCTGTTCCATAATTAAACTAACGTCGTAAGGCCTCAACGCTACCACCAAGAGATTCCAACCGAAACTCTCGCCTCGAGGGTCCGACCACACCGTCGGTGTAAGTGTGATCATTGAGTCTCCTCCGAATGTATCTCCAGACGTGAGGGTAAAATCCACGGCTTACCGGAAACTCTAGGTCTGGAAAAAGATTTGTGAAAGCAAGGAATGATTCATATCGACGTCCGTTACTACAGCAGCTAGTAGTGGACACAGACTGTCCCTTGAATCATTTCTAGAGCCATTGGGTCACATTCCTTGACCACACGCAGCCACACTCTTCCACCGCCCTCCAGCTCCCTGACCCTGGCGGGGATAACTAAGGCGGGTGGTTATAGCATGTTAAGATATACACCACCTCATACTGCTCTCCTAGATCTGCCTCCATGTCTGCTGCTTCGCAGACTCATCTAAGCTTCCACTTCTTGAAACATTTAACACACCCGAGTCTCTAAGACTGGCACCGGTTTCCTATTTCTTACTGCACTGTGCAGTCTTCATCCACTCTTGGATGACCTGGACCTTCTTTAATCTCACAAGAGCTGCTATGATTTCTTCTTTTCTGATAAGAGAAATCCAGTCTCATCCCCTGGATGAACCACATTCGTTGCCTAATACAGTCAATCCTGACATGAATGATGCATTCATGCCATGGATGACGTCGTAAGGCCTCAACGTAACTACCAAGAGATCCAACTGTCACTCTCGCCTCCAAGGGTCGAGTCACACTATCGGCATCAGTGTGAGGTCACTAGGTCTCCTCCAGTAGAAATCTCGAAAGTGAGGGTCAAGTCAACAGTTTAACCGGGACCACTCAGTATCAACCAAACCAAGCACAGGAAAGAAAACAAAGATAAGTGTCTTTTTATTATTGCAGCTCATAGTACAAAGACACGAATACAAAAGAAACATGGAACTAGAAGTACATAGTATGTATCCACTACTTCCTCTCCTGTACACCTGCTCTCAGAGCTCTACTGCCTTGTCCACTGCTCGACTGTTGCTCAAGCACCAGCCACTGCTTCTGTCTCGGTGGCTCTTCCAACACCGGATGATCAACCGTGCGGGGGGTCGTACAGTCACGTGCCAGGTGACCCTTCCTCCCGCAGGAGAAACACTATCCGTTTCTGGCACGCCTGGCTCTGACCCCACCCCGGGTGCCCCGCACCACTGATCTTAAAACCCGAGATCATCCAACTACTGGTCTGGTCCTCCTGGACCTCTGCATCATCTGTCTACTGCCCACAGATGACTCGACAACTGATCGAAAACCCTGCGTCAAAGGCATAAGCTCCTGTACACGCTCGGGGTGTAGAGCTACTGGAACAAACTCCACCCTGAAGAAGGTCTCGAAGTCTTCCCATGCGAAGGTCATCCTGTCGCAAAACTGGAATAAGTGGCTCCACCACCTGCCTGCTGCTTCCTGAAATAGGCTGGAAGTAAGGATCACCATGAAGTCTGTCGGCATCTCCACTAGCCTGAAGACTCTCACCACAGCCTCCAGCCAATCCTCAGCCATCTGCGGGTCCGTCTCTCCCCGGAACCTGGGTGGCCTCTGGCGCTGGAACTCGTGTGCGCACTCAAGTAGCGTGCATTGCCTACTGATGGGGCTGGTGGCATCGGTGGCCCAACGTATGGTAGTACCAATGGTGCCTCCGTTGGTGCCTCAAATGCAAGAGGTCCCTGTACCGAAGCCTCGTCGCTCGATAGGCTGTCAGCACGCACATCCCTCCGGGCTCTAGCTGGTCATTCGTGAAAAGGCATCCTGGAAGAAACATCGTGACACAGTCAAAGATTATCCCTGGTCAGCTGACCTGGTTTGAGCTGACATTTAAATAAAACTTCTGGAAAACACACACGCAATCAGTGTTTTCATGCACAAAGTCGGAAATCAGTTGTCAGGGTCCTGGTGTATGGATACGTCAGCCGCCCGCACCAACACTGGACTCCCTGAACTGAAAACCAAACTCGGTACTCTTAACACTATTGCTTCACAGAAAGAAACATCAGAGTTATAAGTTCTGCGGTAGAACCGAACTCCTCTGATACCAATTTGTCACGACCCGTCCTCGGGGCCCGTTCCGTGACTACCCCAAGCCCGCCTTCCATAGGCCAGGGGCTGGCGACTAGCACTGAAGGTGTAAATCTTGATAACCGGGAAGGCATTGCCTTTATAAAAGTAAACAAACACCAGAGAGTACAAGCGGAAGCAAAACACTAAGTACAAAAGAAATGCTGAAAAGTAAATGGGCCAGAATACAAACCCAAAAGGAAGTACAACTACAACTGAACAAGGTACAACAGCAAAAAGACAAACAGCTGGAAGAAGGAAGCATCTCCTGGTTCGTACTCCTCGGATCCTACCTGAAGGGTAGATACAAATAGCGCAGCTCCTGGTCGTCCACCACGGATCCTACCTGAAGGGTAGGTACAGATAACCTCCTCTACGCCCTCGTCCGTCAACCTCCTCTGTGTGTCATCTCGTCATGTAGTCCACCTCCGGGTACTGACTCGTCGTGTAGTCCACCTCCGGGTACTGACTCGTCGTGTAGTCCACCTCCGGGTACCGACCAGTCCTCGAACACTCGGCCTCCATCACCACTGCTCGTCGTCTGCAACCAACACAACGAGGTGCGGGCATAGCCCGTGCAGGGGTGAGTATAACGATACTCAGTAGGGACCCCGAGACCCTCAAGGTCTCACTAAACCAACAAGGATAACCATAAGAAGATCTCAACAGATAACCTCTACTTAGATATATGCCCATACATATACCTAAGTTATCAAGTAACCCATCTCAATCATGAGGCAACACAAGGATTGTGAAATCAACGGATAACCACTACCCAGGTATATGCCCATACATATACCTAAGTTATCAAGCGACCCATCACAATCATGAGGTAAACACAAAGGTCAAAAGATTCAGCTCAAACCAGGATTTTCATTATCGAAACCCTAACTGCTGAAGAGCTCCGTCTCTGGAGTGTACAGTGGTCCTGTCACGACTCTGAGGTACTGCTCACTAACCTAAGACCGCTGAGGTACTCCTCCTGTCGAGTACCGCGGGTCAGCCACCCAAAACACAGTAGTGCTTCCCGCCGAGGTATGTCACCCAAACACAGTAGTGCACACCCCCTAGTAGCCTGCTGAGGTACTCTCCGGACGAGTACCGCGGGTCTACACTGTCACACAGGTAGTGCTCCGTCCGCCATGGGTCTGCACCTCACAAGTAGTGCTCCGTCCACTGGGCTAGTCAACTCACTCCAAGTCGAGTCGGTCAAGCAATAGTCATGTCTCAGTCGGCTACACGGTCTCCGGACTCTGTACGCTCGTCTCCGGGAGGGCCCGCTCCACGAGCTACTGGTCGATACTCCAAGAATCACAAAGTCCCAAAAAGAAGTATCTCAAAGGACCGCCTCGTCATAGGGGTCTCAACGCAACAGACGGCGCGTCAATCGGACGCCCGGTCTGTGAGTTATTAGCCTTTTTGTCCCTGGGGCCCGGTTGGTTTCGTGTGTGAACCAACTCGGCCGTATCTCAACTGTACCCAGAACTCTCATAGGGTATGCTCATAGAGACCGTTTCTCAACGAGATCACCAACGCCGCTGACGGTTCGTCAAACGGACGTCCTGTCAGAAAGGTTTCATCTTTTCCGTTCCAGGGGCCCGGTTGGATTTCGGGTGCGATCCAACCCGGCCACCATCTAACTGTATCCAAATCTCGGGAGAAGGATGCCAAAAGTTCCGTATCGTCAACAGGAATGCAACGCAACAGACGACACGTCAATCGGACGCCCGATCTAAAAGTTATTAGCCTTTTCGTCCCGGGGACCCAGTTGGTTTTTAAGTTAAAACCAACCCGACCGTACTCCAACTGCGTCCAAACCTCGAGCGGAGTAAGCCAAAAGATCCGTCTCCCTTAGAGGAATCCCACAAAGTCGATGACATGTCAATCGGACGTCCGGAGCTCATGATATGAGCGTTTCTGCTCCGAGGGCCCGGTTGGTTTGGTGGATGAACCAACCCGGTCGAACCCAAAGTATTCCGAAACCTTGAGTGTGATATACCGAAACGACCGTCTCGATCCAAGGATCGCATTTCCGCTGACGTCTCGTCGTTCGGAGGCCCGTAGCTCAAGTTACGGGAAAAATACTGAAAATGGTCCGAAGACGGGGGGTCTAGGCCCGGGCCGACCCGGCCCGACCCCCCTGGGTCCGCCGAACTGGGTCGACCCGACCCGGTCCGGCTGGATCCGGTCCAGCCCGGCCAGGACGCGGCCCGGCTCGGCTCGGCCGAGCAATGCGGCAGCCGCGGGGCGCCGCCCCCACGGGTTGGAAGAAGTCGCGACCCTCGAAGGGCCACTCTGGAGTCAACGGACGCGGCATAGCCGCGTCCCGTGCGTGAGGGCCGGACCGGCACGGCCGCGGGTCCGCTGGCCGTAGCCGCCGCCGCTTCAGCCGCGGCGACCCTGTCCGGCGGCGCGCCGCCGGTAGCTTCTGCGGGCCACTGGAGTTGCTCCGGTGGTCCGTTTTTCTTCCCGTCTGCGCTGTTGTTCCTCCCGAGTTCCGTTCTTCACTGCAAGATCATCAAATCGCCCTTGCGGCATGTTTTGCCGTCGCCCGCCAAATCCGTACAACCACGAAGAAAAGCGGAGGGTTGTCGGACCGTGTTCATTTGGCCTGCACCCTCCGCGTTAGTTAATAACAACGGGAGAATTATTCAACACATGAAACAACAATTTTAATAAATTAAAATTGTTCATATGAACCCGGTTCTTTAATTTTAAAGAAACGTTCATGGGAATATAAAATATTCACAACAACCCCTACCTCGTCAAGTTGTCGCACGCGCGTTCTTCGCAGATTTGATCGCCGCAGAAGGAGGCGATCGTCGCGTCGCGTCGTCGCGGAAGGGCGTCGCGTCGTCGCGGAAGGTGACGCGTCGACGAACTGTGAGGTTCAAGAACATGAATATTTAATTATATCGATTAAATCCATGTGTTGTTATAAACCACAAAGAAGATTTAAAAGAAACCCGAAATCTCCTACCGCAAGCAGTTAGTGATCGGAGATCGTTGCGGGGAAAAACGTCTCGGAAGAAGCGTCGTCAATCTCTGAGGGTGATGACGTTCTTCGTGTTCTTCTAGTTCTTCGCGTTCTTCTCGAAGGAGGATGGAGGCAAAAAGAATTCTGTCAAAGGCCTCCCAATGTGAAATCCTCATGATGTGGCGTTGGTCTTATTTTATTACTACGCCAACGGATTTCAAACTGGTTAAGAAACGAATAAAGAGATAAGTAACGACCCATTAATTCATAGAATTAATTCAACGAAATAAACCGCCCAATTAATTCAACGAAGAAAACCGCCCAATTAATTCAATGAAGAAAACCGCCCAATTAATTGGTGCATTAAGAAAATAAGAAAGCGCGTCAGTTGACTTTCATAATGACAGGTTTTCGCGGGTGCGTTACTTAGCGGAAAAGAAACGGTGGGGCTTGTGTGGGTCCCACCTCACAAATATCCTACCAAGAGGGTAGGATATTTTTGGATAGCACCCTATCTGCAACAACTCAGCTTAAGCTGCTTTAAGTGGCTTCAAGTGGCTTCCAAGCGGCTTAAGTGAAATAAAATAAAGTTTGTCGTACAATTATTTTATTTCTTAACCCTAAGCCCGAAAATTTAAAACTACACCCGAGCAAACACAACTCCGGAAGAGGCATTTCTAAGAAAAAACCGGCGCTACGAATCCATCGGTGCCCTCAGAATTCAATTCCGATCACCGGTTCAAAAGTTAGAAATACCCACTCGTTCGTTCACTGAATGTACCCGAGCCAAACTTCAGAAATTGATTCCGGGCACACCTGGCCTCGGAATCAGGCGCCGTTAGAAACTGCGTTCTTGTAAAATTCCAAAGAAAATTAAGAAAAAAAATATCCTTGGAATTTACGGGACTTTACATTCAGGTTGGGTGGAAATTCCCTAACCCATTAAAAGTCAATTTAGGTCTAGAAGAATCTAATTATGCGTGGAAGTGGATACCTAGGTTTGGCTAGATCGAGGGGGTTGTGGGCATGCCTTTTGAGGCAGGAGTTTTCTTTTGTTCTAGTGGAAGACGATGAGTTTTTTCTTAAATGGTTTTTTGATTTTATTTCAAAACAGTAAAGGTTTAAACTATTTTTAAAAATGGGTTCAGAGATACGTAAACCCTGTTCACGCATCTTTGGTGTGGAGAGATGCATGAACAGGGTTCACGCATCCTGTGCAGACGTGATAAAAGAAGTGTGAACCCCATTCACGCATATTCCTTTACAAGGATGCGTGAATGAGGTTCATGTGTTCTGTATGAAGTTTGTAAAGGATGTGTGAACCCCGTTCACGCATCCTACAGAATGGTTAAATAAAAAAAGTCATCAATTTACTAGAGGTATTTTTTTCTTATGTATTTGATTAATTCAATTACAACCTATATCAATATACATCCCCCTCAAGGGGAACACTCATAAACATCATTTTTCAAAACTAATACCTCCCCCTCGTGTGACCCCATAATGTGGGAGACAGGAGCCTTCGTCACCTCAAGGGATTCCAAGATCAAATTCAGTAGCTGCTGATACGTGGTATGTTCGAAGTTATGATACGCCAAAACATACTGCCCATTTTGAATAGGTGGTAAAAGGTCATTCAGTAAAGTGTTCCTAACCCTGGCCTCCTGTGAATCTGCATCCATTATTCCCTCGTATCAGCAGCTACTGAATTTGATTAAAAGTCAATTTAGGTCTAGAAGAATCTAATTTTGTAAATCTCCCCACTAGGAGGAGGGGCATGCGTTTACGGATCTCTGGATCCTGTGCATCGCTAAAGTCGGCCAAGAATTTCTCTTGATCGGTTAACAAGAATTTAACCTACTGTTTCAGTAAGTCATCCTCCATAACGGTGGTATGTAGGAAAATAAAACTGAAGTGGAGATGCCAAAATCTTCCCGATGACGTGGTCCATAAGAGAATGTTGAAGAATGATGACCCCCACCATCCACGTAATGGATCACCGATGTAACACCCCGGAAACCCTAGGAATCCACCTCTCAACGATGGAAGGACGCTGAAAATTAAATAAATTACATAAATATTATGTGTGTGTATTCTATTTAAAAATGAATTAATTGCGTATATGTATATGTGAAGTTAACTAAACCCACGTTTGATATATGTTAAATTGAAAAAACATATGACATTTAATTAAATTTCTATTACTCGATACAATTAGTCGATATTTTTAACTAATATTAGTTTTTAATAATAAACCATTTTCACTAAATATGTGACTCATTTAATGTAAATATACATATTTTGTATTATATAAATCACATCTAAGTAAATAATGTATAAATTGATAAATAAATATAAATAAATATATATATAATATCAAATATATTAATGAATAATTATATTTGAAAACATTAAAAATGAATTTATTGCAAAAATATTAAATGAATAAATATTTTAAATCTATAAATTATTTAACAAAATGTTAAAAAACACTTAACATTATTAATAAATTAATAGTATTATATGAATGCGTGTTAAAAATGAGTGAAATTTAATTAAAAATGAATAGATTGAAAAAATATTAAAAAATGAATAAGAGATTAATTATAGACACTAAAAAAATGAAAATGAATATATGTTCAAATGAATATGAATATATATTAATTATATGTAAATTACAACTGTTTTAAAAACAAAAAATGTTAATCAATAAATATAAATAAATATTAAAAAATTAGTAAAATTTAAAAAATTAAAAAAAATTAAAAAATGAATAAATTACAGAAATAATAAAAAAATTAATGGTATAATTATTAATAGAAATGAGTAAATTTAATATATATATATATATTAATTATAAACAGTAATAAATAGTATATATTAAATATAAATATATTCCAAATCCTTTTTTTTCATTGTCTAAATAAATCACTTTTTGGGTTAGTGGGAAGCTCACAATCAAAATTAATTGCAAACCGCAGGACCACAATTCAAACACTTTTGCAAACATCAATCAACAAAGCAAGAAATTCATCAGCACGCACACAAAAAACCTTCTGGATCCAATTCAAAAACAAAAAATCAGACTCAAAATCCTCATAGCAGCAGGTACCTTTAGTCTGGAAGTGAACTCCCGGTTACCGTCCTGAATTTCTTCTGGAATCGCCTTCACAGCTACCAAAGGATACACTCAACCCGGAAGGGGACTCCTGTTAATCCACCTCCGAACGCTCAAACCGTCACAACAGAATCAGTAAGCAAACCATATATAGAACTACCACAAAATCGAAAACAGCAAACCCAAATCATGCTAAGATCCTCCACCAAACTCTGCATCCCAACACTGGAACCAAAGCAAGAAATAACCCTGCCACATCTACGAGACACCCTTTGACACCACAACCGCAGCAACCCGAACAGGAGGACAAACCAGGGACCACGTAGCTGAGACACCCTCTGACACCAAAACCATAATACTAACAGTTTATATTATCTGTGTATGTTTGTTTGTATAAAAATGAATTAATTTTGTAAATTTATATGTGTGAAATGGAAAAAATGACTTTGATAAAACGAAATGTTTTCATTTTTATGTAGTTTTTAATAAATATTAAATATTTATAATTTAATTAATAAATTGTTTTTCACTAAATATATGAAATATAAATTTATATGATTTATAATACATATTTCTTATTATATAAATAATATTTATGAAATATATATATATATATATATATATATTTATGACATTTTAAGAAAATATCATGTATATAAGTACAAATGTATATTTAGACATATATAAATCATATTTAATAAAATATGATATATTTTTATCAATATAAATATATTAATATATTAATATATGATTTTAAATGATATAATTTTTGTAATGAAATATACCCTCTATCACTACTTTTATCTAGCAATGTTAAATGTCACTGTTGTTTATAGCGGGTTTTATAGTAGTGATAATTTCATGTGGTTTCCATCATATAATAATCATATAAATAATATGTGCTAACATTTTATATCATCTTGTAATATTATCTTTTTCCAATGGACATGATATCTTCGTACAAAAAAATATTGTTTATAACATTTTTAATGACAAAACATGATATAACAAAAACATTATTGTTTTATAGAACATAATATATATGAATTTAATACAAAAACACATAACATTGTAATTTTTATTGAACATAATAAATATAGATATAACATATTATATTCTTAACATACATTTCCATAAAATATTTTTATATCTCTACATAATATAATATTTTTACAAAAAACCTAAAATCTATCTACATGTTAAAATTTATTTACGTAATGTGTGTCAACACATTTTGTAATCCACGAAACATGTTTTTTTCTATAGGACATAATATATACGGAAATAAAATAATATGTAATTTTAAACTGAGAGTATAACATAACATATATGAATAAAACATAGTATGTTTTTGACATATTTATGGACAACATATTTATATTTTCAAGTAATATAATACTTTTCCATCGAGCCTAATGTGTACAAAAAAATAAATTTATGACTTTTTTTAATGATAGGAAATTCCATAAAAATTATTTAGTTTTATATAAAACATGTAACATAATAACCAAGAACACAAACACACACACACACACACACACATATATATTTATAACATATTTACTACAAATCTTTTTATATCTTCATGAAAAATATTCAATTTTAACAAATCATACATTCCTACAAAACATAATATTTCCATGATTTTTTTATAGTCAAAACAAGAATCAATAACACAAAAAATAATAGTTTATGAAAGAAGATAATAAATTAGGACATATATGTCACGACCCGACCCTACCCGGGCTCGAGCCGCAACTACCCCAAGCCCACCTCTATATGCCAGGGGCTGGCGACTAGCGCCGAAGGCAGAATAACAAAGGGATTCCTTTTCCTAAGTACCTGTACACACAAACGCAACACACTCAATGAAAAGGTGCAGAGTAAAAGAAAAAGAAAAGTAAAGAAAAGTGAAACTGCTATATATAAACCACAAAAGTGCATCGACCTCTAACAGTACAAAGAAAGTGTTGAAGGTAAACTGAAAAAGGAAAGGGGCAAACACGCTTCCAACCAGAAAAGGTGCCACAACCCGACAATAGGTAAAAAAAAGAAAAATAGATGGAAGGGTCCCCCACCTGGAACCCGACTACAACCAACACACGCAGTCCAAGCTCCCAAACTCTTAAGCTCCGATGAAGTCACCGCCAACCTGTCTTTCGTCTGCAAGGGCACACCAAGTGCGGGCAAAGCCCAAGCAGGGGTGAGTATAAAAATACTCAATAGGATACTCCAAATGTTTGAGGTAGTAACAAAGGAGGTACCGAAGGGTGAACAGTAGATCCAACAGGGGAAGGTAAAGGAGTACAACCGAGAGTGAAATAAGAGTAACAGTAGAGAGTCCAGCTCAACCCAACAAGAGAAAGAAGGTAGACTCGTCCAGACACAAGGAGCTGGAAACGGTGACAAGATAAACTTCCCGTCGAGTATTCGCTACCTATAGAAGGAGAGTAGACTCGTCCAACCACGAGAATCTACACACAGAAAGAACGTGGCATTCCCCGCGCATCTTCGCCTCTCCTGGAAGAAGAGTAACCAAAACTCAGGGAGTGGTTACTGGAACAAGGTATATAAATATATATATGCTCTGTCAAGAAACCCAAACAAGATCGTAAGGGGATCTTCGTCCCGTAGCCCAGCCCAAGAAAGTGAGTAGCCAACAGTCCCAGAAGTAAACACCATCAATGCCCAACATCCCGCATGTCTTCCCTGAACTTCAAGTCAAGGGGCTCAAATCACCGCACCTCGATACTATCCGCTTTGGGCAGCACTCACTCGCCCGCATGGTTTTAGGTCGTGTCGCAAGGACGCGTCTCAGTGGGGAAAGTGCCCCTCGTACTTGAGAGTTCTGGGAAACGTCAAGCCACACCTCGTCACTGCCCCGCAGTCGATAGGTCTCCTCAAAGTCGATAGGCGACCCCTTCCCAACCCCTCTTGAGGGTAATCCCTGGAAGTCAATGGGTTCCCACTGGAGGGAGAACCGACACGAGTCAATGGGTGCCACACTGCCCAGTCCCGTAAAAGGGTATTCCACTAGAGGGTGTCCCGACTAAAGTCGTCGACGAGTCCCAATGCCCAGTCCTGTAAAAGGGTACTCCACTGGAGGGAGGCTCAGAACCATCATCAGGGACCACTTCCCAGCCCAGCTGGAGGTAAACCCGACATCGGGGACCACCTCCCAGCCCAACTGGAGGTAAACCCAGCATCGGGGACAACTTCCCAGCCCAGCTGGAGGTAAACCCGGAACCACTCTGGCCATCCCGGCTGGATGGTACTGCTCGGTGAACACTGCTGTACCGGCCATCCGTCCTGGATGGTATCCCACTGGCCATCCCTACTAGATGGTACTGCTTTGGCCATCCATGCTGGAAACAACATCCTGGATAGAGGATCAGTGCTCGCGTAAGGTGTTGGTCACACCGAATCCACAAGAATTCTTCCAGGGAACACGAAGTGATGGGTGAAACTTATCATCCCCCTCAGGGCGATCACACTCCAATACGCTGAGTCACTGTCGAAGCGGACAGAGAAAACTCATCCCAGAAAATGGGAAAAACATCCACGTTGTACGATCACACGTAGTCGCAAACAGTTTCGTCGTCCGATGAAAGGGGCACGGTACCGAAACCCCTCACAGTTGAAGAAACAGTGGAACCAAACCATCTCTGTCGGCCGAACGAGAACAGAACCAAGGGAAAACTCAACCCTACTGGTCAATAGACGAGAACAGGACCAAGGGAAAACTCAACCCTGCTGGTCAACAAATGAGAACAAAGGGACCCTCTACGTCGCGAGAGGTCAAAGGTATGAAAAACAGAACACGACACGCACATGGGGCCCACATGACGTGTGGCCCCAAGTCAACCCCAACCAAGAGCACAAACATTCTCAGGTACCAACATCCACAAGTACCTCCCAGCGTTCCCGTATACTCTCAGAGTATACCACGTTCCAGCCCAACGGCTATCGTGCACACGAAACCCAACATCAACGCAAAGGCGTAAACCTAACAACTCCAACTTTCCACCTCATTGGCCCAGCCATGGCCAACTATATATCTTTAAGCATATATTTCATTCACATAGGAGTGTACGCGATCATATGCCAAGGGTTCCCTCCAAACACTGTGGAAGGAACCACCACCAGTACACCTTCCATATTTCCACATTTAATAAGATCATGTAAGTGGCTCTGCTTTCCTGAACAGATTAAACCGTTATAATCCTCACGGAAAAACACGCGATATCGACTACTTACTTGCCTCAAATGGATATCCGATGGAAAAGTCTCCAACACCGCTTTACTCCCGAACGACGTCCCGTGATCCCAAGCCTCGGTCTCGAAAACAGTCGGGCGCATCGCACCATTGCGATCCCCTCGGGAAAACATGTCAAAAGGACTGCTCACTTGAGTGGAATGGATATCCGGAGAAAAATATTCATTCCGGCGCACCGCACGCAAGCGGTGCTACGTGGGACCCACATCCCGGTCCCGAATCACAATGAACGGATCGCACCGTTGTGATCCTCTCGAAAAAGTACACAAGATGGACTATTCACTTTTCCAAAACGGACACCTGGTGATAAAGCCGGAAATCACCACCAACTCCCAAAATGGCCCTCGTGGGTCCCGCACCATCGTGCGGAATTAGAGCGGGAAGATTGCACCATTCAATTCCCTCAGAAAGCACCCCGAAACG
Organism: Viscum album; assembly: GCA_963277665.1. Taxonomy (NCBI): domain Eukaryota; kingdom Viridiplantae; phylum Streptophyta; class Magnoliopsida; order Santalales; family Viscaceae; genus Viscum; species Viscum album. Next base: position 500,007,437 of record OY728125.1, read on the forward strand.
ACTGCTCATACGCCTCAAATGGACGTCCAATGAAAAAGATACAAAACACTGCTCACAGCTTAAAAGACGGGCCATGGGGCCCAGGCCTCAACTCTGGTTCCAACGCCCAAAACCACACTATAAAACTCCAACTCGATGCCAGGGTCGCAACACCACTGACGATGCTCAAAATGGACATCAGATGTGCCTGTGCCGCCCAAAACAAGAACTCCCAGAAGTACGCCCGTCCACTTAACGGTCGTGTCGCGCCCCCGAGCCCCTCATCTCAAGAATTAAAAATTCTCGACACCATCCCAAAAAGTTCCCCTAGTCGATATAGTTCCACAACCGCAGACGACACTCAAAATGGACGCCCGTAGCAGAAATTACGGGCGTCGCAGTCGAGGGGGCAAAGCACATTGGCCGGTCCGCCCAACCTGGGCCGGCCCGCGATTCGGTCGCGTGGGCCGGCCGTGGACCCACGGTCCACGGTCCCGCCGACCGGCCTCGAGGTCGATCGGTCCTTCCACTTGGAGACCCGCATATGGCAGGTCTCTGTCCGGCCATGGGGTCGCACGGCACGACCCCGGTCTCCGCTCCGCGCCACGGAGCACCCCCGCAGGCAGGCGCCCGACGCCCCCCGTGTTGTCCGATGTCGCCCTCGTCGAGGCCTGTCCGCTCGGCCGCTCGAACTCCGCACGACTTCCGACGCCCACATCCTCCTCTTCTCGGCCTCACGCCGCCGCCGTCGTAGCGCGCTCCGTCGCCGTCTGCCGCCGCCCCGAACCGCCAGAAACCCGCCGGAACCCCCAAAGGACCTCCAAAACCCGCAGACTTTGACGGACAACGGAGATTGCTTTCAAACTCCGATTTAAATTATGAAGAGTGTGATGGAAATCTCATAACATATACTACATGATTATGGGATTTGTTTGAATAAATAGAAAAAATTTTATGCAAACAAATGAGCTCAATGTAGGTGCGGGGAAAGAAAACGAAAACGACAAATCCTACCTCTTGGGCGTTGCCCGAAGCTTCACGGAGGGTCCTCCGCCATGACGCTACCTATCCGGAGGGGAGGAGGAGAGGAGGAGCTTCCTCCTTCATCTTTGGGAGCTGTTGGTTCCATAGAAGAAGAGGGAGCAGAGAGGGGTGGGTTAAGTGTTTAAATAGAAAACACTTAACCACCCGCCCCGTCGGCCCGAACCCGAACTCCCGGCGGGGTCGAGATTAAGCCTCCCCTAGGGTAAACACAAAGTTCTGAGTGCAATGGAGGTCTCTTAATTTTAATCCGAGGTTCCATTTAAAATTTATTAAACTTAGCGCCCGAGAACGCCAAATTACGAAAACGCCCCTGGTGGCATTTTCCACCGAAGGCCCGTGCCCATGAAACTTATACCCCTCCTAGGGTAAAAGGAACGCTCCGAATCCAACGGTGCCCTCGGTTTCCCAATCCGATCCACCATTTAAGAGATACTGAGTTTAACCATTAAACGGATAAATTAATTATTTAATTTATCCGTTTCACGTTCCGAAAGCGAGCGAGGGGTCCAAACGTCCCGCGCCGACATGTTTTATTTCATTACATGGGTAAACACCCCATTTCAGACCCATCCGTGCACTCATATCTTTGATCTAGATCAACGTTTAGGAGTTATCCCATTTATTTGGCGTTCCCAGTGTGAACGCACTGAAAATTTAATTATGGCCACTCCGGGGCTCGGAATCGCACGCCGTCTGAGGGGCGCTGCTCTGGAATAATATCAAGAATATTACAAAGTCTTTTATAGCCTAAAAATTGGTTCTTACATCATTCCCTTTTTCAAGATTTTTGTCCCTAAAAAGCAAAACTAGGGAACAACTCATGGTACTACGCCCGCACCTGGCTCTCCCGTACCACGAAGAACTCATGCACAGTTCTACACCACCGCACACATACCAAAGGATTTTATCTGTTCACGCGAGGTCTTCCCTCATCGATGTCATGCATAGGATCACGCACACCACTTCTCGGGTGAGTTGTGTGGGAGACGTCATGCACCCAAACCAGCCTTTGGGGTTAGAGAAATGCAGTAGGGAACCTCACCATACCTTTACACGTTCTCAAACAGTTCTAAGGACCTCAGGGGCAACTCCACTCCCTGATCGAACCTCTACGTCGCATGCCACGACTGGAATCACCGCACGCCCCTGGAACAAGTCCCGGTGATTCCCTCCTTCAGAATATCCATATGGTGAAACACCCAAGTATATTTGGTCACGCAAGGTTTCACAGTCGATTTCCTACGACCAAGACTCTCTTACACGCCTAGAAGCGAAGGATTCAACACCATTGACCAATGAAAAGGTCCTATTCCTTTTTACCTTACCAACACAGGTTTACACCAACACCCTGCGTCACCCTGGTGACAACTCAAACAAGGAGCTGGGAAGAAATCATTTCACACAAAGATTCTAACAATTCTACTGCAAAAAGTAGAAGAGCTGTAGAGAGTACCTCTTATCACCTCATGCTCTGCAGTATCGTAGACATCCAAAGCTCGCGACTGTCCGTGGTCCCAACTGTCAGCTCCCGGAGCCTGACGTGGACCACCTAGTGGTGATGGGAATACCTCGTAAGGTCATCCTCCACTTCCATCTCCTCCCGATCCTCCGCTACCACCACCTCTCTGGGTACTACTCCGATCATGGTGCTGCCTCCGTCGTGGTGGTGCACCTGCTGCCTGCCCGAAGTACTCTGCATGCCTGGTCGGGCAGTCCCGTGCCAGGTGACCTTGCCCATCGTAAGCGTAGTACCGACTCTCTTCGGGATGCACTGGTGTCCTCTAGTTCCACTGTGGTGTACGACCATACCATTGAGTCCGGTTGTCAGAAAGCCACCTGCGTCGAGGTTCTGCTTGCCGATGCCTGCTAGCTGCGGTAGACATCTCAGCTCTAACGTGCCTGCTGCCACCACCAACTCTGGAACGTGACAGGAAGATCTCTTTCACCAGCGCCTGCTCTAGCACCATGACATATGTGGAAATACCCAAGGGTACTATGATAGAACGAATCTCTCGGAAGACACCCTGCTCAAACATCCACGCTCGGATGTTGTCGTCATGAACCAAGTATGGGTAAAAGAGTGCACGATCTGCAAAACTAGCCGCGTACTCGGCCACCGTCATCCCTCACTGCTGAAACTGTAGGAGGTCTTGAATCCGAACGGAGCGCAAGAAGGAGGGGAAAAACTCCTCACGAAACAACAACTGAAAGTAACCCCATAAAAGTGATGACTCATCAAGAAACTGAGTCACCAGACTCCACCAACGCCAAGCTGCTACACGAAAAAGGTTGGCTGCCAAAGGCACTCTCTGATCTATCGGCGTCTGCACAAGCCTGAAAAGGAGAACCACTGTCTTTATCCAAACCTCTGCTGCCTGAGGCTCTGGCTCACCACCGAACCTTATTGGTCTCTACTGCCGGAACTCACGGTGCGCGATCAACCTGCGTTCAAGCCCAGTCTGCTATGCAGGGGCTGTCTGCTGCTCCACAGGTGGGGGTGCTGCTACCAGCCCACTCGGAGAAAGGGGCTCGCATGATGGGTCCTGGACTGTGGCCTCGTAGCTCACATGGTCTTCATCATGAACCAAATCTGGTATCCTGGTTGGCTGTCTTCGAGAAGACATCCTGAATATTATCAAGGAGTGCCGCGATCAGATGAGAATATATGTATATCACAACAACAACAATGATGGGGAGCTGACCCAAGAAGTATAGTCAAAGACTCAATCCTAGGTGATGCACAAAACAATTTTCCCTGCAACAAGTGTCTCAACATGCTGAGTCGACAAGCGGGTTATCAGGGTCCTGGTGAATGGATATGTCGACCGCCACACCATCACTAGACTCCCTGGCTTGAGAGCCACTCTCGAGACACATTAACACTGTTTCCCTAAATCCAAACCAATTAATTTTATTTTATGGATGTCCGACCAGCGTCCTAAGGAACGAACCACCTCTGATACCACTTTTTCATGACTCGACCCTACCCAGGCTCGAGCCGCAACTACCCCAAGCCCGCTTCCATAGTCCAGGGGCTGGAGACCAGTTCCGAAGGCACAACAACTCAGGGAGGCCTTTTCCTAAGTACCTGTACACACACACGCAGTACACTCAATGCAAAGGTGCAGAGTAAAAGAAAAAGAAAATTAAAGAAAAGTGAAACTGCTATATATAAACCACAAAAGTGCATCGACCTCTAACAGTAAAAAGAATGTGCTGAAGGTAAACTGAAAAAGGAAAGGGGAAAACATGTGCCCTACCAGAAAAGGTGCCATGAGAAGCTAGAAATGGAAAGCACGTGGCATACCCCGCATGTCTTCGCCTCTCCTGGAAGAAGAGTAACCAAAACCCAAGGAGTGGGTACTGGAACAAGGTATATACATATATATACGCTCTATCAAGAAACCCAAACAAGATCGTAAGGGGATCTATGTCCCATAGCCCATCCCAAGAAAGTGAGTAGCCAATAGTCCCAGAAGTAAACACCATAGATGCCTAGCATCCCGCACGTCTGCACCGAACTACAAGTCAAGGGGCTAAAATCACCGCACCTCGACACTATCCGCTTTGGGCGACACTGACTCGCCCACATGGTTTTAGGTCGTGTCGCAAGGACGCGTCTCGGTGGGGAAAGCGCCCCTCATACATGATAGTTCTGGGGAAACATCAAGCCACACCTCATCACTTCCCCGCAGTCGAGAGGTCTCCTAAAAGTCGATAGGCGACCCCTTCCCACCCCCGCTGGAGGGTAATCCCTGGAAATCAACGGGTTCCCACTGGAGGGAGACCCAAAAAGAGTCGACGGGTTCCACACTGCCCAGTCTCGTAAAAGGGTAATCCACTGGAGGGAAACTCGGCTAAAGTTGTCGATGAGTCCCAATGCCCAGTCCTGTAAAAGGGTACTCCACTGGAGGGAGGCTCGGAACTCTCATCGTGGACCACTTCCCAGCCCAGCTGAAGGTAAACCCGGCATTGGGGACCACTTCCCAGCCTGGCATGAGGTAAACCCGGAACCACTCTGGCCATCCCGGCTGGATGGTACTGCTCGGTGAACACTGTTGTACTAGCCATACCTACTGGATAGTAACCCACTAGCCATCCCTACTAAAAACAAACTCCTGGGTAGAGGATCTGTGCTTGCGTAAGGTGTTGGTCACACTGAATCCACAAGAACTCCACCAGGGAACTCGAAGTGACGGGAGCAACTCCCCGAGCCCCTCAGGGTGATCATGCTCCAATCCGCTGAGTCACGGTCAAAGCGGACCGAGACAACTCACCCCAGAAAGTGAGAAAACACCCACGATGTACGATCACATGTAGTCGCAAACGGTGTCACCGTCCGATGAAAGGGTCACGGTACCGAAACCCCTCACAGCTGAAGAAACATTGGAACCAAAGCATCTCTGTCAGCCAAACGAGAACAGAACCAGGGGAAAACTCAACCCTACTCATCAACAGACAAGAACAGGACCAAGGGAAAACTCAACCCTGCTGGTCAAAAAAATGAGAATAAAGGGACCCTCTACGTCACGATAGGTCAAAGGTATGCAAAGAAGAAAACGACATGCACATGGGGCCCACATGACCTGTGGCCCCGAGTAAACCCCAACCAAGCGCACAAACATTTTCAGGTACCAATATCTAGATGTACCTCCCAGTGTTACCCTATACTCTCAGAGTATACCACTTTCCAGACCAAAGGTTATCGTGCACACGACACCCAACATCATCGCATAGGCGTAAACGTAAGTACTCCAACTTGCCACCTCATTGGCCCATGCACGACCAACTACATCTCTTCAAGAATATACTTCATTCACATAGGAGTGTACGCGATCATATTCCAAGGGTTCCCTGCAAACACCGCGGAAGGAACCACCACCAGTACACCTTCCATATTTCCACATTTAATAAGATCACATAAGAGGATCTGCTCGCCTGAATAGATTACACCGTTGTAATCCTTGCAAAAAAACATGCGAGATCGACTACTTACTCGCCTCAAACGGATATCTAACGGAAAAGTCTCCAACACCGCCTTACGCCTGAACGGTGTCCCGTGATCCCGAGCCTCGGCCCTGAAAACAGTCGGGCGCATCGCACCATTGTGATCCCCTCGGGAAAATAATTCAAAAGGACTACTCACTTGAGTGGAAAAGATATCCAGAGAAAAAGATGCATTTCGACGCACCGCACATGAGTGGTGCTACGTGGGACCCACATCTCAGTCCCAAAGCACAACAAACAGATCACACCGTTGCGATCCTCTCGAAAAAGTACACAAGATGGACTATTCACTTGACTAAAACGGACACCCGGTGATGAAGCTGGAAATCACCGCCAACTCCCAAAACAGCCCTTGTGGGGCCCGCACCATCATGCGGAATTTGAGCGGGCATATTGTAGCATGAAATGCCCTCAGAAAACTACCCGAAACGACTGCTCGTACACCTCAAACGGACGTCTGATGAAAAAGTTACAAAATGCTGCTCACAGCTTAAAAGACGGGTTGTGGGGCCCACGCCTCAACTCCGGTTCCAACACTCGAAACCAAACTGTAAAACTCCGTCTTGATGCCAGGGTCACAACGCCACTGATGGCACTCAAAAAGGACATCGGATGTGCCCGCGCCGTCCAAAACAAGAACTCCCGGAAGAACGCCCGTCCACTTAACTGTCATGCCGCGCCCCTGAGCCCCACGTTTCGGGAATTAAAAATTTCTGAGACCATCTAAAAAAGTTCCCCTTGTTGATACGGTTCCACAGCCGTAGATGGCACTCAAAACAGACATCCGTAGCGGAAATTACGGGCGTCCGAGTCGAGGGGGCAAAGCCCCTCGGGCTGGACCGGCCTGGACCGGCCGGTCCGCCCGACCTGGGCCGACCCGCGGTTCGGCCGTGCGGGCCGGCCGTGGACCCACGGTCCATGGTTCTACCGACTGGCCTCAAGGCTGGTAAATCCTTCCACGTGGAGACCCCCATATGGTGGGTCTCTGTCCGGCCGCGGGGTCGCATGGCGCGACACCGGTCTCCGCTCCGTGCCGCGGAGCACCCCCGCAGGCAGGCGCCCGGCGCCCCCCCTGCTGTCCATCGTCGCCCTCGGCGAGGCCTACTCACCTGGCCGCCCAACCTCCGCCCGGCTGCCGATGCCCCCGACCTCCTCCGCTCGGCCTCACGCCGCCGCCGCCGTAGCACACTCCGCCGCCGCCCCGGACCGCCGGAAACCCGCCGGAACCCCCAAACGACCTCCAAAACCCGCAGACTTCGACGGACGACGGTGATCACCTCCGAACTCCGATTTCAATTCTGAAGTGTGAGATGGAAAGATCATACAATTTAATACACGATTATGGGATTTTTTCGAATAAATAGCAACAATTTTATGCAAATAAACGAGCTCAAAGTAGGTATGGGAAAAGAAAATGAAAACGACAAATCCTACCTATTGGGCGTTGCCCGGAGCTTCACTGAGGGTCCGCCGCTGCGCCACTGCCTTTCCATAGGGGAGGAGGAGAGGAGGAGCTTCCTCCTTCATCGTTGGGAGCTGTTGGAACCACAGAAGAAGGGGGAGATGAGATGGGTGTGTTAAGTGTTTAAATAGAAATCACTTAACCACCTGCCCGTCGGCCCGAACCCGAACATCCGGCGGGGTTGAGATTAAGACTCCCTTGGGGTAAATGCCATGTTCTGAGCACAATGAAAGTCTCGGAATTTTAATCCGAGTCCCTTCTTGGATGTTATTAAACTTAGCACCCGAGGCCTCCAAATTACGAAAACGCCCCTGGTGGCATTTTCCACAAAAGGCCCGCGCCCGAGAAACTTATACCTCTCCTAGGGTAAACGGTACGCTCCGAACTCAATGATGCCCTCAGTTTCCCAATACGAGCCACCGTTTAAGAGATACTAAGTTTAACCATTAAACGGATAAATTAATTATTTAATTTATCCGTTTCACGTTCCGAAAGCGAGCGAGGGGTCCAAACGCCCCGCGCTGACATGTTTTATGTCGTTCCTAGGGTAAAAACCCAATTCCGGACCCATCCGTGCACTGAGATCTATGATACGGACCACTATTTAGGAGTTATCCAATTTATTTGGCATTCCCAGTGTGAACGCACTGAAAATTTAATTCCGGCCACTCCGGGGCTCGGAATCGCACGCCGTCTGAGGGCGCTACTCTAGAATAATATCAAGAATATTCCAAAGTATTTTATAACCAAAACCGGTTTCTTACAATATATTTCTACAGAATATTCTATATCTCTACATAATATAATCTTCATGACATAATGTATATGTACAAATGAAAATTTATTTATATAATGCAAGCATCAATATAATATATTTTAAATTCACATAAAATATTTTTTTTAGCATGATGTGAATGATATTTTATTATAAGAAGTTGAATTAAAATTGATTGGGTTTTAAATTTACTCAAAAATTGTCAGTTATTTAACAAAAATGGAATAAATATATATGTATCATTAAAACGTGTTAGAAGAGTGAATCTGGCATTTGGTATCGACCTCAAAATATATTTTCTGTTTTATTATACATATAGTTATAAATTTTTTTTACTTAAGTAAATTAGTTTTTGATAAATTTATTTATTAAAAAATTTCATAATATATTAATAAATAAAAAACGTTTTATGATAAATTATTAATGGATGTCATAATTATGAAATTATGATGACTCATGAATTCCCAATTAATTCCCCTCTTAATGGCCAACCTTCCATATTCTCACTGTTGGATCGGATCTCATGTACTCTATAAATATGGCGATATGTTAATGAAATTAGATGGACATTTGGCTCTACATTGTGTTTTTTACCTTTTCTATTTCTCTTGTATTTTTATTTAGATTTTCCATTACAATCGTCATACGAAAATTCAATGCTCACTTTCTCAACGATGCGCTTCGCCTACGATTTATCTTACATTTCCGATTTCGAAATGCTTTGTGGTTCCAATCGGCGTTCGATCAATTTCACAACACGTTTTCAACACGATCATCCTCTCCGTATTGCGCATTGTGATGATGCTGACTTCATCACCATCAGCGACATAAGAAAAATTTTGTGGGAAAAAGGTATGTAACAATTTTTTATAAACATTATTCTATTGACATACTCTTTCGCATGCACATCGACTCCACTCTTTCGAATTGCTGCATCAAAATGTTTAGTCTTATTTTACATGTAATATATTTTTACCTTTATTTTTCCCCTCTGGATTAATCTATAAATAACATATGATTTTCTTAATCCTTTGTTGAAGGAAAAATAATGAGCACCTGAAGAGCTGTAATGACTCACAGTTGAAAAATTTAACTTCATTCCTTGGAGAGAATGGGCATGATTAATAACTGATGTAGTAGATGCCGAGACAAACATCATTCATCCAATAAACCACATAAGTGGTTGAATGATGAAAATCACATACTCGTCGTATGTCGAGCTATTCAAAGATGAATATCGCATACCCATCGTACGACGAGCCATTAAATGATGAATATCATGTACCCGTCATACGTCGAGCCGTTGAATGATGAAAATCGCATACCCTATCACGACCTGTCCTTGGGGCCCGTGACGTGACTACCCCAAGCCCACCTTCCATAGGCCAGGGGCTGGTGACTAGCACCAAAGTCATAAATACCGATAAAAGGGAAGGTATTTTCTTTATATAAGAAAACAAACACCACAGAGTATGCAAGATGAAGTAAACACTAAGTAAACAGAGTAAAAAAGTAAGTGCTGGAAAGTAAATGGGCCAGTGTACAAACCCAACTGAAAGTATAGTACAACTGAGAAAAGAAAGTACAACAACTGAAAAGAAAAGCACCAACCACCAAGTAATCCTCTGGAATTCCCACCTGAAGGGTGGGTATAAATAGTCTCATCGGCTCCTCAGGTCCAGCCGTCTGCTCTAAGTACATCCCGCTAAGTGGTGAACCTCCAGGTACCGTCCCGCTCCAAAAGACTCCAACTCGATCAGTGATGTATGTCATCTACATCCAACACAACTTAGTGCGGGCATAGCCCGTGCAGGGGTGAGTATATGATACTCAGTAGGGACCCCGAGACTCCCGAAGGTCTCCCAGAATCCACAAAGGAACAATCCACAAGGGAATAAGGAAAACAAGAAGTATCAACCAACACAACTTAGGTATATGCCCATACATATACCTAAGTCATCAATTACACTTGGGCTCCAACTCTCGAGCCCAAGTACAACCCATTACACACAGGAAAGTACAACTCAGTTCACACAGGAAAGCAAGACAATCATATCAAAGATAATGATTGAAAGTAAAGACTCAGCTCACACAGGTATACTACTCAGGAAGAGGGGTGGAGATGATAGATGTAGCCTATGAATCATCTCCCCTACCGAACCCATGTAGGATCCAAGTACAGAAGTCATTACTGCCGAACCCACGTAGGATCCTAGTACAGTAACCATCGCTGCCAAACCCACGTAGGATCCATGTACAGTCATCCTCGCTGCCGAACCCACGTAGTATCCAAGTACAGTTGTACTCGCTGCCGAACCCACGTAGGATCCAAGTATAGTCGTCATCGTCATCGCAGTCGCAGCCAGCTCTAGGGTTCCCGCACACAGAACGCTCGATTCTAGAGGGTCCGCTCCATGAGACAAGAGGTTCGATACATCAGCTTTCACAAATTATAGAGTTGATATATCCCGAAGTTCCGTCTCATCAAAAGGAACTCAATGCAACAGACGACACATCAATCGGACTCTCGGTCTGAGAGATATAGGCTTTTCCATCCTAGTGGCCCGGTTAGAAATATGCTCATTTCTAACCCGGCCGATATCCAAAATCATCTGAAACTCACTTAGAGTATCGCCAAAGTCGTTGCTTCCAAACCCACGTAGGATCCAAGTACAGAAGTCGTTGCTGCAGAACCCACGTAGGATCCTAGTACAGTAACCATCACTGCCAAACCCAAGTAGGATCCATGTACAGTCGTCCTCGCTGTCGAACCCACGTAGGATCCAAGTACAGTCGTCCTCGCTGCCGAAACCACGTAGGATCCAAGTACAGTCGTCATCGTTGTCGTAGTCGCAACCAGCTCTAGGGTTCCCGCACATAGCACGCTCGATTCCGGGAGGGTCTGCTCCATGAGCCAAGAGGGTCGATACATCACCTGTCACAAAGTCTAGATTTGATGTATCTCGAAGTTCCGTCTCGTCAAAAGGAACTCAACGCAACAGACGACGCGTCAATTGGACGCCCGGTCTGAGAGATATAGGCTTTTCCGTCCCAAGGGCCCGGTTATAAATATGCTCGTTTCTAACCCGGCTGATATCCAAAATCATCCGAAACTCAATTAGAGTATCGCAAAAGTACCGTCTTGTTGAATGAGTCTGAGTACCACAGACGGTGCGTCGATCAGACGCACAATCATTAAGTTAACCCCATTTAAGTGATTAACGGGCCCAACCCGTTTAGCCCGGTGAGCCAATGGGTCGGGTTGTCCCATTTTGATGGGTCCAACCCAGAAAGGGTGTCAGACCGGTCTGAAGGGAAAACTCAAGTTGGCCCGAAGCGACGCGGCCCGACCCTAAGTGACGCCGCCCGACCCGAAGTGGCGCGGTCCGGCCCGGCGGGGCGCGAATCGGCCCGGCGCGGCCCGGATCGGCCCGACACGGCCCGGCTTGGCCCGGACCGATGCGGCCCGGCCGGCTCGGCCGAAGCCGAGCAAGCTCCAAGTGGGGGGGGGGGTCTTCTGCACCGGCCGACCCTCTGGCGCACACGGCCCGCACGGCAGGCTGCGACTTCTTTAGCGCGTCATCCTCCTGGCGCCGTGGTCCGGTTCCGCCCGGTTGGCCGGTCTTCTAGCGCGGCGCCCTCCTGGCATCGTGGATCCTCTTCGCCCAGCCGGCCGACGGGCCGACTGGTTCTTCTGCCAAAGCGGCCCATGTAGCGGGCCGTGGTTCTTTCCGCACAACCGGCGTGACGGCGGTGGTTCCCTTTGGCTCATTCCCGGCACGGTGCAACGACGTTGTGCTTCCACCGCCAGAAGTTTTCAATTCTAAAATAATTAACGAGAACAACTGAGGGATGTCAGGCCATGTTCGTTCGGCCCGCACCGTCAGCATAAAACGATAGCAATCATCCAAGTTAACTGAGATTCTCAACGACAAACCAAAGAAAGATTTTAATCCATTAAAATTTAACTTAACCCTTACCTCGATAAACTATGTCATTTGCTGGCGTCGCGGAAGATGGTGTTGCGGGGTGAGGTTTCGAAGATGGTGTTGGTGTGCGTCCAAGTAGGGGATGGCATCTCACACTAGCTGCAGAGAGAAGAAGGAAAGGAACGTCGTCTCTCCTTGTGGTGACAGTGTTTTTCGGCGAAGAGGTGACATTCTTCGCGGGAGGATGAAGTTCTTCACAAAAGGATGAAGTTCTTCAAATAAAGCTAGAGTTCTCTCAAATCTCCTCACACAAAAATTCTAACCCAAAATAAAATAAGGCCCCCTATTATTTTATTTTATTTTTCCAAGCATTCAAAAATACAAAATTTGAATTCCAATTCACTTAATTAATTAAACCATGAGTTTTCTAATGAATTGGGTGAAAGGTTGGCAACTTTTAATGAGGGAGAGAGAGGAGAGGAAAAGTCACTCTAATAAATAAAATGGGGTTTTCAACATTAAAATAAAGGAGTTTAATGGGTTGTTTAAGGGGTTTACGAAATGTAAATGGTTGGGGATCGTGTGGGCCCCACCTCAAAATTATCCTCATATGGGTAGTTAGGAGTTTCTGGGTCCCATCCTAACTACCCCATGTAGAATAAAACTACTTAAGATATAGAATAAAAATGGTTCCACAATTTTTTATTCACTTCTTATTTAAACCACAAAATTTAACTCCTTCTCTCATGAAAACACATCTACAGTAAAAGTCCTCTTAAGCAATTACTGGCACTGTGGTTTCATCGGTGCCCTCAGATTTCAATTCCGAGCACCAGTTCAAAAGATAGAAAAACCTGCTCGTTCGTTCACTGAACGTACCCAAGATAAACTTTAGAAATTGATTATGGGCACACTGGGCCTCAGAATCAGGTGTCGTCAGAGACTGCATACTCGTAAAATCCCAAAGAATTTAAGAAAAAAATTTCCTTCAAATTTACAGGTCTTTACATTACTCCCACCTCAGGGCTTTACGTCCCCTTAAAGATACATCATAAACTAGGGAAACAAATGAGGGTACTGTACACGAATCTGAGCCTCCTTCTCCCATGTGATCTCCTAGAGGTTCCCATGCTACCATCTGATGCGCACTAGAGGAATCGACCATCCACATAGGACCCACTCCTGTCGATCCTCGATCTCCACTGGGACCTCCACAAAAGTCACCCCGTCATCGATGTCCAGCTCCCCATGGTCGATGATATGCGTCAGGTTGTGCACATATCTCATAAGCTGAGATACGTGGAAGACATCGTGCACCCGGTGCAACGGAGGCTCAAGAGCCAGGCGATAAGCCACCTTGCCTATCCTACTGAGAACCTGGAATGATCTGATGAAGCATGGAGATAACTTGCTGCCCCATCCAAATCTACATAATCCATGCCGAGGTGAGACCCGTAAGAATACGTGATCACTATCCTCGAACTCTAGTGGTCTCCGCCTCCTATTAGCATAGTACTTCTGTTGGATCTGTGCAGTCCTCATCCGCTCCTGGATGATCTGCACCTTCTCTATCATAGCCTGAACCATCTCTGGTCCTACGAGTGCTGACACCCCAGGGTCAGTCCAGCACAGAGGTGATCTGCAAGGTCCGCCATACAATGCGTCGTATGGTTCCATCCCGATGGTAGAGTGGTAGCTGTTGTTGTACGCAAACTCTACCAAGGGTAGGTGATCCTCCCAGCTACGACCAAAGTCAAGGACACATGCATGGAGCATGTCCTCGTGTGTCTGAATGGTCCTCTCTGTCTGGCCATCCGTCTAAGGGTGGAAGGCGGTGCTAAGGCATAGCTGCATCCCAAAATCCTCCTACAACCCCTTCCAAAGTTGGGAAGTAAATCGAGCATCACGATCATGGATGATAGACGATGGCACACCATGAAGTCATATGATCTTCTGAACATAGAGGCATCCCAATCTCTCTACTGATCCCTTCTCTCTGTTAGGTAAGATGTGGGACGACTTGGTGAGTCAGTCTATGATCACCCAGATGGAGTCATGTCCTCTGGAAGTACGTGGAAGTCCTATCACAAAATCCATAGATATCCCGTCCCACTTCCACTTCGGGACCTCTAAGGGCTGTACCAAGCTTGCTGGTACCTGGTGCTCTGCCTTCACTTGCTGGCAGGTGAGACATCGTGAAACAAACTCTACCACAACCTTCTTCATACCCGGCCACCAGTGCTGTCGTTTGAGATCCTAGTACATCTTCACTAATCCTGTATGTACCGCCAATGGGGAAGTGTGAAACTCTCTCAGCACCTACTCCTGTAATGAAACTAGTACCATGGTACATCCTTTGAAAAGGATGACATGCTCCCCTCTTATAGAAAATCTATTAGGTGTTTATCCTGTGGATATCTGTGCACATCGCGTCTCATAGTCAACGTACCCTCGTTGTGCCTCCCTGACCCGCTGAAGTAGTGGAGGAGTGACTGTGAGCGACTGTAGAAAGGCTTCCCCATCTCTATCCACGAAGGATATATGCAAAGCGACTAACTACTCTGTCACCTCTCCAATTTGCTGAATGACCAACCTCCTGCTGATAGCATCATCTACTACGTTCCCCTTCCCAGGAGTATAGACTATCTCAAAGTCATACTCATGGAGGAACTCAATCCATCAACGCTGTCTTAGGTTCAGTTCATTCTACGAGAATATGTACCTGAGACTCTGGTGGTCAGAGTAGACTGTAAAGCGCTCACCCATCAGATAGTGCTGCCACATCTTCAAGGCGAAGACCACTACTGCTAACTCCAGGTCATGGGTAGCGTAGTTCTACTCGTGCTGCCTCAACTGTCGTGAACCATAGGTGATCACTGCCCGCTCCTGCATCAGGACACACCTGAATCCGGTCCCCGATGCATCGTAATAAACTACGTACCATACTCCCTCCTCTGGTAGCCTCAAGATGGGTGCACTGGTCTATCTCTGTCTCAGCTCATGGAAGCTCTACTGAAATCTATCTGACCACCCTAAGTGTTTCCCCTTCTTCATCAAAGATGAAATCAGTAATGCAACTCTGGAGAAGTCTGGCACAAATCTCCGATAGTACCTAGCCAGACCTAGGAAACTCCACACCTCCGTCACGCTCCAGGGTGGCTCCCAAGCTTGCACTGCCTCGATCTTCATAGGATCCACTGAAACTCCCGCCTCATAGATAACGTGTCCCAAGAAGTAGAACTCTCGAATCCAGAACTGACACTTCGAGAGCTTACCATAAAGCTGGTGCTCTCGGACTGTGTCTAGTACAACCTGCAAGTGGTAGGTGTGCTCCTCCTCAGTAGTTGAGTAAATCACTATGTCGTCGATGAAGACTATGAAAAATCGATCGAGTTAACGAAGGAAAACCCTATTCATGAGACTCATGAACACTGCTGGAGCGTTGGTTACACCAAAAGGCATAACCACGAACTCATAGTGGCCATACCGAAACCTGAAGGCCGTCTTCTGCACATCCTCGTCTCGAACTCTGAGCTGATGATAGCCTGACCTGAGGTCTATCTTTGAGAACCATCGTTCTCCTTTGAGCTGATCAAAGAGGTAGTCAATCCTCGGGAGTGGATACTTGTTCTGTACGGTCACTTGATTCAGGCGACGGTAGTCAAGACATAGCCGTAAGCTCCCATCCGCCTTCTTGGAGAATAAAATCGGAGAAGCCCAGGGTGAAACTCTGGGTCAGATGAATCCCTTGCCCTACAAGTCCTCCAGCTGTACCCGTAGCTCATGAAGCTCAGCGGGAGCCATCCGATATACTGGAGTAGATATCGAGGCTGTCCTGGGGTATAGGTCAATGTATAAGTCTACCTCTATGCGAGGAGGTAGTCCTGGAACATCGTTAGAGAAAACGTCTGCGTACTGATACACCACAACAGGAAAACTCGGACTCTGCAAAACTACAGCTCTGAGGATGAGACTAGACAACTGATGTGTGATTGGCTGCCCTCTCCCCTGTGTAATTCCATCCTATGCTGCAAAGGCTCCCTTCTCGCCGGTGAAGGTGAAACTGCTCCCATCTGTGCGGACACACCTCACTTTTCGCCTAATACAGTCGATATGATCATGGATCGTAAATAACCAATCCATGCCCAAGATGACGTCGTAAGGCCTCGACGCCGCTACAAGAAGATCCTAGCCGAAGCTCTCACCTCCTAGAGTATGCTCACACTACCAGAAGTAGTGCGTAATCGTCGAGCCTGCTCTCGTAGGAGTCTTTAGCCGTAAGGATCGAGCCAACGACTCTGTCAGAATCTCCGAGCTCCGAACAAGGGTAGCGACAATGAAATAATGACTCGCTCCTGTTTCTATAAGAACTGCAGCAAGGGTGGAGTAGACACAGATAGTACCTAGAATCATCTCAGGTGTGTCGTGGTCATAAGCCTCCATTTCCTGTTGCTGAGCCTGCCTCTGTCCTCCAGCTCCCTGTGGTTGGGGTGGACCTACTGGTGGTGGTGGTGGTAGAGACTCGAAGTGTCGTCCTCCACCTGTTTCTCGACCAGCTCCTATTCCTCGTCCGCCTGCTCCCTGCAGACTACCACGGTCAAACCTCTTCCTCTTCCTGGGTGGTCCCTCAACCATATGCTGCTCCTCTACATGGCAGGTTGGGCAGTCACGAGCCATGTGGCCCTACCCGCCGCATGCATAGCATTGTCTGCCTCTCGTATGACTAGCTCTACTGCATGTGCCCCGCACATCCGAACTAGTATCCTAAGGTTTCCCTCTTAATGGACTGGTCCTCTTGGACCTCTACGACATCTGTCTACTGCTGGATATAGAAGACTCCGCTACGTGTCGCCCTGTGGTAGGCCTTGCTGCTGGTGTAGGGTCTGCAAGAAAGCTCTCCACAAGAAGGGATCACTCCAGTACTCCTGCCTGAATCAGAATGCTAAGGGATATCATCGAAGCCCTGATCTCATGCCTCAGTCCCTGCTCAAAGGTCTGATCCCGGAAGAATGGGTCCCATACCATGTCTGTGGAGTAGTGCGAGAGATCAGTAAATCTTGCCGAGTACTGGGCTACTGTCATGCTGCCATGCCCCAGCTGTAGTAACTCCTAGAAGCACACCGCACAGAGGGTGGATGGAACTAACTCCGAGCGAAAGAGGCTCTCTAAGTCCATCCAAAGTAGAGATGCATCATCGTGCACTTGGAGAATCATGCTCCACCATCTTCCTACTGCTGCGTGAAGGAGACTCGCCGCAAGGATCACCATAAGATCTTATGGTGTCCCTACCAATATGAAGTCTCGGACAATAGCCTCCAGCCAATCCTCAGCTGCCTGAGGGTCCGTCTCTCCACGAAACCTGGGCGGCCTCTGATGCTGAAACTCATGCAGTGCGCTCAGGCGACGTGCACACTCAGCTGCTGGGGCTGGTGGCATCGGTGGATCGGCGGGTAGAGGTACCGCCGGTGCCTCCGCTGTAATGGGGCCCTGCACCGAGGCCTCGTTGCTCGGTGGGATGCCATCTCACATAATGCTCGGAACCCTAACTGGTTTCCGTTGTGGTGCAATCCTGAAAAGAAACAGGTGCGCCATGGTTAATACAGTATACCTGGTGAGCTGACACAATGTAATCACAAAGAAAACTTTTAAATCACACATGCAATCGATGTTTTCGTGCACTAAGTCAGAAATCAGAAGTCAGGGTCCTTGTGTATGGATACGTTGGCCATCGCACCAACACTAGACTCCCTAGACTGATAACCACACTCATTACCCTTAACACTATCTCTTCACACAAAATAAATTATCAGAGTCCTAAGTTCTGCGGTAGAACCGACTCCTCTGATACCAACTTGTCACGACCTGTCCTCAGGGCCCATGTCGTGACTACCCCAAGACCGCCTTCCATAGGCCAGGGGCTGGTGACTAGCACCAAAGGTGTAAATCCCAATAAAAGGGAAGTCATTTCATTTATATAAGAAAACAAACACCACAGAGTATGCAAGATGAAGTGAACACTAAGTAAACAGAGCACAAAAGTAAGTGCTGGAAAGTAAATGGGCCAGTATACAAACCCAACTGAAAGTACAGTACAACTGAGAAAAGAAAGTACAACAGCTGAAAAGTAAAGCAGCACCCACCAAGTCGTCCTCCGGAATTCCCACTTGAAGGGTGGGTACAGATAGTCTCGTCGGCTCCTCGGGTCCGACCGTCCGCTCTGAGTATGTCCCGCCAAGTGGTCCACCTTCAGGTGCCGTCCCGCTCCACAAGACTCCAACTCGATCAGTGTTGTCTGTCGTCTGCATCCAACACAACGTAGTGCGGGCATAGCCCGTGCATGGGTGAGTATACGATACTCAGTAGGGACCCTGAGACTCCTGAAGGTCTCCCAGAATCCACAAAGGAATAATCTACAAAGGAATAAGACAAACACGAAGTATCAAACAACAATACTTAGGTATATGACTATACATATACCTAAGTCATCAATTCCAGTTGGGATCCAACTCCCGATCCCAAGTACAACCCATTCCACACAGGAAAGTACAACTCAGTCCACACAGGAAAGCGAGACAATCATATCAAAGATAATGATTGAAAGTAAAGACTCATCTCACACAGGTATACTACTCATGAAGAGGGGTGGAGATGATATATGTAGCCTCTGAATCATCTCCCCTACTGAACCCATTTAGGATCCAAGTACAGAAGTCGTTGCTGCCGAACCCACATAGGATCCTAGTACAGTAACCATCATTGCCAAACCCACATAGGATCCATGTAGACTCGTCCTCGCTGCCAAACCCACGTAGTATCCAAGTACAGTCGTCCTCGCTTTTGAACCCACGTAGGATCCAAGTACAGTCGTCATCGTCGTCGCAGTCGCAGCCGGCTCTAGGGTTCCTGTACATAGAACGCTCGATTCTGAGAGGGTCCTCTCCACGAGCCAAGAGGGTAAATACATAAGATTTCACAAAGTCTAGAGTTTATATATCCCGAAGTTCCGTCTCGTCAATAGGAACTCAACGCAACAGACAACACGTCAATCAGACGCTCAGTCTGAGAGATATAGGCTTTTCTGTCCCAGGGGCCCAGTTAGAAATATGCTCATTTCTAACCTGGCCGATATTCAAAATCATCTAAAACTTACATAGAGTATCGCAAAAGGACCGTCTCGTCGAAAGAGTCCAAGTGCCGCAGACGACGCGTCAATCAGACGCACAACCTTTAAGTTAACCCCGTTTAAGTGATTAACGGGCCCATCCCGTTTAGCCGGGTGAGCCAATGGGTTGGGTTGTCCCAGTTTGACAGGTCCGACCCAGCAAGGGTGTTAGACCGGTCCGAAGGGAAAACTCAAGTCGGCCCAAAGGGACGCGGCCCAGCCCAGCGTGGCATGGCCCAGCTCAGCATGGCCCGGCCCGGCTCGGCGCGACCCGACACAGCCCGGTTGGGCGCACATCCCGGCTGGCAGAGCGGGCTCCAGGGGGGGGGGTGGCCCCCCCCAGTCTTCTACACCGGGGGCGCCAGGTGGCGCCGCCCTTCCCCAAACTGGCCGGCTAGGCTGGCCGGCCCTCTAGTGCACGCAGGCCGTGGCTTCTTTGGCACGGCACCCTCCCGGCGCCTCGGTCCGGTTCCGCCTTGCCATCCGACGGGCCGACTGGTCTTCTAGCGCGGCGCCCTCTTGGCGCTGTAGCTCCTCTTCGCCTGGCCAACCGACGGGCCGGCCGACGGGCCGACCGGTTCTTCCACCGAAGTGGCCCGTGTAGCGGGCCGCAGTTCTTTCTACACAACCGGCGTGACATCACTAGTTCTCTTTGCCTCGTTCCCGGCACGGCGCGACAATGTTGTTCTTATACCGCCATAAATTTTCAATTCTAAAATAATTAACGAGAACAATGGAGGGATGTCAGACCATGTTCATTCAGCTCGCACCCTCCATGTAAAACGATAGCAATCGTCCAAGGTAAAGGAGATGCTCAATGACAAACCAAAGAACAATTTTAATCCATTAAAATTGAACTTTACCCTTTAACTCGATAAACGATGTCGTTTTCCGGCGTCGCAGAAGATGGCGTCGTGGGGTGAGGTTTTGAAGACGGCGTTGGCATGCGTGCAAGGAGGGGACGACGTCTCACACTAGTTGCGGAGAGAAGAAGGAAAGGCACATCGTCTCTCTTTTTGGGGATGGTGTTCTTCATCGAAGAGGTGACGTTCTTCGCGGGAGGATGAAGTTCTTCACGAAAGGATGAAGTTCTTCAAATAAAGCTTGAGTTCTCCCAAATCTCCTCACACAACAATTATAACCCAAAATAAAATAAGGCCCCCTCTTATTTTATTTTATTTTTCCAAGAATTAAAATTACAAAATTCAAATTCCAATTCACTTAATTAATTAAACCATGAGTAGTCTAATTAATTGGGTGAAAGGATGGAAACTTTTAATGAGGGAGAGAGAGGAGAGGAAAAGTCACTCCAATAAATTCAAGGGGGTTGTCAACATTAAAATAAAGGAGTTTAATGGGAGGTTTAAGGGGTTTTGGGAATGTGAATTGTTGGGGCTCATGTGGGCCCCACCTCACAATTATCCTCACATGGGTAGTTATGAGTTTGTGGGTCCCATCCTAACTACCCCATGAAGAATAAAACTACTTAAGATAAAGAATAAAAATTGTTCCACAATTTTCTATTCACTTCTTATTTAAACCACAAAATTTAACTCCTCCCATGCAAACACATTTACAGTAAAAGTCCTCTTAAGTGCTTACCGGTGTTGCGGTTTCATCGGTGCCCTCGAATTTCAATTCCGAGCACCGGTTCAAAAGATAGAAAAACCCGCTCATTTGTTCACTGAATGTACCCGAGCTAAATTTTGGAAATTGATTCTGCGCACACCAGGCCTCAAAATCAGGTTCTGTCAGAAACTGCAAACTCGTAAAATCCCAAATAATTTAAGAAAAAATTTTCATTGTAGTTTACAGGCCTTTACATACCCATCGTACATCGATCCATTGAATGATGAACATTGTGTACCCATCGTACATGGAGCCAAAGTTGGATGAACATCACATACCCATCGTAGGTCGAGAAGATTCTTAATGAACATCAGATACTCGTCCTTCGTCGATCCGAAGTATATTGATCATCACGTACCTTTCATACGTCGATCCGAAGTTCTCTAATCATTCCATGAACCATGAAATTTTATATCTCTTATTTCTTGTTAACCCTAAAGGTGTCAAGTCTGATTATAATATATAAATTTTCATGATGGAGATGATGTTCACATAAAATATTTATAAATATTTCTTTTATTTCTTTTCAGTTTCTTTTATTTTATAAAATGTTTTAGAGAAATTAAGTATTCTTGATTAACAAGCATATATATATTTTATATATATTAATCCCCCGATGTGGATGAAATTGATGAAATGAAATAATTGAATATTCATGAAATTGTCTTGAATACACTATAAAACTCAAAAAAACAATTTTATTTTATTTCCTAGAGTGAATGAGGTTATTTATTGAAAATTATTTATTTCATTCCCCAAAGTGATTGAAAATATACCCGATTCTAGATGAATATGATGTTTTGTGGTTGATCATTGTGTTGTATTTGTTTATAACAAATGATAAAAATATAACCACTAGAAGTGGTTTGATGAAAATAAATATTTACAGAGAACACTAAATTTTATGAATATTTATAAAATAATACAACTGTGAAGGATGATATGAAAATAATATCCTTGGACATTATATTGATGAATATCTTCATTTATCATTTATTGTTCCTGCATCAACAATATAATGGGAATCATTATTATATATCATATTCCTATGGATTATCAATATCATCTCATGTAATTCATCTATCCCGTAAAGTGGATGTTATTGTTCATATATTTCATAAATGAAATAAATGAATTACATAGTTTTGATAATTCAATATATATTATAAAAATGAATTTACCACCTGAAGTGGTTAAAGAAATTATCATCATAATCAATTAAATTTATATTTTATACAAGACGATCAATATTGGTAAATAATAAATTAACATTCATGGATCATGAAATCAGATGAATGAATGAATTCCCCGATGTGAATGTAGTATTAATTACTATATCTCATTCCCTGAAGTGAATGAAATTATTCATGATTTTTTTATGATTTATGATATCATGAATATTTTAGGGTTGATGAGGTTTGATCAAATGATTTATCCTTCATTTGATAAAGTGAATGTTGTTTATGAATTATAATTTTGGATGACAATAAAGCGTGTCCAGAATCCAGAAGATTCTTCTACATTGGATCTCGCTACCACATTCCCCAGCTTCAGAAGACATGGGGGCTCCTATCCCAGGTAAATGTATTGCAAAATAGTATTTGGTCCTGATGTTGTAAAATATTTTGGGTAGAAGTTCTAATTTAAGAAATAATCTGTTTAGTGATGGGCCAAACCTGTTATGATTATATTATGAATTCATCAACCACCATAAGTGGAAATTATAATGACGAATATGAGTTTTCACAATGAAAGATCCTAAAGATCTTATATGTGTCGATCTCGAAGAAAAATATTTTTTGATTAATTTATTCAAAAGAACTCATATATGCGTTAGTATATGCTCACATAAGTACATTTACTAGTAGTAAAAATTAATAAATGACTCCAAAAGAGAGAATATATTCCTACCTAGTAGTACAAATTTTTAATGCTTTGTTATATCTAAAGTCCCAATGAGACATATGAATAGTATTCTTGAAAATGAATATCATATGGAGAAAAAAGAGGTACCTCAATATGTAACAAGCATTAATAAAAGTGATTATAATGAATTTGTTATGTACAATCGAATCAATAATGATAAAGTATAAGTTTACCGATCCTGGAACTTTAAATATATGACATGATGGTTTAGTCAATCTAGGATCAATTATAATGAAAGATATTGATTCGAGTATACACGAGCATCGATTTACTGAAAACATAGTAGAAATCCATCAGGGGGAGAATGATGAATTTATTTAATGAACGAATGCGTACAAAAATATCTATGAATTTATTATCATTAAGTCATTATGAATTCCCCTTGTATGATAATTTACCCGGAGGTACCCTTTTTTAGGTAAATTATTTATATCATTAGTAGATATTATGGAAATAAATTTCCCATATACTTATGAAGAAGTATATATGAGCATGACCACATACCATGGGATCTATCTATATGAAAGAAGCATCCACTAAATGATCACATGTGTTATTTGCTGTTCATGATTATATATTGCATGTTATGCATGTTGATTAAAATAAATAATGAGTATCATACATTATATGGTCTTGTAGAACCATTGGAGTGATGCTCCCAAAACATACATGAATGTATAGTGTTGAAAATCAATAGTCTAATTATACACACCCGAAGTGTGGTTGAACTGATTATATAAAATCATTTTTCATCATGAGTAGAAAGCAATAAATTTATTTTCCCTTGAAGAGGAAAATGAATATATCGACAACATTATATATTTTTAGATATTGTCCCTGAAGTGACATTGGTACCAGAAAAATTATGATATCTCAATCAATTGTTGTTGATGATATATTTTCTATGAATGCTTTTAAAACTAATCTATGATAATGGATTTTGATAGATGTCGACATCATAATAATTGGCCAAAATTATTAAACTAATGAAATGTTCAACATATAAAGTTCTGGATTGAGTATCCAAACTATCTAGACTATTGAATATTGATGATCTTTTTATAATAAATATTCTTCCATGTATATTTGGATATTTATATGAATCCTAGAAGGGTTCAAAATATCTGAAGCATATTCAAAATTATGAATTTTTCACTCAATCTGATAAATTATTGGGTGGATTGCATAAGTTGAATTTCATGTATCCATCTTAAGTTAAGGATGAATATAAGTTGAATTTATCATCATATGGTTTTTATGAATCATTTTATTCATCATATTATTAATATGTTTTGAAAAACATCAAAACTCTTATAGAGTTTTTTGAAATCAATGACTTATAGGGAATGCCTTTGTATTTTGAATTAATCATTCTGAAGATGAAATGTTAAATTTTGGAATGGTTTTACACTTAATGAATAAATAAAAACCTTTCTTCTAAGAGTGATAGATTTCATATATAAGAGGTTGATTAAGAACATACCTATCCTAGAAGGATTAATTATAAATGCACGTTTTATTAATCCTTGAAGGATATAAATATACATGTGAATATGTACCTTACAAATGACAATAAATCATACTATGATGCATGTTAATGTTCTTCCCCATTTATTAAAATCTAAAGGGTATAAGTTATTATTATTCCAAAATTCAAAACTGAATGTTTTGGTTATGAATTTATCATGGACATCCTATGAGATAAACGATGATCATTATGAATGGGAGATGTAACTATTGTACTATTTTTCCCTTATTCAAGTTTTTCACACTGGGTTTTCTTAATAAGGATTATAATGAGGAAAAACTTTGGGGACTTGATGTTATTGTACTCTTTTTCTCTAATCAAGTGTTTTCCCCTGATGTTTTTTCCTTGATGAGGTTTTTAATGAGTCAATAATACATCAAAACAGATATCCAAGGGAATGTTATAACATTATTATGGATATCTGTAATTAATGGCAATTGTTGGCCTTCCCCCTGAGTCATAATTTTCAATGAGACCATTCATTATTACCTATGGTATTACTCCCTTGTCCAGAAGAAGTAATTAAATAATTATATTAATTTATGTCCTGAAGGCATAACTATATTATATAATCAGGGGGAGTTGGGAACACTGCACTCTTTTTCCCTTCATCATGTTTTTCTACTGGGTTTTCCTGATAAGGTTTTTAATGAGGCAGCATGACATGTAATTATTTTATTTTGTCTTCACTTATTTTTCTCACAGGGTTTTATTAAGTGAATATTAAATAAGGCTCCATGAAATTATTACATCCTAGGGGGAGTTTTATGAAAAATTATTAATTGATGTCATAATTATGACCATTATGATGACTCATGAATTCCCAATTAATTCCCCTCTTAATGGCCAACATTCTATATTCTCACCGTTGGATAAGATCTCTTTTACTGTAAAAATATGTTGATATGTTAATGGAGTGAGATGGAATTTTGGCTCTACATTGTGTTCTTTACCTTTTGTATTTCTCTTATATCTGTATTTCTATTTGTCGTTACAATTGTTATATGAAAATTTGACACTCCCTTTTTCAAAGATGTGCTTTGCCTACGATTGATCATATATTTCACGTAACACCCCAAGGTTTTGAAAATAAATATAGAATTCAATTTTTATAATCTATCCATTAAACACAACTTTTCCTCTTCTATTTTTTGAATTTTGGAAAATGGTCATCTAGAGTTGTGTTTAGTAAGTCATTTGGAGTCTGATAGAACAAACATAATTTTTGGTGAATAGTAACACACCCTTTTGAATAGTAATATGAATAGTAATATAACCCTTATGAATAGTAAACAATGATATTATTTTATATTCATAAGGTAATATGATAATGGAATCTTAATTAATTTTTCAATGTCACAAAAAACTAATTATACATCTAAGATTGTTATTTTTCGAATTAAATATGACATTATTTAAAATTAAATTAATAATATTTAGAAAATTATTTTTGAAAAATGGATTTCACTTTTTAATTCTAAATTTCGAAAAATGGTTGGGGTGAATTTTTGGGATTTTTCTGAAATTCAAGAATTTTTTATGAATAGTGAAATACAATAAAATACTGTATATACAAACTATCAGTTAAATACAATATTAATGACATCAAAACTGATGCAAGGACACTTGGTTCGAACTCACATGAACTTATTACAATTATGGGTCACATGAAACAACACTATTGATTGTCTTGAAAGAAATAATAAAATAATGAATTAAATATTCAAAATATACCCCTCTCCTCCACTATAAAAACCCCTCACCACTCCCTCTTCTCTTCACTCTTATAAGCCTTCAAGCTCCTCAATGTTCTACCCAATTATCATTCTCTAATCTGTCCACACGTCCAAGAAGCTTATGTTCTTTCCAAAAGACCAAAACCCCTTCCCATAAGGAGATTCTCAAGGAGGTTATTTCTAGAGGTAAGGCACCCTTCTTTTTCATTTGGTTTCATTT
The DNA here is from genome assembly GCA_963277665.1 of Viscum album. Lineage (NCBI taxonomy): Eukaryota > Viridiplantae > Streptophyta > Magnoliopsida > Santalales > Viscaceae > Viscum > Viscum album. Next base: position 500,033,834 of record OY728125.1, read on the forward strand.
CAATTTATCTTCTTTTTCTCTCATAACCTCACCTCCTCTATCCAAATGATCATGTTAACTATAGTATCATCTATATACTGTAATTATATCATTTTAATTGAAGAACAATCATAAATATTCTTACTCCCTCCCTTTTATTTTTATAAACGAAATCAACATCCATGAGGTTCCAATTTATAGCCTTCATGGACGATGAAGTTTAGTTCTTCAATTTATCATTAATTACGGGTCATGAAACCATATTTATGGTTGAAAAAGACTATAATATATGTATTATAACATAATTAATATTCAGGAACCATAATATGTACATATAATTATGTTTTGTGACAAAACTAGTTCATAATAATCCAAATACCGCCGAATAATCGAAGTGGTTGTCATCTAATGATTCATCCTAATTCCATGTAAACAAATGATAGAAATGACCATTATAAATTCATTGTGCTCATAAATAATATATAATTCCAATCCTGGAGTTTTATAACCATTCCATATGAACTCTGTTACTTAAAAATAAGTGAATCGATTATGAAAATAAATAAAATGAACACCCCGAAACAACGAAATTCAATATTATAACATAGAAATAAGTGTATAAATGAACTAAATAGAATTATGATAAAATAAATACACGTCTAATAGGTTTTTTAATATGTTATTAAGAATTATAATTTCATATTCTAGTATCTTAAGTTCAAGAGTGGAACACGTTTGGAGTTAAGGTAAGTGTTTTCCACCCGAACTTCGATTTTCATTTGGGTTAATTTTATTGTCTAATTTCCTCAATGAAATTATTTTTTATTGTTATGTAATCCTCATAAATTCTGTGTGAGTATTCTATATATGTACACCAACTAGAATCCTTCCATATTTTCTGGATAGTTACATGTTTTAAATGAAACTGTAAAAACTATTTCCAAAAATATGAGCTAGATACAAAGGAATTTCTCAAATTCATATCTATTTTCAAGGACAAGATATAATCTATTTTTGGAAACCATTATCCTTATAAAAAAACTAATTTTATCATTAAATACTATCTTTCATTACTTCTGGTTTTATACAAAGGTTTTTCCAAAAGAACTCTTCTTTTCAAAATAAAAGAGTATTTATCAAAAGAATTGCTTAATGATTTTAGAAGATTATTCTCGTTTGACTCAACAATCTTGCGGATTCTTATGTATTGTTGGGGTTAATCACTAAAAATTTCATATACCATATTTTATTTAATGTTTTATGACTAACTTTAATGTGGATGATCTATCCTAGAACCATTCACCATATTTTTCTGAATGGTTAGTATTTATGTTCAATAATTGGGGAAAGTTAGTTACATTTCATATGATTGTTTCAATATGAATATATATGTTGTTTATGTTTATCCCCACTCATATGAGGATTTAATTGAACTTATTATGTGATGGGTGGGTCCCGTTATAGCCACTCGATGCATCGGTAGGTATCATGAGACAAATAGACGTGTAATTGGCTGAGGCCATTCCCAATGTGATATATGGATTTTGGCTGAGGCCTTAATCATTAGAAGTCTTAGCTAAAGCCTTGAAAAAAAGTTTTAGAATGTCTGGTATATCCACTTACCTCATTATAAAGCCAGTAGTTTAATGTTCACGTGGTTATTCGTCTTGTAGAATACCTATGATTATGTTTTATTATGGCATTATATTCTCAGCTCATATTCCTTCTATAATGTGTTCAAGTTTATTGTTAAAGGCATGTGTTTTCAATTATGCACCATGTCTTATGTTGATGATATCTTCTGTTGTATTTCATACTCTTACTGAGCATTTGAGATCACCCCATTTTTATGTTCATTTTTCATAGGATATGAAGAAGTAAATTATGAATGACTTGCAAGCACAATCTTGGAGGAATAGATGTTTCTAATGGAATAAATTGGTGTTGTATTTCATTTCTTGATGTAAAGTTGAACTTATTTATGTATCTTGTTTCCAATAATACTAAACTACTTGGTCCTTTGGGATGATTATTCCTTGTTCGTATGCCAATGAAATCAAATAAGTCACCAGCTCTAGGCAATTGGGGTTGGTTCTTTACATTTCTGGTTTCGAAATGCTTCGTAGTTTCAATCGGCGTTCGATCAATTTCACAACAAAAGGCAATTTGATTCCCTAAAATCGAAAGCTACCGCAGGCGTTTTCACGTATGAAAGTCAAACTTTGGTTTAATTTAAATCAAAATAAATCTAAATTGTGAAAAGCGGAATTTTTTTTATTAATTAAAATAATGGATTAATTAAAATTAATGGAATAAGAGGTGCGTCCATGCAAATCAACTCTAACTTTTAGGTTTATTCTACACTAGTTACCTTAAAATAAGTCTAAATTATTATCCTATTTTCTTTTTTTTTTGTCTTTATCCCCAAACATATTCTTATTTGAATTAAATGTATCCCACGTATTTCCACCTTCATAAATGCATGATTTAAAAATAACTAATAATTTTTTCTATAGTCATATTTTTTAATGTCCCATACAAAAAATATTGTCATGTTTCACCAATTTCTACTTTCATAATTGAATGATTTCAAATTAATCATCATTATTAATAATTTAAATATGAAATTTATCAAATAAAAGTTGTTATAAAAGAAATAAAAATAAAAATAAATTATTTGATTTCCCCTTCCATTTGCATAATATGTCACATCAATCCTTTTTTATTAATTCTCATCCCTATTCATGGGTTTTTTATTTTTTTGTCTTTATCACCAAAAATATTATTCCAGGATAAATAAATTTCAAATATTTTCACCTTCATAATTGCATAATTTGAAAATAATTATCACTTATTTCCATTCATATTCCTTTAATATCCCATATGAATCATATTTTTAGATTTCACCTACTTCCAATCTCATACTTGAATAATTTTAAAAATTATAACCATCATTAATAATTTAAGTATGAATTATAAAAAATAAATATATTTAAAAAATAAATAAAACTAACAATTTATTTGTCTTCCCCCATATCATTTTCACAATTCCTATTGGAGTATTCGAATTATTTTTCTAATTCAACTATCCTTTTTATTAATTCTCATCAACATTATATTGGTTTTTGTCTTTAGTCCCAAACATATTCTTATATCAATTAAATATATCTCACATATTTCCACCTTAATAATTGCGCAATTTAAAAACAATTATAACTTATTTCCAAGTTCCTGTTCTTTTAGTATCCAACAAGAAACATATGGTTAGATTTCACATATTTCCACTTTCATAATTGAATAATGTAAAAATTAATTATCATTATTAATAATTTTAATATGAAATTTAACAAATAAATGTGTAGTTATAAAGTAATTTAAAAAAGAATTTTTTATTATATCCCATTTGAACAATTCATATAGAGCATGTCACACCATCCTCCATTTGGATAAAGTAAAATAATATATTTATTTGTCTAAGTCAACTATCCTTTTTATTAATTAAAAAATATGATTAATCTAAAGTCAGTTTGATATTGATTTTTTCATGTTTTAATTTATTCTTCACATTTGTGTTTTTTAGGTGTCCTTGAGGACATTCTCCAATTATCGGAAAACTAGAGCAAAGGACTTATGAAATATATTTCCACATCATATTTTTATATTTCTTCATAATATAATCACCCTAACATAAAATTTATGCACAAATGGAAATTTATTTATATAATATGTGTCAATATAATATCTTTTAACTTCATATAAATGTTTTTTTCATAAATCATGTTGTGAATGTTATGTTAATATAAAAATCCGAGTCAAAATTGTCTGGTTTTTATGTTCACTAATAAATTTTCATTTGTTTAACAAATATATATATCATAAAAACATGTTATGGGGCTGAAACGGGTACCCATTTAACTTGGTTCCCGACACCTCCCGACTCGATTAAATAAAATTAAAATAGTGGTTAAACGGATATTATTAAGGATAAGAGTATAAATTTAAAAATTCAATTAATAAATGAGTAAATTTAGAGTAGTACTCTAAGTATCATAAATCTAACCCAGATTATGAAAATTATTATTGATCAATAATAAATTTTTAAATGAAATCACAATTATAAAAATATATTTATTTATTTTGAGATTGGTACATATTATATTTACATGAAAATATTAAATTTGATTTAGTTTACTATATTTTAATAAATAAAATACAATTAAAAAATATATTTAATTATTTTTTTTGATATGGTTATTCAAGAGTTATAAATAAAATGTAAATATTTTATTTTTCATTCAGTTAATAAAAAAGATTAGAGTAGTTAAATGAATAGTTAAAATATAATAGGGTGGGGTTAGAGTAATTAATTTAAAAAATAGATGGGTTAGTATATTATAAAAACAACGGTTTCAAGCGTTGTCAAACATAATCTACTATTTGGTATCAAATTTTAAAAATATTTTCTATTTTATTTTATAGATAAATTTACTAAAAACATTTTTAAATTTAAAATAAAATATTTTAGGATATATTTATCTATCCAAACGTTTCATAATATATTTATAAAAATAAAAATAATTTTTAACCCTAAAATCAAACTCCACCATTTACGTTTCAATGTATGATATTCAAATTTTAGTTTTACTAAAATTAGGATAAATAAAAATTGTGGAATGATTCCATTTTTTACTAATTAAAATAATTGGTTAATTAAAATTGATGGAATAAGTGGTGGAGGCAGCAAAGTTAAATTTAATTTTATCGTTTATTCTACACAAATTACCTTTAAAATCTACTAAATTAACTTTCTCATCCCTATTATCCTATTTTCATTTTTTTGTCTATATCCACATACATATTATTTTGTGAATTAAATGTGTCTCACATAATTTAAACATAAATTTCAATTATTTCAACATTAATATTCTTTTAATATCCTGTAAGAAACATATGGTTAGATTTCTCCTATTTCCATTTTCATAATTATATAATTTAAATATTGATTATTATTATTAAAAAATTTAACATATGTCCCAGGACGCACCTCTATAGTAGCAGCCTTGCACAAAGAATCTGGTGATGTCTCGTATTCAAGTATCATCAAGTTATATATTGTATGTAATATACTATTTTCGTCATATTCATTACCCTTAGTGACACAAATATTTTTTTTAATAAAAGTAATAAAATACAAAAAATAAAAAATTATTTTGTTTACCCATTACATTTTCACAATTCCTATTGGATCATGTCACATCATCATCGATTTGGATAAAATAAAATAATGGATTTATTTTTCTTATTTAATGACCTTTTATATTAATTTAAATATATGATTAATCAAAAGTACTTTGGTTGATTCTTCAGAGGTTTTAATTTATTCTTCACATGTAGTTACTTGTTGAGGTGGTCAGGAGGCCATTGTTCACAGTGGTGCAAAAAACTTAAATATAAATTGATTATGGGTTCTAGATCCTAATAATTTGTAGTATCCAATTGAACTAGGGGTAACAGTATGGGATAATACACACACATATCAATTTTATGTAATAATTGCAAAGGTTATCATCATATGTTTTTATAGAGGATGATGGTCGGTGCGATATCATTTTATCTCCATTTGAGTTTGTTGGATGTTTTCATTCTTTGATGTGATGAATAGTGAGATTTTTTGGATTCAACACATTTATTGAGGAGAGATAAATTGATTAATGGAGCGGTTTTAATAAACATCAATAGTTGAGTTAATCTCAACAATAAATAGTTATTATCAATATCTATAGATGAAAAAATGAATGATGACCACATTTATTGAAGCTACGTGAGTGATGTTTATATAAGAGGACACAAAAGAATATTTTGGAATGATAAGATTAACTTCTACTAATGAAGAGGTGTTTAAAAAGCAGTTCAAAATGTAGTCCACCATGATAAAGGGGAAAGAGGTTGCTGCATTTGCGGTAGCCCGTGTGTCTTGTCGAAAATGATGAGGTTAATTTCGACTCATGGAGAGGTGAATTAAAAACTATTCAAGATGTATCTCACTAAGATCAAGAGGAAAGAGGTGACCATGTTTGAGGTAGCCCATGTGACTCATCACCATGATGATATTGACTTATACTCATGTGGAGGTTCTAGAAAAGTGTTAAAGATGTAGTCCACCATGAATATGAAGGGGGATATCGCGTTTGTGATAGAATGTGCGGTGCATTGACATGGAACACACTTGAAAAAGCACGAACGAGATCGATGATCGATACCATGTATCGAGAGTCTTTTCGATAGTAGAGTTCAGGTGGCATGTCCAGGTTGTTGATCGATGGTACATCATGATGGTGAGATCATAAGAGAGAAAAATCCTTATGGTGTCGCAAGGCTGCGTGAGGCTTGTATCGGTTGATTATTGATGGTACATCATGAAGGAGGGATCATGAGAGAGAAAAATCATTCGGGTGTCACAAGACGGTGCAAGACTAACACATGTTCGGATAATGATCATTGAGGTAGTTGTAACATCTCGACCTGGCTCACTCTATAAACAGTAAGCCTGCCTGGTTGTTACATGGCCTCAAGAATACCTCCCCATACATCAGAGGAGGCCAACTAGAAGTGAGGGTATAATAATGATACAATGGGGAGACTATACCATCATTATCAGAGAATCACAATGGTAAAGAATAAATAAACCAACAACGAAAGCAATAGAATTGAAAGCATTGAAAATAAATCATCCTGATAATAATAAATAGCCAAATCCATAACCATATTTATATACAAAATTATGTTATGTCAATTACCAAGAAGGAAAAGAGGCATAAATGGTCGTAGGAAAACAATACATGATAATGAAAATAACTAAAGCCCAAAACTATCTCCTTTACCATCCTGAGCACCAGCACAGTCTTGTGCTTCTAAGATCCCATGTCCAAGTGTACAAAACATAGCACAATCAAAAATCTTGATCCTACAACTATGAGGTTTGTCCAGATACCAAAAGACAGCCCGAATAGTATGGCATCCATTCTCTTTATTACACATTAATACACGATTTATTACATAAGATTACAATTAATACTGCACTAAAGAGCCATAAATCAAGTGTATTTGGTAAATAGGTACATTACATATAGCATCCCGCCTTTTTATCACATAAACTTTCATTACATTTTACAAAACCGAGGATCTTTAAGGTTTAGTGTCTTGGAAACCAGGAACTTAAAACATGAAACAACAAAAAAAACATTCTTTTTAAACACTTGAAAGGCTTCTCCTTATGTTCATCCTAGGTTCATTACTGCATCTCAGAACCTGGGGACATACATCAAAGGAAAGGGTGAGCAAAAGGCCCAGTAAGGAAAACAAGAGAAACATTTTACATGTGAACTGGAGATACTTCAATAAGGTCATGAAAAGAACATTAAGGCATGAGAAAGAAATCATGAGATATATCATAATAAAAGTAAAATTTTTCATAACTTGAAAATGTGGCTACATCATTTAACATAGACAATCATGAACATATCACCAAGGTCCATCCCCAAGGTGTCATTTGAAAATTACCAAGGTTATTCACCAAGGTATCGTGAAAATTGTAATCTCTAGTGGTTACATCATTACCCAATGCATTGGAGCGCTATCAGGGCGCACCCTTAAATTTGCCTTTATTATCATGTGAGCCACATATATCATCATCAAACATTTCATAAATAACCCATATAGCATAAAATCAATGGGTTTCAATTCATAATCATAACGTTTTAAAAACTGCTTTAAAGACATGATCTTTACGTCACTTTAAACCCACAGAAAGGGAAAGAGGGTTTCATGTATGTAATTCCCAGAATTTAAAATAGAACATTTTGATATATATGTGAATACCCATGTAGAAATAAGAGCTTTGAGTATTCACTTTATAACATAAAATAATTTTTAGAAAAGAGAGAGAGGCATTTTGAGACGAAAATTCTGCAGCATAACGGCTATGTTACAAGGTTTTAGAAAACATTGAGAAGAGAGGGGACATGGGTCAAACATTCATAAATGAACCATCAAACAGTAGAGGGACAAAATATAAGGGATTTAAGAACATGGTAATGAAATTTGAAAATATACCATATGAAATGAAGAACATGAAAGGATGAAAAAAAAAGATATCTCTTGTGAGAATTCGGCAGCCTAACGGCGTCACTTAAACTTCAACAAAATTGAATTGACAAGGTCAAATAGGGTCTCTCATCATATGAACATAAGAGTCCAGTATGATAGATATAGAGATAATACCCCAACATAATAGAAAGGAACTTGAAATAATTGACATGAAAGTAGAACTTCAAAATGAGAATGGTGAAGAACCACTTAAAAAATTCGGCAGCCTAACGGCGCCACTTAAAACTTAAAAATACTGAATTGAAGATATCAAATGGGGTATCTCATCATATGATCATAAAAGATCAGTATGATAAATTTAGAGATCATACCCCAACATAATAGAAAGGAACTTGAAATAATTGACATGAAAGTAGAACTTCAAAACGAGAATGGTGAAGAACCACTTAAAAATTCGGCAGCCTAACGGCACCACTTAAAACTTCATAAAACGAAATAATGAGAGTAAGAGTGGATTTATCATTATATGAACATAAAAAGGGAAGTAAGAGTATTATAAAGGAACATCCTCCAACATAAGAACATGGAGCATAAAAGGAATGACATAAAAGAGATCACTTGAAAAGAAAGAGAGGGGTCGGATCCCTTACCTTAAAATGTAACTCTTAAACCTCAAAGGATGGGACCTTGAGGGCTTGGGGGAACCTTGGGAGGACTACTTGGGAGGTAATGAGACCGGAACTTCGTTGGGGATGAGTGGGGAGTCGAATGGATGAGAGGAGGGCTTGGTATTTATAGGGAAAGTGAGGGGACAAGGCATTAATGGCCAAGGGACACCTCAAAAGTGGTTTTCTCAAACCCATGTGCTCTACCTTGGCATTTATCATGAAGTTAGGCCACATGGGGCCCCCAAAACAATAATTCATCACCCTTGGCCGGCCAACCCTCAAAAGATCTCATGAAATCATCATGACACCATTATGATTTCATTAAACATACCGAAACCCTAAAACGGTATTTTTACTATTCACTGAAAATTCAACTTTCTCAGAATAATCCCAAAATTTCACCTTAACTAAATATAGATTCTCTAATTACATTTATGAACTCCATTTTATAAATATAATTTTATAAATATTTTTAATTTAATTTTTAAATAAAAACACTATTCATCGAGAATTCATTTTTTTCAGAAAAATCCCCAAAAATTACCATAACATAATATCGATGCTCTGAGTTCAAAAATAAAGTCCTTTTTATAAAAATAATTTTCTAATTATTTTTAATTAAATTTTTAATTAAAAAACACTATTCACCCGAAAAAACTAATACATGAATAATAATTTATGAAACCGTTATTTAACCATTTTATTGAATCACATTACTTAATCAAGGTACCTAGATTATTTTAAAACTTTCTTTAAGTGAGATTACTAATCCATTTGGTCATATTACTAATCCTAATCATAAAATCACTATTCATAATTTACTATTCATCAAAAATCATGTTGATATTATTAGACTTTAAATTTCGTACTGAACATAATTGTAGAAGACCATTTTTTGAGAATCATTACATATTTTAAATTATTTAAGGTTTACACAAACATTTTTTTTAAAATATCCTTTTGAAAATTCCTCAAAAATATGCATACTATTTTTATCCAGTCATTTCAAAATTCATAAACATCATCATAATAAGAAATCCCAATTTTTATTTAAAACAAGGATTACACAAGGCAGTTATGGTCTCATTACACAGCCCCTTATAATACCAGTATAGGACCTAAGAGTAAGGTGTGCTAGGGTGATAGAATCTTGGGGCGGCTCAGTCAACATTGCCCGAGTAGTAATTTCTATCAGTTTGAACTTCTCATGAAGACGATTCCGTTCTAGCTTCACATGATGAAGTTCGGCTTGGGTTTGGTCCAGAGCAAAGCCCAATGGTGCTACCTCCTTCCCAAGTTCTGTTAGATGGGCTTCGATCGGTCCAAGACTACTAGGTGAGGCCATAAAATCTTCTTTCTATAATAGTTAACCAAGATTACTTATATTTGGAGACAATTATCAAAACATTTTGTTCACAGTGGTCATATTGACCGATGGTCATATAACAGTCAAAACCCACTGGTCTCATTTTAATTATAATCATGTTTATCAAATAAAACATTTTTGTTGAGTATAAAAATAAAATAACATAACACATGAAATTAGGGAACAAGATTTATTCAAAATTTCGGGCCGTTACAATCTTCCCCCCTTAAGAAATTGCGTCCTCGAAATTTTTAAAATTGGGTTTTGAAATTTCATTTAAAGTCCCACATCGGAAAAAGAGTCAGTAACACCATTATTTTAAAAGAAAGAAAAGGAAGTACAAAGGCCACCCGAGTTTACTCATACTAGGATTCCATGTAGGAAATATGGACATGGAGGAGAAAACAAAGGGTAACGTTCTTAAAGGAGAGTGATATAAAACATGATTAGGGGGAAGTTAACCACCAGAAAATCCCAAAATTATGATGTGTAAGCGGTCTTTGATTACCTAGTAGGAAACGTAAACCAACAATGTTTTTGTTTTACGTTACTTTTAATAACTTTGAGGAATTCATTTACAACATAGAAAAAATTCATAAGGAAATATATCTACCTTCATGTAGAGTTTCATACATTAATTAGTTTCTACCAGAACTAATCTTTTCTTCAAAAGATGAGAATTCAAAACTACTTGGTCTCATCAAAACACAAGAATCATCATCTAGATAATCACATAATCCACAAAAGATTAACTATATATTTCTTTCATCTTTAAACATTATCCCAAAAACCGAAAGGGTAAGGTAAAACAACTCTTCAAAAAGAAAGAATCCCATAAGAATGGAAACTACTTTTAAATCTTCAAAGTTCCATGGTACTACCCAAAGTTCATCATAGTCCATTCCATAAATAACGGTCCTTAAAATTCCTAAAAATAAACATTACTAAGATTGAAACCCAAATACAAGAAGGATTTGATAACATAGTCTTCCAAAATAAACTTCATTGTTCATCTCCAAACAACATCAACCACTCCTAACATCTTATAAAAAAAGTATCTAATCTAAACATATTTAACCCAAGATAGGTTAATCATTCCCATAAATAACCTAAATTACTATAAGTCCACCTTAAATTAATTGATTCTTCAAATATAAGTCAACCTTACTCCTCAATGAAAATACCATTGTAATCTATTTACCTCGATCATATAGGGTCCCCAAAATAGTGAACGTCTTCCAAAATAAAAATCATATTTTAATACCCTAATCATCTCTGTCATATTAATACGGCAATCGTAGCATTTCCTATCACATTGGTTGTTGAGACATGTTCTTCCATTTCCCGCCATTAACTAAGAAAAGAAACTATAATTAGGGGCTTAAACACTTAGCCAATAATCATGAAAAGAAACTTAAAGAATATAAGGATAACTTGTAGTTGAAAAGTATACCCTAACTTGTGATCCCCTAGGTTCCCATCTAGGTTATCCATGATCATATATTCTTATGTGAATCTTTATTTTATTTTCTCTTTGTTCCTTTAACAATGGTTCATACTAAGCTTATGAATTTACCAAAGCATATCCCCTGGGAGTGTCGTAACCAAGAGTGCAGCAAGGCCCGTTGTCGTGTACCAGTTCCCGTTCGAGTCTAGCTCAAAGAGGTGTTTTCGGGTTTTACCCCTATGTACATCTGTGCCAGAGCCACCTCTACCTGCTCGTATCCAGACAAGGATGTATTTGCTTGGCAACCCCTTACTCAATACTCACCAAAATACCAGGAAGATTTCCTATATTTTAACTTTTCTATAGGCTTCTTCCTAAAGTTTTCATATCCTAATTTCCACAAATAACTAAACCATCCTTTGATACCAACTATAGCATCCCACCTTTTTATCACATAAACTTTCATTACATTTTACAAAACCGAGGATCTTTAAGGTTTAGTGTCTTGGAAACCAGGAACTTAAAACATGAAACAACAAAAAAAAACATTCTTTTTAAACACTTGAAAGGATTCTCCTTATGTTCATACTAGGTTCATTACTGCATCTCAGAACCTGGGGACAAACATCAAAGGAAAGGGTGAGCAAAAGGTCCAGTAAGGAAAACAAGAGAAACATTTTACATGTGAACTGGAGATACTTCAATAAGGTCATGAAAAGAACATTAAGGCATGAGAAAGAAATCATGAGATATATTATAATAAAAGTAACATTTTTCATAACTTGAAAATGTGGCTACATCATTTAACATAGACAATCATGAACATATCACCATGGTCCATCCCCAAGGTTTCATTTGAAAATTACCAAGGTTATTCACCAAGGTATCGTGAAAATTGTAATCTCTAGTGGTTACATCATTACCCAATGCATTGGAGCGCTATCAGGGCGCACCCTTAAATTTTCCTTTATTATCATGTGAGCCACATATATCATCATCAAACATTTCATAAATAACCCATATAGCATAAAATAAATGGGTTTCATTTCATAATCATAACGTTTTAAAAACTGCTTTAAAGACATGATCTTTACGTCACTTTAAACCCACAGAAAGGGAAAGAGGGTTTCATGTATGTAATTACCAGAATTTAAAATAGAACATTTTGACATATATGTGAATACCCCTATAGAAATAAGAGCTTTGAGTATTGACTTTATAACATAAAATAATTTTTAGAAAAGAGAGAGAGGCATTTTGAGACGAAAATTCTGCAGCATAACGGCTATGTTACAAGGTTTTAGAAAACATTGAGAAGAGAGGGGACATGGGTCAAACATTCATAAATGACCCATCAAACAGTAGAGGGACAAAATATAAGGGATTTAAGAACATGGTAATGAAATTTGAAAATATACCATATGAAATGAAGAACATGAAAGGATGAAAAAAAAAAGATTTCTCTTGTGAGAATTCGGCAGCCTAACGGCGTCACTTAAACTTCAACAAAATTGAATTGACAAGGTCAAATAGGGTCTCTAATCATATGAACATAAGATTCCAGTATGATAGATATAGAGATCATACCCCAACATAATAGAAATGAACTTGAAAGAATTGACATGAAAGTAGAACTTCAAAATGAGAATGGTGAAGAACCACTTAAAAAATTCGGCAGCCTAACGGCGCCACTTAAAACATCAAAATACTGAATTGAAGATATCAAATGGGGTATCTCATCATATGATCATAAAAGATCAGTATGATAAATTTAGATATCATACCCCAACATAATAGAAAGGAACTTGAAATAATTGACATGAAAGTAGAACTTCAAAACGAGAATGGTGAAGAACCACTTAAAAATTCGGCAGCCTAACGGCGCCACTTAAAACTTCATAAAACGAAATAATGAGAGTAAGAGTGGATCTATCATTATATGAAAATAAAAAGGGCAGTAAGAGGAGTATAAAGGAACATCCTCCAACATAAGAACATGGAGCATAAAAGGAATGACATAAAAGAGATCACTTGAAAAGAAAGAGAGGGGTCAGATCCCTTACCTTAAAATGTAACTCTTAAACCTCAAAGGATGGGACCTTGAGGGATTGGTGGAACCTTGGGAGGACTCCTTGGGAGTTAATGAGACCAGAACTTCGTTGGGTATGAGTGGGGAGTCGAATGGATGAGAGGAGGGCTTGGTATTTATAGGGAAAGTGAGGGGACAAGGCATTAATGGCCAAGGGACACCTCAAAAGTGGTTTTCTCAAACCCATGTGCTCTCCCTTGGAATTTATCATGGAGTTAGGCCACATGGGGCCCCCAAAACAATAATTCATCACCCTTGTCCGGCCAACCCTCAAAAGATCTCATTACATCATCATGACACCGTTATGATTTCATTAAACACACCGAAACCCTAAAACGGTATTTTTACTATTCACTGAAAATTCATCTTTCTCAGAATAATCCCAAAATTTCACCTTAACTAAATATAGATGCTCTAATTACATTTATGAACTCCATTTTATAAATATAATTTTCTAAATATTTTTAATTTAATTTTTAAATAAAAACACTATTCATCGAGAATTCATTTTTTTCAGAAAAATCCCCAAAAATTACCATAACATAATATCGATGCTCTGAGTTCAAAAATAAAGTCCTTTTTATAAAAATACTTTTCTAATTATTTTTAATTAAATTTTTAATTAAAAAACACTATTCACCCGAAAAAACTAATACTTGAATAATAATTTATGAAACCGTTATTTAACCATTTTATTGAATCACATTACTTAATCAAGGTACCTAGATTATTTTAAAACTTTCTTTAAGTGAGATTACTAATCCATTTGGTCATATTACTAATCTTAATCATAAAATCACTATTCATAATTTACTATTCATCAAAAATCATGTTGATCTTATTAGACTCTAAATTTCGTACTGAACATAATTGTAGAAGACCATTTTTTGAGAATCATTACATATTTTAAATTATTTAAGGTTTACACAAACATTTTTTTTAAAATATCCTTTTGAAAATTCATCAAAAATATGCATACTATTTTTATCCAGTCATTTGAAAATTCATAAACATCATCATAATAAGAAATCCCAATTTTTATTTAAAACAAGGATTACACAAGGCAGTTATGGTCTCATTACATAGCCCCTTATAATACCAGCATAGGACCTAAGAGTAAGGTGTGCTAGGGTGATAGAATCTTGGGGTGGCTCAGTCAACATTGCCCGAGTAGTAATTTCTATCAGTTTGAACTTCTCGCGAAGACGATTCCGTTCTAGCTTCACATGATGAAGTTCGGCTTGGGTTTGGTCCAGAGCAAAGCCTAATGGTGCTACCTCCTTCCCAAGTTCTGTTAGATGGGCTTCGATCGGTCCAAGACTACTAGGTGAGGCCATCAAATCTTCTTGCTATAATAGTTAACCAAGATTACTTATATTTGGAGACAATAATCAAAACATTTTGTTCACAGTGGTCATATTGACCGATGGTCATATAACAGTCAAAACCCACTGGTCTCATTTTAATTATAATCATGTTTATCAAATAAAACATTTTTGTTGAGTATAAAAATAAAATAAAATAACACATGAAATTAGGGAACAAGATTTATTCAAAATTTCGGGCCGTTACATTACATAACAACTGAAAATAGAAAAAACACCATCTTTATTAAAAACTTATTTAGCATTATCACACTTAAAACATCATGGGAAAACCTGAAGATATACATAAGAAATGAGTTAGTTATAAAGCCCAGTAAGAGAATAAATATGACATGAAATAAAGAGAGTAATAAATGTTATAAAGTAGGTATGTAAATGAGGCATAAAAGGGGTACAAATAATAAAAAAATAATAATACATGATATAACATGATAACATAAAGACAATATGGGAAATGTGACAACAACATAAAACACTCATTCATAAACAAAGGTCAATGATAACTTCCAAGACATCATGATAGACAGAGTCAAATAAAGAAATCAGGTTTACTAAATGACCCAATATGAGGTCTTATGAGAATAAATATTACCCAATGCATTGAAGCTTTATATAATTCTAGGCACGCCCGTCACTTTGATTTCAATATTATTCTTATGTGTGCCACGTTAATCATAGTACATGGAATCATTTATCATTATATTTTATCCTACGATCAAAGAGTGTGGAATATATACATGTAAGTCCCCAATCAAGAAGTATATCTTCATAAGGGTGAAAAACCTTGATAGAAAATGAGTTCGGTATTCACTACACAATTGTTTTGGCATGAAAAATCACGTTGAAATTTCGACAGCATAACGACATCACTTAAAGATACATAAAATGGGTTTATGAGAGAGAAATGCGTCCCCCATTATTTTTACATCAAATGGATAGTAACAAGGACATGGGAAAACATGTACCAATAATAGTAATTGTAAATAGAATGCATTAGATAATGAAAAAAAATTAATAAAATGAGAAGGAAAAGAACCCTTACTCGAGTGTGTATAAAAACCCTGTTATTTTTATTACATTTATACATGATTTAATGACATAAAATTACACTTAATATAACCTAAAATATTGGTAAGTATAGTGTCTTAGGAAATTAGGTACATTACATAATAACTTAAACCTTGAAAAATAACATCATTATTGAAAACTCCATTTACATGACCACTACATTCTTTCATACTTAACATTGCAAGAGATAACCCGAGGAAATGCATAAGAAAGTGGTGACCTATAATGCTCGGTAAGGGAATAAACATGGAATAAAATGAATAAGGAAACACATGTTAGGAAATAGACCTATCAATGGAGAATAAAAGAAACATGAACGCAGAGACATGATATAACATGATAATCTTAACATGGAAATGTGACAACAACTTAAAACATTGCATAATAGGTCAAGGATAAACTGCCAAGACATCATAGTGGACAAAGTCCCAAAAAGGAATCAAGTAAATCCTTGTCCCAACATATTTTTATCAAGATACTAAATTTTCCCCAAAACATTGGAGCATTATATTATTTTGGGCGCACCCATCACTTTCATTTCATTATCTTCCTTAAGTGTGCCACAGAGATCTTAAAGAATGGATTCATTCATCCACATAATTTAATCCATGATCATGGGGTAAAATATACATACATATAAGTTAATAATAATAAGGTATATGTTTATAAATGTGGAAAATCTTGATAGGGAATGGGAAAAATATTCACTTACAAAATTGTTTTGGAATGGAGATTCACGCTTCAATTTTGACAGCCTATCAACGTGACATAAACAATTCATAAAAAGGGTAGATGAGAGTGAAAGAGGTTTATCATCATATATACATGAAATGTAATGTAATAGGGAAAATGAAATAAATTTCCCAAAATAATTAATTTGGAAATAAAAGTAATAACATAATAATGAAACTTGAAGAAAGATGTGAAATGAAATAACTCTTATAAAATTTAAGCATGGTAATAGGTGTATGTGGGAGGGATTAATGAGAGTGAAAGGGTTATATCATCATTCAAACATAATAAGGGAAGTATAAGGGAGATAATAAAACATACCCCATCATTTATAATTGAAAATGAAAGGGTGTAACAATATGTGGAAACATGGATAAAAAATGAGAATGGAAGGAACCCTTACTTGAGTGAGTGACTTCAAAATCTTGAAGATGGATTTCTTGAGAGCATGGGATTCTTGAGAGGATTCTAGAGAGGGGAGGACCGAGTAAGGACATTCTCCATGGATTTTTAGTGATGATAAGTGGGATCTCATGTGGATTTAAATAAGAAATGAGAGGCAAATTCTTTAATATTTCAAAAACATAGGTTTTGGAATCTATATAATTAAATATTCAAACCCTCAAACCATTCCATGGGGTTTTCCCATGTTTGTTTTCCAAAGAGTGAAAAAAATTATTTTATAAGGCCATGGGCCGAATATATTGAAATATTATCCTTGTTTATGTGGAGGTAAGTCACATTAATAATGAAAAGAACTTAAAATCATAAAATATGTTGTAGATTATTGAAAATTCAATAAGGATTTATAAAGTAAGTCAAAAAAACTAAAATCACATTATATCAAAGATAAAAATTATATTTGACAGAAGATTCCTTTTATAGTATTTATTATATAATTATTGGGCCATTTTGATGTCATAAAACACACTACATATTTATATGATATTTAATTCTTACCCAAAAATTTGACTGTCTCAAAAAATTATGAAAAAATCATCATTGGATAATTTTGACATAAATATTCATAAAATAATATTCATTTTTTCTAAATAATTTTCTAAAAATTTAAAATTTCAATTTTAAAATAAAAAATAACATTTATTGATAATTGACTGGTTTTGAAAAAAATAGTTTTTAATCCTTAATAAAAATTACATTTGGCCTCATAAAAAATATATGATCTTTTATATTTAATAAAAGTAATTCAATAATAAAATTTTATTAAAAATATATTCATTAATTCATTAAAATATATGTCATAATTCAATTTGAATATTAACCAAAAATACTATTTTTGCTTTAAAAACAATAATAAAATGAATGTATTTTCAATATTCTATAAAAAAATAATGTACATAATCATAATGTTAGGGTCTTGATAAATATCCTTTTATTACACCAGCATACACATTAAGAGTATAGTGTGTGATAGTGGGGATTTCATGGGACTGTTCGATGAACATGGTTTGGGCTGTGATCTCGATGAGCTTGAACTTTTCCTATATACAGTTTTTCTTATGCTTAAGTTGTTGGATCTCAGCTTAGGCTTGGTGTAAGGAAAATGCTAGAAATGCAATCACCCTTGGATGCTCCGATAAATGGGCTTCATAGGGAATGATCCTACTAGTTGAGGCCATCACCTCCATTTTCTGTGTCGAAAGGATTTGTTAAAACATTATATTTATACTAGTCATGTGATCACTGTTCAATGATTGTATTATCAATGGTAATGATACTTAATGGTAATTTAAATCCAATTGGATATAATAAAACAAAGTGAGTTCATTTTTTTTCTATATCCATTTTAGAAAATAAGAAATTTAATTAAATCAAAAGGGAAACTTCACTTACAATAGTTCGGTTCATTACAATATTTCCCTCTTAAGAAATTTCTCCCTCGAAATTTTCATTTCTCACATTAAAACAGATGAGGGTAACTCTATTTCATTGCCTCCACTGGTTCCCACATTGCTTCTTCAAACTTGTGGTTTCTCTAAAACACATTGACCAGGTGCATTTTCTTATTCCTTAGAACATTGTCTTTATGATCTTAGATCTTCTTTGTATTTTCCTCATAAGACATGTCATTCTCTAATGGTACCACATCTAGATTGAGTACATGAGATGGGTCTAGTATGTACATTCGTAAGTGGGGGTATGTGGGATATATAATGTACATGAGTTTGGTTAGGTGGGAGTACTAGTCAGTAGGCCACAACTATGATGTAATAAAGGATCTCAAAAGGGATGATTTAGCTTGGACTAAGCTTTCCCATCTTCCCAAATCACATTACTCTCTTCCATGGAGATATGCAGAGGAATACCATGTTTCTAACATCAAACTATAGGTTATTTCGACAATTGTTAGAATATATTTTCGGTCGAATCTGAGCTGCCTTGATGTGCTGCTGAATGGTCTTAACCTTCTCCACCATTTCCTCAACCATTTCAAGACCTAACTGTTTTCATTCCCCAACTTCATCTCAGCATGCAGGTGTTCTTCACCTCTTCCCATAAATGGATTCATATGGATACATTTGGATGCTTGAGTGTAAACTATTATTGTAAGAGAACTCAACTAGAGGAATATGTTGATCTCATCCTCCATTGATGTCCATTGAGCATGCTCTAAACATGTTCTCAAGTGTATGGATAGTCCACTCATATTGGCCATCAGTTCAAGGTTGATAAGATGTGTTGAAGTTTATCTCAGAATTTAGAGCATGTTAAAGACTCTTCTAGAACATAGAGATTACACTTGGATATTGATCAGATACAATTGATAGTGGTACACCATATAGCCTCAACACTTCTCTAATGTATATCCGTACAAGTTGATTCAATGAGAAATCCTAATGAATCAAAATGAATTGTGTAGTCATTGTAAGACAATCCACCACAACGCAGATAGAATTGTTTCCACTAGATGTCTTAGGATGCCCGATGACAAAGTCCATGGTGAGTTTTTTACATTTCTATATTGGTATGCGTAATGGTGGCATCATCCCCTTTGATTTTTACTTTTCTTCCTTCACTTACTGACATATGAGACATCTTGATGTATATTCTACGACCTCCTTCTTCATATTGTCCCACCAATAGTATTCCTTGAGATCTCGATATATCTTTGTACTTATAGGGAGGATAGAGAAGTTTGATCTATGTGCATCATCAAAAAGCTCCTTATTAAACTCAGGATTTGATGGTACACATATCCTTGACAAAAATCTTACAACACCTTATTTATTAACATTGAACTATGATGATTTCCTTTTTATAATAGTTTCCACTTTCATCTGAATTCCCACATAATATATTTGGGTGTCCTTTAACATCTCTATAAGATACAGTTGAGAAATAATTTGTGAAAGGATTGATGATATTTTTTCCTTTATCATTCCCCTGTCCATCCTCTTCAAGTCTAAGAATATCAGATTTTTCTCAATTATCATCAATGAAAGAGTTGTTGCATCCTTTCTAGTTAGAGAATCTCCCACTTTATTCACATTCCCTAGATTGTAGTGAATTGATTAGTCATAGTATTTGATCATCTCTAACCATCTTTATGGGTTCATATTCAACTATTTTTGTGTGAATATATACATGAGGCTTTTGTGATTCATATATATTTCACACTTCTCTTCAAATAGGTAATGTTGACAAATTTTCAAAGAGAAGATCACTACAACCAACTCCATATCATGTGTTGGATAATTATTCTCATGAACTTTTATCTTCCTTGAAGCATAGGTAATGACTTAGTCATTTTTCATCAACACATAGCCCAAGCCCTTCTTTTAAGCATCACTGAATACCACAAAAAGATCTCCACTTGTGGGTGGTGTGAGCACATGCGTAGTGATAAGCCTCATTTTCAACTCCTTAAAGATCTATTCACATTGTAGAGACCCGTATCTTGACGTACATGGACATTACATTACTTTTTCGGAATACTTAGTACATTACAAAAAAACACACACAAGGATCGTAATAGTATAGTGTCTTTGGAAACTCGGAATATAATCTTATAATCGTGGTGAAATATCTTCAACATCTCCCACAAATATCTTTTTTTTACCTAAAACCTTTCTTTATATCCTGGGGAAAAGAAAACATAAAAGGGTGAGCTCAAATGCTCAGTAAGGGTAAACAAAAGAAATATCAATCACATCATATTCATAAGAACATAACATTTTGGAAATATTAACCTGCAAAAGAGAGCATAATTTCATAACATGGGATAAAACATAGTAGTGAAATGAAATACCAAAAATCATAAATTAAAACATAAAACTTTGTGGCATACACACATAATCATAGAGAATCATATATTATTAGTCAAGACTCATTGCCAAGACTATCTTAGTGGACAAAGTCCATTACTGAACCGAGTCACCCTCGTTTCAGTCCTGTTTCACTGAACCGATATAACCTACCGTTCCAGACATGTCTATCTCATGAGATATAAAATCTTTACCCAATGCATTGGAGGGATATATAGGTCCCACCCATCTCATAATTATACCATTCTTATGTGTGCCACAAAATCATAAATCATACATCATTGCATAACCCATGTAATAAAAAATGGGAATCTTAAACATCGTGACATCATCAAAAAATTCATATAAGATAAAGGAATTCATAAAAATAATTCCATCACAACATAATCAAATCAATGTAATAATAGGGATAAAAACAGAACCCTTTATTATCTTAGATGGAAAATAATTTTGATAAAACACTTGAACTCCATTCTTGAGGAAAATATCCTTTCTGCTTCAAAAACAGTTTTCCTTTCTTAACATGTCGTACAATTATAAACTAAAAGAAGTTGATTAAAAATAAACTTGAAAACTTGTAAAGGAAGATTCTTGGAAATAATGCTTTAAAAATCCATTCATGCCGTATAAGTTAAAAAAAACATTCTTCGTACTTTTGTCGGAAAAGTCAAAAAGTACCTCGTACAAAAAACGACAAAAGATTCCTTTCATATCTTTTACTAAAAACTCACCAAAGGGTAAAATTGGATTTAAAAAATTGTAGGTGGATGGAAATAATATTACATATTGAGGAAACATGGATGTGGATGATAAAATACACCCCAGTAAATACCAAAGTATAAACAATCTCGGATAAAAATGAGATTGTGATATTTTCCCTTACCTTAGGACCGATTTGCTTCGTAAGTGTCCGAACCTCCTCTATAATGATTTAAATAATGTCATTGACTTATTACAGAATCATATGCATTGTTATTATATCATATATGGTTCACTTATGACTTTATATTACCCGTTCTTTTGTAAATTCCATGTTAAAGAGCGTTTTGGGTAAAATAGTTTCATTTGTCGTCCGTGTTTTGACTTGTAATTATTCATATGATTACTTAGATCTTGATTACTTAATTCCAGAATATAAAACATGATTTTTATATATATATATATTCAGAATATTCATATATATAATAAATCAGTAAATGGAAAGAAATACACCGTTCATGGAGACGGTAAGCCGTACGTACGCATGAACGCTGTTTTCGTTTCCTTATTGAGTTGAACGGAATTAAGTAGATGACATACATATATATACAAATAAATCCAGTATCATTATTATGTCATATATTTCATGATTACTTATTATATATACTTTATAATCATTCATGAATGGTTAATGTGGAGAATGAATCTCATCGCATCGTGGAGACAGTAGTCCGTACGTACGCACGAGCGATGATATCGTTCTCATGATTGTGGGACTGTATTGGAGTGTATGTATACTATTTCAGAATCAATATCACTTTAAAATAATAATATATAGTTATTATTTACACCATTATACCCATCCAAGTAAGGTGGTGGTGGAAAATAGATTTCACCACGGCGTGGAGACGGTATTCCGTACGTACGCACGCGCGGTGATTTCATTTTCCGTAGGATGGATAGATGGTGAAATAGGATTGTTTCATACTTATAATAACATATAAGTATATGATTTGTACTGATGTTATTACTTCATAATGAAACAAACTAAGAAGAAGAAGTGTAAGAAGAAATAAAGGTGAAATAATCGGTATCGGAAATTACCTCTTCTTTGAAGCGCCTCTTTGAGACCTCCTTTTAGGGCACTAAAATTGGTCTTTGAGGAAGACCAGAACCTCTAGGATGTTTATAGGGAAGTGGAGAAGATAATTTTTCAGGGTTTGGACGATATTTAATGCTCAAAGTTGTGTGAGGAAGAGAGGGAGGAGGTGCCCTTTTATAAGGGAGGAGAGGGGCACCTTTGGAATAACTCAAAATATTATTTTATTATAAATTCAAGTTCGGTTTTAAATATCTCCAAATTGATTTATTTCGAGGATTAGGTGGGGATGGGTCGAAATCCTCTCATCCAATAGAATTTATACAAGTTTAGGTTCCTATTTTAACCTTATCATTTAGATTTAACATTAAGTTAAATAATTTTACTTTTACCGTGTCTTCTTGTGTTCTTACACTATAAGGTTAATAAACTTACTATAAGAAGACAAACGAACCCCAAGTTGTTTATTATTAATATATATAACCTTATATAAGTCATTTGGCCGAATCTTAGATTTTTAGGAATAAAATAACAATTAATAATATAATATTTGTTTTAAAAACTATTTTATGTCAATTTTTACACTATTTAGTAATTGATTTTTGTGAAAATCATAAAATAACTATAAGTTCTAAAAGAGTTAATTAAATAAATACTAACATGTCATATTAACCTATAAAATTAGTGTAATTCATAAAAAGTCTCATATTACATTTATTTGGGTATTTATAACATCAATTATGTCAATATTTCATTAATAAGAGAATTACTGCATCATCTTTGTGTCATAAATAAATTAAATTATTTAGTGTCTAAAAATTACAAATAAAAAACCATTATGTAGGAAATCTTTTTATATTTCTAATGAGTATTTATAATCTAATTTCTTTTATGTATAATCCTATATACAAAATGTTTTAGTAAATAAACTTTGATTTTAACTCTTTTAACTCTTCTTTGAATTAAATAATAATAAATGTCCTAATCTAATCCAAGTGGGCCTAAATGGTCATAATTTATTCCTAAGGTTGATTTTGGTCGAATTACACTTTTTCAATAGAATTAGGACATGTGTTAGGGTAATAATAATATCATTTTTACCCTTAATTACAATATTTACTTTTAACCGTGGTAAAAAAAGTAA
The DNA here is from genome assembly GCA_963277665.1 of Viscum album. NCBI lineage: Eukaryota > Viridiplantae > Streptophyta > Magnoliopsida > Santalales > Viscaceae > Viscum > Viscum album. Next base: position 500,057,902 of record OY728125.1, read on the forward strand.
AAAGTTACTATTCACCAAAAATTATTTTCATCTCATTGAACCAAATTTTACTTACTAAAATCAACCGTGTCTCTCGAATTTTTGAAATTCTACTCACAGAAGCGGTAAAATTAAGTTTTATGAACAATTCAGTTTTTTTTTAACTACCACTTAGTGGTTTCACTATTCATCAAAAATTGAAAGTTTTCAGAAAAATACCAAAAATTAGGCCTAAGATATATTTGATATTATGAACTCAAAAATGATGTTTATTTTACCAAATTCAAAACATATCAGTTTCATTAACTAATTTAAAAATTAATTCCCGTCATCAAAACAAATAGCGTGTTTTTAAGAGATAATAACTATCAAAAGATTGAAACTTGTTTATAACTGGTTTAAATGTGAAATTATATCCAATGACCATCATTGTATTAAATTGTAAAAATATATTCTAAATATACTTTAAAACCACTAAAATTAATAATTTATCACTACTAATTATTTCGATTAAAAAAGTTGTTTTTAATAAACATTTAGTAATTTTCACTATTCATTAGAATATGAAAGTTATCCGAAAAGTACCAAAATTTCACCTTAGGCTAAATTCGATACTCTGAATCCAAAAATGAAGTCCATTTTGAGAGATAAAATTTCTAAAATTTTAAAAGGTGGTTATTACTATTCATAACGGCTAGTTTTAATAATATTTTAATAGCATATCGTTGTTTAGTGAAACTCGGTATTGCGTACTACACACGCTATCGAGGAAGGTCGTGATTGCGTGTAATACAAGGAAAGTCAAGGATGCGTGTTGAGCAAGCTCCATTTGGTGTAGCGTACAACAAAAGACATTAATGAAATTAAAAAGAATATTTTTTATAAAATCTCGGGGTGTTACATTCTACCCCCCTTAAAATGAATTTCGCCCTCGAAATTCGTCGGGGTTATAAATGGTTTACTATTTGAAAGTTTCTTTAATAGAAACCCACATCGTAAAAAGGAATACCAAAACCAATATTTAAAAACAAAAGTATGAAATGTAACGGTTACCCAAATAAACTAATCACTGGGTTTCCACATAGGTGAAAATATGGATATGGAAGAGAAATATAACCATCATGTTCTGATGGAGAGTGGTAGAGAACATGGCTATTGAAAAGCCAACAATCACAAATCCATAAATTTGTGACGATATAAGGTACCATCTGATTCATCAGATATAAGAGTACTAGGACAACATTTTTGGTTTTTAAGATCATTTCCCTAAAGTTGATGAAATTAGAAGAAATAATTTCGTGATTTTGTTATAGTCTCACCGTTTGTAATTCTTTGGACAATTTCCACTTCATCTCTTAAAGAAATGAAGTTGAATTTGTCATTCATGATGTGTTAGCAGATCATGTGATAGAATGATGGGTCATTCTATCTGTCTCAAACAAAAGGTTAGAAAAGTTATCAAAAAATACATAAGTCCATCTATAATGAGATTAATCCTATATAGTTCCTAAAATGAACTTATACTTCATATATCATACCGCTTAATAAAATAAAACTAGTTTCCACTAACCAGGGACTTCCTGTAGGCCATTGGTAGGCGATAAAGGCCAGTCGCACTTCGGTTGTGGGTTCTATTCCTACGACCTTGTCCGACGCGTTGGGTTGTTGCCCGTACTGCAGGTTGTCCTTTTTCTATAACTATATTACTATAACATCCCATCAATAATATCAAAAAAAAACTTCTATCCTTAAACAATACTAACTTATGTCCAACATAATCCATTCTAGTCTTTAGGCTTATCCATAATACTACAGTCCATTCTCATAATATAGTGAATACGATTACCAGAGATTTAATACCATCGTTGATCCCCATATATCATAAGATATGTCTTGTTGGTCACATTCCAAACATTCAAAGGCCTTAATCATGTATTCTATTGAATACCCATTGAACCATAGTGAAAACTTGAATGCAGTTAAAAGTTAACACTTTTCACATACCAAAATCCTCAAAATTCTATATACTCAAACCATGATATCACTTAGTCCTTATATCAATCATGAGCTCATGAATACTGTTAAACATTTCATTTTCTCATTTTCCCTTCATTATGTGCATATCATCTTATTTCCAAAAATATCTCAATCACTTTGAATACCACATTAGACCAATACATAAATATTCTAATACTCCATGATACAACATTATTTTGGAATCCCATTACATAAAAACTTAATCATTCCACCACATCGTTGTCATATTCAACATCGCCAATAGTGATCTCATGTTACTTCCCTTTTTTCCTTTGCCTTAAGCGGTTTCTCATGTCGATCATCACTAACCCTTGGATTAGGGCATTTATTAGCATAATGCCCCATTTCCTTGCACTTGACGCATTGAAGTGTTGGTGGTGTGTTCTCTGCAGTGTTTGCTTTATTCACATCATTAGAAACCCTTTTTCCATTACTTCGACACTCAGCTGCTCGATGACCTTCTTTTCCACACTTAAAACATGTTCTAGTCCCTTTAAGTCAATCTCCACCATGCTTCTTTCCCCACTTTGTGCATAAGGAAACATTCATCTTCTTTTCACCATTATTTTGAGATTTCTCCTTGAACTCCATCTTTCATTTCTTTTCAAAACCATGAGATGGATATGTAACACCAACTTCCATTTCTACCTTCATAGCACAACACACAATTTCTTCATAGCTACTGAAGTCTCTTATAGCTAATTCTCTTCGAAGACTTGGTTTTAAGCCACTGAAAAATCGATCAACTTTACTTTCAGGTTGGATGATAATGCCAGATGCATACCTTGCAAGTCTTGTAAAATTCGCTTCGTATATACCAACAGATTCATCATCCTTCTGCTTCAGCTCAAGAAACTCCTTTTCCATCTTTTTTCGAAGAATACAAGGGAAGTACTTACTGAAAAACAAGTTCTTGAACTCGTCCCATTCCATGGACTCAATTTCATCTCTTGGCCTCGTATTCTTGATAAGATTCCACCATTGATCAGCTTCACCTTCCAAACGATATACTGCTAAGATGACTTTATCATGCTCAGAACATTGAAGAACTGAAAATATCTTTTCAGTGGTACTGATCCATTGTTCAGCAACAAGTGGATCGGAAGACCCACTGAAATAAGGTGGAAGTTGCCTCATCAAGGACTCAATAGAATATTGTTCTCTTCTCAGCTCATTTGGAAGTCCAGAATGATTCATAGCTTGTGTAAGTATAGCAATAAGATTTTTCACTCCATCTCCCATAACATTTGTTTGTTCAGGAGGGCAATCATTGCATTGTCCATTTCATTGATCAACACGGTTCCTCCGGGTTCCAGCCATCGTCTAAAACCCAAAAAGAATAGTGTGAGAGGCAAAAATCATGCTAGGGAAAACAACATAATAAAGTGGGAGTACCTTTAATATCTAACATCTTAGGTTTAATTCTATGATCGTTAGCGTAATTCTAGTACTATAACCTATACGTATACTTAACCTTAGGGACATCCCTAGACATACCTTAGAAATATCTCTAGGGATCTCACTAACGTTTTCCCATCCTAGTTTCCAAAGGTTGACTAAACATTTCCTATGATACCAACTGTAGAGACCCGTATCTTGACGTACATGGACATTCAATTACTTTTGTGGAATACTTAGTACATTACAAAAACACACACACAAGGATCGTAATAGTTTAGTGTCTTTGGAAACTCGGAATATAATCTTCTAATCGTGGTGAAAGATCTTTAACATCTCCCATAAAGATAATTTTTTTTACCTAAAACCTTTCTTTATATCCCGGGGAAAAGAAAACATAAAAGGGTGAGCTCAAATGCTCAGTAAGGGTAAAAAAAATAAATATCAATCACATCATATTCATAAGAACATAACATTTTGGAAATCGTAACCTGCAAAAGAGAGCATAATTTCATAACATGGGATAAATCATAGTAGTGAAATGAAATCCCAAATATCATAACTTAAAACATGAAACTTTGTGGCATACACACATAATCATAGAGAATCATATATTATTAGTCAAGACTCATTTCCAAGACTATCTCAGTGGACAAAGTCCATTTCTGAACCGAGTCACCCTCGTTTCAGTCCTGTTTCACTGAACCGATATAACCTACCGTTCCAGCCATGTCTATCTCATGAGATATAAAATCTTTACCCAATGCATTGGAAGGAGATATAGGTCCCACACATCTCATAATGATACCATTCTTATGTGTTCCACAAAATCATAAATCATACATCATTGCATAACCCATGTAATAAAAAAATGGGAATCTTAAACATCGTGACATCATCAAAAAATTCATATAAGATAAAGGAATTCATAAAAATAATTCCATCACAAAATAATCAAATCAATGTAATAATAGGGATAAAAACAGAACCCTTTATTATCTTAGATGGAAAATAATTTTGATAAAACACTTGAACTCCATTCTTGAGGAAAATATCCTTTCTGCTTCAAAAACACTTTTCCTTTCTTAACATGTCGTACAATTATAAACTAAAAGAAGTTGATTAAAAATAATCTTGAAAACTTGTAAAGGAAGATTCTTGGAAATAATTCTTTAAAAATCCATTCATGCCGTATAAGTTAAAAAAACATTCTTTGTACTTTTGTCGGAAAAGTCAAAAAGTACCTCGTACAAAAAACGACAAAAGATTACTTTCATATATTTTACTAAAAACTCACCAAAGGGTAAAATTGGATTTAAACAATTTTAGGTGGATGGAAATAATATTAAATATTGAGGAAATATGGATGTGGATGATAAAATACACCCCAGTAAATACCAAAGTATAAACAATCTTGGATAAAAATGAGATTGTGATCTTTTCCCTTACCTTAGGAACGATTTGCTTCGTAAGTGTCAGAACCTCCTATATAATTATTTAAATAATGTCATTGACTTATTACAGAATCATATTAATTGTTATGATATCATATATGGTTCACTTATTACTTTATATTACCCGTTCTTTTGTAAATTCCATGTTAAAGAGTGTTTTGGGTAAAATTGTTTCATTTGTCGTCTGTGTTTTGACTTGTAATTATTCATATGATTACTTAGATCATGATTACCTAATTAGAGAATATAAAACATGATTTATATATATATATATATATATTCAGAATATTCATATATATAATAAATCAGTAAATGGAAAGAAATACACCGTTCATGGAGACGGTAGGTCGTACGTACGCATGAATGCTGTTTTTGTTTCCTTATTGAGTTGAATGGAATTAAGTAGATGACATACATATATATACACATAAATACAGTATCATTATTATTTCATATATTTCATGATTACTTATTATATATACTTTATAATCATTCATGAATGGTTAAAGTGGAGAATGAATCTCATCGCGTCGTGGAGATGGTAGTCCGTACGTACGCACGAGCGATGATATCGTTCTCATGATCGTGGGACTATATTGGAGTGTATGTATACTATTTCAGAATCAATATCACTTTAAAATAATAATATATAGTTATTATTGACACCATTATACCCATCCAAGTAAGGTGGTGGTGGAAAATAGATTTCACCACGGCGTGGAGACAGTATTCCGTACGTACGCACGCGCGGTGATTTTATTTTCCGTAGGATGGATAGATGGTGAAATAGGATTGTTTCATACTTATAATAACATATCAGTATATGAGTGATACTGATGTTATTACTTCATAATGAAACAACCTAAGAAGAAGAAGTGGAAGAAGAAATAAAGGTGAAAGAATCGGTATCGGAAATTACCTCTTCTTTGAAGCGCCTCTTTGAGACCTCCTCTTAGGGCACTAAAATTGGTCTTTGAGGAAGACCAGAACCTCTAGGATGTTTCTAAGGAAGTGGAGAAGAGAATTTGGCAGGGGTTGGACGAGATTTAAGGCTCAAAGTTGTCTGAGGAAGAGAGGGATGAGGTGCCCTTTTATAAGGGAGGAGAGGGGCACCTTTGGAATAACTAAAAATATTATTTTATTATAAAGTCAAGTTCGGTTTTAAATAGCTCCAAATTGATTTATTTCGAGGCTAAGGTGGGGATGGGTCGAAATAATCTCATCCAATAGAATTTAGACAAGTTTAGGTTCCTATTTTAACCTTATCATTTAGATTTAACATTAAGTTAAATAATTTTACTTTTACCGTGTCTTCTTGTGTTCTTACACTATAAGGTTAATAAACTTACTATAAGAATCCAAAAGAACCCCAAGTTGTTTATTATTAATATATATAACCTTATCTAAGTCATTTGGCCGAACCTTAGATTTTTAGGAATAAAATAACAATTAATAATATAATATTTGTTTTAAAAACTATTTTATGTCAATTTTGACACTATTTAGTAATTGATTTTTTTGAAAATCATAACAGAATGATAAGTTCGAAAAAAGTTATTTAAATCAATAATAACATGTCATATTAACCTAGAAAATTAGTTTAATGCATAAAAAGTCTCATATTACATTTATTTGGGTATTTATAACATCAATTATGTCAATATTTCATTAATAAGATAATTACTGCATCATATTTGTGTCATAAATAAATTAAATTATTTAATGTCTAAAAATTACAAATAAAATACAATTATTTAGGAAATATTTTTATATTTCTAATGAGTATTTATAATCGAATTTCTTTTTTGTATAACCCTATATTAAAAATGTTTTAGCAAATAAACTTTGATTTTAACTCTTTTAACTCTTCTTTGAATTAAATAATAATAAATGTCCTAATCTAATCCAAGTGGGCTTAAATGGTCATATTTTATTCCTAAGGTTGATTTTGGTCGAATTACACTTATAAAATAGAATTAGGACATGTGTTAGGGTAATAATAATATCATTTTTACCTTTAATTACCCTATTTACTTTTAACAGTGGTAAAAAAAGTAAAAAATTACTATTCACCAAAAATTATTTTCATCTCATTGAACCAAATTTTACTTATTAACATCAACCGTGTCTCTCGGATTTTTGAAATTCCACTCACAAAAGCGGTAATATTAAGTTTTATGAACAATTCAGTTTTTTTAACTACCACTTAGTGGTTTCACTATTCATCAAAAATTGAAAGTTTTCAGAAAAATACCAAAAATTAGGCCTAAGATATATTTGATATTATGAACTCAAAAATGATGTTTATTTTACCAAATTCAAAACATATCAGTTGCATTAACTAATTTAAAAATTAATTCCCGTCGTCAAAACAAATAGCGTGTTTTTAAGAGATAATAACTATCAAAAGATTGAAAATTGTTTATAACTGGTTTAAATGTGAAATTACATCCAATGACCATAACTGTATTAAATTGTAAAAATATATTCTAAATATACTTTAAAATGACTAAAATTAATAATTTATCACTATTAATTATTTCGATTAGAAAAGTTTTTTTTAATAAAAATTTAGTAATTTTCACTATTCATTAGAATATGAAAGTTATCCGAAAAGTACCAAAATTTTACCTTAGGCTAAATTCGATACTCTGAATCCAAAAATGAAGTCCATTTTGAGAGATAAAATTTCTAAAATTTTAAAAGGTGGTTATTACTATTCATACTGGCTAGTTTTAATAATATTTTAATAGCATATCTTTGTTTAGTGAAAATCGGTATTGCGTACTACACACGCTATCAAGGAAGGTCGCGATTGCTTGTAATACAAGGAAAGTCAAGGATGTGTGTTGAGCAAGCTCCTTTTGGTTTAGCGTACAACACAAGACATTAATGAAATTAAAAAGAATATTTTTCATAAAATCTCGGGGTGTTACACACATTCATCATTCTATGAAACATTGACTCCCTTGCGAGTTAGCTTGGTTAGAGGGTTTGATAATTGTAAGATATTTTTCACAAATTGATAATAATACCCAGCTAATCTAAGGAAACTACAAATATTTGTCACATTTGTTCACCTCAGCCATCAAGTCTTTGAAGGGTCAAAAAATATCATATTGCGTGTGATGATACACCCCAAGAAAGAGACATTCTTCAACCAGAAATCACAATTTATTTACTTGTCATAAATATTTTCCTTTCACAAGGTATTTAGTAAAGTATTTAAATACTCCACAGGATCTTTCCTACATTTGGATTATATTAGAATATCATCAACAATGACTACCAAAAATTTGTCAATGTAATCTCTAAAGACTCGATTCTTCTAGTCCATGAAGATTGCTGGAGCATTAGTGAGTCCGAATGACATCACTATGAACTCATAATGCCCGTACCTTGTATGAAAATCAGCCTTGGGTATATCCTCATTTTTCAACCTTACATAGTAATATCCTAACCACAGATCCACCTTGGAGAAGTATTGTGCTCCACGTAGCTGATCAAACAAGTAATCAATTTTTGGAAAAGGAAACCTGTTTTTATCATGATTTTGTTGAGCTCATGATAATCAATGCAAAGGCGCATTACCCCATCATTCTTCTTGATGAAGAGGACTAGTACACCCCATGGTGAAGCACTTGGGTGTATAAACCCTTTTTTTATATTCTCATTTTGTTGTCTCTTTAGCTTCTCAAGATCCACAACATCCATTCTATACATAGTCTTGGATATTGTCAACTCCCCAAGTATAAGATCAATCTAGAATTCAACATCATTGCTAAGAGGAAGACCAATAAATTCCTTGAGAAACACATTAGTGAATTCCCTCAAAATAGGTATGTCTCTGAGGATGGTTCCTTCCTCCTATTTGTTCGTATGAGCAAGATATGAATGATAATATGGAAATAGTATCCATGCATGTGATGATGGTGCTAAAGAAGATTCATCCTTATCCTTGAACTTGTATAGAATTAGAGGTTGATTTTCTATATAGAGAGTGATTTCCCTCTCATGGAAATTTAGGTTGGTTCTATATATGGAAATCCAATCTATGCCATGAATTGCATCAATGTCCACCAAGGGATGTATGATAAGGTTTTCCAGAAATTTCATCCAAAAATTTTGATAAAGGAGGAGTTATATACATGGGATGCTATAATTGCCTCATTTGATGTTTTCACCAACATATACACTCCCATGCTTTGTGGTGGTGTTTATATTTTCATACTAAACTTTTGGGATATAAAATAATGCGTAGAACTAGAATAAAAAAGTACATTTTATATTTTTTGTATGAATAACTAGTGTACCTGTAACCACTTCATTGTCAAGATTCAATTCGACAGTAGTGATGGAAAAAGCTCACCCTTGCTGCCTTGGAAGTTATTGGTTGCCTTCGAAAACCCTTTTCTTAGTAAATTGGTTTGAGAAATTCTCTAGTTCCTTAAACTTATAGAAATGAACAATGCACTGAGGGTCTACCACAGAATTCCATTCCTCCATCATAGTTGCAGGTTTTTCTTGCCAGAAATCACTGGCTAGGTGCCCTTCTTTCTCGCACCTAAAGTATTTCCTCATCCCCTTTAGGAAATTTCTAAGGTGATTATTTCCACACCATTGGAGAGAGTTGTGTTGAAATTTATTGACACCATTAGATATCTCTATCAGACCACCAGAATTTGACTCCACCTTCAACTTCTTATCCTTATAATACTCCTAAGTTTTTCTGATATCCATTTCGACCAAGAGGGCACATTAGAAAATTTCCTCATAGGTATAAATTCATGGATCACCAGGGAATTTCATAGGGTATGTTTTAGCAAACCAAAGAAGCAATTAACCTTGAATTCAAAGGTAACAACAAATCTGGAGGTGTATCATGCATTCATTGTGATGTTTTCCTAATATTATCCAATGGATTCGTTTTCTTTTTTCAAGAGGGAAAGGAACTCCCTTACATCTTAAGTTGGAGGGTGTGAGGAAAATATTTATCGAAAATTATTTTCCAAAAATCCTTCCATTGCATCACCATGATCTCTTCCTCATAGTTCATATTTTTGGACAATGTCCACTATTGATCAGCTTCACCCGATATATGATAAGAATCCATAAGAACCATCTCTTTTATAGAGAATTGGAGGATGGAGAATATCTTCCCAATAAATTTTATCCATTGTTCAGCAATTGACAGATTTGATAATCCATTGAAAATTGGAGGCCTTTGTGTCATGAAGCTCTCGATTGCGACTTATTCTTTCTGGGGGGGGTGGACTTTTCTCTGGATCTAGGTTTCAATTCAATACATAATTTAACTGAGAGAGTGTCATGACAAATTTTTTGGTTCCTTCTCCCATCAAATTTGGAATCTCATTAGGGTATTCATTACATTGATAATCACATTGATTGATAGACCGATTCCTCTAATTACCGACCATTGGATAGAATAAATGCATAATTAGCGGTATGTATTTTAAAATATTAAACACATAAAGACTAATCCAATTAAATTAAAGTGTTAATTTTTAAATTACATTTATTTTCATAACTAATGAATTTCTAGGCTTCAATCTATATTATCTATGATCTATTTCCTAATACATATTCTCATGGGATTTTTTTATTCCATTAATAATGTTTCATTCAATGCAAATGAATTTATAAAAGAATATTTCCTAGGAGTGTCAAACCATAAGCACAACAAGGCCCATTTTCATGAACCTATTCTCGTTTGGGTATAGCTTAGAGCAGTGTTTTAAGATTATACCTCAAGATACATCTGTGCTAGAGCAACATCCATTTTTTTGTTTCTAGACATGGATTTATTTTCTTTATAGAACACGTACTCTATACTCACCAAGATTTATGTATCTTTTTATTATACTTAGTTTGATCCATAAGGCTTTCAATAGAAATTTCTAATCCTAATCTCAAAAATAACTAAACATTCCTCTAATACCAACTATAACAACCATATTCTTTTTATTACATTCATAAATGATTTAATGACATAAATTACACTTAATACAATATGAATGATTGATAAGTGTAGTGTTTTGGGAAATTAGGAACATTACATAACAACTTAAAACATGAAATATAACATCATTATTGAAAAAAAATCCTTTACATGACCACAACATTCCTTCATACTTAACATTTCATGGGATAAACTGAGGATATACATTAGAAAGGTGTGGGATATAAAGCCCAGTAAGGGAATAAAAATGGAATAACATGAGGAAGAAAACACATGTTAGAAAACAGGAATATCAATGGAGTATAATAGAAACATGAACATAAAGGCATGATATAACATGATAATCTTAACAAGGAAATGTGACAAAAACTTAAAAAATTACATAATAGGTCAAGGATAAACTACCAAGACATCATAGTGGAAAATGTCCCAAAAAATAATCAGTTAATCCCCTATCCCAATATGTCGTATCATGATACTAAATATTACCCAATGAATTTGAGCTCTATATAATTTTGGGCGCACCTGTCACTTTCATTTTCTTCTCATGCTTAAGTGTGCCACATAGATCATAAATCACAAATTCATTCATCATAAAAATTTATTACATAATAAAGTGGTGTGGAATAAATACCTGTTAGTACTCAATTAAAAGGTATATGTGTATTAAAGTGAACATCCTTGATATGTAATGGGTACAATATTCACATACACAATTATTTTGGAATGGAGATTTACTGTGCAATTTTGGAAGCCTAACTATGTGACAAAAAAAATTCATAAAAACGGTTAATGATAGTGAAAGAGGTATCTAATAATATATAAATGAAATTTAAAGTAATTGGGTAATAGAAATACATGTCCCAATATAAGTAATTTTTAAATAGAAGGCATAACATAAAAACGAAACTTGAAGAAAGAGGATAAATGAAATAACTCTTCTGAAATTTCATCATTATAACAGGTGTACATGGGAGGAATTATTGAGAGAGAAAGGGGTATCTTATCATTAAAAAATAATAAGTACAATATTAGGGAGGTAAAAAAACATACCCCATCATTTGTATTTGAAAATAAAAGGGTTAATCAATATAAGGAAACTTGGATAAAAAATGTGAAAGGAAGGAACCCTTATTGAGTGTGTGACTTCAAAATCATGAAGATGGGGATTCGTGAGAGCTTGGGGAACCTTGGGAGGATTCTAATGAGGTTAGGATCAGGAATGATGTTCTTCAAGGATTATGAGTGACGAAAAGTGTTGTCACGACCTGTCTGACTGGGCCCGTGCCATGACTACCCCAAGCCCACCTCTCGAAGGGTATGGGATGACGACTAGTGTCGAAGGTGTCAACCTGAAAGTGGGAGGCATTTTCCCAAGTACCTATATGCACACACACAACCAACCAAGTATCACAGACTAAAAAGGAAACAAGTATCACTAAAACAAATCTGATTACCTATAAATCTAATATTAGTGGGCCAGAATACAAAACCAACAAAAGGACTAAAATCAACAATGTGCAAAAAGAAAAATCTGATGACCATCTGCAAAAAAACCAAAATGATCATGAGAGTAGTGTAGATACTAGATTAATAAATAGAATGTATTGTCTACCCAATCCTACTAGGCCCCACCTGGTCCTAGGCCACCGTGTCCACCATCGTAGTGTCCGTCGGTCCTGTCTCCCTATGCACCTCTGGGTCCTGGTCCACAAAATTCTCTGTCAAAACGTTGATCAACTACACTAGACACAACACATAAAGATGAATCCCGTTAAGGGGGTAGTAAAAAAATACTCATTAGGGACCCCAAAAAAGTAAGTCCACACAATAATCCTCAATTTAATACACTAAACACAAGAAAAATCACACTAGGTATACATTTAGGGTAGTGATAGCAGAATCATCAGTCACATTATCGAACACCTCAGTTGCTGCAGAACTCCCCTATCGAGAATTGTGGGTCTTCCAAGTCAAAAATATGTGATTCCCACTAACCATGGACTGCTTAGATACACCTCCTCATCATGTATCGTGGGCCTGCAAAGTCACACAGAAGTAATTCCCACTAATCTTGGCCAACTGAGGTACTCCTCCTCGTCACATACCGTGGGATTGGAAGGTCATAAAAAAGTTCCTCCCACCATGTTATTGAAAATTCACTCATAAGTGCTTCCCACTGGGCCATATTTGAGTCATATAGAGTCAAAAGTTAGCAGTTTTAAGGTCTCAACCAACCGCAGGGTTCCATAAGTAATGCGCTTGGGAGAACCGATCCTCAAGACCTTCATCACATATCAACTTCCATGAAATCCTTTTAATAGATTTCAAAATGATCTGGCTCGTCGAGAGGGTCCCAACGCCACAAACGGCTCGTCAATCGGATGCCTGATTTTCCAATTATTAGCATTTTAGTAAACAGAGGCCAGTTGCCTCTGGGCCCGGTCCATCCTAGTCGGACCGACCTAGGGGTTCCACATAACGTGGATTAAATCAACCGACCTGACTTGACCCGCTTCAGGGTTGGGTTAGTTCGATCAAGCTTGGATAGTGGGGTAGGCCAAATGGGCCTCACTGGACCCGACCCAGTTTGGCCGAGGGTCCAGCCCGCCGGGTTTCCCGGTGACCCGGTCTCATCCACCCTGGCGCAAAGGGAGTGGGTCTAGCCTGCCGGTGCAGGTTTGGCCCACTAGGCTGCGGATCCAGACCATTGTGATGCAAATCTGACCCGATGTCTCGGGCGTAGCCCGCCGGCATGAAGCCCAACCCGTGTGGTGCGGGACGGTGGTGCGTAGCCTGAACGGGATGTGACAAGCTGCCACATACGAGCTCCGATTGACCTACAGATGTGCGGTCCCCTCTTACCATGGTCAAGTGACCACTGCTCCCTAAGCCAATCGAATGGCCCGGATGTTGGTAGTCCTTCCACGCGGTGCCAGGTGGGCATCACACCTCCCCGCTGCCGTCGTGGTGCACTAACAAGCACACTGCCATCTTCCGTATGTGGCTGCTGATAGTGCTACCCATCAACCCCCACTGGCACTGCCAGTGGCATATGTTCAGAAGACCACCAGACGCGTTCTGGTGGTTTTTTCTTCACGCCACTTGTGCATGCACTCTCCGGGGAACGTCCTCTTCACCGCAAAGGTCCCAGAATCATCTTTTCACCCCATTGAGGGTGCAACCACAAGGAATTCACATGGAAGAGGTGCTTAGGACTTGTTCATGTCAGAGATCTCCCTCTTCCTTTGAGGTTTTTAATCATGGAGAGGCTCGAGGATTTCAGTTCAATCAAGAAATGATAATTTAAACCCTCATTAAATAAAATACCAAAAAAGTTATCCTCCCACATAAACGCCCAATTCACGGATCAACCTGCTCATGGGTTGATCAGTGTTCATCATTTCTAGAATAAGAACTGGGAAGAAAATGCAGAAATTAAACCCCTACATCTTTGATGTTCGTTGCTACATCGTTACGTCCTTGAGGTTTCAAGACGTTGACATCATTCTTCGCTCTCGACTATGTTCTTCTAGGTGCATCGAATATGTTTGACATTCATCAGCATTTTTCACTGTTCGTTATTGAGGATGGTCATTGTAGTTTTGTTAGAGAATACTCGTAGTTTAATTCTATTCACCACCAACACGTCAACCAAAATGAAAGGAAAACATGTCGCATCATTTCTGTTTCGATGTTTCATTTATGAAACCACATCGCTTTATCATTAAAGCATTGTTACATTTTGAGTTAATGAGAGATTAATGAGCCTCATCAATGCACCTCATCGTTTCACCATAGCATTGTCATCCGCTGCTCAACATATGAGAAAATAATATAAAATAACTTTTTAATGGTTTTTTATTATTATTTTTGGAATGTCCGAAAATTAATTTTTTCATTCGGCCCTTGCCAGCCAAAGTTATGTACTTTTTTGGTGAATATATACATTTTGATTTCAACATTTCCCTTGTATTTTTGATCCGAGCACCAGTTCGAATGTTAGAAAAACTCACTCTCCCGTTTATTTAATGTACCTTAAAAAAGTTCAACATTCGGTTCCGGGCTCACCGAGCCTCTGAATCATGTGCCGTCAAAGCATGCAGTCTCAGAAAAATTCCATATAATTTTTTAAAAAATCAACATGGAATTTTCAAGACTTTATAAGTGGTATCTTGTGTGGGATTATATAGGAAATGAGATGAGAATTCTTTAATATTTCACAAACGTAGTTTTTAGAATCTATATAATTAAATATTCAAAACCACAAATCTTTCAATGGTTTTTTCCAAATAAGAGTGGAAAAAATTATTCTATATGGCCATTGGCCAATGATATTAAAATATTATCCTTCCTTATGTAGAGGAGAGTCACATTACTAAAGAAATGAACTTAAAATCATAAAATATATTATACATTTTGGATGACTAACTATAACTTTATAAAATAAGTCAAAAAAATATAAAATCACATTATTTTAAAGGTAAAACTTATATTTGTCTGAAGATCCCTTTTTTAGTATTTATTATATCACTATTGGGCCATTATGATGTCATAACAAACACTATATATATAAATGGTATATAATTTTTACACAAAAATTAGAATTTCAGAAAATTATGAAAAATTAACCATTGGATAATTTTAATGTTCTTATTCCAAAAATAATATTCATTTTATCCAAAAAAATTCTAAATATGTCAATTTACACTTTTAAAATAAAAATCGATATTTATTGAAAAATGACGGGTCTTGAAAAAAATAGTTTTTAAACCATAATAACAATTACATTTGTCCTCCTAAAAATTATATGATCATTTATATCTAATAAAAGTAAATTTATAATAATATTTTATTAAAATATTATTTATTAATTCATCAAAATATATTTCTTAATTCAATTTGAAAATAAACCAGAAATAATACTTGTTCTTTGAAAACAATAATAAAATGAAAGTATATTCCTTATTTTGTACAAAAATAATGTACATAATTATAATTCTAGGGTCTTGATACATATCCCTTTATTAAACCAGAATACACCCTAAGAGTAAGGTGTGAAATAATGGGCCTTTCATGGGGAAGTTCAATGAACATAATTTCGGCCGTGATCTCGATGTGCTTGAACTTCTCCCTTAAACGGTTTCGCTCGTGCTTAAGTTATTGGATCTCGGCTTGGGATTGGTGTAGGTGAATTCCCAAAAATTCTATCTCCCTTAGATTCTCCGATTAATGGGCTTCATAGGGAATGATATTACTGGTTTAGTCCATCACCTCCTTTTTCTGTATGGAAAGGGTTTATTAAACCCCTATATTTATACTAGTCATGTGATCACTGTTCAACGACTGTATTATCCATGGAAATGATACATAACAGTAATTTAAATATAATTATATATAATAAAACAAATAGAGTGCATGTGTTTTCTATATCCATTTTACAAAATAATACATTTAATTAAATTAAAAGAAAATTTTTACTTATAACAGTTTGGGTTGTTATAGTGTGTGACTCCAAACGATTTGGAGGAGCTTCTTAAGATATTAGGGCACCTTGGGAGTGATATAGAGGGGGGAGTGATGAGTAAAGATGTTCACAAAGGTTTTAGATTGAAGAGAATATGGATATTGGGTGGGTTTATATTGTAAATGAGTGGAGGTTTCTTTATAATTTCTCAAATATAGGTTTTTGAATCTACATATTAAAATTACCATAGAAACATACCTTCCCATGGTTTTCCCATGGTTTATTTAAAATGGAAATGATTTTCATTATTTTAGGAGACAAAGGTGCTAAAATAATAAAATAAAACCATTGCTGATGTGAAAGTGAGTCAGAATCATACAGAAATGATTTTAAAACATTAAAATATATTAATGGTTTTGGAAGTTTCATAATGTATTTATAAAATTAATCAAATAAACTTAAAAACACATTATTTTGAAGGGAAAATATATATATTTGGTTATAGAAACCATTTATAGTATTTATTTCCTTACATTTGTGTCATTATGTTGTAATAATACACACCGTATATTAATATAATATTTAATTTTCACCCGAAAATTCGATTGTCTCCAAAAATTATGAAAAATTCATCATTGGATAATGTCAACGTTATGATTCCAAAAACAATATTCATTTTAACAAAATAATTTTCTAAATATATTTATTTTCACTTTTTAAATAAGAATCATCATTTTTCGGGAAATGCTAGATTTTTTTAACAATAATAGTTTCCAGACCCTTATAAAAATTACATTTGAATTCATATTTTTTTTTGATAATTTATATTTTATAAAAAATATTTGATAATAATATTTTATTAAAATATTATTTATTTCTAAAATATATTATTTCATAAAAATAAATGTCTTAATGGAAATTGAGTAGTAATTAAAAAATACAATTTATGTTTTATTGAATAAAAGTAAAAATCCGTTATAAAGTAATGATAAGGAAAAACATATGAATATTATTCTATTGATAATAAAATATAAATATTTATATTGTTTTGGTATTGATATTTATCCCCATAATACACTAGAAAACTACATATGGTTAAGGGTCACGATGGGGATACTTTCATGGGGTTGTTCGATATTCATGGTATGCCCCGTGATCTTGATGATCTTGAATTTAGCCCCTGAGAAGTTTTCCTCATTGTTAATTTGTTTAATTTTAGCTTGAAATTGGTCAAGGAAAAAACTCAATGGTGTTATCTCCCCCATAATCTCCAATAAATTGGCTTCATAGGGTGTGATCCTACTAGTTGAGGCCATAACTTGATTTTTCTTTGTAAATTGGATTCGTTAATACTTTATTTTTATAATAATCATGTGATCACTATTCAATGACTATATTATCAATGGTAATTATGCATAAATATATTTTAAATCTTATAGGGTATAATAAATCCAAATAAATTAATGTGTTTTCTATAACCATAATACATAATAATACATTTGATTTAAAAGCATGGAGAATTTTATTTATAAAATTTCAGGTCATTATAATAACCCCCCTTCAGAAATTTTTCTCTCGAAATTTTCATTTCCCACAATCAAACTAAGGAGTTTAGTTCTATTTCATCACTTCCTCCAGTTCCAAGGATTCTTCTTCAAAATTGTGGTTTCTCCACATCACTTTGACGAGGTGCATTGACTTATTCAGTAAATATTTGTCTCTACAATCTAACATATTCACCGACTACTCATCATATGAGAGATCATTATAACATGGTACCACCTATGGAATGAGTACATGTGAGGGGTATGGTATGTACTTCCTCAATAAGGATACATGAAATACATCATGTAGTTGAGATAGGTTACGTGATAGTGCTAGTTGATAAGCCACAAATCCATTGTGATAAAGTATCTCAATGGGATCAATGTTTCTAGAACTAAGCTTTCTTTTATCCCCAAATATCATGACTTTATTCCATAGAGATATGTAGAGGAATACCATGTTTCCAATAAAAAACTATAGGTATCATCAATGATTATCAACATAGATCTTTTTTTAACCATAATCAGCATTGTTGTGCTGCTGAATTGTATTGAACGTTTTCACCATTTCCTCAACCATTTCAGGACCTATAAGTTTTTATTCCCTAAATTCATCCCAACATGTAGGTGTTATAAACCTATTCGCCAGAAGGGCTTAATAGGGATCCATTTTGATACTTGTGTGGAAACTATTATTGTATGGGAAGTCGACTAGAGGAAGATATTGATTCGATCCTCTTTTGATGTCAATTGATAATTCTCTCAAAATATCCTCAAGGGTCTATATAGTCCAATTTTATTGGCCATTAGTTAGAGGATGATAATCCGTTCTAAAGTTCAACTTAGTATTCAGAGCATGATGTAGATTCTTCAAGAACTCAGAGATAAATCCTGGATATCGATCAAATACAATTGATAGTGGTGTTCCATGTAGCCTTAACACATCTCTATTGTATATCCTTGCAAATTGATTGAGTGAGGAGTACTCAAAAATTACAATTAGGTGTGAAGTCTTTGTAAGATGATACTCCACAACCCAGATAGCATTATTTCCTCTTGATGTATTTATAAAAATATTGATAAATTATATGGTGATATTTTCCCATTTCAATGTATATATGTGTAATGGTTACATTATCCTCTCATATTTTATCCTTTATTCCTTCACATGCTGACATACAAGACAAATTGTTGTATATTCCACAATATTTCTCTTCATATTGTCCCACCAATAGTGCTCTCAGAGATCTCAATATATCATTGTGCTTCCTGGATTTATGTAGAATTTAGTGTTATGTGCATCATCTAATAACTATTTATTTAACTTGGGATTTGATGGTACACATAGTTGTTACCTAAATATTACAACTCCTTCTTCATAAACATTGAACTATGAGGATTTCCCTTTTCATATAGCTTCCACTTTATTCTGAATTTCCATATTATCTCTTTGAGAATCCTTTATCCTCTCTAGAATGGATGGTTGAGAAATAGTTTTTGAAAGGATTGATGACTTTCCTTCCATTATGATTCCCATGTTTATCCTTTTCAAATCTAGGAAGATCAGATCTCTCTCAATTATCATCAATGATAGAATTGCTTGATCATTTTTACCTAGCACATCAACTACATTATTTTATTTCACTATATGGAATTAAATTGAGAATTCATAATCCTTAATCATCTCTAACAATCTTCATGGGTTCATATTCATCTTTTTTGGTGTGAATATATACTTGAGGCTTTTGTGATCCATAAATTTTTTCAAATATCTCCCCAATGAGATAATGCTTCCATATTTTCCATGTAGAGATCACTGCACCAAATTCTAGATAATGATTTGGGTATTTATATTTGTGAACATTCAATATTCATGGAGAATAGGATATCACTTATTCATTTTTCATTAAAACACATCAAAATTCTTTCTTTGAAGCATTATTGAATACCGTGAAATATTATCCACTTGTGGGTAGTCTGAGTAAAAGTATAGTGATAATCCTCCTTTTTAACCCCCTGGATCTCTCTTCAAATTCATAATTCCAAGAAAACATTACTCCATTCCAAGTAATCTTGGTTAGAGGGTTTTACAATTGCATGAAATTTATCGAAAATCGATGATAGTACACAAATAATAAAAGGAAACTACATATATTTATCATAGATGTTGGCATCGACCATCCTTAAATTTATTATAACATTGAAGGGTCCATATATATCCTATTTATTTTGATGATATTACTCAGGAATGAGACTTCCTTAAACCATAAATCACATTTTTTTACTTGGTATAAAGCATCTCCTTCATAAGGTCTTTAGCACATTGCTTAGATTCTCTTCATTCTCCTCCTTGATTTTTGATTATATTAAAATATCATCTATAAATACTACCAAATATTTGTTAAGGTAATCTCTAAAGACCCTATTCATCATGTAAAAGAATATTGTTGGATCATCAATGAGTACCAATGGAATTACAATGAACTCATAGTCCCCATACCTTATATAAAAAGTAGTCATGGGGATATCCTCTTTCATAACCCTAACATGGTAATATTCTGACCATAAATCCACCTTGGAGAAGTATTGTACTCTGAATATATGATCAAACAAGTCATCAATACATGGTATAGGATACTTATTATTTATCATGATTTTTTTGAGCTCACTATATTTAATGTAATGCCACATTGACCCATCATTCTTCTTAACAAAGAGGAGGAGTTCACCCTAAGGTAAAGCACATGGTTGTATGAAACCTTTATCCAAATTCTCCTATAATTGATTATTAAGCTTTTCAAGATCCATAAAATCCATTCTATATAGTGTATTGGATAATGATAAATCCCCATGTATAATATTGATTGAAAATTTAACCTCTCATTGAGGAGTAATACCGTAAAATTATTCAAGAAAAACATCAATATATTACCTTACAATGGGAATGTATTAAAGGATGGTCATTCCTTGAGAATCAATCATTTTAACTAGATACACTTGCTCGGTGGGAAATAATATCCATGTTTGAGATTTTTTTTCTAAAGAAGATTCATGCTCCTCGTTGTACTTTAACAGAATCGAGTGTCGATTCACAATACAAAGAGTGATTTATATATCATAGTAATTTTTGTTAGCTCTATATGGGGAAAGCCAATTCATAACAAAAATTTCATCAAATTCTACCAACAGGATTATTAAAAGGCTTCATGTGACATTCAATCCAAAAATATTTATGTGGATGGATTTATATAATAATGATGAAATTATTTCACTATTTCAGGTTTTCACTAACAACTCTACATCCATGCTTTGTGGTAGTCTTTGAATAGTTCTACTAAACATTTGTGATATGAAGTAATGCATATAAAAAAAATAAAAAACTAAATAATCAATTATATAATGAATAAGTAGAATACCTGTCCCCACTTCATTGTCAGGATCCACCTCATTGGTTGTGATGAAAAAAGAATTATCTTACTACCTTGGAGGTTTCTAGTTGTCTCTGAAAACCCTTGGATTACTGAATTGGTTAGAAAAGTACTCCAGTTCCTTATAGTTGATGTAATTAACAATGAGATAATGGTTTACTGGAGAATTAATTTCCTCCATCGCATGGGGGAGATTCTCTTATAAGTAATTTCAAGCCAAGTTCCCTGCCTTACCACACATAAATCATTTCCTCGCCCCTTAGGCAATTTTCAGGGTGGCTCTTTCCACACATTTGACAAGTGGGATGTTGAAATTTATTGGAACCAATAGATTTATCCATCAGACCACTAGAATTAAACTTGACATTCCCCTTCTTATCCCCATGATACCCTTGAATTTTTTTATCACCATCTTGACATTGAGGGAACATCAAAAAATTTCCTCATAGAAATCAAAGTCTTGAATAATGTGGTATTTTCATATACATGGTTTTATCCCACACATTAATTGGTCAACCTTTCACTAAGGGGTAACAAAAAATCTGTAGGCATATCGTGAATGTCATTTAAAGTTGTACTCACACACACTGATAGATTAATCATGTTGTTTTCTTGAGGGAAAGGGAATGCATTTCCATTTTAAGTCAAAGGGTGCAAAGAAAATATTTATCAAAAAACATTTTATGGAATTTCGTCCCCATTGCTTCAATATATTTCTCAGACTTCATATTCTAGATCAATATCTTCCACTAATCAGGTTCTCCCTCCATAAAATAAAAAACTAGTTCAACCTTCTCTTTCTTAGAATAGTAAAGGATTATGTAGAACTTATCAATGGATTTGATCCATTGTTCCATGATTAAGGGATCAAATGATCTATTGAAAGTCAGGGGAATTTGTTGCATAAAGATCTCAATTACATCTTGTTCATTTTTATGGGATTTGAGAACTCCTCATGATCCAGGTTTCTATTAATAAACTAAGTCATCTATGAGTGTATCATCACAAATTTTGTGATTCCCATTCCCATCAGGTTGGGCATCTCATTGAGGCAGTCATCAAATTTCCTGTCACATTGATTGTTTACCCAATTCCTCATATTTATGGCCATTTTACATAATAAATGGAACAGTAGGGATGAGTATTTTAAACTATTAACGTAAATAATGAAAATAAAATGGAATTAAAGAGAAAACTTATAAATTAGATACATCTACTTAACATATGAATTTATAGGATTCAATCAATGTTATCCATAATAAATTTCCTAACATATATTCTTATGGGATTTTTTTGTTCCCTTAATAATGGTTCAGAATGAACTTATGAATTTACTAATGCATATCCCATGGGAGTGTCAAAATAGGTGTTCAGGGAGGCCTGTTGTTGGGTACCAATTCCTGATTATGTCTACCTCAATGTAGTGTTTTCAGGTCTTACCACTATGCACATCTATGCCAGAGCCACATCAACTTATATTATCTAGATAGAGATGTATTCGCTTGATAAGCCACTTATTATATACTTACCAAAATTTAGGGATGTTTTATTATACCCATTCTTATTACTAACACTACTGGAAAAAGTCCTTATACCCACAATTTGGAACCATGGGTATTGCACACAAAACTATGGGTATAGTCTATACCCATAGTTCTGAGAACCAGGGGAGCATAAGTCATCGGTATAGCTCTAAGCTACACCCATGGATTTTAGAATACTATACCCACAGTTATGAACCACGGGATTAGGTGTATGATAAATTGTCCACCGTGTCAATAACTATATACCCACAGTTCTCAAACCATGGCAATAGGATTTAAAAAAAAATCATGTCGCCAGATTCGAACCCTGGACCGCCTATTCAAAGTAGACACACCTAACCACTATCCCACATATAACTATGTTTATATAAACATATATTTACTTATATATATATATAAATAAACCATGGATATAGGGGGAAAATTTTAGCAATAGGTATTCCCGCGGAAATATTTTTCATACCAAAAACTATTTTTCCCCGCGATTATGCGGTAAAGTAATACCCACGATTCTAAAAAACCATTTTTATAGGGTGGACCTATACACATGTTTTTTGAAAATCTTGGGTAGAAGTTTTTAACAAAAATCAATACCCATGTTTTTTTGAGAACTGTGCTTATAGGTCTTGATCCAAAACCTATACCCACAGTTTTTCAAAAATTGTGGGTATAGGTTGGAATTTTAAAACTATACCCATGGTTTACCAAAACTGTGGGTATAAATTCTAAACCAATCCCTAAACATACAGTTTTATCCAAAATAGTGGGTGTAGGGTTATTTTCTAGTTTTTTAAGGCGTTTTCTATAGTTTTCTAATCCTAATACCAAAAATAACTAAACCTCCCTTTGATACTAATTATGAAAACCCTTCTCTTTATTACACATTAATATAAAATTTATTACATAATATTCCACTTAATAAAACCTAGATGATCAAGATTTGTAGTGTATTTGGGGAATAGATACATTACATAACAACTTAAAATTGGAAAAACATAATCTTTATTGAAAACATTTTTAACATGATTATACTTAAAACTATATGGGATAACATGGGGACATACAAAAGAAAGGGGTAAGATATAAAGCATAATAAGGGAATAAACATGTCATAAAATGAGTATATTAATACATGAAATTCAATAAGACTATAAATGGGGCATAAAATGGGTGATAATCAAACACATGAAAAATAGGACATGATATAACATAATAACATAAAGGTAACATGAGAAATGTGAGAACAACATAAAACACCACATCATATACATAACTGAAGGGTAAATACCAAAAAATAATGATAGAAAAAGTACCATAAAGGAATCAGGTTTAATATCTCTCCCAAAATTACGTATCATGAGACTAAACATTACCCAATTCATTGGAGCGCTATATAATTCTGGGCACACCCGTCACTTTCATTTCATTATCATGATTAAGTGTGTCACATAGATCATAAAACATGGAATCATTTATCATTAGATTTTATTCCACAATAATAGAGTGTATAATAAATACATGTAATTCCCAAATAAAAAATTATAAATTTATAATTTTTAACTCCCTTTATAGGAAATGAATATAGTATTCACAACACTAATGCTTTGGCATGAAAAATTGTGGTGAAATTTTAGCAACATAACGACATCACATAAAGATTCATAAAAATGGATTAATTAGAATGAAATGGATATATAATCACATTTAATTAAAAATTAAAGTAATTGGGATATGGAAAACAAAGTATTAACTATAGGAATTGTAAATATAAGGCATAAGAAAATGAAGAAACATGAATAAAAATGAGAAGGAAAAGAACCATTGCATGAGTGTGTGACTCCAAATGCTTGGGAGAAGCTTCTTGAGAGATTGAGGGAACATTAAGAGGAATATAGAGAAGGAAGGGTAGAGTAAGGACATGATACAAAGATTTTTAGTTAATATAAGTGGGATATTAGGTTGGTTTATATAGGGAGTGAGTGGGTATTTCTTTATAAGTTCTCAAACATAGGTTTTGGCCTGTATATAATAAAATAACCAAAACCACCAAACAAATAATGTCTTTCCCATGGTTTTTTTAAAATGGGAGTGGTTTTAATTATTTTAGGAGTCAAGGTCCAAAAAAAATAAAATAATACCTTGGTTGATGTGGATGTGAGTCACACTCTTAAAAAATGATTTTAAAACATTAAATTTTATTAATGGTATTGGAAGATTCAGAAAGGATTTACAAAATTAATAAAATAAATATAAAATTGATTACTTTTAAAAGGAAAACATATATTTGGTCATGTATACCCTTCATAGTATTTATTACATCACTTTTGGATCATTATGATGTTATAATACACACTGTATATTTATATGTTATTTAATTTTTTCACAAAAATTCGGTGGTCTCAAAAATTTATGAAAAATTCACTTTTGGATATTTTCAATGAGATGATTCCAAAAATAATATTAATTTTATTAAAATAATTTTTTAAATATGTGTATTTTTACTTTTAAAATAAGAATCAACATATATTGAGAAATTTTGGGTTTTTTGGACAATAACAGTTTTTAAATCCTTATAAAAATTATATTTGACTTCATAATTTTTTTTATCAATTATATTTAATAAAAACTAATTAATAAAATTAATTTATTAAAATCTAATTTATTTCAGAAATCCATTAATTCATCAAAATAAACTTCTTAATTGAAATTGAATACTAATTAAAAAAAATAAAATTTCTGTTTTATTTATTAAAAATAAAAATATTTTATAAATTAATGATAAGAAAAAAATATGAAAATTATTCTATTGAAAATAAAATATAGATATTCATTTTATTATTGTCTCGATACATATCCCTTTAATACATTATAAAATGCTTTTAGGCTAAGGTGCATGATAGTGATACTTTTAAGGTGTGGTTCAACGTACATGGTATGTACTATGATCACAATGAGCTAGAACTTATCCCATAAGATATTTCACTCATGATTAAGTTCTTATATCTCAGATTGGGATTGTCCAAGGGAAAATCCCAAAGATTCTATCTCCCTTAGATGCTCTGATAAATCGGCTTCATAGGGTATGATCCTACTGGATGAGGTTATCAATTCCTTTATCTATGTCAATTGGATTTATTAAAACCCTATATTTATACTAATCATATGATTACTGCTCAACAATTATATTATTAATGGAAATGATTATTAATGGTCTTTTAGATCCTATAGGATATAATAAAACCACTGAAGCGCACGTGTTTCCTATAACCATAATACATAATAATACATTAGATTAAAAATAATGGGGAATTTTATTTATAAAAGATTATTTCGTTATAAATATGGTGTGAGATAAACTCATTAGTCCACCACTAATAGTGTATGATACAATAAAATCTGTAAATAAAAAATAAACAAATGTGAATATGTAATGAATAAGGATGTAAATAAATAAATATTATCATGTTGGGATCGTGTTCCTCAATGGACCCCCAGCTGACAGTACCTACTTTGGCCTAAGATGGATTATCACTATACATTACATCATGTATATATATACATATATGAAACAGTAATATATGTAGAGATATACATGCATCAGTAAGGTCCTGATGTGTAAGACCAAGACTTCCAAATAACGGTAGCATAAGAGTCGCTTATTTTATTAAGGAATCATCCAAAACATCCAAACCAGGGAACATTTCCAGGGTCATAATAGTATAATAGTTGTATAGAACCTATGGTAAATGAAATTCGTCCACGTATGATGGTGATCCAGTATATAATAATTATCATTTTCTTATGAGACCATTCATAGAATTCATACATGATAATCCATGTATTGATCAAGAAATAAATTAAATCAATTGACCTATGAGCATGTTCAAGGAATTACTAATTTGGAATCCATGGTTAGCTCAAGGAGTGATAATTCAATTGGCCTATGAGACCATATGACACACACTGGTCGAAGGGTGTGACAAAAGAAATTTTTTTTTCTAATGTAACAAAAATACTAACCAGTGTCATTTCACTTGAGAAGGTTTCTCAGTTTTTTCACCTACTTAAACTAATTCACCTAAACTACACTTTGGTTGATTTTATTTAATATTCAAAATCAATTAAAATTAAGAAGATAAATGAAATACAAAAAAGTAAACTTACATGAAATGACAGAATATGATTATAAAAGAAAGAACTTGGAATTTTTGGTTTGGTTTATGGGTTCCATAACATTCCTTATTAGTGTTTATGTTTAGTTTTAAAGTTTAATCATGAAATATCACTCTTAAAATACTATTATTTTATTTACTGGTGTGAACTATGGAATGCATTGCACAATCATAACTACACCTCCTCATGTAATCAAGGTTTATGTCACACCTCAATCGTGAATGCAACATATTCCAGGACATGGATCCATTATATTCCATTTCATCCACTAAATGGCTCAAATCCATCATATGAAGAGCTTGTATTAAATAGAAGGGAGGTAAAAAATTTAAACAAAGAATATATATGACTTTGAGTTTAGTGCCATAGTGGAAAAATTATACACTAGTGAACTTCAATATTTCTCACTACAAACATAAATAAAATATAAGAATTTACATGTAGAATGAAATGGAAACAAAAAATACCTCCCACGGGACCAGCCTCAGGTTAGCCCCCCATTTATTAGTGTAAAAGGTCATAGGGGAGAGAAATAAGAAAATAAAAATAAGAAAATAATAAAAAGAATATAAGAGTGTGAACGAAGAAATAGAGAAAGGGTATTAGAAGAAAAATAATATTAAAAAAATATTAATTATATATAATTAGAATAATAATAATAAGAATAAGAATAAGAATAAGAATGGTGTCTGTAATAAGACACAAAAATAAAAAACATTCATGAATTATATTATATTTAAAAAAATTCAAATTATAAGAAATTAAAACTAATAAAACAAAAACAAAAATAGAAGAAGAAAAATTGGGTAGTAACGCCCTTCAATAGTGGCCTCTCCTATTCCTCAGTGCGAACTCCCTAGCTAGTGGGTATGTATTCTTCTTTTATAGGAAAAGGGATCAATGAAGGATCCTTCAGTGGTCATAAAATCATAGTTTAAATATCAAATGTATCTTCACATATACACTAGTGAGACCCATGGTGAATAATAGGAAACACCTGTGGGACTGGGGTTTTTAAATGTTGTAGAGGCTTGAAACCTACATGAGAAGCAGTTGTGGAATGCAAGCCCCCCTCCACGTGTATGGGATCGTGCATGGTTCATGCACATGAAGTGGTTGGTTCACATGGAATAGGGTGATCGATAGTGGTGATGAAGTTCAACGGTGGTGGGTCTCCTCTTTCTCAACCCCTCCATCCATCAATGTGGTTCGAGGGTGCTCAGAATGAGCTTGTGGGGATCATTCAAGGGTTCCAGTGGTGATGTCTGGTGAATTTAGTGGATTATATCTCAATCTAGAGCTCTCTAGGGGGCTTCCATGGTGATTCTTTGGAGTTGCATTGATGGTCGGTGAGGAAGAAGGTAGCGGTAGCGGTGAGGCTCGGTGGAGCTGGTGTATCCGAGTGTTGGGAGGTAGAGTTCAGGTTGGATGAACGAACACCATTAAAATGATTGTACCACAGAAGAACAGTGGAGTGGGGAAGCATGCGTTTATAAGAAAAGATTTATGATCAGATTTCCAGAATCCCACATCAGGGCAGGCTCCCAAAATCACTTACACATGTACATGGCCAAGTTGCACTACTTGGTCACGTGAGCTTTCAGGTCTACTATGCTCGCCCACAAGCTTGACTCCCTACGAGCTATGTGTATCGGCCTCATTCCCTCATGGACTCTACTAGCTTGTGTTGGCCTTCCTAGTGGTTATCTTGGTCATCCGGCCTATTGTGGGTTGGCTAGGTGGCTGGATTCCATTGGTCGAGTGTTGGCCAGCCTTGACATTATTTTTTGGTTCCTGAAAAATATAAAAAATTTAGAAAAAACTTGAAACATAAAATTCAAAATTTCAAAAACACAATCAAAACTCTAAACTAAATAATATTATTTAATTTAAAAAAAATTTAATTCCACAATTATAAATTACCACTTTTTAATAAAACATTGAATTACATTGGAATTGTCATTGAAAAATATTTAAAAAATTATTGAAAATTGATTAAAAATATGAATGGAATTTGTATGTGTCAAATACACCCATAATTAAACCATACATTCCCTCAAGAATAAAATCTCAAGAATAAATTTATATGGAACTAATTTTTCCAAATTTTCAAATTCTAATTTAATAAAATCAAAAAAAATTCAATGTCAAATAAAAATTTCAAAAATCCACATAAAAAATAAATTTAATTTATCAATTTTAAAGGTTGAAATAAATTCATGCATTTTAATTTTCCCCTTTTGAAAACAATGTTGTTATTTATCCTTTCATTAATTCAAGTTCCTTAATTCATTATTATTAAACATGTAAAATCATGTTTTACCTCAATTTTTAATATTTTCACTCATCACTCATTATATTAATTCCATAAGACTTATGATCATATCATGAATACATGATCCTTATCCCTAGGATTGTAAACGGACTACATTCTCCCCTTTTTATATATAAAGGACACAAGAAATCATGATGGATTTTCAATCAAGGTTCTAATGTATCTATGGATTATGGTTGGTAGGAATTGATGATTAACAATTAATGCCCATGGAGGAGGTTTTTCTATATCTTAAGTATAAATCTTGATATCAAAAGTTAAATTTTAATGATAGTTTCTAGAAACTCAAACTTCCGCAAAATATAAAATTAATGCTGCGATCAAAATAAAGAATAATAAATTTTTTGTGCACCGTCTGGATTTTTTTGTTTACTTAATATATTTTTTTTAAATTTCATTTTTTCATTTTTTTAAATTTATTCTCAAAATAATCCTAACATCCACTAATTAACCACATATGATAAAAATTATTGTTTTAGTGATGGTGATTTTTTATTATTCTTTGTCACAACCAATTCTTTTCATCATTTCTTTTCGTTCTTTTTTTAATTTTCTTTTTTTTAAGAGGGAAAATATAATAAAGAGTACTATGAATAAATAAAAAACCTTTCTCAATACCCATAGTATCACCCCCCCCACATTTTCCATTTAAATGAATTTATACACTTTTTCATGAATCCCTTCACCCCTATGCTTTTACATTAATATATCATGAAAATACTAAGAGGAGGGTAGGAATGGATAAAAATTCCTTCAAACAAGTCTCATTCCTAATAAGGTCATTCATAGTATTAATGGGATAAATAAGGATTGATGTAAATATGGTATTTTAATGAAAAAGGATTTTCAAAATATTCCTCAATCATTTTAATTGTTTTTTTCATAGTGACTATTTTTAAAAAGTTTTAATGGATGTTATGGTAGGTGACATGTCCCGAGATCACTCAAGGAATATGATCCAAAATAAATTTGGAGTACATGGTCTAAAAATCTTCTTATGAATAGACATATAAATTATTAATATGTAATTTAACCCTTTAAATATGAGAGGCATCTATCTTGTTTTCACAAAGATCTACAAATTGTAATTATTCATGGGTCTCCTCAAATGTATGTTTATAAAAAGAAGGGAGCTCCATGTGTTCCTTAGCAGGTGCATGTTCAACGGTGTTCAATGAGGCCTGGGGTTTAGCATGCTCTTGGGGGAATTTCAGCCTCCCGTGTACCAATCGTCTTATTGGGTCACCTAGTGTCTCACCAGGTGGGAAGAATGGGTGAACTTCACCTAGATAACATATTTTTGTGTCGAACCATCACTGATCGAGGTTTTACCCTATGGGATGCTCTGTTATCTTAGATGGAAACGAATACTTCCTGGTTTGCGCTTCTCTAGATGACTTCTTCGTAGGAAAGGGGTTACTGGGTGTGGAAGGTTTGAAAAGGCCACTCTCAGGGATTCTATTATATAAAAGAAATTTACAATAAATCAAAGAAAACATATAGATTTAACAAATATAAAAATTCAAATCCTTTAGGAGTGATAATAATTTTTTTTGAATAAAATCATAATAGAATGAATCAAAATTAAAGTATATCCCTGAGCTGGTTCTGGTTCAATCACTTCTACAATAGTGAGTGTGTCTTGAAGTTAGATCTTAGTGGATGGAGGAAGGTTGTAACACCTCTAGATTTTATGAAAAATATTCTTTTAATTTCATTAATGTCTTGTGTTGTATTCTACACTAAGATTACCTTGCGCTATATGCAACACCGTATTAGCTTGCAGTATACGCAACACTATTCTTGGATCGTGTTATACACAATTTTGATAATAGTTATTCTACGCAACATTGAGTATATATATATATATATATGTATTCAATGTATAAATGAAATATGGTTGGATTATGTTATACAAAACAACAAAGGATTCTTTCACAACACGCAACCCTGACTTGGCTTGCATTACATGCAATCGCGACCTTCCTCGATAGCCTGTGTTGAACGCAATATCGGGATTTAATAAACAATGTTATATTATTATAATATTGTCATTAACTAGCCGTTATGAATATTATTTACTAAATTTTGAATTTTATAACATTATTATTCATCTTACACATTTCTAGAACATGGTATAAGAACAAAATAATTTTTTTGGGTAAAATAAGTATTTTTCAAAAAATACAGTTTTGCCACCTTTTGATGGCGCACCCACTTTAAATATAGTTTTTGACATGTTTATAAGTTCAATTTGACAAAATAAAATTCTTCTTTTGAATCAAGAAATAAAAATTTACTTTGGATAAATTTTTCATATTATTCTGGTAACTTTCACATTTTAATGAATAGTAAAAACACGCTATATTTTAATTAAAAACAACTTTTTTCATCGTAATATCTTATGTGGTTAAATTATAATATTGAATGGTTTTAAAGTATAAATTGAATATATTTTTACCATTTAATATAATGTATGTCATTATCATTGATTTTACCTTGAATTCGTAGGTTAAATCAATTCAATCTTTTGCAATGTTTTAAACAAAAACCCGTTTTTATTCGACAACGGGATTAATTTTAATTTAATTTATGCAACTTCTGTGTATTGAATTTTAAAAAATAGATTCCATATTTGGAATTAGTGGGTCCAAATTATGTTAATAGGCTACTTTTTATTTTTGGGAATTATGAATAGTAACTACGGTAAATTTTATTTACCATAGTTAAAGGTAAATCGAGTAATTAAGGGTAAATATAATATTTTAAAATTACCCTAAAAAATGTCAAAATCCTATTGGATGACTAAACGTTGACCCATATCACCTAAGTTTCAGATTATATTCATTTAATTAAATTTTTTCAATGAAAATAATTTAATTATTATTAAAACCAAAGAATGTGACAACATGTCACTTTCTTAAATCTTATAAGTATAATAATTTTAATGTATTGATACCCTTCATGAAACTTAGAACATGAATAGTCTCTAGAAAGATAATACAATTATCTACATCATAGGAATTTATTTATAATTTTTAGGGGTTAGATAATTATCATTTATTATGACACATAGATGATGCAGTAATTGTCTTATTAATGAAATATTGACATAATTGATGTTATAAATGCCCAAATAAATGTAATTTGAGTCTTTTTATGACTGACACTAATTTTCTAGGTTAATATGACATGTGATTGTTTATTTAAGTAACTTTTTTAGAACGTATCATTCTGTTATGAATTTCATAAAAATCATATACCAAATAGTGTCAAAATTGACATAAAATAGTTTTTAAAACAAATATTATATTATTAATTGTTATTTTATTCCTAAAAATCTAAGGTTCAGCCAAATGACTTAGATAAGATTATATATATTAATAATAAACAACTTGGGGTTCTTTTGGCTTTATATAGTAAGTTTATTAACCATATAGTCTAAGAAAACAAAATGACACGGTAAAAGTTAAATTATTTAACTTAGAGTTAAATCTAATTGATAAGGGTACAATAATAACCTAAACATGTCTAAATCCTATTGGATGAGAGGATTTCGACCCATCCCCATTTTATCCTCGAAATAAATCAATTTTTATCTATTTAAAACCGAACTTGACTTTATAATAAAATAATATTTTTAGTTATTCCAAAGGTGCCCCTCTCCTCCCTTATAAAAGGGCACCTCCTCCCTCTCTTCCTCACACAACTTTGAGCCTTCAAGCTCGGCCAACCCCTGCCAAATTATCTTCTCCACTTCACTAGAAACATCCTATAGGTTCTTTTCTTCCTCAAAGACCAATTTTAGTGCCCTAAGAGGAGGTCTCAAAGAGGCGCTTCAAAGAAGAGGTAATTTCCGTTACCAATTCTTTCACCTTTATTTCTTCTTCCACTTCTTCTTCTTAGGTTGTTTCATTATGAAGTAATAACATAACTATAACACATATACTTATATGTTATTATAAGTATGAAACAATACTATTTCCCATCTATCCATCCTACGGAAAACGAAATCACCGCGCGTGCGTACGTACGGAATACCGTCTCCACACCGTGGTGTAATCTATTTTCCGCCACCACCTTAATTGGATGGGTATAATGGTGTAATGAGTAACTATATATGATTATTATAAAGTGATATTGATACTGGAATAGTATACATACACTTCAACACAAGTTCACGATCATGAGAACGATATCATCGCTCGTGCGTACGTACGGAATACCGTCTCCACGACGCGATGAGATTCATTCTCCACATTAACCATTCATGAATGATTATAAAGTATATATAATGAATAATAATGAAATATATGACATGTTAAATCTACTGGATTTATGTATATATATATATATATATATGTATTTCATCTACTTACTTCCATTCAAGACAAT
The DNA here is from genome assembly GCA_963277665.1 of Viscum album. Lineage (NCBI taxonomy): Eukaryota > Viridiplantae > Streptophyta > Magnoliopsida > Santalales > Viscaceae > Viscum > Viscum album. Next base: position 500,091,636 of record OY728125.1, read on the forward strand.
AAGGAAAGGAAAACAGCGTTCATGCGTACGTACGGACTACCGTCTCCATGAACGGTGTGTTTCATTTCATTTATCTATCTATTATATATATATATATATACTGAATATATATGATATATAAATCATGTTTTATATTTTGGAAGTAAGTAAATTATGATATAAGTAATAATAATGTGAAGAACAACAAGTCCAAACACCTACGACAAATGAATCTATTTTACCCAAAACACTCTTTAACATGGAATTTAGAAAAGAACGGGTAAAATAAAGTCATAAGTGAACCATATATTATATAATAACAATGATTATGATTCTGGAATAATTCAATTACATTATTTAAATCATTATATAGGAGGTTCGGACACTTACGAAGCAAATCAGACCTAAGGTAAGGGAAACATCACAATCTCATTTTTATCCGAGATTGTTTATACTTTGAAATTTATTGGGGTGTATTTTATCATCCAAATCCATGTTTCCTCAATATGTAATATTATTTCCATCCACCTACAATTGTTTAAATCCAATTTTACCCTTCGTTGAGTTTTTAGTAAAAGATATGAAAGGAATATTTTGTCATTTTTCGTACGAGGTACTTTTTGACTTTTCCGACAAAAGTACGAGAAGAATGTTTTTTTAACTTATACGGCACGAATGGATTTTTACGGTTTTATAAAGCCTTATTTTCATGAATCTTCCTCCAAAATATTTCATGACTATTTTCAATAAAATCTCTTTCTTTTATAATTGCATGACGTTTTGTGAAAAGAAATTGATTTTGAAGAAGAAAGGATATTTTCCTCAAGAATTCATTTCAAGTGTTTTATCAAAATTATTTTCCATATAAGATAACATAGGGTTCTGTTTCTATCCCTATTATTACATTGATTTGGTTATGTTGTGATGGAATTATTTTTATTAATTCCTTTATCTTATATGAATTGTTTGATGATGTCACGATGTTTAAGATTCCCATTTTTATTACATGGGTTATGCAATGGTGTATGATTTATGATTTTGTGGAACACATAAGAATGGTATCATTATGAGATGGGTGGGACCTATATCTCCCTCCAATGAATTGGGTAAATATTTTATATCTCATGAGATAGACATGGCTGGAATGGTAGGTTATACCGGTTCAGTGAAATAGGACTGAAACGAGGGTGACTCGGTTCAGAAAGGGACTTTGTCCACTAAGATAGTCTTGGAAATGAGTCTTGACTAACAAGAAATGATTCTCTATGATTATGTGTGTATGACACAAAGTTTCATGTTTTAAGTTATGATTATTGGTATTTCATTTCACTACTATGATTTATCCCATGTTATGAAATTATGCTCTCTTTTGCAGGTTAAGATTTCCAAAATGTTATGTTCTTATGAATATGATGTGATTGATATTTCTTTTGTTTACCCTTACTGAGCATTTGAGCTCACCTTTTTTTGTTTTCTTTTCCCCAGGATATAAATAAAGGTTTTAGGTAAAAAAAGGAAGATCGTTATGGGAGATTTTGAAGATCTTTGACCACGATTAGAAGATTATATTCCGAGTTTCCAAAGACACTAAACTATTATGGTCCTTGTGTGTGTATTTTTGTTATGTACTAAGTATTCCGAAAAAGTAATGTAATGTATATGTACGTTAAGCTTCGGGTCTCTACAGTTGGTATCAGAGGAAAGGTTTAGTCAACCTTTGGAAACTAGGATGCGAAAATGTTAGTGAGATCCCTAGAGATATTTCTAAGGTATGTCTAGGGATGTACTTAAGGATAAGTATACGTATAGGATATGGTCCTAGAACTAGGGTAACGCTCTTAGAATTTAACCTAAGATGTTAGATATTAAGGGTACTCCCCTTTTACTATGTTGTTTTCCCTAGCATGATTTTTGCCACTCACACTATTCTTTTTGGGTTTTAGAAAATGGCTGGAAACAAGATGATTCACGAAAATGGAGGATATGATGGACAATGGAATGATATTCCTCATGAGAAACCAAATAAAATGGGATTTGGAAGTCCAAACATCCTTATTATGTCGAATCAGCAATCTCATAATATTATCAATAAAGTAAAATTTGGTATGTTTCCTGACTCGGCTAATAAGAGAAAGATGGAGTTTCATGATGATCATAGAGGAAAGAAAGTTCAATTTCCCCTATGTAAATCATGTGGGAAGACGCATCAAGGAGAATGTTTCAAAGGAACTGGAAGATGTTTTGGGTGTGGAAGAGAAGGACACAATGCCAATAAGTGCAAAGGAAAAGGTTCAGTTAACACGAGGGATGAGGATAATGGTATTTCTACGACATCAACAATGGTTAAATGTTTTAAATGTGGAATGTACGGGCATTATGCAAACCAATGCCCTAAGGGAAAGTCTCATGAAGAGAATCAGTATGGTCGTATGGGTAGTATTTATGTTGATGATGATAAAGAGACTACAAATGATATGTGAGATGAAAGAATTGTTGAAGCCCGACCAATGGTTTAAGAATGTAGTGGAATGATGACATGTTTATCATGTGTAATGTTGTATAAGTAATCTCATGGTAATATGGAATAAAGAGACATCTAAGGATTGTTACACTGTTGTCTTTCCTTGAGTTTTGAAAGTGTATGATTAATGGTACCAGTATCCATGAAAGGTTATTCAGATATTTTTGGAATGCAGATGATATGCACATAATGAAGGGATAGGACAATAATGAGATGTTTGATTGTATTCATGAGCTCATGATTGATATAAGGACTAAGTGATATCATGGTTTGAGTATATAGAATTTTGAGGATTTTGGTATGTGGAATGTGTTAACTTTTAACTGCATTCATGTTTTCACTAAGGTTCAATGGGTATTCAAGAGAATACATGATTAAAGCCTTTGAATGTTTGGAATGTGACCAACAAGACATATCTTATGATATATGGGGATCAATGATGGTATTAAATCTCTGGTAATCGTTTTCACTATATTATGAGAGTGGACTGCAGTATTATGGATAAGCCTAAAGATTGGAATGGATTATGTTGGACATAAGTTAGTATTGTTTAAGGATATAATTTTTTTTCCGATATTATTGATGGTATGTTATAGTAATATAGATTTAGAAAAAGGACAAGCTATAGGACGGGAGACAACCCATCGCTTCGGACAAGGTTGTGGGAATCGAACCCACAACCGAAGTGTGACTGGCCTTTATTTCCTACCACTGGCCTACAGGATGTCCCTGGTTAGTAGAAACTAGATTTATTTTATTAAGCAGTATGATATATGAAGTATAAGTTATTTTTTTTTGAAACCATATACGATTAATCTAACCATAAGATGGACTTATAACTTTTGCTAACCTTTTGTTTGAAAGAGATGGAATAACCCATCATTCTATCACATGATCTGCTAACACATCACGAATAACAAATTCAACTTCATTTCTTTAAGGGATGAAGTGGAAATTGTTCAATTCACGAACAACAGTGAGATTGTACAAAAATCATGCAAGTATTTCTTTTAATTCATCAACTTTAGGGAAATGATCTTGAAAACCAAAAATGTTGTCCTAGTTCCCTTATATCCGATTAATCAGATGGTACCTTAGATCATCACAAATCAATAGCTTTGTGATTGTTGGCTTTTTCATAGCCATGTTCTCTACCACTCTCCATCAGAACATGATGGTTAGATTTCTCTTCCATATCCATATTTTCACCTTTGTGGAAACCCAGTGATTAGTTTATTTGGGTAACCGTTACGTTTCATACTTTTGTTTTTAAAGATTGGTTTTGGTATTCCTTTTTACGATGTGGGTTTCTATTAAAGAAACTTTCAAATAGTAAACCATTTATAACCCCGATGAATTTCGAGGGAGAAATTCATTTTAAGGGGGGTAGAATGTAACACCCCTAGATGTTATGAAAAATATTCTTTTAATTTCATTAATGTCTTGTGTTGTATTCTACACCAAGATTACCTTGTGCTATACGCAACACTGTATTAGCTTGTAGTATAGGCAACACTATTCTTGGATCGTGTTACACACAATTTTGATAATAGTTATTCTACGCAACATTGAGTATATATATATATATTTATTCAATGTATAAATGAAATATGTTTGGATTCTGTTATACGAAACAACGAAGGATTCTTTCACAACACGCAACCCTGACTTGGCTTGCATTACACGCAATCACGACCTTCCTCGATAGCGTGTGTTGAACGCAATATCGGGATTTAATAAAAAATGTTATATTATTATAATATTGTCATGAACTAGCCTTTATGAATAGTATTTACTAAATTTTGAATTTTATAACATTATTATTCATCTTACACATTTCTAGCACATGGTATAAGAACAAAATAATTTTTTTGGGTAAAATAAGTATTTTTCAAAAAATGCAGTTTTGCCGCCTTTTGATGGCGCACCCACTTTAAATATAGCTTTTGACATGTTTATAAGTTCAATTTGACAAAATAAAATTCTTATTTGGAATCAAGAAATAAAAATTTACTTTGGATAAATTTTTCATATTATTCTGGTAACTTTCACATTTTAATGAATAGTAAAAACACGCTATATTTTAATTAAAAACAAATTTTTTCATCGTAATATCTTATGTGGTTAAATTATAATATTGAATGGTTTTAAAGTATAAATAGAATATATTTTTACCATTTAATATAATGTATGTCATTAGCATTGATTTTACCTTGAATTCGTAGGTTAAATCAATTCAATCTATTGCAATGTTTTAAACAAAAACCCGTTTTTATTCGACAACGAGATTAATTTTAATTTAATTTTGCAACTTCTATGTATTGAATTTTAAAACATGGATTCCATATTTGGAATCAGTGGGTCCAAATTATGTTAATAGGCTACTTTTTATCTTTGGGAATTATGAATAGTAACTACGGTAAATTTTATTTACCATAGTTAAAGGTAAATCGGGTAATTAAGGGTAAATATAATATTTTAAAATTACCCTAAAAAATGTCAAAATTCTATTTGATGACTAAAGGTCGACCCATATCACCTAAGGGTCAGATTAGATTCATTTAATTAAATTTTTTCAATGAAAATAATTTAATTATTATTAAAACCAAAGAATGTGACAACATGTCACTTTCTTAAATCTTATAAGTATAATAAATTTAATCTAGTGATAAACTTCATGAAACTTCGAACATGAATAGTATCCAGAAATCTAATACAATTATCTACGTCATAGGAATTTATTTAGAAATTTTAAGGATTAAATAATTATCATTTATTATGACACATAGATGATGCAGTAATTGTATTATTAATGAAATATTGACATAATTGATGTTATAAATGCCCAAATAAATGTAATTTGAGTCTTTTTATGACTTACACTAATTTTATAGGTTAATATGACATGTTATTGTTGATTTAAGTAACTTGGTTCAAACGTATCATTCTGTTATAAATTTCATAAAAATCATATACCAAATAGTGTCAAAATTGACATAAAATAGTTTTTAAAACAAATATTATATTATTAATTGTTATTTTATTCCTAAAAATCTAATGTTCGGCCAAATGACTTATATAAGATTATATATATTAATAATAAACAACTTGGGGTTCTTTTGGCTTGATATAGTAAGTTTATTAACCATATAGTGTAAGAAAACAAAATGACACGGTAAAAGTTAAATTATTTAACTTAGAGTTAAATCTAATTGATAAGGGTAAAATAATAACCTAAACTTGTCTAAATCCTATTGGATGAGAGGATTTCGACCCATCCCCACCTTATCCTCGAAATAAATCAATTTTGATCTATTTAAAACCGAACTTGACTTTATAATAAAATAATTGTTTTAGTTATTCCAAAGGTTCCCCTCTCCTCCCTTATAAAAGGGCACCTCCTCCCTCTCTTCCTCACACAATTTTGAGCCTTCAAGCTCGGCCAAACCCTAAAAAATTCTCTTCTCCACTTCACTAGAAACATCCTAGAGGTTTTGGTCTTCCTCAAAGACCAATTTTAGTGCCCTAAGAGGAGGTCTCAAAGAGGCGCTTCAAAGAAGAGGTAATTTCCGTTACCAATTCTTTCACCTTTATTTCTTCTTCCACTTCTTCTTCTTAGGTTGTTTCATTATTAAGTAATAACATCAGTATCACTCATATACTAATATGTTATTATAAGTATAAAGCAATCCTATTTCACCATCTATCCATCCTACGGAAAACGAAATCACTGCGCATGCGTACGTACGGAATACCGTCTCCACGCCGTGGTGTAATCTATTTTCCGCCACCACCTTAATTGGATGTGTATAATGGTGTAATGAGTAACTATATATGATTATTATAAAGAGATATTGATACCGTAATAGTATACATACACTTAAACACAATTTCACGATCATGAGAACGATATCATCACTCGTGCGTACGTACGGAATACCGTCTCCACGACGCGATGAGATTCATTCTCCACATTAACCATTCATGAATGATTATAAAGTATATATAATGAATAATAATGAAATATATGACATGTTAAATCTACTGGATTTATGTATATATATATATATATGTATGTATGTCATCTACTTACTTCCATTCAAGACAATAAGGAAAGGAAAACAGCGTTCATGCGTACGTACGGACTACCGTCTCCATGAACGGTGTGTTTCATTTCATTTATCTATCTATTATATATATATATATATACTGAATATATATGATATATAAATCATGTTTTATATTCTGGAAGTAAGTAAATTATGATATAAGTAATAATAATGTGAAGAACAACAAGTCCAAACACCTACGACAAATGAATCTATTTTACCCAAAACACTCTTTAACATGGAATTTACAAAAGAACGGGTAAAATAAAGTCATAAGTGAACCATATATGATATAATAACAATGATTATGATTCTGGAATAATTAAATGACATTATTTAAATCATTATACAGGAGGTTCAGACACTTACGAAGCAAATCGGACCTAAGGTAAGGGAAACATCACAATCTCATTTTTATCCGAGATTGTTTATACTTTGAAATTTACTGGGGTGTATTTGAACATACAAATCCATGTTTCCTCAATATGTAATATTATTTCCATCTACCTACAATTGTTTAAATCTAATTTTACCCTTTGTTTAGTTTTTAGTAAAAGATATGAAAGGAATATTTTGTCGTTTTTCGTATGAGGTACTTTTTGACTTTTCCGACAAAAGTACGAGAAAAATGTTTTTTTAACATTTACGGCATGAATGGATTTTTACGGTTTTATAAAGCCTTATTTTCATGAATCATCCTCCAAAATATTTCATGACTATTTTCAATAAGATATCTTTCTTTTAAAATTGCATGACGTTTTGTGAAAAGAAATTGATTTTGAAGAAGAAAGGATATTTTCCTCAAGAATTCATTTCAAGTGTTTTATCAAAATTATTTTCCATCCAAGATAACATAGGGCTCTATTTCTATCCCCATTATTACATTTATTTGGTTATGTTGTGATGGAATTATTTTTATGAATTCCTTTATCTTATATGAATTGTTTGATGATGTCACAATGTTTAAGATTCCCATTTTTATTACATGGGTTATGCAATGATGTATGATTTATGATTTTGTGGCACACATAAGAATGGTATCATTATGAGATGGGTGGGACCTATATCTCCCTCCAATGCATTGGGTAAAGATTTTATATCTCATGAGATAGACATGACTGGAATGGTAGGTTATACCAGTTCAGTGAAACAGGACTGAAATGAGGGTGACTCGGTTCAAAAAGGGACTTTGTCCACTAAGATAGTCTTGGCAATGAGTCTTGACTAACAAGAAATGATTCTCTATGATTATGTGTGTATGCCACAAAGTTTCATGTTTTAAGTTATGATTATTGGGATTTCATTTCACTACTATGATATATCCCATGTTATGAAATTATGCTCTCTTTTGCAGGTTAAGATTTCCAAAATGTTATGTTCTTATGAATATGATGTGATTGATATTTCTTTTGTTTACCCTTACTGAGCATTTGAGCTCACCCTTTTATGTTTTCTTTTCCCCAGGATATAAAGAAAGGTTTTAGGTAAAAAAAAGGAAGATCGTTATGGGAGATTTTGAAGATCTTTCACCATGATTAGAAGATTATATTCCGAGTTTCCAAAGACACTAAACTATTACGGTCCTTGTGTTTGTATTTTTGTTATTTACTAAGTATTCCGAAAAAGTAATGTAATGTATATGTACGTTAAGCTTCGGGTCTCTACACAGGTAGTCTAGATACTCCATATTTTCTTCAAATTCCATAACTTGGTTGGTTTATTACTTTAATGGTGATGGATATTCTTCTCATGGGAGATCGAGTTGTTCTATACACTCATTCCACAAGTCATCCAAATCTTGTTGATCACCCACATGTAGTTCAAGTTCTGGTTTCTTCATCAATGTATGAACATAGTCAAACGATCCCTCAATTTTAGACTCCATTTTTTCTATATAATATTGATGTTCATAAACCAAGGCTTTATCATAGCCAATATCTTCTTTTTGTTTCTCTTGCACCTGTGATTAATTTTTCTATGCACAAAGATATGGTATGTCTTGATACGTCATGATAATAATAAATTTTTATATTTTTTAAAAGTAATAAATAACTATCTAAAATATGAAAATAAAAAAAATGTAAAAAGGAATAGATTGGATCACTAAAATAGTGCTCGTTTTGACGCACATGTGTCGCAAGGTGTGGAGAAATCAGATTTATTTTCTTAATATAGCACAAAAGATGACCATATTCATCTCTCTTGAGGTTCTTCCTTGGATGTTAACTTTATTAATCTAATTCACCTAAACTGAATATTTTTGGTTGTTTTTAATTAATATATTTCAGAAATAAAAATTTAGAATACAAATGAAATACTAAAATGTAATTTAACATGAAATGAATGAATGTGATTAGAAAAGAAAGAACTTAGACTTTGTGGTTTTGTTTATAGGTTTCATAATTCTCCCTGTGGGTGTTTAAATTTAGTTTGATAGTTTAATCATGAAATCTTACACTTTTCTTATTTTACATAGTTGCATGAAATCTTAAAATCATTCAACAATCTTAATTCCACCTCCTCCTATAATCATGGTTGATGAAACACCTCAATCAAGAATATGACATATTCCAGGACTTGGGATCCATCATTTGTCATTTCATCCATTTAATAGATCAAATCCATCATATATAGATATTTTATTTATTAAAAGGAGGGAAAATATTTAAATAAGGAATAAAAATTTACATTAGTTTGGTGTCATTGTGGAAAATCACCACACTCATTCACTTAACTCTTTCTCACAAAAAACATAAATAATACATAAGAATTTACGTGTAGAATTAAATGGAATCACCACTTACCTCCCTCGGGTCAAGACTTAGGTTAGACCCTCATTTTTTGAGGGTAATATGTCATGGTGGATAGATAGAAAAAAATAAAAAAAATAAAAAAAATAAAATAAACAAAATAAAGAGAAAAAATAAAGAGAGAAATGGGATTAGAATAATAAGAAGAATAAATAAAATAAAATAAATGAAATATAAAATATATAGAATAGTAATGAAAATAATATGAAGAATAAGAAGAAAAGTAATGGTGTGTAGAAGAAGACTCAAAAATAATAACAATGAATGAATTAGATTGTATTTAAAATAAACTAATTTAAAATTACATTAAATAAAAAAATGAAATTGAAGAAAACAAATTGGGTACCAGCTCCCTTCGGAATAGGATTCTCCTCCTCCTCTCTGATAACTCTCTAACCAATGGGGATGGATTATTATTTTATAGGAAAATGGGGTGTTGAATATTCCTTTGGAAATCATCAAATATTTTTTTAAAGATCACCTGTATCATCAAAGATACACCAATGAGACCCAATGTTAAGTATAGGTAACACCCATGAGACCCTAGTGTTTAAATGTAGCAGAGGATTGAAATCTAGTGGGGCAGTGACTGTGGAACACATGGACCCCTCCTTATTCATGGGATCATGCATGGTGGATGGGCTCAACATGGATGTTTCACATGGATCAGGGTGGTTGGAAGTGGCGAGGAAGTGATAAAGTGGTGGGTCTCCTCTTTCGTAACCCCTATGGCCTTCAATGTGGAAAGAGGGATCTTGAAATGAGATTATGGGGTTCGTTTAATGATTCAACTTGTTATCTAGGTTGTAGGAAGTTGAGGAGAGCCAGAGTACGAGATCTCCATGGGGTTACCATAGTGATTCTAGAGAGTTGAAATGGTGGCCAACAAGGAATAAGGTAGTGGAAGCAGCGAAGACCGAAAATGTTAGTGTATCTGAGTGCGGGGAAGTGGAGTTCAGATAGGATGAACATTAATTATTAAAATACATTTCCCACATCCGAATAGTGAAGTGGGGAATAAAGTGTTTATAACAAAACTCACGGGATTAGTCAGCCAGAATCCCACACCAGGGTGGGATCCTAAAAAAAGTCACACACATACATGGTCGAGATGCACCAGTTGGCGATGCAGGCCTTCAGGCCCACTATTCAGCCCCACAGGCATGACTCCCCACAAGACACATGCCCTGGACTGACCCCCCCCCCCCCCCCCCCCCCGTGCACTTTACCAGCTCATGTTAACCTTCCTAATGGCCAGCTTGGCCAGCCAACCACATTTGGCATAACTATGTGGTTGGCTTACACTGGTTGAGGGCTAACTATACTTGGAATTATTTTTTGGTACTTGAAAAATATAAACAAGTTAGAAAAAATTTGAAACATACAATCCAAAATTTCAAAAACACAATAAAAACTCCAAAATCAATAATATAATTTCATTTAAACCGAATTTAATTCCAAAATTATAAATTATAACTTTTTAATAAAACATTTAATTACATGGGAATTATTATTAAAAAACATTTACAAATCATTGAAAATTGGTAAAAAACATGCATTGAATTTGTTCATGTCCCTATCCAATGAATCCCAACGTGGGAATCCAAGGGTTGCTCAAGATGTGATAATTCATTTCACTAATGAGCCCCTCTAAGGTGTTATATGTAAGGAATATAAGTATCAATCCATGATCTAATAAAATTAAATAAACTAATGATACTATCTAGGGGATTCTATATACATAACCCAAGTATCTCTCAAGGGGTATGATAATATCATTTAACCAATGAGCCTTTCCAAGGAGTTCCTACTTGAGAAACCGAGGTTTTCTCACATGGTAATATAAGGTCATTGGAACTTTTCCTTTAACATGTAAACATCAACTATGTGATTATCCATGACATTTTTCTATTTAATTATAATTAATAATAGAGGGATTTTTAGAAAGCATGTCATATTATAGTTCAAGTATGAATAATAAAGAGGCCATGTCCATAATTATACCATATCACAATTGAAGTATAAAATTTGGGCCATTCCATTTACATATAATCATGAAGACCAGGAGAAGGTCCACTCAATTTATCAATTCAAGAAACTCCATTTGATTTCCCCATCTTATTAAATTAGAAAACACACCTCATATGTGGTTTTATTATAAAATGGGGGCATGGTTGTTATTCTATTTCATTCTACTCAATATAATCATCACTTAAATGAGAGATAACCCAATACACCACAATGGTAATTATATAATAATTAGAGAATTGTAATCAAATAATTTATAACAACACACCAAAAAGTGTGGTTTGATTACCTAGATAAGGCATAGATATCATGGTGTATAATAAACACACCCTAAGGGGTTGTTCAAACTGTGGGGAACTAAATCAAAGGGTAAAATCAATGCATAAAGACAATCCAATATTAGGAATTAGGTTCCACATAATTAATTTGACATTTTAATGGAGACACATAGAAAATAAGGTTTGAAACATAGCTTCATATTTTATAGTACAACATTTTGAGGGATGGGGACACAACGAAAAAAAATATACGAAACCTACAAGTACTTGGGGAGATTAGAACCTGAGACCTCACGTGAGACCCATCGTAGGAGTAACCACTAGTATACACCTTTGGGTCCAGTTTATTTTATAAAACAATGAGATTATAATGGAAATCCATAGTCCACCTACCCCATGCTTAAGATTCTTCTGTCATCCATTATCAGGCTTTGATTTGAACCAAAATGAAGGAAAATGGAATATCAGTCAAAAACCATGAAAATAGGTCATATGATATTTCACAATTATCACATCAAAAGATATAAGAGAAACTACTAAAAGAGGAAATATTATTCGTAGACTCACCATTACACTTCCAACACAATAAATGATGCTAGAATCATACTAAGAATGAGGAAGAACCATCCATTCCTAGGAGGAGATAAATAAATCTTGGAGAGGAATGGTGAGACTATACACAAGTGAGGAGAAGAAGGGAGGATTAAGGTTAAAATAAATCAGGGTTAGAAAGGAAATTTCACCCCTTTAATGATGAGAATCACTTGACAGGATGGTTCACCAAACCATGCAACAACCATGTGCAAGCACAACCTATAGTGGCTCCCCTTTCAAATGGCTAGCATATAGTTTGAAAAACTATGTGTAGCCCACAAGTTTCTCCTATACAAAAAGTATGAAATTTCTTGCATGATTTTGCACCTCAGGTGTATGGTTTGAAAAAACCTATGACACCCAATCAGTTCCATATGGTTTGGGTGCACAGTTTGTACAAACCATGAAAAAACTATGTTCCCCATTTACCCTTTCAAAAGACTAGGTTTTTGAAGCCCATTGATCCCAAAACACAATAGAACAACCAATACACCTCTTCAGTCTTATACCCCATCTAAAAATAACACTTTTAAATGTTTTAATGCTCTGTTTTACATTCTAAAGCTTGGTTTAAATCTCAAACCATCCACTAAATGGGAAATTTAATTTCATTTTTAAAATCCATCCATTTAAAAACATGGTGTCTTACAATCTACACACCATAGAAATTATTATCCTACAGAATATTTTGGGGAAAATGAATGATCACCCAACCTATTTGGGTCCTGATATTTCCATTAAAATAGCCACATTTTGTTTTAATTACTCAACACACTCGTAATCATTAGTCATAATATACGGTTCTTAAGAAGTTGAAATTTAATCAATGCTTGGATTCAAAATTAAAATATCGATATGATGCTTACCCAAGCCCATCTAACCCGAGACACAATCACATCATTGTCCCTTTCTCTAATATTCTCATAGTGCTCCCCAAAATAGATTATATATTTAGAAGAAAATTCCATGTCATGGTGCTCCCACCTTTAGAATTGTCTACTTATGAATTTCCAATGCATTCTAACGACATACTTCAGCTCATTTCGGAACTTGATTGAATAGTCAATTCCCAATCAAACTCATTAATCTAGGTCAATCCATGGATATCCTAGGAATAAATTTTCACTACACTCACCTCATCCTGATGATGTTCCTTAATAATTTTCCACTTACCACATTCATCCAAACAAATTATAAGAAATTTGAGCTACTACCATCTGACTATCTCAAAAATGATCGACTTTCACACTGATGCATCAAAAACCCGATCTGGATGCCTTTAATCCAAGGAAAAACTTTATATTTCCTCGATCAAACCCATTTAATCCCATAGATGTATTTTGGTGATGTCTCCAACCAAAACATTCATTTATTTCATCATGCCACAACATGAACATAGGTGTTTCCCTAATCCAACACCCATGGGTCATCACACACTAGTCATATCAACTGAGACTTACCATAAGTTTGGGGTGACCTTTGATTCAACTACTTTAATCCAAGGATCTCATCCAAAATATTCCATTCTTAGGAGTTTACAAGTGTTATTTCAGTATATAGGTGAGATATCCATGCATCAATAACACTAGCTAAGCCCCACAATAGTTTCTCTCCTGGTGATCAAGTCAAAGAATCATCTGGTGTCTATGAGTCTGTCCAATGCTTTTCTACATGGGAAAACCAGTATCAATCAGGACAGTCCACACCTCTATATATTACCATGCTTATATAGATCCACTTTCAAGAATCTATTTATCAATCCAATAAGGTGATTAATTTCATTATTTATCTCAACATATAACCTAAACTCTCTTAGTGTACCCCAGATGATGTTAAGATAAAGGGAATGATCAACACTAATCCAATAGTTCACAAATAAGATATCAATGATTACCAATAAGACCCTATAAACTCCTTTAATATCCAAAAACAATGTTCCTATAATGGTTTCCAACTAATTAAATCCAAAAATTCATATGAAGGAACAATCTAACCACCTCTGGTAAACTACATTTTAATAGATCTACTGCCCCTGAGGATACTTCATCATTATCCAACCAAAATTCCCTCACTACTGAGGAATTTTATGAATGTTTTAGAAATCCCCATTATACTCCAACCTTGACTCAGGCTGTCCTTAAATTTTTCACACACAATAAAATTTTTTCTCATTTTGGTGCCTTGTAAAAACTGACACATGTCTGGAGCATTACTTATTGGGTCAATTTTGTACCATGAGTCTGAATATTGCATCCATACTCGATCCCACCTAATCACTAGGTTTTGTCTCAAGTATTATTTCAAGGATGAAAAACACAAACTTACAAACCTTATGGGGTTCCAAAATCCATTCGGACCATGCCCAAATGGCCTTTTTTGGTTGTGCTCCCTCTACTTGGAAGGACCCACTACAACATGTTTGACACGATGATCCCCACCTCCGTAGTGTCCTAGTCATCGATTACTGATAATAGAGACTCATACAATGACACACACTCCATTCACCATAGAACATGGGTTATGAATATTTCCAAAATTCTTTTACTAATCACTAATTATAAAAAGAGAAGAAAATTAGCTACATAAAACAAAACTATATTAGATTTACTCTTGATATATGTGTGATGATCCCTCGAGCTGCACTCACACACATCATTAGTATCAGGCATATAATTCAAAAATACATTGATCAGTAATGTTACAACACTTGATCCCTTTTCAAAATCATCCCCCAGCACCAGGATAACTCAAATTTCTCTATAAATATAGGTCATTATACTCTGGAAATAACCCATTAATGTAGCGTAAAATCTTATAGATTAAACAATTCAACTTAACTCGTACGTCCTGCTACACCATCTTATGAATCGATGGGTACCATGTATATCAATGCACACTACCTTGATGTTTCACCAGAACCACAACACATCCATTAATACCATCCATAGGCCTATCATCCCTATCTATCATATTATGTTATGGCCCACACAAAAAATTTAAACTCGGAGACATATTACCCCATATGACGGTTAACCTAGACAAAGAATTACCGAGTCATCTATCATTGAAAAAGAAGGGTCACATGACCATCAAAATGGTTGAACATTACTTAGGAATGTCTAACCTGTCAAACTTGAGTATCACATGATGATCACATTCCTAACAAGGGTCAATTCAGTACATGACCACCCGCCCAACCCAAGTTACATTTTTCATAATAAAAGTCCTTCCCAGGATAATATCATAAGAATGAATCTTCTATGCTCGTAACTCAAGAAAGTATCGAATATCAATTTTTATTCATGAGGAAATACCAAAAAAGGCTATCCCTCTCTATGAGGAATAGACTCTAAATAGGGTCATGATAGATGTTTCTCTAGGCTCTACCACTTAACCTCCAGATCAAAATTACAAGAATATCAAATAAGATCCACTGGTAACATTCACATTCTTGTTCAAGGAACCTCCCATGGAAATATTTAGACAATCCCTACACAAGGGTCCGTGATATTAGAACCACAAATAGGTTTTATTTCATCCATTTTCATTGATTTAAATTTATTTTAAACATTTAAGAGGATAATACATATTCCAATAACATACCATTTATAAAGGTAAATGTACTTGTAACTTTATATAGCTGATTCCTTGTAACATGATAGGAAAATTATCTCACAATTTAATTTTAACCATTTTTTCTTCAATAAAGTTATAAAATTTATGATTAGTTAAGAAAGTTTCAATTCCAATCTATAATGGAAAACACCCTTTAGGTTGTTATTTTCATTTTAATTTACTAAATCCTTGCATAAAAAGTAAGGTCCAAAAGAATTCTATAGGTTTTCAACCATTTTAAGGGTATTAGATCAGTAAGGTTTAATAATAAATTTATAAATAACACCATATGAGTGGCTGATGAAACTTTAAATATGTATCCCAATGTTGAATGAGTATAACCCCATGTGGTAAAGCACAATGGCATGTGAAAATAAAATCGACCTATGAGGGTCTTATCATTCCAACATGGGCCCATCTTAAATAAAACCCAATCATAGTTGTTTTATTAAAGATTTATCACACCCTTAGTGGGTTTTACATATAGGCATAAGATTCTTAAAATCACCTATAAGGTCCAAGTAATGGTTATAATGGTTTAGTTATATAGGTCTTCATTCAAATTTTTTTATGTGTTAGAACCTAGTTCCTTGTTGAGGTACAAAAGCTTTTACTTTTTCTCAAATATCAGTTTCAATGATTACTTATGACCTGATGTGAATTACCTTTGGGGATATCAAGGTGTCACGGTATTCGAGGCTTGAATGGATCTTGAAACCCAATTTTTGGGGTTAAATTGGAATAACACATAGTAAGTATAAAATGTATGGCGAAAGTTGCACAGTAACTCCAAATCATATGAGGCTGGATAGTGGGGTCCTACCAGCCACATAATTAGACAAATTGTGTGACTTAAGGGGCATGACCATGAAAGCATGTCTTCAATTTTTGATAGTGCAATGATACATGGTTTGTTCATGGTTAGTCAAATGTTTAATGAAAACCGTGGGGGGGGGAGCCCCTTCCTATAGAAAAGGGTGCACAGTTAGTGCACAGGTTGGCTAACCGTGCAGTCAAACCGTGTGATCGAGTAATTTCGGTGAATTTACAAATTTTACCTTAATTTATTCTTATTTCAAACCTATTTTTATATTCTTCATCCATTGAAACCCTTTTGATCATGATATCTCCTTTGAAGGTGGAATTAGAGTTTTTGATCATGTTCCTTCTTCTGACCTCATATTAGAGCGTTGTTAGTCTCATTGAATCCACATTGAAAAGATATATGGCGCAAGTATGGATTAGAATTCATGGGCTTAATTGGTTTTATTGGCACCCGAAGATTTTAAATGACATTGCGTCTTGCATTGGATCCCCTATTAAAATTGACCATAGAACTTTGAATGGGGATCTAGGTCTTTATGCAAGAATTATGGTTGAAGTAAATTTAGCCAATGAACTTCCTACTAGCATAGGTTTTAATGCCCCTGACCATAGATTAGAACTCAGCATTGAGTATGAAAAGAAGCCACCCTTCTGTGGAGTGTGCAAACTAATTGGGCATAACCTTGCAAACTGTAGGGTCTTTAGAAAGAAAATGGATCCCCCCATTAATAATGATTGGCACGAGGTCAAGAATGCTAAAAAAGGGAAGAATGTCACAATAAACACTGAGCCCCCACCAAAAAAGCAAAATATTTGGGTTAAAAAATCAGGTGACCTTCCTTCCTTAGAAGGAAAATCCTGGGGAGATTTGGTTACGGAAGAAGAGGCCCCACAACACAAAGACAATCCAAATGGTCTCGAAAAACCAGTGGTTGAGGGCACCAGAAGTAGTTCAGTTAAGAGCTACCCTTTAACTTTCTTCAATCCTCCCAATAATGCCCCTGCCTCTGGTACTTCATGTTTAAATGAGCATATTTGCAGGGACCTGGAGGACACTTTGCCTTCAGCTCTCATAGATATTTCTGCTGCACCCAGCATAACACAGGGTAAGGCTGCGAACACTGCTGATCCAGGTACCTCTGTGTCTTTCAATTCAAATGAGAACCCTGTCCCTTCTGTTTCCAATGATCCTGTTATAGAGAATCAAACTGATAATCATGCCTCTCCTGGATTTGTTTCTGCTCACATTTCATCACACACCACTGATTCTGCTCCCATTCTGCATACAGAACCGGTTTCAGTTGACAAGGTGGGGGTCAATACTCCCCTTAACATGCAGATTTCTGTGTCTTTCAATTCAAAGGAGAACCCTGTCTCTTCTGATTCCAATGCTCCGGTTATAGAAAATCAATCTGACAATCATGCCACTCCTGGATTTGTTTCTGCTCACACTTCATCACACACCACTGATTCTGCTCCCATTTTGCATATAGGACCTGTTTCAGTCGGCAAGGTGGGGGTCAATACTCCCCTTAACATGCAGAATTCTGCTCTCTTGCAACGCCAGGCTGACATCTCTTCTTCGATTTCTGTTGAAAATACTGCTAGTCCTCTTAATGAATCTGTTTTACAAGTGTCTAGGTCTGATTCTGCCGATCTTTTGACTCCCAGTATAGCACACACCACACTACCTGTCACTGTTTCAGACCCTGAATCTATTCATATTCTTGCCTCCTGCTCGATGTGCAACTTGGTTCCCGGTACTCCTGCTGGCAAGAAGGATTTCGTTGCTACTCCTAACTCTGCCTTAGATTCCTCTATACCTGATGCTCCTGAATCTGTCCAGCTTGAGTCTGGCACGTTTTCCTTTCCTGTGCAACCCCCTACTCAGGCTGATGCTCCAGGGTTTGTCCAGTCTAGCCCCATTTTGCTTCATGCTTCTTCAGAATTCCCCCCTCCTGTTCAGATTTCCCCATCCCTCTTCGCCCCAGATAGTGGGATTTTTCAGTCTAGGGATGAGCAACAGCTCTCAACTGAGCTAGACACAGTCCACGGACCGGACAAAAATCACTCTTTAAACTGTACTCAACTTTTGAATACTCCAGTTGCTGCCCCTAACCCAAAATCAGACCTGAAATCTGCTCCCTCTCAAACACCTAAAGATCATGCCAGCCAACAGGAGTCTACCTCCTCCGCAATGGTTACGAGATCCCAAAAGAAGAAAGGATCTAGTAAATCTAAAAAAAAGAAGGGTTCAAACCCAGCCCGCAAATAGTAATGAATATTCTTTATTGGAACTGTCAAGGTATAGCCAACAATGACACCTCCACAACTCTTAGGAGGTATTTAAACACACATAAACCCCAACTCTTAGCCATTGCTGAACCTAAAGTCAACTTTAAAATGATCTATATGAGATTTGGCTCTCTCAATTACAACTTTTTAGGATCTTGTAAAAGTAGTCCTCATTTTGACACTTTGTGGATCTTTTTCCACAACTCTTTAAAAAATGTCAACATTTTTAGAGCCTCTGAACAACAACTTACCTGTGATTTCTTGTGGAATAGTCGACATATCTTTTGCACTCTGGTTTATGCCAAGAATAGATACCAGGATAGGAGACCATTATGGCATGAACTCCTTGATATGGCGAAAAACATTCAAGACTCCTGGGTGGTTATGGGTGACTTCAATGCCATCCTTTCCCCCTCTGAAAAAATTGGTCCCTCACATCTTACTATTTCCACTAGGGAATTTATCTCTGCTATTGATGACTCTAACCTTTTTGAAATCACTCTCATTGGTGCTAAATACACTTGGTATAGGAGGCATCACAACAAAACTGTTGCTAGTAAACTTGACAGAGCTTTCGTCAACATGAAGACTCTCGACAACTGGGACAAAATAACCAGTGTAACCCTCCCGAGACTCAATTCTGATCATCATCCTATACTTGTTAGCATTCTTACGAATGATCGTAAGCCTGTCATCCCCTTCAAGTTTAATAACGCGTGGTCCTCGAACTCTGAATGTGTCACCTTTATCGATGTAACCTGGAACTCCATGAAACATCATAATGATCCTTTCGCCTGTTTACGCAAATTTAAAATTCTCAAACAGGCTCTGAAAGGATGGTGCAAAAATTCTAATACTCAAATTGATTCTGATATCTCCTATCTCGAAGAGGAACTCAATCGTATCCAGACTCAGAACACAAACTCAGATTTAAATATGGATCCTCAATTGGAAGCTAATATCTCTTCTAAACTTAATTCCCTTCTTACCTTCAAGGACAATATTCGTAAACAAACTTTCAGGACTAAATGGCTAACCGACGGGGATCGAAATACAAAATTCTATAACTGTCTTCAAAGAATTAGAAAGGTCAACCGCCCCCTTACTAGGCTCATTAAAAATGACCTGATCATTGATTCTGAAGAATCGATTGCGGACCATGTCACCTCGTACTTTTATAGCATTTTTAACGGTCCTGATATAAATATTGATCTTGAACCGGATATTATTCCTTTAATGGTGGATGATCAAGACAATGAGACTCTTTTAAGCATCCCTCTTGAACAGGAAATCAAAGACACAGTCTTTGGTCTTAATCCTGATAGTGCTCCTGGTCCCAATGGATTCAACAATGGTTTCTTCCAAAAGCATTGGGATATAATTCGCAATGATGTTTGTAACCTTGTTAAGTCCTTTTTCACCCACGGATATCTTCCTCACGGAATCAATGCTCAATTCCTAACCTTAATTCCTAAGGTTGAGAATGCTTCTGAGATTCACCAATTCAGACCCATCGCTCTGATTAACACTATCTATAAAATTATTACTAAAATTATTGCTAATAGACTTGCTCCTATCTGCAATAAAATTGTCTCTTGGAACCAATTTGGCTTTATTAAAGGTAGGTCAATCCAAGAATGTATCTGTCTTACTTCAGAATGTACCAATAGTTTAAATAGAAGCACAAGAGGGGGCAATGTGGCTATCAAACTTGATATCAGAAAGGCTTTTGATACCATTGACTGGAATTTTATCTTCAAAGTTCTAAAAAACTTTGGCTTTAATGATTCTTTCATTGGTAGAATTAAGACCCTCTTTCACTCGGCCTATATCTCGATCCTGATTAATGGTACTCCTAGAGGTTTTTTCAATTGCTCCAAGGGTGTCAGGCAGGGTGACCCTCTTTCTGCTATCATTTTCGTTATTGCTGAGGATTACCTAAGTAGACTTCTTAACAAGCTGGTTGATCAACATATGCTTAAACCTATCCAAGTTGCCAGGAATTTAAATGCCCCTACCCACCTTTTATATGCTGATGATATTATCTTATTCATCAAAGGGGATAAAAAAAATATTCATGTTCTTAAGCAAGCGATTTCTCACTATGAACAAATCTCTGGGCAAGCAATTTCTTGGGACAAATCGTATATCTTCTTTGGAAAAAATTTTCCTGTAAGAAGGAAATCTAATATCACCACCTATCTGGGTATTAAAGAGGGTTTCTTGCCCTTCAACTATTTGGGTGTTCCAATATTTTGGGGTAGGCCCAAAGCTACCTACTTCGCTAGCATCATTGATCAAATCACAAATCAACTCGCTAGCTGGAAAGGCAAAACTCTCTCCATGGCTGGGAGAATCTGTTTGGTTAAATCGACCATTGTTTCTAAAATGGTCTATTCCTTCATGGTTTATAAATGGCCCGTCAGTGTTTTAAAAAAAATTAACACTTATATTAAGAACTTCATTTGGTCTGGAAACATTTTTGAAAAGAAACTTGTTACCATACCTTGGAACTCTTGCTGTAAACCCATGGCTAATGGTGGTATTGGCATAAAAAATCTAAATCTGTTCAATGATGCTCTTCAGGCCCGCCTCACTTGGCACATTATCAACTCCACCTCTAAGGCCACTGTTTTCCTACACCATAGATTCCTCTTTAAGCTCTTAAAAGGTAATCTTAATTTCATCAACTCATCCATCTGGCCCTCTATCCGGGACACTTATCATAGGATCATGCTTAACTCTAGATGGATCGTCAGTGCTGATTCCTCCATTAATTTTTGGTGTGACAATTGGTGTGGTACCCCCCTGATATCCTTGTTACCGTCACATAATCCTCCTGATGATACTAATCAATCTATAAAGGAGGTTTTGCAATCTCACCATCATGATCTCCCTGACAATATTGCTCAAATTATTGACAATCATCTTTTTTCTCCTAATGGTGATTTCCTTGTTTGGGAGCCTTCTACCAATGGCATCCTGGATTCAAAGAATTATTATAAGCATAATTTCTCTGATAATGACTCTAGTTTCCTATGGGTAAATCAATTTAACAAACCCTGGATTAAACCTTCTAGGCTCACCCTTATTTGGCGCATTGCCCATAATAGACTGCCAACAGAAACCTGTCTCCAAACTTTTGGTATTCAACTCTGTTCTAAGTGTCGCCTGTGTAATCCACATAGAGAGGATTCCAATCATCTCTTCCTATCTTGCGCGACGGCCTCTTCTCTTTGGAATTATATTTCTGAATTATTTAATAATAGATGGTTCTTTACTGACTCAATTTCCTTGTTTATAAAAAATTGTACTAGATATGATATTTCTATGCAGATAAAAAACCTTTTCCTGACGGCAGTGGCGGAGCTTCTTCATGAGATCTGGTACGTCAGAAACGCCCTCATTCACAACAATCACCGTCTCAATCTTAATGCAGGGAAAGCTCGGATTCTTCTGGCGGTTCATGAAGCTGCCTCAATACAAAAAGACTGTTGTAACAACTCAGTTGGTGACTTTGTGATTCTTCGACAGCTCCGTGTTCCTGGCATCTACCCAAAGCCCAAACACTCATTTGAAGTAATCTGGCAATCTCCAATGCCAGGATGGATTAAAGTGAACGTCGATGGCACCTCCAAAGGCAACCCTGGACCTGCCAGTTGTGGTGCCATCTTCAGAGACTCAGCTGGGCAGTGTCAGGGCTGCTTCTTTGTTGGTTGTGGTCACTCTTCTTCTCTGGAGGCAGAAATGTTGGGGGTCATTCATGCTGTTGATTTTGCGCACCAAAGAGGTTGGAGAAAGCTCTGGATAGAAAGTGATTCAACCACTATCATTCATGCCATCTGGAATGGCAACATCAATCTGGCCTGGACTCTTACCACTCGATGGATGAATTGTCTGAATTTGCTTCACGGGATGGACTATACAGCTACTCATGCCTACCGGGAAGCAAATGCTGTTGCTGATGCTCTTGCCAACAAAGGAGTCCATCAACACATGACTTGGATGGATTCTATTCCTTCTGATTTATTTTACCTTCTTGATAGAGACTGTAAAAAAATCCCATCTTTTCGCCTCTTGTAATCCTGTTTTGTTTATCAATAAATTGTGCTATGGTCTTTGACCAAAGCACTACCATTTAAAAAAAAAAAAAAAAAAAAAAAAAAAATTGAACAAGAAATATACTAAGGACTTACAGTTGGTGGTATCATGATTTTACCTCAATGTGGTGGTGTTTATATAAATTTATATTCCATTTTTAAGTGTTCCCATTTATCAGAGAGGATCCACAGAAATGGATTTTAATCCTTGATTTAAATTGATAGGCATTACCTATGTAACTAATGAGTCCCATTGAAAATTGATTAATGGTTATGGAACTTCAATCAGAACAACCCCTTGGGTGTTTTGATTTATTAAATGAATTAATATGGGTGGCTAGTGAATTGAATTTTTTTGAGGTGTTCCATTTAACCCTTAACATAGGATGTAAATTCTAAATTTTATTTGTGAATTTTAATTGTAAATTGAATTGATGGAATGAACATGACCCTAGGCTCTTTCCAAGTAATTTCTTATTAAGAATGAGTTTCCTTTATAATGAAATTCCCATGTTATATAATTAATAGGATAAGACTTCAATGTTTATCCCATTCCTTGATCTACCTTTTTTAGGTGAGATTGAATTTAAATGTTATTGGTGTCGACCTTGACATAGTTAAATGAAGTTATTGATGTTTATATATACATGCCTTATATGACACATGGTCTCACATATGAACGCTATGGACAAACACATTTGGATTCTACCTTGATTATGTCTGAGTGAAACATTGAATCCTTATACATATTTCCAAGGATGGAGTCATGGGGGATTACTATTATACACCCTAGTAATTTTTGGACTCCTTGTGGATTTCCAAGAGCAGACAGAAAAGGGGTAATCATATATGTCATGGGTGATACTTGGGATACCTTAGTGGTCCGCCAATTATAGACTTAAGTGGAAGTGACATTTTACCACACCTATAGTGATACCTAGGTTACCATGAGGATCTCCATGGATGGGATTGTATGGTGATTAGTTTATGATATACTTGGAGCGATACCTAGATTCAAAATAAGTAATACAAAGGAAGAGCACGAGTTTATAATTGAATATTAAATGGAATGATTTACATGACAGGTCTTCCAAGCCAAATCACATGCTTGGATTCCGTCATTATCTTATAATTTATAGTTAGCATGGTTATGAATCTCTTGATCACATAATTATAGGGGATGCTGAGCCTTGTGCCATGACTCAATAATTTTATTAAATGAGGATGAATAATTAAATGAACTTGAATATAAATTGAGAAAATATTGAAATTTTATTTGGAGACATTCCGGCTAGGCCGAAGCAGGTAGTATAAGACACGTGTCCATGGGAACGCATGCCTTTATGGGTTGTTTACTTTCAGTACTCCTTTACATAATTATTACTTCCTGCACAATGTTATCATTATATACTCATAAATTGGATGACACTAGACTGTGTGTGGTTTCCTATTGGGATTGTATCTCACACATAGTTCGGGCCTCATTTGGGTACCCAAACAGACTATATGATTATTGGTATGGATATGGGAAACCACCAAATTACAGGTTCTTGACTTCTTCTTAGGAATTAGGGCGAACAAGACATAGATAAGGCTCACGATTATAGATAGATAGTTTTTGGTCTTTTATATTTTATAATATGTATTGTATTGATGGCATGTTTACTTTTTTTGTCTATTTTGTAGACATGTGACATGTATCGTCATCATTTTTATGTGAGACTACTTCTGGAATTATTTGAATATTCATATCTTGTTTATCTATCATCTATCTGATTGATTTACTATTTCTACTATTTACTTGTTATTATATTTATCTTATATGCTAAACTCTTGTCATGATGGAATAGTATCCCTATAGACACACCCTATGACCATACTACTATTCAGAAGCATATGGCGTTTAGGGAGGTGCCCTTGAGGCCTTATAAACAACCGAGATCGGGGCACCTTTGAGTGGTATCTAGGTCTGGGATGTTACAAAGTGGGATTAGTGTGGTTATTTTTCTTCTTTTATATCTGGAGACAATAAAAAGGGATATAAATGAATAAGAATGTGGTAATGTGCTATTCTTGGTCACAACTAACCTGCATACAGAAAAAGACAAATTTCCTCAAATGGAATTGATGCTTCTAGATTTTGACTATTACAGTTGATTAGAATCTGCCATTGGGCGATGCACTTGAATTGTGAGGTAATTATTGATATGATTTTGGGTTCTATTTCATTTCAACCCAATAAGATAAGGGTATTACATCTCATGCATCATTTTATGCACTTTACTGGATTCCCAAGCCATGCATTATGCCATTCCATGTAGGATGAATTTCCTAATTGCATGTTTTTGAGATATGTGACATGATAGATATATATAATAGTTTATATTTGATCTATGCAGTGGTTTTTGAAACTTGGTTAGTACTTAGATCACATGTCATAACCTAAGAATTATTTTCTAGATTCTGCTATAGTAGACACACTAAGAATTCAATTGTCGTATGTTGAGTCATGGACCCTGAGTCACATAGACTAGAATGTGTTATTGTGTAGATTTTATATACACTATATTTTGATTCATGAGGATTTTGGGCCATTATGGATCAAAATTTGGTCAACCATTTGGTTGAACATTTGTAACTAAACCATGGTATAATGGAAATGAATATATGAATAAAATAGAAAACTGAAATTGTTTATAGCAGAGAACATGACCAAGACCCAACCATATCAGTGGATAATAGGCAGCATCTATTGATTTTATAAGATATAAGTTCCACCCATACCATACTAAAGGAGAAGACAAATGAGTGTGTTCTTATATAGGAATGATTTTACCCATCCTATTTCGATATCTTAACTTTTATATATGATTTTATAATGATATTTTCTAAGGTGTGTGTTTGGCATTGTAGAGAAATGAAATCACGATGACTGCTAGTCGTATACCTGGAGGGTGGAGACGAACAAACTCAATAGGTTGTGGTCCATGGGATATAAGTGGATCCTCCAGTAGTTCCATCTACGACACCAATAGTAGTAATTGACACTGGTGCTGAGGCATAGTTCCATGAAGGCTTTATGTGATTCATACAGACCACTCATGGAGCACCACGGCCAACCTGACTATGGTGGAGTTGATATATGAGTTCTAGAAGCATCATCCACCCATGTTTTTGGGGGATGGTAGAACACAGGCAGTTTATTCATGGCTATAGTCCATTCTATATATCATTGTGCGTCTTAAGAGTCCTTGTGAGAGGAGGGTAAATCTCTCTATGTATATGTTTCATAATTTTTCCAAGAGATGGTGTGATGTTATTACATAGATGGATCATCATTGAGAGATATATTGAAGGTATTTTAATATGGAATTTTATGACTACTTCTACCCCAAGTCATTGAGGTCCAACAGATATTGAGATTTCATGCACTTGGGGAATGGTGTGTTGTAAGTTATTGATTATTTAGAATATTTAATAGAATTCCAGCACTTCGCACCTATTCTAATGGGTGAAAAGTAATCTAAATACATAATATTTGAGGATGGTCTTAGGCATGACATTAGATCATAGGTAAATGTCTTTTGGATGACTAAATTTTATAGAATTTTGAATCAGGAACAAATCACATAGCATAACCTGATAGAGGCTGCAGGTTTAAGCTAGGCTGATTCGATACAAAGATTTGATGCTACATTGACCAGTAGTAGGAAAATTTATATGGAACATTCACACAGTGACATAAAATGCTAGATCACATACTCTGATATTTATGTGAGGATCCACCATTGTGGTAGACTGTGGAATATTAGACCTTAGTGCATAAGATACCTTTTCGAGTATCGATCCAACAACAAGATGGGTCATCTACAACCATTTTATAGAAATTTTTCCCTAGAATCCAGTGAGAGAGGGTCTTCATTGACTCCACGTATAAGAGCGGGATCAACAACTTCTCTTCATACAGGGATATGGAGTACATCTGGACAATCATTCCAAGGTGGTGGTTGTTTCCATGGTAGTAATATCCCAAGTTTGCAGTGATAGCAGATAAGATCAGATCAGGATAGCAAATATTTATTACAGGGCTACAGATCAAGATAGATATATGTAGTGATACTGAAACCTGAGGAGAAGAATCCCAGCCTCACTACTATGAGAGGTAATATTTTAGTGTCCTCTACACTAACATATTCTCTTTTTGATATAGTGGAATCTCATAGCTTTATATATGTGTCTGTTGTGTAGAGAATTGTTCTCAACCATTAGTGTTTCGAGGGCGTTATGTTGCTTGATACTCCATTGGGGATTATAATGGAGGACATGCACTAGTGGAGGGAGTTCCCCCTTAATATTGGAGAATTTCAATTTGTATGAGACCTCTTTTTCCTCATGATGACATTTTTTGACATCATTATTAGGACAGACTGGTTGGTTTACTTTCATTATTTCATTGATTTATATCATTTTAGGGTAACCTTTACATCACCAAATGGGTGAGAGTTTATTCACTATAGTGAATGGGATGTACATGCAATCTGATATGGACCTAAGCACTGTAGAATGGGTGATATGACAACCATGATTGTGAATTTATATCTAGAAGATTAGGGAATGCATCAAGAATATTTCCCTCTAGTGGTTGATCATTTTAGGGATGTTTTCCCTGATGAACTTTCATGATTACCTCCAGTGAGAGTGTTAGATCTCTATATAGAGCAAGTACCAAGAGCTGCACTGGTATCCATTATTCCTTATAGGATGTCTACTACTAAAATGAAGCATCACAAGAGGCATCAAAAAGATTTATAGGCAAAGGGGATTATCTGGCACCGTACTTCTCTATGGGTTTCACCAGTCCTTTTTGCCAAAAAAGGTGGATGATAACTTTAGTCTATGTGTTGATTATCAAAAATTGAACCAACTAATTCTTAATAATCTGTATCCTCTACCCTGGATAGATGAACTTTTTGATTAGATATGAGGATCCTGAGTACTATTGAAAATTGATTTGATATCCCGTTATCATCAAGTGTGTGTTAGACCATTATACATACCTCAAACAACCGTTCATAGCCATTATGGACTATATGAGTAATTGGTTATGTCGTTCAATTTCAAAAAAATTCTTAAAGTCTTCATGTCACCAATGAACTGAGTTTTCCACCCTTATCTATATTAGTTTTTGGTGGTTTTCATGGATGATATCTTGTTGTATTCTCACACTCGACATTACCATGCCTAAAATCATGAGATCATATTGGATACACTGAGAGAGAAATCATGATATGCTAAGTTCACAATGTTCCGCTCTTGGATGGATAAATTCAATTACTGGGTCACATTATCTTAGAGAGAGGAGTATCAGTTGACCCAGAGAAGGTGAGAGCTATAGTTTATTATGCGTATCCTAAGAGCGTATTTGAGATACAAAGTTTCATTGTGATGGTTGGTTATTATAGGAGTATCATAAAAGGATTCTCATGCCTAGTAGCACTGATCATGGGATTTAATAATACGGATGTGAAGTTTTTATAGTCTTATACCTATGAGGAAACCATTCATGAGCGAAAAGGGAGAATGAATTCAACACCGATACTGATTTTTCTAAAGATAGGAAAGAGTTACACTATTTACTACGATGCATCAGGTATTGAGTTAGGAGTAGTTATTAGGAATATGAATAGATTTATGGCATACGGGTCTTAGTAGTTAATTCCACATGAGGGGAATTAGCCGATAAACGATATTGAGCTAGCTGCATTTATTCATGATTTTTCACTATTGGAGAAAATACTTACAAAGAGAAATTTTTTGGGTGTACAGAGACCAAAAACTCCTCAAGTATATATTTATAATATGTGATCTAAATTTGATACAGTGAAGCTGGGTTGAGTTCCTATAGTATTTTGACTTCGAACTTTCCTACACTCATGGTAAAGGAAATGTAGTGGATGATGAAATAAGAAGGAGGACACTGATATAGTTAGTTCAACAGTCCAGTAGTGAGTGAAAGATTATGGACATGTTCTTTGAGAATCACATGGAGGTGAATGATAGTCAGGAGAGACCTATTCATCACCCTTAACTGTAACCTCTACCCTTCTCTATAGAGTGGGGATGATATAGATAATTGATTGTTAGGGCCTAGTGCTACTAGACAGTCTGGTAGGTAATGACCCTCCAACCAGTTGGACTATAGAGATGATGAAATTATGCATGTACATGGTTTCATATGGGTTTCATTAGATATGAATGGGGAGCTGATGTGATACTTTCATGATTTGGATTGGGATTAAACCCTAACATCACTAAGATGTATCAGTATTCACATCACAAATACTAGTGGTCGGGTATTAAAAGAGATGTAGTTGGTTTTTTCATGAGGTGTTCTACCTATGTGTAGTTGAAGGCAGAACACCAGAGAGTAACAAAACATTTACATAATCTACTCATTCCTGAGTAGAAGTGGGTTGACATTTTGATGGATTTTGTTACCAAGTTACCGAGGTCACCGCGAGGCAATAATGTCGTATGATTTTTTGTTAATAGGCTAAAAAACATAGCTCATTTTATTCCTATCAAGGATAAATATTCAGTAAATGATCTTGGGAGGTTTTATATCCATGAGATAGTACGACTTCATAGGGTCCCTCATACTATTGTTTTACATAGGGAAGCTCAATTTACTTCTCTATTCTAGCAAGGGACGCAAATGGAATTGGGTGCACTGATACTTCAAAGCAAAACAAACCACCCTTAGAATATTTTCCAGTCAGAGTGCATGATACAAGTGCTTGAGGACATTCTGTGTAAATGAATCAAAAATTTTAGGGGCTCTTGGGAGAGGCATATACCCTTGGCTGAATTCACCTACAACAATATCTTTTAGGATACTATTCAGATGGAACCTTATGAGGCTTTGTATGGATGTCCATTATGATCACCCGTTTTCTGGTTAAAGGTAGGATATGTAGGTATACTTGGACCTAATCTTGTTTAGGAGACTACAGAGAAAGTACAATTGATTCAAAAGCGGATTAACACTATGCAGTCTCGATTAAAATCTTACGCTACTCATTTTAGTTGACCTATAATGTTTGAGGTAGGGGATCAAATCTTTTTACATGTCTCACCGAGGATGAGACATAGGATGATCAGGATAAAGGGTAAAATTTCACCACAATATGTTGAGCTATATGATATTTGGGAGAGTGTCAGGATTGTATTTTATCAGTTACAATTACCTCACTGGTATCGAGCCTTGCATGTCGTATTCCATGTATCTCATATGCATCATTATCAGTCAGACTCATCTCATAATTTTTAGCCTGATGTGGTTGAGTAATAGGTTGATGTGTCCTTTTAAGGGAATCGAATTCGAATTGTCGATCATAGCACAAAAATTCTGCAAGGCTAGTTAGTCCCTCTAGTATGGGTGCTATGGAAGCATGACCAGGTATAAGATGAGGCCTAGGAGTGGGATACTGATGTACAAGAACTGTGGCCAAAGTTATTCATAGACAATCTGGACCACCCTTGAGAGGGTAATTCAGGGATGAATTTCCTTATGGGGGAGAGTTTGTAATAAACTGGTTTCTTCTTGAGTTATAAAATCTTTTACACTACATAAACTCAGAGTATAAATGCTTACTTATGACCTGATGTGAATGAAATTTAAATATATCGAGGTATTAGGGTGTCTGATTCTTATACAGAGCCGGAAACCAAGCATTTGGGGTAAAACAGGCCTGGTGTATAGTTATTATAAACCATGTGGGGTAATTTACACAATTACTTCAAACTGTGTGAGGCTAGATAGTGGATTCCAATAGGCCACACGATTCGAAAAACCATGCTATTTAAGGTTCATGTTCATGTGGTCCTGTTAAAATTTTTTGATAGTGGGATGATACATGATTTGCACATGGTCAGTTAAACCATGCATTAAAATTGTGTGGGGTTCCCCTCCCAATAGTAAAGGGAGCAAGGTCGGCACACAGTTTGGAAAAATATGCAACAAAATCATGTGGCCCATTAATTATAGTGAATTCACCATTTTTACCTTAATTAATACTTTTTGCAACATTATTTTCCTATTCTACATCCATTGGGAACCATTGGCTCTTGTGAGATCCTTTGAATGTGGAATTGGAGTTTTTGATCTCGTTCTTTCATATGATCCCATTTTTGATCGTCGTTGGTCTCATTGGATCTTCTTGGTAATATCTTAATTCCTTTTTTCATTCCTTGTTCTTCTTTGTACAGACTGCACTATTTTAGTGCAAGCTAATATTCCATAATTCCAAGTTCATCATCCGTTTTTTATTTTTCTCCCAAAATGAGTAGAATCATAAGATAATACTAGATTAGAAATCTATAATGGACCTACGATAGGTGGTCTCGTTCCATTCCCATAATGTTGAGGTGTATATATTTATACCTTTGTGTCATGCACCTAATTATCAGAGTGTCTCCCTTAAAATGGATTTTAATCCTTGATATAAATTGATATGCAAGACCTATGTAATTAATGAGACCCATTGATAATTAATTAATAGTTATGGAACATGAAATGGAACCACACTTTGGTTGTGTTGTTTAATTAAATGGAACACCCTGGGTGGCATGAGAATTTAATTACCATTGAGGTGTTTTGTTTACCCCTTATCATGGGATTTAAATGCAAAATTGTAATTGTGAGTTACAATTGTAAATTTAATTGATCAAAGAAATGGAATGTCATGAACATGACAATAATTTCTTCTCATGTAATTTTTTTAATCATGAGTTCCCTTTATAATGAAATTCACACATGAGATAATTAAGAGGTTAATCCTTTTAAGATTTGCTTGTGTCTTGAGCCACCTTTTGATGTAAGATTGAATTTTAATTTTATTGGTGTTGAACGTGACATAGATAAAGGATATTTTTGAATGTTTATATATAAATGCCTTCGATGAAACATAGGTTCACATAAAAACACCATAGAAGGACTCATTTGAATTCTACCTTGATTATGCCAGAGTGACACTTAGACTCCTTATATGGATTTCTAAGGACATACTCATGGGGGATTACAATTATATGCTCAGGAGATACTTAGACTCCTTATGGATTTCAAAGGATGGAATCAAAATGGGCAGTTGATAATTTACTATTTGGGTGATACTTGGGCGCCCTTAGTGAACCGCTAAGGATGGAATCGAGTGGTAGGGATGTTATACTAAACCAAGAGTGATATCTGGGTTCCTATAATGATCTACATGGATGGTATTTTATGGTTCTTGGTTTATTAAATTCTTGGAGCTATACCTAGATTTCAAATAAGAAATTACAAAGGAATGATCAAGTTCATAATTAAATTTTAAATGTAATGATTTATATGACACGTCTGCCAAGCCAAATAACATGCTTAGATTCATTATTTTTTTATACTTTATAGATGGCCTGGTTAGGTATATCTTTATCACATACTCATGGGGGGAACTGGGATATGTGACATGTATCATGAATTTTATTAATTGGGAAGGAATAATTAAATGAACTTGAATATAAATTGAGAAAATAATGACTATTTATTTAGATACATTTCAGCTAGGATGAAGCAGTTAGCAAAGGATAAGTTTCCATGGGAACCCAGACTATTATGGGTTTTTTACTTTCAGTACTCCTTTACATATTATTTAACATCACACATAGTTTTATCATTTTATACTCACTTAATGAATAGAACTAGACCTTGGGTGGTTGCCTACCAAGATTGTATCTCACACCCTATTCGGGCTGCCTTTGGTTACCCGGATTGTAACAGCCCGAGATTTTATGAAAAATATTCTTTTTTATTTCACTAATGTCTTGTGTTGTACGCTAAACCAAAAGGAGCTTGCAAAACACGCATCCTTGACTTGACTTGCATTACACGCAATCGCAACCTTCCTCGATAGCGTGTGTAGTACGCAATACTGAGTTTCACGAAACAACGATATGCTATTAAAATATTATTAAAACTAGCCGTTATAAATGGTAATAACCACTTTTTAAATTTTAGAAAATTTATCTCTCAAAATGGACTTCATTTTTGGATTCGGAGTATCGAATTTAGCCTAAGGTGAAATTTTGGTACTTTTCAGATAACTTTCATATTCTGATGAATAGTGAAAATTACTAAATTATAATTAAAAACAACTTTTTTAATCGAAATAATTAATAGTGATAAATTATTAATTTGAGTGGTTTTAAAGTATATTTAGAATATATTTTTACAATTTAATACAATGTTGGTCATTGAATGTAATTTCACATTTAAACCAGACATAATCAAGTGTCAATCTTTTGATAGATATTGTTTCTTAAAAACACGCTATTTGTTTTAACAGCGGGCTTTAATTATAAAATTAATTAATGCAATTTCTATGTTATGAATTTGGTAAAATAGACTTCATTTTTGAATTCGTAATATGAAATATAGCTTAGGATGAAATTTTGGCATTTTTCTGAAAAACTTCAATTTTTGATGAATAGTGAAACTACTAAGTGGTAATTAAAAAAATAGAATTTTTCATAAAACTTAATTTTACCGCTTCTGTGAATGGAATTTCAAAAATCCGAGAGACAAGATTGATGTCAGTAAGTAAAATGTGGTTCAATGAGATGAAAATAATTTTTGGTGAATAGTAACTTTTTACTTTTTTTACCACGGTTAATAGTAAATAGGGTAACTAAGGGTAAATATGATATTACTATTACCCTAACACATGTCCTAATTCTATTGGATAAGTGTAATTCGACCAAAAACAACCTTATGAATATAATATGACCATTTAGGTCCACTTGGATTAGATTATGACATTTAATATTATTTTATTTAATGAATAGTTAAAATAGTTAAAATCAAAGTTTAATAACTAAAACATTTTTAATATGGGGTTATACATAAGATAAATTCGACTATAAATATTCATTAGAAATATAAAAAGATTTCCTACATAATGATATTTTATTTATAATTTTTAGACTTTAAATAAATTAATTTATTTATGACACAACGATGATGCAGTAATTACCCTTTTAAGGAAATATTAACATAATTGATGTTATAAATTCTCAAATGAATGTAATTTGAATTAAACTAATTTTATAGGTTAATATGATATATTATTGTTGATTTAATCAACTTGGTTCGAACATATAATTCTGTTATGACTTTCACAAAAATCATATATCAAATAGTGTCAAAATTGACACAAAATAGTTTTTAAATCAAATATTATATTATTAATTGTTATTTTATTCCTAAAAATCTAAGGTTCGGCCAAATGACTTAGATAAGGATATATATATTAATAATAAACAATTTGGGGTTCGTTTGACATGTTATAGTAAGTGTATTAACCATATAGTGAAAGAAAACAAAAAGACACGGTAAAAGTTATATTATTTAACTTAGAGTTAAATCTAATTGATAAGGTTAAAATAATACCCTAAACTTGTCTAAATCCTATTGGATGATAGGATTTAGACCCATACCCACTTTAGCTTCAAAATAAGACCCTTTGGAACCATTATAAACCGATTTTGACTTTAATATAAAATAATATTTTGAGATATTCCTAAGGTGCCCCTCTCCTCCCTTATAAAAGGACACCTCCTCCCCCTCCTCCTCACACCAATTTGAGCACTCAAGCTCGGCCAACCCGTGCCAAAATCTCTTCTCCACTTCCCTAGAAACATCCTAAAGGTTCTGGTCTTCCTCAAAGACAAATTTTAGTGCCCTAAGAGGAGGTCTCAAAGAGGCGCTTCAAAGAAGAGGTAATTACCGTTACCAATTCTTTCATCTTTATTTCTTCTTCCACTTCTTCTTCATAGGTTGTTTCATTATGAAGTAATAATATCAGTATCACTCATATACTGATATGTTATTATAAGTATGAAACAACCCTATTTCACCATCTATCCATCCTACGGAAAAAGAAATCATCGTGCGTGCGTACGTACGGAATACCGTCTCCACGCCGTGGTGTAATCTATTTTCCATCACCACCTTAATTGGATGGGTATAATGATGTAATGAGTAACTATACATGATTATTATAAAGTTATATTGATACTGAAATAGTATACATACACTTCAACACAATTCCACGACCATGGGAACGATATCATCGCTCGTGCGTACGTACGGACTACCGTCTCCAAGACGCGATGAGATTCATTCTCCATGCTATCCATTTAAGAATGATTATAAAGTATATATAAGAAATAATAATGAAATATATGACATTATAAAGCTACTGGATTTATGTATATATATATATATATGTATGTCATCTACTTACTTCCATTCAAGACAATAAGGAAAGGAAAACAGCGTTCATGCGTACGTACGGACTACCGTCTCCATGAACGGTGTTTTTCATTTCATTTATCTATTATATATATATATATATATACTGAATATATATGATATATAAATCATATTTTATATTCTGGAAGTAAGTAAATCATGATATAAGTAATAATAATGTCAAGAACAACAAGTCAAAACACCTACGATAAATGAAACGATTTTACCCAAAACGCTTCTTTAACATTGAATTTACAAAAGAACGGGTAATATAATGTCATAAGTGAACCATATATGATATCATAACAACGAATATGATTCTGTAATAAGTCAATGACATTATTTAAATCATTATACAAGAGGTTCGGACACATACGAAGAAAATCGGACCTAAGGTAAGGGAAATATCACAATCTCATTTTTATCCGAGATTGTTTATTCGTAAGTATTTACTGGGGTGTATTTTATCATCCAAATCCATGTTTAATAAATATGTAATATTATTTCCATCCACTTACAATAGTTTAAATCCAATTTTACCCTTCGGTGAGTTTTTAGTAAAGAATATGAAATGAATCTTTTTTTCGTTTTTTTCGTATGATGTACTTTTTGACTTTTCCGAAAAAAGTACAAAGAATGTTTTTTTTAACTTATAAGGAAAGAAATGGATTTTTAAAACATTATTTCCAAGAATATTCCTTTATAAGTTTTCGAGTTTATTTTTAATCAACTTCTTTTAGTTTATAATTGTATGACATGTTAAGAAAAGAAAAATGTTTTTGAAGTAGAAAGGATATTTTCCTCAAGAATGGAGTTCAAATGTTTTATCAAAATTATTTTCCATCTAAGATAATATAGGGTTCTGTTTTTTTCCCTATTATTACACTGATTTGATTATGTTTTGAGGAAATTATTTTTATGAAGTCATTTACCTTATATGATTTGTTTTATGATGTCATGATGTTTCAAGAATCCCATTTTTGTTACATGTGTTATGCGATGATGTATAATTTATGATTATGTGGCACACATAAGAAAGGATTCATTATAAGATGGGTGGGACCTATATCTCCCTCCAATGCATTGGGTAAAGATTTTATATCTCATGAGATAGACATGGCTGAAATGGTAGGTTATACCGGTTCAGTGAAACAGGACTGAAATGAGGGTTACTCGATTCAGAAAGGGACTTTGTCCACTAAGATAGTCTTGGCAATGAGTCTTGACTAACAAGAAATGATTATCTATGATTACGTGTGTATGACACAATGTTTCATGTTTTACGTTATGATTATTGTGATTACATTTCACTGCCATGATTTATCCCATGTTATGAAATTATGATCTCTTTTGCTGGTTAAGATTTCCAAAAGATATGTTCTTATGAATATGATGTGATTGTTATTTATTTTGTTTACCCTTACTGAGCATTTGAGCTCAGCCTTTTATGTTTTCTTTTCCCCAGGATATAAAGAAAGGTTTTAGGTAAAAGAAAAGGGAGATCTTTATGGGATATATTGAAGATCTTTCACCATGATTAGAAGATTACGTTCCGAGTTTCCAAAGACACTAAACTATTACGATCCTTGTGTGTGTGTTTTTGTTATGTAATAAGTATTCCGCAAATGTAATGTAATTTCCATGTACGTCAAGATACGGGTCTCTACAGTTGGTATCAGAAGAAAGGTTTAGTCAACCTTTGGAAACTAGGATGCGAAAACGTTAGTGAGATACCTAGAGATATTTCTACGGTATGTCTAGGGATGTCCCTAAGGTTAAGTATACGTATAGGTTATAGTACTAGAACTACGCTAACGATCATAGAATTAAACCTAAGATGTTAGATATTGAAGGTACTCCCCCTTTATTATGTTGTTTTCCCTAGAATGATTTTTTCCTCTCACACTATTCTTTTTGGGTTTTAGACGATGGCTGGAACCCGAAGGAACCGTGTTGATCAACGCAATGGACAATGCAATGATTGTCCTCCTGAACAAACAAATGTTATGGGAGATGGAGTGAAAAATCTTATTGCTATAATTACACAAGCTATGAATCATTCTGGACTTCCAAATAAGCAGAGAAGGGAACAATATTCTATTGAGTCCTTCATGAGGCAACGTCCACCTTCTTTCAGTGGGTCTTCTGATCCACTTGTTGCTGAACAATGGATCAGTACCACTGAAAAGATATTTTCAGTTCTTCAATGTTCTGAACATGATAAAGTCATCTTAGCAGTATATCGTTTGGAAGGTGAAGCTGATCAATGGTGGAATCTTATCAAGAATACAAGGCAAAGTGATTAAATTGAGTCCATGGAATGGGACGAGTTCAAGAACTTATTTTTCAATAAGTACTTCCCTCGTATTCTTTGAACAAAGATGGAGAAGGAGTTTCTTGAACTAAAGCAAAAGGATGATGAATCTGTTGGTATATACGAAGCGAATTTTACAAGGCTTGCATGGTATGAATCTGGCATTATCATCCAACCTGAAAGTAAAGTTGATCGATTTCTCAGTGGCTTAAAACCAAGTCTTCGAAGGGCATTAGTTATAAGAGACTTCAGTAGCTATGAAGAAATTGTGCGTTGTGCTATCAAGGTAGAAATGGAAGTTAGTGTTACATATCCATCTCATGGTTTTAACAACAAACGAAAGATGGAGTTCAAGGAGAAATCTCAGAATAATGGTGAAAAGAAGATGAATGTTTCCTTATGCACAAAGTGTGGAAAGAAGCATGGTGGAGATTGTCTTAAAGGGACTAGAAAATGTTTTAAGTGTGGAAAAGAAGGTCATCGAGCAGCTGAGTGTCGAAGTAATGGAAAAAGGGTTTCTAATGATGTGAATAAAGCAAACACTGCAGAGAACGCACCACCAACACTTCAATGCTTCAAGTGCAAGGAAATGGGGAATTATGCTAATAAATGCCCTAATCCAAGGGTTAGTGATGATCGACATGAGCAACCACTTAAGGTAAAGGACAAAGGGAAGTCACATGCGATCACTATTGGAGATGTTGAATATGACAATGATGTGGTGGAATGATTAAGTGTTTATGTAATGGGATTCCAAAATAATGTTGTATATAATATCATGGAATATTAGAATATTTATGTTTTGGTCTATTATGGTTTTCAATAATTTTATGGTACCGGTAACCATGAAAAGTGATTGAGACATTTTTGGTAAACAGATGATATGAGCATAATGAAGGGATAAGAAGATAATGAGATGTTTGATTGTATTCATGAGCTCATGATTGATATAAGGACTAAGTGATATCATGGTTTGAGTATATAGAATTTTGAGGATTTTGGTATGTGGAAAGTGTTAACTTTAAACTGCATTCATGTTTTCACTAAGGTTCAATGGGTATTCAATAGAATACATGATTAAGGCCTTTTAATGTTTGGAATGTGACCAACAAGACATATCTTATGATATATGGGGATTAACGACATTATTAAATCTCTGGTAATCGTTTTCACTATATTATGAGAGTGGACTGTAGTATTATGGATAAGCCTAAAGATTAGAATGGATTATGTTGGACATAAGTTAGCATTGTTTAAGGATAGAAGATTTTCGATATTATTGATGGGATGTTATAGTAATATAGTTTTAGAAAAAGGACAACCTGCAGGATGGGCGACAGCCCATCGCGTCGGACAAGGCTGTGGAAATAGAACCCACAACCGAAGTGCGACTGGCCTTTATCGCCTACCACTGGTCTACAGGAAGTCCCTGTTTAGTAGAAACTAGTTTTATTATATTAAGCGGTATGACATATGATGTATAAGTCCATTTTAGGAACCATATGTGATTAATCTCACTATAGATCGACTTATGTATATAATTTTTGCTAACCTTTTGTTTGAGATAGATGGAATGACCCGTCATTCTATCACATGATCTGCTAACACTTCACGAATAACAAATTCAACTTCATTTATTTAAGAGATGAAGTGGAAATTGTTCAAGGCACGAACAACAATGAGATTGTACCAAAATAAAGTAAGTATTTATTCTAATTCAAATTTTCAACTTTAGGCAAACGATCTTGAAAACCAAAAATGTTTTCCTAGTGATCTTATACCTGATGAATCAGATGGTACCTTAGATCGTCACAAATTTATGGATTTGTGATTACTGGATTTTCCATAGCCATGTTCTCTACCACTCTCCATCAGAACATGATGGTTAGATTTCTCTTCCATATTTTCACCTATGTGGAAACCCAGTGATTAGTTTATTTGGGTAATCGTTACATTTTATACTTTAGTTTTTAAAGCCAAGTTTTGGTATCCCTTTTTATGATGTGGGTTTCTATTAAAGAAACTTTCGAATAGTAAACTGTAACGACCCGAAATTTTTAAATAAATTTTGTTTCCCAATTTTATGTGTTATTGTTATACTCAACAAAAAAGTTTTATTTGATAAACATGATTATAATTAAAATGAGATCAGTGGGTTTTGACTATTATATAACCATCAGTCAATATGACCGCTGTGAACAAAATGTTTTGATTTTTGTCTCTAAATATAAGTAATCTTGGTTAATTATTATAGAAAGAAGATTCGATGGCCTCACCTAGTAGTATTGGACCGATCGAATCCCATCTAACAGAGCTTGGGAAGGAGGTAGCACTACTGGGCTTTGCTCTAGATCAAATCCAAGCCGAACATCATCATGTGAAGCTGGAACGGAATCGCCTTCGTGAGAAGTTCAAACTGATAGAAATTACTACTCGGGCAATGTTGACTGAGCCGCCCCAAGCTTCTATCACCCTAGCACACCTTACTCTTAGGTCCTATACTGGTATTATAAGGGGTTATGTAACGAGACCGTAACTACCTTGTGTAATCCTTGTTTTAAATAAAAATTGGGATTTCTTCTTATGATGAAGTTTATGAATTTTGAAATGACCGGATAAATATAGTATGCATATTTTTGATGAATTTTAGAAAAAGGATATTTTAAATATGTTTATGTAAAGCCTAAATAATTAAAAATGTGTAATGATTTTCAAAAAATGGTCTTCTGCAATTATGTTCAGTACTAAATTTAGAGTCTAATAAGATCAACTTGATTTTTGATGAATAGTAAATTATGAATAGTGATTTTATGATTAGGATTAGTAATATGACCAAATGGATTAGTAATCTCACTTAAAGAAAGTTTTAAAATAATCTAGGCACCTTGATTAAGTAATGTGATTCAATAAAATAGTTAAATAACGGTTTCATTAATTATTATTCAAGTATTAGTTTTTTCGGGTGAATAGTGTTTTTTAATTAAAAATATAATTAAAAATAATTAGAAAGTTATTTTTATAAAAATGACTTTATTTTTGAACTCACAGCATCGATATTATGTTATGGTAATTTTTGGGGTTTTTTCAGAAAAAATGAATTTTCGATGAATAGTTTTTTTATTTAAAAATTAAATTAAAAATATTTAGAAAATTATTTTTATAAAATGGATTTCATTTTTGAAATCAGAGCATTGATATTTGGTTAATGCGAAATTTTGGGATTTTTCTGAGAAAGTTGAATTTTCAGTGAATAGTAAAAATACAGTTTTAGGGTTTCGGTATGTTTAATGACATCATAACGACGTCATGATGATGTCATGAGATCGTTTGAGGGTTGGACGGCCAAGGGTGATGCATTATTGTTTTGGGGGCCCCATGTGGCCTAACTCCATGATAAATGAGAAGGGAGAGCACATGGGTTTGAGAAAAGCACATGTGAGGTGTCCCTTGGCCATTAATGCCTTGTCCCCTCACTTTCCCTATAAATACCAAGCCCTCCTCTCATCCATTAGACTCCCCACTCATTACCAACGAATTTCTGGTCTCATTACCTCCCAAGGAGTCCTCCCAAGGTGCCCCCAAGCCCTCAAGGTCCCAACCTTTGAGGTTTAAGAGTTACATTTTAAGGTAAGGGATCCGACCTCTCTCTTTCTTTTCAAGTAATCTCTTTTATGTCATTTCTTTTATACTCCATGTTATTATGTTGGAGGATGTTCTTTTATATTCATCCTACTTCCTATTTCATGTTCATATGATGAGAGACCCCCCCTTTCTCTCATCAATTCGTTTTAAGAATGTTTAAGTGGCGCCGTTAGGCTGCCGAATTTTTAAGGGATTCTTTCACCTTCCTCGTTTTCAAGTTCTATTTTCATTCAAGTCTTTCATGTTCCTTTTTATTATTTTGGGGTATGATCTATAAATTATCATACTGATATTTTATGATCATATGATGAGAGACCCCATTTGATCGCTTCAATTCAGTATTTTGATGTTTTAAGTGGCGCCGTTAGGCTGCCGAATTTTTAAGTGGTTCTTCACCCTTCTTGTTTTGAAGTTCTACATTCATGTCAATTATTTCAAGTTCCTTTTTGTTATATTGGGGTATGATCTCTATATATATCATACTGGACTCTTATGTTCATATGATGAGAGACCCCATTTGATCTCTTCAATTCAGTATTTTGATGTTTTAAGTGGCGTCGTTAGGCTGCCGAATTTTTAAGTGGTTCTTCACCCTTCTCGTTTTGAAGTTCTACTTTCATGTCAATTCTTTCATGTTCCTTTTTGTTATGTTGGGGAATTATCTCTATATCTATCATACTGAACTCATATGTTCACATGATGAGAGACCCTATTTGATCTTTTCAAATCATTTTTGTTGATGTTTAAGTAACGCCGTTAGGCTGCCGAACTTTCATAAGAGAAATCTAATTTTTTTCTTCCTTCCATGTTTTTCATTTAAAATGGTATGTCCTTGAAATTTCATTACCATGATCATGTATCCTTCTTATTCTATCCATGTACTATTTTATGGGTCATTTATGAATGTTTGACCCATTTTACCTCTCTTTTAATGTCTTCTAAAACCTCGGAACATTGCCGTTATGCTGCAGAATTTCTGTCTCAAAATGTCTATCTCTTTTTTCTAAAGTTCTTTTATTTTATTAAGTGAATACTCAAAGATCTTTCTTCTAAAGGGGTATTCACATATATACCAAAATGTTCTATTTTAAATTCTTGGATTTACATACATGAGACCCACCTTCCTTTTCTGTGGGTTTTAAAGTGATATAAAGATCATGTCTTTAAAGCAGTTTTTAAAAAGTTATGATTATGAAATGAAACCCATTTCCTTTATGCTATATGGGTTATTTATGAAATGTTTGATGATGATATATGTGGATCACATGATAATAAAGGAAAATTTAAGGGTTCTCCCTGATAGCGCTCCAATGCATTGGGTAATGATGTAACCACTAGAGATTAGAATTTTCACGATACCTTGGTGAATAACCTTGGTAATTTTAAAATGACACCTTGGGGATGGACCTTGGTGATATGTTCATGATTGTCTATGTTAAATGATGTAGACACATCTTCAAGTTATGAAAAAGTTTTATTTTTATTATGATATGCCTCATGATTTCATTTTCATGCCTTAAAGTTCTTTTTATGACTTTATTGATGTATCTCAAGTTCATATGTAAAATGTTTCACTTGTTTCCCTTGCTGGGCCTTCTGCTCACCCTTCCTTTTGATGTATGTCCCCAGGTTATGGGATTCAGTAATGAGCCTAGGGTGAACATGAGGAGAAGCCTTTCAAGTGTTTAAGAAGAATGTTTTTTTTGTTTCATGTTTTATGTTCCTTGTTTCCAAGACACTAAACCTTAATGATCCTCAGTTCCATGTAATGGAATGAAAAGTTATGTTATAAAAAGACGGGATTCTATATAAACCATTTATAACCCCGATGAATTTTGAGGGCGAAATTCATTTTAAGGGGGGTAGAATGTAACAGCCCGAGATTTTATGAAAAATATTCTGTTTTATTTCACTAATGTCTTGTGTTGTACGCTACACCAAAAGGAGTTTGCACAACACGCATCCTTGACTTGACTTGCATTACATGCAATCGCAACCTTCCTCGATAGCATGTGTAGTACGCAATACTGAGTTTCACGAAACAACGATATGCTATTAAAATATTATTAAAACTAGCCGTTATGAATGGTAATAACCACTTTTTAAATTTTAGAAAATTTTGCTCTCAAAATGGACTTCATTTTTGGATTCGGAGTATCGAATTTAGCCTAAGGTGAAATTTTGGTACTTTTCGGATAACTTTCATATTCTGA
This sequence comes from Viscum album, assembly GCA_963277665.1. NCBI lineage: Eukaryota > Viridiplantae > Streptophyta > Magnoliopsida > Santalales > Viscaceae > Viscum > Viscum album. The sequence goes on from OY728125.1 coordinate 500,135,305, forward strand.
TGAATAGTGAAAATTACTAAATTATAATTAAAAACAACTTTTTTAATCGAAATAATTAATAGTGATAAATTATTAATTTGAGTGGTTTTAAAGTATATTTAGAATATATTTTTACAATTTAATACAATGTTGGTCATTGAATGTAATTTCACATTTAAACCAGCCATAATCAAGTGTCAATCTTTTGATAGATATTGTTTCTTAAAAACACGCTATTTGTTTTAACAGCGGGATTTAATTATAAAATTAATTAATGAAATTTCTATGTTATGAATTTGGTAAAATAGACTTCATTTTTGAATTCGGAATATGAAATATAGCTTAGGATGAAATTTTGGCATTTTTCTGAAAAAATTCAATTTTTGATGAATAGTGAAACTACTAAGTGGTAGTTAAAAAAACAGAATTTTTCATAAAACTTAATTTTACCGCTTCTGTGAATGGAATTTCAAAAATCCGAGAGACACGATTGATGTCAGTAAGTAAAATGTGGTTCAATGAGATGAAAATAATTTTTGGTGAATAGTAACTTTTTACTTTTTTTTACCACGGTTAATAGTAAATTGGGTAACTAAGGGTAAATATGATATTACTATTACCCTAACACATGTCCTAATTCTATTGGATAAGTGTAATTCGACCAAAAACAACCTTATGAATATAATATGACCATTTAGGTCCACTTGGATTAGATTATGACATTTAATATTATTTTATTTAATGAATAGTTAAAATAGTTAAAATCAAAGTTTAATAACTAAAACATTTTTAATATGGGGTTATACATAAGATAAATTCGACTATAAATATTCATTATAAAGCTAACAAAAATTCATACATAATGATATTTTATTTATAATTTATAGACTTTAAATAAATTAATTTATTTATGACACAACGATGATGCAGTAATTACCCTTTTAAGGAAATATTAACATAATTGATGTTATAAATGCTCAAATGAATGTAATTTGAATTACGCTAATTTTCTAGGTTACTATGATATATTAGTGTTGATTTAAGCAACTTGGTTCGAACATATAATTCTGTTATGACTTTCACAAAAATCATATATCAAATAGTGTCAAAATTGACACAAAATAGTTTTTAAATCAAATATTATATTATTAATTGTTATTTTATTCCTAAAAATCTAAGGTTCGGCCAAATGACTTAGATAAGGATATATATGTTAATAATAAACAATTTGGGGTTCTTTTGGCATGTTATAGTAAGTGTATTAACCATATAGTGAAAGAAAACAACAAGACACGGTAAAAGTTAAATTATTTAACTTAGAGTTAAATCTAATTGATAAGGTTAAAATAATACCCTAAACTTGTATAAATCCTATTGGATGATAGGATTTCGACCTATCCCCACTTTATCTTCGAAATAAGACCCTTTGGAACCATTATAAACCGATTTTGACTTTAATATAAAATAATATTTTGAGATATTCCTAAGGTGCCCCTCTCCTCCCTTATAAAAGGACACCTCCTCCCCCTCCTCCTCACACCAATTTGAGCACTCAAGCTCGGACAACCCCTGACAAAATCTCTTCTCCACTTCCCTAGAAACATCCTAAAGGTTCTGGTCTTCCTCAAAGACCAATTTTAGTGCCCTAAGAGGAGGTCTCAAAGAGGCGCTTCAAAGAAGAGGTAATTACCGTTACCAATTCTTTCATCTTTATTTCTTATTCCACTTCTTCTTCGTAGGTTGTTTCATTATGAAGTAATAACATCAGTATCACTCATATACTGATATGTTATTATAAGTATGAAACAACCCTATTTCACCATCTATCCATCCTACGGAAAAAAAATCACCGCGCGTGCGTACGTACGGAATACCGTATCCACGCCGTGGTGTAATCTATTTTCCATAACCACCTTAATTGGATGGGTATAATGATGTAATGAGTAACTATACATGATTATTATAAAGTTATATTGATACTGAAATAGTATACTTACACTTCAACACAATTCCACGAGCATGGGAACAATATCATCGCTCGTGCGTACGTACGGACTACCGTCTCCACGACGCGATGAGATTCATTCTCCATGCTAACCATTTAAGAATGATTATAAAGTATATATAATAAATAATAATGAAATATATGACATTATAAAGCTACTGGATTTATTTATATATATATATATGTATGTCATCTACTTACTTCCATTCAAGACAATAAGGAAAGGAAAACAGCATTCATGCGTACGTACGGACTACCGTCTCCATGAACGGTGTTTTTCATTTCATTTATCTATTATATATATATATACTGAATATATATGATATATAAATCATATTTTATATTCTGGAAGTAAGTAAATCATGATATAAGTAATAATAATGTCAAGAACAACAAGTCAAAACAGCTACGATAAATGAAACGATTTTACCCAAAATGCTTCTTTAACATGGAATTTACAAAAGAACGGGTAATATAATGTCATAAGTGAACCATATATGATACCATAACAATGAATATGATTCTGTAATAAGTCAATGACATTATTTAAATCATTATACAGGAGGTTCGGACACATACGAAGCAAATCAGACCTAAGGTAAGGGAAATATCACAATCTCATTTTTATCCGAGATTGTTTATTCGTAAGTATTTACTGGGGTGTATTTTATCATCCACATCCATGTTTCATAAATATGTAATATTATTTCCATCCACTTAAAATAGTTTAAATCCAATTTTACCTTTCGGTGAGTTTTTAGTAAAGAATATGAAAGGAATCTTTTGTCGTTTTTTTCGTATGAGGTACTTTTTGACTTTTCCGACAAAAGTACAAAGAATGTTTTTTTTAACTTATACGGCAAGAAATGGATTTTTAAAACATTATTTCCAAGAATCTTCCTTTATAAGTTTTCAAGTTTTTTTTAATCAACTTCTTTTAGTTTATAATTGTATGACATGTTAAGAAAAGAAAAATGTTTTTGAAGTAGAAAGGATATTTTCCTCAAGAATGGAGTTCAAATGTTTTATCAAAATTATTTTCCATCTAAGATAATATAGGGTTCTGTTTTTATCCCTATTATTACACTGATTTGATTATGTTTTGAGGAAATTATTTTTATTAAGTCATTTACCTTATATGATTTGTTTTATGATGTCATGATGTTTCAAGAATCCCATTTTTGTTACATGTGTTATGCGATGATGTATAATTTATGATTATGTGGCACACATAAGAAAGGATTAATTATAAGATGGCTGGGACCTATATCTCCCTCCAATGCATTGGGTAAAGATTTTATATCTCATGAGATAGACATGGCTGAAATGGTAGGTTATACCGGTTCAGTGAAACAGGACTGAAACGAGGGTTACTCGATTCAGAAAGGGACTTTGTCCACTAAGATAGTCCTAGAAATGAGTCTTGACTAACAAGAAATGATTCTATATGATTATGTGTGTATGACACAATGTTTCATGTTTTAAGTTATGATTATTGTGATTACATTTCACTGCCATGATTTATCCCATGTTATGAAATTATGATCTCTTTTGTAGGTTAAGATTTCCAAAAGATATGTTCTTATGAATATGATGTGATTGTTATTTATTTTGTTTACCCTTACTAAGCGTTTGAGCTCAACCTTTTATGTTTTATTTTCCCCAGGATATAAAGAAAGGTTTTAGGTAAAAGAAAAGGGAGATCTTTATGGGATATATTGAAGATCTTTCACCATGATTAGAAGATTACGTTTCGAGTTTCCAAAGACACTAAACTATTACGATCCTTGTGTGTGTGTTTTTGTTATGTAATAAGTATTCCGCAAATGTAATGTAATTTCCATGTACGTCAAGATATGGGTCTCTACACAGATAGACTATATTATTGAAGTTAGGGATAGGGGTATGTTCTCTACTATAGGTTCTTGACTACTACTTAGGATTAGGGGTGTACAATACTTAGGTAAGGCTCGTGATGTGAGCTATATTGTTTTTGTTATTATTGGATTATGTCTTATGTATTATACTGACTCCATGTAAACCTGTTTTGGATGTTTTTTAAACATGTGACATTTATCATCATTATATGTATGTGAGACTACTTCTGGAATTGTTTTTATATTCATATCTTGTTTATATATCATCCATATGATTGATTTCCTACTTATTCTATTTAATTGTTATTATATTTATCCATTGTACTACACTTTGGTCATGAGGGCATAGTCTTCCCACAAACACACCCTAGGACCTCCCTACTAGTTAGAATCCTCTGTCATTTTGGGATACGCGTTTTAGGGAATGTGAAAAAATGTTCTTGGGGCATCATTGAGGGGCATCTAGGTCTGGGACATTACCTGAAGGTACATTACTTTTAAGTTTCAACTAACACTCATTTAATAAAAATCCATATTCAATGGTTTGAATTTATTAAATCAGACTAATTTCCTTGAAATTTTACTTCAGTCATTTAATGTGTGGATATATATACCATGGATAATTTAGATGAATTAGCATTCCATAGTTTTAATATTACTTTCCTTTATAATTTAAAACTTTCATTCATGTTATTGGAACAAGGTATTTCACCTTTAGTCTCAAAATATAATAAATCAATATATAATGGTTCGATTATATGGGTAACCATTACCCAATTGATAAAGACTCATATAGTTTATAAATTGAAAATTGGAACCCATTTAATCAAAACCATCAATATTTTAGTCCATTCAAAAAATGGTCCATGAATCAAACATGGCATAATAGATTAGTCAAATAAAATACCACCATCAATCTATAAGTAAAAAACACCATTTATGTTGATGAAGACACTTTATTAAACTAATCATATAACATTACTATAATATGGCACACTGTCACATTATAGTAAATATAGGTGAAAATATAAATGTATCACATTGCATTGTGTATATGTAAGCATGCTATATAATCACTTAAACAAGGTATATAGATAAACATGTCTCTAAATTTAACAAGGCACATCCATCATGTATCAAATAATCAAGCAATGAAATCTACATGGAATGGATTATGCATGGAATGGGGATATCTATGTGCCTATATGATGAAATACCAAATATCCCATAAATCAGTAAGTAGTGGAAAGTATATTAACCACTCAAGGTGAAATAATAAACCAATTTAATAATGAATGGAATGAACAATAATCCCGTACTTGGATACTTATCCTTTCCCTTATGGTGGGTTGATCACTCCTAGGTATGATCTATTTATCAAGATCAAACACTATGGAGACATTCCTTTTTATTACAAAAAAAATTCATTACATGATACAAAATTTAACAATACAAAGGATATCTAAGGGTCCAGTGTCATGGAAATTTGAACATAATACATGGAAAATACATAAATATTAATTTTTTTATAATCCACTTGAAATAAATCTTCACATGATTGTCCTAAGTTACTCGTACTGCATCTCATATCATGGGGACATACATCACTAAAATGGGTGAGCATAAATCCCAACAAGAAAATAATAAAAGGCGACACATAGCATGTGAAAAAGAGGTATATCAATAAGTCCTCATCATATAAACATGAGGAATATCATAATATAGTGAACATGAAATATAACATGGAAATATGGCTATAATATAAAAATTATACATTCATAAACATATCATAAAGAATTATCACTAGGGTGTCATAAATCATAATTACCAAGGTTATTCACCAAATAATCAAGAAACATTCCATATTAGAGATTATTTCTACCCCCAATGAATTGAATCACTATCAATGTGAACCATTCATATGTCATAATTTATGTGAGAAACATTGATCATAACAAATCATTTCACCAATAACACATTAAAAATAAATAATGGGTTTCATATCAAAATCATAGCATTAAAGGGCTTAAACACATGAACATAATCATCATTTTTAACCCATGGAAAGAAAATTTAGGTTTCATATATTCCAATACCTAAATAAATAATACATTTTTACATATTGGTTAATACCCCTGGAAATGGAATAGGTTTGGGTGTTCACAATATGATAATTTCTCATGTAGAAAATAGAAATTCATGAAATGAATTCAGTAGAATGATAATATACATTGTGGGTTTTGGAAAGGGAATAATGGAAGCTAACTAAGGTCTCTCAGTGAAAAAAATAATTTTTTCAGTAGAGGTAACAAAAAAAGTGTAATAGATGATGTTTTTTTGAAAGTTATAAGGTATACACAAAATGGGTACTTGGATGAAAAGGAGAAGAGGAGAATTTTATTACCACGGAGACTTGATTCCTAGAATGAAAGGGGGGAACATTGACTATAATGACTTTAGTTTTTATCTATAATACTTTGTAATATTTTTAAGAATATTTTTGAAGCAAGGTTCTGATTTGGCATGGGATTCTGAGTCCCAGAGAGCCTCGACGTGGTGATATTAAAAATATTATGTATATTTTTTCACGCGTGAACAATTTATTTGGAAACATGGAATAAATAATAATCAAAGTTTTGAATTGGATTACTAAAACCATGGTTGAGTTTATAATTTCATGTTTTCCCCAGTCACAATGTAATCCTTTTTAGTGCAGGGTGTTCGGTCAGAAGTGAGTTAGAGACAGGGAGTCAAATAGAGAATATTGTTTTAGTGAAAATGAAAATAATAATCCTCCCCCACCCCTTTGGTGCACATGCTAAGAGGAGCCAAATCTCTTATCTCCCTTTTTACCTATGGGTGACCCAAGGAATAAATCGAGGAATTGTGGCATAGTCCATCTCTGATATTGATGATGATAACTCTCGGATCATGCAGCAGCTGCTTCCGAGTTCTAATTCAAACCTGCAGCTTTGATGTTTTCACCCTGAAGTTGGAGTTTTTATTTTTAAGTCTCTATACCCATTTTCATGGATTGGTTTAAGGATATAGATTCCTTAGACTCTTTCTAGAGACCCCTTGAGGGTCGATCTTTGTGTTTTGGGGGAAAAAGTGGTGATCTGGGCTGTTCTTTGGGAATTTCCAAAGGATATATCCATCTACAAGGTGTGTAGACTAGAGGGACACAATGTGTGTTCTTCCCTTTTCAAGGAAGATGGGTTTCAGGGACTACATTCCATGTACATGGGTTATATTCCAGGTAGTGACCCCAATTCATGTGGCCTAAGTGTAGGTTTTGGGCGCAGCAGAAGCGCGGTTGGGACAACACCATACTTTAATTTTTACCATGATCAATTATTATTCTAGGATCAATACAATGATGATTTATAGTATCCATTAAATAGAATCAATGATTTAGATAAAGACGGAAGATGCCCAAAACATTTTTAGGGGATCTTTCACTTCATGTTTATAATTAATTTTATTAATTACATAAAGAAAAGAATAAATGTATCTTCGGTGCTCTCTTCATTGATGATGTGGATCATCTAGAATGACCCTTTCATATTGTCTCATAGAACATGAGAGGATCTAAAATAGAATACCTCTAGTGTGATCCACACAAGCTCCAATGGCCTCCGATCCACACCACTCGTTCTCCGGGTGCTATTACGGCAAAGCGAGTCTCCAGTGTCAGTCATTCTTGATCAATTAATCTTTTTTCACGAAGAAAGTATCTCGTTCTTGAGAGGGGACCTAAGAGGATTCAAAAGGGAAATCTTTTAACTTAGTAATTCTCAATTTACTGAGCATGCAATTCCATACATGTCACAATAGATGTACATTTCTATTTATCGACATGGGGTTTCAGTTAAAATATTTAATTACATAACACCAATTAAATACATTCATAACCTTAGAGAAAACCCTTTCTTTTAATAACAATACTGCATAATTATTTATAGTGGTCCAACTTGCGCAAAATGGAATTATGAATAAAATTCTGCGCTACAAAATAATAGCAACATTATTATTATTTTTACTTGTGCCCACTAGTTAAATAATTATTTATTGTCTTAAAAATAATTATTTTACTAGCAGACCTACCTTGACCTGATCAAACTCCACTTACATTTATTGTACACCCAAATAAATAAATAAATATATTATTCTCTTCAAAAAATATTTTATTTACAAACTAGTAAATAAATATTTATTAAATATTCAACAAAATAAATAAATATATTTTACCCACAATTCAGTGAATAAATATTTCATTAATTTATGAAATTATTTTAACTTCAATAAAATTATTCCACAGTGTTGAGAATAAAATTTATTCCATTAATGAAATTCAAATAGAATTTATCTATGACCACCAAAAACACGTAGTGTGTGACCCTCTAGGATTCATTCTTGATGGAAATTGGTGGGCTTACCGAAAGTCCAAGAATACTGTCTAGAATCGATTCAAGGCACCTATGAGAATGAAATTAAAGTCACAACAGTTAAATACACATAAATATTCTAACTGTGTAATATAATCCCCTTGTCTCAATATCTCATCAAGAAAGTTTCATGATAGCATTATCAAAATTTGTGCTTGATACATCGTTCATGGACTACCTAAAATAAAATTGTTGTTACACTATAGAAATGGTATTTTGTGAGACAGTTCTATTTCAATCAATGCGCCAAGATATAAACTTCCATAAATGGAAGGTAAAAATCCTTCCTCGAATTATCCATTAATAACATGCCACTCGTGACACACCCAACATACCCTAATTCCTTCCAACTGTCTGCGTGACGGTTTTCATCAGCAAATAAAAGTGTGTGTGTCATAACATGTATTAATGATAATATTAAAGTATAAGGATAATTACACATGATCACAAATATGAATATCTGATGACACCCAAACATGTGAAATTCTTACTGGTGGGTCTGTTCTCATAGTCTCCCATCATGAAGATTACTAAGTATGAACTTTATGATAGGAAGTCTCCTCTGATTATGAGTACTTGAACCTAATGGTATGTATAATATGTGTTCCATTATATTATGTCATCCATCTACAAAACTATATTAAAAATATTGTCATAGCACTTCAAGGTTCTCATCATAGCTGGGAACTGTTATGACCTTGTCAATGTGAAAATACTCCAGGACATTATTATACTATAGCCATGCATAAAAATGAATAATATGTAATAATATGTTTAATATTTAAATATATTGAATATTTATCTAATAAAATTACAACCATTTGGTTCTAGGAAACTAACTCTTACAAACTCACACTTGTACCAGAGCCAATTTCCTACAACTTTCAGTCCACTAGAACTCACATGATGGTCATGTTTATACTGAATCAAGACATTATTCATGGGGTCTGACACATTTTCTTCCATGGAAATACTACACACTGTAACTTCACCTCTCTAAAAAAATCACTCAAGAGATAATACTTCCGAAGTATGTAACACCCCAAGCTTCTACGGTACGCTTCTCTTTGAATAATGTGATAGCGTGTGTTGTACGCAACACCGAGTTCTAACACACCATAACTAATCAAACTAGCCGTTATGAATAGTAATACCTACTTTTTGAAATTATATATATTTTATATTTGAAAATGGACTTCATTTTTGGATTCGGAATATCAAATTTAGCCTAAGGTGAAATTTTGGTACATTTCGGATAACTTTCATATTTTGATGAATAGTGAAAATTACCAAGTTTTAATTAAAAACAACTTTTTTAATCAAAATAATTAATAGTGATAAATTATGAATTTGAGTGGTTTTAAAGTATATTTAGAATATATTTTTACCATTTAATATAATGTTGGTCATTGGACATAATTTTACAATTAAACCGAACATAAACGAGTGTCAATCTTTTGATAGTTATTATCTCTTAAAAACACGCTTTTTGTTTTGACAGCGGGAATTAATTTTAAATTAATTTCTGCCACTTCTGTGTTTTGAATTTAGGAAAATGGATTCCATATTTGGAATCAGGATGTTCAAATTGTGTAAATTGGTAACTTTTATTTTTAGACATTTTGAATAATTACTGCGGTAAATATTTTATTTACCATGGTTAAGGGTAAATCCGGTAAATAAGGGTTAAAAAATAATATTATAATAATACTAAATTACCCTAAAACGTGTCTTAACCCTATTGGTTGATACATGATCGACCATGGGAATCTTTGGGTCTATTTTGGGACCCCATAGATCCACTTGTAAGTGATAATGACACTTTATTTTAATTAAGTTAAAATGAATACAAAAATGACACAAGCATATATCTTTTAGAAAAAACAATTGTTACATAGGGTTATATATATTGGATTTTATATTATAAATATTCATTAGAAAGATAAAAATATTTACTACATAATTATAATTTATTTATAATTTTTAGACACTAAATAATTTATTTTATTTATGACACAATGATGATGCAGTAATTACTATAATAGTGAAAAATTAAAATAATTGATATTATAAATACCCAAATAAATATAATATGAAACTTTTAATGAATTAAACTAATTTTCTAGGATAATATGATATATTAGGATTGATTTAATTGACTTTGTTCGAAGTAATCAATCTGTTTTGAGTTTCACAAAAATCAACTATTGAATAGTGTCAAAATTGACATAAAAGAGTTCTTAAAACAAATATTATATTATTAATTGATATTAAATTCTTAAAAATCTAAGGATCGTCCAAGAGACTTATATCATGATAGGTGCATCATTAATGTACCACTTGGGGGTCTCTTGGATGTATATAGTAAGTTTATTAACCATATTATATAAAAATACAAAGAGACATTGTAAAAGTGAAACTAATTAACTTAGAGTTAATACTTAAAGATAAGGTTAATATAAGTACCCAAACCTATCTAAATTCTATTGGTTGAGTGGTTTTAGACCTATCCCCACCTTAACCTTTGAATAATAAGCTTTGGAGCCATTAGAAACCGAATATGAATTTATTATAAATTAATATTTCTAGCTTTTCCAAAGGTGCCCCTCACCCCTCTTATAAAAGGGCACTCCTCCTTCTCATTTCTTCACACCTTCAAAGCCTTTTGGTTCGGCCAAAATCTGCCCATATACTCTCCCAACATCCCTCACTACAACCTAGAGGCCTTATTTTGATCAGAAAGCCAACCTAAGGAGCCCTTTTGATCAAATCAAAAGGAAGAACCCGAAGAAGAGGTAATGATTTCACCACCCTTCTCCAAGTTCATTTCTTCTTCCACTTCTTCTTCCTTTGTTCTTACCATTCTAAAATAATAACTCCAGTATCTCACAAATACTGTGATGTTATTATAAATATGGTACAACCATATTCAGTATTCTATCCACCCTTTGAATAACATGTCACCATACGTGCGTACGTACGGACTACCGTCTCCACGTCGTGGTGTAATTGTTATTCAATATAATATTATTTGGATGGGTATAATAATGATGTGTAACTCATGTAAATAATAAATATAACATGTTAATTATTCTGTATATATGATATACCATCCATTTATATATTATTTTAATATCAAAAGAATGATATTGTCGCTCGTGCGTACGTACGGACTACCGTCTCCACGAACGCGATGAGATTCATTCTCCATCGTATCCATTCAAGTATAATTATCATTTGATGATTTAAAAATGATGTTTAAGGACTAGATATCATTCTGGATATGAATATGATACGACAACCATGGCTTATGTAACAAAACATATAAAAGAAAATGAGTAAGTTAACTCCCGAAACGACGATAATTCTAAGATATTATTAACAAATCAATGTTAAAAGATCATATATGATATCATATTATTATATATGATTCTTGTATAATTTAATAACAACTATTTCACCATTATACAGGAGGTTAACCTACCCCAACCAAGGAAAAGTACAAGGTAAGGGTTATTTCACAATCTCTTCATTATCCGAGGTTGTTTATACGTAATAATCTACTGGGATCTCGTTATCATCCACATCCATGTTTCTTCAAAATGTATTTCAAAACATTTTTAATATTTAATAGAATATGGGTTAAAGTCATTTATACCCTTGTTTGAATTTTTATAAGAGGTTTATAAGGGAATCTTTCCGTCGTTTTCCAAACAAGGTGCTTTTTAACCTTTTCGACAGAATTAAGATAAGAATGTTTTTTTAACTTATACGGCGGGTGCGGTTATTTTCCACCGTTATAAAATATTCAAAGCTTTCCTTACAAGCTTATAAGAATATTTTCAAAGAAAATGTTTTATTTTATATGGATCTTAAATTATTTCAAAATAAAAGGAGATATTTCTTTAAAAAGAATTTTGATTTCATCTATGTCAACATCCTTTGATGGATTTTAAGATTATTTGAAGTTGATTTATTATGATACAAAACTTCTATATTGTATTGAAGGTTTTGTGATATGTTTGACTGTGGATGTGCTATTTTTATACCATTCATAGTTTATGGTGAAAGTATTGACATTTCATATGCTAGTTTTAATATGAATGTTTATGTTATGTTTAAACCTTTTTCATATGGGAATGCATTGGACTTAATATGTGACGGGTGGAGCCCGCTATAGCTCCTCGATGCATCGGTAGGTCTCATGAGACAAACTAGTGTCTTGGAACAAGGCCTTGACAAAATCTTATTTGTAGTCTTGGCACGAGGCCTTGACTATGTGGTTATGATAGTCTGGCATTATGCATTCCAACATTATGAAAGTGGTTATTGATTTTTGCATGTGATTATTCGATTAGTAGAATATCCATGTGAATAAGTAAATGAAATTATTTCATTTTATTTATGCCATACCATGTTGAAAGTTCATGTTTGAAAGGCTTTTGTTTTAGTTATACATTGCCTTAAATGTTTATTCTTATTTATAAAAGTTTCCGCTATATTGTTATCCTTACTGGGCATTTGAGCTCACCCCTTTTCTATGTTTTATTTTTCCCAGGATGTGAAGAAGTAAGTTATGAATGACCTGCAGGGATTTTATGAGGGGTTAATAGTGCGGATTGTGGAAACATTATGTTGTTGTAGTAGTTTTTCATTTTATGATGTAATGTAAAACTTATGAATATATCTAGTGTTTCCAAGGCTACTAAACCAATCGGTCTTTCGAGATTTGATCTTTCTTGTGATCACGCCAATGTTATGTAATAATGCACCGACTCTGGGTAACTGGGGTCGGGGCGTTACAGTTGGTATCAGAGGAAGTTTAGTACAAACCTTGGAAGCTAGATTTAGATAAACTCTGATTAGAGCACGTAGACCTAAGATGAACTTTGAGGATTAGTATAGAAGAACTTCCTAGAATTTTGGTATTGTAGAGATTTTGTGAGTTTTCCAAGAAATACATCCCTGTCTGGATACGAGCAGGTAGAGGCGGCTCTGGCACAGATGTACCTAGGGGTAAAACCCGAAAACACCGCTTTGACCTAGACTCGAACGGGAACTGGTGCACGACAACGGGCCTTGCTGCACTCTTGGTTACGACACTCCCGGGGGATATGCTTAGGATAACTCTCATTTTCTTTACAAATCATTTTGAAGGGATTATGAGTATATACTTCCTCAAAGAAAACATTCTTATGATTATGGATTATATCCATAAATAGTTTAATTTATGTTAAGTGTTTTATAAGTATGGGATTATGTATTTTGATTCATAAACTGATCTAGTTTATGCCATTGTTTAGAAATGGCGCCTAGTGAAAGAAATGGAAACCGTATCAATGCACGCACTCCATGTAGGGATTTCCCTCCTGCTCAAGATAATTATAGTGGGGTTGGTGATGCAAATGGTGCCGATCAGCTAATCACCATACTGGGACAACTTACTCAGGTTATGAATAATAACCTTACCCGTATGGAGCACCCTGATCCGCAGCATAGAGGATCAATGTTAGATCGATTCATGAGGCAACAACCACCAACGTTCAATGGGAATACAAATCCCTTAGTAGCTGAGCAATGGATATTTTCCCTAGAGAAAATATTTCAGGCTTTGGGGAGCAGTGAAAGGGAAAAAGTTATCATGACAGTTTACCGCCTCACTGGAGATGCTGATCAATGGTGGTCATTGATTCAAAATACGAAGGAAGATGATGAAGTATCAAATATGGAATGGAGGGAGTTCAAAGATCTGTTTTTAGAAAAATACGTCCCTCGCGACCATCGAGCAGATATGGAAAGGCAATTTCTGAGTCTGAGACAAAAGGAGGATGAGAATGTCACAAAGTATGAGGCTAACTTTACAAGGTTAGCGAGGTACGCTGGTGATTATATTCGTAACCCAAGAAGTAAGATTGATCATTTCTTTGATGGGTTAAAACCATTTCTCCGTCGAGCGTTAGTCTCACAATCCTTTTCATCGTACGAAGACATTGTCTCATGTGCTATCAAAACCGAAAAGGAATTCTCTAAGTCTTATGACTTTAAAGCAAAGCAAGAGAAGAAGAGACCTGCTGATCAATCTGGGAATGGAAATAAGGGGAAGAATGGAAAGTTTGAATATCCATCTTTTGGTAAATGCGGGAAGAAACATCCTGGTACTTGCTTGAAGGGAATGGGAGTCTGTTACAAGTGTGGTGAAAAAGGCCACCAAGCTCATGATTGCAAGGGGAAGAAGGAAGCTACCAACGTTCAGTGCTACAATTGCAGGGAGATGGGGCATTATGCAAATGCATGTCCTAAGCGTCAGGAGAACTTACCTCAGAAAAGGCCAAGGGATCAAGGCCAGGCTTATGCTATCACTACTGCTGAGGTAGAAGCTCCGAAAGACGTGGTGGCAGGTAATTTAATGGTTTCCTCAAGTTTAGCAAATGCATTATTTGATTCTGGATCATCGCATTGTTTCATATCTTCCCAGTTTGCTAAGAAAATTAGATATTTCCAATTTGATTTAATAAGGGAGTTGTCAGTTAAAACTCCTAAGGGAAGTATCGTTGCAACAAAGTTTTGTGAATCAGTCCCCATTAGAGCACATAAAATTTCTTTATCTCCTGATTTCATCGTCATACCTATGATTGAGTTTGATATAATCCTCGGTATGGACTGGCTTTCAGACTATGATGCGAAGATTTATTGTAAGAAGAAAGAGGTTACGATTCTTGATGATAATGATAAGGAGCACCTTATTTTTAGAGCAGAATCGTCACCACCTAATTCTTATTTAGATCCACCCCCAGTAGCTCAACTTAATTCAATTATTGGGGAGGAAGAGAATGAAATAACTGTCGGTGAGGAAAGGAATGTTCAAATAGAGGATGTACCTGTTGTAAAAGAATTTGTAGATGTATTTCCGGAAGATTTACCTGGACATCCTCCAGAACGAGAAGTTGAGTTTTCTATTGATTTGATTCCTGGATCAAGGCCTATATCGAAGACCCCTTATAGAATGGCCACTGTAGAGTTAGTCGAACTAAATAAACAACTAGAGGAATTGAGTAATAAGGGATTTATTCGCCCTAGTGTTTCTCCATGGGGAGCCCCTGTTCTTTTTGTTAAAAAGAAAGATGGATCTATGAGGTTATGTATCGACTACAGGGAGATCAATGCTATAACGATAAAGAACAAGTATCCCCTACCTCGTATTGATGATTTATTTGACCAACTGCATGGAGCTCAATACTTTTCAAAGATTGACCTTCGATCTGGATACCATCAGTTGTGTGTGAAGAAGGAAGACATTCCGAAAACAGCATTTCGAACCAGGTACGGGCATTACGAGTTTACTGTAATGCCGTTTGGATTGACTAATGCACCCTCTGTATTCATGGATCTAATGAATAGAGTTTTCAAGGAGTATCTCGATGAATTTGTGGTGGTATTTATTGATGATATCTTGGTATACTCCAAAACCTACGAAGATCATGAAAATCACTTGCGCATTATCTTGAAGACTCTGAGGAGGCATGAATTATATGGGAAGTTTAGCAAGTGTGAATTATGGCTTCAGGAGATTTCTTTTCTTGGCCATATTGTCTCTAAAGATGGAATCTCTGTTGATCCTTCTAAGACCAAGGCAATCCAAGAGTGGCCAGCACCTACGAGTATAACTGAGGTACGTAGTTTTATTGGTTTGGCAGGTTATTATCGACGTTTCGTCCAGAATTTTGCCCGATTGGCTAACCCATTAACGAAGCTCACACGTAAAGGGGTTAAATTTTTTTGGACAAAAGAGTGTGAAGAATGTTTCGAAGAACTGAAGAGAAGATTAGTCAATGCTCCTATATTGACTCTACCATCGGGGAATGATGGGTTCGTTATTTATAGTGATGCATCGAAGAAAGGACTTGGCTGTGTCCTTATGCAGAATGATAGAGTTATTGCCTATGTATCACGACAGTTGAAAATTCATGAACAAAACTATCCTACTCATGATCTCGAGTTAGCAGCAGTAATCTTTGCTTTGAAGATATGGAGGCACTACCTCTATGGTGAAAAATGTGAGATTTATACTGATCACAAGAGTTTGAAGTATATTTTCTCACAAAAAGAACTCAACATGAGGCAAAGGAGATGGCTTGAATTACTCAAGGATTATGATTGTACGATACACTACCACCCAGGGAAGGCAAACAAGGTGGCAGATGCTTTGAGTAGAAAAGACCATGGAGTTTTGAACAATATGAGAATTGAAAGGGATCCAATTTTCATGGATCTAGTGAAGATGGACATGGGAATAACCAGGGAAGGTGAAACATCAATGCTTTTTCAAATGGTTGCCAAACCAACTTTACTAGAAAGGATTATGAGTTCTCAGACCGATGATGAAGAATTCCAAAAGAAGATTAAAGCTGTGAATGATGGGAGATTGAGAGACTTTGTGTATGAAGATGGAATTTTGAAATTTGGGAAGAGACTTTGTGTTCCCAATATACCTGATCTAAAAAGGGAATTGTTGGATGATGCTCATAGTTCCAATTTCTCTATACACCCTGGGAGCACCAAAATGTATAGAGATTTGAAGGAATATTTTTGGTGGGACAACATGAAGAGGGAGATTGCTGATTTTGTGTCAAGATGTATGGTTTGTCAACAAGTGAAAGCTGGAAGGCAACAGCCTGGAGGAGTCATGCAACCTCTTCCCATACCGGAGTGGAAATGGGACAATGTTACGATGGACTTTGTCATGGGGCTACCAAAGACTCCTAGAAGGAACGATGCAATATGGGTTATTGTTGATCGTCTTACCAAGACAACACATTTTCTTGCTATAAGAGAAGATCTACCCCTGGAACGTCTAGCAAGACTATATATTAATGAAGTTGTGAGACTTCATGGAGTACCCCTATCGATTGTTTCTGATCGTGATCCCCGTTTTACTTCAAGATTCTGGAAAAGTATTCAGAAATCCCTGGATACTGAACTTCATTTGAGCACTGCTTACCACCCTCAGACAGGCGGACAATCAGAACGGACTATTCAAACCTTAGAAGACATGTTGAGATCTTGCTCACTTGACTTTCAGGTTATGTGGGATCAATATTTACCTTTGGTAGAATTTTCCTATAACAATAGCTTCCATTCGAGTATTCAGATGGCACCATATGAAGCGTTATATGGAAAGAGATGTCGTACACCAACCTGTTGGGATGACGTTGGTGAAAGAAAACTTGTAGGCCCAGAACTGGTGGAGGAAACGGTGGAAAAGGTGAAAGTAATCCAAAATCACATCAAAGCAGCTCAAAGTAGGAAGAAGAGCTATGCCGATAATCGAAGGAAGGATTTGTAATTTCAAGTCGGTGATCATGTTTTTCTGAAGGTATCTCCGTGGAAGGGAGTCATACGTTTTGGTAAGAAAGGTAAATTGAGTCCCAGGTACATCGGACCTTTCGAAATTCTAGAACGAATTGGGGTTGTAGCTTACCGATTGGCAATGCCGCCAAGTCTCTCCAAAGTTCACGATGTGTTCCACGTATCTCTATTGAGGAAATACATGCCTGATCCGACGCATGTACTCACCTATGAGGAATTATAACTGGAACCCGATCTGTCTTATTGCGAAGAGCCCGTCAAGATTCTTGATAAGAGAGAACAAGTGCTGAGAAACCGGACGACGCGTCTGGTAAAAGTTTTGTGGAGAAACCATAAGATGGAAGAGGCAACGTGGGAACCCGAGGAACTTATGATGAAGAACCACCCGAGTCTTTTTATGCAGTAATACCCTAGAAATTGCGAGGACGCAATTATTTGAAGGACGGGAGAATGTAACACCCCAAGCTTCTACGGTACGCTTCTCTTTGAATAATGTGATAGCGTGTGTTGTACGCAACACCGAGTTCTAACACACCATAACTAATCAAACTAGCCGTTATGAATAGTAATACCTACTTTTTGAAATTATATATATTTTATATTTGAAAATGGACTTCATTTTTGGATTCGGAATATCAAATTTAGCCTAAGGTGAAATTTTGGTACATTTCGGATAACTTTCATATTTTGATGAATAGTGAAAATTACCAAGTTTTAATTAAAAACAACTTTTTTAATCAAAATAATTAATAGTGATAAATTATGAATTTGAGTGGTTTTAAAGTATATTTAGAATATATTTTTACCATTTAATATAATGTTGGTCATTGGACATAATTTTACAATTAAACCGAACATAAACGAGTGTCAATCTTTTGATAGTTATTATCTTTTAAAAACACGCTTTTTATTTTGACAGCGGGAATTAATTTTAAATTAATTTCTGTCACTTCTATGTTTTGAATTTAGGAAAATGGATTCCATATTTGGAATCAGGATGTTCAAATTGTGTAAATAGGTAACTTTTATTTTTAGACATTTTGAATAATTACTGCGGTAAATATTTTATTTACCATGGTTAAGGGTAAATCCGGTAAATAAGGGTTAAAAAATAATATTATAATAATACTAAATTACCCTAAAACGTGTCTTAACCCTATTGGTTGATACATGGTCGACCATGGGAATCTTTGGGTCTATTTTGGGACCCCATGGATCCACTTGTAAGTGATAATGACAATTTATTTTAATTAAGTTAAAATGAATACAAAAATGACACAAGCATATATCTTTTAGAAAAACAATTGTTACATAGGGTTATATATATTGGATTTTAGATTATAAATATTCATTAGAACGCTAAAAAGATTACCTACATAATGATAATTTATTTATAATTTTTAGACATTAAATAATTTATTTTATTTATGACACAATGATGATGCAGTAATTACTATAATAGTGAAAAATTAAAATAATTGATATTATAAATACCCAAATAAATATAATATGAAACTTTTAATGAATTAAACTAATTTTCTAGGATAATATGATATATTAGGATTGATTTAATTGACTTTTTTAGAAGTACTCAATCTGTTTTGAGTTTCACAAAAATCAACTATTGAATAGTGTCAAAATTGACATAAAAGAGTTCTTAAAACAAATATTATATTATTAATTGATATTAAATTCCTAAAAATCTAAGGTTCGGCCAAGAGACTTATATCATGATAGGTTAATCATTAATGTACCACTTGGGGGTCTCTTGGATGTATATAGTAAGTTTATTAACCATATTATATAAAAATACAAAGAGACATTGTAAAAGTGAAACTAATTAACTTAGAGTTAATACATAAAGATAAGGTTAATATAAGTACCCAAACCTGTCTAAATTCTATTGGTTGAGTGGTTTTCGACCTATCCCCACCTTAACCTTTGAATAATAAGCTTTGGAGCCATTAGAAACCGAATATGAATTTATTATAAATTAATATTTCTAGATTTTCCAAAGGTGCCCCTCACCCCTCTTATAAAAGGGCACTCCTCCTTCTCATTTCTTCACACATTAAAAGCCTTTTGGTTCGGCCAAACTCTGCCCAAATACTCTCCCAACATCCCTCAATACAACCTAGAGGCCTTAGTTTGATCAGAAAGCCAACCTAAGGAGCCCTTTTGATCAAATCAAAAGGAAGAACCCGAAGAAGAGGTAATGATTTCACCACCCTTCTCCAAGTTCATTTCTTCTTCCACTTCTTCTTCCTTTGTTCTTACCATTCTAAAATAATAACTCCAGTATCTCACATATACTGTGATGTTATTATAAATATTGTACAACCATATTCAGTATTCTATCCACCCTTTGAATAACATGTCACCATACGTGCGTACGTACGGACTACCGTCTCCACGTCGTGGTGTAATTGTTATTCAATATAATATTATTTGGATGGGTATAATAATGATGTGTAACTCATGTAAATAATAAATATAACATGTTAATTATTCTGTATATATGATATACCATCCATTTATATATTATTTTAATATCAAAAGAATGATATTGTCGCTCGTGCGTACGTACGGACTACCGTCTCCACGAACGCGATGAGATTCATTCTCCATCGTATCCATTCAAGTATAATTATCATTTGATGATTTAAAAATGATGTTTAAGGACTAGATATCATTCTGTATATGAATAAGATACGACAACCATGGCTTATGTAACAAAACATATAAAAGAAAATGAGTAAGTTAACTCCCGAAACGACGATAATTCTAAGATATTATTAACAAATCAATGTTAAAAGATCATATATGATATCATATTATTATATATGATTCTTGTATAATTTAATAACAACTATTTCACCATTATATAGTAGGTTAACCTACCCCAACCAAGGAAAAGTACAAGGTAAGGGTTATTTCACAATCTCTTCATTATCCGAGGTTGTTTATACGTAATAATCTACTGGGATCTCGTTATCATCCACATCCATGTTTCTTCAAAATGTATTTCAAAACATTTTTAATATTTAAAAGAATATGGGTTAAAGTCATTTATACCCTTGTTTGACTTTTTATAAGAGGTTTATAAGGGAATCTTTCCGTCGTTTTCCAAACAAGGTGCTTTTTAACCTTTTCGACAGAATTAAAATAAGAATGTTTTTTTAACTTATACGGCGGGTGCGGTTATTTTCCGCCGTTATAAAATATTCAAAGCTTTCCTTACAAGCTTATAAGAATATTTTAAATGAAAATGTTTTATTTTATATGGATCTTAAATTATTTCAAAATAAAAGGAGATATTTCTTTAAAAAGAATTTTGATTTCATCTATGTCAACATCCTTTGATGGATTTTAAGATTATTTGAAGTTGATTTATTATGATACAAAACTTCTATATTGTATTGAAGGTTTTGTGATATGTTTGACTGTGGATGTGCTATTTTTATACCATTCATAGTTTATGGTGAAAGTATTGACATTTCATATGCTAGTTTTAATATGAATGTTTATGTTATGTTTAAACCTTTTTCATATGGGAATGCATTGGACTTAATATGTGACGGGTGGAGCCCGCTATAGCTCCTCGATGCATCGGTAGGTCTCATGAGACAAACTAGTGTCTTGGCACAAGGCCTTGACAAAATCTTATTTGTAGTCTTGGCACGAGGCCTTGACTATGTGGTTATGATAGTCTGGCATTATGCATTCCAACATTATGAAAGTGGTTATTGATTTTTGCATGTGATTATTCGATTAGTAGAATATCCATGTGAATAAGTAAATGGCATTATTTCATTTTATTTATGCCATACCATGTTGAAAGTTCATGTTTGAAAGGCTTTTGTTTTAGTTATACATTGCCTTAAATGTTTATTCTTATTTATAAAAGTTTCCGCTATATTGTTATCCTTACTGGGCATTTGAGCTCACCCCTTTTCTATGTTTTATTTTTCCCAGGATGTGAAGAAGTAAGTTATGAATGACCTGCAGGGATTTTATGAGGGGTTAATAGTGTGGATTGTGGAAACATTATGTATTTGTAGAAGTTTTTCATTTTATGATGTAATGTAAAACTTATGAATATATGTAGTGTTTCCAAGGCTACTAAACCAATCGGTCTTTCGAGATTTGATCTTTCTTGTGATCACGCCAATGTTATGTAATAATGCACCGACTCTGGGTAACTGGGGTCGGGGCGTTACAAAGTATGTGCTTCTTCCACTGATGTGACCTTGGCTCTTTTGAGAGAACCACTATTGTAGTATTATCATAGTACAATGTGATGCGATCTTTACTTCTAGGTATTATATCCAACTCCAAGATGAATCTTCACATCCAAACTTCTTCTGTAGCAGCCTTAGATGCTACGATATACTCAGTCTCTACTATAGAATCTTTGACCACACTTTGATTTGAACTCTTCTTGCTAACTGTGCCTCTATTAAAAGTTAAGATGTATCCCATTTGTGACTTCATGTTATCATGAGCAGTCTGGAAACTAATACCTGAATATCCCATTGTGAATAGTTCCTCATCTCCTCCTTAAACTAGGAACACATCCTTTGTACACCTAAGATACATTAGGATAGTCTTGAATTCCATCCAATGGTGGTCACCTTAGTCATCTTGATATCTGCCTACCGCTTTCAATATGTAAGTGACATCCAACCTAGTTTATATCATCAAATACACGACTAACCCAATCACTAATGCGTATGGAGTCCTTGACATTATCTTTCTTTCCTCATGTGTCTGAAGAAACATTTTATTAGAATGATGAATGGCATGTGATGCTAGAAACAATCCCCTCTTGGATTATTCCCTAATGAATTTCTAAAGTATCATATCAATGTGTGTACTTTGACTCCAGCCCAAAAATATCTGGGATCTATCACGATGGATCTTTATCCCTATAATATATGTTTCCTCAACCATGTCCTTCATGCAAAATCATTTATTCAACCATGCCTTATAGGCTATATGGCTGGTATCTCATTTCCAATTAGTAATATATCATTAACAAATACTATTAGGAAAACAACTGCACTCCCACTGAACCGTTTATAAACACAAGGATAACATTCATTCTTGGTAAAACCAAATTTTGTTATGGTTTAATCAAAACGAATGTTCAATGACATGGATGCTTACTTTAATCCATAAAATAATTTTGCAACTTTCATACATTATTGGAATCCATTGAAGTTATAAACCCTTCAGGTTGTGTCATGTAGACATCTTCCTGAAGGATACTGTCAAGGAAATCTAATTTGAACTCCATTTTCCAAATCTAATAGTCATGGTAAGCAGTAATGGACAATAGAATATTTATGGGTTTCAACATTTCAACTGGGGAAATGTTTTCATCATAGTAAATGCCTTGATGCTTCTTGAACCCTTTTGAAACCAGTCATGCCTTATAGGTAATTAATTGTCCTTCCATGTCCAGTTTCTTATAGAATACACATTTGAAACCAACAAGATTTACGTCAACTGGAAGATCAACCAAAATCTATACTTGGTTTTGGTACATGGAATCCATTTAAAGATTCATGGATTCTTTCCACATGGAAACATCTATGACACTTATTGATTCTATTTTGGTTAGAGGATCATTATTATCAACTAATAGTGAGTTAATATCCTTGGTAACTATAAAATAGTACCATTAAATTATCTAACATCTCTTGTACTCCTATGTAGTTCTTGTGTCTTTGGAACATTTCTTTCTTCCACGAGGGTGTGTGGAATTTATTCCTATTCCAACTCTTGTGAACCTTGAGCCTTAATATCATCGAAGTCTATCTCACTCCCACTACCTCTTTTCGATATGTTATCTATCTCAATGAATATGGCATTTCTTGCAACTATAAACTTTTTTTTAGAGGGGTTTTATATGTAATATCACCTTTTTCATTGGGGTATCCTATAAAGGCACACTGTATGCCTCAGGGTGCATGTTTGTTACTTGAAGAGGCCTTAACAAACACATTGCTTCCCCAAACATGTAGTTTCGATAACATTGATTTCTTTCCACTCAAAAACTTGTATGGAATACCATTTATCAATTTAGTTGGAACATGGTTTAGTATGTGTGCGGCTCTTTGTAATGCATATCCACAAAAGTATAATGGAGGACTCACATGACTCATCATTGATCTCACGATGTCCAACAAGGTGTCATTCTACCTTTCGCTCAAACCATTCCACTGGGGCGTGTAAGGAGGAGTGAGTTGGGATAACATCTGAAACTCCCGTAAGTAATCAATGAAGTATTGATTAAGGTATTTTCCACATTAGTCTAAGTAGAGTTTCTTTATATTCTTACCAAGCTAGTTCTCAACTTAATTTCTGTATTCTTTGAACATATCAAAATAATCTGACTTATTCCTCATTATATAGATATATCCATATCTACTAAAATAATTAGTAAATGTTATAAAGTATGAGTACCCACATTTTTCTTCATCTAGAAATGGTCCACACACATCAGTTCGAATCAATTCAAGAATCTCTTTAGCCCTTTCACCTTTCCCACTAAATGGGGATTTCATCATTTTCCTTGTAAACATGCATGATATATACCAAGTGTTTTTAGTTTGAAAGAATCTTAATATCCATCTTGATGTAACTTTGTCAATCATTTCTCATTTACATGACCTAGCAAGTGATGCAATAGTTGGGAGTGGTATGGTTCCTATGAATTATCGTTGTTATCGATTTCCATTACTTGGTTTGTGTAATGAAACACACAAAGACCATTGTATAAATGTTTCATACCAAAAAAAATAATATATATGAAAAATAAGTATCATTCATTTCCAAACATGAAAAAAATCCATCTGTATTTAATCTTGATAGAAAAATAATTTTTTTAGTAACCGAAGACGCATAATAACAACCCTGTAACACCTAGATCATCCGAGTTGGCAACATGGGGTAGTAGTACCTAACAGCTACAACAACAAGTCTCGTTCTGTTGGTTGATCATAGATCTACTTCCCCTCATTAAATCTTCCTAAATCTTCTTGGTTCCTGTATTTGGATACATATGTGAACACCACAAGCTTTATCTAATAAAACATTTACAGAAACAGATATATTACATTCGATAAAAAACACACATGAAGATTACCCTTTATTCTTAGGCTAGGTGGAGTTCTTCTTT
The DNA here is from genome assembly GCA_963277665.1 of Viscum album. NCBI lineage: Eukaryota > Viridiplantae > Streptophyta > Magnoliopsida > Santalales > Viscaceae > Viscum > Viscum album. The sequence continues at coordinate 500,160,166 of OY728125.1, forward strand.
TAGTTTCCCTTCTTTTTACATGCAAAAAAAATAGCTTCCTATTCCCTTGTTCCCATTTGATCTTTCTTTTCGTGGAAGGGTGTGAAGATTCTTTGGGCTTAAATATCTTCGCCTTCCCTTTCCTCATATTCACTATATTGACATAAGGCTTTTCATGCTTCATATATTTTTCCACATGGCAAATGAGGATATAAGATCATATAGAGACTTATCAATGATGTTTATATTAAAATTAACAACAAAGCTGGAGAAGTCGTGGGGGAGTGATGTAATAATGAGATCAGTACCCTGTTATTCTGGATGTTTAAACCCTAGAACCTCCAAGTTCTCAATGTGTCCAATGATCTTGACTACGTGAGGCCCAGATCATGAACCTTCTCCAAGATTACTCTAAAAGATTGCCTTGGAGATCTCAATCCGTTAATGTCTTTCTCTCTCCTGGTATAGACCGCCGAGGTTCTCGAGCATGATATTAGCATCAATGTTTTCATGAGACTTTATAAGGTCACTAGTAATTTATGATAGCATCAAACATTTAACATCGACCACCTCATTCATATGTTTCTCATAGACTAATAACTCTTCAACACTCACCTCTTGGGAAGGAGGATTAGGTAATGCGGACTATATCATGTAAGACTTCTGTTCATGGCGTAGAATAACCTGAAGGCATTTACCCCCTCTTGGATGTTACTTCTAGTGAGGATGTTTTCTTTATCCATAATTGATCATAGGTATTGTTTGGTTGAAGATTTTTTCATTTTATTCTATATCAAAAAGTGCATATAATTAGTACTTTCTTTATTACATTTTATGAGAAATAATCAATTAATTTTATTTAGTCTCCCACTATTTTATCAAGTTACAATGGCCCTCACCATTGAACTCAAAATATCCAATAGCCATGAAATTATATTGGAAAGGATACATATCTCCCATTGTATAACCCCAACAAGGGTTGGTCGAGCTATTTGAAGGTAATTTGGTAGGTAGGTGTTTTCCAACTGCATGCATGTAACTCCATGATCTGTTGAGTGGACTCCCCAATCCTGAAATCCATACTTTGGATTTCCTCAACTCATGCCTCCAATATTACACCAAGTAAAGAAAGGGATAATCCTCTTGATGTAATACAGTTAAGTCAACCCGAAACCTTTCATAAGGGCTTCCTGTATAAAAGAAAGTGTCCCAAAAAGGGTTGGTCGAACACATTGTTTTATTGAATTTTTTGATTAATCAAGTAACAGAATGCTTGTAATAACATAATATATTATTTGAGGGATTTTATCTCTTATGCATTAATTTATTATTATAATTATCACATGTTTTTTAATATTAAGTTGAACTTACATTACTAATTAATCATTTCTTGATAACATTTATTCATAAGCCTAGTTTGTTGTAGTTCCATATTGCATGTTTGTTTAATTCATTAATTATGTGATCACGACAACACATCCATAATGATAAACCATGCAACTGATAGAAATAAAATAAAGAAAATGGAATGATCATAAGATTTTCTAATGTTTATTTTATTTATCGATTGATAAAAAACCCTGACCTTGGGGAGAAACACCTTGAACATTTTGGGTTCATTTTTATAGCTTTCCACATGTCCATCTCTATATCTCATGGGATTGGTTTCGTCTCGGCTCCATCTTGAACCATCCCTACTAGCTAGGTATTTCCATCCATTACATATTATTTTAAACTCACATGTAGTTGAGGGGTGAAAGGGGGGTTTACATAAAAGAAACCATGGGCATGGAGGCCCTACATATTAATTAGGAGAGATGGCTCACAGACCCACAATTAATTTAATAAATAAACTAAAAGGAAACCAATCACATACAAAGGTCTTGGTCTATCTCATGATCACCCACATACATGAAAAAAGTTAATATTTTAATAAAACTAGCACTCAAGTCTTTATTCATTCTTGTTTAAGATAAATCATTCTCGAATCCATTAATTATCATCTTTAATTAATCATTCCTTTTATAAACCCCTTTTCTGAATTTTCTTGAGATTCTCATCAATCATAATTATAAACAAATAAATTCATTTAAAATTATCTTTGTACATAACTTTTTCCTTGGAGGAAACCTGGTGAATTCCCATTAATAACTACCCTATGAGTTGGAATGAACATTATATAGATGTTAAATTAAACACACATATATATAAAACACTTATCATGTGTTGCGACCCAAATTTACGCCTCCACCATGGTACACGTCTAAAGGGAATGAATAATATAATAATAAATTTTAATAAATCAGTGTAATTTGGATGAGTACACGACATGTAGTTCCTACTACACGTTGTGTACTATCATTCACCATCCATCTGAAGTATGTGCCTGGGGATACGTCATGTATATGTACATTAGATATCATTGGAGTACACGATGTCTCTAGTGGTCTACACTCCGTGTTGTATCCATGGGGAACACAGTCCAACCCTAACCTGAAGGTACTACACACCATGTCTAGTGGGCCACACAGTGTGTAATCCACTAATAGTGTGCCACCTATTCTTGGTCAACCCATAAAGTCTTTAAGACTAAGACAAAATCCAATAACACAATTTGGTTTGGCGGACCAGGTTCAATGCATTGTACCTTGGTACATGACATGTGAATCCAACTACACGCCTTTTATTCTGGTGTTGTGCAGCCAAGAACCATTTCCACCTCCAGATGAAATCCAATATTTTATTTTAATCAAAATTAAAATAAAAGATCATTTATGTAAGGTGAAAATGAAATGAAAGTGTAGGAACATATCTCAAGATTCATTTTTGAAAAATGATTAACATGAATTGAAAAACTAAAATATTAAAACATAAATTATCAACAAATTATTTAAATAATTATAAACTATGATGTAACCCCTCTGATACCACATGTAGATCTAGGTATAGTGGTAGCGTTGTTGGGAAGGCTCCCAACATTAATTTTTACCATGATCATTGATTATTCCAGGACAAATATGACGATGTATTCCAGTCTCTACATAATAGAATAAAGAATTTAGATAAATAAGAAAGAGGCTTGAAACCTTTAGAGAGGATCTTGCACATTATTTTTATAATTAATTTAATTAATTTCCTAAAAAAAGAATACATAGATCTTCATCACTCTCTTCATTGATGATGTTCATTGTCTAGAATGACCCATATTGATTGTCTTGATGCACTTTCAAGGATATAAACCAAAATCCCTCTTGCATTACTCCACACGTGTTCCAATGGACTCCGATCAACACCACTCATTCTCCAGGTTCTAGCGTGAAAAAAAAGAGTATCTTATGTCGGTCATTCTTGATCACATGTTCATCAGTCTTGAAGAATGTATCTTATTCACAAGAGGGGAAGAAAGAGAATTTGAGAGAAAAATTGTTTAACTCAACAATTCTCAATTTACCGGGTGTGTAGTTTGGTACATGGAATAATAGATGTACATATCTATTTATCGACATAGGGATTCAGTTACAATATTTAATTGAAAAACATCAATTAAATACATTCCTAACCTTAGATAAAACCCATGATTTTAATAATAATACAGCGTTATTTTTTATGGTGCGCCAACTTGTGTGAATCATAATTATTAATAAAATTCCATGTCACAAAATAATTGCAATTTTATTATTATTTTAACGTGTTCCAACTAGTCAAATAATTATTTACCATCTTACAAATAATTATTTTACTACCAGACCGACCTTGGTCCGCTCAAACTCCACTTCCATTTATTGAACACCCGAATGAATAAATAAATAGTTTATTATCTTGAATAAATATTTTATTCATAAATTAGTAAATAAATATTTATTAAATGTTCAATAAAATAAATAAATAAATATAACAAAGAATCTAGTGAATAAATATTTATTTAATTTATGTAATCATTTTAACTCGAAAAAAAATATTCTTCTTCCTTGAGAATAATATTTATTCAATTAATTGATTTCAAATATAATTTAATCGAGACCACCAAAAAAACTTAGTGTGTGACCCTCTAGGATTCTTACTTGTTGGCATTTGGTGGACTGGCCTAAAGTCCATGAGTACTGTCTAGAAAGAGGTCAAGGAACCCAAGATAAAGAACATAAAGTCGTAACAATGACATCCACATACAACCACTCACTGTGTAATATAATCCCTCTGTATCAATATCTCATCATGCAGGTTTCGTGATTGTGTTATCAAACATTGTTCTTGATACATCATTCTTTGAATACCTGAAATAAACTTGTCATTACACAATGGTCATGGAATTTCTTGCGATGATTATATTTCAATAAAAGGGTTGAGATATCAACATTCATAAATGGAAGGAAAAAAAATACTTCCTTGAATTTTCCATAAATAATATGCCACTCATGACGCACCCAATGTACCCTTCTTCCCACCAACTGTCCGCGTGACAATTTTCATTAGAAAATAAAAGTGTGTGAGTCATGACATGTATTAATGATAATCTTAAAGACTAAAGATCATTACACATGCTCACAGATTGGAATACCCAATGACACAAAAACACACGGAATACCTTCTTGTGGGTCTGTTCTCATAATCTCCCATATTGGAGATTACCATGTACGATCTTCATGAGAGGTTGTCTCATATTTTTATGAGAACTCTCACATGATGGTCTAAATACTATGTTTCCCATTATAGTATGTCATCCAACCTCAGAAGTATATTTAAAAATATTGTCATAGCACTTCAAGGTTCTCATCATAGCAGGGATCTTCTATGACCTTTTCAATGCGACAAATACCCCAAGAAAATTTTATAATATATTAATTAAGAACAATAAAAAATATGTAACAAGATGATTACTATTTAAATATAATAAAAATTAATTTAATCAAAGTACAACCAGTTGGTTCGTGGACACCAACTCTTACACTGAGTACATAGATAAGGAAGTTTTGTGAACATACATGGCCTTATGAAAGTACATAGCCTGAGTACTCGGGCATGGGGTTCAAGACATAGACATAGGAAAAAGACACATCTTAGTGGTTGTGTATCCGAGAAATGTCATGTACTCGGTGATACACGTTGTTTGTGAGACACGACTGGTTGAGCCGTGTGAAGGTAATACCCGAGCAGTGCCCGAGTGAGCTGAGATACACCGTGTACCTCTAATAAACACCATGTATTCCCTCATTCCCATCGAATCCATGCAGCCATAGGACATGACCGGGTGTTTAGGTGGGGTCAAAATCCATGTAGACCCCCCTTACACACCCTATATTCTCCTCTTTGAGGTGTTTTCACCTAACTTATCTCCTTCCTCAGAGCTCAGATTCAGACCTGCGAGTAGTCTATCCTGAGCATTTTTCCTTGTAGGAAATGATGTTTGACACAATTTTGATCTAGGAGATTCATGTCAAGGTGATGTTGTGTGTCTCTTGGGATTGAAACATTTGGTCTTGTAGTGGTTGAGTGAACACCCTTGGTCTTTATCTATGAGGTTCTTTGTGGTATTATGTCCTCGGTATAGTATTATGATCCCTTCAATAGGATGAGCTCAGATAGAGTTATAGTATCCCTTTGAAGAGGACTAGGTTGGATACTATATCCTGTTTTCATAGCTTTTTTATCTATTTAGATTGGATGGGGTGGGATAATATAGTGTATCATTTACCTAGACCATGAACTTAGAATCATCATGACCAACATGACGTGGTTTGTGATCCACAATCTGGTAGAAAATACCTATAGGGTTTGAGGCATTGTTGGGGATTGCGAAACATTTTTTATCAATAAATGACATCTGGGATTAGGAATATATGGTGATATGATCCCCTACTCAACAGTTGGTTTTGGTAGGGTTGTGGAATCATTAGTGATATGATCCCCTACATTGCATGTTATACCAGGTAGAGTTTGTGGAATCTTCATGATCAACACTACTCAGGTGAATATCATCTATCTAAGTGGTATAATTTATAGGATAAAAAATTGGCTTGAATTATCACCCATCGAATCTTGGGACTGATACCCTATTTGAGATAAATCCTTGGCTTACCGGACTGGGTTATGGTATCCCCTATCAGATCCTTTGAGTGATCCATTTTCAAAGGAGATGCCGTTTATGTTTTTCCAAGACTTGGTTCGTTGTGCCCCCTAGTGGATCCTAGGATTGATCCCCTTTATGAGGATTGAGACCTTACATGGTTCCTGTAGGGTTCATAGCTCCCATAATTAGTGATGGGTGAGATCTCCTTTCTATGTGTTTTGATCCACTGGGTTTCAGCATGACATGCTTGGAGGTGATACCCGAAGAGCATGTCCACTCATATGTGTGACCTAGGGATTGCGGTGTTGTTCCATCATCTTTGAGATACCAATTGAGTGGTATATATTGTAGGTAAAATCATGGATGGTAGTTTGGGTCCCAATATTTTTTATCTCTCAGAGGAGTGTCATATAGGGTGGATGATCTTAGGGAGTGTGTTCTCTTGGATGGGGTTTTCCTTTAGAGCCTTAGGTAGAAACCTTTCAAAAGTTATGAGGTCTGAATCTCACGAGACATAGAGTCTTAAATGAGAATATATGGTTGATTCTGGAACTCCTTGGGGGAGTTTTAATGTGTTTGGGATGACACCCCTTATGGAATGTGCTAACATTTCTTGTTTAGTTGAGGATTTTTCAAGATGGGGATTCTCACTCGATTGGGTTCCCTCTGAATAGGTGAACTAGACTATTTCCATTTTTTTGCTCCCTTTTCCATTTGGGTATTTGGGGATCCTATTGGGTATCTTTTTAATCACTAATACATGGGATTTTCTTGCATGTGTTGTGTATTTTTCAGACCATAGGACTTTTGATGGAGTCCCACGAGGACCCGGATCAGGTGGAGCTTAGTGAGCTAGACCAACCAAGGTGTTTACCAAATCCTAGTTGAGGAGATTTATAGAGTATTCTTTTTACAATGATCCCCTCCTACTGAGTAGGTTGGATTATTTTAGAGTTTTATTTTGGTGGATTTGTATTTATACCCTTTATGATTTTTCTACTCTGGTTTGGGATAGTTGTATGCATGCATTTTATTTTCAATTTATATAATTCTATATTTTTTCATGGAGGTGTATGTGGGTGTGTGCATATAGGTACATTAGGCTAATGCCTCCCATGTATGTGATATACTACTCATCACTAGACTCCATCCCCCTTCATAAGGAGGTGGGCTTGGGGAGTCATGTCTCAATCGTCATTAGGTTGGGTCATGACTGAATGGTATCAAAGCAGGGTTCTACTTTGGGACCGTAGTTTCGTGATCTTGGTTTGGGTTTCATATTGATATTATTAGGGTGTTTTGAGTTAATCTTTTAGGATATAGAATCAATTGTTTTCATGAAAGATTTTGTATCAATTCACCAGGACATTGATAACATGCTTTTTGACTTGGTACATTAGGATACTGGTTGCAAGGAAAGAAATTTTACATTTATCATATAGGACTATGTTTTGGTTTTTGTTTGTCCTTCATGATTCATATATCTAGATATACTCTTTAAAAATAGTGTATATTGATGATATTTCATAATACCTCTATGAAGACAACTAGAAATGGTTCCGCAATGGGATTGTGGAGATGATCAGCCCCGAGTTTGGATTCATTGTAGGACACTGATTTTGAGGATAGAGGTCTGGGTGGTCCACCGATTGAGCCACCACCCGCTGAGTAGAAGGTTATGTCGGAAGTGCAAGATACAGATATGTGTAAGGTGAGTGTGCTATGTGAGTTCCATAGGTAGAAACCTCTAATTTTTTGGGGTGACCCAGACTCCCAGGTAGCTAATTACTAGCTCTAGGTAGTAACACGTGTTTTCTGCTTTTTGAGGATTCTTCATAATCATATAATGGTCATAGTAGAGAGCCTTTTGTATGGTTTGGTCGAGCATTGGTGAATTCATGTGAAACATTCCCAAGATGAGGATATAATAACATGGGATGAGTTTGAATGGATTGTTAGGGAGGAGTTCTATATGGACATGTTGAGGATAGTGCATATCCAACATCATCTACTACTTCAGCAAGATAACAAGACCATGGTGGAGTTTTTGGTGAGGTTCACATACTTATCGTGTTAATCCCTGGATATGGTTCAAGATCCATTCTTCAGAAAAGATACTTTGTGAAGGGATTGCACCAAGAGATTAGTGCATTAGTGGTGTCGCTGTTCACTCCCACCTATGATGGAGTGCTAGAGCGGACCTTGGTGGTGGAGAGATTTCAGATTGAGTATACTATAGTCGTTAGTGCTGGGCACATGAGAACCGAGACCTCAGCATCTGGTGTAACAGTAGGTTGTTGATAGCAGGATCAGGGAACCATGTTTTTGATACATTTTAAGAGGAGATCCTAGGTTGGAGGGTATGGGGCTCAAGACTTTGAGAATGGTTTTGGTCATCCGCAGGAGAGGCGGTGTTATGCTTGCTATGGTCGGGGACATCTTGATAGAGATTTTATGACCCATTGTTATGTAGAGTGGTCACTAGTCAACCAACATCCTTGTAAGAGGTTGGATTTCGATCATGGAGGTCTGTAGGGTGGAAGACATGATGAAGGATCAAGTGGAGAAGTATGAGGTGGAACACATTATGAGTTTCCACCACCACCCCTGGTGGTCCATTCTAGGCTCAAGGAGCCAGATGATGGGGGAGAGGACCGCTATAGGACATAAAAAACATTAAAGTAGAGGATATGAGGGTTGATATAGGTATTATATGTTTTCTTTCAACTTTGTATAGTAGTATTGATAGTCATTGTTGTGAGTTACTCTTTTCATTCCACTTATTGATTGTGGTTTGTTAAGGGTGACACCGGGCTTTAGTAAGACCCTATGTGTGGTTGTATATGGCTTCAAATTCATGAGTATGATGGATCCTCCGCCCATAAAGACATGTTTTTGTGATTTGAGAAAAACTATGTGGGGATGTTAGTGCCTCCCCAAGAGAGAATTTTTGAGGTGTGCTAGATGATTCCCTCTGACTTGTATGTTCAAGGTGGGTTTGTGTGTTGAAGTTTTGCGTGGATTTCATGGTAAGACCTTGTGTGTGTGTTTGGGTTTCCCATTTTTGGGTACCCTCGTGTGTTTAGAATAATCTTTTTGTGTGAGATGCTTGAGAAGGGTTTGGTTGAGTTTGACATGACTTCAGACCAGCAAGAATTATAGGCACTTTCCCCACCAAGATGAGTTCTTGAGATGCAGTTAAAAACCATACGAGCGAGATAGTTCCAACCATACTAGATAGTATCAAGGTGTGGAGGATGAGTTCCTTTGAAAAGTGTTATTGGTGTAGGGTTTCATTTGTATCTTTGTTAGGTTATCATGTTGGTGTTCTGTTAGACCTTATGACCATAGATTGACCAGGTGCTTGGAGTTTTTCACCTTTTATAGCTGAGGAGACAAATTCCTGTTAGTTTCATGATGTCAACCTAGTTGAGATGGTCTTTGGAGATGTATCACTTGTGTACCCCCTGAGTGATTTCACATAGGAATCATGAGAACCCTTAGTGGCCTTTTTGGTAGTCTTGATGAAGTAACTAGCATAGGAGTTCCAATTGAGAGTTCGGTTTCTTTTCCATGTGCCTAGACATTATATTTTCACGGAAAAAAATTCTTAAGGTGGATAGGATGTAGTGAACCACATTTTGACCAGTAAGATGTTGGAATAATCATAATAATATTTATAAATCCATGCGTTGAGTTGGCATTGGATTTTGAGGCCCGGAGAGCCTTGGTGTAGTGATATTAAATTTGTTTTGTCACACATGCACTGTTAATTTGTAGAAAAGGAATAAATCTCAAGTGGAGTCTTGGATTATACTTTTTAGAGTGAGGTTGAGTTCAGAATTTCACGTTTTCCCTAGGCCAATGTAAAATGTTTCATTGTTGGGTGTTCAGTTGGAGTCAATTTGGCAACAGGGAGTTAAATAGAAGATAATGTTTTAATAAAAATTAAAAATATAATCTTCATCACCCACCCCTTTAGTGCACACATTAGGAGGAGTTGAATCCCCTATCCCCCTTTCGACCGTCGGATGACCTGAGGACTGAATCTGTAACTTCCCGGATCTGAGTGCCACACAATAGGTTCCCCAGACCTGGTTGGTCACATGACCTCAAGCGCATTCCCCAAATGCCAGAGGATGCCGACTAGCAGTGTGGGCCTAGGACTAAAAGTGGGGAAACTCTGCCCTCATTTGTCAAAGTTTAGCGCAATAGAATGAAATAAATTATCATACTAAAGTGGAAGTAGTAGACAATATAAACTAGAAAGTGTCAACAAAAAGAAAAGATAAATAGCATTCATTAAGATATAATGATGCAAAATGTCGGTAATTCTAAGAAATCATCCAAAGAAGAATACACTACAATCTAAGAAAATATAAGACCAGGTACAAAATACAGTAAAGAAAAACCAAAATAGTGCAATAAGAACTCAGCAGCATCGCAAGACGATGCTCGATCCCATGCTCTCCTACTCCTTTGTAACAATCATGTATCTGTATAGGGACCCTTTCCATTATCTACACCATCATCATTATAATTTGTTTGGTCCGAATACATGACCCAGAAAGGGTGTGAGAAATAAATCCAAGTAGGTAACCACCAAAGTCCTGTGCCCAAATGTCAGTGAAAATGTGCAACAACAGTGTGAAAAAATAAAATGAAGTGAACTTGGAAGTACTCATAGTAACTATATCTACCATCTACATTTCCATTTTAATAGTTATTATCAATTCCAAGCCTGTACTTTAGCTTGTTAGGTACAACATAAGAAATCACTCTATTAAATATTCAAGTAAACATTGTCCTCAGACATGAAAATCCTTACCCTCAGGAAAGAAGAAATGAAACCCTCGGGTGACTACCCTCATGGATAATGAATATTTCCCTTAGGTATACAAGATATTTGCCTCAGGCATACGAGATAATGCCTTCATTCACAAAAGTTATTGTCCTCCCACATAAGAAAAATTTCCCTTAGGCTAAATAAACCCTATACTCAGGAATTCTATAGGAGAACCAAGTAACTCGTCCAAGACCAATTTACAACAAAGAAATTTATATACGTTTCCTCTCAAGAAAACACAGAACATTATAAAATAATGGCATACCAACGGGTATCCTGGCCAAACAGATAAACAAGGGAAAAGCACCCACAGGTGGCCCTGGATCAAGGCAACAAGCCCAAACAATAGTTTATACTTTTTCATTAAATTACCTATGCAATTCTAGATATATTAAGAGTCAAGGCCTCATCCATATGACACCCCAAACATGGGCGCATATCACGAAGATACACAAAATGAACTCGACAGTTGGAAATAAACACAAGACCACATACCTCAATCTCCTCTGATCAATATACGTAAATGGCGCCTCTTGAAACGAACAAGAATGGCGTAGATCAGTGTTAAAAAATTACCCATTCAATCCCAAATAACATCCCTTAGGGAAAGAATTGGAATGAAAGATCCAAGAAGAAGTAAGACCATACCCGTACGGTACAAACGAGATCGATGGAAGAAGAAACAGAGTTCTGGCATGAAATCAGGAGCTCCTCTATGCTTCGACCTCCTCTCTCGGTGCTCCAAATAAAACCACAACCTCTTCTTCTGAAATATGAAGCTAATTCCTGTTTATAAGGAAGAAACATAACTACATGGCATGTACTCTCAAGTACACTGCATGTACTATTTTTTAACTGTTCCTCTGGCGGCTACCTTTCACCACCACCCTATTCATCTGCTGACAGATTACACTACCTATATGACTATGTACACAGCGTGTAGTTAGTTATCACATCATGAACCACCGAAAAGGCTACATTCCCTGTGTTCTTGTCCCACACGGCCAAAGTACATGCTGTGTATATGAGAGTACATGACGTGTAGTTTTTTTTACCAACAAACATACAGACCCTGTATTCTCATCCCACATAGCCGAAGTACACTATGTGTGTACAAAAGTACACAGCGTGTACCCATAAATTTGGTATTTCCCCCCATTTTCCTTATTTTCTCAAAAACATTAAAGGAAAAGGAAAAGAAGAAACCCATACCTCCAGAATAAGAACTGGGTTCTGACAAACTTCCTCCCTTGAAAGTAATTTGTCTATGAATTTTCCTCCCATGGTTAGTGAAGATAAAGTTGAGAAAAACTCTGGCCACTGATCACGTACATCGGTCTCTCGCTCCCAGGTATCATCTTCCACTCGACCATGATTCCATAACACTCATATGAGAGGAACTGGCCGGACTCAAAGTCCCTTCGTGCTCCTATCAACAATACAAATCAGATTCTCCTCAAAGAATTCATCGACATGAAGTTAAACCTCCTTGGGGTAAAAAACGTGAGACGGGTTTGAGTGATAATGGATTAACTGAGATAAGTGGGAGACGTCATTCTTGGCCTGGTACCTCTGTGGTAAAAACAACTAATAGGCAACCAGCCCGACTTTCTCCAAATTTTCAAATAGCCCTATATACCTCGCTGAAAGTTTACCCTGTCTCTTGATCTGCCTGTGTCCCACCCTCGTTGAAACACGTAAGAAAACCACATCCCCAACCACAAACTCCAAGGGTCATCTAAATCTATCTGCATAAGATTTTAAACAAGACTGTCCAATATCCATCCACTTCTGTATCAACTGGACCAACTCTGAAGTCTCCTACACGAGACGTGTTCCAAGTATAGTTGCCTCACCTACCTCCAACTAGCACAAAGGTGATCGGTATGCTATATAAATCTGTGTATGGTTCCATCCTAATAGTTTCCTAAAAACTATTATTGTATGCAAACTCGACCAAGGTTATGTGATTCTCTCAAGAGCACCCAAAGTCTAGGACACATGCACACAACATGTCCTCTAGCACATGTATTGTACGCTCTAACTAGACATTGGTATGAGGGTGGAAATCTGTGCTCAAGAAGCACCTGTGTACCCAATTCCCTCTGAAAAATATTATAGAAATAAGTCATAAAACTGGAATCTCTATATGAAATGACAGAACAAGGGACCCCATGATGACATACTACCTCTCAGATATACAACTTCCTGAGCTCGTCAATACCAAAGGTCTACTTGATCGAAAACAAGTGATATACCTTTGTAAGTCTGTCCGCACCAACCCATACGACATCATTGCCTCGAGGTAACCTTGGAAACCCAGTCATGAAGTCCATTGTGACATCATCCCATTACCATTCTAGAATGGGTAACTATTGTAACAGTCCTGCTGGAATCTGATGCTCCGCCTTCACCTACTGACACGTGGAACATCTTGTAACAAAACTATCTACTTCTCATTTCATACCCGGCCACCAATACTGAAATCTCATGTCACGGTACATTTTGGTAACTCCGGGATGAACTACCCAAGCGGAATCATGAAACTCCCACATCAACTCCACACGTATATCCCCTAGAACCCACACTCGTCCATGGATACACAGTACCTCATCGTCACCTATTTTCCAACCAGGAGGAGGGGCCACACTTGCCTCCGACTACCGTAGAACTAGGCCTTCTAAATCTGATAGTTTTCCCATCCTCACTCTATCCAGGAGGGTAGAAGTCACATCTAAGGAAGAAAATTAGGATCGCCCATGACTATCGTGCACCTCCAAATGCATCTCAGAGAACAAATCCATAAGCTTCCACTCACCACTGGCCTCTATCACTGCCTTTATCTGAGTCCTTCTACTCAGTGCATCAGCTACTACGTTACCCTTTCCAGGTGTATAAGCAAGCTTGAAGTCGAAGGATTGAAGGTATTCATTCCACCTTCACTGTCTCAAATTCTGGTCACACTGGTTAAAGATATATTTAAGACTTTTGTGGTATGTATATACCACAAAATGTTCTCCCAAGAGATAATTTCTCCAACAGTGCAGCGCATGAACAACTACATCCCATTCGAGATCATGCATTGGGTAATTCCTCTCATGTGGCCTCAACTTCCGAGAATCGTACGGAACTACTCGATCACCCTGCACCAACACTACTCCCAGTCCAATACCTAATGCATCATAGTAAATTATATAGCACTTCCCTTTCTCTGGAAGTATCAGTACGGTTGCTGATGTCAACCTTCCCTTCAAATCTTGAAAGGCTGTCTCACATGATTTGACCAAAGTAACAGCATTCCCTTCATAGTCAAACCCGTCAATGTAGATACTAAGTGGGAGAAGTCCTGTATAAAGAGCATGTAGTAACCAGACAACCCCAAGAAACTCTGTATTTCAAACACATTCTTAGGCTTCTCCAAGGAAACTACTACTCTAACTTTCTCTAGGTCCATTGCAACTCTTACCTCTGAGATAATGTGACCCAGGAAGTGTATCTGGTCCATCCAAAAGTTTCAATTTGAGAGCATAGAATATAATTGATGCTCTCTCAGCGTACTTAGTACGATCTCAAGATGGGTGGCATGGTCGTGTCGAGTATGAGAGTACACCAAGATATCGTCGATGAAAACTACCACAAAATAATCGAGATATGGGTGGATCAAATGATTCATTAGAGCCATGAAAACTTATGGTGCATCCGTGATTCCAAACGGAATGACCAAGTACTCGTATAGACTATATCTTCTCCAAAAGGTTGTAAGCGGTATGCCCGATGGTATAACGCAAAACTGATGATATCAGGATCTCAATTCAATATTCGATAACACTTGTGCTCCTCAAATTTAATAAAAAAGATCATCAATCCTCGATAAGGGATATTGGTTCTTGATCGTCAACTAGTTCAGTGTCTCATAATTTGCACAGAGTCTGAGGGTACCGTCCGCCTTCTTTGAAAATAGGACAGGCGAACCCCAAGGAGAAGTACTGGGTAAGATGAAACACTTTTCTTATAACTCTTATAACTATTTATTGAGCTCCTGCAACTCTGGTGTACCTTTCCTATAAGGGGGAATGGACACCAGTGCCGCTCCTGGAATAAGTTCAACAGAGAAATCCACCTCTCGCTCTGGAGGTAGACCTGAGAAATCATCCGGGAAGACATCCCTGAAAAAATTTACCATTGGAGGGAAATTCTTCTTACAGGTTCCCTAGTCAAACAGATAAAAACTCGTAATATGTTATGTCACTCCACCCCACCCACGATTCTCGGGTCCAGCTCAGCTCGCCTGGACATCCAATTCACCCTTTTATAGAAACTTTCCCCCCTCTGGTGACGTGAAACTCACCCTGTGACAATATCAATCTACAAAGTCTCGGAAGGGTACCCCTAGTCCTTCTCGAGAATTATATACTAGTTTTTCATCTCTATGACGTATAGGTCCCAAAGAAAGTGACACCCACCAACCTCTAGGGGCACTTCTTGCACTGACGCACACCTGCCGTTCTAGTTACCAATAGAGTGTATAGTGTCATGATATCAGAAGAAGAAGAAACACAGAGTCCTAGGCTCTCCACAACTGGAAAAAATATAAAGCTATGTGTAGCACAAGTATAGAAAACTGTAGATGATAAATTAGAAGAAACTAGAATAGTACCTTTAACATTGGAAGCTTTAGGATCCTTCTCCTGTTGGGTCTGTTGAACTAAATATGCATGCCCAGTGCTGCGGCCCATCCACACAGCCTGGATACACTAAGTAGACCCGTCATACTGTCTCTGTGATCCTGGGGTCTGGCTACCATATCCACGACCACAACCTCAGCCTGAACGTCCCGAAGTATTCCAATTCCCTGACTGGTAAGAAGCTGCTGGCCCTGCTCCCACATGCAGAGTCAGCACAGAACCTCTCTCACTAGTCAGTGGTGGAAACACCCTGAAACAATGCTAAAGATGACCCATCATGTCGCATGATCGACACTCCACTAGGTCACGTGGAAACTGAGGTCTCTTGTTCCCCTCTTTACCACACTGGTAGCACATTACCTGGCCACCTGAAGAATTATTCTGGCTAGTACTTCCACCGTGAGAGAAATTAATTTTCCTCTTCCTCTTGCCAGTATAAATAGTACCAGAAACCGGTGATGAACTGCACTAGTTCGCACCCCTAGATTCACATAGGTTTTTCTCAGTAATCAATGCCTGGTTCACAATATCATGTACTGTAGGAATATTGAAAATGTTCACTAGTGATCAGATGTCATATCAAAGTCCATAATCAAAGTGTCTAGCCATCAACGTCTCATCACCCACTAGAACAGGTGAAAAATGTTGTAGCTCAGTGAAGCTAGCATAATAGTCCATCATTGACATGGCGCCCTGCTGTAGATTCATGAACTCTCAAGCTCAATATGCCCTTAGCATCTCTGGAAAGAAAAATTCAAATAAGACTACCTGAAAAGCTACCCACACCATGTCTTAGTGATGCTCAGTCTGGGTGGTAACATCCCACCATCTCTTGGTAGAATCACTCAGCATGTAAGTCGTGAGCTTGACCCTCCTCCCATGAGGCGTCTTCAGATGCTCGAAGATCGTCTGCATAGAACCCATCCAAGACTCCACTGCCTGTGGTCCGCCATCCCCTAAAAATGTAGGTGGATGCTGCTGATGGAATATACATGTCATCTCTTCCATAGATTTTTCAACCGATGATGCTCCCTGGAAGGACTGCATTAGCTTCATGAAGCCTTCCCAGAACTGCGCATCTGTGCCTGCGTCCGGTATAACAGCTGGTGTCGCATCTGGCACTGCAAGAGGATCCATCAGTAGCCTATGGCCTACCATCTCTAGAATATAATTTTTGCCTCTCTCTTGGCGAAAAACTCGTGGTCGTCTCAGTGGCATGACTCTACAAGTTCAAACACATTCCTTATAAGAATATCATAAAGGACTAAGAACTAGAAATGTAAGAAGGGAATAGGAGAAAGAAAACATTCACGTTTTACAAAACAAGACTACAAAGTGTATATAATAACGACACGGCGTGTTCCCTTAAGTCTTTAACATGGGCGTGTACTCCTGCCAGACCTGGTTGTGTAACACCCCAAACACACAACGTGTACTTGAATTTTCTTCCCCTGCCTGAGTCATTCTACATGGCTAAGCCACACAGCTCCCCTTAGAACAAGGTTACACGACGTGTGACACCCGCACACGGCGTGTACACCACCCTATTTCCCTAGCCACATGCCAATGTCCACATGGTCTCTCACTGGTAAAGGCTACACGGTGTGTCCCATAGGTACATGGTGTCTACTAGACATTCTTTACCGGCCCGTGTTGTTAGTGACACGACCTGTGTACCCAGGTTTCACTACATCACCTGTTCCAGATGAAAACGGCGTGTACTATGAAGCCCTAATTGACCCGTGTTGTTGGCTACATGGCCAGATACCTGGGTCATACTACACGACATGTTCAATCCTGACATGGCGTGTATTTCTTAAGGATTACCCATCTGTGTTGTTAGTTACACGAGTGGACATATGGTAAACCCTACATGGAGTGTACAACCAGTATAAGAATTGTTTCCCAAAAAACATCCCCATCCTGTGTTTCTACCCACACGGCCTAGGACACGGTTAGAGACTACATTGAATATAAATAAGGTACATGGTGTGTACTTATATATTTTGTATTTCTTCCAATACAGAAGAGTACACGATGTGTAGTCAGAACAACACGGTGTGTATTATAGGTTTTTCTGGATAGTAAGCCTTAGAAACTAATTCGGATCCCCCTTTACTTTAATTTCAATTGTCGGTATGCCAAATTCCGATCTGTGGGGGCCCATACTCCCTGAGAACCCATGTTTATCACTTGAACTTTCACATTATAGTACAAAACGTAACAAAAGGGTGGATCATGATCTATTACATTTCGGTCCAAGAGAGCCCATACCTCTCAGGAACCAAATTTTAGCATCCATAAACCCAACCATTACATGTACCAATACCCTATGAATAGTAGGAACATCTATCAAGGTACCTATCACAACGACATGAATTTTATAGCACAACATCTATCACAACAACATGCAATTCCTAATGCACCTACATGGCATGGGAACTATGCATGGCATGTGATTATAACATGTGCCTAAATGATGCATGAGATGGCATACCCTCATATAATCAGGTGGCGAATAAATAGAACCCAATGTAAAATATAAACAACACACCACAAATGTGTCACCCAATGGTGAAAATCAAATCAACAGTAAAATTGAAAAACCAGAAAAATTGCAATTATTCGAAGTAGATTGGCTTTTCCTTGTACATGGGTTAACTACTCCCAGGCACAACATATTACCAAGTACCAAATCCATCTTATCCATTTTTGTAGGCTCAAAATAGTATTTTAAAGATAAGAAACCCTATAATACCACTCTGTAACATCCTGCATCCGGGTGCCACACAACGGGTGCCCCAGACCCAGTTGGTCACACGACCTCAAGCACATTTCCCCAAATGCCAGAGGCTTCCGACTAGCAGCGAGGGCTTATGACTAATAGTGGGGAAATGTTTCCCACATTTTTCAAAGTGTATCACAATAGAATAAAATTAATAAACATATCAAAGCGGAAGCAGTAGACAATATAAACTAGAAAGGGACAACAGAAATAAAAGATAACTATCAGTCATACAGATATCATGATGCAACATGTCACTAATTCTAAGAAAGAATCCATAGAAGAATACATTGCAATATAATACAACATAGGACCATGTACAAAATACAATAAATAAAAACCACAATAGTTCAATAGAAACATAGCAACATCGCAAGCCGAAGCTCGGTCCCATGCTCCCCTACTCCTCTGTAACAATCATGTACTTGTATAGGGACCCTTTCCCTTATCGACACCAGCATAATTATAATCTATTTGGGACCAATACATGACCCAAATAGGGTGTGAGAAATAAATCCTAGTAGGCAACCACCAAAGGCCTGTGCCCAACTGTTAGTGAAAATGTGCAACAACAGTGTGCAATAATAAAATGAAATAAACTAGGAAGTTCTCAAAGTAACTCTCTCTACCAGTTACATTGTAATTTTAATAGTAATTATCAATTCCAAGCCTGTGATTTTGCTTGGAAGGTACAACATAAGAAATCACCACAATGAATATTTAAGTAAACATTGTCCTCAGACATGAAAATCCTTACTCTCAGGAAAGAAGAAATGAAACCCTCAGGTGACTGCCCTTAGGCAGAACGAATATTGCTATCCTGCATATGAGATATTCCCCTCATGCATATGAGATATTTTTTGCAGGCATGGAATATACTTCCCTCAAACATAAGAAATGTTTCCCTCAAGCTAAACAAACCCTGCTCTCATGCATTCCATAGGAAAACCAATTAACCAGGCTAAGCTCAATGCACAAAAGAGAAATTCATATATGTTTCCTCTCATGAAAACTAAAAACATGCAATAATCATGACATACCCATGGGTATCCTGGCCAAATGGATAAATAAGGGAAATGAACCCACAGGTGTCCTTGGATCAAGGCAATGACCCCAAACCGCAGTTTATATTCATTCATTAAATTACCTATGCAATTATCGATATATTAATAGTCAAGGACTCAGCCATACGAGACACCAAACATGGGTGTGTAGCACGATGATACCAAAAATCTAAAAGAAAGTTGGAAATAAACACCAGACCACTGACCTCAATCTCTGTTGATCGATATATGTGAAATGTGCCTCCCAAAATGACCAAGAATGACGTAGATATGAGATAAAAAATTACCATTCAAACCCAAATAACTTCCCTTAGGTAAATAATTGGAGGGAAGATTCATGATGAGGGAAGACCTTTCCCGCGAGGTTCAAACGTGATCGACGGCGGAAGAAACAGAGTTCTGGCGTGTGATTAGGAGCTCATCCAAGCTTTTGCATCCTCTCCTGGTGATCCAAATGAACTCACCACATCCTCTAATGAATGAGGAGGCTACTTCCCGT
The DNA here is from genome assembly GCA_963277665.1 of Viscum album. Lineage (NCBI taxonomy): Eukaryota > Viridiplantae > Streptophyta > Magnoliopsida > Santalales > Viscaceae > Viscum > Viscum album. Next base: position 500,180,088 of record OY728125.1, read on the forward strand.
TTATAATGAAAAAACATAACTACACAGTGTTTACACTCATGAACGCGGCGTGTACTATATTTTTTAACTATTCATCTGGCAGCTACTTTTCACTGCCACCCTGTTCATCTGCTGACTGATTACACGGCTTGTATAACTAAGTACACAGTGTGTAGATAGTTATTACATCCTAAACCACCGACAAGGCTACACACCCTGTGTTCTCATCCCACACGGCCAAAGTACACAACTTGTATATGAAAGTACATGGTGTGTAGTTTGTTTTTCCCGACAATCCAATGCGCCTTGTATTCTCATCCCACAGAGCCATAGTATACAACATGTGTAAAAAATTACATGTCATGTACCCATAAATTTGGGATTTTTCCTCCATTATCCTTATTTTCTCAAAAAAATTAAATTAAATGGAAAATAAGAAACTCGAGCCTCTTGAAAAAGAACCGGGTTCTTATAAAATCAAGGAAAAGTGGCACCATTGATCTGTTATATTGATGAAGAATGCTCCCAGATCATGCTGTAGTATCTCCCAAGTACTGATTTCACCCTGAAGCTTTGGAATTTTCACCATGAGGCAGGATGTTTGATTTTAAGTTCTTGTTCCCCTTATTTTTTAATAATTTGAAGGTTGTGGAGAAATTAGTCGCTTTCTAGGGACCCCTTGAGTGTCAATCTGTGTGTTTTGAGGGGAAACAGGTCTGATTTGGGATACTCATAGGGAATTTCTGAAATACCTTCCCATCTACCTAGCATGTAGACATGAGGGTCATTCCATGTGTTCTTACCATTTTAGGTAGATGAGTTTGGTGGACTACATTCCATGCACTGTGGTAACATGTCGTGTAGTGATCCCATGTCTTGTGGCCTAAGGATATGGCCATAGAAGCCGTGTGAATGTACAAGGACATGTAAAAGTACACAACCAGAGTACTTGGGAATGGGGTGATGGATACATACATAAGAAATATACATGGGAAAGGTTCTATATAGCCAAGACACACCATGTACCTGGTGATACAAGTTGTGTGTGAGACACAGTTAGCTGATATGTGTGAAGGGAATACACGAATGTGGCTCGAGTGAGGTGAGACACACCGGGTACATTTGATACACTCGGTGTAGTACCTCATTCCTAGCCAATCCATGAAGTTACAGGACACAATCAGGTGTTTGGGTGGGGTCACAAGCCCTATAGACCCCCCTTACACATCGTGAAGTCTCCTCTTAGAAGAGTTTCTACCCAACATATCTCTTTCCTTGAAGATTGAATTCATGACCATGAGTATCCTATCCTAATAATTTTTTCACATAGGAAACAATGGTGGCTATATTTTGGGCCTAGTAGATTCCAGCTGAGGCAATTTTTTAGTTCTCTTGGGTTTGAAAAGTTTGGTACAGTAGTTTTTAAGTTAACTCCCTTGGCCTTTATCTATAATTATTTGTCTGGCATTACATCCTTGATATAGGATTTTGGTCCCCTTGATAGGATGGTCATATGTAGATTGGTAGAATCCCTCTAGAGAGGCTGGGGTGGTATCCTCTATCATTTTTTATAGTTTTTTTATACATATGGAGAGGCCGAGGCTGGATCCTCTAGTGTATAATTTCCCTAGATCATGATCTCCGAATCATCGTGACCAACATGACACGGGAGACGATCCCCTATCTAACAGGACATCCTTGTAGGGGTTTTGGAATAGTTGTTTGTAAAATCCCCTTATGTATCGAGTAGTGATATTATGGATTTGGAGTCATTGGTGATACGAAACCCTAATCAATATTTGGTTTTGGTAGGGTTGTGTCATCATCAGTGATATGATCCCCTAATTCATGAGTTATACTAGGAGGAGTTTATGGAATTTGTTTGACCGACACTACTCAGGTTATGATCCCCTATCTGAGTGGTATGATCTACTGGATGAAACATTTGTTTGTAATATCCCCTAATGGATCTTGGGAGTGATCCCCTATCTAAGTGGGATCCTTGGCTTATCATATTGGGTTGTGGTATCTCCTAGTAGATCCTAGTAGTGATACCCTATATGAGGAGAGGTGGTTTATATTTTTCCATGGTTGGGTTCATCATGTCCCCCAACAGATCCTAGGAGGGATCCCCTTTTTAGTTTTGAGACCTTTTGTGGTTCCAGTAGAGTGTGAAGTGTCCCCCATCAGGGATATGTGAGATCCCCTATCTGACTATTGAGATTCGTAGAGTTTCAATATGATGGGATTCATAGTGATATCTTATGAGTGATTCCTCTTAGATGAGTCCAATTGGGATGAATGTGTTGTGGAATCATCTTTTTTATACATTATTGAGTGTTATCTCTCAGAGGTACCATCATGGATGGTAGTTCAATTCCCAGTGGAGTGTATATCTTGGATTTGTTTCATATGAGATGGATGATCTCGTGGAGTGTGTTCTACTAGATGAGTGTTTCCTTTAGAGCCTCAGGTAGAAACCTGTGACTAACTATGAGGTCAAAACCTCACAAGACATGAAGCCTATATTGAGTATATTTGGGTGATTTTGGGAGTCCTTATGACGTTGTCATGTGTCTGGGTTGAATCCCCTTGTGAACTAAGATGACTTGTAATGTTTAGTCGAGGATGGTTCGAGATGGAGATTCTCTCTTCACTGGGTTTCATATGTATGAGTTGAGTGGAATATTTCCTTTTAGTTTCTCCCTTACCCATTTGGTTATTTGGAATGGCATCTTAGAATCTATTTACTCACCACTACACGGGATTTGCCTACACCTATAGTGTCTTGTGTAGACCACATGCCTTTTGACGGAGTTCCAGGAGGACCCAGAGTAAGAGGATCTTAGTGAGTTAGACTGACTTGGGATTTTACTAGATCATGGATGAGGAGATTTCCATTTGGTTATTTTAATAGATATCCCCTCCCTCTAAGTAGGTTAGATGCTTTTATAGTTTTCCATTGTTGTTCATGAATTTCCCCCCTTTAGGCATTCTTTACTCTAGTTTGGGATAGTTTTATGCATGTATTTTCTTTTAAATTTATATATCTATTTATTGTTTCATGAAGTTCAATGTGGGTGTGTTCATGTAGGTACCTTAGGATAAGGCCTCCCATGTGTGTGACAGTATACTCGGCACTAGATGTTAGCTCCTGACCTATGGAGTTGAGCTTGGGAAGTCACATCTTGAGCCCCGTTGGGTCGGGTCGTGTCATTGACACCTTGAGGGAACCTTGGATGGACTCTTTGGAATGTATAATGACAATAAATTAATGTCTTATGAATTTTATTGTATAATAATGGATAATGGGTTATATTTATACTTGATTAGGGCATGGTTTTAAAGGATTAAATATTGATTATTTTATCATATTATCCAACCATTTGTGGCTAAATTTAATTCCAACCAAATTGATGGATAATTAATGAGTGAGAGATTTTGGTTGAATGTTTAATTCCTTATAAAACAGAACCACACCCTCTAGCCATCCCAATAAATGCATAGAATCCAAAAAATAAACTTTATTTCTAAAATCTAATTATTGGTTTAAAAAATAAAGTATGGATTTATAAATTAAAATTGATATTTAGAAATTCATTTTTATAATTATAAAATGAAATTTTTATTGAAAAAAATGTTTCATAATTTTTTAGTCATGCTGACATAATTATGACGTTATAAAATTTCAGTGTCTGTAATGTGTCACCTTTTCACTTTTTCAGATAAAAATTAACTTTCTCAAGAAATTCCCAAAAAATCACCCTAAGCTAATTTTGGCGTGCTTAGTCAAAAAAGTAAATTTATTTAATCAAAAAATTATATGATTTTAGTAATTTAATTTTTAAATAAATCATCATTTTAATGAGAATTTACAATTTAAGAGAAAAATAAACAATTTTAAAATTAGAAAACTAAATTTTGGATTCATTAAAATATATTTTCAATTTAAAAAATCTTTTCAAAATATTTCTTCATGAAATGATTTTTTATTTAAAACTTCCACAGAAATCAAATTTTAATATAATAAGTTGATCCTCTTCAAAAGTAATAAAATTTTTATTATTAAATAATATTGATGATCCATTAAATGTATTGACATAAACAACTAAAATAATGACAAATTTTGTTATTGACCATTGGTTATAATTTTGATCAACTGTATTAGTTGATAAACATAAAGTCAGATGATCATATTTCTTTATAAATACACTATAATTCTTACTCTCCACCATTCACTTTGATTATAAAAGAGCTTCAATATCATTTCCAAAATTAATATTGTATTACTAACTCTCTGTTTCTTTTCAATAGTTCTGTTTTTGGGTGGGATGATTCTATGGGATCGAGGAAATCAAATTTTTTATATTTTCCTTTATTTATCTTCTATTTATTTCCCCAATTTAATATTCAGTATCATTTTAGGAATAGTTTTATACTTAATGTAATGTTATTAAATAAGGAAATAAATTATTGATGGTTTCTAACATGTATTTCCTTTTACTATATTGAGTTTTACTAGTTTATATCAACAAATGATGTTCAATGTTCTTTGAAATTTAAAACCCTTTCAATGTGATTCAATTGTAAAATATAACAAAAAGTTATTTGGAGGAAAGAGATCTATTAATAAAAGAAGAAATTTTTTTAGGTCATTATATTTTTATCCCCTTAATGAAATTTCACCCTCAAAATTTTATTTTTCATACTAATTTGTTAAAAGGTGGGTATTTTTGCCTCATGGATTCCCCTAGTTCCCAAGTAGCCTCTTAAAAACATTTTATTTCCTCTTAATAACTTTACAAGATTTTTTATCATGTTCTTAAATTTTTGTTCCCTTATGTCAAGGATGTGGATCGATTCCTCTTCATATGACAAGTAAATATTCAGATGTATACCATTTGTATCAAGTATATGTGATGGGTCAAGCATATAATTTCTCAGTAGGGACACATGGAATACATTTTGGCCATTGGAAATATTTTGTAGTAGTACTAACTGATAGGAAATCAATCCCACATGCTCCAAAATCTCAAACGGTCCAATGTACCTTGGATTTAGTTTCCCCTTCTTTCCAAATCTCATAAATTCTATCCATGATGATATATTAAGGAAAAAATGATCCCCAACATGAAAATATAATTCCTTCCTTTTTCTGTGAGCACAACGTTTTTGTCGACTTTGAGAAGCATTGATGTGTTTCTGAATCACTTAGTTTCATTCACAATGTCTGGTCTCAATGGTTTTCCCTCTCTAACTTCATACAAACAAGTCATAGTTATTCATATTTTTTATGTAGATAGGTTTAAAAGGATCCATTTGATTTCATGAGTGGAAACTATTTTTATAATATAATTCAACAATTGGTATATATTGATCCTAACTATATTGAAAATCTAGTGAGCTATCTGATAAAATATATTCCATTGTTTCAGTAGTCTTCTCAGACTTCCCATAAATTTGAGGGTGATATGTTGATCTAAGGTTTACCTCAATATTCATAGAATTTTTAATGATCCTCTATAATTTAGATATAAATATTAGGTATTAATTATAAATATTTGACAATGGTACTCCATGGAGTCTCAATAATTGTTGAATATAGAGGCGAGATATGAGATCTAAGGAGAAATAATATCTTATGGAAATGAAATGGACATAAATTTTCAATCTATTAATGATTACCCAAATAGTATTTTTAACAATGGGTGTCTTTAGAAGGCCTATTAAAATGTCTATAGTGATATTATCCTACATCCACATAGGTATGGGTAGTGTTTTTAACACCACTTTATGAATCTTTCTCTCTACCTTTACTTGGAGACACACCAATAAAATTGTAGTGTAATCATAAATATCCTTTTTTATGTTATCCCACTAATAATAATCATGAAGGTCCCTATACATTTTAGTGATTCCATGGTGTATTGAGAATATCTAGTTGTGAGCTTCATCCATAATTTCCATATTTATCTCAAGAAATGACAAGAGACATAACATCATACCAAATTTTAGTACAACTTCTTGATCAATATTGAATTAGGAAACTACCCATTTTTTCAATCCTCTATCATCTTTTTCATCAAAGGATAATCTCATTGATCTTTATTGATATTCTCTAGTAATTTTGGTTGAGAAATAATTTTTGATAAGATTGATTATTCCCCTTACCTTGTGATTCCCATGTAAAACCTACTAGGTCCTTAATCAATGGATCACATCAAATCCCCATCCTAGAAAGAACACCATGATCATTCATACTCAATGAATCTGAGATTTTGTTCACTCTTTTAGGGAGATACAGAATTGGGAAAATCATATTCATTTTGAATCTCCTACCATATTCTTTATCTCATGTTCATTTACATCTATGTGAATGTATAATTTAAACACTAGTGGTATGTGTATACATCAAAATTTTCCCACAATGATAGTGTCTCCATATCTTTAACGAACAAAATAATGATGCTAAATCTAAATCATGGGTAGGATAATTCTGTTCATGAGTCTTTAACCATCGCAATTCACAGGCAAACATTTTTTCATTTTTCCTGAGAACACATCAAATTCCATTTAAGGATGAATCACTAAAAATGTCAAATTCGTCCCCATTAGTGGGAAAAGTTACCATAGGCACACTAACTAACATCCTCTTCAATTCTTGGAATCTTTCTTCACACACCATTATTGAGATAAACTTAACTCCCCTTTGAGTTAACTTATTAAGTGGATTAAAAATTTCATGAAAAGTTTTTTAAAAACATTCTATAGTATCCAACTAGACCAATAAAACTGAGAATATCAGTTACAATTGTAGAATGTGGCCAATCCACTATAACCTTTATCTTTTCTACATCCACTTTGATTCCTTCACTGGACTCAATGTATCCCAAGAATGAGAATTTTTGTAACCATAACTCGCAGTTTCTAAATTTACCAAACAATTTAACATTACTTAGAGTTCTTAATATGTTCCTTAGATGGTTTTCATACTCATAACAACTTTTGAAATATATTAGAATATCATCAATAAATACAACCAAAAAATTATCAACGAATTCCTTAAATACTTCCTTCATCAAATACATTAATATTCTAGGAGAATTTGACAATCCTAAGGAAATAAAAAACATTTAATGCCCAAAACATGTTTTGAAGGCTATATTTGAGAAATATTATTTCTTCACCCTTAATTGATGATACCCAAATCAAAGAACAATCTTTGAAAAGATTTGGGATCCATAAGCTGGTTGGACAAACCATCAGTACTTGGAAGATGATATTTTTTCTTCAATGTGATCTCATTATTTTTTTATAGTTAATTTACAACCACATTGATCCATATTTATTCTTTACAAAGATGATAGGTGATCCCTATGGAGACACACGTAGTAAAAAAAAACCCATCTCCAATAGATCATGATGTTTCTTCTATAATTCCTCTAAAACTACACATGTCATTCTATATGGTGTTTTTGTTATGATATTAGATCTATGTAAGAGTTCAATTGAGAATTATACCTCTATTTATATGGGAGATAAATATAACTCTTCAATGAATATATAAATTTACTTCTAAATAACATGTACATATTCTATCTTTACACTTTCTCTTCTTTAATATTCTTGACCAATAATTTCCATAAAGAAGAAAATAAGATGTGGTTTTTTGAAAGTATTAGTTTTCAAAATCACTCCATTTAATATTATCAAAGGTTTTTCATTAAACTATTGAAATATCCATTCTTCTGTAGCTGATCTTATCATTATACTTTGACAACCAGTCCATCCCAAGTATTATTTAAAAGCACACCATCATAATAATCCCCATGTTTATAGAGATATTTTACTATCAAATTTTAATAGGAAAATCACTATATATATTTTATACATGAGTAGTTCTTCTTTGAGTGTTAGCATAAAACTCTACTACTATAATTTTAGGGTTTAACTTTATATTATTTGTTAACTTAAAAGAAATAAAAGAATGTGTAGAACAATAATCAAACAATGTACTTTCTATATTTGAGTGTATGATGAGTAAACCTGCCAAAATAGAATTTTGATCCTTGATGATGATAAAGGAACGGGGTGGAATAGGTACTATGATAGTGCCATGAATGTGGGGATGCAGATGATGATACCGGAAGGCAGTGACATTGGCAAGATGTGGGCAGGTGATGACACAAGCATGACCCAGTCCTGGTGTCATAGGCGGATTTATATAGGCATGATACAACACTGGGCTTTCAAGCCATATTATGAAGTTTATGCCCAATAGTCCTATGGGCCATGTACTAAATAAGTAAGTCATGATTATTGGGATATCCCTTGTAGAGGGGGGATATGGCCTACCTTTCTGGCATGTTTTTGTGGTTTGTGTGTTTTGGAAAGTAATTGTACCCCCAAGCACATAATATATATATTTTTCAACCATCATAATTGTTAAATAATGAACATTATCCCTTATCCTTTACTAAGGATAATAGGGGTTTCCCTCTATTATCTTCTGATTTGGATATTGGTTAGTGAAATTCCCAAGTTCCCCCACTTGAAGCATTTCACAACAGGCTATTCTTAGACCTTCTTCCATTTTTCATTTTCATTTAGATGTTGAGGATTTACATCTCCTTGATAATGTTAGAAAACATTTCCATATCTTCCAAACTTGTATCACTTTCCATATCCATGTAAACAATTCCCAAAATACATCTTACTTTATTTGTTAGACATGGTTTGTTGTACGTTCTTATTATTCAGATTCCTTACAATTTTTTTCATATTTATCTTCTTTTCATTCCATTTAAGAGTTCACTAGGAAAATCTGAACTCCATTTCAACCTTGAGATCATACTAAACAATATATTCATAACTCCAAAACTATTGAACTTCCAATTCCATCTTTATATGAGATCCTAGTCCTCCAAATAATTTATCTATCTTTCTTCCAGAGTCAATGAAAAATATTTAAGCATAATGTATAAGCCTTGTATAGTTCATCCCATAATTACCCACTAATTCATTTTCTCTTTGTATTAAATCAAGGAATCTATTATTCATTTTGGTTGAGATGTGTTGAGAAAAAATATCTCAAGGATACATTGTATTGTTTTTGGGATTATAGTGTTTGTTGAAAAATCAGGTTTCTAACTTTAGTTGTGGAATTTTGAGAGATATTATTGACATGGTATGTAAAAAAGTATCCAAGAAAAAGGAACGAATTCTCTAAAGGCAATACAGAAAAATTCATATACAAGGTGGATATGTTTCCCAGCGTTTACAAAATTTTTGGGTTCAAAATTTATAGAATTAATCAAACATCTAGAATGTAGGATTTCAAAATATTACTAATAAAAATATTGAAAAATCATGGATTTTGAAAAAATTAGGTGTTTCATGAAAGTCTTGTGCTTTACGAAGGACCGGTGATTCTTGAAGGCTTGGAGATTCATGAAATAGGGATGAGCACAAAGAGTTGATTATAATCTATACAACTATAAGAAGATTCATGAACAAGAAAATTTCCTTGGGAATTTTTAAAATATAGAGAGCTTCAGAATAGAGAATAGATATTTTTGAGAAATGTCGATAGAGAGATTAAAAGCTTTTTGAACGAGATTCAACATCTAAAATAAGCATATAACCCTTAATTTGAACAAGAAATCCTTAATGAAAATCCAATGGCTCTGAATTCATTAAGGTGATTCATAAATTATTTTTCCTACATGAATATTTTCATAATATTATTTATTTCTCAGAGAAAGGAATATTGTGATGGATTTGTAATCTTATCTAAAGAAGTATGTTTCATGAAGGTTGTGAGATTCATGAAGGTATTTAGCTTTACTAATGTTGTGAGCTTCAAAAAGTGTTGAGATTTATGAATATGGTGATATTTTTTAAGGTTATGGGGTTCATGAAATTTTTTAGGCTCTCGAAAGAACAATATTATTGTGAGGAACTGGGAAATTTCATAAAGGTTGAAAATAGGGATTTTAAAAAAGTAAGTACGAACAAGAAGGAATTTCCCTGTGAATCTATGGAAAAGTAGAATTCATAAATTGCAATAAATTAGAATTTAATGATGCACCAAATGAGTTGTAAAACATATTGATTCATGTTAAAGAATAAGAATTATATAAATGAGCAGTGATCATACTTTAGTAGAGAGGGATGTTAGATTTGAAATTACGATTTGTCGTAAACCAGGAGGGATAATGATCCCACTCCAAAATTTATAATATCATTATTCTTTAGTTGATTTTTTATATAGGATCATTTCCTTTTTATTATCCTCATATGTATCTCAATATGGGTGAACCCAGTAAAATTTCCATGTCTTGTACATGATTTCATTTCTATACATACACTGTAATGGGAATGGGAGAGAACAATGTTTTGTTTAATGAAAAAACAAGATCACAAGGTCAGTAGTTTTAAACTGTAATATGCTAATTCTCCCCCCTCTCAAGGTATTCAACCTAGTGGGGCTAACAATTTGTATCACATAGAAATGTTAATATTAGTGTTTCTCTCTTTAGTGTTACAATAGTTGTTGTCAATCATAAAATGATTCTGATCTTTAATGGAAACAATTTTCATTTATCGAAGAATAAATTGTAGAACTAATTCTAATATTTAGGTATGGATTTATTTATAGAAACAATGAATTATACTTCAACTTGTGTGGAATTTTGTGCTTCATTAGAAGATTATTGAAGGGAATCAGATACTAACACAAGAGGATTCAATGCAATATGGGGAGAATTTTATAATGCAATCTACACAAAGGTACAGTTATATAAGTCAATGAATTCCATGTGGTAAAAACATTCAAATATCAATGAAGGTGATTCAAATGTTAGAGAAGAAATTTTAATGTTTGTGGGAAAATATGAGGATCTGATAATGAACCCAAATGAGTCAGTAGATACATTCTTGGATTGGGTGAATATTTTTGTACAAATCATATATGGTGTTAGAGAAACTCTTGAAGATTTATATATTATTAAGAACATATTGGGAATACATCCATTATGGTTTTATAACAAATTATATGTACCAAAGGATAAAGATCCAAAACAGTTACAACTGGATAGAATACAAATTACTCTTATAGCATAGGAGATGAGAAATATAGATAATGAGTCTTTGAAAAAAGGGAAGTATAAAGATGTGTCATTAAATTCTATAATGAAGCATTCTATTTAATATTAATATGAATAAGAAGAGATAGATGAGGTCATGCAATTACTTTCCTCAAATTTACAAAGTATAAAAGGAAATTTTAGTGGGATACTCTTACTTACTTTATTTTGATATATAAAGGTTGGAAATCTTACACCAAAGTTCCGCAAAAAGCTTCAATATGATGATGAGGATGAATTTGAAATTACCATGATGATGTATTCAGCCTATGTGAAAGGTAAGAAAATTTTTAAGAGATATTTATTTAAAAAAATAATCATCATTCACATGAAAATGAAATCTCAAGAGAATCTAATATTAAAGAGATAGATAACTGTAAAGATCATGGAGAAAATTCTATGGTGGAAGTTGTAGGAAGATCCCATACAAGGAAAAAGAGTGTAAATGATGAAGAGGATGTCGAGTAAAAATTTGACCTCCAAGATAAATTAGAAGTTTCTCTTTAGGAGATATATGTGTGGAGAGACAAAACAACGAAAGTCAACTGATTTGTTTGTTATGCCAAACTCTAAATGGAGTAGTAATAAGAATAGATGTTTGAGTTAATGAAATAAATTTAAAATATCATGACTTCAATACCAACGAAATTAGAATAGGCTATTGAGTACATGTTCAATGTTTAATAATATAAAAGAGGTATCAATGGTTTGACTAACATAGAAAAATATCAAATCAAATGTTTTAAAAAGTTTAAGAGGGAATTTTTGACCTATGATGGAAATTGAATGTTCAAGTGAGACTCTTGAATATTGATATTACATTGGTAATGAAGATAAATTAGGTGATATAAAATATTGACATGGAGTATAGAGGTACAACAAGATAGAAGCAGTTGTCATATCCAAATGACAATACTGATAAGGGGTTTTATCACAAATAATAATTTGTGGTGATTAATTTCAGACCACAAGAACCCCTTCCAAGGTTTCTTTTTTGTGTAAAAATACTAATCATAAGACTCATAGATCCCATGAAATTACCATTCCTACAATAATGCATCAGAATACACTACACATCAGGTGTTATTATTGTTGAAATAATGGAATTTAAAAAAATTTATTTTCCATATCCAAAAGGAACCAAAGGGAACAAGAGAAAAACGTCATCCACATGGAGTTCAATATTTCATGAATGAATTTTATGATCATTATTTATGGTGTGAAGGATTCAGAAACATGGAACAATATTTATCATCAACAATGTAGATGAATGTGCCAAATCATATAGAACATGATCGTAAGAAAAAAACTCAATTTATCATCGAATGAGTTGAAAATGAAAAATCGATTTTCACCTATTCAGTATGAATACGGTCCATCATACTCCAAGAAAGATCAAGATTATTAACCCAAAATTGGTATGAAGTCAAAGACGTCGATCAATAAGAAAAGAGGTGATTAGGCAATGGTTTCTGGGATTTCCCTTAAAGAATCATATTGTGCTCGTGTATGGATACTTGATATTGTAGACACATACCATATGATAGGAAATAAGGATATTTTTATCGGAATAAAATATGACAAGGTTGGTGTTATCAAAATTTGAAATGATGAAGTCTTGAATATTGTTGGTTTGGTAAAATCTAAATTTAGGGGAAAAGATATGAGACATACTGATGTCTTGGTTGTCGAAGGTCTCGGTCAGAACATACTAAGTGTTAATCAACTATGTCACTCATGACATGCTATAAGATTTACAAATAATTTTTGCATCATCAATCATAAATACGATAAATTTTATTATAGGAAAAGTGCATTATCGGTGATCTCTACCTTGTGAGTGGAGAAGATAATATGTGCTTCCTATCCAAGGAGGATGGAAATAGGTTGCGACATAAATGGATTAGGCATCTATGCCAACCATCCCAAGAAGATCTAGTGAAATGTTATTTACCTTGAGATATTCCCATGATATCACATGATCTTACTCACACATGTGACAGTTTTCTATAATGGAATATTATCAGAAAAACATTAAAGGAAAAAAGAAAAAAAGTTAACTAGAGTTCTTGAATTTGTGCATGCAGATGTGTGTGGACCTATCTCATTAAGATACATTGATGGGAAGTGGTACTATATTATTTTCACTGACAATTTCATTAGGATGGAAAGGAGGTTTTATCATTTACCAAAATTTCTATGTGTTTAGTTACATAAAACTACATAATAGGGAGGTTGAAAGGATGATTTAGTAGAATATTCTAATGTTTCATACTGATAATGGCACAAAATTCACAAAAAATTCATGTAAAATATTATCTTGAAAAACATAGGATAAGAAATAAAGTTTCAGCAATGAGAACTCTCTAAAAAAACATGGGATAAGAAATCATATCATTAACAATATTTCTAGAACAATGCTTATTGATAAGGACAAACCAAAACAAATTGGAAGAAAGCAGTCTTGACATCCTTATTTATATCCAATAGTTATTGTTTTTTGTTCAAAAGAAGAAAAGAATCCATATGAGCTATGGTATGGAAGTAATCCAATATTAAAATACTTTCAAATCTTTGAAATTATGTTTTTATTCCAAACAATGAGAAAAATAGGAAATACGGATATCATGGAGATGAGGGTATATTCCTTGGATTATAAGGAAAAAATCATATAAATACTTCAATAGGAGTATGGTAAAAGAGGTTAAACACAATGATGTAATTATAATAGAGAATGAAGAAAATAATTCTAAACACAGTGAATAATTTACTGATGAAAGTGATGAGGATGTAAGAAACTGAGGGGGAGTTGAAGTGGAAAATAATGACTCAGAAGAAGATATTGTCGTTGAGTACGAGGAAGTAAAATATATATCTGTACAGAAGCAGAAGATTCACAATTAAATTGATAGGAAAAATATCATTGGTGATTATGCAATGACAGTTAAAACACTGAGAATGAATTCTTTATAGAGAATATCTTTCCTATCCCAGGTAGAGCCTAAATGTTTTGTGGAAGCAGTTGGAGATGATAATTGAGTTTAGGCTATGAACAAATAGCTTGACCAAATTGATAAGAATCATACATGGGTGATTGTTTTGAGATCAACTAATAAGAATGTCATCAGGACAAAATTGATCTTATGGAACAAATTAAATTAAGATACATTGATAATTCATAACAAATCCAAACTAATTTGAAAGTGATACACCCATATCTAGGAAATTGACATTGAAGAGACATTTTAAATAGTTTCAAGAATGAAGACTATTCTTATCTTTTTGTCCATAGATATGAAAAGAAAATTTGATGTTTTCAAAATGTATGTCAATTTAGAATTTTTTTAATGGGGTTCTATAAGAAGAATTGTATTTTGAGTAGGGATATTGTTTTATCATCCATTAATATGAGAACAAGGTTTGTTAGCTGAGGAAGGAAATATATGGGTTGAAGAAACCACTTAGTGTGCGGTATTCAATGCTTGATTAGGTTTTGAAGAAGATCGGTTTTCAGTATGGTTGAGTTGATAACAATATCAATTTCAACAATGATAGTAATTAATATGTGATGGTGTTGGTGTATATTGACAACATATTATTTTGTGGATCAGATGAAGCACAATGAAAACCATCCGCAAAATTCATGAAAAGTGTGTTTGGAATATTAATGATTGGTGAATTGGCATTTCTCTTTAGTTTATAGGTGAATCAAGGATGGAATGACACATTTATTTATCATTATAGATATTCCAAGTATGTTTTGAGTAGATTTGTATTGGAAAATTCCAATTAGACGATGAATCAAGTGGCTACCCAGATGGAACTACCATGAGATGATAAACACAAAGTAGTTAATGTTATAGAATATAGGAAGATTATTAGTAGTCCATTTTACTTGAAATTAAAAATACCTGATATTGTTTTTTCCACATACCATGTACCATAGTATTGACGAAATCCCAAAGAAATTCACTTAGTTATATAAAAAAATACTTTATTATATCAAGGTCATGGTGGATTTCTATTTTCTATACAATGAAAAATATCAGGGAGAGTTATTGGGATATAGAGATGCATACTGGGATGGTTTAAAAGATAATATAAAATAATCTTTAGGTGGTGAATTCTAGCATGGATGATTTTGTATTTCTCTACTAAGAAAGAAACATTATCGTATTTCATTGAGGACTATAGAATTTGAATATATTTAGGCTACTAAAAATTTCACATAGTTATTGTTGATAAAGAAGAAACATATAGATTAGACATTTGAAGTGATGTATCTACTTAGAAACCATTTTTATAATTCAAGTGCTTTAAATATGATAAAAAATCAAATCCATCACTCATAGATAAATAAAATTGAAATCAAGTATCATTTTATCAAAGAGAAGGTAGAGCATGATATTGTGAAGCTAGATTATGTGCCTATAAAACTATAGGTTTTAGGTATTCTTACAAAGGCCTTACCCAAATAAGTGTTTGAACTTCATAGATTCTCTATTGATGTTTATTCAAATCCACACAGTTGAAAATGTTTGAATTTTGGACCTATTCTCCCTGATGTATGATATGTTTTTCCCATACGTGCTTATTTATTCTATTTATAATGTTTTATTTGCAAAGGAGTGATCTTTGGGTTCATTGATGAAGGGGGAGAAAATATCTTGATCATGAAAGGGGAAGAATATGATTGGAGGAGCAGTGAAGTAGGGGTAGTTTTAAATCTAAATATGCTAAAGATGATCAATCAATGGTTAAAAATCACGACAGATGGGGTTCATGTTGAAAGCGGTTGACTGTTTTGTGAATTAGGTGATTCAGTGAAAAACATTGCATACTAATCTTATTCTCACACAGAGCAAGGCTCATGTGAGATTAGAGCGTGTGTTGGATAAATCTTTGATCGCTATCTAGAACCTAATTAAGTGATTTTTTTGAAGATTTAAGAAGCTTTAAAGTGGTATCAAAGAGTGAAGGGTTATCAAAATCCCAATGGGGGAGAATGTTGTAAAAACATCCCTTAATGTATCTTTTCATTATTTTTGGGATGATTATGTTTATTGATAAATAAGGTTTCTAAGTTTAATTATGGAGTTTGATAGATATTAATTAAAAGGTATATTGAAAAAGATACTAGATAGTGGAATGGATGCTCAGGAGTTGGGATAGAAAACTGCATATAAAAAGTGTTTCCATTTCCTAGTGTTTGCCAATTTTTTGGATCCAAAATTTAAAGAATGACTGAAGTATCAAAAAAGTTGGATAATCCTAGATTCCTCATAAAAATATAGAAAATCCGTGGATTTCATGAATATGGGGTGTTTTTAGAATGTTTGGTGCTTCATTAAGTCTCGACAATTCACAGTGGTCTAGAGGTTTTTGGAAGAGGGTTGAGTGAAAAGGATTTATAGTAATCAACATGACTTTGAGAAACTTCATGAACAATAAACTTTCTCTAAATGTTTCGAAAATATAGGTATATTCCTAAAAAATAATAGAGATCTTTTTGAGAAGGTTATGGAATGGTTTAATGCTTCACTAAAGGGAGGCAACTTATATAAATTGGTGTCTACCTCCCTCCTATGAACAAGAATGACATAACGAAAATCCAATGGATCTGAATTCAGAAAGGTGATTAGTGAATGATTTTTCTAATGCTAATGTTTTCCTAATATTATCCATTTGAATGAGATATGATGATCAAAAAGTCATTGTATGATTCATGAATGTAGTGAACTTCGTGAATGTTGTGAGGTTCACGAAGGTGTTGAGATTCATAAAAGTTGTGAGCTTCACAAAAGTGGTGAGATTATAAAAAGATTTGGGGTTCGAAAAATTAGTGGGGATCAAAAAATTTGGTCATTATTCTTAGGAATTGGATAGTTTTGTGAAGGTTTGAATGAGGGTTTTTGCAAAAGTAAATGAGAACCAGAAGGGAATACACATTGAATCTGTTGTAAAGTGGTATTCATAAAGTAGATAAATTATAAATTAATGATGCACCAAATGAGGTTTATAACATATTGATTGAAATGAAAAAAATAAGAATCATCTTAAGGATCTATGGTCACACTTTAGTTGAGAGAGGAGTGAGCTTTCAAATTGTGATTGGTTATAAACCAGGAAGGATATTGAGTCTGCTCCAAACATTATAATAGAATTGGAATTTAGTGAATTTGGTACATAGATACTTTGACTTTTTATTATCCTTCGATGTATCTCTGTGTAGGTGAATCAAGTAAAATTTCTGCATCTTGTGCATCCTTTAAATTCTGTTCATACTTTAATATAGAAATGGGAGAGAATTATTTTAATGATGAAACAAGATATGAATGGGAAATAGTTTTAAAATGTCATACCTTGATTCACCCCTATCTGTAGAGACCCGAAGCTTGACATACATGGACATTACATTACTTTTGCGGAATACTTAGTACATAACAAAAACACACACACAATGACCGTAATAGTTTAGTGTCTTTGGAAACTCAGAATATAATCATATAATCATGGTGAAAGATCTTCAACATCTCCCATAAAGATCTTCTTTTTTTTACCTAAAAACTTTCTTTATATCCTGGGGAAAAGAAAACACAAAAGGGTGAGCTCAAAGGCTCAGTAAGGGTAAACAAAAGAAATATCAATCACATCATATTCATAAGAACATAACATTTTGGAAATCTTAACCTACAAAAGAGATCATAATATCATAACATGGGATAAATCATAGTTGTGAAATGTAATCCCAATAATCATAACTTAAAACATGAAACTTTGTGGCATACACACATAATCATAGAGAATCATTTCTTATTAGTCAAGACTCATTTCCAAGACTATCTTAGTAGACAAAGTCCATTTCTGAACCGAGTTCACTCCTCGTTTCAGTCCTGTTTCACTGAACCGGTTTAACCTGTCGTTCCAACCATGTCTATATCATGAGATATAAAATCTTTACCCAATGCATTGGAGGGAGATATAGGTCCCACCCATCTCATTATGATACCATTCATATGTGTGCCACAAAATCATAAATCATACATCATTGCATAACCCATGTAATAAAAATGGGAATCTTAAACATCATGACATCATAAAATAATTCATATAAGATAAAGGAATTCATAAAAATATTTCCATCACATCATAATCAAATAAATGTAATAATAGGGATAGAAACAGAACCCTTTATTATCTTAGATGAAAAATAATTTTGATAAAACACCTGAACTCCATTCTTGAAGAAAATATCCTTTCTACTTCAAAAACATTTTCCTTTCTTAACATGTCATACAATTTTAAACTAAAATAAGTTGATTAAAAATAAACTTGAAAACATGTAAAGAAATATTCTTGGAAATAGTGTTTTAAAAATCCATTCATGCCGTATAAGTTAAAAAAACATTCTTCTGGTACTTTTGTCGGAAAAGACAAAAAGTACCTCGTACAAAAAACAACAAAAGATTCCTTTCATATCTTTTACTATAAACTCACCAAAGGGTAAAAATGGATTTAAACAATTGTAGGTGGATGGAAATAATATTACATATTGAGGAAACATGGATGTGGATGATAAAATACACCCCAGTAAATACCAAAGTATAAACAATCTCAGATAAAAATGAGATTGTGATATTTCCCTTACCTTAGGACCGATTTGATTCGTAAGTGTCTTAACCTCCTGTATAATGATTTAAATAATTTCATTGACTCATTCCAGAATCATACTCATTGTTATGATATCATATATGGTTCACTTATAACTTTATATTACCCGTTCTTTTGTAAATTCCATGTTAAATAGCGTTTTGGGTTGAATCGTTTCATTTGTCATCCGTGTTTTGACTTGTAATTATTCATATGATTACTTAGATCATGATTAATTAATTCAAAAATATAAAACATTATTTATATATAATATATATTCAGAATATATATATAATGGATCGATAAATGGAAAGAAATACACCGTTCATGGAGACGGTAGGCCGTACGTACGCATGAACGCTGTTTTCGTTTCCTTATTGAATTGAATGAAATTAAGTAGATAAAATAAATATATATATACATAAATCCAGTAGCATTATTATGTCATGTATTTCATGATTACTTATTATATATACTTTATAATCATTCTTGAATGGTTATCTTGGAGAGTGAATCTCATCCCGTCGTGGAGACGGTATTCCGTACGTACACACGAGCGATGATATCATTCCCATGATCGTGGAATTGTATTAAAGTGTATGTATACTATTTCATAATCAATATTACTTTAAAATAATAATATATAGTTATTATGTACACCATTATACCCATCCAAGTAAGGTGGTTGTGGAAAATAGATTACACCACAGTGTGGAGACGGTATTCCGTACGTACGCATGCGTGGTGATTTCCTTTTCCGTAGGATGGATAGATGGTGAAATAGGGTTGTTTCATACTTATAATAACATATCATTGTATGAGTGATACTGATGTTATTACTTCATAATGAAACAACTAAAGAATAAGAAGTGGAAGAATAAATAAAGATGAAAGAATCGGAAACGGACATTACATCTTCTTTGAAGTGCTTCTTTGAGACCTCCTTTTAGGACACTAAAATTGGTCTTTGAAGAAGACCAGGACCTCTAGGATGTCTCTAGGTAAGTGGAGAGAAGTAATTGGCAGGGTTTGGCCGACCTTGAAGGCTCAAAGTGGTGTGAGGAAGAGGGGGAGGAGGTGCCCTTTTATAATGGAGGAGAGGGGCTCCTTTGGAAAAACTAAAAATATTATTTTATTATAAATCCAAATTCGGTTTTAAATAGCTCCAAATTGATTTATTTTGAAGCTAAGGTGGTTATGGGTCGAAATCCTCTCATCCAATAGAATTTAGACTTATTTATGTTCCTATTTTAACCTTATAATTTAGATTTAACATTAAGTTAGATAATTTTACTTTTACCGTGTCTTTTTTGTGTTCTTACACTATAAGGTTAATAAACTTACTATAACAAGCCAAACGAACTCCAAGTTGTTTATTATTAATATATATATCCTTATCTAGGTCATTTGGCCGAACCTTATATTTTTAGAAATAAAATAACAATAAATAATATAATATTTTTTTAAAAAACTATTTTATGTCAATTTTGACACTATTTAGTAATTGATTTTTGTGAAAAATATAACAGAATGATTAATTCGAAAAAAGTTAATTAAATAAATAATAACATGTCATATTAACCTATAAAATTAGTGGAATTCATAAAAAGTCTCAAATTAAATTTATTTGGGTATTTATAACATCAATTATGTCAATATTCCATTAATAAGATAATTATTGCATCATCTTTGGTCATAAATAAATTAACTTATTTAAAGTATAAATATTAAAAATAAAATATCCTTGTGTAGGAAATCTTTTTATATTTCTAATTAATATTTATAGTCGGATTTATCTTATGCATAACCCTATATTAAAAATTATCTACTTATTAAACTTTGATTTTACCTATTTTAACCCTTCTTTAAATAAATTAATAATAAATGTCCTAATCTAATCCATGTGGGCCTAAATGGTCATATTTTATTCCTAAGGTTGTTTTTGGTCGAATTACACGTATCAAATAGAATTAGGACATGTGTTAGGGTAATAATAATATCATTTGTACCCTTAACTACCCTATTTACTTTTAACCGTGGTAAAAAAAAGTAAAAAGTTACTATTCACCAAAAATTATTTTCATCTCATTGAACCACATATTAGTCCTTGATATTAACCATGTCTCTCGGAGTTTCGAAATTCTACTCACAGAAGCGGTAAAATTAAGTTTTATGAAAAAATTAGTTTTTTTTAACTACCACTTAGTGGTTTCACTATTCATCAAAAACTGAAAGTTTCCAGAAAAATACCAAAAATTAGGCCTAAGCTATATTTGATATTATGAATTCAAAAATGATGTTTATTTTACAAAATTCAAAACATATCAGTTACATTAACTAATTTAAAAATTAATTCTCGTCGTCAAAACAAATAGCGTGTTTTTAAAAGATAATAACTATCAAAAGATTGACACTTGTTTATGTCTGGTTTAAATGTGAAATTACATCCAATGAACAACATTGTATTAAATTCTAAGAATATATTCTAAATATACTTTAAAACCACTCAAATTAATAATTTATCACTATTAATTATTTCGATTAAAAAAGTTGTTTATAATTAAAATTTAGTAATTTTCACTATTCATCAGAATATGAAAGTTATCCGAAAAGTACCAAAATTTCACCCTAAGCTAATTTTGATATTCCGAATCCAAAAATGAAGTCCATTTTGAAAAATAAAATTTACAAAATTTCAATAAGTGGTTATTACTATTCCTAATGGCTAGTTCTAATAATATTTTAATAGCATATCGTTGTTTAGTGAAACTCGGTATTGCGTACTACACACGCTATCGAGGAAGGTCGCGATTTCATGTAATGAAAGGAATGTCAATGATCTGTGTTGTGCAAGCTCCTTTTGGTGTAGCGTACAACACAATACATTAATGAAATTAAAAAGAATATTTTTCATAAAATCTCGGGGTGTTACATTCTAACCCCCTTAAAATGAATTTCGCCCTCGAAATTCGTCGGGGTTATAAATGGTTTACTACTCGAAAGTTTGTTTAATAGAAACCCACATCGTAAAAAGGAATACAAAACCATGGATTTAAAAACTAAATTATGAAATGTAACGGTTACCCAAATTAACTGGGTTTCCACGTAGGAGAACATAGGTGAAAATATGGATATGGAAGAAAAATATAACCATTAAGTTCTGATGGAGAGTGGTAGAGAACATGGCTATGAAAATTCCATCAATCACAAAGCTATAAATTTGTGACGATCTAAGGTACCATCTGATTCATTATATATAACAGCACTAGGACTACATTTTTGGTTTTCAAGATCATTTCCCTAAAGTTGATGAATTAAAAGAAATACCTTCATGATTTTGGTACAGTCTCACTGTTGTTCGTGAATTGAACAATTTATACTTAATCCCTTAAAGAAATGAAGTTGAATTTTTTATTCTTGATGTGTTAGCAGATCATGTGATAGAATGATGGGTCATTCCATCTGTTTCAAACAAAAGTTTAGCAAAAGTTATAAGTCCATCTTATGGTTAGATTAATCGTATATGGTTTCAAAAATGAACTTATACTTCATATATCATACCTCTTAATAAAATAAAACCAGTTTATACTAACCAGGGACTTCCTGTAGGCCAGTAGTGGGTGATAAAGGCCAATCACACTTCGGTTGTGGGTTCGATTCCCACAGCCTTGTCCGACGTGATGGGTTGTCGCCCGTCCTACAGGTTGTCCTTTTTCTAAAACTATATTACTATAACATCCCATCAATAATATTGAAAAAAAACTTCTATCCTTAAACAATACTAACTTATGTCCAATATAATCCATTCCAATATTTAGGATTATCCATAATATTGCAGTCCATTGTCATATTATAGTGAAAACAATTACCAGAGATTTCATATAACAAGCATGTTAATACCATCGTTGATCCCCATATATCATAAGATATTTCTTGTTGGTCACATTCCAAACGTTCGAAGGCCTTAATCATGTATTCTATTTAAAAAAATGAATACCCATTGAACCTTAGTGAAAACATGAGTTCTGTCAAAAGTTAACTCTTTCCACATAACAAAATCCTCAAAATTCTATATACTCAAACCATGATATCACTTAGTCTTTATGTCAATCATGAGCTCATGAATACTATCAAACGTTTCATTTTCTCGTTTTCCCTTCATTATGCACATATCATTTTTTTCAAAAATATCTCAATCACTTTCCATGGTTACCGGTACCATCGAAAACCACAATAGACCAATACATAAATATTCCAATATTCCACGATACTATATACAACATTATTTTGGAATCCCATTACATAAACACTTAATCATTCCACCACATTGTTGCCATATTCAACATCGCCAATAGTGATCACATGTGACTTCCCTTTGTCCTTTTCCTTAAGTGGTTTCTCATGTCGATCATCAATAACCCTTGGATTAGGGCATTTATTAGCATAATTCCCCATTTCCTTGTACTTGAATCATTGAAGTGTTGGTGGTGCATTCTATGCAATCTTTTCTTTATTCACATCATTAGAAACCCTTTTTCCATTAATTCGACACTCAGCTGCTCGATGACCTTCTTTTCCACACTTAAAACATTTTCTAGTCCCTTTAAGACAATCTCCACCATGCTTCTTTCCACACTTTGAGCATAAGGAAACATTCATCTTCTTTTCACCATTATTCTGAGATTTCTCCTTGAACTCAATCTTTCGTTTCTTATCAAAACTATGAGATGGATAAGTAACACCAACTTCCATTTCTACCTTGATAGCACAACGCACAATTTCTTCATAGCTACTGAAGTATCTTATAGTTAATTCCCTTCGAAGATTTGGTTTTAAGCCACTGAATAATCGATCAACTTTACTTTCAAGTTGGATGATAAATCCAGATGCATACCTTGCAAGCCTTGTAAAATTCTCTTCAAATATACCAATAGATTCATCATCCTTTTTATTTATTTCAAGAAACTCCTTCTCCATCTTTTTTCGAAGAATGCGAGGGGAGTACTTATTGAAAAATAAGTTCTTGAACTCGTCCCATTCCATGGACTCAATTTCAACTCTTTGCCTCGTATTCTTGATAAGATTCCACCATTGATCAGCTTCACCTTCCAAACGATATACTGCTAAGATGACTTTATCATGTTCAGAATATTGAAGAACTGAAAATATATTTTCAGTGGTACTGATCCATTGTTCAGCAACAAGTGGATCAGAAGACCCACTGAAAGAAGGTGGACGTTGCCTCATGAAGGACTCAATAGAATATTGTTCCCTTCTCTGCTCATTTGAAAGTCCAGAATTATTGATAGCTTGTGTAAGTATAGCAATAAGATTTTTCACTCCATCTCCCATAAAATTTGTTTGTTCCGGAGGACAATCATTGCATTGTCCATTACATTGATCAAAATGGTTCCTTCGGGTTCCAGCCATCGTCTAAACCCCAAAAAGAATAGTATGAGAGGTAAAAATTATTCTAGGGAAAACAACATAGTAAAGGGGGAGTACCCTCAATATATAACATCTTAGATTAAATTCTAAGATTTTTAGCGCAATTCTAGGACTATAACCTATACGTATACTTAACCTTAGGGACATCCCTAGAAATAACTTAGAAATATCTCTAGGGATCTCACTAAAGTTCTCACATCCTAGGTTCCAAAGGTTGACTAAACCTTTCCTCTGATACCAATTGTAGAGACCCGAAGCTTGACATACATGGACATTACATTAATTTTGCAGAATACTTAGTACATAACAAAAACACACACACACAAGTACCGTAATACTTTAGTGTCTTTGGAAACTCGGAATATAATCTTCTAATCGTGGTGAAAGATCTTCAACATCTCCCATAAAGATCTTCTTCTTTTTTTACCTAAAACATTTCTTTATATCCTGGGGAAAAGAAAACATAAAAGGGTGAGCTCAAATGCTCATTAAGGGTAAAGAAAAGAAATATCAATCACATTATATTCATAAGAACATAACATTTTGGAAATATTAACCTGAAAAAGAGATCATAATATCATAACATGGGATAAATCATAGTAGTGAAATGTAATCCCAATAATCATAACTTAAAACATGAAACTTTGTGGCATACACACATAATCATAGAGAATAATTTCTTATTAGTCAAGACTCATTGCCAAGACTATCTTAGCGGACAAAGTCCATTTCTGAACCGAGTTCACTCCTCGTTTCAGTCCCGTTTCACTGAACTGGTTTAACCTGCCATTCCAGCCATGTCTATCTCATGAGATATAAAATCTTTACCCAATGCATTGGAGGGAGATATAGGTCCCACCCATCTTATAATGATACCATTCATATGTGTGCCACAAAATCATAAATCATACGTCATTGCATAACCCATGTAATAAAAATGGGAATCTTAAAAATCATGACATCATAAAACAATTCATATAAGATAAAGGAATTCATAAAAATATTTCCATCACAACATAATCAAATCAATGTAATAATAGGGATATAAATAGAACCCTTTATTATCTTAGATGGAAAATAATTTTGATAAAACACTTGAAATCCATTCTTGAGGAAAATATCCTTTCTACTTCAAAAACATTTTCTTTTCTTAACATGTCATACAATTTTAAACTAAAAGAAGTTGATTAAAAATAAACTTGAAAACTTGTAAATGAAGCTTCTTGGAAATAATTTTTTAAAAATCCATTCATGCCGTATAAGTTAAAAAAACCATTCTTCTCGTACTTTTGTCGGAAAAGTCAAAAAGTACCTCGTACGAAAAATGACAAAAGATTCCTTTCATATCTTTTACTATAAACTCACCAAAGGGTAAAAATGGATTTAAACAATTTTAGGTGGATGGAAATAATATTACATATTGAGGAAACATGGATGTGGATGATAAAATACACCCCAGTAAATACCAAAGTATAAACAATCTCAGATAAAAATGAGATTGTGATATTTCCCTTACCTTAGGTCTGATTTGCTTCGTAAGTGTCCGAACCTCCTGTATAATGATTTAAATAATGTCATTTACTTATTCCAGAATCATAATAATTTTTATGATATCATATATGGTTCACTTATGACTTTATATTACCCGTTCTTTTGTAAATTCCATGTTAAAGAGCGTTTTGGGTAGAATCGTTTCATTTGTCATCCGTGTTTTGACTTGTAATTATTCATATGATTACTTAGATCATGATTACTTAATTACAGAATATAAAACATGATTTATATATAATATGTATTCATAATATATATATAATGGATCGATAAATGGAAAGAAATACACCGTTCATGGAGACGGTAGGCCGTACGTACGCATGAACGCTGTTTTCGTTTCCTTATTTAATTGAATGGAATTAAGTAGATGAAATAAATATATATATATACATAAATCCAGTATCATTATTATGTCATATATTTCATGATTACTTATTATATATACTTTATAATCATTCTTGAATGGTTATCATAGAGAGTGAATCTCATCGCGTCGTGCAGACGGTATTCCGTACGTACGCACGAGCGATGATATCATTCCCATGATCATGGAATTGTATTAAAGTCTATGTATACTTTTTCAGAATCAATATCACTTTATAATAATCATATATAGTTATTATTTACACCATTATACCCATCCAAGTAAGGTGGTGGTGGAAAATAGATTACACCACAGTGTGGAGACGGTATTTCGTACGTACGCACGCGTGGTGATTTCATTTTTCATAGGATGGATAGATGGTGAAATAGGGTTGTTTCATGCTTATAATAACAAATAATTATATGAGTGATACTGATGTTATTACTTCATAATGAAACAACTAAAGAAGAAGAAGTGGAAAAATAAATAAAGATGAAAGAATCGGTAACGGACATTACCTCTTCTTTGAAGCGCTTCTTTGAGACCTCCTTTTAGGACACTAAAATTGGTCTTTGAAGAAGACCAGGACCTCTAGGATGTCTCTAGGGAAGTGAAGAGAAGAAATTTTCAGGGGTTGGCTGAGCTTTAAGGCTCAATGTGGTGTGAGGAAGAGGGGGAGGAGGTGCCCTTTTATAAGGGAGGAGAGGGGCTCCTTTGGAAAAACTAAAAATATTATTTTATTATAAAGCCAAATTCGGTTTTAAATAGCTCCAAATTTATTTATTTCGAAGATAAGGTGGGGAGGGGTCGAAATCCTCTCATCCATTAGAATTTAGACATATTTAGGTTCCTATTTTAACCTTATCATTTATATTTAACATTAAGTTAGATAATTTTACTTTTACCGTGTATTTTTGTGTTCTTACACTATAAGGTTAATAAACTTACTATAAAAAGACAAACGAACCCCAAGTTGTTTATTATTAATATATATAACCTTATCTAAGTCATTTGGCCGAACCATTGATTTTTATGAATAAAATAACAATTAATAATATAATATTTGTTTTAAAAACTATTTTATGTCAATTTTGACACTTTTTAGTAATTGATTTTTGTGAAAATCATAACAGAATGATTAATTCAAGAAAAGTTAATTAAATCAATAATAACATGTCATATTAACCTATAAAATTAGTTTAATTCATAAAAAGTCTCAAATTAAATTTATTTGGGTATTTATCACATCAATTTTGTCAATATTTCATTAATAAGATAATTACTGCATCGTCTTTGTGTCATAAATAAAATAACTTATTTAAAGTCTAAAAATTAAAAATAAAATATCATTATGTAGGAAATCGTTCTATATTTCTAATGAATATTTATAGTCGAATTGATCTTATGCATAACCCTATATTAAAAATTATCTACTTATTAAACTTTGATTTTAACTATTTTAACCCTTCTTTAAATAAATTAATAATAAATGTCCTAATATAATCCAAGTGGGCCTAAATGGTCATATTTTATTCCTAAGGTTGTTTTTGGTAGAATTAAACTTATCCAACAGAATTAGGACATGTGTTAGGGTAATAATAATATCATTTTTACCCTTAACTACCCTATTTACTTTTAACCGTGGTAAAAAAAGTAAAAAGTTACTATTCACCAAAAATTATTTTCATCTCATTGAACCACATTTCAGTATTTGATATTAACCATGTCTATGGGATTTTCAAAATTCTACTCACAGAAGCGGTAAAATTATGTTTTATAAAAAATTTAGTTTTTTTTAACTACCACTTAGTGGTTTCACTATTCATCAAAAAATGAAAGTTTCCAGAAAAATACCAAAAATTAGGCCTAATCTATATTTGATATTATGAATTAAAAAATGATGTTTATTTTACCAAATTCAAAACATATCAGTTACATTAACTAATTTAAAAATTAATTCCCGTCGTCAAAACAAATAGCGTGTTTTTAAAAGATAATAACTATCAAAAGATTGACACTTGTTTATGTCTGGTTTAAATGTGAAATTACATCCAATGAACAACATTGTATTAAATTGTAAAAATATATTCTAAATATAATTTAAAACAACTCAAATTAATAATTTATCACTATTAATTATTTCAATTAAAAAAGTCGTTTTTAATTAAAATTTAGTAATTTTCACTATTCATCAGAATATGAAAGTTATCCGAAAAGTACTAAAATTTCACCCTAAGCTAATTTCGATATTCCGAATCCAAAAATGAAGTCCATTTTGAAAAATAAAATTTACAAAATTTCAAAAAGTGGTTATTACTATTCATAACAGCTAGTTCTAATAATATTTTAATAGCATGTCGTTGTTTAGTGAAACTCGGTATTGCGTACTACACACGCTATCGAGGAAGGTTGTGATTTCGTGTAATGAAAGGAAATTCAAGGATGCGTGTTGTGAAAGCTCCTTTTGGTGTAGCGTACTACACAAGACATTAATGAAATTAAAAAGAATAATTTTCATTAAATCTCGGGGTGTTACATTATCTCAGGGTTTCAAACTGGTTGGTATAACAATAGGGTGTGGGGAATTTTATTTTTGAAAGATATCTTTTTTAAGTATTCCCATCCCATGGAGTCCACCTCATCCCTTGGATTAATGTTCTTGATTAGTTTCTACCTCTAATAAGTTTCTACCTCTAGGTAATATTAAACAAAAATGACTTTCACTTGATCAAAATAAGTGATTATAGAACAAATATTTTCTATAGTTTTGTTCCATTATTCCATGATTAGTCAGTCATAGGTTCTTCTAAAAATTTGTGGTCATTGATACATGAATGATTGTACTGTTAGCTAGTACTTCATTGGTGAAGCAGGATGCTCCACATGATTTTTGTTGTTCATGACTTGATATAACTAACTCGTCATCATCATAAATTTTCAACTCCTTTTCCCCCCATACTAGGAAGGCTATCATCACCTTGGGTGTTGTATCCATTTTTTTCACGAGTCGTTTTATTTTATACCATTTTTCATAGAATGATGTAACCTAAGTATGAAAGTTTTTACTATTGGGAATCTTATAATAGAAATTCTAAATTAAATATTTAACTTAATATTTTCCAACGTCAAGCTTAAAGGATGATATAATTTAATCATAATAATATTTTTACATTATCTTTATATCCTTCATAATGATTTGTACAAGCTTGTGATTAACCCAAAATTATCCCCTAGTAGTGTTAAACTATGTGTATTACATGGCCCATTGTGATGTACTAGTTCCCGATCGAGTCTAGATCATTATGGTGTTTTCAAGTGTTATATCTAGGTACATCTATGCCAGTGCCACATCCACTTGTAGTATCCAGATAGAGATATATTTTCTTGGACATCAATTATTTAATACTCCCTAAAATACCAAAATGTTTTCCTATACTTATACTTATCCATATGGATTTCACTAAAGCGTTCAATCCTAATTTCCAAATATAACTAAACCATAATTTGATTCCAACTATGACAACCAAAATTTTTATTACATAAATCATTCATTACATGATACAATATTTAACAACATAGAAGATCTGTATGGGTTTAGTATATTGGAAATAGGAAAATAATACATGAAAAACACATAAACATAAAAATTATTCTAATCCACTAGAAATTAATCTTCATAATATCATCCTAATTTTCCCTTACTGCATCTCATATCTTGGTGACATACATCAATGAAATGGGTGAGCATAAACCCCAGCAATGAAATAATCAAAGGATATACCTCACACGTGACAAAAAGGAATATCAATAAGGAATGATCATATAAACATGAGTCATATCATAATAGAAATAACATGAACTATAACATGGAAATGTGTCTTCAACATTAAAACAAGGAATTCATAAACATATCACCACAGTTTATCACCATGGTGTTATAAATCATAATTATAATGGTTATTCAACAGGATATCATAAAAACATTCCATCTATAGAAATTTGTTATTTTCCAAATGATTTTGAGCAATATCGAGGTTCTCCATTAATATTTATTAATTCATATGAGCCACATAGATCATATCAAATCATTTCACCAATAACCCATTGAAAATAAAGAATGATTTTCATATGAAAATCATAGTGTACAAATGATTAAATACTTGGACATAATCATAATTTTTAACCCATGAATAGTGAAAATGGTTTATATATATGTAAATTTCCAAATCAATAATACATGTTTAAATCCAGGTAAATACTGATGTAAATAGAAGAGGTTTAGGTATTCACAATATGATAATTTCTCATGTTGAAAAGTAAAATTCAAGAAATGAATTTGGTAGCATGATAGTATACATTGTGGATTATGGAAAGGGAATAATGGGAGGGAACGTAGGTATACCATTGAAAAAACATGATTTTATTCAGAAATGGTAACATAAAAAGTGTAATATAAGAAATTGTATTTAAATTTAGAAGGTATACTCAAAAAGGTTTACTTTTAGGAAAAATGAGAAGATGATTATTCTCATACCTTGGAGATTTTCTTCGTAAATCTCAAGGGTCACACATTGAAACCTTGATAGAACCTTGGAGAGAATAGTTTGAAGGGATAATTATGAGAAATTTGTGAATTATGAATTTGGAGTGGAGATAAATGACTAATGAGAGGTATTTATACCTAAGGAGGGGTGAGTTTTAAAGGATTAAATATTTATTATTTTATCATATAAGACAACCACTTGTGGGTGAATTGAATTCCAATTTTTTGGGATAACTAATTAGTGGATGAGTGTGGTTTAAAATTCAACGATATAGAAAATTGAACCAAAACTTATAAACAACCCAACAAATGTATTGAATTAAAAAATGAATTTTATTTCAAATACCATATTTTTGGTTTAAAAATAAATTATAATTTTTTAAATTTTATTTTATAATTATAAATTAATTTGTATACTTATTAAATTTAAATTTCACATATAAAAATCTTTCATTAATTTTTTAGTCATGCTGAAATAATAATGATGCCATAAAATCATAGTGCTTGTAATGTGGCAATTTTTCACTTTTTCAGCAAAAATTTAAATTTCTCAAAAAATTCCCAAAAAAATCCACCAAAGATAATTTTGATTTGTTAATTTAAAAAATTAAATTATTTTCATCTAAATAATTTTATAATAATGATAATTATAATTTTTAAATAAATTATTGTTTTAATTAAATTTGTTTCATCTAAATAATTTTATAATAATGATAATTATAATTTTTAAATAAATTATCATTTTAAGAAAGTTAACAATTTAATAAGAAAATCAAAATTCGTATCATAATAAAAATATATTCGGGATTCATTAAAATATACTATTATTAAAAAATAATTTCATAAATTTATTTAATGAAATAAATTATTATTATAAACTTCATCATAAATAATATTTTTACATAATATGTTTATAATCTATAAAATCAATACAATTTTTCTTATAAAATAGTCCCAAAGATCATTTAAATGTATCGAAGTAACCAATGGAAATAATGGTCAACTGTTTTATGGACTAATGGTCATAATGTAGTTCAACTATATTAGTTTAGAAACATAAAGGATTATGAACATCTTTACCTATAAATACACCATAATTCTCACTCTTCACCATTCACTTCAATTTGAAATAAGGCACAATATCATTTCCAAAATGAATATTGTATTACTCACTATTTGTTTCTTTTCTATAACACTAATCTTGGGTGGGATGATTCTAGGTGATTGCAGTGACCTATTTTTTTATATTATACTCTATTTATCCTCAGGTTGGTTCCCCATTGTAATATTTAGTATCAATTTATGATTTTTTGTAGACTGAATGTAACATTCATTAATAACTAAATAAAATATTGATGGTTTTTATTATGTGTTTTATTTTACTATTCCTAGTAATACTAGGTCATATCAACACATGATGTTCAATGTTCATATGATATTTAAAAGTCTTTCTATGTTCTTAAATTTTAAAATTTAATAAAATTTTATTAGGAAGAATGATACCCATTAATAAAAGAACATTTTTTTGGGTATGTTATAGACATGTTTTTAGTTTCCTATCTACCAACACCAAAAAAATTAAGAAAAAGGAAAACAAGGATCCGATACCACATTGTAACGTCCCAGCCAGGATCACCTTATAAACAGTAAATAGACCAGTCCCCACATGGACTCAAGTGAACCTCCCCATATGTCAGAGGCTTACAACTAGCACTGAGGATCTAATAACAGTACAATGGGGAGACTATACCCTCGTTATCAGAGTAGAACAATTGTAATCAATAAATAAACCAATTATGGAAGATTTTGAATTAAATTAAATTGAAATAAATCACTCTAATAATAATAATAACAAACCAAATCTATAAAAAATATTATATATAGAATGATGTCATGTCCATTACTAAGAAAGAAAATAGTCATATATGGTAGCAGGTATACAATACATGCATAATGAAAAAACAAAAAACCAAATTCCATCTCTATGATCATATTGAGAATCAATTCAGTCCTATGATCCTGAGCTATGAAGTCTAAATATATAACACATGGAACATTATATAATATTAATATTAAAACCAAGAGGTATTTTTGGTACTAAACGATGACCCAAATATGGTGTGAGATAAACTCAATAGGCCACCACCAACTATGTATGATTCAATCCAGTCTGTGAATATAAAATAATGTATTGTGCATGTATAATGAATAGAGTAGTAAATAAATAAATATAATAAAGTCGGGCTCACATACCTCAAAGGAAACATAGTCGACAATACTGACTTCAGCCAGAGATGGATTGTCTCTAAACATTCCGTCATGTATATATTTTCATATTTTTAATAATAATGTATACAAAGGTATTCATGCATCAGCGAGAACCCAAGGCGTATGACCAAGACATCCACATAATAGTAGCACAAGAGTCACTTATATAATTATGGTATCAATCAAAAAATCCCAACTAGGGAACATATCCAAGTTTATAAAAGTATAAAAGTCATATAGTATACAGGGTAAACCTAATTCATCCATGTATAATGGTGACCAAGCATGTAATAAATATTATTTTTCTTATGAGCCCATATTTAATGATTATACATAGGAATCTATGTATCACACAAGGTGTATTGTAAAACATTTAGGCTATGATTAGTTCATAGGCATTCCAACTTAGGAATCCATATTTCACTCAAGGTGTGAAAATTAATTTGATCTGTGATCATGTCAAAGGAATTCATACATGGGAATCCATGGTTTTCAAAAGGTGTGATAATTCATTTTACAAATGTGATCGTCCAAGGTGTTCTATGCCAGGAAACCTAGTATCACTACATGCTCTAATACAATTAATTTTATCAATGATCCTATTTAAGGAATTATATACAAGGAACTCAAGTGACATTCAAGGAATTTGATACTTTCATTTAATAAATGTACCTATCTAAGTAATTCATACATCGGAAACCAATGTTATCTCACAGGGTATTATAAGGGCATAGTTATGTTTCATTTAATACGTAAAAATCAACCACATTATTATCTATTCCATTTTTTCTATTCAAGTATAAGTTATAAAGAAGGTAATGTTAGTAAGAATGAAATATTATAGTTTAATCATGAATAGTAAAGAGGCCATGTCCATAAGTATTTCATATCACAATTCAAGTATAAAATACAGGTCATTCAAATTATAATTAAATAATAATTGCATGGGAAGTTCCATTACATGTACCACTTTAAATAACTCTATTTAATTTCCCCTATTTATTAAATAAAATAGTGCACCTCATTTGTGGTTTTATTATAAAATAGGGGCATGGTTGTTATTCCATTTCATTCAAATCAATATAATCACATCTGATATGAATGACAATCTAAAACACCTCAATGGTGATTATGGTGTAATCAGAAAATTGTAATCAATGAATTTACAAAAACACACCCAAAGGGGTGTATAGATTCCTAGAAAAGGAATAAAGGTCATGGAGCATAATACATGCACCCCAAGGGGGTGTCATAAGCCGTGGTGAACCAAATCAATTGGTATAATCAATGAAAAATGACTACCCAATTTATGGCATTAGGTTTAAAATAATTAATTTCACATTTTAAGGGGAACACATGGAAAATATAGTGCTCTGACACAACAACATATTTTATAAAATTATGAGACTTTAAGGGGAAATCCATAGACCAACTACCTTATTCTTAGGAATCTTCACTCATCTATTACTAATCATTAATTTAAGGCATAATGAGAAAAAACCATAGAATAGAAAAATTCCTTGAAAATAGGGAATATGAGATCTCATAAAGATAACATCAAAAGGAAGAATAGAAACTAATTAAAAGGAAAGGGGAGTCATAGAATCACCATTACACTTCCAACATAACTGAAATAATTGAATTAGAACAAGAATGATGGAGAACCATCCATGCCTAAGAGGAGAGGAAAAACAACATTCGAGGGTGGGAGCTTCCATGCACAAGTTAGGAGTAGAAGGGGGGAGGAAGTATTAAATAATTTAGGGGAAGAATATAATTTCACCCCTTTAATGAGTCACATGTTTTCGACACACGGTTAACCAAACCTTATTGAAATCATGCTCCAGCACTATAAAGGTGTCACCCCTTCACACGACTAGCACACAATTTGAAAAACCATGAATATCCTGTTCATTTCTCTTTTGTAATAAGTATGGAATTTATTTCATGGTTGTGTGGCCTCAGATGCACAATTTTCACTAACTTTTAAAAACCGTGAATCCACATTACCTTTAAAAAATATTTTTTTGAATACTAATTCTCTAAAAACTCAACCAAACACCTACGACACTTATCAGAGCTTAAAATCCATACAATGAACGCTTTTAAGTGTTCCAACACTCGGTTTTATATCCCGAATATGGTTTAATCTGAAAAAATCCTCCATATGAGAAATTACAATACCTTTGGAAAATATATCTAGTTTAAAACACAAGGGATTAATAGTGGTATTTTGTCAACAAAATAGTGATATTGTTTCTCTGATGGATCTCTAAGCATTGTGTTTTGATCAATATGATTTTTAGTGAGAAGGAAGGTGTGTATCAGGGTGTGTTATCACATAGTTTTTTCTATACTATCATTGAAATTCAAGTATTAGAATAGTCGTGAATTTTATACTATCTAATTTGTTAGTGGAATTTTTCAGAGTTACCCCAAGTTTTTTAATCCCCCAAATTGGATGGTTTTTTCATGTTTCAAATCGTACGCAATGATTTATTTATTCTGCTATATATCACTTCTATATTTCATCAGGTTTCTTACAACTATGTTTTAAGTAATTTTTATTCTGGAATCAAGATTCTCCCCTATAATGGTATCATAAGGAAGGTTCATGATTGAAATATATCATGGGATTTATGTAAGTAATTTTTGAGAGGATTGATGATGCAAAAACAAAACATAATAAGGTCTGGAAATCAATGAGGGCTGAGAGTGGTGATGCCCATGTTTTCATAGGGTATGTTGAGTAGAGGTAGTTGTTAATTTTTAAAGGTGCCCCAAATAATGTGGTGATCACTATTATGCAGGAGTTAGATTTTTCTTTTTCTATTAACGTTCAGAAAGATGGTGAGAATATAGACATGATGGAGACTTCAACGTTTGGATTTCTTTTTCAAGTGGAGTTTTATGTTTCTATCAAAATTGATAAAGGTAATCATAATATTTTATATAGAGTATGATGGTTGGTTTGATACCAACATATTTTTTTCCAATTGATTTTGTTGAATGTTTTCATTATTTGATATGATAAATGGGGAGGTTAATAATATTCAAGGCATTTATTTAGAAGAGAGAAATTAATTAATGGAGAGATTTTTATCAACATTAAAAGAGAAGTTTCTCTAAAAAATAATGGAGAGTTATTATTTATATTAATACATATAAAATTGAATGTTTACCACATTTATTTCAGATATAGGCTTGGTTTCTATATAAGGGAATACAATAACATATTTAGGAATAATTAGATTAAATTATACCGATGGGGATTTTATAAGAAATATGATGAAGATATAGTCCACTGAGATCAAGAGGAATGAGGCTATTTCATTTACGATATCCCATGTGGCCCATCATAAATAATGTGATTAACTTCTACTTCTAGAGAGATTCTTAGAAATCTGTTCAAGATATAGTCCACCGAGATCAAAAGGAAAAGGAAAACCACATTTTCCATAGCATTTGTGTCTCATCAACAATTATGATATCAAATTATTCTCATGTGGAGGTTCTTGATAGGTGTTAAAGATATAGTGCACCAAAATAAGGAATGGGGATAAAAAAAATTTCAGGTGGTTATCTGGTGGTGTGTCCTAGTTTATGATCGGTGGTATATCATTATAGTGAGATCATGAGAGATACAAAAGAATTGTGTGTTTAAAGATGGTGTGATTCTTCTCTTAGTGGATAATTAGTGGTACATTATGATTGAGAGATAAAGAGAGAGAAAAATCCCCTGAGTGCCACATGATAGCATGAGGCTAACACATGTTTTGATAAAGATCCCCAAGTTAGTGGTGTTTCATAGATAGAAGGATGCATTTTTTTTCTATGATGGATCTTTGCACATTGTTTTTTTTATTGAGATGATTTTCATAGGGAAAATAGAGGTTTATTAGGGTTTGTTTTTCACATAGGTTTTTTTGATGTCATTTACCTTAAAGTTTGATAATTTACATGAATTTTGTAAACCTTGATTTATTATTTTACTTTTTAGAGTTTCCAATTGTTTTTTAATCCTCCCCATCAGAGGGTTTTTATGCATCCAAAATTATACACGTTGATTTATTTATTATACTTTATATCTCCTTCACATTTCATCAAGTTATTCATAAATATTTTTTCAACCAATTAATTGTCTGACATTCAGTTTCTCCCCAACAACATGTGCATGTTCCTATGTGGACTCACAAACACACACACCATTGTATGTGTGTCCATTTATAAATATTTATATAATAATTGGACATAAATACCATCAATTATTGGATTCATAAGTCAATAATTTCTTAATTATTATTTTTTTTCTGTCAAAATAAATTTACAATAATATATAAACAGTATTTAAATAAATGTGATTCTTGGAAGAATTAATGGTTGTAATTTTTACAACATAATTTATGAAATATATATTTATCCAATAGTATTAAGTTTATTAAGAAATTAATTTAATATATTATTTACAACCACGGGACATGTTAGTTTATCAAAAATATCTTATTGATTCATATTTTTTCAAATTAGGTGATGATTGGTGAAAATCCCATCACACATAAAGGTTTACAGAAATATCTTTATATGATGTTTTTATCATATATGATTGTTTTATATAGTTATATATAGAGATATCATATATATAATTTCATGAACCAACCCGGGCTACCCCTGATTGAGGTACCCAACCCAGTTTGTGACATAGACCAAATGGTGTTCCCGACCTGCATGGGCAATAAACAAGTGTTACAGAATTGAAAAATAATAAATAATAATTATTTTTATAGATAAATATAACTAAACATGAAACATAATTATACTAAAAATCTGACATGGTGCATATATACATTTGACATCCATTCATGTCAAATAAACAGTTAAAACATCATTTAAAACCAAACAAAGCATAACCATACACACACATTCCACACAACAGAAACTTATCAAAGTTGATACAAAATTAAAGATACCAGAAATAAAAAAATTGTTGTATGTACGCATACCAAGACAAATAAAATAACAAACAAACCAATCAATTACCACCACGTAACCTGAGGTCAACATCCAATGTCCCCAACAAGATCTGCTCCATGAGCGACCAAAGTCCTAAAAATGAAATAATAAAAGAAACTAAAAAACCTAAAATTGGACCCACCGGAAGCCACATAGTCTACAAAAATTGATCTTTTTAAATAGGGTGTGAGCATAACACCCCAGTAGGATTTCACCAAAGTCTATACATTTCATTTTGAAAATACTCATTTAATGTTAATTTAAAATTGAATACTTAAAAGTAAAACCCTTCATATTTTAATGGAAAAACTCATAAAAATTCCTAAAGTTCCTTTTAAAACCTAGATAATTTCTTAGATAAAAAAATTACCTCGGCTTTAGAAATCCTTTTTAGAACATGGTTCACCAAAACTAATTTTAAAACCACTTTTAGAAAATCTATAATTTAAAACCTAGAAGTAATAAAATGAGTGATAAAATCCATAATAAAAATTAAATATACAAGGTATAAATTGGTATTCAAATGATAAAATACAATACATGACTATAAAAATACAAAAAAAAATCAAAACATTCCAACATAGAGGATAAATTTAAACAATATAAGTCATTAAGAAATAAATAAGGTATGATAAAATGAAACCACAAACAATGTAATGACAATAAAAGGAGCTAAGTAATGTACTACACATTTACGGAAAAATAATATGGTAGTGAAAATAGAGGTACTCTAAGATCCTAATACTTTCTATTGATCATAAAAAATCCATATAATTTCTTATAGGTTATTAAGGAATCCATCATCATCCATAAAAATACAATCATAACGGCTGTTGGTATCGAAAAATAAATTCCATGCACTTTTCTACATGGCCCAAGATGTTATAGTGACTTGGAAATCCAAGGGAATATTTCTATTTAGAGGATTAATTTTTATTACTCATGGGGCCCAAATAGACTTATGGATAAATTTTTTTGTTCATTCTAAGTCGGATTTCAGTTTAGCCTGAATAAAAATTGACAATGTCTAAAATACAGCATAACAATTTTCTACGACTGTATAGAGATTTTCATGGTTCAATATGTTTTAGATTTTGAAACCTTAAAAATAATGTAATTTGTGGTACAACGAATCATTTTATGGCCCCCTCATAACAAAATAACACCTTTTTTAATCCCCTTTGGGGAGCCCCTTTACAGATCCCCTTTGCAGAGAGCCTTTGCAGATCCTTTTTATGGATCCCCATTGCTGAGCCCCTATACAGAAGCCCCTTTTTTAATTTGGTAAAAAGTCCAAGAAAATAATCCATTCACCACTACTTATAAATATCGACACTCACTTGAGGAAGTGGGGGGAAACTTTGATTCAAGGGTAGAATAGATGTGGTGGACACTCTCACTAGAATCCCTCGAGTAAAATTAATGAATTCCCAACTTAATAGGGACTTTATGAAGTAATTATATGAAGGAACATTGTAATGTGAAACCATGATGAATCATTATATTCCAAATTATATGCATCCCCTTTTAATTTATTTCATGATGATTCATTTTACAACCTCCCACATAGAGAAGTAACCAATTCTTGATGTCCAATGCGGCCAGTCCCATGCTGAACATGATTTGTGAAGCCCCTACGTAGAAGAGCCTTAGAGAAGCCCCTATGTGTAAAGAACTATGAGAGGCTCATATGTGATAAATTCTATATTGATAACCCTATTTATAAAATTCTATGAGGCCTTTATTCTATACCGTAGGTTCTGCGCCCCTGCACCCACTTTTGACATTAGTGCCAATGTGTTGTCTTGGTCTTATGGCCCAACCACTTTAACACCATCACTAACCTCTATGAATAATGGATAGTAGCACAAAAAAAATTAGGATGGGTCAATGACATTTTGGATTATGACATATACAACCCCACCTCTTATTCCAAACCACCAATAATTGAGATTCTCCTTATGGTTATAGAAATATGGTCATCCTTTTAGGTGTGTTCCCCAACCAAATCTCTAAATTACCATGAGTTGAGATTCTCCTCATGGTTCTAGAAACATGGGAATCCTATTAGGTGTAAGACCGAAAAAAACCTCTAAAATACCATGATTTGATATTCTCCTCACAGTTCAATAAACATGGGCATCCTCTTAGGTGTCATCCCCAATCAAACCTCCAAATTACCATGAGTTGAGATTCTCCTCGTGGTTCTAGAAATATGGGCATCCTCCTAGGTTTAATCCCCAACCAAACCTCTAAATTACTATGAGTTGAGATTCTCCTCATGGTTATAGAAAAATGGTCATCATAATTGTGTAACCCCAACAAAACCCTTAAATCACCATGAGTTGATATTCTTCTTATGGTTCCAGAAATATGAGAACCCTCCTAGGTGTAATGTAACACCTCGAGTTTTATATGGACCTTTTTTGAATAAATTAAGTTTTCATTTATTTCATGCAATGAACTAAGTCAAAAATTACCTTCATATGACACCGAATCAATATACGTTACATAGAAAATCGACTTGGCATATGTTACACGCAACACTGACTTGGGTTACATTACACACATCATCGATGTTTCTATAAAACATCATTTTACTGTTATAAATATTTTAATGAGGAAATTATAACCTAGTAGTCAAAATTATAAAATGAAAAGTAATAAATAATTTTAAAATATGGTTTATAGTGGTTTTATATAAATAAAACACATTGATAATGAATGATATATCTTTTTGGTAAAGTCCTAATATGTTTAAAATACTATTTTATCAAATGAACTACTTTTAATTTCATTTTTTTAAAAGTAAAAAAAATAATTTTAGAAAAAATTTGAATATTTATCTTAAAAAAGAAACTTAATTTTTGAATTTAGAATGGCTGAATTATATTAGGGTAAATTTTGGGATTTTTTCTCGGAAACATCATTTTTTGATAAATAGTGAAAATACCAGATTTTATTCAAAACTTCCTTTTCATCTAATTTATTTATGAGGACAAATTATATTTTAATTTGGTTTAAAAGATTATTTATATATTATTTCTA
Source organism: Viscum album (assembly GCA_963277665.1). NCBI lineage: Eukaryota > Viridiplantae > Streptophyta > Magnoliopsida > Santalales > Viscaceae > Viscum > Viscum album. The sequence goes on from OY728125.1 coordinate 500,221,096, forward strand.
TCATTTAACCCAATTTAGGTCATTGGAACTAATTTCAAATTGAAATTGGATATAAAAACTTACCAAAATATTTAACCTTTTTACTTAAAAAACTTGTAGTGTCGTCCCATTAATTGGATTAATTTTAAATTAATTTCATCCCCTTATATGATTAGAATTTTCAAAAATGTATTCCATATTTGGAATAAAAATAATTTAAAATTTCTAATAAGGTAAAATTATTTTTTGACCAAAAATATTAGTGAATGTAATTAAAAATTATGTCATCGATGAAGGCAAAAAAAGCTTAACTAAGGAATAAACATTACATTTACAACCTGAACTGACCTAGAAACTATTCCAAGATCAATTTTATATAAATATTTAGTCCCTATAATCCATTTACTAATCTTGTTCTCATTATTGGATCCACATTCTACATGAAAAATGAGGGTGGACTTCTCTCTTCAAATATTTACAAGAGTGATACTCCTCCTCCACAATAAAAGACATCCTTTGCTCGCATTTACTCACACCATTAAAACCACATAGCTTCATAAAATATTGGCCCAATAAATTTTCTAAAATACTTAAATTTTTAATAGAATCATCCCCTTGGGCATAAATAAATCCAGGGAATCCTTTTTCCTCAAACCAAAAAGCGTTTACTAATTAAGTGTTAACAACTTCTCTCAAGCTCATTTATCTTATTTTATTTCTTCACCCCTAAAATATATTTATTATATGATTTTATAAAAAAATATAATAAATATACTATTATTTTTTAATGAAAAGTTTTTTACTTAAACTTAAACACACCTCCATCTAATGTGTAATGAACATACAGTTTATGTGTACGACGAACTATTGCCTCACAAAACGATGATTGTTCATTTTTCCTTATTTCCTTACATGGTGGATATTATGATGGAAAATATATTTATATATGTTATATATTATATTTATTATTACTTTAATCTTATATAATCCTTTTACAACACATATCATTATACTTTACATTCAGTGTAAATATGATAATTTCGTTGGAGGAAGTGTGGACTACCACCCCCTCAAAGCGATATGATTCTTTTTCACACTACATGAAATATATTAAGGACTGGTTTAGTAAACTTATATTATATATATATATATGTGTTTGTGATGTAATCATGCTTCTGTAATAAAGATATATATTTACATATATATATATATGTCATTTACCTTCTTTCTTTAGATATAATAAAAAATGGAAACATCATTCATGCATACATATAGATTACCATCTCCATTAATAATGTATTCCATTTCATACATATACATTATATAGATTTTTATAACACACATATACTGAATATAAATTATATTTATATCATGATGTAAATTCTATAAATCATTATATAATTATAAGGACCAAATATATAACAAATTAAGACACATGAAAAGAACAAATTGAGTATTACCCGAAGTGAAACCATAAAACATGATTGTTAAAAAGAGGGTAATATAAGGTCATAATAAAACCATATATGGAATTATATATAAGAATATGATTCTTTTATATATTGTTAATATACTTATATTTATTATACAGGAGGTTTGAATGGGTACGATGAGAGTCAAGATACAAGATAAAGGGATTTCATCAAACTTTTTATTTCTGTGAGATACATGCTTAATGAAACAACCATTCCTTTTGTGAGGTGTGTATACTGGTCAGGGATGTATTAAATTATTATGAAAATTAAAATTATGTGTATTTACATATAAATTTTATTATATTTATTTCCTTGGGTTTATTTTTCAAAAGATACAAAATCGGTAAGATAGTTTGGTCTTAATTTTCTATCATTGAGACTTATGTTTTGTTATACACCTAAATTATTTTTCAAGTTGAATATAATTCCATTTTAAATATTATATCATTAATATATTTATTATAATTATATTTTAATCTCAATTTAATTTCTTTTTCTTACATGGAGAGTATGATCCCAAGTAACCAAGTTGTAAGTGTTTACTGAGACAATCTCATCACATTTCACGATTGTTAAATATTATGATTATTTGACGAAATATTACGATCCATATCTAAAAAAGAATTGTGATTTTAATTATTCAATGTTTATTCAAGATATATCTATATATTAGTACAATTTTCCACTCTTTTATAATTATGATAAATAATAAAATGTTTTAAGGAAATCTGACTATATTTCTCCCTTCTGTCGGAAATTTGTTTTATTTCATAAACCATGTTTTCAAACATTTTTTCAAAAAATGTTTTCTAATAATACATGAATAATATTTTCACTGAAAATGTATTTTTAAATTTTTTTTTTTCAAAGCTTCCTTTAAAAATTTTAAAAGCTATTTTCAAAGAAAACGGTTTTCCAAAATGTTTTATGTTTTAAAAATAATTTTTCAATGAAGAAAGGATATTTTCATCAATAAATTTTTTCAAAAAATATATAAAAATTATTTCCCATATAAGATAACATTATTAGATGTTAATCATGACATTATGGGGAAATTATTTAATTTTTCCATTAATATTATTTCACTGAATGGAATATTTTTTGATAACCTGATGTTTATGAACCCGTTCCTCTTTCACGGTTTATATTCATTTGAAACCCAATTATTTTCATGCGTTATTTTTATGATGAAATGAATATGAAACCTATATTTTTCCACAGATATGATTACATGTTTATAATACCCATTTCATTTCATGGGTTATGATATTATTGATTATGAATTTTTGGAACAAGTATTTATGATTTAATTATAATATGGGTGGGACATATATCTCCGTCAAATTAATTGGGTAAAGATTTATATCTCTTATGATAGACATGGATGGAAAAATAAATTAACTTGGTTCAGTATTAAAGTGATGAAATAAGGAGTGAACTCGATTCCATATTATAGGGATGGAATAAAAAGTGAACTAAGTTTAGTAATACAGGGCCAGAATGGGGTGTGAATCTATTTTAGTAGAGGAATTTATCCACTAACATAGCCTTAGTAGAAATGCCTTGAATATTATTGAAATCATTATATATGCTTATGTGTCTACCATAATTCCATGTTTTATTCATATTTTATGCTTTCATGATTTATGTTCTTTATTTCATTATTATTAATGTAGTATTAGTTTCCATGATTTATGCCATGATTCATTTTTTTGATCATTGATATGCAGGGTATGATATTCCATTTTCATGATCATGTTCTCAAACCCTTTTGTTCAGGATTATGCTTATGTATCTCCCTTTTTACCCTTACTGAGAATCTGAGCACACCCATTTTTATGTTTCCATCCCCCAGGTTATGAGGATATGTATTTTGTTTAATATGTCTAAGAAGGATTCTAGTCAATAAATACATAGCGGGAGATGATTTACCTCAGTTATGTACCCATGTTTAGGTTTCCATGTTTCTAAAGTCATTAGAATAATATGGTCATTGGGAATATATTTTTATAATGTTTTAAGTATTGAATAAAATATATGTAATGTTAATGTATGAAAGGAGAGGGTTGATAAAGTTGGTATTAGATTAAAGGTTTATTGTAACACCCCAAGCTACCATGGTACGCTTCTCTTTGAATAATAGAGCAGCATGTGTTGTACGCAACCTCGAGTTCTAACACACCGCGACCAATCAAAGTACCCATTATGAATAATAATAACCACTTTTTGAAATTATATAAATTTTATATTTCAGAATGGACTTCATTTTTGGATTCGGAATATCAGAATTAGCCTATGTTGAATTTTTGGTATTTTTCCGAGAACTTTTAATTTTCGATGAATAGAAAAAAAATACTTAAAAACAACTTTTTTAATCAAAATAATTTATGGTGATAAATTATAACATTTAGTGGTTTTAAAGTATAATTAGAATATAATTTTACTATTATATCCAATTGTGGTCATTAGAATTAACTTCACTTTGAAATTGGACATAAACAATTGTCAATCTTTTGATAGATATTGTTTCGTAAATACACGTTATTTGTTTTGACAGTGGGAATTAAATATAAAAATAATTAATGAAACATTTATGTTTTGAATTTGGTAAAATGGACATCAGTTTTGAATTTGGAATATCAAATATAGATTATAGTGATTTTTTGGTATTTTTTTGAAAAACATCGATTTTTGATGAATAGTGAAACCACTAAGTCATAGTAAAAAAACTGATTTTTCATTTAAATGAAAATTTACCACTTCTATGATTTGGTTTTAAAAAATAAGACATACATGGTTGTCATTAGTAAGTAAAATTTGGTTCAATGGGATTAAAATAATTTTTTGGTGAATAGTAACTCTTAAGTTTTATTAATCACGATTAAAGGTAATTAGTGTAATTTAAGGTAAATATAATGATATAATAATATTAAATTACTTTTACACTTATATTAAATTTATTGGATGAGTAATGGCCAACCAATAAAATCAATGGGTCAACTTGGGGACCCCATGGAGCCACTTGGGTAAGAAAATGACATTAATAACTTTTTATTTAAAGTAAAAATAAAATTGTCACAAACATGTGTTGTTTTACTAAAAAAATTATTACATGGTGTTATATAAGTTAAATTTTTGACTATAAATATTATTTGGAAATCTAAAACTATTTCCTACATCATTATATTTTTATTATAATTTTTAGACATTAAATAAATTAAAATATTTATGACACCATGATGATGCATCGATTACCTCAATAATTAACAATTTAAATAAAATTAAAAGATAATGTAAAATATAAGACTTACACAAGTAAAAAACCTATTTTATGAGTATATTTTGAACCCTTATCACTTTATACTCGAAATATATAATTGTTGGACCTTATAAATCCGAAAAGCACTTCATAATAATGTAATATTTCATGACATTCCAAGAGTACCCCTCCTCTTCTCTTATAAAAGGCCCCCACCTCTACCACCTTATTCACACATTCAAGCCATTTTTCTTGGAAAACCTATGCCCAAATACTCTCTCAACTTATCTCTCTTACTCCTAGAAGCCTCACTTTGTGCATAAGTCTTCCCAAGGAAGCCTTTGGCTCAAATCAAAAAGAGTTACCCGATTTTAAGGTAATGTCTTCTCTTATGTTCTTTTGTATTATTTTGCTTCTCCAACACCTTAAACTCTATTTTTATTCCATTATTTTGTAAAAACACCAGTATATTAAATATAATAGTATGTTTTTATGAGAAGGATTTTATTTACACTTACACACACTTTCGTCTAATGGTTAAAGAACATACTATTTCTGTGGGTGGTGAATTACTGCCTCACGAAACGATGATTGTTCAATCTTCTTTTTACACCTCTCATGGTGGACATTAAGATATAAATATATTTATATATGATATATATTATGTTTATGTTTTCCTTATGCTTATTAATTTTTCATTTATGGCTTACCTTTACGATTTCCATTATGGGTAAACGTGATAATTTCATTTTAGGAAGTGCGGACTACCGCCCCCTCAAAGTGATTTGAATCGTTAATGTCATATGTGGGAAATGTAAAGGATAGAGTAAATTATATTATATATGATATTATACTGGAATTATAATACACCTTTATATAATTATTATATCATTCCATTAAATACAAAATAGAAATGAAAGTAGCGTTAATGCGTACGTACGACTTACAGTCTCCATGAACGGTGCATTTCATTTCTTACCTTTAAATGTTATGTAATATTATAAATGCATATATATACTGGATATATATTATATATATGATATCTAAATCATGAATATAATTCTGGATATAATGGTTATTTTACCACATGAACAACTTGTAATTATAAGAATTTTATTTTTGACTCAAGTACCAAAGATTGACAAAACGATCGTTATTAACTTAAATAATTACATAATGTTTATAATAGGGTAATAAGTGACATAAAAGAAATTATGAACTTGGAATAGGTTCTTAACCAAGTATAAATTAACTCTAGTTTATTATTCAGGAGGTTAAAGAACGATCGAGTCAAGTCGGACACGAGGTAAGGGAACTTCTTAACCCAATTTCTGTTCATTGGGTTAATCTCCTACTTTCAAATTATGTCATGATATTATTATGTAATATCTCGTATTTTTACTTTATTTATGTTTACTTATAGTGAATACACATAATAGATCATTTTTATTTAAAAAATGATCTTTGTAAGGGACTTCGTCTCAATCATCTTTCATTGAGGCATATTCTGTTTTAATACAAGACTTTCTTTTATACGGTGTATAAACCCCTTTGACTATTAAGTTTATACAAAAGGAATATTTTTATACGAAGCGTTTTACTAAAAGAAAAAATGGAATGTTTTTTTTATCGTATGTATTCGGAGACAACGACTTCTCCGCCACCGTGACCATTATTTGAGTTTCATCTTCCTCTACAAGACATAACTTTTTTTTTAAATGAAAAATAAATACCAAGTTTTACTTTTCTTTTATTTTGGTATTGAAAATGGTTTTGATAATGTTTTAATTATATCAATGTGTTTTATTGATATATTGTGATTGAAATGTGGAAATTTTATGTTTCCTTTATGCATGTTTTATGTGATACGATTATGTTATGGTTTATGATATGTTTAAACCTGTTCATATGAGGAATGCATTGGACTTAATAAGTGACGGGTGGAGCCCGCTATAGCTCCTCGATGCATCGGTAGGTCTCATGAGACAAACTAGTGTCTTGGCACGACGCCTTGACAAAATCTTATTTTTATTCTTGGCACGAGGCCTTGGCTACGTGGTTATGATAGTCCGACATTATGCATTCCATCATTATGAAAGTGTTCATTGATATTGCATGTGATTATTCGACTAGTAGAATATCCATGTGCATAAGTAAATGGAATTATTTCATTTTATTTTTGCCATATTATGCTGATGTTCAATTTTAAAATGCTTTTATTTTAGTTATACATTTCCTTAAATGTTTATGTTTATTTATGAAAGTTCCTCTATATTGTTAACCTTACTGAGCATCTGAGCTCAACCCTTCCAATGTATTAATTTTTCCAGGATGTGAATAAGTATATTATGAATGATCTGCAGGGATATTATGAGTGGATATGAAGACAATATGTTTTTGTAGTTTTGTTTTACTTTATGATGTAATGTAATAATTATTAATGTATCTAGTGTTTCCAAGGCTACTAAACTAATCGGTCTTTTGAGACTTGATCTTTTGTGATCATGACAATGTTACGTAATAATGAACTGACTCTAGGTAACTGGGGTCGGGGCATTACAGTTGGTATCAGATGCAGTTTAGTACTAACCTTGGAAGCAAGATTTAGATAAACTCTGATTAGAGCACATATATCCTAAGATATACTTTGAGGATTAGTAAAAAAGAACTTCCAAGAATTTTGGTATTATAGAGATTTTGTGAGTTTTCCATGTAATACATCCCTGTCTGGATACGAGCAGGTAGAGGCGGATCTGGAACAAATGTACCTAGGGATAAAACCCAAAAACACCGCTTTGAGCTAGACTTGAATGAGAATTGGTGCACGACAACGGGCCTTGCTGCACTCTTGGTTACGACACTCCCGGGGGATATGCTTAGGATAATTCTCATTTTCTTTAAAACCTATTATGAAGGGTTTATGAGTATATAATTCCTCAAAGAAAACATTTTTATGATTATGGATTATATTAATAAATAGTTCAATTTATGTTAAGTGTTTTGCAAGTTTGTTATTATGTATTTTGATTCATAAACTAATCTAGTTTATGACATTGTTTAGAAATGGCGCCTAGTGGAAGGAATGGAAACCGTATCAATGAACGCACTCCATGTAGGGATTTCCCTCCTACTCAAGATAATTATAGTGGAGTTGGTGATACAAGTGGTGCTGATCAACTTATCACCATACTGGGACAACTCACTCAAGTTATGGATAATAACCTTAGTCGTATGGGGCACCCTGATCCGCAACGTGGAGGATCAATGTTAGATCGTTTCATGAGGAAACAACCACCATCATTTAATGTGGGTATAAATCTATTAGTAGCTGATCAATGGATAAAATCCTTTGAGAAAATATTCCACAGCTTGGGGAGTAACGAAAGGGAGAAAGTTGTCATGGCAGTTTATCGCCTCACTGGAGATGTCGATCAATGGTGGTCGCTGATTCAAAACACAAAGGAAGATGATGAAGTATAAAATATGGAATGGAGGGAGTTCAAAGAGATTTTCTTAGAAAAATTCCTTCCACATGACCATCGAGCAGATATAGAAAGGCAATTTCTGAGTCTGAGACAAATGGAGGATGAGAATGTCGCAAAGTATGATTTTAACTTTACAAGGTTAGTAAGGCATGCTGTAGATTATATACGTAACCCAAGAAGTAAGATTGATCGTTTCTTTTATGGGTTAAAACCGTTTCTCTGTCGAGCATTAGTATCACAATCTTTCTCAACATACGAAGATAGAGACTCGTGTGCTATCAAGATAGAAAATGAATTCTCTAAGTTTTATGACAACAAAGTAAAGCAAGAGAAGAAGAGAATGGTGGAACAAGAGACAGATAAAGGTAAAAAGGGAAAGAAGGATTTTCCATTATGCGATAATTGTGGGAAGAATCACCCCGGTGCTTACCTAAAAGGAATGGGAGTTTATTATAAATGTGTAGAAAAAGGTCACCAGGCTCGTGATTGCAAGGGAAAGAAAGAGACTATCAATGTTGAATGTTACAATTGTAGGGAAATGGGGAATTATGAAAATGAATGTCCTAAGAATCAGGGAAACTTACCTCAAAAAATACCAGGGGATCAAGGCCAATCTTATGTTGTTACTACAGTTGAAGTGTAATAATTAATGTATTGGTTCTTCTGGACTCAAGGATTATATTCTGGTTATAAGAATGATGTGATATATATAAGGATTTTACTTCAGTATTTGTTGTTTTCATTAAGGATTTAATATGATGAAGGTAACCATATTTTTAGTATGTGACAATAAGAGAATCTTTACTTTGTTTGGGGAATCTGATGTTACAATTGATTCTGGAATTTAGAGACCTTTTAGAGAAAGTCTAGACAAAGGTATTTTGGATAACAATAAAGGTTGGAATGGATTAAGTTTATCTTTGGATAATATTGTTTAAGGTTAAAACATTTCTGAAGATTATTTTTTGAATATTATAATACTATAGTTTTAAGGAAAGGACAACCTGCAGGTCAGAAGATAACCCGTCGCGTCGGACAAAGGTGTAGGAAATCGAACCCACAAACTTAGTGAGACAAGCCTTTATTACCTACCCCTAGCCTACAGGAAGTCCCTGGTTATTACAAAAAAAATTTCCAAATCTAAATGGTATGTGATAATTGGGATAAATATAATATTTTTGAGTTCTATTATCTTTTTGAGTAAAAGATGAGTTTGTGGAAGAAATTAGTTGAATGTTGAAACTCTTCTTGTCAAGTATATAAATATATATATACCTCTCTCTTATTCTATGAATAAATTAATTCTTAAACATTAGGAAAGGGATATTAAAAAAAATTGTTATCCTAATACTGTATGTTTTGTTGAAATGATGATATTTTAAATCACCATTGAGTGAAGGCTTTGAGGCCCTCAATTTTAAACTTGTTCGTGATTTATGACCTCAACAAATCCCTATAAATATTTACGTTTTTCCTCTAATTATGTGTCTATAATTTCCACCAATGTTCTCCTATTCGAAACCCAAATTTGGTTGTGACTTTGTCATTTCCATTTCCCTCTTATTATGACTAAATTTTATTAACCCTATTTCTGATGTGGGTTTTCCACAAAGGTATTTTCTACTCTCAACCTTTTATTTTTGAATAACAATTTCAAATTGAGAGGACACATTTCATTAAGGGAGGTTATAATGTAACACCCCAAGCTTCCATGGTATGCTTCTCTTTGAATAATAGAGCAGTGTGTGTTGTACGCAACCTCGAGTTCTAACACACCGCAACCAATCAAAGTACCCGTTATGAATAGTAATACCCACTTTTTGAAATTATATAAATTTTATATTTCATAATGTAATTCATTTTTGGATTTTGAATATTGGAATTAGCCTATGTTTAATTTTTGCTATTTTTCTGAGAACTTCCAATTTTTGATGAATAGTGAAAAATACTTAAAAACGTCTTTTTTAATCAAAATAATTTATGGTGATAAATTATACCATTGAGTGGTTTTAAAGTATATTTAGAATATAATTTTACCATTTTATCCAATGGTGGTCATTATAATTAATTTCACTTTTAAATTGGACATAAACAATTGTCAATCTTTTGATAGATATTGTTTCTTAAAAACACGTTATTTGTTTTGACAGCGGGAATTAAATATAAAAATAATTAATGCAACTTTTATGTTTTGAATTTGGTAAAATGGGCATCATATTTGAATTTGGAATATCAAATATATCTTAGAGTGAATTTTTGGTATTTTTTTGAAAAACATCGATTTTTGATGAATAGTGAAACCACTAAGTGGTAGTTAAAAAACTGATTTTTCATTTAAATGAAACTTTACCACTTTTGTGATTTTATTTTCAAAACTATGACATACATGGTTGTAATTAGGAATTAAAATGTGGTTCAATGGGATTAAAATAATTTTTTGGTGAATAGTAACTTTTAAGTTTTATTTATCGCGATTAAAGTTAATTAGTGTAATTTAAGGTAAATATAATGATATAATAATATGAAATTACCTTTACACTTGTATTACACTTATTGGATTAGTCATGGCCGACCAATACAATCCACGGGTCAAATTGGGGACCCCATGGAGACACTTGGGTAAGAAAATGACATTAATAACTTTTTATTTAAAGTAAATATAAAATTGTCACAAACATGTGTTGTTTTACTAAAACAATTATTACATGTGGTTATATAAGTTAACCTTTCAACTGTAAATATTTTTTGTAAAGATAAAAATATTTCCTACATCATGATATTTTTATTATAATTTTTAGACATTAAATAAAGTAAATTTTTTATGACACCATGATGATGCAGTGATTACCTCAATAATTAACGATTTAAATAAAATGAAAAGATAATGTAAAATCTAATACTTAAAATTGTAAAAAACCTTATGGATGAGTATATTTCGAACCCGTATCACCTTATCCTAGAAATATATAATTTTGGGACCTTTGAAATCTGAAAAGCACTTCATAATGATGTAACATTTCATGACATTCCAAGAGTGCCCCTCCTCTCCTCTTATAAAAGGACCCCACCTCTACCACCTTATTCACACCATTAAGCCATTTGGCTCAGAAAAACAATGCCCAAATACTCTATCAACTTCCCTATATTAATCTTAGAAGCCTCACTTTGGGCATAATTCTTCCCAAAGAATCCTTTGGCTCAAATCAAAAAGAGTTACCCTATTTTAAGGTAATGTCTTCTCTTATGTTCTTTTGTATTATTTTGCTTCTCCAACCCCTTAAACTCTTTTTATTCCATTATTATGTAACAAAACCAGTATCTTAAATATACTAGGATGTTTTTATGAAAAGTATTTGATTTAAACTTACACACACCTTCGTCTAATGGTTAAAGAACATACTGTTTCTGTGGGTGGCGAATTACTGCCTCACGAAACGATGATTGTTCAATCTTCTTTTAGCACCTCTCATGGTGGCCATTAAGATGTCAATATATTTATATATGATATATATTATGTTTATGTTTTCCTTATGATTCTTTATTTTTCATTTATTTCATACCTTTATGATTTCCATTATGGGTAAACGCGATAATTTCATTTTAGGAAGTGCGGACTACCGCCCCCTCAAAGTGATTTGAATCGTTAATGCCATATGTGGGACGTTTAAAGGATGAATTAAATGATATTATATATGATATTATACTGGAATTATTATACACCTTTATATCATTATTATCTCATTCCATTAAATATGAAATAGAATTGAAAGTAGCGTTCATGCGTACGTACGGCTTACCGTCTCCATGAACGGTGCATTTCATTTCTTACCTCTAAATGTTATGTAATATTATAAATGCACATATATACTGTATATATATTATATATATGATATCTACATCATTAATATAATTCTGGATATAATGTATATTTTAACACAAGAACAACTTGTAATTATAAGAAGTTTATTTTTGACTCAAGTACCAAAGATCGACAAAACGACCGTTATTAACTTAAATAATTACATAATGTTCATAACATGGTAATAAGTGATATAAAATGAATAATGAACTTTAGAAAGGTTCTTAATAAAGTATAAATTAACTCTAGTTTATTATTCAGGAGGTTAAAGAATGATCGAGTCAAGTCGGACACGAGGTAAGAGAACTTCTTAACCCAATTTTTGTTCTTTGGGTTAATCTCCTACTTTCAAATTATGTCATGATATTATTATGTCCTATCTTGTATTTTTACTTTCTTTATGTGTACATATAGTGAATAAACATAATGGATCTATTTTATTTAAAAAATGATCTTTTTAAGGGACTTCGTCTCAATCTTCTTTCATTGAGGCATATTCTGTTTTAATACAAGACTTTCTTTTACACGGTGTATAAACCCCTTTGAATTTTATGTTTATTCAAAAGGAATATTTTTATACGAAGAATTTTACTAAATGAAAAAATGGAATGTTTTTTTGTCGTATGTATGCGGTGATAATGACTTCTCCACCCCCGTGACCATTATTTGAGTTTCAGCTTCCTCTACAAGCCATAACTTTTTTTTAAATGAAAAATAAATACCAAGTTTTAATTTTCATTTATTTTGGTATTGAAATTTTTTTTGATAATGTTTTTATTATATCAATGTGTTGTATTGATATCTTTTGATTGAAATGTGTAAATTTTATGTTTTCTTTATGCATGTTTTATGTGATACGATTATGTTATGGTTTATGATATGTTTAAACCTGTTCATATGAGGAATGCATTGGACTTAATAGGTGACGGGTGGAGCCCACTATAGCTCCTCGATGCATCAGTAGGTCTCATGAGGAAAACTAGTGTCTTGGAACGAGGCCTTGACAAAATCTTATTTGTAGTCTTGTCACGAGCCCTTGGCTACGTGGTTATGATAGTCTAGAATTATGCATTCCATCATTATGAAAGTGGTTATTGATATTGCATGTGATTATTCAACTAGTAGAATATTCATGTGAATAAGTAAATGGCATTATTTCATTTTATTTTTTCCATATTATGCTGATGTTCAAGTTTAAAAGGCTTCTGTTTTATTTATACATTGATTTAAATGTTTATGTTTATTTATGAAAGCTTCCGCTATATTGTTATCCTTACTGAGCATCTGAGCTCACCCCTTCCAATGTTTTAATTTTTCCAGGATGTGAAGAAGTATATTATGAATGACCTGCAGGGATAGTATGAGGGGATATGAAGAAAATATGTTGGTGTAGTTTTGTTTTACTTTATAATGTAATGTAATACTTATGAATGTATCTAGTGTTTCCAAGGCTACTAAACTAATCGGTCTTTGGAGACTTGATCTTTTGTGATAATGCCAATGTTACTTAATAATGCACCGACTCTAGGTAACTGGGGTCGGGGCGTTACATTTATTCATCATTTGAGAGATAGGATCCATAGTGAGAACCTTAAGGACAAGTATCGGGATAAGTATAAGGATATAAAAAAGTATAGGAAAATATCATGGAATTTTGGTAAAGGATAGACTGAGTGGTTTCTTAGAAAAACATCAATTTCTGTATACTACAATAGGATTTTGATATGGAGGGGATGTATCTAGAAGTAACAACTCTAAAAATAATTCCAGGCCTGACTCGGGGTAATCTAGTACACAACAGCGGGCCTTGCTGCACACATTGTTTATCAATCTTGAGGGATGTTATTTAGAAATTCACATAATCTTCATGGATCATCATGAAGTATTGAAATAGAATTTTTCTATAAATAACCTATGATAAACCTAAGGTGTCATAGATTAATGAAGGTTTCATATTTCAGACATCCTATAAGTGAAATTTCATGATTATGTGATTCCCCCATTATGATAACTATTTATTACTCTATTATTTTTGGTTTTAGTCAATGGATGGAACCCAAATGAACCACATTAATAGTGATTTCAATGGACAATGCAACAATTTTTATCATGAGAAACATTTATGTGGGGTATGGAATGGAAAACCTTATTACTATTCTCACACAGCTTTCTCAAACTACGAATCATGGTGGACTTCCAAAAGAGAAAATGAGGGAACCAAATTCTATTGAGTCTTTTATGAGGTAACATCAAAATTATTTTAGAGGGTATTCTGATCCAATTGTTTTTGAACAATAGATTGGTACTACTAAAAAGTTATTCTCCATTCTCCAGTGTTTAGAGCATGATAAAGTCATTTTAGTAGTTTATTGATTAGAAGGTGAAGCAGAATAGTGGTGTAATCTAATCAAGAATATGAGGCTTTGAGATGAGATTGAATCCATGGATTGGTACTAGTTCAAGAACTCATTTTTCAATAAGTAATTTCCTAGAATTCTTCACACCAAGATGGATAGAGAGTTCCTCGAGTTGAAGCAAATGGACGATGAATCTATCCATACCTACAAGGATAATTTCACAATAATTATGAGTTACGCTTCATGAATTATCATCCAACTCGAAAGTAAAGTCAATAGGTTCTTTAGTGGCATAAATCCAAGTCTCATAAGGGCAATTTCCATAAAAAAATTTAGTAGCTATGAAGATATTTTTCATTTTACAATCAAGGTTTAAATGGAGGATTGAGTCACATATCAACCACATGGTTTTGAAAATAAAAATAAGATGGAGTTCAAAGGAATCCCTAAAAATCATGGAGAAAAGAAATGAATTTTCCTTTATTCAATAAATATGGGAATAATAATGGAAAAATTTTTCTTATCTGGAATTGTAAATGTTTTAAGCGATGAACAAAAGGTCACCAGGCAATTGATTTTCAAAATGACGAGAAGAAGTTAGATCAGTATCCTAATGGAGATAAATACATACATAATGAACCTCCCATGATTTAGTGCTACAATTTTAAAGAGAATTGTCACTATACTAACAAATTCCCAAAACCAAGGTCTGGTGATGATGATCAATGTTAGAAACGTCTTAAGCCATGGGAAAGGGTAAAATTTCATGCAATCACTATTTTTGATGGGGGGGTGATTACGATGTGATGAATGGTACACTAACCATTAACTCTAGAAATTCTAATGCCATTTTTGATTCCATATCTTCCCACTCTTTCATATATAATGAATTTTATAAGGGTGTTAAGATTCCAACAAAACAATTAGATTCATAATTAGCTCGGTAAACCCCTAATGGAATCATGATTTTATCCAAATTATATGATTACTCTCTAGTTAGATTTTGTGGGTATGTGCTTCCTACAAATCATTTCATTATTACTTTGGTTGAATTTGATGTTATCTTAGGCATATATTTGTTTTCTATGATTCAATCCCTCATTAAATTTCATGGAAGGGATGTTAAATTTGATATTTCAAACTCACATATGATCATCCATCCATGTGATGATAGTTATGAAATTTCTGTAGAGATTAAATCAGGTCTATGGGTCTTAATTACCATTAATTAGGTTTGTTTACATCAAATTGTTGGGGAGATAATCCACATCAATTATATTCCTATTGTTGGGGATTTTGTGGATGCCTTTTTGGAAGAGTTGTTGACCCTTCCACAAAAATGTGAAAGTGAGTTCTCAATAGAACTCATACCTAGTTCCACACCAATTTTGAAGACTCTTTATAGAATTTCCACGATTGATTTGTAGAAATTAAAGAAGAAACTCCAAGAAAACCTTGAAAATGGATTAATTCGGCCCAGTGTGTCACCTTGGGATGAACTAGTTCTTTTTGTGAAAAAAGAATGAGGAATCAATGTTACTCTACATTGATTATCAGGAGTTGAACAAGATCAAAATCAAGAAAAAGTATCCTCCTCCCTGTATTGATGACTTTTTTGATCCGCTGCACATTTCTCAATAATTTTCCAAGATTTACCTTTATTCTAGATATCATCAATTAAGAGTCCATAAGGAGGATATACCCAAGACAAAATTCCGTATAAGGTATGGAAACTATGAATATATAGTTATTCCTTTTTGCATTACTAATTCCCATACTATCTTTATGTATTTAATGAATAGCGTCTTTAGATATTACCCTAATTATTTTATGGTAGTATTTATAGATGATGTTATTATATATTAAAATTTCAAGTAAGAATATGAATTTCACTTGAGAGTTTTATTAAATAACCTAAGGAAGGGTAAGATATATGAAAAAATTACAAAGTTTGAATTTTGGATGAAAAATGTTTTATTTTTTGGGTCATATAATCTCAAGATACGTTAATGATATAGATCCATCAAAGATGTAGGCATTTGGATGATGGCCTAGACTAACCGTGGTGACTGATATCCATTTCTTTCTTGGTTTAGATGGATTTTATCGAAAATTTGTGGAGAATTAATCATTATTATCTAATACTATGATCTAGTTAACATTGAAGGGTTTAAAGTTCCTTTAGATAGATGAATGTGAGGAAAACTTCAAGGAAATGAAGATAAGGTTAGTCAGTACACCTATGAGTACATTACCATATAGTGGTGAAGGGTTTTTAATCATTAGAGATGCATCCAAATAGGGATTGGGATGTTATATTACAAAAAATAACATGGTTATCACTTATTCCTTGAGACTATTGAAGATTCGTGATTAAAATTACCCAACACATGATTTGGATTCAGCAGTGGTATTTTTTTGCATTAAAGATACATAGGCAATATCTTTATGAAGAAAAGTGTCATATATATATATATCGATCATAAAAGTTTGAAATATATATTCACACAGAAGTAGTTGAATATTCATGAGAGAATATGGTTATAGTTGATAAATGATTATGAATTCTCAATACATTACCACCACAGAAAATAAAACAAGGTGTCCAATGCTTTGATTCGAAAGGATCATGCTATCCCATCTAGGATGAGGATAAAAAAAGATGCAATATTTCTCGATTTGAAAATAATAGATCTAAAAATCATGAAGGATGGGGGAAATTTTATCTTTATTAACTGAATGTATAACCTTATATCCAAGTGAATATTAAGGAGGCACAAATGGAATATGTATAGATCAAAAAGAAATATTGAAATGTTTTTGAGTTTAACCTTGATCCAGATGGAATGACAAGGATCATGAACCATGAATGTGTTCCTTTCATACTAGATTTGGAGAAGGATATGTTATAGTAAGCTCATAGTTATTCATTCTCTATTCATCCTAGAAGTAAGATGATATAAAGGGACAGAAACAATACTTATGGATGGATGGAATGAAGATAGATATCACATATTTTGTATCTTGTTGCTTGGTATTCCAAAACGTTAAGGCTGAAAGACAAAAGTCAAAGGGGATGTTGCATCCATTACCCATACCATAATGGAAATGGGAGAACATCATGATGTATTTGGTCATTGGACTACCAAAAACCTCTAAAAGGTTTAATAATATATGGTTGGAAGTCGATCACTATACAAATTATGTACCCTTCATCACTATCAGAGAATACTTCTCTCTAGATCAGCTTTCCATGATATATATTAAGTATATGGTAAGGTTGCATGGAGTAACACATTCCGTTATATTCGATCGGGATCCGAGGTTCACCTCAAAGTTCTAGTAAATTCTTGAGAAATCACTTGATATATAATTTACTTTCAGCACTTATTGTCATCCTCATATATGTGGTCAGTCTGAAATAACAATTGAAACCCTAGAGGATATGTTGAGATCTTGTTTTCTGGATTTCAATGTTGGTTGGGATCAACGCCTTCCTCTAGTTGAGTTTTTTTATTCATCAATAAATTTAAGTCATGAATTCATATGGAACCTTATAAATCCATATATGAGAAGAAATGTAGAGCTCCATCATTATGATATGAGTTTGGAGAAAGAAATCTATCAGAACCTGAGATCATGGAAGAAATGGTCGAGAATTTTAGAACCATTCAACAACATAGCAAGGTATCTCAAATTCAGTAAAATGTTTATATTGATATCTGATGGTGTGATATAGATTTTTAAGTTGGTTAAAAGGTGTTTATAGGAATCTCACCCTATAATAATGTTATTAGATTCGTGAAGAAAGGGAAACTAAGCCCTAGGTATATCATTCCATTGAAATTTTTTATCGTATTGGGATGGTAGCCTATAAATTGGAACTTAATCCAAATATGTCTCAACTCCATAATATATTTCTTGTGTCTCTATTTATTAATTAAATACCCACCCCTTCACATGTACTAAATTCAGAGGTCATTCCGCTGGAGTGTGATCTTTTTTACAAAGAAAAACCAGTTGAAATTTTGGACCGACTGTATCAAGTTCTATGAAACATGACCACTCTCTTGGTCAAAGTTTTGTAGAGAAATAATCAGTTATAGGAATCTATGTTCGAACTTAAGGATATGATGAAGCATAAGTATGCTCATTTTGTCACCCGAGTGGTGAATTTCAAGGGTGAAATTAATTTTAATAACATCGTGAGTTTTTTATGGACCTTTTTTGAATAAATTAAATTTTCATTTATGTATTACAATGAAAAATGTCCAAAATGACTTTCCCTTAGCAACAAATCAGTGTACATTACATGGAAAATCGACTTGGTGTATGTTACACGCAACATCGTCATGGATTATGTAACACACAACACCGATGTTTCTATGAAACATCATTTTATTATTATAATTTTTAAAATGAGATAATTATAAACTATCTATTAAACATATAATATGAATAGTAATAATTACTTTTAAATTATTGTTTATAATGATTTTATATAAATAAAACATGTTGGTAATGAAAAATATAATTTTTGGTAATGTCCTTATATGTTGAAAAATTCTATTTTATCAAATGAACATCTTTTAATGCCATTCTATGAAAAGTAATAAAATTAATTTTATAAAATTTATGAAATTTAATTAAATAAAATAAACATAAAATTTGAATTTAGAAATTCAAAATTATATTAGGTAATTTTTTTTATTTTTCTGTGAAAATTCATTGTTAGATGGATAGACAAAATACTGGATTTTAATTCAAAACTTCCATTTCATATAATTTATTTATAATGATAAATTATATTTTAAATTTGTTTAAAAGTATAATTAGATATTATTTTTATCATCTAATCCAATTAATTAATTGTAACCAATTTCACATTGAAATTTGATATAAAAACTTTGCAAACCTTTGATCATTTTTACTTAAAAACCCATTAGTGTTGTCCCGTCAACAGGATTAATTTTAAATTAAATTCTATAAATTATGAGATTGTAATTTTAAAAATTTTATTCCATATTTTAAATCATAATAATTTATAATTTTTAATAATAAAAACTATGTTTTTGACCCAAAATATTAGTGAATGTAAATAAAATTATTTACATCGATTAAGGTAAACTTTAGCTTAAATAAGGACTAAACCTTACATTTAAGACCCAAAATGAACTGTAAACTTGTTAAAAATCCATTTTATGGAAATATTTTGACACTATACTCTATTTTATCTACTTTGGTTCATTATTGGATCCACTGTAAACATGAAAAACGTGGGTGGAATTCTATCTTTAAATATTTACCAGAGTACCACTCCTCCTCCACTATAAAAGGGCTCCTCTACTCCAATTTCATCAAACCTTTGAACCCACATACGATAGGAAAATATCTTCCAAATAAACATCCAAAAATACCTCTCATCCACTTTTATGCCTCCCCTTTTTCATAAATCAATCCACGTAATCTTTTTGGCACAAATCAAAAGGAGTTACCTGATTAAGAGGTAACAACTTCTCTCAAGATCCTTTATTTTATATTATTTCACAACCCACTACAATCTCTTTATTCCATGATTTTATAAAAAAATTTATCTTCAATATATTATTATGTTTTTATGTTAATTTATATACCTAAGATTTAACACAGCTCCATCTAACTGGTAACTAATATACTGTTTATGTGTACAATGAACTATCGCCTCACAAAATGATGATGGTTCATTTTTCCTTACAACCTCTCATGGTGGAAATTATTTTTTACTATATGATTATATATGTTATATATTATATTTATAATGTATTTACTATAATTTAATCCTTTTACAACACATATCTTTATAATTTCCATTCGGTGTAAATACGATAATTTTGATTGAGGAAGTGTGGACTACCACCCCTCAAAGCAATGTGATTCATTCGCACACTACATGGAATGTATTTAGGATTGGTTTAGAAACAATTTATGATATATATTATATAATAATTCTACTAGAATAATGATATATATATAAACATATATCAATGACCTTCTTTCATTAAATACTATAATAAAAATGGAAACAACGTTCATACATACGTACAACTTACCGTCTCCATGAATAGTATATTCCATTTCATACCTCTATATTATATATATTATTATTACACAAATATACTAAATATAAATGATATTTATATCATTATGTAAATTCTTTAAATCATTATATAAGTATAAAGAACAATGATATAGAAAAATAAGACACATGCGTTAAACAAAGAAAATATTACCTATAGAGAAACCTTAACATAGGATTGTTAACAAGTAGATAATATAAGGTAATAATAAAAATATATAAGTTATTATATATAATAATTATTTTTTGTGATAGATGTATAATAAACTTATATTTATTTTGTAGGAGGTTTGAATGAGTATGAAGAGAGTCAAGACACAAGGTAAGAGGATTTCATCTCACATTTTATTTCTGTGAGATACATGATTTATTCACCACCCATTCCTTTTGTTTGGTGTATATACATCCAATGGATGTATTAAATTTATATTAAACTTATTTTTATGTGTATATACATATCCATTTTATTATATTTCTTTCATGTGTTTTATGTTTCAAAAGATGCCAAATCAGAAAAATAGTCATGTCTCAATTTTCCTTCTTTGAGATTCATGTTTTTATGAACCTAATTTCTTTTTCGAGGTTTCTATACTTACATTTTAAATTTTATATCATGAATATAATTCTTTTAATTATATTTTAGTCTTCATGTAATTTCTTTTTCCTACATGGAGAGTATGATCCTAGGTAACCAAGTGGTTAGAGTTTATTGAAACAATGTCATCACTTTTTGAGATGGTTAATGATTATGTTTCTCTAATAAAATTGTATGATACATATCTCAAGAACACTAATGATTTTCCTTATCCTATGTTTATTAAATATTTATCCATGTATTGTTACCATTTTCCAATCATTGGTATATAATATAATTATGAAAATGTTTTTAAGAAAATCTGACCGTATTAATCTATTTGGTGGTAATCTATTTTATTTAAAATTCCATGTTTTCAATAATGTTTTTAAATTATCATTGAATAAAATGTTAAAAAAATGTAATTAATTTTTTTTATTTTTAAAATTCCCTTTATAATGTTTCAAAGCTATTTTAAAAAAAATGGTTTTCAAAAATGTTGTATGTTTTAATTTTTTTTTTCAATGCAGAAAAGATATTTTGTTCAAGAAACATTTTCAAAATATCTTAAAAAAATATTTACTATAAATGATAAAATCCATAGGTGTTACTCATTCCTTTATAGGTAAATTATTCAGTGTTTCCAATCATATTCTGTCTCTGCATGGATTATGTTTTGATGGCTTGATGTTTATGAAACCCATTTCTCTTTCACATGTTATAATCTTTTGAAACCTACTTATTTTCATGGGTTATGATTATGATGAAAATTGATCATGAAATTGGTTTTTTCCACATGATATGATATTATTAAATGTTTATAATATCCATTTCTTTTCATGGTTTATGATATGATTGTTTCTGAATTTGTGGAACTTTTATATATGTATTAATTATGAGATGGGTGAGACCTATATCTCCATACAATTCATTGGGTAAAGATTTATATCTCATGAGATAGACATGGATGTAAGGAAAAATGAAATTGTTTCAGTATTATAGGGCTAGAATGAGGAGTTAAATCAATTCAGTATTACATGGCTGGAATGGGGGTTGAACTCAGTTCAGTAATACAGGGCTGGTACGAGATGTGAACCCAATTCAATAAAGGAATTTTTCCACAAAGACGGCCTTGGAAGTAATGCATTTTATACTATAGAAATCATTATGTATTCTAATATTTCTACCATAATTCCATGTTTTATTACTATGTTAGGCTTTCATGGATTATGTTATTTATTTCCTTATGATTCATGTCTTATGAGCTTCCAATATTTATGCCACGATTCATTTTTATGATCTTTGATATACAAGGTATGATCTTCTATTTTTATGATCACATTCTCATACCATTGTTCTTAGTATTATGATTATGTATCTCCCTTGTGTACCCTTACCGAGCATCTGATCTCATGCCTTTTTTTATTTTCTATCCTCTGTTATGAAGATATGTATTATTATTGATGTGTCTAATAAGGGTGATAGTCATAAAGAACCTAGTGGGAGTTGATGTAGCTCATTTATGTACCGGTGTTTATGTTTTTGTGTTTCCAATGGACCAGGAATAACACGTTCTTTGGGCGTCTTTTTGTATAATGTTTTAAGATTTCTGAAAATTTTATATAATTTTAATGTATAAAAGGATAGGGTCATTATATATAAGCCACCCAAAAACCATCAAATCACATCGTACACTCTCATATGATGTGACTGATCTTATACTATCTATTGTTTCTCACACCAATCATGATTCACATGGGATTAGATATTTTTTGTGATCATTCCATCAACATAATTTCAATACCTTCATATGGTCCTCTTATTGAGGTATAAGTCACAACCATTCTATCAAACTATGTTGGTTTTGAATCTTGTTTTGAAAAGATATGTAGGAAACTT
The DNA here is from genome assembly GCA_963277665.1 of Viscum album. NCBI lineage: Eukaryota > Viridiplantae > Streptophyta > Magnoliopsida > Santalales > Viscaceae > Viscum > Viscum album. Next base: position 500,244,098 of record OY728125.1, read on the forward strand.
CTTAAATGATTAATCCCAACTCCAAAAAACCAATTGTCCCCATGGATGTCAATAAACTCTCGAGATCCCAACCATCCAGCATTGAACCAAAGCATCATAAAATTAATTAGTTAAATATGGGGAACCTATAATGTATATAGAGGTTCACATCAAAGACATGGTCTTGATCATACCATTAGCATAGGTTTAACCAGTCCCACACTAGGATTTGGGATAGATTTAGGAATATATACTAAATATATAAGAGTCTCTGAGTAGGTAATAATTCTCCTAAAAAGGGTGTTATGATCTTGACCTCCCTTCCTTTAATCAAACAAATTTTTAATGTGTATTTTAAAAAATCTAAGTGACCGGATACCTTTGGAAATCTGGTACACATCATCTCAAAACAAGCATGGACACGAAATCCATCAATAAAACCCCATAAAAAACTTTTAGGGGAAACTGCATGTCCATATCAATACATATAACTTGGATTATAAAAGTATAAATTTTTAGTTAGTGTGGAAAATTCCTATTATATGTGGTAATATCTAAGAACCTATTATTACTTGTCTTAGGTTACTAATTAAGAACCTAGGATTTATATGAATTAGTTAATGGATGTGGGGCAAACCTTTATTTTATCATCATCCATACTTTAATCATATAAAATAATGGAATTTTAATAAAAACAATTCAAATCTCACACTTAAAACCCCCGTTATGAAAGGAACCCCTTATTAGCCACATAAGAAATAATAAGATTCAAAATCATCTCATAATATATATGAACATATCCTACACTTAAAATAACGGAATCATCAAAGGGTGTGGATTATAAAATTTAATAAATCTTTTCTACTTTTAAAAGGGAAAGAGAAGCCCTCAAATCATATTTTAGAAACTGATGCATGGAAACCCCTTTTTCTATTCCATTTGGTTTATAAAAATGTAATAAAAATTTTATTAGTACAACCCACAACTGTAATTTTAAGAAAACTATCTCATGAAATAACAATAGGTATCAAATGGTATGCCAAGAAAAGGAATGAAATTATAACACAAACATCAATCAAGAGAGGATAATATTAAACAGTTGGATGTGGAGATATAAAGGATTAACGAATAATCTACACACCCTAAACATCAATATGCACAAAGTATTACGAAAAATTATCACCCTAGATTCCAACCAATAGAATTCACAGGGGGGATGAAGACAAAACATAATGAGAAAGGAACATAAGAGATAAATAAGACATAACCTTGAAGGTTTCAATAATAATCATAGTGGGGGAGTCCATGATTCATGGGTAATTAAATAGGGGACATGTATAGGGATCCACTTTGGTTGAATAAAAAAAATGAGTAGGAGGAGACACTATTTTTGGTTTAATTCAATAAAGGGTAGTTTAGGACATTTAAATTTTTAAAAACATGGCCAGGTCACATTATTTTACCATATGTTTTTACAATCAATGCACCTACCGTGTGGATAGAAAGTTTTACACACAGTAGAAAAGTAACATCCTTGTTAAAGGCACACACTTTTTTTACCTCTTATCTTCCCTAAAATAAGGCTTGATCAAGTCTGGAGAGTATTTGTTTAGGAAAATGATCTATTGTTTAGAAATGTAAGTTTTCTTGAATTAATTGAGTTCAGGTATAATTGTTTTAAGGTTTTATATGGTTAACATTGGGTCTTGGTTGTTTTTTAAGCTTTATGGGTAGTTTTTTAGGGGACTGGTATTGGGAACCAACTACAGAAGGAATTTACACTATAAATATTTGGTTTACAACGTGATTTTTTACTGGTCACAATAAATGAAAATAGATTAAGAATATAATTACATATATTTTAAATAATGATCATATATTTTATTTTTTTTTATTGGTATTCTTAACCCAAGGCAATTCATTTTTCATTGTATGTACTAGGCGAGGTTTTTTACACTATAAAACAATATATTATGATGTAAATTCACCTCACACCCAGAAACTTAATTTGTGTTGTATGTATGATTTATTTTGGAATTCTAAGGTATCATCTATCTCTCTCTCTTAACACATAGGCTTTTTCTCATATACAATTAGTGACTCTAGCCCTATTAGGCATCTCCATTGGGTGTTCAATCTCTGGTGAGTTTCCTTATTTTGGGTTTCTCCTTCCTTCAACCATCATTCAATTATAATGGAATGATATCATGATTTCTAATAGAATTGGAGTTTTATATTGATGAATTGTGATATATAAATTCCTTATTTATCTCATTCTCTTTCTTTATTCATTAGTGTTTCCCAAGGAAGGTGTTTAATTGAGTGCAAATTAATTATAAGTGGCTCTATATGACTTTTCCTTACAATTGAAACAATGAATTTATTTATTGATTTGAAATTATTTTTTAAATTATTGAAGAACACATATTTTAGATTATTGATGTTTGAATTTGAAAATGTTATGGAAATTGTGAAAAACACCAATTTAATGGAATTTATTTTTTGGTTGGATTTAAGAAAAAATGATAACATTAGTTGTAAATTGATTTTATGAAATGATTTTATGTCTAACCATGAGATAAATTACATAAATTAATAGTTGATTTTAAAAGGTAATTAATTGATGAAAACCTATGATTTGGTTATTAATTTTGAAAGACAAACAGAAAACTAAAATTGGGAAAAAAATTTAAATAATTTGAAGCGATTTATTTTCCCATTATTGATAGATAGATTGATTTAAAACATGTAAGCACTGATAGTTAGTGAGTAACTAAAAAAACACTAGAAATATGAATCCCAAGTAATATATTGATGTTAACCATACTTACTAAAACATGTTTTGCATTATTTTCTAAAAAGGGCACCCGTAATGGGGAGTTGATTCCATTGTACACACCTACCTTGAGCTGGTATGATGATTGAGATGTACAAGGATCAAATTTCAAGAAACTAACGTACCACATGGATTATTACATGGTGCTATGATATGTTTGACTTGATGATTACAAGACAATTTTTATAGAATTTTTTTATTTATGCTAGATGACTAATATAAATGTTTTATATATAATGTTAAATTAATTCCATTTTAATATATATTCATCCCTTTTTTTATGAAATCAATTTAATTCAAAAATATGTAAACTCCACTACAATTCCATGTTTTATTTAAATTTAAAGAATAATTTTTTTTAATTATTATAAAATTTATTTTGGAAAACATTATGAGACCATATAGGTTCTTTAGCACACACCCTAACTTTTCCTTTGGGTGTTTATAGATTATCTTATACCAGGTTCATGTATAGGGAAATCACATCGTAGAGGTGTTATGTGTACATGATTTGGGGAACCTAGAGTGATATAGGTGATCAATGGAGATTTGATCCACCTGTTACATGGGTTTTATGAGATTTTCTTTAATAGATATTGTGTCTTTTTATGATGTATCATTTGGGTGTTGTTTTTCCAATTTGTTTCTAGTACATTCTTCTCGAGGAGTGTTAGCATACCGACTTGTACTATTTTTATCCCATTATTATATCAACAAAAATAATTCCAATATTGTCACGACCCAATCCTAATGGTATTGAGCCGCAACTACCCCAGGCATGCTTTCATAAGCCAGGGGCTGGCGACAAGCGCTGAAGGCGTAACGATCTCGGGGAGGCCTTCACCTAAGTACCTGTACTCACACACAAATCCCACTCGATGCAGAAGTGCAGAGTAAAAATGAAATCGAAAGGACAAACAACTATAACCCAACCACAGTCATGCTTCAACTTTTAAATATAATAGTTATAGTGATAAAAAGTACTGACAAGTAAAGTGAACAATAAAAGGAAAAAACACATGCCTAACAAGAAAGGTGCCACAACCCGGCAACAGGTAAATGAAAGTAAACAGCTGGTGAGTATCACACCCGAAAATCCTCTGATGACCATTGAACGCAGCCCAAGATCCAATGTCCTCCATGCTCCTCCGTAGTCTCGATCAACCTATCCATCATCTGCAAGGGAACCCCAAGTGCAGGAAAATCCCAAGTAGAGGTGAGTATAAAGATACTCCGTTGGATTCCCCAAAATCTCGACGGAGCAACAAAAGTGATACTAAAATGGGGATCAGTAGAAATAACAAGAACAATGTGAGAGTATAAAATAGGGAGTGAAGCTCAACCCGACAAGAGAAAGGAAGTAGGCTCGTCCCACCAGGATGATCTAGACACGGAAAGCACGTGGCATACCCCACACATCTTCTCCCCTCCTAGAAGGAGAGTAATAGAACCCAAGGGGTAGGAAAAAAGTAGGGTGTATATATATGATCAACAAGAAACCCGAACGAGTGTGTAATGGGATCTCTATCTCCAAGATCAGCCAAAGAAAATTCACCAACATTTCAAAGGATATCCATCACTGATTCCCAAATAGTCCTGCATGCCAAAGCTGCCTCATCATTGAACCGTACAACCAAGGGTCCCGCCCTGGTAATCATGGAGAAAATTCACTGAATATCATCATAGAAAGGGATGAGCCTGAAAGTAGTCATCGGTTAACCCACTGTCCTGACCCGCTAAAGGTTAAACCACAAGAGGTCGTCGGGAAACCCACTGCCTAGCCCCATTGGAGGGTAAACCAAAAGAGGTCGTCGGGTAACCCACTACCCAGCCCTGCTGGAGGGTAAACCCAAATTTCGATGGGTAACCCACTGCCCAGCCCCGCAAGAGGGTAAACCCTAAGGTCCACGGGTAACCCACTGCCCCGCCTCGCTGGAGGGTAAACCCAGAACTGGTCCGATAACTTCACACTACCCATGCCATCACTAGGTGTCACTAACACCGCTACCGTGCGTAGGTATGGATTGCGTCAAAGGAACCTCCAACCAACACCCATTCATGTTTCCACAATTAATGATATCTCGATAGAGTCTCTGCTCTCCAAAATAGATTACACCGTTGTAATCCTCGTGGAAAAAACATGCGAGATATACTATTTATTCATTGTAAACAGGCTCCTGATGGAAAGGATATTCAACACCGCTTAATTCTCATATGACGTCTCGTGGGTCCCACATCTCGGTCATGAAAGAAGTCGAGTAAACTGCACCATCACGATGCTCTTGGAAAAACATGCCAAATCGACTTTTCATATTCCCCAAACGGATGTCTGATGAAAACGGCGCAGTACGCTGCACACTGCGTAAAAGATGGCCTGTGGGGCCCATGCCTCATCTCCAGCTTCAATGCCACCATGTTCAACTTATCTTTTATGTCAGGGTCACAACGCCACTAATGGCACCTAAAATGGAATCTGGATGCTGAAGCTGCAACTCACCGCGTTATGAAAACGGGGCCCTGTGGGGCCCACACCTCGACCCCAAAACACGTCACGCAAATCGTACCATTGTGTTCCTTGCAGATAATCACACGACATAGGCTATTCATTTTCCCTGAACAGAATTATAAAGCATAAGTAATGAAAATGCAGCATACGTCCGAAAGTCGCCTCATGGGACCCATGCCTCAGGGCTAAATTTAGTCGAGTGGATTGCACTGTCGCAATCCCCTCATATGAACACTCTGAAACAAGTACTCAAAAACCCCAAACTGATGTCGGGTGAAAAAGTGGTATTTCACCGTAAAACGTGTGAACCAGGTCCTGTGGGGCCCACACCTTGTCTTCAACCTAGATGCTTCTGAAATCATATCAAAATGTCCGCACGAGGACTGGAGTCACGCTATCGCTAACAGCGCGTCAATCAGACATCCCAAATAGTAGTTAGGTCCGACGTAAGATTAATTAATTAATTAATGAATCAACTAATTATTCTCATTAGGCATGTCGTGCCACAAAGCAACGAAACCAAACCATATATGTTCCAAACCAACTTTTGTCGGGCCGTCTCAACTCCATGGCCACAATGCCTTTGACGGCGCGTCAAACGGACGTTCGGCTCGCGAACCACATTCGTTGCAACTTTAATAACAATTTAATATTAATAAATTAAAGCATTTAAAGCCCCCCGTCTTTGTGTGCAGAACCCAAAAACCCAAAAACCCACTTCAAATAGTCCGACTCATGAACACAAACCCGCAGCTATAGACGGTGCATCAAACAGACGCTCCGTTTAGATGTTACAGCCCCCCGAACACAAGGGGGTCTAACCGGGCCGGTTCACCCTGTCCGGCCCAGTCTGAACCATCAGCCAGCGGCCCAGCCGTGGGTCCGGCCCGACTCACTGTGGCCTACCGGCTGCGGCCTGCCCCAGCAACAAAGGACCCCCCTCAAGTCCGGTTCTTCAAGCAGACCGGCCATTTGGCCGGTCTTCGTCACCTAGCAGGAGCCGCTGTTTGCGGGTCCTTGTCCATGCCACACCGCACCCGAGGTCAGCGCCTCAGGTGCTCTTCCACGACTGTGACCGGCCGGGGCCCTCTACCTCCACCCGCCGGCCGAGCGCACTGCCGCATGCTAGCCACCCACACAGCAGTCGTCCGGGCTCCCCGCTTCCTCACTGGCTCCGCCTAGTCACCCCGCTCCGCCTCTCCGCGGCAGCCCCCTCATCTGCACTCCGCACCAGCGACACCCAGCGCCGAAACCTCCGAAGCCCCGGCTGCGCCACCTCAGCTACTCCCGAAGCTACCCCGGCCGCACTGGCAACAATCAATGCCGGAAACTCATTCCTAACCCCCAGCCGCACTGCTCGGCTCCTCCAAGAGCTACCCCGACCGCCACACACCGTCCGAACGCCATTTACCCCACTGTGCCACCCCGACCTCTGACCACCACCCTTTTCAGAGCCGCGACTTTCGATAGCCGCCACCACTGCTCCAGTAGCCCAATTCCAAATACAAAAGAGGATTTGTAATCCTCGTGGCGAGGCCTTCGTAGCGCCTTCACCTGATTGTCGATCCGACATGATTTGGCACGTCTGAAAATTGGGACGAAGAACATCCAAGAATGAAAATTAAAATGGGTCTCGAGCGATGGCCGTGTTCGTTCGACCATCACTCCAGTTCCAAAATTATAGAATATAAATGACAAAATTGGAAAAAACTCAATAATTTTATGGTGGAAATATTAATCAGATATCCTACCACGAATCTATTGTGCATCATTGGTGACACGTCCACGATGCCCCCGCTTCGATCCTCCAAAGTTCCGGTGGAGATTGCTCCTCGATCCGACGAAGAACAGCGAAGAATTCCAAAGAACAAGAGGTGGAGAGAGAGAGAGAGAGAGAAGGGAAAATTTATGGCTCTCCCATAAATCCACCACTTATGTGAATTTATAAACTCTCCAACACTTTGACGACAGGCGCGGATTCTGAAACCTCTATGACCACTTATTTTATATCACTCCTAGGAAAAAAACCCCATTTCGAACTCAACAGAAGACTTAGATTTCCATTCCGAGGATTTTTTGGTAAGTTATTTGAAAATAACTCCTGTGATAAAAATCAGTAATTCATTATTTTAAAATGACGATTTTTCCCCTGGGGGAAATCTCTCACAGCAAGCCCAGACCTACAACTTTTACACCCCGCCTAGGGTAAAAGGCACGCTTCTGACTCAACCATGCCCTATGATTACCGATCCGAGTTACCGTTTTGGAGAAAACACCACCCCTACATGTGCATAATTTAAAAAATACTTAGTAGTTTTTATAAAATTTATTCTGGGAACACCGGGACTCGGAATTGCATGACGTCTTCGCACCTGGCTCTGAAATTATATGTAAAAATATTCCAAAGTATTACATGGTTAAAACCAGGTCTCTATGTCATTACCTCCTTCAAACGATTCATCCCCAAAAAGAAAAACTATGAAAAAAAACTCGGGATACAGAGCTCACACCTAGCTCTCCCACTCCCAATAAAACATGCACAACACCATGTTGGCACAACACCATGTTGGCAAAACACGTGAACCAAAGGGATGGTTCATACTCATAAGGTCTACTACTTTTGATGAAATTCATAGGAACACACACGCACCTCATCAGATGTGACACGTGGACGACATCATGCGCCCACTCTTACTATTGGAAGGGAAGAGAAAGATGGTATGAAACCTTTCAATCCCCAGCACGATTCGCAAATGGACTAAAGAAACTCGGGTGACTTCCCTGGCTGAACCTCTACATTCCACATCGCGACTGAAATCATGGTTTGTTCCTATAACTGGATCTCGTGATTCCCTACTTTATAATACCCATCGGGTGCATTGCCCATGGATATCAGATCATGCAGTACCTCGCTGTCGACATCCCCCAGCGGCGACTCTCTCACACGCTCAAGGAGAGAAGGACTCAACACCATCGTTTGCAGGAAAGTCATACCCTTCTTCTCCACCAAGGTCAGTCGTAGGGAATCTAACAACTACGAAACTTCCCGCACTTGACGAGTTTGGGAGTTTCTGCTAATAGAACCTGCTACAACACTGCCACTTTCCCGAAACATAGAATACCTCGAAGTCTTAGTCCTGGAAAAAAATTTCAACCAGCACCGTCTCCTCATGTTCAAGTCTCTTTGGGTGAGGGCGCACCTAAGACACTAGTGGTTTGAGAAAACCACAAAGCGATATCCTATAAGATAGCATCTCTACATTCTTAGTGCAAGGACTACCACCAGCAGCACCACATAGTGAAACACGTAGTTCTGTTTATGGGTTTTCCATCACCTCGACATGTATTTGATAACTGTATCAAGTTTGAAGTTGAGAACTCAAGGAACCAATGAACATGGAAGGAAATAAAACGCATCCAAATACCAGAGGCTAGACACGTAAAGCATGTGGTATACCCCACATGACTTTTCCCCTATTGTAAGGAGATTAATCCCCGAAACGGGCACTCCTACAAACCCACTAGTGGAACCTCAAGGAAAGGGATGTCAAGTACAAAATCCCCACTTGAAAACCCAGAACCTACTCTAAAAATCCACCACAAAACCTCTCCGTGAATGCACATGTTAGAGGGACACATCCAACGCACCGCAATACTATCCGCTTTTGGTGGTACTGACTCTCCCTCGCAGTTCTGATCGCATCAAAAAAATGTGTCACAGTTGGGGAAGAACCCCTGTTTCTCGTGCATTCAATGCTACGTCAGACAACACCAACACAAGGTTACACCGACACCATGTGTTACCCTCTGTAACCCTTCGAACAAGGGGTTATACGAAAAGAGTACCTCACACAGTGTCTAACATTTAATACTAAGAAAAGTATAAAAAGACTTGGAGAATACCTCTTATCATCTCATGTGTTTCCGGATTGTAGACATCCATATCACACAACTGCCTGTGGCCCCGTCCGTCAGCTCCCTGAGTCTGAAATGGGCTGCCTAGTGGTGGTGGAAGGACCTTGAAACGTCTTCTATCAACCACAGTTATTTCTGTTCTTCTTCCAACACCGCCTCCCTAGGGACCACCCTATCCTCACCTAGTAGTTCTCTTGATCGTGAAAATGCCTCTTTCGTGGCGGTGTATCTACCAACTATCTAGAAAACTCGGCACATTTGGTCGAGTAGTCTCACGCCACATGACCTCACACATCACAACCATAGCACTAGTCCTCCCTGGGCCATCTCGGTGATCTACGCTATCCCTGACCATGTTCCCGAGTCTCATCAAGGGGATACCCCTGACATCATGTCCCTACCAATTGACATCCCTGTGATAAAAATTTCTTTGTCACCAGTGCCTGCTCCAGCACCCTGAAATGGGTGAGGATGCACAAGGGCACTACGCTGGCACAAATCTCCTCTACAAAGACACCACTCAAACTTATGTTCTTGGAAGTTTCCATCATGTAACATGTCCAAAGAGTACCAAGTAAGGTCTATAAACCCAATCGTGTACTCAGCCACGGCCATCACTCCCCGCTGAAGCCCCAACAGCTCCTGAAACCATATAATGTGTAAGTAGGAAGGGTAGTAATCCTCATGAAACAGATGCTAGAATTCATCCCACGAGAGTACCGACTCATCGTGCATTTGAGTAACCCTATCTCTACTAATGCCAAACTGCTTGGTGGAGAGTGACTGGCTGTCAAAGACACCATATAACCAGTCAGTGTCTGAACAAGCCTGAAGAGGAAGACCACCGACTCTAGCCAACCCTTCACTGTCTGAGGGCATGGATCACTATGGAACCTCAATGGTCTTTGATGATGGAACTCATGTAGTGCACCCAGTCTACGTTCATCATCGGCCTTCACTGATGGTACTATATGCTACTCCATAGGTGGAGGTGCTCCTGCCTTCCCTCATAGAGAAAGGGTAATCATATGATGCATCTTAAACTAAGGCCTTGTTTCTCATGGAGTCGTCATTATGAACCGAAGCTAGTATCCTGGCTGGCTATCATCGCTGAGACATCATGAACTTGATCAAGGAGTATCGCGGCCAAATGAGCATATATATACTAACAACGATGGGGAGATGACTCAAGAAGGATAGTCAACTACTCAATCCTATACGATGCACGAACCAAATTCCCTGCAACAAGTGTCTCAATGTTCTGAGTCGACAAGTGGGTTATAAGGGTCCTTGTGAATTGATACGTCGACCACTGCACCATCACTAGACTCCCTAGCCCGAGAGCTGCTCTTGAGACACTCTGAAATGGTTGCCCCAAAACTCAACCAATTCCTCTTTAAGTACATCCGAACAACTCTACAAGGAACGAACCACCTCTGATACCACCTTTTCACAACCCGACCCTACCGGTCTCGAGCCGCAACAACCCTAGGCCCGCCTCCATAGTCCAGGGGCTGGCAACAAGAACCAAAGGCGTAATGATCTCCGGGAGGCCTTCGCCTAAGTACCTGTACTCAAACACACAACCCACTCGATACAGAAGTGTAGAGTAAAAAAGAAAATCAAAGTAAAAACATCTATAACCCAACCACATTAATGCATCAACTTCTAAATAGAACAATAATAGTGCTAAAAAGTACTGACAACTAAACTGAATAGTAAAATGGAAACAGACACGCCTAATAAGAAGGGTGCCACAACCTGGAAACAGGATAAGTAAAGTAAACAACTGGTGAGTCTCACACCTGAAAATCCTCCTATGACCATTGAATGTAGCCCAAGATCCTATTTCCTCTACGCTCCTCCGTAGTCTCAATCGACCTATCTATCATCTGCAAGGGCACACCATGGGTGGGAAAATCCCAAGTAGGGGTGAGTATATAGATACTTAGAAGGTTTCCATAAATTCTTGAGGGAGCAACAAATGAGATACTAAAATAGTGGCCAGTAGACAGAAAAAGAACAATGTGAGAGTACAAAAGAGAGAGTGCAGCTCAACCCGACAAGAGAAAGGAAGTAGGCTCGTCTATCCAAGAGGAAATAGACATGGAAATCATATGGCATACCCCGTACGTCTTCGACCCTCCTAGAAGGAGAGTAAATAAATCCAAGGGGTGGGAACAAAAGTAGGGTGTATATATATGCTCTACAAAAAACCCGAAAGAGTGTGTAAGGGGATCTCTATCTCCAAGCTCAGCCCAAGAAACGTCACCAACAGTTCAAAGTATATCCATCACTGATGCCCAAACAGTCCTGCACGCCAAAGTTTCCTCATCGGTGAACTGTACAACCAAGGGTCCCGCTCCGGTAATCACGAAGAAAAGTCACTAACTAGCCTTATAGAAAGGGTTGAGTCTGAAAGTAATAATTGGTTAACTAACTGCCCAGCACCGCTGGAGGGTAAAGCACAAGAGGTCATTAGGTAACCCACTGCCTGGCCCCGGTGGAGGGTAAACCACAAGAGGTCGCTAGGTAACCCACTACCCAGCCCCACTCGAGGGTAAACCCTAAAGTCAACGGGTATCCCACTACCCAGCCCCGCTGGAATTTAAACCCTAAGGTTGATGGGTAACCCACTGCCCCACCCTGCTAGAGGGTAAACCCTAAGGTCAACGAGTAACCCACTGCCCAGACCCGTTGGAGGGTAAACCCGGAACTGGTCCGATAACTCCGCACTGCCCGTTCCATCACTGGGTGTCAATAACACCGCTACCGGGATTAGGTTTGGAGTGCGTCAAAGGAACCTCCGACCAACTTCCTTTCATGTTTCCACATTTAATGAGACCCCTAAAGTGGATTCTCTCTCCCAAATAGATTACACCGTTGTAATCCTCACGGAAAACACGCGAGATAGACTATTTACTCGCTGGAAACGGGCTCCCGATGGAAATATTATTCAACACCGCTTTGTGCTCATACGATATCTCATGGGGCCCGAACCTCGATCCCAAAAAATTCCGGATGAACTGAACCATCGTGATGATCTCGGAAAAACATGCCAAATTGACTATTTATATTCCCCAAACAGACGTCTAATGAAAAAGGTGCAGTACGCTGCAGACCGCTTAAAACACGCCCTGTGGGGCCCACACCACAACTCCGGCTTCAATGCCTGAAACCACCCTGGTCATCTCTTGCCTTGATTCCAGGGTCACAACACCACTGACGGTGCCTAAAACGGACTCCATATGCAGAAGTTTCAACTCCCCGCGTTATGCAAACGGGCCCCTGTTGGGCCCACACCTTGACCCCGAAAAACGTCATGCAGATCGTACCATTGCCTTCCTTGCATATAATCACACAATGTAGGCTATTCATTTTCCCTGAATGGACTTATGAAGCTTAATTCGTAAAAACACAGCATACGTCCAAAAGCTGCCTCGTGGGGCCTATGCCTCGGGCCCGAATTTAGGCGGGCAGATTGCGCCATTGCAATCCCCTTGGAAGAAGACACTTAAACGAGTACTCAAAAACCCCAAATATATGTCAGGTGAAAAAGTGTCGTTTCACCATAAAACATGTGAACCGGGACATGTGGGGCCCACACCTTGTCTCCAACCCGGATGCTTCAGAAAGCATCTCAAAAAGTCCGCACGAGGACTGGGGTCACGCGACCACTGACGGCGCGCGTCAATCAGACATCCCAAACAAGATTTTGGTCCGACACAAGATTAATTAATTAATTAATTAATTAATTATTCGCATTAGGTGTGTTGTGCCATCAAGCAACGAAACCAAACCGCAATGGTTCCGAACCAACTTTGGAAGAACTGTCTTTACTCCAGGGCCACAATGACTCTGACGGCGTGTTGAACGGACGTCCGGCTCGTGAACCACATCTGTCGCAACTTTAATAACAATTTAATATAATTAAATTAAAGTGGTTCGGGTCACCAGTCCTTGGGCGTGGAACCCAATAACCCAAAACCCACTTCCAATAGTCAGCCTCGCTGACACAAACCCACAGCCACAGATGGCGTTTCAAACGGACACACCGTTTAGAAGTTATGCCCCCTCGAATGCAATGGGGCCCAACCAGGCCGGTTCACCCCGGCCGGCCCGATCCGAAATACCGGCCCGCCGCCCAGCCATGGGTCCAGCCCGACACGCCATGGCCCACCTGTCGCGGCCCGATCCAGCAACTCTGAACCCCTCTCAGGTCCGGTTCTTCAAGCAGACCGACCATTTGGTCGGTCTTCATTGCACAGCAAGCCTATTTTTTGATGGTCCGTGTCCACGCAGCACTGCACCCGAGGTCAGCACCTTAGGTGCTCCACCCCGGCCGTGACCGGTCGTGGCCCACTGCCTCCACCCACCGTCCGAGAGCACCACCGTAAGCCGGCCGCCCTCGCTGCAGACGTCCGTGCTCCCCGCTATACCGCCGGCTCCGCCTGGTCACCCCTCTCTGGAGCTCCGCATCAGCTGCCTCATCCCCGTTCCACACCAGCGACACCCAACGCTGGCACCTCCGAAGCCCTGACCGTGCCACCTCGTCTCCTCCCGGAGCTACCTCGGTCGCGCCGGTGACACCCAAAATTTAAAACTCATTCTGAACCCCCTTCTTCACTACTCGGAACCTCTTGAAGCCACCCCAGCCGCCACCCACTGGCCGAATGCCGTTTACCCCTCAACACCACCCTGACCTCCAGCAAACGCCCTTTCCCGATCTGGGGCTTCTGAGAGCCACCACCACCGCTCTAGTGGCCCAATTCCAAATCCGAATGAGGATTCAGAATCCTCGGGGTGAGGCCTTCCTATCGCCTACCCCTGATTGTCGATCCGACAAGATTTGGCGTGTCTGAAAATTGGGATGAAGAACGCCCAAAAACAAAAATTAAAAATGGGTCTCGGGTGATGGTCGTGTATGTTAGGCCATTATCCCCATTCAAAATTAAATAATTTAAACGAATAAATTGGAAAATACTCATGAATTTGATAAAGGTTGAGAAATTAATTAGAAATCCAACCTCAAATCAGTTTTACGTCGTTGGTAACACATCCACGATGCCCCCGCTTCGATCTGCCAATGTTTCGGTGGAGATCACTCCTTGATCCGACGAAGAATGATGAAGAACGCTGAAGAACAATATAGAGAGAGAGCAGGGGGTGGGGGCGGGATAGAAGGGAAAAGTTATGTCTCTCCCTTAAATACCCCACATTAGGGAATTTATAAACTCTCTAAAACTCTGTCGACGGGTGCGGATTCTGTAACATCCGCGCCCGCTTATTTTATATCATTCCTTGGAAAAACATCCCATTTTGAAATCAACAGAAGTCTTATATTTCCATTCAGAGGCTTCCATCATATGTTATTTGAAAATAATTCCACTGATAAAATTCACTAAGTCATTATTTTAAAATGAAGAATTTTCCCTAGGGTGACATCTCTCACAGCAGGCCCGCGCCCGCAACTTTTACACCCCGCCTAGGGTAAATGGCATGCTCCAGACACAACCATGCCCTCAGATTCCTGATCATAGTGACTGTTTAGGAGAAAACACAACCCTTCCACATGAATAGTATAAAAACACTTAATATTTTTATAAAATTAATTCCAGGCACACCGGGCCTAGGAATCGCATGTCGTCTTCACGCCTAGCTCTGGAATTATATGTAGAAATATCCCAAATTATTTCAGGGTAAAAACCAAGTCCCTAAACATATTTCATCTTGTATTAATATAGTTGATAGTTACTAATCCATAGGGATCAGGAATTCCCTTCAGGATATCTTAGAGTCAGATCAGGTATTAACATACTAGAATTTTGGGGTTGGTTAATAAAAAAGTGGTATCAAAGGAAGTTATGACGTGCATCTTTACTTGATTTCAATATGTAGTTGGGTTGTCCTGGTAGACAATGGGTAGGATTATTGGGACATAATAGGTAGTTATGAGTGAGTTCTTGGGCATCTCTCATCGTAACAAGCCTTAAGATACCCTAAATGTCTGGGAAAAGTGTCCATGATGAATAATTTGTTACGATTTCTAGAATATTCCATACTTTTTATCTGAGTATGTTTAAATATAAATCTATAATTATTATTGATTGAATTGTTATTAATGTATCTATTATTTATGTTTTTGATATGTGAATCCTTTCTGACATTTTCAATGTTGTCTGTTGATGTTGTGTAACATATTTCAACTAAGAAGGTGTTTGAATAGATTTTAGGAAGAAGCTGATGGTGAATACAATATGTGAATCATCTAGTGGACTAGAATCTTGTTGGTATAGTGGTGTGAACTATCCATGATCTGGGACAAGTACCAACACCCATTCCCATTCAAGCTCCGATAATGGATCCTTGAAGGTATGAATCTAGAGATAATTCTCAAGAGTCTCTCACAAAAAAACACCAGATATATTAGGTTTAAATAATCCTAAAGAGTATTAGGATTGGTTTTAAAATATTGAACAAATTTTTGAGTTCTTGTAAACAAAAAAATATATAATGGTGAAATGTTCTACCTTCAAGATTGAGAGGCCTAGCAAGATATAGTGGGATTCGATGGTGAAAATGAAGAAGTATAAGTGTATAAAGTGTAAATAAATTAGATTTATTCACACTAAAGATTTATATATAGAATATATGGTTTTAGAAAATGCAATAATGTTTCTCAAACTCTAGTTGAGTTATAGGACCATGGCATAGTATGCAAAACATTTTGTACAACTTATTCAGTTTTCTCCAGAGGTTGTATCCAATGAGAATATGAGGGATTAATGGTTAGAGTTGGGTCTCCAAACTGAGATATGAATATAGTTTTTATTGATAAATATCACTTATTATGATGATGTGATAAATAGAGATTTAATGGTTAATCTTGACCTAGTTGGTAATTGAGGGTCAACGAGAGTTCTTTTTTCTCGTAGTGGTAGTTCTATTGTATCGTTTAAAAGGAAGATGAAGCGTGATATGTCTCATGGTTTTTATAGATATAATGTGTCATCCAAACCACCTATAGTATTGGGAAGAGTCCCTTTTGACATTCTACGATGCTTCAGGAACTATGGGTTTCCATCCAAAACAATTCAGAATGAGGGTTATATATATAGTGGAAGAGTCTATATAGGAAGTTGAAGTGGTTCTGATGACCATGAGAGGTACCATCACTATTGATTCATCTATAGTGATGTATTTATTTGAAAATGGTACATATCACTCATTTATATCGACTCATGTTGTGAACTTTCAACCCCTTCCCATAGAGCTTTTGTTTTAGGTGATGGATGTTATTATGTCCATCAGAATGAAGAGAGACCAGGGTCTTCAATGCCCCTCTTGTGTTTTTACTCTATCAGTGATTGAGCTTACATGGAATTTTCTAGTTCTCAACATGAAACCTTTTGACATCATTTTTGGGGAAGGATTTTTTGATTTCTTATAAGGCCCGAATTGACTATTACTATTGGTAGGTCTCCTTTATTTACTCCAATAGGGTGTGCTATATATTTCAAGAAGAATGGTACCTGAAGTTGAGTTGAGATGGAAATAATTTTTTAATGATTGGTAGGGTAATATTGGTGTTTTTTTTTCTATGTATAGTGATAGTATTTGAGTAATTTTCTCCCTATAGTTTTCATCGATTTTTCTAACATATTTCTAGCTAACATTTCTGGTTTTCCACCAGTATGGTATGTGGAGTATTCAATTGATCTAGTACCTGGTACTTAGTTAATGTCTATTCGTTCTTAACATATGGAACTAGATGAACATAAAGATTTGAAGACTCAGTTGGATGATATTTTGGAAAAAGTTTTTATATTCCCAACTGTGTTACCTTGGGTAGTGCCTGTTATATTTATGAAGAAATAAAATGAGACACATTGCATTTATATTGATTTCTAAAAACTCAATTGATTTATAGGGAATAACAAGTATCCATTACCATATATTAATGATCAATTTGACTATTTAAAATGGGTGAAGTGGTTCATAAAGATTTATCTTCGATGTAGTTATCACCAGTTGATAATTAAATAATATGACAGTTAGAAGACCAACTTAAAGAGTAGGTATGACCATTTTGAGTTTCTTTCTATTCCATTAAGTCTAACCAATGATCCGAAAGATTTTATGGATTTGACGAACAAGATATTTCAGGATTACCTTGACTCATTTATGGTGGTATTTTCCAATAAAATCAGAGTTTACTGTCAAACCAGGCAGGATCATGTTTGTTATATGAGAATTGTTCTGGAAATCAATATAGATCATCGTATTTACATGAAGCTTTCAAAATTTAATTTTGGGATTTGGTAAGTGATGTTCGTGGGACATGTGGTCTTGTTATTTATTATGTTATATGATCCTAAAAAGGTGAATTCTTTTATTACATGGGAGAATCCACAAAATATTATCGATATTTTTAGATTCATGGGATTTTTAGGATTTTATCATAGATTTTTTAAAAAATTTCTCTATGTTGGCTTCTCTTTTGACCAATCTCACTTTGAATTGAGTGATGTTTGTTTCATATAAGAGATTTTAGAGTTATTTTATTGAGATAAAAAATATTTTTAATTATTCACTACTGTTTTCTATTCTATAGGCTTTTCGGGGCTATGTGGTCTTTTGTGATGCATCAGGTTTTGGTTTTTCTTGCCTCCTTATAATGGGTGATTACATGGTAGCCAATATTTATTGAAAGCTTAATACACATGGGAATAAGTATCTAACCGATGATCTGAAGATCCTAGATGGGATTTATGATCTTAAGAGTTGGAAGCACAACTTTTTGGAGAAAGTCTTACCATTTATACAGAACACAAAATCTTAAGTTATAACTTCTAAAAAAAATGATTTGAATCTTTGTTAGAGGAATTAGGTATAGTATCAACAACCATTAAATTTCAAAATTTAATACACCCTTGTTAAGGGAAATCTTGTTACTATTTCTATGAGAAAAAAAATTTAACACATGATATGAAATAAACATTAGAAGAGTAGAATTTGATGGATCTCTTTACTCAGTTGAACTTTGCAGTTCAGGAGAATGATTATGAGTATGTTTTAAAAAGTATTCAACTGTAATCCTCTCTTTTTATGATTATTATTTGGAAGTAGTAGTTTATTGAAGAATTTCATGGAATTAGGGAGTCTATTTATGGTTATGAGACCGTTAGTGAGTGGATATTCTCTTCAGAGGGTATTATATGTTTTCAGAACATGTGCGTGGTTCTTTTTTCCTATGAGAAAGGATGTGATGAGATATTACCATAATTCCAATTGGTTAGTGCACTCCAGAACCATAATATGTTCTATGATATGAGGTGATTATTTTGGTGTCCATGTATGAGATAAGATAACACTAATTTTCTTTCTCATTTTTATACCTACCAACTTGTCAAAGAAAATCACTAGATACCATTGTGCTGGCATCAGATGCTTCTTGTGCTAACTGGGAAGTGGGATGATATTTATATTGACTTTTGGTTGGTTTTCCAATACCCCATGAGGGAATATTGTGATATGGGTGATGATATATAGGCTGATTAAATAATATCACATTATACCCATTTGAGATACAACAAAAGTTAATGGATTGGGAGTTTCTATGGAATGATATTTTCCATCTTCGTGGATTATCATCTATTATAGTATCTGATATGGATCCCTTTTTTACTTCTCTCTTTTGGAGAGTCCTTTAGGAGGCACTAGGATTTATGGTACACTTTATCATGAAATATCATATGCAAATATATGGCCAAATAGAATAAGTTGTATAGGTTTTTAGGACATGTTATGGGCTTGTGTTCTTGACTATGGTGGATCTTGGGATGTAAATTTGGGATTAGATGATTTTTCATATAACAATATTTAAAAATACACTATCAGTGTGGATCATTTTAAGGAATTTTCTGTTCTTCCTTGTAGATCCCCATTGAGTTGGTTAGATATTTTTGGATCTTACATAGTTAGACCGTGATTTTTATAAGAGATGATGTCAAAGATTCAATTGTTTTTTCATATAATACTAATAGTATAGAGATGTTATAAATCCTATAATGATTATCATCTATGATCATTGGTGTTTTTAGTAGGTGTCCAGGTGTTATTTAGAGTTTCACCTCATTTGGGTCATCAAAATCTTAGTAAATAAGGAAAACTTTAACCAAAGTTTGTGGTTCATATTGATATTGATGAACAGGTGGGGAAAGCGGATTACATTTTGGTACATATAGAATAGTTGACATCGATCAACAATGTGTTTCATGTTTCACAGATTTGAAAGTATATTTTTGACCCTTATCATGTTCTGATATGGGAAGATATTATTGTCGAACCGGATTTATCAATGACTGAGCATCAGATAAATATTATTGATTCTAAGATAATGTTTCTTCATGGGAATAGGGTACCATTGGTCCATGTGAATTTTAATCATGGTTCTGATTACATGATACACGAGAGTGTGAGGAATTTATGATATAAATATCCCAATATATTTTTTATAGAATATTTTTATTGTATTTTTGGGTATAAAAACTATTTTTGGTGGCGTGATTGTAACATCATGGTTAAAGGTATACTTTTTTACCTCTTATCATCCCCCAAACAAGGAATATTTGATTGATAATGGAGATAATTTTCTGGGGAAAATAATCTAATGTTTAAGGATGTAAGTTGTTTTGAATTAATGGAGTTAGGGTATAAATGTGTTAAAGGTTTTAAAGGGTGCATTTTTGTTTTGGGTTGAGTTGGACTTTTATGTGTGGTTTTATAGGGGCTGTTGTTGGGAACCACCTACAGAAGAAATTTAAACCATAAATCCTTGGTTTATAATGTAAATTTATTTTTGGAAACATGTTGTGAAAATTTATAATGGCGTAAAATGATTTGTTCTATAAATAATGAACTTACACCATAAATTCATCAATCATGATATTTAACCTGAGGTAACACCTTTTCCAGCACATGTTCTAGGTGCAGTGTTTTGCACTGTAAAACAGTATATTATGATCTAAATCCCCCAATTTCCAAAAATTATATTTGTGTATCACACCTAATTTATTTTGTAATTGTGAAGGAACCTCTTTCTCGAACCTTATACTTTCACTCTCTTGAAGTGAGTGACTCCAGCCCCCTAGGCATCTCAGTTGGATGTTTGATCTCAAGAGAGTTTCCTTATTTTTGGTTTCTCCATCATTCCACTATCCTTCATTTAAAGTAGTACAATATCATGATTTAGGATTGAATCAGAATCTGATCTTGATGGATTGTGATATAGGAATTCCTTGTTGACATCCTTCTACTTCTTTCTTCATTGGTGTTTCCAATGGTGCATGTTGATTTAATCACTGATTAAAGGTTGGTTGTTCCATATGAATTTTCCCAACAATTGAAATCTCAAATTTCTTGATTGATTTGAAATGAGTTTTTAATTGATTTACAAAATCTGAAAACATATTATTTTTTTATTGAAAAGTGTATGGAAATTGTAAAAAAAACTATAATTTAAATGGAATTGAATTTTTGGGTGGATTTGAGAAAAATTGATTGATTGAGTTGGAAATTTAATTGATGACATGATTTTATGTTGAAACTTGATAAAAGTGGATTAAATTGAAATATGATTTGAAAATCGCATAAATTGATGAAAACCTATTATTTGGTTTTGAAATGAGAAATGCATGTTAGAAATTGTAATTAGGGAATTATATTTTGAATTTATTTAAAATGATTAATTTTCCCTTGATTGATTAATTGATTGATTGAATAACATATAATCCTAGGTTGTTAGTGGGTAATTGAGACAAGTATTCTAGGACTATGAATCTTTATCAATGGATTTATAATATAAACACTAACTAAACCAAGTTCAACATGATTTCGTATAATGTTAACCCCTAATGGGGTATTAATTCAAGTGTGGACACCCACCATGAGCCATGATGATGATTGAGATTTGAGAGGATCCTATTGAAAAAAAATAACATACTACAATGATTATTACATAGTGATATGATATCATATACTTGAATATTATATTCCATTGTTTATAGAACTATTTTATTCAAGAGAAATGATTTATATAAATATTTTTTATAAAATGTTCAATAAGGTTTGTTTTAATATATCTTCCATCCTTTTTTATCATGAATTCAATTTTTTAAAAAAATATGTAAATTCCACAACATTCCTATTTAAATTGTTATCTTATTTATATTATTTGATATGGAATTTAAATAGAACACTTTTTGATACCCTATTGGGTTGCATAGCTCACACCATACCTTTACCTTCGGGTATTTGTTGATTATATTATTCCATTTTCATGTAAAGGGAATGAACCTCATGGAAGAGGCAAGAGTAATTGATTTATTGGACCTAAATTTATGGAGGTGATATGTGGAGATGCGATCTACCTATTACAGGGATTTTCTATGCTTTTCTTTAATAGATGTTGTGTTTTTTTATGATGTATCATTTTAGTTATTTTTTTCAAGTTTTTTTCTGGTACTTCCTCCTTGAAGAGTGTTGGAATACTAACATGTACTATTTAGATTATTCTATAATGTGAAAGAAATTTATTTATTTTTTATCTCTTTTATGATGCCAGGTGCTAGTAACCAACCCACAGGGATTGAGAACTCTCTTTGGGCTTTGTTGGATCCATCTTGGGTATCAGTGTATAAGGGTATTCAAGATGGTTCGTGATAAGATTCCATTTGGTTTGGATTCATAGTTTCTCTTAACCATGATCCGTCTCTAAACAAGAGACCCACAATAGAATTGAATCACATAGTTTCCCCTAAGAGTTTCATAGTTCACCTAACCATGTGAAAACCATGAGAAATGATCTAACATACCTATCAATAGTCATATGATTTACCAAACCATGCAATAAGCGTACACCTATTAAAAACTTTCAAAAATTCCAAAACCTAATATTGGGGATCTCTAAAATCTATGAAACATATTAATTATAAAAAAAATTAACAAAATCATGATATTGAGGTGGGAATATAATATTATAGTATTTATAACCATCATATATTATCTCTATATATTTTTTTCAATATACAATATATAATAGTTATTTATTATAGTTTTCATATATATTATATTATTTTAATGTAGTTGTTATAGTACAGAGAAACAAAAGCATCATATAAAAAAATTATATAAAAAAATATCAATAAAAACACCTAGAAATAGTAGTTGAAAAGGCTCATACCTTCTTAGACCATTAAATTTCTTTTTATGGGCGTTGAAAGTGTCAGTAGAAGGTTTAAGGAAGACAGATGGGGTAAAAACAAGGATTTTTTTATGGAGAAGGTGTGCCAGGACATGAAAATGAATGTTGCACCACAAATAGATGGAATCTCTATGGTTGGGTGTGTCATGCACTATTGGAGAATGACCTTATGCCCATAGTTTTCCGAAAACCATGGGTATAGGGAACAGATGGGAACCTATTCCCTTGGTTTTGTAAAACCTGTGGGTATAGGGTTTTTTTAAATTCCTATACCCATGGTTATCTAAAAACCATTTTTATAGGTCATGCCTCTTTCCTTAGTTTTCCAAGATCATGAGTTTATATTTTCCATGTTAAGGTGGGAAAACATTTCCACCAGACAAAAAACAATATGCAAGAACACCTATTAACATTTTTTACACAAATATCCATGGTCCAGATAAATTTATATAACCAAATATATATTTATATACCTACAAGACAATGGTGGTTAGGCATGTGAATTATATACAGGCAGTCAAAGGATTGAAACCCATGAATAGTTATTTTTTAAAACCTATAACAACGATTTTGAAATTTTGGGTATAAGGTTAATGAAACGGTGGAATACACCTATCCCCATTGTTTGGAAATCGAAGGTATCAAATTTCAAATTTTGGGTATATCTCCGAGCTATACCGATGACTAAATAGGTCACGGTTCCCAATACCATGGGTATAGAGTATACCCACTGTTTTATAGGATATACCCATGGTTCAAAATAGTGGGTATAGGTGCCTTTTCCAGTAGTGGATCCGTGATTGGTAGAGTCATGGTGTGGTTCAGGTACTGTGGTGAGGGGTATAATTTATGAGATTTTGGAGACACACAATTTTTAGGGGGAATTTTTGTCATGGTGTCAATGGATTTGGTCATAGAATGAATATTTTTGGAGAGGATTTTAGTAAATATAAAGTCCCTTGTGTATTAATAGGAATCCTTATATATTTTATTTTACCCTTAAGTATGGATCTTTTATAAGGTGGGTTCCCAATTATTGTTTGAAAGGGGTTTAGAGAGTTTGTTAAATTTTAAATTCATGGACATCACAATATGATCATAAATACTATGGTATGACTCCATGGGGGTAGATTTAGTGGTTATTTCATTTTGGAAACCTTTATTTCGTGGTTATTTTTTCACATCATGTCTTGGTTCGAGGTCGCAATTATGAGTTTCAAAAAATTGAACGTTGCGGTGTGGTGATGGTGATAACCCCATGACCCCTCCATTACTATATTGAATTTTTTTTTTTGAAAAATAACTAAATATGGAGACATAAGGTAAATCATAATGTGATTTCTAATGATTCATTCTATTTAGCCTCACTATGATGTAATCATCATCTATCACACTATGATTCTATGAATTTCCAGTACTAGTATAAATTCATAAAACTAACTGAATCCTTTAAAATTTCATCATTTTCCTCAATACCTTGACATACAAAGGGCTCCTATGGAATCCTTTGTGTCACCTTTTGTTTATTTTTGTCCCTCTACATCAAAGGATCATCTCCTTGTAATCAAAGGTGATTTATTTCCTTTATTTTGGATTTTTCCCATTATCCTTGTTCATAGAGGGTTTGTAACTATGAGTTGGATTTTATTTAGTTGGATTTGAGTCATGGTTTGATTGATGTTTCCATTATCTAGGTTTATTGAGGTCTCCCTCACATAATATTGGCCTTATTATAATATCTATCTACTTGTTCTTGTGTAATTATTGTTGAAGCTTTAGTTGAGGTAGGGGATTATATACATCTCCCTCTTTATTTTTTGTAAATTGTGGAACTAAAATGATTTTTTATTTACGTTGATGGAAAGGATTAACATTTTGAATAAATTTAATTATAATAAAATAAATTTAAGTGGAAGGGTATTTAACATGTGTTTTATATTATTCTATGATATTTAATGTGATAGTTGGATGTTTGATATTGCTACTAAGATTTTTAGTTGCTAATGTATTTTTAGTTGTTGATAATATTAAATTGATGGAATCATCTCTCATCAAAAGGATAAAAAATTAATGATCTTAATGAATCAGTTGTGTAAAATCTGTAATCATAATGATATGGATTCTTAAATATATTTTAAATGCATGTTTCACAGAGAGAAATGTGGAATTGATTTTTTGTTAAAATTGGATGATGTATTTTTGTATGATTGTTTATATTACTATTATTGGTGTGTTTTAGTAGTGAATTATTTTGGCTAGTTTCATTTCACTAGAATGAGTTGTGTAGTTGGTGTTGCGATTGGTTTCCCGGGTTGGTATGAGACAATTTAGTAGTGGTGGCTGGAGCATTATGCGGTTTGCTTATAGTGTTTTGGAAAGTAATGTGGAACAAAAATTTATTATGGAAGTTGTGGGATATATTGGCATGTGTTTATGGTTGGTTCATGAAGTGATTGATTGTGTGTTATGGGTTTCTTTTGTATACACATAGTGGCATGGAAAATGGTTTATAATCATGAAAATCGTATTGAGTAGTGTACTTTTAATGAATCATTAAATGATTTGAAATGAATGGATATCAGTTGAGAAGAATTTTGGTAATGGATAATTAATGGTTTGATATTAAATATAGATAAATCAATTTTATAATGAATGTAATATTTTTGTTAAATGGGTAATTATAGAAATGGATAAATGATAAATTTGAATGGGCATCATTAATGTTGTGAGGTTTGTTTTATGTAGAAGGTGGGGGTCTGTTGGTGTTGTAAATATAATAATAGTTAGTAGTGAATGATAGTGATGATTTGTTGTCAATTATAGACTGTAGTGTTTTTTTTTTTGAAATAAACCCTATAGGAATAGTTGTGTGTCATTATGATATATGTAACATCCCCACCAAGCCATTATCTTCAGTTGGGTTGGAGGAGTTACTAACCATTGGTGACATTCCCTAGAAACCAAAGGTTGGAAATAAATGAAAAGGGTTTAAACAAGAATATAAAAGGAGGAATTATTTACAATATTTATGCACACACATAATTTCACATAGATAATTAGTTCAATCTATTACTTGGAACATACCATTTGGAGATATGGCCTCAAGAACACCTCCCCAAACACGAGAGGCTTCCGATTAATATCAAGGTACTAACAATGATACAATGGGGAGACAATAACCAATGAATTAGTACTAAATCTTGTGGAGGAATCAATGAATGATATAATAGTGGAAGAAAAATAAATATCTAATAGATAATAATAAATAGACCACATGATAAGTGCCAATAAAAACATTAATGCATGAATATGCCCAGTCATAATATAATTATTCAACATACAATAGGTTATACAAAAAACATGGATAGGTAGTTAGTAGAACAAATAAATAAAATTTTCAAACTATAGAAGGTAGATCGTGTACATGTTCAACCACAATCCCCTTTCTAATTTCTATCCTACAAGGTACAACAACAAAGAAGCATAAACCAAATCCTAATCAACAGTGAAGATATATGCCCAGGTACCAAACTACATCCCAAATTGGGTGTGATTGAAACTCATTAGGCCACCACCAATGTTGTATAATTCTAATTTAGTATGTTAATATTAAATATAATGTGTAAAGTAATAATAAACTTAAATTAGTAATTTAAATATAAATAATGATGGACTCTGGATCCTCGTAAGATCCTTGGTTGATTATACCTACTTTGGCATAATCTATTATATCTCTAATACTTTTACATTTTATATAAATAGATTTGGAACCAGTGGTCTATAACCAAGGTTTCAATGTGCATTGATAATAATATGGGGGCTTAATATTTAAATAATAATCATTAAACGAAGAATCTAAACAATGGGGCCTGGAATGTCAAGTCCAACAATTCCCTATAAATGATGAGGGGAATCATGTGCAATAATTTCAATAAAGAATGAGGATCTCCATTTTCTACCAATTTTATTAATTATAATGATATATATTTCTTCCTATTTGAATTAATAATTGGTATATCCATGTCTGACAATTTCAATAAAGAACAAGGATCTCCATGTTTGAAAATTTCAAATAAATAATGGGGTGAGCCATTCCCAACATTGATTAATCATTATAATTCATTCAATTCAAATGCACTGTAAGCTTGAACTATACATTCTATATTGGAATCTAGGTTTCTCACAAGGCATAAAACAAAAATTAAGCATGTTACATATAATAATTAAATAAAGGCCATGAGATTACCCTTGCTAATTTACAATTAAACACACATTTAATAATTTCATTAATAAGTTCCCAAAAGGCCATGTTATATGGTCATCCCATTAAAATTTCATTGAATCCAATTTATTCATCAGAATAATTGACATTTCATTTAAAATATCAACACATTTCACTGTTAGTTGATAAGAAAAACCCACCCTCAGAGGTGGTTTGGTCAAAAGGAATAGAAATAGTTTCATTATCATTTTCTATATATTCCCAATTTACAATTTACTTTATAGAAAAGATAACACTATCATTAATTAATTTATTTGAGTTTGGGGTACCAAATTCAAGGTTCTCCCAATATTTTTATGTAAAATATATAACCATTTATAATAAAAAATTGTTCATTTCTTTCATGAAAATGAAGCAGAAGGAATAAGGGATCTAACATTCACCCAAGAAACCCTAAGTGATCAATATAGTTCCCATAACCTAAAACATCTGAAGGGTCCTTCAAGGATCCCATAAAAAATGTTTCATGGTCGTAACACCCGTAGAATAGTTTATTCACAAGGAAGGAGCAACAATAATCAATATTTATTTAAACCCACCACAAGTGGTGTTTCGTGATGAGGCCATCAACTTATAACCATGTCAAGGGGTAAAAAAAGCATCGAGTATATTTTATAGAAATTTAATTTAAAGTATTTAATAATTTTGGAGCAATGCAAAAAAAGTATGGTGTGCAAAACAAGAATAAATTAAAAAATGATGAAACTTTTAGAGAGAAGCATCTATATTACCTGCCATACACAAAGGAAGCTCCATTTGTCGATTATCAACCATTGATTAAGACTGGAATGATAGAAATCATAAAACTAGGAAAACATCCTAAAAATAAAATATATAATATCAGATAGATATATGACCAAAGATGGAAGGATAAAATAATAAAGTAAGGAAAAGTAATCCTTGAATTACTTAAAGGGATCCAACACAATTGAAGGCACTCGAATCCGAGCTCGGACGAAGGAGAATCAACAATGCCTAGATGATGGTGAGGGAGAGATATCACATGGGAACAGGTCTTGTATTTTTTAAAGGGTAAGAAAGATGATTTCGGTTAAAAATTAGGGGAACCATGGAATTTAACCCATTTTATTAGGGTGCATGGTTTGGCTGTACAGTTAGAAAAACTACTCACCAACCGTGTGCCCCTACTATCCAAGTGTAACATGAGCTCAGATGGCTAGGTGCATGGTTAGCCAACTGGGTGCTGCCTTAGTGATGACATAGTCAAAATGGATCACCCCCTCACATGGTTAGGTGCATGGTTAGAAAAACCATGAACCACCTATGTGAGTTCCTTTGAAACTCTACACCATGTTTCATGGTTTACTAGGATCATTTTCATGGTTAAAATAAACCATGTTCCTATACAAAATGGGTGACATGATTTGGATGAACAGTTAGAACTAACCATGTTTCAATTGTGCACCCATGGTTGTCTCTCCCAAAACTAAGATTTCTAAACTTGAATCACCAAAAACACATTTGAGACTCTAAGACACCTATCAGTACTTAAAAACCATTCCAAAACAACATTTTAATGAGTTCTAACTCTTGGTATTTCAATTAAAAGATCATTTCAAATTTTGTTTGGTCCACCAAATTAATATTCAAATTCCTTTAGAATTTCCATGAAGTTCAAAACATGAGATCTTTTAACCCTCCCACCTTAGAACATATCATCCTCAAGAAGCCATTATGGACAATGAGAACATCACCTGACCTTCTTGGGTTGTGAATTCTGTTCAAAAAGACACATTAAGATTCGAAATGCACAACATGATCCCAAAAAAGTACTTTAAAATTATGGAACACTAGTAGGTAATCTTTATTGAAAAATAATTATCACTAAGTAAACAATAATATGACACTTACTCAATCGCATCTCTTCATCTCTTTCATTAACCAACCTATGGTGCTCCCCACCAATGGTTCTAACTTCCAACATCCAATTTTTATCCATTATACTTCCACCATCATAATTTTCAATTGATACACATCATTAGAATCCTAGAAATACCCCCAATACATTTCTCAACATACTCCACTCGATTACATGAAATAATTCCATTCTCAGTCCTTGATCTAAATGGTCAAATTCCAATCGACCACGCTAGCCTGGTCGCATCATATTTTTCGTGAAAATCCCTGACCAAAATCTAGATTGGACCCATATTATCCCAAATGTCATGCCCATTATGGTTCCTCACCAATCACATACAACTATTTTAGAAAACCCCAATAAAAAGTCCTTTGACCGACTACATTAAAAAACTCACCTCTTCAACAACCAATGTGTCACCGAAAAATATATTGCATATCATTTTACTAAAATAATATCTAGATAATTTAGTGAACTCTAACCAAATACCATAACAGACTTCCAGTGATGTTTCCTAGAAAAACCATCCCCTATACAAAACCATTTCCATTCCACAAGGTAAACAATAGCACATACCCAATAAAAACCCTTGGAATTCCTCAATACATCTTGGGCCTTATGCTGATACCCAGACTCCCCCAAGTCCATTATCTAGCATGTACATGATATTTATTGATAAATAAAACCATACACTATTCCTTTTATCTAATGAAATTTAAAATCCACAATGACCTCAAAACAAATCGATCTAAAGGTCCCACAACCCTCCTCACATGAGGTCCATCCACTGATAATGGATATCCCACTCCTCAGCTTAGAATAATCCCCATCATCCCACCCAAAAAATAAATTCTTCAACAACATGGACCATTCCCCATCCATCCTTGAACATAATTAATAGCAAGTATAAGAATCCACTGACTCCATTGAATAAGAAAAAATTTCACCCACCACTTATTCCCACTTACTGAGAGTGGTTCCTATGGTGTTCATTGAGTTTTAAATCATAATGATGATCACAATCCTAAAATGGAAAATGGTGTACTCCTCACATTATGGATCAATTTAAACGACTCCTTGAGAACAAATTACAAGTACTTTCATTAAACCATAAAAACATATTTAGATATCTCAATGCATAGACATTTCTCATTCATCATACATGTGAAAATTTTAATATATAGGGAATGATCACCTCTAAACTAGGAGTACCATAAGAGTTCACATATGAGTTAGATGTTGTGTAATAGAGTCCCTTGTGTGGGATTGGGAATGGTCGCCTCTAAACTAGGAGTACCTATCCCAATGACCACTCATATAAGAAACCAATCCCACCCAAGGGACTCTATTACACAACATCTAACTCATATGTAAACTCTTTAAAAATAGATGAAACTAATGGTTGGGTTAATGTGAATCAACCCACAAGGGTCAAATTTTTTCAACACAGGAATAAGAACATCACTTTCCATGAATTTCTCCACTAGGACCTGATCCTGTATGAGCATCCCCATAGGTGAGTTCTCCCTGGAGGTTCACAACATCAACACAAAAGGATAATGATCTAACACTCACTCAGTATCTATATAGGGTAATACCCCCTTATGGTTCAGCTTACCAAACAACCAACCCCCCCCCCTTTGGGGTTTTGTTTCATCAACTAAGATTCATACCCAAATCAAATGGTTAGACATAGAACAATTAACATGCCTAGTAAATTTGTGTAAACATCTAATGACTTCCACTATCCAAGGGCACTACAGTAATGGGATAACCCCTCCCATGAACATGGAATCAAATTTAATAATAGATTCCGATAAAAAAAGGTCCCTAGGATCTACCGCCTAACCTCTATATATAAGAAACAATAGAAAAGAATCCATCTAAGAATCAGGGGAAATATCTATGTTCCCATTCAATACATATCTCATAGAAAAACTATATATATCCCTTACAAGTGGGTTATTCATTATCAACATCTTAAAAAGTTATTATTTAATCCATTTCACAAATACAAATGTACTATAAACATTTAATGAGGCTGAGATATTTTCAACTTCAAGTACTAATTATAAATGAATGCTTCCTTTAAACAATACTTGTAACATACTTAACTGATACCATATAACATTCTAGGGAAATTATATCATAATTTTCATTTAAAAATTATTTATATAAATTTCTCACCATTGGACTGGTTAAATAAAATTTCAATTACAATATATAAAAGAAAAATAAACTTTAGTTTGTAACTAGAATTTTTATTAACTCACACCTCATAATAATAATTTTACAAAAATAGTCTACACAGATTTTAACATTTCATGAAAATTGGTTTAGTAATATTCCACAATACATTTATAAAAAACTATATAAGTGGTTGATGAAACATTAAATAACAATGGAATTTAACATTCCAACACCCCCAAGGGTTTAAGTACAAAGGAATAAGAAGAATATAAAATACCTATAATGGTCAAATAATGATATCATGGGTCTAGTTATACTAGATTACATTCCTAATTTATGGAGAAATACTCTATAAACATCATTTGGTATCCCATTTAATTGAAACCAATTAAATGTTATTTTATTCATGATTTAACACACCTTTAACAAGTTTATTTCATAGGAATATGATTCTAAAACTCACCTAAAAGGGTTGAGTCATGTGTATAAGGACTTTTTAATATGGATG
The DNA here is from genome assembly GCA_963277665.1 of Viscum album. NCBI lineage: Eukaryota > Viridiplantae > Streptophyta > Magnoliopsida > Santalales > Viscaceae > Viscum > Viscum album. The sequence continues at coordinate 500,275,457 of OY728125.1, forward strand.
ACCATTCCATGGTTATAAAGGTACAAAAATTTATAAGTTTTAATTAGCACACCATTTAGCTAACATCTATAGGAAATGATGTGAGTTTGTTAAAACCAACACAATTTACCTGACATTAAAATATTCAATTCTAGTTAATCCATCAAACATTTCAAAATAATATCATTTATATAATATATTTTATTCTGGATACATTGAATGACACCATCCGACTATATGGGAAAACACTATTTAGGTTAATGGAGAAAATTTATTTAACTAACTATATTCCCTAACTATAACATAACAAACTATCACATAACTATATATTATAGATAGACATGGTAATAATAAAATTACTATAGTATGAAAATAATCATAGTAATGACATATGAATTCTATGTGTCATAGAATTGCATGAACTAACCTCCTCTATTGCAAAATTGGGGCAAGAGATAAATCGCATAAATTAGTAACCGATGGTAATAAAATTAGAGTGACTCAAGGTTAAATGATAATCAACTATAATAATGAACAATATAAATAACAATCCCATCCTTTACAAATCTATCTTTTCTCCATACATGGGTTGGCCATTCCCAAGTTCAATATATTTACCAAGTTCTAACACATTCCTAGTTTCATGTCTAAGAGCCCAAACGAGTAGGAAAAAATAAAATTATATTTGATACCACATTGTCACATACTGACCAAGTTTTGTTTATAAATAGTAATCAGATTGGATGGAGACAGGGCCTCAAGCGCACCTCCCCATATGCCAGTGGAAGATGAATAGTAAAAAGGGTTTAAAGGTAGTATAGTGGGGAAATTATACCCTTTGTATTAGTACAAAATACACCATATTAATTAATTAATGAAATAAAAAATGAAGATAAATAAATATCTGATAGATAATAATAAATAAACCACATATAAATTCCAAAGAAATCATCTGCGCATGAACACACCAAGTCATAATACAAGTAATCAACATACAATTGGTGGTAAACACAACAAAGCTAGACTGATAAAAGAATAAATAAATAAAATATACTAACTATAGAAGGTTTACCAAGTACATGCTCAAACACTACTCCAGTTATATGTCCTATACTAGAAGGTACAATAATAAAGAAACAAGAACCAAGTAATAACTTGTAGTCAGGAGATCTATCTGGGTACCAAATGAAACCTAAACAATGTGTGAGTAAAACATATTAGGACAACACTAATGGTATCTTATACTAATCAAGTATGTGAATATAAATTATAAATTATGCATGAATAATAAATTTAAAGCAGAATTATAAATATAAATCATGCCAGACATAGGCTCCTCATATGATCCCTGACTGACTTTATCCTCTTTGATCTAAGCCAAAATATCTATGATAATTTTACCTTTAATATATATAGACTAAGGAATTATGGTGTATAACCAAGTCATCCATGTCAACTGATAATAATATACTTGTTTTATATTTTAATAAACACTATCAAACAAGAATCTAAATAATGGGTCAGGGGGTGTCAAGTCCATCCCTTCCCTACAAATGATGTGGAGTATCATGTATAATAATTTTAATAAAAAATTTGAATATTCAAGTCTAATAACGTTAATAAATATTAAGGATATCCATGTTTGAAAATTTATATAAATAATGAGGATCTATATGTTTGAGAATTTCAATAAATAATAAGGATCTCCATATTTGACGATTTCAAATTAATAACAAATAGTACCATCTTCGAAATCACTTAATCATTATAATTAATTCAATTTGAATTCCTTGAGAGCACAACCTAGGCATTTTGTATGAAAATCATGGTATCTCTCAAGGCATAAACTATAAACTAGGCATGTTACATTTAATAATTAAACATATTCCATGAGATTATCCATTCCAATTTACAATTCAACATACCTTTAATAATTTTATTGATAAGTACCCAAAATTCTAAGTGAAATGGTCATACCACTAACAATTAATTGTATCCCATTTATTCATATTCATATTTAACATTTCATTTAAAACAACTAAACATTTCACTATAATATGATAATCCAAACCCAACCTAGGATGTGGTTTAGTCAAAATTCATAGAAAGTGGGTCAAGAGAATTATCTACATATGATTAATTTAAAATTTACTTTATATATAGTATAAAACAATCAAACATTGATTTATTTTATCCCATGGTATCATATTTAAGGTTCTCCCAATATGTTCCAATAATGTCTATTACCATTTATAATAAAACATCTCAAGGGAACTCATAAGATCCCAAAATAAACTTCTCATTTTCTATACACTCTAAGGGTGGTTTAGTTACAAGGGTGGAGCAATAATCATCCATATTTTTTCAAACCCACCTTAAGTGGCAGTTTTTGTTGTGTTTATTAACATTCAAACATGTAAAAGGGTCTAAGGAACAACATGCCTATGGTCGAGGAATATAATTTAAAGAATGTTATAATTTATGAGCAACACATCGAATGTATGGCATGAAAAACATCAAAAAAAATTATAAATGTTGAAATTTTATGGGAGAAGAATCTAGACCACCTACCATATACCATTAAAGCTTCACTCATCCATTAATAGCCTTTGAATTGGAATAGAATTACAGAAATGAGATAACTATAAAAAGGATCTAAAAATAGGGTATATGATATCACATGGATATAAGGTTGAAGATGGTAAGAGAATCTAATAAAATAAGGGAGTGGAATTATAAAGTTATCAACAAGGTTCCAATGTAACTGATGATGCTCAAATCTAAGATCGGAGAAAAGAGAATAGTCAAATCCTAGTTGTGTGGGAGGGAGATCCCACACATGGGAGGAGGTTTTGTGCATTCAAGGGAGGTTGAATAATTATTTGGGTTAAAATAAAGGAGGGAAAACTTGGATTTATACAATTTTAATAGGGTGTATGGTTTGGCCACACAGTTAGACAAATAGTGTACCAACCAAGCGGTCCTTCTATCCTTGTGGCACATAGACTTCTATGGCTATGAGAATAGTTATATAAAATCTATTCATCCCATGTGGCGATACTATCCAAATGGATCACCCCCTCACATGGCAAGGAATACAGTTAGAAAAATGATGCAAAATCTATGAAAATCCCCCTGCAAATTTTTACCATGTTAGAAATTTTACTAGGGTCCTTTTAATAGTTGAAACAAACCATATTCCAACACAAAACGGGCCATATGATAGGGCCACATGTTTATCCCTATTGATGTGCTAACTGTGAATCGTGGGATGCCTCTCATGAAATTGGGCTTTTAAAGTATAAAACTATTGAAATTCATTCGAGAATTAAAGATACCTATGAAGCCTTAAACCCCTTCTAAAAAAAATTAAAGAGTTACAACTATTATTTCATCAATTCAAAGATCATTTAAAAATTTGGCTTTCCCACCAAATGAAAATTCAAGTTCTGTTAGAATTTATAATTTGTTAAAAACATGAGATCTTATATGAAACCTTTCACAAGAGTAATAAAAAATAAGTAAAACAAATGACATATATATAAATGATGCATGAAAACAAAATAAATAATAATAAATGAATCAGAGACTAATATCAGTGTAATAGTGGACTAGTACAATGAAGAATACTAAAACATAGAAATAATAAAAGAATATAACACCAGGTTGGGACCAATCCAAGCCAACACAAGAAAACATTAAAGATCCATATCCACCAACCTCGACAAAAATATCAAGTAATGTGGCTAAAATAATAAGAAACTTACCTCGTTCCCGTATCCTAGAAAATCGTATAATAAAATTCACTAATGTTACCATGAAATGGGTGAGTATAACAACGATAAGAAATCTATAGAGACTTTCCAACACATTCAACTAGGAAAATAATAAGTTAACAGATTTTATTATAAAATTGGTGAGAAGAAAATAAAATTTATTTTCAAATCCATAAATGAGTTCCATATAAGAAAACATTAATCAAAGCATATTACTATTCCTTACAAATTGTTATAACAATCCCTTGTCCACAAACACACAAATTCATGCCATGTAACTCCCTATACTCATGATTAGCGAGTCATCTTGTCACCCTATTGTCTCTAGGTGACCCATATTGGTGGTTGTACATCATGACTATGCTCCATCCCACATTGATTGTGGTACATTATAACCATGATATTTCCCAAATCACTAACGCCAACCCAGTTATTTCGTGTTACCAATTATATAAGTCCTTGAAATCATATATTCATCAAGGACTCTTAGGAAATAATTTTTTTTCTATATTTCAATAATTTATTTTTTAATTCATTCAACAACATAGGTTTTCAATATAAATTACTAATGTAATGTTAAAGAAAAGTCAAGAATTATTAATGAAAAACTGATCCATCAAGTTCTAGAATAATATAGCGGGAGAGAAGAGAGCCACCTCAAGTATGTTGGTTCCACCACACAAAATTGAGAGAAAATAAATCCTAAAACACCATTATTAAAACTCCAAAAAATCTCCTCCAATGATCCATACGAATTCATTCAATGTTCACCCTAAAATACTAGATAAAAAAGTAGAAAACGATGAATTTTAAGGGTTATAAAAGGTGATTTACAATCAAAAACCACATTAAAATCCATCCAAAAATAATCATATGAAGATCTATAGAGTTTCTACCAAATGGGAGTGGATATCAGAAATTTCAAAAACATGATTGGCCATTACCATACCCCAATGGATCCAGAAACAAGAATGGTTCCTTTATATGGTTGACATATATAAGACATTCCATGAATATCCCATATGCCATGGTGTATAGTCATAAGACATTTTAGGATCACCATGCCCTTGACCATGGTGTGGTGAGGCCTTCCTATCCATTTTTTACAGTGTTCCACCTTGGGTGCTACACATATGAATATTCCCACCAAACACGCATTTTGGATTTCCAATGATGCATAGTGACACACCTAGTACAACAGATTCACTACCATGATCATTTTTATGACCATGGTGGACCTAAAAACCCTAAAAACCCTCCAAACACCTCCCACAATCCCCTGAACCAAACTAAATCCATGAAAATGGATTTAAAACACTAAGAATATAAGGATATACCTAATACTAGGGGTGTTACATTCTCTCCACCTTTTGGATTTCCATCCCTAGGATGATGGAAATTCATGGTACTTTGGAAGAGTTCAGACCATTTCTAGAGAATTTATTTATCATGTTACAAAGTTTCCTCCTAAATATTACCATCAATCCATAATATTCATAATAAGGGTATAAATTTACACTGTAGTATATTCTATTTTCTATAAAAATTTAAAACTGAAACATAGATAAAACTTTCTTCCAGTTTAAGAGTAACATGGTCCCAATTGATCATATAATGAGGATTCGTGTGTGTTTCCAAAGAAAATGATGAATAGTAGGGACATAATGGTCCAATGAGAACAGAGGAGTATATCTTTTTTAACCTTTGAAGGATATTTAATAGTTATATGATTTCATTTTGGGTTCACCGTTTTTTCTGATGAAAATGAATAATGGTTGGAACTAAATGGTTCAACGAGAACCATTCAGTCTATCATTTTTAACACATAAAGGAGATGTCATAGTCAAATCTTTTAACATCAGGTTTCCCATTTTTTTCTCTAATGAAAAAATGTGTGGTTATTCCCGATGGTTGATCGTGTGGGGTATAATGTTTGTACAATCATCCTTGTTGGGTTCCCCATTTTCTTCTTAAATAGAAACCTCTAATGGTTCCCACATCCATAAGTGAATACTTAACTGCTTTCAAATGGTAGAAAATAGTTTAGGGTTTCAGACCAAATTATTCTTAAGAGGTCACATTGGCCGAGAGTATGGGAGGTATGGATCATCAAATCCTTTTGGGGGAATTATTTCCTACTCTATGACTCTCTTATTGATTTACGATTTGTTTAATAATCTCTTCCTAATCATGATATGTGACTGGTTACCCAAAATAAATGACAAATTGTTGAATCCTTCCATGTGTAAAGAGGGATTTAACAATGAGACCATTTATAAGTATTAGAAGTTATTCATCCATTTCATACCATTACTTAGAAATGGGTATATTATTATATTTTTAATCCATATTACAATGTACCCAATAGTTTTCTACCATATAGGGAGGCAATTAATATCCTGAGGATGAGATTGAACCTCTATGAGGAATACTACATATCCTGTTGATAACAGGTATCAAAACCAATCCAGTTTATTGAAATTGTGCAGTATAAAATAATGAAAAAAGATCATCTATGAGGGAACTTAGGAACAAGTTATTAATAATTATCCTTATGGAAGCGTCCTATGTGTATGTTTTATAACCAAAATGGGGATTAAACATGAAGGTTACCCATTATAGGGATATTCATGGTGTAAATGATATTATCATTTCAAATCACTAAGTCCATGTGAACCATACATGTTGTGAGAAATAAGGTATAAGAAGTGATCGGACTCACCAATTATGGATTCAGGACTTATGCACTGAGGTATCCCTTATAAGATGTTTAATATGGAGCTTAGACCTAAATAATGCGTCCTAAAAACATATTTATATAGGATTAAAAGTTTTTGTAGTTCATTTTTCATCCTCGATCCACTGATGGATGAGGTATGGAGATGAATCCATATGATATTTTGGGTCCCATATGTTAGAATATATGAGATATGGAGGGATGTACACTAAGGTGGATTCCTGTTTGTGATCTGGACTTAAGAAGTTTTCCTATATTTCCTATGTATCTTATTTCTAGAGGGTGTCTCAAGAACTATTTGAAATATCTAGATGGTTTTTTATGACTTGGATGACATGGATGGAGGGTTTTCTAAAGGCCTAGGTGACATGTCAAAATAATTCCATGAGACTTGGATGTCAGGCCGTGGTGCCATTGTATATCTTGGGTGATATGTCTAGGGGAAGTCACAAGATCTAGATGACCAGTCCAGAGGAAATAAAAAGACACAACTAAATTTTCTAGAGGAAATCACAAGACTTGGGATAGATGTCTCGAGGACATCGCATGATTTTTCTAGAAAACCTATAAGACTTCACAAGAGTTGGGTGAAATTCCCCAGTGCTACTGCATAACTTTCTTAACTTGTCCAAGGTACATTACATGATCCAAATGAAATGTATGGTGGGTGTCGCATGACTTGGGAGGAATTCCCTGGGGATGTTACATGACCTGGGTAGGTCACGATAAGCACATGAGGATTGGTGTATCCATATTTGTATAAGACTTCCAAATATTTTTCCCTTCTTCTATGTTGGGACCACATTCTATATAAATATTGTCTTTGTTGTCAATAGTTGTCAATGTATTTAAAAATGAGGAAGGAGATGATGAAAGACTCCAAAGTTAATGGATATTGGCTAAAGTGTGGATGCATGGAGAATTGTTATGAAATCATATCATTGAATGTCATCCTTGGGCAATTATCCATGATGTAAATTCATATGATTGTTGAGTTGATCCTAAGTTCAAAACACATGTATCAAAGGTGATACATTGAATACAATAATGAAGGAAGGTGATAAATCTGATGATGCTTTACTGATTTGTATTTAATTAATATCATAAGTTAAGAGAAATTATGATGCAAGCCTTATGAAGGAAAGGGGGAGTAAAGGTGTTTCCAGTCATATACATTTTTGATTATAAGGAAAGATTCAGGTGAAATATCAGGGTTGTGTGCAAAAGATCAGGGTTATGTGTGAAAAATATGGTTTTTGTGAGAAAGATCATTCATTCATGGAATATTTTCTTGTATTTTTGTGTGCAAGTGGAGTTCCAAGACCAGCACTATAAAATATGGAAAATGCATGGACTGCGTGAATGATTGGGAAAAGTGAGCGAAAAATGAGGCTACGTATAATATTATTTTTTTAATGCAATATGGAAAGCGGTTTAGAATTTTGTGTGAAAATTTTGTTTGGATATCAGAATGGAGAAAAATGGAAAAGGCAGGGAGTGCGTGAAAAATTGGGCAGAGTGCATGAAAAAGAGGTTTCATCAAAGATTGGTTTTGAAAGAAATATGGAACACGATGTGCAATTTTGGTTGCAATTTGTGTATTGTGATTAGAAAGTAAAAAAATGGAAAAGTCATGAGGTGCACAAAAAAACTAGGTAGTGCGTGAAAACAAAGGAATGTGCACGTAATATAAAGAAGTGAGATATTGTTTTACACGCAGGAAGGGATTTTACGCGCATGGTCAAAAATGCCTATAAATATGTGGTGACCCCCTCTCATTTGTTGAGGGCTTGACAGTTAGACAAATATTGATCTCTAATGCATGGAAAATTTAATGTATGGAGTATTGCGGAAAACGAATACGTGCTCCACAAAAAAGGAAGTGTTGCACGAAAAGAGACGTTCTGTGCGAAAAAAAAAGAGTTGCGCGAAAAGAATATTTTGTTCCCAAAGGTGTTTTTATGTGAAATGTTTTAATTTTACACAAAAGCCACCTAGAAGGGTGTGAAAAAAAAATTTAGGGTGTCGTAGTCCATTAATAAGTGTTATTCACTCTTGAAGTGTCTTGCGAAGAAGGAGAACCGAACCCTCTGTGCGAAGAAGAAACCAAAAACAAGAGACCAGTTTTCTCTAACACTCGATATGTTTCATGAAGGAGATCTCATGAGTACACAACCATTGATTTATCACCCTTGTATTTCTTCACTAAGATAGATCAAAAAAACCATCATTGGTTCTGTGAAGAGGAATCACACGTCCTTTGCGTGAAGAAGGAGATCTATGGAGCTCTCTTCTTGCACGAAGGTGAACACTCTTTGATTGCACAATTTATATACACTATTTTTAGGGTTGTTTTTTCTTGTGTGGTGAGGATCCAGATGTGAAACTAAAATCATATCCACAAAAAGGAATTAATAATTATACCGACACACTCTTGTGTGAGTATTGATAATAGAATAAAACGTTAAAGACACTACTGCACTTTTCAATATTATATTGTGTCAGTTAGAAGGAAGAGATGAAGAAGAAGAGAGTGGACAATAAATATTCAATTATTCAGGCCACAACAAATCTAATGATGCTAAGCTAAGCTGATCTTCATTATTATGAAAATCACAAAGGGTGTTTCTGATTCTATAAGGTAGAAGTAGAAAACTCAGTACAACGGGTTTTTCACTGAGGAAGAGGGGGAAGAAGAGTGTGTAGCTTTCAAGATTTATATAGAGGAGGAATTGGGTGCTTAATTTCATGATACTAGGAAAGAAACAGGTTAAGATAGGAAGAACAAAGTAGCACTATGGCATCCAATAGGTCTCAGTAGATGAAAGACTCTATTGGTGTTTCAAACCCTAATCAACAAAAATAATAGATTGTCTATACTGGAAGTATAAAGAACCAGCATGTGTAAGGGCATATCCTACTCATTGCAAGTTGGAATAGGATTGTTTACCTTCCCCCTCCGAGTGTGTGGACTAAAAACTGTGAATCTTTTATCTCTATCCCTCCTCCAAGTGTAGGGAGCCACACAAAATAGAGGATTGTTTTCCTAGTCAACCCACTATAATAGAATATCACATTATAGTTTATAATCCTTCCACTGGTCATTCCCATGCATCAGAAGGATTTATCTTCTATTATTGAGTAGTGAAATTTTTAAAAATATCATGTGCATATTTTTACTACTTTCTATTCTTGCATGAGATAGGGAAAATATAATAAGAGATTCAAGATCCTAATAGGTCAGGAGGTACCTGGATAAAAAGTAGGAATTAGTTTAAAACGGCCTCAGTACTGATTCACCCCCTCTTAGTGTTTGGCTTATCCAAAACTAGTCCTCTCATTCTAGTTATTATTGCATATGTGCCTCAAGTTTTTTCAATAATCAGCCTATTTTAGGTTTATCATGACCCAATTGACATGTTAGACCTCCTTCACATAATTTTTAAGGCATTTTAGAAGTCCTTATCATGATCTATATATTGATCACATGAAGCACATATCCATGAAACATGATTTATTAGGTCATTCCTTGGATTTTACATGGAAGAATAACATTGAGATCACATGAAGTTTTTCCCTGATAATTCTGATCTTGTTCTCCTATATAGAAAGTGTCATCATGTTTATTTTTTGTTTTTAGGGGAGGGATTTATAATCCTCTCTTCCCAGGTTATGCACCACCTTTCATGGATCGTATCTCAAAAATATGACTTGGAGTCGGTGGAGGGATTTTCATATCATGCACTTTTCATGATCCTCCCATGGGTCATCCACTGAACCACATGATGTCAGCAACCATGATAATGATCTACCATAGCTAGTTTACTGGATCCCATTTGATCAATGGGATTTCACATAACCATGTTGAAATGTAAAAAAGATATTGCAAGGTCAGGTTGAATTTTTTAGAAGCATTCATGAGATTAGGATGCCTGTGGGATGACATTCATGTGATCAAAGATGACTTTTCTAGGGTTCTTCACGAGACTATGGCAGCTTTTCAAGGGGACATGCATGGGATTAGGCAGACACATCAAGGAATCTTAATGTTATCAATTGAGATCACCCATGGAATATAACCCCCTTTGAGTGAATAACAACATATCTTCCCTTCATGAGAAGCATATGTGTTCTCTCATTTTATTTCCTTCTTTATTTTACAAGGATAGGGGTTCTCGTGATGCTGTGAGGGATTTGTCATAAAAAACTACTATACTTCAATATCGTACATCTCGTGGTAAATTCTAGATCTCGTGATGTTGTTGGAGCATTATTACAGATAATCCCTCATCTTATCATTGGAGTAAAAGGGTCATCACATGATTGAATGGATGTGTTTGAGGTCCTTCGCATGATGAAGGAGGCTTTCCAACATTATCTTGAATGATAAGGTGGGCATGTAGTGACAATATCCATGGGGTTGTGTGAATCTTATGAGTTTGCTGCATGAATATTACTGTAACTCCTATTTTCAAGAGGATTTCAATTTTATCTACCTTTATTTTATCAGGGGGTTTTGGAAGATTTTTAGGCATCTATTGGTTGACAAGCCACATGATCATAGGAACTCCTCTAGTAGCCTCCATATGATCATATATGCATGTTAGTACACCTTTACAAGAACCATATGGATTTCTAAATGGGCTTCACATGATCATAATAAAATCATTCATAGTTCATGATCCATTCTCATGACCTTATAATGATCAATTGATTTATTTTGCTTTTAATGGTTACATTATCTTCATGATTCAACCACCTTTTCTTCCTTAGGTTTTTGGAGAAAATAATACACACAATTCAATTAGTTATTCCATTCATGATTTTATGATGGTCATTTGGTTGGTTTTAATAAATTATCCACCTCAATAGATATGTACATAGAGACAAGTAATTGGTTATGAGGATAATAAATACCCACCCGAGTCTTTAGGGATGCCACTAATCAGTGTATTTTGTGATGTTTGGTCTTCCAAGTGAACTTTGGAATTCTTTGGAGTTCCCTATAAATAAAGGAGTGAGGGGAGGATCATTAAACTTTTGAATCTAAATTTATAGTTCGTCCACACTTTCTTATGATCATGTGAATACTTCTCAAGTCCACATAACAATATTTGTCTCACATGACCTCTCTATGAGAACCAATCAAAGGAACTAACAATAAGACTTATTTGTGTGATTCATTCATGAGATCTGATCATGCACTTTGATTTTCAAAAAAACTTATTCAAAAAAATCATGAACTATATGGATCATGAGTTCTGATCATGCACTCTGATTTGGTAATTTCATGAATCTTGACCCAGGTACTTAGATATATGGAATATTTTCTGGTTCCTTATGTTGTTCTGTTTTGGTTGTATGATTTTACGGACAACATGAAGCTTTCTTAACCATCTCAGGGTCATGTGATCATGAATATAGTAACATATTATGTGAGTATGATATTAATTTTGGGTTATTCGATTCATAGGAACTTTGTGGGTTATTTGGTTTGTGATATGTTTATCAGTTCAGGTGATCATGAATCCCTTCAAGGTTCATGGGATTTGCAAGATGTTATTGGATTCATGCACCTATTTTGACAGGATAACTTTTTTTATGTGACTTATAATTCAAGATTTTATATATATGGATTCCAACTCCCATACATCTCCCAGCATTTCTATCCAGAGGGCCATGATTTTAGGAAATTTTAATGATGAACCTCAATAACATCTGCATTCTGAAAAGTTTTTTTTTTGAAGAGGTTTCTCCCATCTGAACTCTATATTTATCCTATGTAACATTGGTTTCCTTTTTATGGATTCATTTTTTTGATTATGATATCATTCACTCTTCTAACTACGACCACCAGTCTTAATGGATTTTATATTCATTGGATTATGTTCAAAAGCAGATTTCTGAGGATAGTCAGCTACATATAGCATAGTCCCTAGGGTTGTCCTATATGTTGATTAACACCCCTCAGGGTCTAGATGGTTGAAATTTTCCTACCATCCCATTTCTCAATGTTATTACAATATATCGGTCTCCTCCCTAAATAATTCAAGGAGTAGTTGGAGCCCAAAATGTTACCATTATCCCGGTTGATATTTTTCTGATGAATCAGAATTGTTGTTCAAGGGTAGACAGAGCTGCTCAAAATTTTCCAATTAGCTATATGATATCCACCTAGACGAGGTAGTATGGATTTTCAATTAGGGACATTTACAATGAGTTACTTCCTACTGCAAATGTCTAGGATGACCCTACACAAAATCCAATCATAGAAAGGGACATGATTAACATTGTGAAAGATAAGGTAAGAAACGAGATGAATATACACTCACTCATTTCCTTTAAGTATTGTATCAACATCCTTCCCTACCATAGTGTATCTTGGATTACCACTATATACCCTCAGTGGTTCTCTTCTTGGAGGGTTCTTGATTGTGAATGATTTTATTCGGGAACCCTTGAGGCTGGAGAGCATTCCACAAGGGGTTAACGAGTGAGACTAAAGATATCCCTCAGTCATGGGATGGAAGGTTTTGTAGCCATGTTCTTTAATAGATGGATTTTCCCAGATGGGGATGCATTCCCAGTAATCTGAGATGGTATACTGGTGATGGCAGATCGATTAGTAGTGGGGCGGCCTCTTAACCTAACCATACCAACTCTTTCCCACCTCTACAAACTTTTGGGCAATATCCAACAATGTAAAATTCCCTATAGTATTATTTGTTCATTATATCTCTAATTTAGCTGGATCGAAGTGAATTTTCACTATAATAAATACCAAAGCAGGACCAAGATTCCGAATGCCTCATTTAATCCAAGTATGTTGATTAATTTTGGGGTTGAGATGATACCACTATGCCTGGACGAGGTTATTAACATACTGAGTCGGCCGAATATTTTGAATTTTATGCCTTATCCCTTATAAATTGATCCAATTGTTGATTATGGTATTGTCTCTTTTGATGAATGATCATACAAAATCTATATTCAGGGTGGTTTTCTTTCAACCTATTCTTATGATTTGATTATTTATGAATTATAGACCCCTTATCAGTTCTCTCACTAATTCAATTTAATTCAAAGGGATTGTCCTCTCCCATTATCTGGTGTATGGGGAGAATAGCATCCTAAGATTATCCACCAATTTTGGCTTATATTGGTCTGTGAAGATACAAAGGCTGTGATTATTCTCCTTCCTATTTGAACCCTCATATTCTTGTCTTATAAATATTCAAAGGCTGGGGTTGAAGCCTACCTAGGTGGGGTACATAATAGATTGGTTCGTGAGGTGGATAATAATCATGCTTCACTGAACCCGCTATCTATAGAAATAATGGAGTTAATTAATGACTTGGGCTATACTCCAAATAAGAATTGTCTTCATAGTGATTAACATACCATTAGCAGGATATAATTTTTCAAGGAAGATGGTCCTTTAGTATTCGTAGTGTATAATGCATCATTCAAGAGGAGAGCACATGAAAATTCTTCACGTGCCTCTTCATTAGCTCATCCAATCCTTCTTATTTTTTATGTACCCACCCCTAATGTTTTATAGGACCAAGCATGGTGTAGGATAATATATCATTAGATTTAAACCTTGATCAATGCGACACCCCTGGAAACATTTCATGACTAAGAAGAACACCTTCACCAGATATTTCATGATTTGGGTTTAGGTGTCTTCAATCTCTAGCCATTTTATGATATCATGAGAGATATTTTTCTGACCCGATAATAGTTGGCTAGTAGAGAGTGGGAGTTTCATGATTCAGATTATGGGAATCCCCTGTTCAGACTAAAAAGGGAAGCTTCAGAGGAACTATAATAGAATCATTAGATAGTCTCTCTACTGCACACCCAGATGAATTCATTGACCGCACAGATGGAGAGACATGAAGAGATCCTAGGTTAAACAAATTCCAATATTTTAGCATCATTATCCTCAATAATTACTAATAAAAAATAGTTTAGTAGTTCTCTAGTTTGATTGAGACTCTTCATCATTGGGCTGTCGTAGAGAAAACATGTTGGGTAGCACTTTAGTGATCAATCGATGCTTCTCATCAGACTCCGGATGACATGGAAAATTCATCCAATCAAATATCACTATATTCTAATCACCAATCATTTTGTTTTTATGGGATAATTGGAGAGGCTCTAAAATTTGGATAAACCTCCCTTTTTATGAACCTTATAAATGAATTAATCTTCTTGAAATTACTATATCATTGTATAACTTTCATTCATTCTTTATGTGCATGAAATTTCATTAATATTATTGTTTCATAGATCATAAATGATACCCATCATTTTCATAATATCAATTAAACATGAAATCTTTGATTTGAACATTCAAATCTCAAAATATTTTTCTTCATAATCGCCCATGTATTCCCACTAACATGAGATTCCTCGTTGATTTAACCAGTCCAATTTTATTGATACTACCTAATTTAAAAGGATAACTTGGGTAAAATATATATCCTGGAGGGAGAATTCACCAATTTTTAATGAAGATAGTGGACTCAGCTAGCATTGATTTACTTTTTCTAGGGTAAAATGATGATCCCTATAATATTTATATGATTTTCTTTTATATTACACTAATTTTTTGACAACGATTTATTAAAGGGGTGGCTTAATGTGTGTAGACATGGATTTTTATTGGGCTTCCCTCTTATAGGATTCTAGAATGAAATTTTAATGCCCTTTAAATTTTATGAATGATCGATATTTCTAGGATCACATAAGTGTGTTTCCATTGATCATAGACTGTAATTTTTCCCCGAACGTCCTTATTAGGTTTTCAAACCGGCTATAATTATTTCTCTTTCAGTTTGTTGTTTAATATTCTAAAAAACTAGACCACTACTATGTGGTAGTTTAGGTGATTTTATCATGAGCCATAAATTGTTGTAGTTTAGGGTCTTCTAGATTAGAACTATTATTTATATAGTTTATAGTCTTTTAGGTTAGACCTGTTATTGATATAGTTTATGGTCTTCTAGCTTTGGAATTCTATTTTTATAGTTTAGGGTCTTATATCTTGGACCTCATATTGTGGTATTTTAGGGTCTTCTAGATTGGAATTTCTAATGATGGTAATATACCACTCATGAAGTAATTTCCTCTATGTAGTTTAATGTTTTGTGGTAAGGAAATATTCTATGAAGTTTAATGTTATGTGGTAGGATGTCGTAAGTGTAGTTTAATATTAGGGAATAAGGATGTAAAAATGGTATGCAATTAAAGTCTTGAATCTAGGAAATTATTGGTGAATATGGGATACATTATACATACCGGGGATGCCTGTATCACCCTCAATTTAAAGTAATAAACCCTTAATTTATGTATTTTAAGTATACAAAGTGTTTGGGTAAATTTTATGAGTTTTTATATGAATTTTTTGAATGTTTTTGGGGCTTTTCGAGATGTGCATGGTTTGAGAATGGTTAGTATAAAATGTGAAAATCCTACAGAAATCCATGTAAATTGAAACATGGGATTTTATTTAGGCACATGGTTTGGCCAAACTGTGTGGGAACTAGGATAAACTGTGCTTTTGGTGCTAGAGGCTTTTTCACAGTCATCTCATGGTTTGCCTAACCATGTGACTAACCATGGATGGTTAAAAGTTGGATCCTAAAAATTGGATCTAACATGGTTTTACATAAAATCTATAATTTTTTCAACATTTTCATCCCTAAATTTGTTTTTCTTCCTCCCAAAGGTTTTGGAATATTTCCCCTTTGATCTAGGAGTGATTCACTAGAAAATATCGGTGTGTTGAATGCCATATTCATTGGTATGTCCTCATTATTTTTCGTTTTCCATATATTTGGCGCTCTTCCTTCTCTTTTATTCATAAATATGATTCTTTAGGGATAGATCAATGATAGTGGATGCCTATAATTTTGAGATATGGAATTTTGTATGTGAGGGAATAATATCTAAGGTGGGTTTTTTTGGAGACCCACCCTAGTTTTGATGAAGAATTAGTGTTGTTCTTATTTCCTTCATAATTTCAGAGGTAGGAGGATTCACTCTTGACTCTTATTCTTAAAAAATGAAGGATTATTTTCAAATTGATGGAATTTCATGAAAGTGATAGTGACACTTTTGTATAATCATGGTAGAATTATTCTTTAGTGATGGTTTGTGGATTTGTGAAATTATGGAATTATGGTGCAACGTGCTTTGTTGAATGATTTCTAAATGATAACTTTAAAAGTGGTTGTTTGGTTTGATTTATGTAAAACGGTTCTGGAAAGGTTTTTAAAAAATAATTATTTATCGAAATGGTTAGGCATAATTTTTTTGGCATGGTTTTGGAATTATTTGTTGTCGTGTGTTCATTTTCATTGATGTGGCCATGTGGAAGGGGCATGTGACATTGGTGCACTAATATATGGTTACCTTGTGATGACTTGGTAGATCAATGAGTTACCACTCATGAGTATGAAACTATCACCTGGGCATGCAATTGTGGTTAAGAGGATACATTAAACGAAATGGGTAATGCCAAAAATGAAATTGTGGTATGGTTTGAAATAATTATTGGTTTGTTTCCTTGGAAATTGATTTTGTTTGGGAAATCTATTCTGTTTTGGAAATTATTTTATATTCTGATATAAACTATTTTAATGTATTTTATATAAATTTTTTTATATTAATGTGCAATCATGTTCTATCCTTGTGGCGTGAGTAGGGATGTAAGTTGGGGAAAACCTATTTAGTTTGATTACTCCCATCTTCTTAGGATCTTTGGTGATTTTTCATATATTATTTATCATGAAACAGGAAAGGTAAAGGTATCTTGTTTCTTTAGTTCTACATCACGATACATTGGGTTGGATTATAGAGTAGGATCATGGAGAATGTTGGGAGGTGTGGAGTAATGTACTTGATTCATTGAGCTTTGTGGTTTAGTATTTCACATGGATACTCTGATTTTGGTTATGGTGTAGTTTGGTTTTATTGTCTTTTAGTAGTACTTTGAGTTATATTACATTATTATCATGAATCATATAGTTGTTGTTAGTATTGGTAGGCTTGGTTGTGGATGTTTTACTTTGAATCGGAAAATAGTCTCCAAACTATATTGAATCCCTTCACATTTATTTCTAGCCTTTATCTTCTTGGAGATTTCTCCTAAGGCCATGTAAAAATTCTACCTCAACTCAAGATATTGAAGGGTAGGAGATTACATATGGTATCAACATATTCGGTCCTTGAATTACTAATGGAATCTATCTTGGTTAGTCTATATGTCATTTTGGGATAAATGGAATTGGTTATCAGTCTTGGAGTTGAAATTATTAATCTTTCATTCCTTTAGTCGGGTTGGTAAAAATTAATATGATTTTTTGAACATGAAATATTAATCATAAAAATCATAGCTAACATTTTTATGTTGAACTTCTAGTTATTAGGGAGTTGGTGCATAAGTGTTTTAGAGACACTTATAGGAGTTATAATCTCATTAACATGGGTTTAACCAATGAAAAGAGCATGAAATGCATTATAGAAATGACCTCAATTTAGGGGTGAATATTTAATTTTGGGTAATGATTTATGATTTTATAAATAACAATTAATTTTTGAAAAGTTTTGGAAGTGTTTTAAAATGTGGGAATTTGAAAAGGCGTGATATGGGTATTTTGAAAATCGGTTGAATTTCAAAATTAAAGTGATATTTTAAAAAAATGGTTGAATGTGAAAAATGTGAAATTTTTGAAATCCATTTGTGATAGTTGTGATTTTTTAGAATTTGATATTACTAATACTTCAGTTATTAAAGAGTGGAACTTATGATGTTTTGTCTTGGTTATAGAAAATGGAACCTAGTAGGTGTTGTAGAAACTAACCGGAAGAATATGTTGAGAATATGGTTGCACCCAAGCCATATGTGTTAATGTATTTCATCATTACTAATTCACTATTGGTATTTATAGAATTGATGAATCAGGTATTCCATAGGTATCTATATTATTTTGCGATGATGTTTGTGGATAACATATTGTTTTATTCAAGGAAAAGGGATGAGCATGAGAAACACCTAGTGATGGTGTTAAGAATCTTTCAAGATCATCATCTATATTCCAAATTATCAAAGTGGGACTTTTAGTTAAAATAGGTTAATTTACTAAGAAATGTAATCTATGTGAGAGTTGTTTCTTTGGATCCATAAAAGATAGAGGTTTTTATCACTTTACAAACACTAAATAATGCATTCGAGATACACAGTATCCTTGGTCTATATGGTTATTACCGACATTGTTTTCATGAATTTCTTGACTATATTAACTAATGATAGATTTTATTATGAAAAAAATTCCATTATAATGGAATGAATAATGTTAGAAGTCTTTTCAAGGGATAAAGGTTATCCTTACATTAGTACTAATCTTTATATTTCTAGAATCGGGATGAGGGTATGAGGGGTGTTGTGATGTTTTGGAATCTGGTTTGGGATGTGTTATGATACAAGGGTATCATGTTGTTGCTTTTGGATAAAAGAAATTATGGTATCATGAAGCGAACTACACAACACATGGTTTGGAGTTTTCTATTGTAGTCCTTGCTTTGAATATTGGGCATCATTACCTCTTTTGTGAGAAATTTACAGTTTTTACCGATCATAATAGTTTGAAACATATTTTCTCACATAGGGATTTTAATATGATATAAATAATATGGGTGGAGTATCTCATAATTATAAAATTTTAATTGATGTATATATTGATTAAAGGCAATTTGGTGGTAGATGCATTAAACAGAAAGACATATTATCAGTTGGAAAAAGAAGCTTCAGATCAATGGAAATTGATGCCAATCATAACTAACATGCACATGGATTACAAAGATAAAGGTAGTGTTGTAGTTTTCATTTCTGTTTCTTTAGTTCTTGATTTGGTGGATACGGTTAAAGATTCATATATATCTAATTCAGAATGTATTTCTATGAGGTGGAATGTCAATAGGGGGAGACCATTAAGGGATGGAAACTAGATGGTAGTTAAGTTTTGTGGTTTTGAAATCTGATGGTTGTACCTTTTTCTTCTTAGGATGAAATTATTCATGTAAAACACCATTCAAGATAAGCTATTCATCCTAGAATAAGGAGGATATATAAGGTGTTGAAATCACAATATTGGTGGGCGGGCATGAAAACGATGGTGGATGAGTTTGTTTCGACATTCCTAACTTTTCATCATGTTAAGAAAGAACATCAATGACTATCTAGTATGTTCCAGTAATTAACTATTCATGTTTTGAAATTGGAGTATAAAACCAATGATTTGTTTGAAAGGTCTCTCAAGGATAGTTCAGAAACATGATTATATATGGTTGATAGAGGAACTATTCAAAAAATTGGTCCATTTCATCCTTATTCATTAATATCATACAGTTGAGGAATTATCAAAAATCTATATTCAAGAAGTGGTTAAGAGGATTGGAGTACCAATTTTGATACTATCGAACCAAGATCCTTGGTTTACATATCATTTTTGGAAATACTTATAGTGATCTCTTATGACTCAGTAAACAATGAGTATGGTGTCTCATCCATAGAAGGATAAAAAATATTAAATGATTATACAAATGTTGGTAGAATTTATCCAAGCTTGTGTAATATATTTTGGTGTATCATGGGAGGATCATATACCAGTAATGAATCTTTTTTATAGAAACTGTTCTCTGGACTTGATACCTATGGATCCTTTTGAAGAATGGTATGAGTGACATTATTGTTCTGCACTTTGTTGGGTGGAAACAACTATGATTTCACTTGTTGGGCCAAGCCTTATCCACGAGATAATGGAGAGTATTAGGATGATTAAGAAAACACTAGAGAATTCTTAGAGTCATTAGAGGTCATTTGAGGATCATTGACAATTGCTGTTCTCATTTGAGGTGAGTGATCATGTGTTCTAGATAATCTCTCCAATGCATGTACATCATCATTTTTAGAGGCAAGGAAAGTTATCTCCTTGATACATAGGCCCTTTTGAGATAAATGAATGGGTTGGTTATGTGGATTATCATTTGAATTTTACCCTATGGTTCAGTGAAGTTTATAATGTGTTTTCTATATCATAGTTGAAAAATTATCATCTTGATAATGACCATGTGAGTTGATGGGATCACATTGACCTAGATATGAATGCTTTGTTGGTACATGTTCTAGTATGAATTATGGATAGGAAATCAAAATCCTTATATGGTAAAATCATTGGTCTAGTGTAGGTTTTTCGAGAACATGATCAAATTTAGGAAGAAACATTGGAATGGGAGAAGGAAATGGCCAAACTATCACCTAAAAACTTTCAGGGAAATGCTGGTTTTCTACTTTTTGAGGATGAAAATTCTAATGGCAGGAAGAATTTATCACCCTTAGTTTCAAGTAAGTAACTGTTCATTTATTTATTTTAAGTATTAAATGTGATTATGTGATTTTTGGGAGGGTTTGAACACTTTTGGAATGTTTTTTGGACTTTTATGGAGGTGAACGGTTAGAGAATGGTTAGTATAAATTGTGAAAATCAAAAAGGAAACTGTGAAGAGTGAATCATGGGAATTTAGGTAGGTGCACGATTAGGTACACAGTTTGTCCAAACTGTGTATCCACTTATGAGAAGCCATACTTTTCGGGATAGATGAATTTTCATGGAAATCACATGTTTTTCAAAACAGTGTGACTAACTATGCACAATTAAAAGTTAGATCCTAAAAAATTGGACATAATTTAATTTTACCCCAAATCCCATCATTTTACACTATTCTCAACCCCAAATTAGGTTTTCTTCTTCCCAAAGTCTGTGGAATCTTTCCCCTTCAATATGAATGTGATCTTTTGGAAAATCTTGGTGAATTAATTGCTAAATTACATGGTAAGTCTATGTTCTTGGCCGTTTTCTTTATATCTTATACTCTTCCCTATTTTGGATTGATAGATCTGATTCTTTGGTAATTTATCTATGAGAGTGGATTCCTATAATAACTATATATGGATATTTTTATGTTATAGAACATGATCTAATATTGTTTTTTGGTTATTCAACCTGGTTTTGTTGAATAATTAGAGTTGTTATACATTTACACCATAATTTCAGAGGTAGTTGGATTCACTATGGACTAATATTATTAGAACATGAAGGCTTAGTTTCAAATATATTTAATTGAATGAAATATATTGTGAAAGTTTGGTGAAATCATGAAAGAAACCATATTTAGTGATGGTTTGTGGTTTTTTTGAAATAGTGTAATTGTGGTGAAATGTTCTTAATTGAATGATTTTAAAATAATTATCTTAAAATTTATTTATTAGTATTATTTATCAGAAAATGTTATATAATGGTTTTCCATAAAAAAATATTTTTTACTGAAATGGAAGGAAATAATTATTTTTCCATGGTTTTGGAATAATTGGTTGGCATCTGTTTATTTGTATTGACATGACCATGTGGAAGTGGTGTGTACCATTGTGGAAATAGTATATGGTTACCATGTGAGGACTTGGTAGATTGATGAGAGACTGTTATAGATGCCAAAATCCATTGAAGGGGTCAGACCCAAATTTGGGGAAAACTGACAGCGGATTTCGACCGAACAAACAAGTTTGGGGCTGGCTGAAGGGAGGCATGAATAATTGGAGGCGTGCACTTAATGATTCCCTACAGCGCAAAAAAATCTATGAAAAATAGATTCTTTGTGCATTGCATTGAAATATTCATGAAAATGAAAAAGGGATCGGGTTTTCTGTACATGACAAAATCTGCAAGCCCCCTGCAGCTCCCGATCGCCTATAAATAGAAGGGAATCCCTCGCATCTGGGATGAGGAATTCAAACCATCTCCCATTCATTAAATACACCTTTTTAGAGTGAAAAATATGGTATTCTGGTATAGGATTTTCCACAATAGGTCTCCTAGGGGTTCGCCTTCACGCGAAACCCCTACGGCTTGACCCTCGCTCGGGTCCTTTGTTGTTTGGCCAGTTGCACACAAGTCTGTTTACTTGCATGAAAACCTCAGTCGTTTCTGTGTGAAACCTACTAAAATTGCACGCACACCTCCTTTATCTGTGAAACCCACCTTTATTGTGCGCACTACGTCCCATTTGTGTGCAACCCACCTTTATTGTGCACCCAAGTTCCAATTTGTGTGCCTATTGTGAGCAAACCCCCTCTTTTGTGAACAATTATCCTTGTGCGCTCCATGTGTCTCCCTTACCCTAATGAAAAATGTTTGAGCCCCACTTATTACCAACCCACCTATGTCACATACCATTCTCCTTTAATACCCTCTAGGTTTGTATGAAGTGATTTTAAGGTCCCTTGGGAGGTGCTTCATATTGCATCGCTTAGCCAATTCCTTCTTTTCATAGGAATGATAATGGCTATTTATTCTCCTCATAACCACGATAACGCGAACCCATCGATGGATCACTCCACAACACCCCCTCACAATGGCATTTTCGGTGCCTTCTCATCACCAAGGGTTAAATAGTTCCAATTATATAAGTCCTAGGGGTGCGGAGTGAACCTGCCTTGTCTGAGCTGCATGATATTAAACTGCCAAGCAACATCGTCCCCAACAAATGATGTTAAACTGTGGCCTCACCCCATTCATCATAGACAGGTTTCCCCATCTCAGACATTTTCTATGTCCTCTTGTCCCCACAGGAGTGAGTTCTTCCTCACATGGAATTCGATCTTCTATGCCAAAGAGGCACCTATCCACAGGGAAGGGAAACCATCTTGGTATAAGCCCCTGGCCTTTCTTGTTGGAGGCAGCATCCCTGCTCCTCCTCTCTTATTCCATGCCAATGACTTGAGGTGGGAGAAGAACATGGACCTTCATTATCCCATCCCTCT
Source organism: Viscum album (assembly GCA_963277665.1). Classification (NCBI taxonomy): domain Eukaryota; kingdom Viridiplantae; phylum Streptophyta; class Magnoliopsida; order Santalales; family Viscaceae; genus Viscum; species Viscum album. Next base: position 500,298,834 of record OY728125.1, read on the forward strand.
CCCTCTGGGATTTTCCCCATCGAGCCTCCATCTAGGAGTAAGTCCCAATATCCATCTCCCTGGGCTGATATCCATGTATAAGCCCCTATTTCCTCTTTGGGCTACTAACCACGTGTATGCTCCACTCCAATTCTTATGGATTCACCTTTTGCGATGTGATCATTATGTCTTTGTTGCCTATTGTTTCACAAAACGAGCATAACTCACATGGGATTTGAGTAAGCATTGGCCATGACATCCTCTCTGGGCTGCCTTTGAATGTAAGCCCCAAACCATTCCAAACTACATGGAATTTGATACTTGTCCCCTAGGAAAGGCATGTAGGAATACTCCCTGAGGGTAAATCCCAACACCTACTTGTCTCGACCACTTCACGTCGGTCCACCTTCGTCCCACATGAAATTAAACTATAACCCCCTTTTAGCCCCACAATATGTCAAAGTGTACCCATACAAACTACGTGGGATTGGATTTTTTTGTAATGGAAAAGATATGTAGGAAGCCTCCCTAAGGTCCAACCCCAATCGACTGTATTATGTTGTGTTCCACAATCAACGGTAAGCCTGGGGTACCCTCAAATCGATGGTAAACTGTTGTGTTCCCCAATCGACGGTATGCCATTGTGTTCCCTAATCTAAAGTAAGACGTTGTGTCCCTTGATCGACGGTAAGACATTGTTATCCCCAACCAATGTTCAGCTGTTATAGCCCCATCAAGCTGTAATCTGTTGTAGTCTGTAATAGAGGATAAGTTTTTGCAGTCCCCATTGACTGGGACCCACATCTTTGGTCCGCCCCACGAGCATCAGACCAACCCAGGCTGTTAACCACGCGTAAGCCTCAATATAACTTCGGGTCATTGTCCTATGTGTACACCTCGATTTTATACCCCCATATTGAACTATGTGGACATTGTTTCTGTGCCTGGGGGATACGTAGGAAGCCTCTCTAAGGTTCAATCCCTTCACCCATGTCTCATATTGGCCTTTCCCTCAAGACTATGTGTTTCGGGAAGGTCATTACCCAACCTGGAGGCTCCACTTCCTCCACGTCTCATCCATATGTCCATTTTCACGAGTAGCCTCCTCTGGTGTCCCATAACCTTGATGAAATATGAGGACTTTGATTCCCTGCCACTGGGATATTTATGAAGTCTCTTCGAGGCTCAATCCCAACACCGTCATAACCCTAGATTCAGCCCCATATCACTCTCCACCAACTCTCGTCAATACATATCCATCATGATTCATACCCAGGATGCCAAATACTAGTGAGATCATGTCACCCACATTCTTGCTGCTCCTAGAAGTAATCAGGTAACTAACCATGTGTTAGACCCAACACTAGCGATGCCTTCAGGGATTACACCCATCTGATCCTCTCTTATCAGTGTTCTGATCAGTCCGATATTTCTCAGTTAGATGTTAAACCCATGGAATACCCTGTGTTAAACATTGGAAGCTAAAGAAAACCTTAGAGACATGATTATGTCATATAAAACCCTTCATTAGATTTTGGATTCCTTGGGTGTCAATGCTCTCGAGAAGCCCTAACATAAAGAGAAGAAACCCAGACACGTCAATGTTCCAGCACCCAGATACGCTAGCAATTCCCAACATGACTACTCCCCTGACTGAAGGTTGCTGCCCTGGTCTTTGGAATGTTTGGGAAGAAGCAGCATAATTAACTAGGGTCCATGGAAACATGTCACTGGGAAGAGTTTCACGTACAAAATCGTAAGTCTATGGGGGATACCTAGACTAGGCAACGAGTTCTGAGGAGGAATCCACAGAAGGAGGAACCAACTTCCCATAATCCCATTTAGATAAAGGATAAAACATCCCTGAATAGGGAATGAATGCCACCTGCCTTTGGAATGTGGGAATGAAGGTTAACAAATAGCGCACCCCCCATAGAAGGATGCACGCCCCGGAAAAACCATTAGAAACAGAAATGGTGAACCCAACGTAAACTTATTCTCCTCAACGAGGAGATTTGTAGCGTTTGATACATCAATGTATTGATGTTTCCCCAGATCCATGAATCCAGTGCCAGGTCCCACCAATACAATAGTTGGACACGCGTGAAACTCAATATATATTGGGACAGTTGAACGTTGGACATCCGAGTCTGTGACGTTGTCTGCGTGGATCCTTCTTACCATCCATGTAAGATGGAAAGGCACTGGGGAACAATACATCACTTTATTTCTTTCATAAAAAATAATTAACTCCCCCTTCCTTACAAGACCCATGTTTCTTTGATAGCGCACCAATCACCTCCCACCCACTGACGTAGGGGCAGGGGTAACGTCCACGCGGAAATCCCACGCGGCCTCATCTCCCCCATGGCAGCCTCAACATCCATGGATGATGGGAGCCCACGCCCCATCTCCTCATATAAAATCATTCATAGAAGGGTGATAAACGACCTCCTATGATGATATGATGAAGAAGAGATTATCGCAACCCAAGATATGGCCTGACAAGACTTAGAGGCCTCTCCACCTTGTCACCACCGCCACCCCAAGGTCTGTGTAGGGAGCCACTTCTCCCCACTCCGGTTTATAATCATTTCAAGAGCCTCTCCTGAGAATGTTTTGATGACTCCCTCCCCTATGCTAGTGGGGTGTGGGATGTTAGGATCATCCCAGCTGGAATCCAATCCCAGGAGATCCCACGGAGGACTCCCACTAAGCTGAATCAATGCTGCCACCTGGACCCAGGAGTTGTGAAGTAGGTAAGCTATACGCCTGCACCGCCGACTATAAATCGGTTGACCCGACAACAGCGTCAGACCCAGGATGGGGAGGATTCCTGCCGAGGAGAGTAAACCACAATGGCTACTGTGGCCCCTTCCACCACTGATATATACCATAATCCCCCTATTTATGATGAGCAGGGGTACTTATACGCCAGACCCGGATTATGGCCCCAAACACCCCACGTGTAGGTTGGTTCAACTCTCATGGTAGCTAACACAAGTGGTTCCTGCTTCGGGCCAATTCATGGTAATGACACCTAGTATGGAGGTCCTCCGCATTCCATTACCACTGAGAGTGCATGTACATCCCACTCACAAGCTCGGCATGAAAGTCCTCCCCATACCAGCTTCAATCCAAATGAAGGTCCTCCCTGCTACATTGACACCCAGTACGGAAGCCTCATCCACACCAATGACCTTGGGTATGGAGTCGTTCCTCCTAACACAGGTCGCCGGTGTAAAGATGTTACATGCTCGGTCAACTATCAGCGTGGGGGTCTTCCCCATGTCCTTACAGCATCCGAAAAAGGTCCTCATCATCCAGGAAATTGGAGAAGCAGAGGTTTGCCTATTTTCATGGGAACCTAACACAGAGGTCCTACCCATGTTCAGCTCGACCAGTACATGGACCCTCCTCGCATCGACACTACCAAAGGAAAAAAGTATGGAGGCCCTACCCATGCTCCTTCCAACTGTATCAGAGGTCTTACCCGCTCAAGAACTTCCCGCATAGATTCCCTCAGCACGTCAGCCAGTGGAAATGAAGGTCCTCCCCATGTTCCCTATAACATATGTTTAGGTTCTCCTCGCAACCCGACACAACTAGGAAAAGGTTATCTCCACCCTGACATCAATTCAGCCAAAGGTCCACCCCGGGCCAAAAATATACCGTAACCTGAAGATCCATCTCAGGGGTGAATGGTGGGTTGTTGATTTTATAAAAAGAGTTATGAGAAGATTCATACTGCAATTAATTTTGTCTACTTCTTGGATTCTAAGGCTGAATGCGATTAGGCAATGAAAACATCACCTTGATCCTCTGTGTTGAAGGCTGGGGCAGGAACGCGTTGTATCAGCATGATCCTTTTGGAATGTGTGGATCACCGAATTCCAGATTCCCTCTACATATACATCCAGGAGGAGGAAGATTGGGCTCTTTTCCTGGGCCCAGCTGTACAATCCTCCCTATCAACCACAAGGTCATTCTGTGATTCAACCAGAGACCACAATGATCTATTATGGGGAATGATGGATGATGAATAGCAGCCCGACCCACTATCAGTAACCATATCCCCCATGCCATAAACTATGGTTTCTATCCCATCCTACCGAGATTTCATTGCTCAGTCATTTCTTTTTTTATAGAAAAACCCAAAATGTGGTGGCGTGTCAGCTTGTTCACCATATTCTCCACAGGCCAGCCTACCATCTCAATGGTCTGCTTCTGTGCCACTACCAGTTCACCAGCCAACCCCAGTTGATGACTGGGTCAACCATGGTCCATACCCTAATTCTATGCCGAGGAGATTTTGGGATAGCCATGTAGTGTATCATTTCATGGAAATGTTCTGGCCAATTACGACTGCAAACTTCAGTGCGCCATAATTGCTAACTTAGGAGGAAGTCACATTTTTTTTCCAAACCCTCTAGGTGATGCACTTAAGTGTCCATTATCAGAGAGTGGATTATCTGAGGAGTTAGGCACACTTTGAGGACATTGGCCAGTAATGTCAAATGGTCGACTTGGCAGCACTCCCTTTTTCCCAACACCCTGAGTCACCCAGTCACCACTAGACCCTCCAGAAATGATGTGCTCAGAGATTTAAAGTGATCCATAGAATTATCAAGGAGGCTTCCCCCCACATTCAAGTCCACAGTTGGGGGTAGTATACTGACCTCCATTTTTTCCCTATGCGGGGCTTGCCCAAATTTCCAAGTGATATCTAGGATAGGCCTCAAGGTTGAGTCATGGTTAACTTGGCTGATCTATTGAAGGTAGAGACAAAGGAGGATCTCCATGGAGAAAATTTATCCCTTGGGGGAGTGCCACAACTATTAGATCCATCGGGATGGGTTACTCACTAGTAGAGAAATCTAATGGGTCTTCCTATGCTCACTGATGCATTAATCCACAGATAGAATCCAAATAAGGGAAAATAACACCTCAGGGTCGTCAAACCCCCTAACCCATATGGCTCGATGTAGAAGATAGAGGATGTTCCATAAATGTCCGTGTTGCATCAACAACTTGCAGATCACAAGAAGATGGTTGATGACCTTCTTGCTGAATGTGCCATGGAGCGGCGCCCAGACTATGGTGATCCTTGGTCGGTGTAGGAGGGTAGGAACAACATTCCCCTTGAAATTTTCCCCCTAGTATCCCTGACCATCCTGCCCATGTAGATATGATAGAGTCCATGTATTATGGAAAGATGGCATGGCATGTGTTTTCATATCCACCTGAGCGGTGTGATAATCCTTAGGACCCAGCTCTAGTTCCCCCAGCCACTCTGTAGGTCATCTCATCAGCCGCTCCATGAGCCAATAGGTCTGTTTGTCATCTTGAAGAACCCGCCAATTCACTAGTGTTCAGGGATCCTCATCAATATAGGAACCTCATCCAGATGATACGATGGCATCACTCATTGCTCAACTCGAGGCATTTGAAACTCGAAAGGTGGAAGTCCCATCTACTGGAAAGACATATCTGGCGTTGTTCAATGATATTCCAGCACCCCCAGGTTTTGGAAATCCCACCTTACCCCCCTTTAATAGGATGTGCGATCTGCTGCAGCATCTGGCCCATTTCATCTCAAGGTGCATACCCATTCTAGGAACTTGATCATAGTAGGAAGCCTCCAAACTCTAATGTTTCGTATAAACATTGGATGGGATTGTGTTTTTATGGTACATCCAGCTACACATCAGGTCAGTCGCCGGCTGGGAAGATATTCGTAGGTAGTTTCTCTACCATTTCAGATCTACCACCCAGTAGTTGAGTATTTCAATCCTATTCAATTTTAAGCAGATACATGAAGAGCGTGTCATAGACTTTGTTTCCCGGTGTAAAGGCCATACCTATTCCCTAGATATGCTACTTACAAAGGAAAAATTGCTGGACATGTGTGTGGGGAATATCAAGACTAAACTAGTCCTCTATCTTATTACCCAGAATTACCATGGGGAATTCCTAATCTTCTCTGATAAGGACCAACGTCTAGTGATATACTTGAAGTATGATAAATAGGCACAATTGTTGCCTCCTAAAAATACCATAAGAAAGGCCACTAAGGCTGAGCCCTCTACGGTGGCACAGATAGTGCCCCCAGGAAACTGGATTTATTACTAATGGAGAAACCTCTACAGCCTTGTAGAATCCCTCCACCACAGGTGTAGCCTCCATCCCAACAACACCCACCTTAGAATCAGCTAGTTCCCCCGCATAAAGTGCCTCCACCAACCAGGTGAGATATCCAAGTCCCACCTCTTCGACAGGCTCCTCCAGCCCCTCGTTAGGGTTAGGATCCTAGAGTCCCCTTTTTTAATAGAAGAAAACATATATTCTCATTCAACGAGGCTCAGGTCCCCATTTATTTCTACAGTACATTGGAATAGGGAATTTTAATGTTTCTTGATTGCAGGAGGCCAGAAGAGGCAGATCTCACTGATCACTCCAATTACTGCCCCTATCTCTAGATCCTAGAGAACACCCTCATATAGTTATATGTGTTTAAAGACTTGTATCAAGACTAGGTTGATAAAAAAATAGTTTGGTTAGGCCTACCTTCAGAACATGTAGCATGTGTCTTCGTGAATCCAGACACTTATAGTGACAATGAAGGTGGGTGGAATCATGATTCTAACTATGGATCCAAGAGGTATAAAGACAGTATGGCTTGTAAGAAAGTCACCCGTTCCCATGGTATTATTTGAGCACATATGAATCAACCTAAGCCTTTAGATAATGTCGTGTCACCTGCAACCAGTACCTCTGTTTCAAAGGCTCAACCTTCCTCTTCCCAGAAGAGAAGGCGTCAGATACACAATGGAAAACAAAGTCCCCCGCCGATTTCCCTGTCATCCAATACTCTCAGCGCCTTCATGCCCCAAGAGATGGTGATTCCCCCATGAATCCTCCCAATAGAGGGGGATTCTTCAGGTGATGATCAAGGGTATGTCTCAGTTAACACTATGGAGCTAGTAAACCCCTACATGATTTATAATGGCAAGGAACACCAGATGGATCCTCCTAATGTTCCCATTCATCACCAATGTTGATGTAGATGTGGCTATATGGGTCATCAGAGTGCCTCAGTCAGTACTTCCATCCAGGCTGTGCATGATACTGAAACTGGAATGTAGGCCCAGCGTAGATCTCACCACACACATCCTTATTATTTTTAGTCATCAGGTCCGCCTTCGCCTCCTTTTGTGTCATTTGATCAGGTGGAGCTGCCTCGGCCGCACTGTGATTAGCCACGTTCTGTTACGGGAAGGCCTCAGTCATCTGACCTACACCAAGTAGTCCCTCCACGAGCTTCGACTAGAGAGAAGCGGGACATTCCCAGCACTAGTTAGATATCGGTTCAGTCGGAAGGACCAGTCATCCCCCCTACGGCATAACGACATCATATAAGTAGAAGTTCATTCTTGGCAGAAAAGTATGATGTACTTAAGAATCTTTACAGCATTCATGTGTGGCTCTCTATCCTTTAGGACCATCTCACATTAGTTGATATATGTGAATCCTTTACCAAAGCATTATGAAGCCACCTCCAGTTTGAGACGGAGGTAGTATCCACAAAAGCCTTCAATGCTGAGGCATTCGATCATGTTTAATTCTAGGCCATTTTCACTTTCTCTAGAGAAGATGTAGGATCTCCCATATAGGTGTACATTCTCCAACTGTATATCACATTCCACTTCAGTGGTGTGGAGATTCATCATTGTCTTGTCAACAAATGATCTGGGATCAACCTAATCCCAACACGAATAGTTCAAAATATGGGGCTATCTGGGGATGACCTGAGTCCCTGTGACCAGAAAATCAAAGGTTATGATAGGACTTAACAGACATCAGTCAAGAAGATCTACCTGAAGACCCTGTTTGGTGGCCTAGTTTCTAGTACCGAATTCATGGTTATATCCTAGGACACCGCCTACAACATATTGATGGGTAGGTCATGGCTTCACCTACATGTGGTGGTCCCTTCATCGTATCTCCAGTGCCTTATGTACTCCCTTAATGGTTTAGTATGCATACATCAAGGTGATGATTCTCCCTTTTCATCTTGTAAATCCCAATATATGGATTCTGACTATTACAAGATCAAGGAAAAGCATATTCATGCTAATGAGGTCGAACAAGATACGACTGCGACCGACCTATGGACAAACCTAGATGATGCCTACATTTTTCTCATCCATTAATTAGAATTTTTGACCCCAGATATGGGGAAATTATTTTTAGTTTTTGGAATACGGGGGGATCAAATTACCATGTTTATGCAATGCCATAGGATCACCTCGTATTTCAACACAAATCATGATTAGGGGATCCCAGATCCCCCCACCCCATAATGTATCGTGATGTATGCCCTATGGAAACAACAGTACGCCATATATGCTTATTCCACCGGGCTGGGATAAACTGGATCAAGACAACATTCCACCACTACATCGATATCATCAAGAGTGGCCACTTGGGATGAAGACTTGATGGTATTGGATCAATAACTTTCTTTGCTATGGTTTCAGCAGCACATAAGTTCCCCAATGCAGCATCTATCATCGCTCAGGCTGAAACTAGCTTCCCATTAAGATCTATTAACTCAGAGGAATCTCCTCCAACCAAGTATTTCTCCGCCATAAGTGAATAATAATATTTTGAATATGCCCACCCCTCCTTTGAAGAGTGTGTCTCCACCACAATCGATGAACTCGTATAGGTGATCCTCGGTAGTGAGGTGGGTCTGAAGCCCACATTGATTAGTGCTGCTATGCCTATTGAGGAGAAACAATAGTGCGTGGAATTCCTGAATCAAAATCATGATGTATTTTCCTAGAGTTATTACAAAATTCTAGGACTATATACCCAGGTAGTCGTCCAACACCTCGGTCTCCATGAAAATCATCGTAGGTTTAAGCAGCCTCCCAAGAAGATGCACCCATATCACAGTGTCATGGTTGAGGCTGAAGTTGATAAGTTCATCAGAGAAAACTTTTTTAATGAGTCTAGTACCCTAGATGGCTAGCCAACATTATGCCTATCTGAAGAAGAATGGACAAATCAGAGTCTTCATCGACTTTTGGGATCTCAATCATCACTGTCTGGAGGATGATTTTCCCCTTCTTATGATAGAACAATTGATTCATTCCACCATTGTGTTCCTAGCCCTCTCTTTCATGGATGGGTATTTTGGGTATAACTAGATCTGAATGTCCCCCGAGGATGAGGAGTCTACTGCCTTCATGGCACCACAAGGCACTTTCTGCTACCATGTAATTCCCTTTGGCCTAAAGAATGTAGTCTCCACCTATCAGCGCGCCATGCATCGCATATTTAAGCTAATCCTTGGGAAATTTCTGCAATGTTATAAGGATGATCTGGTAGTAAAATCTCACTAGCGTCAGGACTATCTCAATGATATTGAGAATTTGTTTGGATTCCTCCATTCTCACCACCTGATGATGAACCCATTGACGTGTGCCTTTGGGGTTACCTCCAGAAAGTTCCTTGGCATCATTTTTGGATACATGATCATCGAGATTGACCCAGAGAAGATCCAGGGCAACATCCAGATGTCTCCCCCAAGGAACATTTGAGATCCTCGAGGAAATCAATGCCACTTGTACTATATACCCCGATTCATCGAGAATTTTGTCGGCAAGTGTAAGCCCTTTTATCATCTCCTGAAGAAAGGCACTATCAATTAGCGGGTTGAAGAATGCCAATCTTCTTTCAAGGAAATCAAGCAGTATTTGCACCGTCATCTGGTCCTAATGCCACCCATTTCCAAAAAGCCACTAGTCCTTTATGTGACCACCCTGGAATGATCACTCGGTACCCTTATTTCACATAAGAACAAAGATGGAACTATGAAAAATATTTAATATCGCAGCTACATGATCCTCGATACTGAGACAAGATACTAACCTATCGAGAAGAGATGACATACATTGGTATTCTATGTATAGAAATTGCAACATTACATGAATCACCATGATGTATAGCTAGTTTCCCAAGTGGATCTATTGAAGTACATCCTGAACCGCCCCATTTTGACATGCCATCTACCTCGGTTGGAATTGATCCTCCAACAGTTCAACATCAGGTTTGTCCCTCCATAGGCTATCAAGGGGCAAGCATTGACAGCCTTTCTTGTTGCCCATCCATCCCCCACAGACTAGTCTCTAGACCTTTATTTTCTTGATTAGGCAATCCTCTCAGTAGACTAAGCCATTCTGTGTTAGAAAATTCACTTTAATGGTTCTTCCTAGATCCTTACCGATAGAAGGTTCAATGACCCTATACTTAATAGGGTAGCCCTAGGTATTGTCTTCATTACACCAGCACATTTATTTCTTACATATTCATTCCTGTTTTCAAAAAATTATATCAACCATGAGTTGGAGTACCAAGCTCTCATCACTGACCTTGAGTTGGCCCTTGAGATTGACGTTCCCCACTTCCATGTGAAATGGAACTCTGAACTAGTCATTAAGAAGATAAATGGTGACTATGTCTTTAGGAATCCAGGGCTCATAGCACTATTGGAACGTACCCACCATTTGATGGCTCAGTTCCTATCTCAACCAGAGGTTACTCATGTACCTAATTTGTAGAATGGTCAAGATGAAACCTTGCCCAGCCTAGCTGCATCTCTGGCGGTGCTTGATTAGGATTATTTAATTATCCATGTGGAACAATGTAGATTCATCACCCCTATTATTCAAGATGACGATGATAGCCTACAGGTAAGCCACATTACCAGTAGCGCCTCCATTCCAGGACCCTTAAGTCCCCATGATGCAGTTCTAGAAGTAACTCCTGATTGGAGGACTCCCTTTTTCGAGTATCTCTATCATGGTAATCTTCTATCAAATCGAGACAATCATAAGAGAATATTACACCGCACACATCAGTTTACCCTTTAGAGTGGTCCTGATCATGAGTAGATCCTCTACACGCATTGGTTTTATGGGGTTCTCCTCTATTGTATTCAAGGAGTTGATATTTATTATGTCATGCAGGAAGTTCATGGTGGTTCCTATGGAGATCATCAGACTGGGCCTAAATTTCCTCACCAGATCCAAAGTTTGGGGTATTTTTGGCCCTCCATGATCTGTGACTGCATCGAGTTTTCCAAGAGGTGTCATGGATGCCATATCCATTACAAATTTGTGCATTGGAAACCAGAGCTTCTCCACACTACCAACTACTCTTATCCCTTTCCAGTCTAGGGACTCGATGTCATGGGGCCATCTCCACTGGCGACAGCTTGCCAATGCAGATTCATCCTGACCGCTATGGATTTCTTTTCCAAGTGGGCAGAGGAAATTCCACTCAAGGAGGTCAAGGCTAGTTCTATCATTGAATTTGTGAGCTCCAACATTTTCTACTGATTTGGAGTCCCTCAATCCATCCTCACCGATAATGGCACCAATTTTCGAGAATCCGAGTTCAAGAAGTTGTACGCTATGCTCAACATCTCTTCAAATCACACCTCTAATATCACGCACTAGAAAATGGGAAGATTGAGGCATTTTAAAAAACCTTATCTAAAATCCTACATAATATGGTAGTTCGAAAAAAGAAGAGTTGTCGGAAAAACTCCCAAATTCCCTCTGGGCCTATCAAACATTGACTCGTAGTCCCACACAAGTGACCCCAAATGTCCTGGTGTACGGAATGGATGTTTTCCTCCCCATTGTGATTCGATTTCCATCATTACGCACAACTGTTTGTGATCAGAAAGCACTAGATAAGGTTTCTGAAATCCATATGGATAAATTGGAAGTGCTCGATGAGAATAGGATTCATGCCTGGCACAATTTAGAAATGCATCAGAACAAGATATCCAGAACTTTCAACAAGAAGGTTTTCCTCCACTATTTCTTTCAAGGTGACCTGGTGTTGGAACTGAGAACACCAATGATAACTGGTAAAAATCCACCAAAGATGGATCCCATATGGGAAGGACCTTACATCTTTCACAAGTCTTACCCCAATGGTGCATACTCTTTGGTTACCATGGGTGTAGAGTGTATACCTCCTCCCACCAATGCCAAATTCCTCAATATATACTTTTACTGAGTAGCAAGGTCCTACATGACATTAAACTGTTATGTACCACATGAAATTAAACTGTATGTCATCCCACAGGACGTTAAACTATATATGGTCCTTCATCTCCTTAAATTGTAGTGTCCGACATGACATTAAACTGCTTTTCCATCCCACATAATGATAATCTGCAAAATGATACGAGCTCTATGACCATAAAATAATATCTATATGGTCCCGAATGACCTTAAACCGTTCCATATTCTCCACATGATGTTAAAATATATGATTCGTTCGGACTGAAGGATGTAAAACTACTCATCATTCGTCCTCGCCACACGATGTTAAACTGCATGGCACATTCAAGAACTACATATGGCTTGATTCCCATCCTCATGGGATATATAGGAACGCTCGGATGCCTTGTCTTGAGTCCATCCCCCAGATGCTTCTCTTTGACTATATCACCCTATGTGTAGTTTCTTTAGAGGATCCCACATGGTGTTGTGTAGGCTTTGTTTGACCTACTCATGTCGGGATTATGATAATCTCACAATATGCCCCACCATGTTCTTCTATCCTCCCACGTCCTCACCCCACAACATCAAACTACATGTCCCTTTCAAGAACTACTTGTGAATTGATTTCAATCCTCATGGGATACGTAGGAATGCCCAAATATTTAGTCTGTATTCCCAGCTCCATCTTCAAGATCTCCACCTCTTTCTTCCTCATTGCAAGGTGTTAAACCGTGAACTAGTTGGGACTTTCCACCTTAGATCCCTTAAATGTTTCAGCCACCTTTCCTAAGTTCTCATTTGGGATTGTATGGTGTGGTATGGGCTAATCTTCTACTCTTTATGCCATAAAAATCCCTCGTTGAGATACATTTCCCCTATCTATGTCATTGCCACATGATTTAAAACCTCACAACATCCTCCAAAACTACATGTGTCTTGATTCTCATCCTTATGGTATACATAGGACCACCAGAACATTTAGCATTTGGGTCTACAACCACTTCATAGAAACTTCCTTATCTTATTGGCCACCTAGCATGAGTTCTCTTAGGTGAGGGGCATGAAAGGTGGTATGGTCTTGTGTCCTCATTCACGTTGGGTTTGTAACAACCACACCATGTACATATCTATCGAGAGAGCTCCTCATCCCCTTCTTCCACACTTATATTTTCATGTCAACTGTTCTTAAGTTAGGCCCCTAGACCCTCTTTGGTAGTTCACCAATGTACCAAGGATCAATTTGGTTCAACACCTAGAGAGATGAGTCCTACATTGACAAGTTATCACCCTTGAAAAAGATTCATGCTCCCCTTCATTTGGGATTTCATCATCTTTCACATCCAAATGGGCCTCCAATGGTACATATACTTAGCCAAAGGGCTCTCCTATCATTTCGGGCTAGCATCCTTGAGGATATCGAGCATCAAATTGATATAAGTCCAATGTTTCAAATATTATTAGCGTTTGAAACTCTTTTTTTGTTTCCATTTCTAGTCACACGACCTGGATGTTGTGTTTCGAGCATGGTCAACAGTTATCCTCCATCATCACATCACCCCTATCAAGCCTTAAATATCGGTTGCGTGATTCACATCATTTTCCACTACACCTTGTCCAAGTGGAATTATGATACTCTTGGTACTATCCCTCATTGTCCATTTGCACATTTGGAGGACAAAGCCACGGTGAGGTGTCATTCGCCCCCCAACAGATTTCCCCTTTGTATGTATTCCATGAATTGAGAAGACCTTATCCACCCTTGTTTCCCACATCGAGTGTGGCTCATGTGGGATTAAGGATTTGGTCAGGGTTTGCACCCATTTGGAAGAGTCTCATTTCTCTATGGTCCAAGCTCTAAGACATTAAACTAAGATCTCTCTACATCCTTTTTGCAAGATGTAAAACTGTACGACATTCGTATAACTACATACAACTTAATTCCCATCCTTGTGGGATATGATTGAATACCCGAGAATCTTTTCATCGGGTCCAGCTCAAGTCCCCCTAATTACCTTTTATGTTCGGCTTTTTATCCCTGACGTTCACAGGATTTCATGGTATGGCCTGTATGGGATAATTTCCTCACTCACATCGAATTTTCAATATCCATACCATTTACTCCCCTTCTAGGAGCTAGTCTCTCCTACCTCTCGTCCTCTAAGAACTACATATAGCTTGATTCCCATCCTCATGGTATACGTAGGAACACCAAGATGTTACTTATTTGAGTCTAGCCCCACATTACATGATCTTTTCCCTCTCGGACAGTGGTTTCTTCCTTGGAATCGCGCATGGTGTGGTATAGGCTTATGTCCTCAATCACATCAGGATGGTTTCATCATGTCGTAAATATTCCTTTTAAAATCGCATTTATCTTATATGTGTCCAAGACACATGACCTTCAACGATGTTGCTTAGTCCCACATGACTTAAAACTATTGAGTCTTAATTAAATGATGTTAAAATGCATTGGTTGGTCCTGTCATACGACCATAATCTATGAAATTATTGTCTTGACCACACAATGAAAAACGGAACCTCATTGTGATGTCATCATTGAAGGGGACATCATTATGTATATTGGTCATCCACCATACCATTTTTCAATTACTAAACATGGATTGATTCCTGTAGCGACACATGTATCCTCCATCACAGGTTTATCTCTTAAAAAAACACATCAATCTTAAAGAACAAACAAGATCTATTGAATGCTATTTTTTTTGTGTGTGGACTAGACCTGCACGACTGTATTGTCCGTAGCATTGGTACCCAACCATTATACTCCTAGAAACTATGTATAGATTGATCCCCATAATCATGGGGTATATAGTAATGCACATTTACTTTGTCCCAAGCCCATCCCAACTTTTGTTTTCGTTCCCTTGGCCTAAAACCTCCCCAGGGAGTGCACAGTGTGATATAGACTCTACCATCCTCATTCATATCATGTTTTTCAATCACCACACCAAGTATCTCTGTACCTCTATTAGATTTATGGTCTGAGGTCTAATACTTTAATACTAATATCCAACCGCCCTTGTTGTAGGACACCAAACTTCTTGGAATCCTCGAGGACTACGTGTGGCTTGATTCCCATACTTATGGGATATATAGGAATGCCCAGACATTCTGTCTGTAGGTCCATCCCTAGGAATCATAAATCCTAGCCCCTCTTTTCATACCCTTGGCCTTAGCTCCTTTGAAAGTATGTGGTGTGGAGAGTACCTCTTGGGAACTCATTTACTTCAAGATTTTCAACAACTGCACCATGTGCCTCCTTTTCCTCTTCCCAGCCTGGTCTCATTTCTATGACCCTAAACTAAGATCTCCCTCTGGGAACTACACATTTGGTTTGACTACTTCGCAACCCTGTGAGCATTTTATTTAACCAGGTTCCCATATAATGGTACACTATAGGACCTTAAGAAAGGAGCATGCGACCCCATGACCCTTGTTCATAGAAAAGGATTCGAATCCCCATACCTGATGCGTCTTATGGTCACATTCAAATACATCGCGATAAAGAGCCAAAAGTGTGGAATTTTCACATGGAAATTCCCTCATTCCATGCCAAGCTTCGTGATCCCTTTATTTGGATCCCCATCCTCTTCCATGTATGAAGGGAACCCCTTTATGTCATAGTCTCATGCCACATTGGCTCAGCTACCATCTTGGACCAATGACCCTGTAGACCTCAGACAAAATTTGTGATATGTCCAATGTTTTAACCATTGATCATGGTCAAACCTCATTTGTCTATCCCCATTCCAGGCTAACATGATGCAGATACTATGTTTTGAACATGGTCATCATTTATCCTCTATCACTACGCCACCCTCATTGTGATCCAGATCTTAGGTGCCATGATTCACATCATTCCACTTCATTATGTTCAAGTTCAATTCCAATGCATGGTTTTACACCTCTGCGCATCTATGTGCGTTAGTTAGGCAGGTCAACAATTTTGAGATGTCAGTCACCTATAATTCCACTTCCCCTAATGTTTTCCTTCTTTTTATAGGAAAATATCGCCCCTAATCATTGTTAACCACATTGATCATGACTCATGTGGGGTTAGTAGCTTTGGTGGGGCATGCAATAGTGCAGTAATGCCATGCAGGCCTTTCGTCCTGCAGGATGTTAAACTGTGATTTCAAAACATTGTGACGCTTGATTCATATCCTAATAGGTTATGTAGGAACACCAGATCACTTTGTTGTGTACCCATCCTAACATTCACATTCGTTCCCTTGACCACAAAAAAAGTCCTTTAAGGATACATGGTGTGTTGTGGACTCCCAATGTCCTCGTCCACTTCTGGTTTATAGCTACCGTATCATGCACTCCATTCATGAGACCACCCCTTTATGTCCTAGTCCTACTATATGATGTTATGCTATAAAAATCCAAATGTCCTTGATGCTTGACATTAAACTACAGTTCTACCCAATACTAGTTTAGGATTACGCTAGTTAACTATGGGATGCATCGGTTTCCTCTCCAAAAAGGATTTCCCCTACATGTGTTTGTCTCTGACCATGATATGTTCAAGAAATATGTTTGGATTGATTATCATTTGTATGGGATATGTAGAGACCCCTGGGAATTTCACCTTAGGCCCATCCCTTGGATCATTTACCCTTTTGGCCCCTTGACCCCGATCATGGTCCAGGCTGTATGACATTAAAACTGTGTGCACCGTCCTCACCATGTGGCATTTAAACTACATGTTTATCATCTTTATTGTTATGACTTTAAACTACAAGTAACTCCAGGTACTTCAGAGAGGTCTTGTTTGGAAAAAATTTGATCCCTGATCAGACCTATCCACCCACCTAATGTGTGTCCACCACAATGGAATAATTTCAAGACTGTTGGATTCTATTCAAAAAACCCATCACTCCACCCTCCACACTTTTTGTGTCCTTGATTTTAATCCTCATCCTATTTGATGTCAAAAGGAACCCCCTAACAATATGAACACTCGGCCTATTTCTCACCTACTATACTAGGCTAATGTTCTAGAAGTTTAAAAGATGACATTTTGAGTTCAGCCCCGTGTGTCAAACATGGTCAGCGGTCGACCCTATGGTGTCATCCCCATTATAGGCGAATGAAATAGGGATACTGAGATTCAAACACAGTTATATATTATCCTAATTGTCACTCCACCCCTTTAGTGTTCTGAATTTTGGGTATCGTGATTCACACATTCCATTCCCCTATGTTCAAATTGATTCTAACACCCCTGGAGTTACTCTGCTCGTGCACTAGAGCACATTGGGAAAAAGAGAAAATTGACTGTACTAAGAATTTCATTCTCTAGTTAGGCCTGCCTCATTCTTCTAAGAATCCCTGACTGGTCATTTATGACCCAGATTTCAAAGGATTTGTTGGAACTCTCATGATCAGACAATTTAATGGTGCATCAACCCCTTGTTTCCTTCATCGGGAATTACCCACACGAGTTTAGAGATTGATTTCTGATTACTCTGTATTTATGGTTGAGATGCGCAATCGAAATAAACAAAAAATCAGAAGATAATTCTATGCATGAAATATCGGATAAGAAAACATAGGAAGAAATGTTTATAATTTTGGACAAAACATGACCCTTATGGTCAACCCCTTTTATAGATTTCTCCAGTACCGCCACCCTCTGGCTTATAGCCCCCAGGACAGCTTTCCGCTCCCTGAGATCCCTCTCCTAATTAAAAGATATGGTGTAGAGCTCAAGGAATCTGATATTAATTCACTCCAAATCATCTTGAAACCCATCCATTTGATGGTTTCCTTGTGCTGCTTTCTCCATGGCTTCGGCCAATTGGGCCTCCAACCACTCAATTATCTTGGATTGTTCTGCAACAAATAATTCTCACTCATTCGCCTGTTCTTCAAGGCAAAAAACTTCTCACTCAGCCTCAAGGAATTTAGGTATGATCATGGATCTATGCTAGTATTGGTCAATGGAGAGACGTTGGCTGCTCTCCCGCACCTTTTCATCCATGTAATCCTAGATCATCACATGAAGGGGATGATCGTCCTCCCCTCCGACGTAGAGAATGCGCAACTAGGTGTGCATTGATCTTATTCAGGGAACCCATTCCACTATTTGATGTTTTATGAATCTCCCAATACACTTTCATCACTTTATCCATGTCATATGGATTTCCTTGACTACCTCAGGATCAGAATAAACCATCTCCTCAGGGTCTGTAGGGCAATATTCCGGGAAAGTAGCCATAAGATCAGAGGTTGGATATCCGTCTAGCGTTTCTCCCAAGGGTTTAGAGTCTTCAACAAGTGGGAAAACTTCCTCGCTCCTCTATGTTACATTAATTACTACTATTAAAGTTTCATACCCTACCCCGAAAGTTATCTCAATGGTACCCACAACTAGTTTCTCACCAGGTGATGGGGTCGGTGCAGTTTGAGAAGCGGGTTATGATTGGGTGGGTCCAGTCGCCATCAGATTCTCTATGGAAGATATAGGTTTAGCGGCATGTCGAGCCTCCACTTTTGTGATTACTTAACGAACGATGAATACCGTTACTATCTAAGATCTTACTAGTGACATATAATTGCGTCTATGTAATGAATCTTACAAGAGGTCAACACGTCAGTTTCCGGCATTTTAGTCGCTGTAGAAACTGTCATCGTGTAAGATCCTTTATTGCTTGTCAGTTCGATAATGGGTGTCAGATCATCACCTTGTTCTATTAGTGCATCCTCACCCCCTCAGGTGGAGCTTCCTGACCAGTGCCAATATGTATCTGAACAATATGAAAAATCTGATTGATGATTGAAAATGATGAAAAGGTGAAAATCTAGGATAAGAATTGAGGCATACCTCAAGTTGATAAGCTATTTCCATGTAAGAGATTTAAACCTTGATGTTCTCATGAGGACTCCCTTGGTGGGATTTCCCCTGAGACCCTCCACCTTCATGTTCATCTATAGCTTCCCCTATTTCTTCATCCTCTTCTTGTCCCTATTCTTTTCTCTCTTCTCCTTCTGAATCAGTGCCCCTTGCCTCCTCATCGTCGTCATCATCTTCAGATGGAATTATTTCTGGATCATGCTCCTGCGAAAGCATTACATTCACGAGGAGAGGTGGTTCCTCACATCAACCCTATTGGAATGCATATTCATCCAGGGCTATCAAATATGTGTGCCAATGATGGAAGCTCACCATGTCGTCAGTCCGAATGAGCCCAAATTCTGGTTGTTGGATTCCATCTCATACCATCATTTTCCAAAGAGCTTTGGTGCTGATTGACTAACGCAGGGTCAACCAGGATGACCACAACACATGGAAGATTACATCCTCAGAAGGTTTCAACAGATACCTAATCTTCTTCCCATGAAGCTCCTTGTCCACTCTATGAGTCTTTTCATGAGCCACTCTCCCTTCAGATGATGGGGGAATGACCATACCACTTGACGTCCCCACTGCTGATGAATCGGCCTATACTGATTCGGCTGCCCGACCTATTCACAGCCTCTCCTCCTTAGCAGCACCTTGTCTTTTGTCTCGCCGTTCAGGTTCTACAATGGTCAGCTTGAGCTGCTATACTCACATTCACAGGAGCCCTTCGGGATATGCCACCACCCAATGTTCGACATATTTTTTTTGAGAGGCCAACGTAAAATTCAATGTGGGGAAAGTTAATTACATCACTAGAGTCGTAAGTTGTGAAAAACAGCCACATTTGATGGAGACCACAAGGTTGTTTCATCTCTCAGATATATGTATACACCTACTTCAGCAACCTCTTGAGGCATCCAAACTGTCTGGAAAAATATTGATGGCACATAGGGATCACAAAGAATATTTCCATCGACTCGGGCCACCAGCACCCCACCTCTGATACTCTGCAGGTATTCTATTTTCCCTAGTGAGCCTTACCCGTCAAATATCATCTGGCCAGTCGGGGTGGGGAACAGACTAAAGATAAATTTGGTGTGATTTCAGATCCTGATCCTTATACCCTCTTCGTTGAGCGTCAGTGGCATGACCCCAACAATTTTCAACAAGGAGGGTCACAGGTCATTATCTGGGGGGAGAATAAAGTTTGGGAAGGTGTACCCACCACGATGAGCTGTGATCCAACCATGAAGGATTTGGAAAGGGACACATATCCTCCACAACGATCCCCCTTTCGAAATACACCCTATAATGGCGTACAGTCAGGCCGGCACAGGGACCCCCAATTTAATCCTCTGATTGGCTGCCATAATGCCAGCCATCACCATTGTTGCAGGGTGGACTCCCATCCTTGCTCCCTTTATTAGTAGAAGCCACCCACTCGGGAATGTTTCAAGAAATTGGGCATACTGATCATTTGGGTCTCGACGTTTATCTACACTGAATCCCCAGGATTGATATTCCCACACCTCCCAGATCCTCCAATATGATCCGGTCTTGCTCCTCTACGCCACGGTCAGACATCACTTCCCTCACCCAGATATCTTTATATCAGGGTCTTTCCATAGATATAGGATGAACAACATATAATTGGTCATGTATTTCAGGAATACCTTGACCGCCAGCCTCTCCTTGGAATGCTCCAACAGATGCCATGTTAGGATGGGAGTTCGCGACGTATCCCCCAAGATGTTCTCTCTTGATAGGAACCCATTGTACTGGTGCCCGTCCAAAGGGATACCCCCCCCCCAGTGTAGTGAATGTTCCAAATACTAATACCAACCAACCAATGATGGAAATGGAAAGTGTTGGTATTAGGGGACCACTGGTTAAACAGCTTTGGTCCAAGTTATTACTGGCAGTAGAAATGGAACTGCAATGTCCACACCTCCTCGAACAACCCGATGTGTCGCAGTTCCACCCCAAATTGGTCGCATGATTGGCGTACCCAATATGACCAAGCCCACTCAATTGTGAAATTTACTTCAGACCTCAAGTCTTAATCTTGCAGCCAACCCTTGGTCTCATCAGTGATGCTCTGTCAGAAGGTACTGCCGTAACGGGATCGAAAATCCTCGGTGACCGGATCACTCCCCAAGATGGTTCTAGTCCTCAGATTCAATACATAGATGACCATATGCCTGGTTTCTCTAGTTGGATTACCATTGATTGTGATGTTGTATCGCGGAAGATCATCCTCACGGGTCATCCATGACTGCAGTGTATCTACTTCAAATCCCGACACTAGTACCTCCTATAAAATTCCAAAAGTTCCATATCGATAGGTTTTTAGATAGCACATAATCCTTATGGGTTGAGGTCAACATGTTGAAGAAAGTTTGGTTGTCATATACAACTTTCATGGCAGCATATACCTCAGGGTTCATAGCTATCTCGGTCCTCTAAGTGGAATACACAACATTTCTCTTAGCATCACCCTGACCAGCAACAATCTCTTTTTTTGGTAAAGTATAAAACAAAACTAGGTGCGCATGCGAGAAGACCAGTATGGCGCATGAAAAATCAGAAGGTAGTGTGAAAAAAAAGGAAGTGGCGCAGAAAATCGATGTTGCACACAAAATTACAACCAATGCCAGGGAATTCCATGCAACGAAGGGCATGTTTCGTGCAAAGGCAGGAAAAAAATTTCGCGCACGATATCTGATTTAAACCGAATTAACTGGTCTGGGTCTAGTTGAAGGGAGGTGAGACAAATCAGAGGTGTGGTGTAAAGACACCCCATGACATGGAATATTCGGTGTGCAATACATTCATTGTGCGATGTGCAGAACGTTCCGTGCAGACGACAGAGGGATCGGGTTTTCTGCATATGCCGACTTCCTCATGCCCCCTACGGCTTCAGATCACCTATAAATAGAAGGTCACCACCTCGCTTCTGGGTAGAGGAATTGGAACCGTCTCCCCTGTGCGCAATAAACCTCTTTGGCGTGCAAAATATGGCATTCAGGTATACAATTTTCTGTTTTACGTCTCCCAGGGGTTCCCCTTCGTGCGAAACCCCAAGGGCTTGACCCTTGCCTAGGTCCTTTGTTATTTGGCCAATTGCAAACAAGTCTATTTACTTGCGTGAAAACCTCAACCGTTTGTGTGCAAAACCTCCTCAAATTTCACACACAACTCCTTTATCTGGACAACCCATCTTTTTTGTGCACAGCAGTTCTCATTTATGATTTTAGTTTGCTTTTCACCTGATTTTACAACTAGTGCATCCTTGATGGAAAGCATTTTTTAATCATGGTAGAGGTAGGATAATCTCTCAATGATTTTTATGCTTTGAAATGTGTGGGGATTTGTCACAGATGCCCATTCAATATTTTATTTACCTAATCATGTAATATATTGATCACCCATGGTTGGTCTCAAGGAGGAGGGTCACAAAACACCAAAAATATACCATCCCTATTTAACTATTTACTAGTATAAAACTAAATAATATAAAAATCTGGGATTGAAAGATTCATAATGTATATATATCCAAAGTGATAAAATGACGTTATATAGATATAATAAAGACATTCATTCATAGGAAATAGTAATTCTTGATATCATCGTTCATTAAAATATTCTCAGTATTAATTCAATGAATTGATCATGATCTATCACACTACACCCTATAATTCAATTTTTTATTACCCAAACGCCATAATATCTGCTTCCATTGAGATACGCTTATGAAATTCCTCTAGGAGAACTCTTTGGAGGATATCTCTACCCAAGCCATACTTCACCGTATGTATGACTTAGATAGTAAAGGGAAGGATGGATTTTGAATGAGAATACGAACTTGGAGGTTGAGAAAATGGGGACATCACACACCATAATCAATTTAAACACCACCCAGAGTATCAAAATTAAATAAATATATTTAAATTGATGTGTAAAAAAAAACTAATCAACCTACACTCTCTCTCTTGAACAAACTCTAAGGTTAGTTCCCAATTCTCATGGAGTTATAAGAGAATACTTTGGGTGAAAATCTTAAAAGTAAGAATTGAAGACTATGGCATGAAGAATAAGAAGAATATAAATTAAAATTATAAATATAAAACACATCATCTAAGAAAATATAAACCTACAAAAAATTTCCACGATTTTTTCAACCCTTTGAAATTTTGGGGAGATTAATTTTTATATTCCATGGGATGAAATTTTCTGATCCAATTTTGTCCACCAAAATTTTCTACACTATAGACCCCATAAATAGTAGAATTAAAAATATATTCCTTCTTGATTTTTTTTCCCAATGTTTTATAATTTTGAACCTTCAAAACATTAGATTTATTGGCCATATGATGTAAAAATTATGGTATCATTACTCCAAGGAATTAATTCTATACATGTGACTCTTCATATTCAAATGCTCTACATTCACATTCATTAATGTCATCGAGGAAGGCCAAATGAGGTGGAGAAATTGTTAAAGTAGTTGTCCCACAGAACTTTCTCTAGGTTCTTTTTGAGATTTATATCCTTTGGACCATAAAATTTTGAGATATGGGCCCAACTTAACAAATCTCCGGATCTATGCACAGTTTTTGTGGCCCAATTTGTGAGCTAGATTCAGGACATCAAATAGTATATTGATCTTTGTGTCTAGAAAGATTAAATGAATACCTACAAACATATAAGCCTAATAAATAAAAAATTTACAATATTTATCATTGAAGAAAAAGTTATGGCTAAAATAAATATTAAAAATAAAATACTTAAAATCCACAACAGGTCATTTTAGCTATTAAGCTCAAAAATGATTCTAAACCCAAAAATGTGGCAATCACCCTAAATATAACACTTTGGTGGGATTAAAATTTTGAAATTAAAATTAAAATAAATGATTTTTAATTCCATACACTTAAACATTTCACTCCTGGGAAATAATTTTATACCAAGGTCAAAACAAATTTCCCAAAGCATAAATTACAACACCACTCAATTATTATATCACAGAAACTATCATGCATTTGACATGGTTAAAATTCCATAAATGGTGAAAAGTAATAAGTGTTCATTCAATCTCATGTTAATCCACACATGTATATTTTACCTACATTCTTGGAAAAATATTTCTCTCCCACTCAAGTATTTTTTATGCGGAGAATTTTTGATTCTCAAGAACATGTGTGGTATATATAAGATTTCTATCATCTTAGTATCTTCACATTGTTGATTTTTTTTTCATTCATGATGTCTTTTTCATGTGTTTTTGAGGCTGAGGGTTGGGAGGTTTAAAATTTAAAAAAATATGAAGAATAGGGAGGAGTGTTAATCTCTACAATGAAGTAAATGCATGAAAATAATTTTGCTCGGCAATGGTGTTCCGCTCAATCATCTTGAAAATGATTCACCTACAAACACATACATACTACTTTCGGATGTTCACACTTAAAATTGCATCATTAATGATGAATTTATACCCTCCTTTCCCCAATTTGTAGTATTGTTTCATATTTAATTTAGATACATATTTCTCTTCAAAATCATGTTTTTGAGGAAAACAGAGGCAACTTTTGATCATCAATTATCAGTGAACACCTTGTCTATACATATAATGATTTTTTTGGGAAATCCATACATTTTTTCATATAGAAATTTATTCCACCATCACATCAATAAATATGACAACATTTGCAATTAATCTCAAACAAATTCTTAAGAAAAGAAAAATACCACTCATATTCTCCCTCAACCACACTTGAGTTCAACAATAATTATGAATTTAAATTTTAGAGTAGTTTGGAATGGAATAAATTGATTATAATGTGTCTTCCTAACAAGTTATTTCATGGCTACTAGGAGATTAATGAATATCATATGATAAGGTAGGGAAAAAATATTTTTTATGTAAAAAGGTATTTCAAAATTGTCACTCAATCTTACATAACCCATTCCATTAAAACTATTAGATTTTAAAAAGAGAAAAACAGAAATTTATGTATCAAAAAACATGACTAATTACTATCAAGAAAAATAGGAATGTAAATATGATTTGAAAAAGTTTTAGAAACCTCTCGGGTTGGACATGATTTTCAACTTGGACAGTACTAGTGCACATGAGATTCAAAATCAATCTAAATTATTCAAAAGAAAAGATCATAAACTAGTAAAAATACATTTTAAGTCATTTAAATACTCAAATATTAAAATTGAGAACGTTTCAAAAAACAAATATATGGTTTTAATTTCTTAAAGTATTTTATTTAGATCAACGATACTATAAAACCAAAACATGAAAAAGAAAAACAATAAAAATTCCCAAAAAGATATGAAAAATAAAATAAAATCACACAAAAAATTCATTTTTTTGAAATACCTCCTCCACAATTATTACATTTAATACCCTCTTTTTTAGCTTAAATAATATCATGATATACTGTCACACATAATTTAAAATGATTAGAAAACAAACTAATGAAAAGGAAAGATACAAACTGATTTATTTTTCAATGGAAGCCTTGAGTTAAGCTACTAGATAATAAAAATTTAAAACTACAAGAAATAAATGAAAAGACACAATAAAAAAATAAAAGTGAAAGAGGATAGAAAAGGGACAATTCTTGGTTTATACCCACAAGTTGCTGATTGATTTTTTCTGCCCCTAGTCAGGATGTTGGATTATATTATCCCCAACCAGAAGGTGGGTGCATTTTCTTTGAGATGAACGACCACATTAGACTTTTCCTAGTATCCATTAGTAAAAAATGTGAATGGAGAAACCCAAAAAAGTAAACAATTTTATCATCCAAAAATAAATAATAAATAATGAATATGAGATCTGGAGTTGTAGGAAAAATAGGTGTTATACTTATTAGCATCAATGGTGTCCTCCTCTGTATGGTATTCAAGTTGATGTAGATGAGGTAGTAGAATCATAACCATACTGTCTTTCTCATATTATTTGATCACCATCACCTGGGTAGTCTCTCATTTGACATCCAAGGACTTATTAATATATGAAATGTCAGAAATAATAGAAAAAATGAAGTAAAATAGCAATTCATCTTGAACAAGAATAAATCATGAATAATTAATAAATAAATCCTCCCTTTAAAGAATGATAGTTTGGAAATTGATATCTTTTGAAAAGACTACTAGAAAATCAATATCATAAGGTGTATCTTCATTATTTTATACCAAAGAAAGAGAGAGGTAAAGGGGTGGTGATGTTTCATTATCAAGGATGGGAAGATCATGTTTCAGGTTTTCATCAATGATGTTATACTAGAATTCTTCCAAAAAATGTTGATCTCTGATAAGTATATCACATGGAATGTTTTCTTCATAGAACTTCTTAAGAAATGGATTAGTTCATGATGACGTAAATAAATATTTGAGTAGCTCCTTCACACCTGAATCACGTTCTTTAACATAGAAAATGATTGGTGAAACCTCTTCCACCAATAATTATGGATTAGGTTCGGGTTCATGTTCAAATTTATCTTGGGATGCATGAAAAAATACAGTTATCCATTATATTTGGCTCTCTCTGATTTTCATTACATCAATCTTCCTTTAAAACCTATCTTCTAGATACTTTTGAACTTCCTCTAGAACCTGGTTTTTTTTTCAGTCCATGAATAATAATTTTAATTGAAATACATCATGATCAAATATATTTTTTTAATTTCTTTTCAATATACTATTTTTGAGTATTGTATTATGAAAAATGATGTGTGGAAGTGTTAAAACTCCTTAAATGTGTTCCAATTTTATATTTAGGGATTTTTTATATATATCCCCGGTCGATAGATTCTTTACCTAAGCATGAAATATAGTGCATGCACTAGGTCGATCTCATGGATGCAGTTCACACAACACCGAAATTCTATTATCACTATTTAAATTATATGTAATATAAAACTAAATAATATAAAAAGGTAGGTTTGAGAGATGAATAATATGTATTTATATATATGTAATGTGAAAAAAATTATTTCAGAAATAAATATGTAAGACATTATTTCTTATTAAATCATAATGGTTGATATCATTGTTCATTAAAATATTCTCAATATAAATTCAATGTAGTGAACAATATCTATTTCACAACACCCTCTCATTAGAATAGTTATTACCCCTACAATGATATCTTTATAAGAGGTTAAATAATATTCCTAAATCTAGCATGGAGATCTCTTTGCCTAATATCACTACCCAATCCATACTCCATTATTTGCATGAGCCAGACAGTGAAGTGAAGGATGAATGTTGAATGATAAGAAGAAATTGGCGCGTAGATTATGGATCTGGGATTTTGATTATATTTCCAACAAGATCTCAGATCACATCCTCAACTAGAAGAATATGTTCTTATCTTTTGGCGGTCATATTTCCCTCATCAATAGTGTCCCGGTGGCCACACTGGTCCATGCCCTCTTTGTTGTTCATGCCCCGAAGGGTGTCCTCTCCAATATTGATAAGATTCTCTCTAATTTCAAAAGGGGTCCTCGTGTGGAAGGGATGTGGCATTGGACCTCATGAAGGAGGATGTCTAGGCCGATGAGGGAATGAGGAATCAATGTTCATATCCTTGAGGATACCATATTGTGCATGCATGAAAAGAACGCCTTGGATGTCTTGGAACAACGCTTGTTGTGGGGTAAAACCATGCACACGTAGTATGTTCAACCAGTGATGGAAACCTGTGGATCTCCCTTTCTGGTCTATTATTTCTTAGATCACATCTGATCTTATTCGTCATTCGAAATGGATCGTTGGGAGGGGAGATATTTCATTCTGGCATCAAAACTGGGTGGGGGAGTTGATTAGATTCCTGGGCACTCCTACTCCTTCTCTTACCTTCAGGGAAGCCAGTGTATACCTGGCCTTCATCAATTCCATGCTGAACGAAGAGCAGAAGGCCTTCTTCTACCTTATTGAGCTATCTCCGAATATGTATCATTATGTGTTCCCTCCTTCCCAGGTGAGGGTATTCACCACACGTGATTACCACCACGCCAGAGAAGCGCTAGAGAATGTTGATCCCTGGAACGACACCCTTTTTTTCAATGCCATCCAATTTAAATTTAACTTTCTGTTGTGGAGGATCAGTAGAAGATCCATCCCCACAGAAGAGAATGCTAAACGATGCGATATTCCTAATGTGTCCAGATGTTCTTGTTGCAGATCTAGCCAGGATGAAAGTTCGAATCACCTTTTCTTCTAGGGTGATTGGGCATGCACTGTGTAGAGCTTCTTAGGTGATTTCACTGGTTTCTTAGAATTCAACATGGGGGACCTCGTATTTATTGACAGGTGGATCCATGACTCGGGTGACAAGGGCCTAGAGAAAGTGGCTCGTGCCTTGATCCTGCAGGCTGGTTGTTGGTGTATCTGGCAAGCCTGGAACAATTGGAGGCACGACGAGGTCCATTCCTCTGGTAAGTCTACCATCATCCACATGAAGAACCTCCTCCTTGACCTGGGCTATATCTCTAGTAAGTGGTGAGAGGCATCCGAGGCGGCAAGGCACCCAGGAGGTAGAAACCAGTGCTAAATGCCATTGGGTCTGATGGAACCCTCCATCCAGAGGTCTCAAGCTGATCACCGATGGGTCTTATAGTTTGGGAGTCTTTTGAGTGGGTGGGTCTATCTGGGACTCACAGGGCTCGATCTAGTTGGCCTTCTCTTCTCGTCTTGGCCAAGGTTCTTATCTTCAGGCTGAAGCCAAGGCCTTGCTGCTGGGTCTTTCACTCTACCAACAGGAAGGTATCGCCATTTCAGAAGTTGAAACAAACTCATAAATTCTCCATGACACCTTAAATATCATCTACCCTGCTCCTTGGTCTATTACCTATATTATCAGAAAATGTAGAGGTATGATCTCCAACACTACTAAAGTGATGAAATCCTGGTGGGAAGGTAACCCGGTGGCAGACTATCTTGATTCTTTGGAGGTCACTATCTTGGATCCGGTTTTTTTACATACTTTTCATACTCTCACACCTGAAGGGTTGAACATTATTAGGGGGGATTCCCTCATCCTTCACTATTTTAGACCTCCTTAGGTCCATTATTTCGTTGAGGGGCTTTGGGGTAGAGGTTCTGGTTTGATTTCTTTTTCTTTAATAAAAATTTAAATGATGATGATGATGATGGTGAGAAGAAGAAATTTGCGGTAGATAAAACAGGGAAATCACACACCATAATCAATCTAAACACCAAGAAATTATAATAATTAAATAAATAAAATTAAATTAAATTTTAATGAAACTCAATCAACCACCATTATATCCCTAGAAAAATGATGAGGTTAGTTCCCTATTATCATGGATTTAGAAGAAAATATGGTGGGAGAATCACCTAAATATAAAAATGGAAGAATGAGGTATGAAGAAGAAGTCTATTATAGAATAAAACAATAAAAATATACTAATTCCAAAAATAAAATCTAAACATACATTAAATGGACAACAATTTTCCATCCCATTTAAATTGAGATGAGATACATTTCTATACGCAATGGGAAAAAAATTTTGGATCCAATTATGTCCACCAAAATTTTACGCATTATAGGCCCGTTCAATGGAAGTTATGGAAAAAGTTTACATAATCCAAGTTATTCCACAACTTTATCCTTATCCACCTTAAAATTTATTGTTCACAACATGTAGGAGTTATGTAATCTTTAGTCCTATAAATTAGTTCTAGAAACGTGATCTTCATATTCAAATGTGCCATTTTTTCCCCCATTATTGTCCTTGATGAAGTAAAAATATGGTGGAGAAATAGTCAAAGATGTTGTTCCTTTAGAAGTTATCTATGTCCTCGTTGAATTTTAACACATTTGGACTAGAACATTATGAGATATGGTCCCAAAATTAAAAAATTTCTAGATCTATGAATTGTTTTTTAGGCACAAATTATGAATCCCTAAAGACATATAAACCTAAAAAGGTATAATTTTTCAATTTTTTTCATTGAAGAAAATATTATGGCCAAAATACAAAATAAAAATAAATCAATTAAAATCCAGATAGTCGATTTTTACAATTAATCTCAACAATGATTATAAACCATAAAATGTGACAAATTCCCTAAAAATTACACTTTTTGGACTAAAAAATTAAAATTGAAATAAAAAAAATTGATAATATTTTCTATGTCAATTCCAGTACACTAAAACATTTCACTCCTCTGAAATCATCTTATACCTAGGTCAAAACAAACTTCCGAAATCATAAATGACAACACATCACAATTATCATATCAAGTAAAATCTCATGCCTCAAATATGGATAGAAATTCCTTAAATTCTCACAAATCATAATAATCAACTCAAAATCATGTAAATACTCACATAAATTTCATTCTTACCACCCTAGAAAAACATTTATCTCTCACTCAAAGATTTTTTTATTTGAAGTTTTCCTAATTCTCAAAAACAGGTGTGATCTTTATAGGATTTCTGTCCTCATAGTATCTTCACTTCACAGAGTCGAAAATTTTTAATTAAGGAGGCCTTTTTCATATGTTGTTTTTATGTTGAAGGTTGGAAGGTTTAAAATGTAAAAACATCATAGGTATAATGAGGAGGGTTAAACATTAATGTTATGTAAATTCATGAAAAATTATTATATCAAGAAATGTATTCTCCTCAATCAGATCGAAAATGATTCACCCCCAGACACCAAATATATTATTTTGAAAGTAAAAAATTGAAATTTCAACATCAAGGATGAATATATTTCAACTTTTCCACAATTTGTAGCACTATTTCTTCTTGAATTCAGATATGAATTTCTCTTCAAAATCTTTCCTTTGAGGAAAAGAGTGGCATATTTCGATATTCAAATATCATTGAACTCCTAACCAAAATATGTAATGTATTTGCGTCACCCATCTATATTTCCATGAATAAATTTTATTCACCATAACATCAATAAATATGAATACAAATTAAATTCAGAACAAATAATTATTTCATAAAAAAAATACAACTCATCATCTCTCTCCCCCACATTTGAGATAAATAAAAATAATGCATTTAACTTTTATAAAATGTTTTAATGTGATAAATGGATGGTAATTTAGCTTCAAAAAAATTTATTTGATGTCCAATTGGGGATTATTAATGATAAAATGAAAAGTTAGGTCAAAATTAAAGTACAATGTAAAAAGGGATTTCAATGTTGTG
This sequence comes from Viscum album, assembly GCA_963277665.1. Classification (NCBI taxonomy): domain Eukaryota; kingdom Viridiplantae; phylum Streptophyta; class Magnoliopsida; order Santalales; family Viscaceae; genus Viscum; species Viscum album. The sequence goes on from OY728125.1 coordinate 500,329,987, forward strand.
CCTCAATCATACTTAACACATTTCATGAACTCTGGAAACTTTGAATAAGAAAAAATAGATATTAATAGATCAGAAAACATTTCTCAAGACTCTCTAGAAAATGATTAATATAAATAAGATGAATGAAAGGATTATAATCCTCTTGGGTTAGGAAAGATTTTCAATTTGGATATTACTAGTGCACATGAGTTTCACAATAAATAAAAACAATTCAATATAAAATATGAAAAACAAAAAAATATCCATTTAGAAATTATTTAAATCATCAAATATTAAAATCAAGAAATCTTCCAAAAACAAAAAAATGGGTTGTATTTCCTAAATTATTTTATTTAGTTCAAGAATCCTAAAAAGAAACTGAAAAAATGAAAATGGAAAATGTGAGAAATTTAGAAAGAGACATCAAAAATAAAATGAAATCACAAAAAAAATACATAAAAACAATTTGACATCCCTCCACCAAACTTATTTCATTTACTGGCCTCTTTTTTAGCTCAAATCAGATCATGATATATTTTCATGCCTTATTTAAATTTGGTAGTAAACAAAACAATAAAAAATAAAGACACAACTTGATTTATTTTTCAGTGGAAGCCTTGAGTGAAACTCCTAGATGCTAACAAATTAAAACTACATGACATAAATGACAATACATAAGAAAAAAATAGAAAAAAAGTAAATATATAGGGGATATAAAAGGAATAATTATTTTTTTAGAACCCCAAGTTGGTGCTAGATTTTTACTACCCCTTGTGTGGCTGTTATAGTGGAATATCCCCAATCTGAAGGTGGTTGTGATTTATTTGAGATGAACAACCACATGTGACTTTTCCCAGTGCACATGAGTAAAAACTATTAATGGGGAACCCTAAAGAAGATAATAAGGTTCCCTACTCCACAAAAGTATAAGGAATGAATTTGAGATCCAGAGTTGGAGGGAAACAATATAGGCGTGCTCCCTATTAACATCTTTGGTGTCCTCCTATATATGGTATTCAAGTTGATGTAGAGGAGTTTTTCAAATCCCCACAATATTTACCATCTATTGTTCTTTTATCACCACTACTTGGGTTGTCTCTTATTTAACATCCAAGGCCTTTTAAATTTTTTATGTGTCAGAAATTCTAGAAATAGGGAAATTAGAAAAAAATAATGCTTGAGTAAGATTAAAACATAAAGATTTAATAATGAAATTTTCCTATTTAAAGTATGTCATATTAGAAATTTATCTCTTCTTAAAATTCCATCGGAAACTCAATCTCATCGGGTGAATATTCATAATTGTATTCAAAAGAAAGAGAGAGGTGTAGAGGTGCTAATTTTTCATTATCAAGGGAAGAACGATCAAGTTTTAGCTTATATTAAATAAAGTGATTCGAATATTCATTTCTCATAAGTATATCAGACGAAATCTTTTCTTCATGGACATCCAAAAGTAATGGTTGAGTGTATGATGATTTTGATAATTCCTTTAGTAGCCCCTTATCACCCACCTTTGGTTCTTTAACCTAAAAAATGATTGGTAAAATTTATTCTAAAACACGTTCTGGCTCAAGATATGGGTCGGGTTAGAATTTCTCTGGGGGTGCTTTTACATATTCAGTTATCCGTTCTATTTGGATCTCTATGTTTTTTATTACATCACACATCCTTTCCAACCCAACCACAAGGTCATTTTGAACTTCTTGTGGATTCTAAAATTGTTCAGTCCATGCATTAAAATTTGAATTGAATGAAATCATGAACAAAGATATTTTTTTTTAAATTTTTTATAAATTTATGATTGTTTGTGTTTTTTTTGTGAAAAACGATGTGTCTATGTGTTGTGACTCCCTGAAAATGAAACCAATTTTATACATGATTATTTTTCATATAGCCCCGTTCAATTGTTTATTTACCAAATAATACAATATAGTGCACACCTAGGGTCGGCCTCAGGGAGGAATCTCACAAAACACCAAAATTATATAGTAACTATTTCAATTCTAACTAATATAAATCTAAATAATATAAAAATATGGTTTTGAATGATGCAGAAAATATTAATATATATATATGTGCAATGTGAGAAAAATGACGTTAAAAATAAATAAAGAATACATTCATTTTTTGGAAATCATAATGGTTGATATCATTGCTCATTAAAATATTCTCAATATCAATTCAATATAGTGATAAAGATCTATCACACTACACCCTATCATTCGAATTGTTATTACCCCAACACCGAGATATATTCATGTGGGGAAATAGACTTCCTAAACTCAGATAAGAGATCTCTTTGGCGGCCATTACTAACCAATACATACAACATCTTATGCATGAATTAAATATTGAAGGGAAGAATGAATGATGAATGAGGATAAGAAATAAATAGTAGAGAACATGTGGAAATCACACATTATAATCAATTTAACCGCCACCAAAATTCTTATAATTAAATATAGAGATTTAAATTCAAGGGAAATGTCACTCAATCAACCACCATTCTCTCCCTCAAACAAATGCTAAGGTGAGTTCCCCATTCTCATGGATTTAGAAGAGAATACTGTGGGAGAAATACATAAAAGTAAAATTGGAAGAATGAGGTATAAAATAGAATAATAATAAAAATAATATTATAAAAATATAATAAATCAGAAGAGAAAAAAAACGTACCCAAAATGGACACTACTTTTCCAACCCTTTGAAATTGGGTGGAGATATGTTTTTATATGCAAAGGTAGGAAACATTCATATCCAATTATAACCACAAAAATCATTCATGATATATAGGCATTAAATGGATGAATTGGGATTCATTTCATTATTTCACTTTATTCTACTACTTTATCTAATTCCACCCTATAAATTTCAGATTTATTGGCCACATTATGTAGAATTTAATACAGCTTTACTCTGAAAAATCAATTCTAGATAAGTGACTCTTCATATTACAATGCTCCACTTTCCCATGAAATAATGACCTTGAAAAGGATGAATTAAGGTGGAGCCATGGTTGAATGTGTGGTTCCCCCAGATTTTCTCTAGATTCTTATTGAATTTAATCTCCATTAGACCATAAATTTATGATATATTGGCCCAACATAAAAACTCTCCATGTTTGTGCACAGTTTTTGAGGCCCGAATTGTATGTTGGATTTGGGCCTACAAATAGTGGATTATGATTTGTGTCTTGAAGGACTAAATAAATATTTACAAATATAGAAACCTAAAAAACAATAATTTTACAATTTTTATTATTAGATAAATATTTATGGCAGAAATACATAATGAAAATAAAACTATTAAAATCCAAAATAGGTCCTTTTCGAAACTAAGATAAAAAATACTTATACACCATAAAATTTGACAATTTCCCTAAAAACAAAACATTGGTGGGAATAAAAAATTGAAATTAAAGTTAAAATAAATGAAAATATTTTCTCTATGACTTTGTATAATGGATAATACCAAGATGGTCAATAGAGGGACCATGGTAGAAAAGGATATCTCAATAGATATGGGTGGAGGTAGCATGTTGATACCTATGGGAAATGGGGGGAAATATATTGCTAGGAACATGAGGAAGAGGGAATCATATTTACAAGATATTGTAATGAATCAGAATTAGAGGGGTGGATTAGTGAATCTTGCTCCAAAAAAACAAGAGTAAAGTTGGATGTTTCCAATGTGGTTATTTGGATCACATCAATAAAGACTGTGTGAAACCACCTAGAACATGCCACAATTGAAATCATATGGGGAATCTCTATCACTATTGTAATAATTCTCAAAGTTAAGGTGTTCATGATACTTATCATGTGTCACAGAAATTGTATGCTTCGACGGGACAAGGGAAACAAAATAATCCATATCAGCAAAACCGAGCAATCCATGGTGATTATAAGAACACCATGAATTCTTAAAAATGGAATCTCAATAATTAATTAAAGAACAAAGTGAAGTGAGTAAGTAGTTTTATAAGGTAGGGAATGTTATTATGGATGATCAATATGGCCTATTGACAGTGAGAGTTACGATTCATTTGAATTCAACCATTGTTCAAGATTTGTTTTATACAGGTGCATATAGTTAATTTATTATTCACGTGTTATTGATATTTTGGTTTTAAATGTTGAGATGATGCTTTATTTTTTTAAACATTAAATTTCTCTAGGTCAAAGAGAATGTTCTGCCATTTTGTGTAGAGCATACTCTATAACTATTGATTGAGCTGAGATTGTAGAGACCCGAAGTTTGACGTACATGGACATTACATTACTTTTTCGGAATACTTAATACATAAAAAAATAGACACCAAAGGACCGTAATAGTTTAGTGTCTTTGGAAACATGGAATATAAACTTCTAATCATGTTGAAAGATCTTCAACATCTCCCATAACAATCTTCCCCTTTTTGTTTTCATACCTAAAACCTTTCTTTATATCTTGGGGAGAAGAAAACACAAAAAGGGCGAGCTCAAATGCTCAGTAAGGGAAAAAATAGAGAACATAAAACAATCCATAAACATGGGAATGCAAAAACATGAACATAAAATCTAAATATCAAAATCATGAGAAAAGACATAAATCTTGGAAGTACACAAGGCATTGATCATAAAGGAACATTAGTCATGATAAACTAGAATGGTAATAAAAAATGAAATTATGGCATCCATTAAGCACATGTTATGATTTCCATAGTAGCCAAGGCATTGCTGCCAAGACCATCTTAGTGGACAAAGTCCCATTCTAAATAGAGTTCACTCCTCATTCCAGTCCTATAACACTGAAACGGATTAACTTACCACTCCTCCCATGTCTATATAATGAGATATAAATCTTTACCCAATGAATTGGAGGGAGATATAGGTCCCACCCATCTCATAATGAAATCATTCTTACTTGTGCCACAAAATCATAAATCATACATCATTGCATAACCCATATAATAGAATGGGATTCATAAACATCATGCCATCATAACATAATCTATATAAAAAATGGATATCATTCCATCATAAGAAGAATAAAACCATGTAAATAATGGAGACATTATACTTGAAACATAAACATATTAAATAATATCATTTTAGATGGAAAATAGTTTTTATAAAACACTTGAAGTGAATTCTTGACGAAAATATCCTTTCTTCTTCAAAATCATTTTCTTTTCACAAAATTCCTTGATATTTTAAAAGAAAAGAGTTTTTTTGAAAATAATCATGCAATCTTTTGGAGGAATCTTCATGAAAATGAGGCGTTATGAAACCGTAAAAATCCGTTCACGCTGTATAAGTTAAAAATAACATTCTCCACGTAATTTTGTCGGAAAAGTCCAAAAGTTCCTTGTGTGGTAAACAAAAAAAAAGATTCCTTCCATAACACGTGGTAAAAGTCAAAAAGGGTAAAAAGGAGTTTAAACATAGATGAAAACATTTTTATAAAACTTGGACATGGATGATAAATATAACCCCAGTAAATACTTATGTATAAGCAATCTCAGAAAACAATTGAGATTGCAACATTATCCCTTACCTTATGTATAATATGCCTCATATGTATCCAAACCTCCTGTATAATGATTTAAATAATGTTATTGACTTATTACAGAATCATATTCATTGTTATGATATCATATATAGTTTACTTATAACTTTATATTACTCGTTCTTTTGTAAATTCGATGTAAAAGCAGCGATTTGGGTAAAATCGATTCATTTATTGTACGTGTTTCAACTTGTTGTTCTTGATATTATTACTTATATCCTGATTTAAATAATTCCAGATTTTATAACATGATTTATATATAATATATATTCAGCATATACATATATGTATGATATATCGATAAATGGAATGAAATACACCGTTCACAGAGACGATAGGTCGTATGTACGCATGAACTCTGTTTTCGTTTCCTTATAGAATTGAATGGAATTAAGTAGATGAAATACATATATACATATACATAAATCCAGTATCATTATTATGTCATATATTTAATTTTTATTCATTATATATATTTTATAATCATTCATGAATGGTTAACATGGAGAATGAATCTCATTGCGTCGTAGAGACGGTAGTCCGTACGTACGCACAAGCGATGATACCATTCCCATGATCATGGAATTGTATTGAAGTGTATGTATAATATTTAAGAATAAAAATAACAGTACGATAATCATATATAGTTATTTATTTACACCATTATACTCATCCATGTAAGGTGGTGGTCGAAAACAGATTACACCACGTCATGGATACGGTATTCCGTACGTATGCACGCGCGGTGATTTCATTTTCCGTAGGATGGATAGAAGGTCAAATAGGGTTGTTTCATATTTATAATAATATATCAGTATATAAGTAATAATTATGTTATTACTTTATAATGAGACAACTAAAGTAGAAGAAGTATAAGAAGAATGAAACTTGAAAGAATCGGTAATGGATATTACCTCTTCTTCGACACGCCTCTTTGAAACCTCCACTTAGGGCACTAAAATTGGTATTTGAAGAAGACCAGGACCTATAGTATGTTTCTAAGGAGGTTGAGAAGGGAAATGGGAAGGGTTTGGAGGAGCTTCAAGGCTCAAAAGGGTGTGAAGAGAAGTGGTAAGGGGTTCCCTTTTTATAAGGGAGGAGAGGGGCACCTTTGGAAATATTAAAAATATTAATTTATAATAAATATATCCCCACTTAAAAACAACCAAAAATAACTCATATTCAAATATTAGATGATATAGGGTTGTAATATCATCAACCAATAAAATTTAGACATGTAGGGAATTTATTTTAAACATTATCAACTTGATTTATCTTTATTTAATCTATTAAATTTTATTTGTGATAATAAGATTCTAAATTTTAAATTGTTATAAATAATTAAATATGTGCTATGAATTATCTATAATTAGATAATTTATGAAATTTTAGAGTATATAAATTTCAATTTATAATTTTTAAATATTTTTGTTATTTTTAAACAATTTAATAATATGTTTTTTTTATAAAATAACAATAGTGTCAATTTTGACACTATTCATTTATTTTAATTTAAATAAAATCCACATAGAGGATTTATTCAAACTAAAATATTTAATAGGTTACTAACATGTCATAGTATGCTATAAAATTAGTGGATTACATTAAATAGTTCATATACTATTTATTTTACTATTTGTAATACCATTTATTTGATATTTCTCTTAATAAAATAATTACTACAACATTTTTGTATAATTATTAAATATACTTATTTGTTGTATAAAAATAAAAAATAAACTAATAGGATGAATATAAATATTATATCTTTAATAATAATACATTTAGTTTTATTTATCTTCTAAAACACCCAAATTATAAAATGTTATATTTATTAAATTATGAAGGTGACAACTTTGACATCATATAAAATAAAATAATATAAGTGTCATAATCACTTTTATAAGACTCCAAACGGTCATATATTCGGTCTTTAGATGCTTATGGTGTATATATATACTGCCAATAAGTTTTGGTCAGGTTCGGGAGCCCTTTAATTTGTATTACTATTTAAATAAAAACAATATTATTGATTTTTTTTTAAAAAATAATTTCTGCATCATTAATGTATAAGCTAATAAGGTAATTAAATAACTATTAAAAATTACAAATAAATTACCATGATAAAGAAAAAAAATTATATTTCAAATGAGTATTTATAAAAAAATTATATTCTATATAACCTTATATTAGAAATACATTAATTATTAAAGTTTGAGTGAGATATATTTCACTTTCCTTTAAATAAAATTAACTAAAGGTCTTAATCACCTCCAAGTGGGTTATAATGGATTACATTTCGACCCAAATATGAATTAGGACGAAATATAATCATCAAATTGTATTAAGACAAGTGTTAGGGTAATTTTATAATATTATATCTACCCTTAACTACCCGATTTACCTTTTACTATGGTAAATAAAATTTACCGTAGTTACTATTCATAATGCCCAAAAATAAAAAGTAGTCTATTAATATAATTTGGACCCAATGATTATAAATATGGAATCCATTTTTTCAAATTCAATACACATAAGTTGTAGAAATTAAATTAAAATTAATCCAGTTGTCGAAAGAAAACGAGTTTTTGTTTAAAACATAGCAAAAGATTGAATTGATTTAACTTACGAATTCAATGTAAAATCAATGCTAATGACATACATTATATTAAATGGTAAAAATATATTGTATTTATACTTTAAAACCATTAAATATTATAATTTAACCACGTAAATTATTACGATGAAAAATGTTGTTTTTAATTAAAATATAGCGTATTTTTACTATTCATTAAAATATGAAAGTTATCAGAACAATATGAAAATTTTATCCAAAGTAAATTTTAATATCCTGATTCCAAAGAAGAATTTTATTTTTTCAAATTGAACTTATAAACATGTTGAAAACTAGATTTAATGTGGGTGCGCCATCAAAAGGCGGCAAAACTGCATTTTTTGAAAATTACTTATTTTACCCGAAAAATTTATTTTGTTCTTATACCATGTTCCAGAAAATGTGTAAGATGAATAATAATGTTATAAAATTCAAAATTTAGTTAATACTATTCATAACGTCTAGGTCATAAAAATATTATAATAATATATCGTTGTTTAGTAAAACCTGGTATTGCGTACAACACACGCTATTGAGGAAGGTCGTGATTGCGTGTAATGCTAGCCAAGTCAGGGTTGCGTGTAGTGCATGACTCCTTTGTTGTTGCATATAGAAAAATCCAACCATATTTCATTTATACATTGAATATATATATATACACTCAATGTTGCGTAGAATAACTACTATCAAACAAACATGAAATTGTGTGTAACACGATCCAAGATTAGTGTTGCGTATGCTGCAAGCTAATACGGTGTTGCGTATAGCGCAAGATAATCTTGGTGTAGCATACAAAAAAAGATATGAAAGAAATTAAAAAGAATATATCTTATAAAATCTCGGGTTGTTACATTCTTCCCCCCTTAAAATGAATTTCGCCCTCGAAATTCGTCGGGGTTATAAATCGTTTACTATTCATAGAAACCCACATCATAAAAAGGAATACTAACACATAATTTTAAAAACTAAAGTATGAAATGTAACGATTACCCAATGAAAATCATCATTGGGTTTCCATATAGGAGAACATAGGTGAAAATATGGATATGGAAGAAAAATCTAACCATCATGTTCTCATGGAGAGTGGTAGAGAACGTGGCCATGAAGAATCCAACAATCACAAAGCCATAAATTTGTGATGTTCTAAGGTACCATCTGATTCATCAGATATGAGGGCACTAGGAAAACATTTTTTTGTTTTTCAAGGTCATTTCCCTAATGATGAAGAATTTTCAAATCAAAAGAAATACTTACATGATTTTGGTACAATATCACCGTTGTTCGTGCCTTGACCAATTTTCACGTCATCTCCTAAAGAAATGAAGTTGAATTTTTCATTTGTGAAGTGTTAGCAGATCATGTGATAGAATGATGAGTCATTCCATCTGTTTCAAACAAAAGGTTTGAAAAAGTTATCAAATATACATAAGTCCATCTATAGTGAGATTAATCATATTTGTTTCCTAAAATGGACTTATACGTCATATATCAAACCACTTAATAAATTAAAACTAATTTATACTAAAAAGGGACTTCCTATAGGATAGTGGTAGGAAATAAAGGCTTGTCGCACTTCGGTTGTGGGTTTGATTCCCACAGCCTTGTCCGATGCGACAGGTTGTCGCCTGTCCTACAGGTTGTCCCTTTTTCTGAAATTACATTATTATAACATTCCTACAATAATATTGAAAAAAGTTCTAGCCATAAACAATATTATCTTATGTATAACATAATTCATTCCAATCTTTAGGTTTATCCAAAATACTTCGGTCCAAGCTCATAGTAGAAAGAAAATGATTACTTGAAAGGTCATATAACAAGAACATGAATATCATCATTTATCCCCCATATATCATACGATATATCTTGTTGGTCAAATTCCAAACATTCGAAGGCCTTAATCATGTATTCTCTTGAAAAATAAATACCCATTGAAACTTAGTGAAAACATGAATGCAGTTAAATGTTAACACTTTCCACATACCAAAATCCTCAAAATTCGATATACTCAAACTGTGATATCACTTAGTCCTTATATAAATCATGAGCTCATGAATACTATCAAATAATTCATTTTCTCTGTATCTCATCATTATGTACATATCATCTACTTTCCAAAATATTTGAATCAATTTTCATGGTTACCGGTACCATATTCTTATAGAAAACCACAATGGACCAATACACAGATATTTCAAAATTACACGATACTATAAATGAGATTCCATGATACTATTTTGAAATCCCGTTACATAAAAACTTAATCATTACACAAAATCATTATCATACTCAACATCACAAATAGTGATCGCATGTGACTTCCCTTTATCCTTTGGCTTAAGAGGTTTCTTACATTGATCATCATTAACCCTTGGATTAGGTCATTGATTAGAATAATGCCCCATTTCCTTACACTTGAAGCATTGAAGTGTTGGTGGTGAGTTCTCTGTAGTCTTTTCATTATTCACATCATTAGAAACCCTTTTTCCATTACATCAACACTCAGCTGCTCGATGACCTTCTTTTACACACTTAAAAGATTTTCTAGTCCCTTTAAGACAATCTCCACCATGCTTATTTCCGCACTTTGAGCATAAATAAACATTCATATTATTTTCACCATTGTTCTATGATTTCTCCATAAACTCCATCTTTCGTTTCTTGTAAAAACCATGAGATGGATATGTTACACCAACTTCCAGTTCTACCTTGATATCACAACGCACAATTTCTTCATATCTACTGAAGTTTCTTGTAGCTAATTCCCTTCGAAGACTTGGTTTTAAGCCACTGAAAAATCGATCAACTTTACTTTCAGGTTGGATGATAAAGACAGATTCATAATTTTCAAGTCTTGTAAAATTCTCTTCGTATATACCAACAGATTCATCATCCTTATGCTTATTCTCCAGAAAATCCTTTTCCATATTTGTTCAAAGAATACGAGGGAAGTACTTACTGAAAAACATGTTCTTGATCTCATCCCATTCCATGGATTCAATTTCATCTTAGGTCCTTGTATTCTTAATTAGAGTGCACCACTGGTCTGCTTCACCTTCTAAAAGGTAAACAACTAAAATGACTTTTTCATGTTCTGAACAGCGAAGTATGGAAAATATCTTTTCAATGGTACTGATCCATTTTTCAGCAACAAATGGATCAAAAGACCCATTGAAAGACGGTGGATGTTGCCTGATGAAGGACTCAATAGAATATTCTTCCCTTCTCTGATCATTTGGAAATCCAGAATGATTCATAGCTTGTGTAAGTATAGAAATAAGATTTTTCACTCCATCTCCCATCAAATTTGGTTTCTTGGGAGGACAATAATTACATTTTCCATTACATTGATCAACACGGTTCCTTCAGGTTCCAACCATTGTCTAAAACCCAAAAAGAACAGTGTGAGAGGAAAAAATCATGCTAGGAAAACAACATAATAAAGGGGGAGTACCTTCAATATCTAACATCTTAGGTTTAATTCTATTATCGTTAGCGCAATTCTAGTACTATAACCTATATGTATACTTAACCTTAGGGACATCCCTAGACATTCCTTAGAAATATCTCTAGAGATCTCACTAAAGTTTTCGCATCCTAGTTTCCAAAGGTTAACTAAACCTTTCCTCTGATACCAACTGTAGAGACCCGAAGCTTGACATACATGGACATTACATTACTTTTGAGGAATACTTAATACATAACAAAAATAGACACCAAAGGACCATAATAGTTTAGTGCCTTTGGAAACTAGGAATATAAACTTCTAATCATGTTGAAAGATCTTCAACATCTCCCATAACAATCTTCCCCTTTTTGTTTCCATACCAAAAACCTTTCTTTATATCCTGGGGAAAAGAAAAAACAAAAAGGGTGAGCTCAAATGCTCAGTAAGGGCAAACATATAGAACATAAAACAATCCATAAACATTTGAATGCAAAAACTTGAACATAAAATCTAAACATCAAAATCATGAGCAATGACATAAATCTTGGAAGTACACAAGGCATAGATCATAAAGGAACATTAGTCATGATAAAATAGAATTTTAATAAAACATGTAACTGTGGAATACATTAAGCACATGTTATGATTTCCATAGTATCCAAGGCATTGCTGCCAATACCATCTTAGTGGACAAAGTCCCATTCTGATTCGAGTTCACTCCTCGTTCTAGTCCTGTAACACTGAACCAGATTAACTTACCATTCCAGCCATTTCTATCTCATGAGATATAAATCTTTATCCAATACATTTTAGGGAGATATAGGTCTCACCCATCTCATAATGAAATCATTCTTACTTGTTCCACAAAATCATAAATCATACATCATAGCATAACCCATGTAATAGAATGGGATTCTTAAACATCTTGCCATCATAACATAATCCATATAAAAATGGATATCATTTCATCATAAGAAGAATCAATCCATGTAAATAATGAATACATTATACTTGAAATATAAAAATATTAAATATTGTAATTTTAGATGGAAAATAGTTTTGATAAAACAATTGAAATGAATTTTTCAGGAAAATATCCTTTCTTCTTCAAAATCATTTTCTTTTCCCAAAATTCCATGAAATTTTAAAATAAAAGAGTTTTGTTGAAAATAATGATGCAATATTTTATAGGAATATTCATGAAAATGAGGCGTTATTAAATCATAAAAATCCGTTCACGCCGTATAAGTTAAAAATAACATTCCCCTCATACTTTTGTCGGAAAAGTCAAAAAGTTCCTTGTATGGTAAACAAAATAAATACCCCTTCTATAACACATGGTAAAAGTCAAAAAGGGTTAAAATTACTTTAAACAAATATGAAAACATTTTTATAAAACGTGGACATGGATGATAAATATAACCCCAGTAAATACTTAGTATAAGAAACCTCAGAAAACTATTGAGATTGCAACATTATCCCTTACCTTATGTCTGATATGCCTCGTATGTATCTGAACCTCCTATATAATGATTTAAATAATGTTATTGACTTATTACAGAATCATATTCATTGTTATGATATCATATATATTTTACTTATGACTTTATATTACTCTTTCTTTTGTAAATTCGATGTTAAAGCAACGATTTGGGTAAAATCGTTTCATTTATTGTACGTGTTTCGACTTGTTGTTCTTGATATTATTACTTATATCCTGATTTACTTAAATCTAGAATGTAAAAAATTATTTATATATAATATATATTCATCATATACATATATATATGATAGATCGATAAATGGAATGAAATACACCGTTAATGGAGACGGTAGGCCGTACGTACGCATGAACACTATTTTCGTTTCCTTATTGAATTGAATGGAATTAAGTAGATGAAATACATATATATATATATATACATAAATCTAGTATCATTATTATTTCATATATTTTATTATTATTCATTATATATACTTTATAATCATTCATGAATGGTTAACATGGAGAATGAATCTCATCACGTCGTGGAGACGGTAGTCCGTACATACGCACGAGCGATGATACCATTCCCATGGTCGTGGAATTGTATTGAATTGTATGTATAATATTTCAGAATCAAAATAACATTACAATAATTATATATAGTTATTTATTTACACCATTATACCCATCCATGTAAGGTGGTGGTCGAAAACATATTACACCACGGCGTGGAGACGGTATTCCGTACGTACGCACGCGCGGTGATTTCGTTTTCCGTAGGATGTATAGAAGGTGAAATAGGTATGTTTCATATTTATAATAACAAATCATTATATAAGTAATACTTATGTTATTACTTTATAATGATAAAACTAAAGAAGAATAAGTATAATAAGAAAGAAACTTGAAAGAATCGGTAACAAATATTACCTCTTCTTCGACACGCCTCTTTGAAACCTCCTCTTAGAGAACTAAAATTGGTCTTTGAAGAAGACCAGGAACTCTAGTATGTTTCTAAGGAGGTCTAAAATGGAAATGGGTAGGGGTTGGCCGAGCTTCAAGGCTCAAAAGGGTGTGAAGAGATGTAGAAATGGGTTCCCTTTTTATAAGGGAGGGGAGGGGCACCTTTGGAAATATAAAAAATATTAATTTATAATAAGTCTAACCCCACTTAAAAACCACCAAAAATAAGTCACATTAAAATATTAGATTAGATAGGGTAGTAATATAATCAACCAATAAAATTTAGACATGTAGGGAATTTATTTTAAACATTATCACCTTGATTTATCTTTATTTAATCTATTAAATTTTATTTCTGATAATAAGATTCTAAATTTAAAATTATTATAAATAATTATATATGTGCTGTGAATTATCCATAATTAGATACTTTATTACATTTTAGACTATATAAATGTAAATTTATAATTTTTAAATATATTTGTGATTTTTAATCAATTTAATAATATGTTATTTTTATAAAATAACAATAGTGTCAATTTTGACACTACTCATTTATTTGAATATAAATAAAATCCACACAGAGGATATATTCAAACTAAAATATTTAATAGGTTCCTAACATGTCATAGTAATCTATAAAATTATTTTAGAACATTAAATAGTTCATATAATATTTATTTTACTATTTGTAAAACCATTTATTTGATATTTCTCTTAATAAAATAATTACCACAACATTTTTGTATAATTATTAAATATACTTATTTGTTGTATAAAAAATAAAATTAAAATACTAGGATGAAGATAAATCTTATATCTTTAATAATTATACATTAATTCGGATTTATCTTCTAAAACACCCAAATTGTAAAATGTTATATTTATTAAATTATGAAGGTGACAACTTTGATATCATATAAAATAAAATAATATAAGTGTCATAATCACTTTTATAAGACTCCAAACAGTAATATATTCGTTCATTGGATGCTTATGGTGAATATATACAGTACCAATAAGTTTTGTTCCAGTTTGTGAGCCCATTAATATGTATTACTATTTCAATAAAAACAATATTATTGATTTTTTTTAAAAAAATAATTTCTGCATCATTAATGTATAAGCTAATAAGGTAATTAAATAACTATTAAAATTTACAAATAAATTACCATGAAAAATAAACACATTTTAGATTTCAAATGTGTATTTATAACCAAATTTATATTCTATATAACCTTATATTATAAATACGTTAATTATTAATGTTTGAGTGAGACATATTTCACTTTCCTTTAAATAAAATAAACTAAAGGTCATAATCACCTCCAAGTGGGTTCAAATGGATTCCATTTCAACCCAAAAATGACTTATGACAAAATATAATCATCAAATTGTATTAAGACAAGTGTTAGGGTAATTTTATAATATTATATTTACCCTTAATTACCCGATTTACCTTTTACTATGGTAAATACAATTTACCGTAGTTACTATTCATAATGCCCAAAAATAAAAAGTAGTCTATTAATATAATTTTGACCTACTGATTCCATATATGGAATCCATTTTTCCAAATTCAATACACAGAAGTTGCAGAAATTAAATTAAAATTAATCCCGTTGTCGAAAGAAAACGAGTTTTTGTTTAAAACATAGCAAAAGATTGAATTGATTTAACCTACGAATTCAATGTAAAATCAATGATAATGACATAATTTATATTAAATGGTAAAAATATATTCAATTTTTACTTTAAAAACTTTCAATATTATAATTTAAGAACATAAATTATTACGATGAAAAAAGTTGTTTTTAAATAAAATAGAGCGTGTTTTTACTATTCATTAAAATATGAAATTTATCATAACAATATGAAAAATTTATACAAAGTAAATTTTAATATCTTGATTCCAAAGAAGAATTTTATTTTGTCAAATTGAACTTATAAACATGTTAAAAACTAGATTTAAATTGGGTGCGCCATCAAAATGCGGCAAAACTGCATTTTTTGAAAATTACTTATTTTACCCGAAAAAAATATTTTATTCTTATACCATGTTCTAGAAAATGTGTAAGATGAATAATAATGTTATAAAATTAAAAATTTAGTTAATACTATTCATAAAGGCTAGTTCATAATAATATTATAATAATATATCATTGTTTAGTAAAACCCGGTATTGCGTACAACACACGCTATCGAGGAAGGTCGTGATTGCGTGTAATGCAAGCCAAGTCAGGGTTGCATGTAGTGCATGATTCCTTTGTTGTTGCGTATAACAAAATACAACCATATTTCATTTATATATTGAATATATATTTATATACACTCTATATTGTGTAGAATAACTATTATCAAACAAACTTGAAATTGTGTGTAACACAATCCAAGATTAGTGTTGCGTATACTGCAAGCTAATACGGTGTTGTGTATAGCGCAAGATAATCTTGGTATAGAATAAAACAGAAGATATGAAAGAAATTAAAAAGAATATATCTTATAAAATCTCTGGTTGTTACAGAGATGATATGGGATTTCTCTGTACTTGAGATGGATGTCTATGACATAATACTGGGTATGGATTGGTTAAAAATATCCAAAGCTCACATTACTTTTTATACACGAAGGTTTAATTTTATGACCAATGATGGTGTCGAGCATCTCTTTATAGGAGTCTAGAATGTAATGTCAAGTGAAATAGGCTTGTTTGAACCAATAATTCGAATGATCTAAAAATAATTGGAATTATTGAATTTTGTATCAATAGAATACATAAAGAATAATAGTTTCATGTGATTGTTGATATTTTCCTAGATGTGTTTACTGATAATTTCATAGGGTTTCCACGCACAAGAGAAGAGGAATTTATGATTTATATCCTTCTAGGGACCAGTCATGTATCACTTCCATCTTATCAAATGACACCAATAGAGTCATGGGTATTGAATGTGAAATTGGAAGAGCTGGAAAGCATTGGGTTCATTAGGTCTATGACATCGCTATGTGAAAAACTGTTATTGTTTGCCAAAAGAGCATATGGAACTCTTTAGCTATGTGTGGATTATCATTATCTTAACCATGTTGTTATCAAAAATTGGTATCCACTTCCACGAATTGATGATATATTTGATCAATAAAGGGGGTCCCAGTGGTTCTCTAAAATTCACTTTGGATCATGATATCAGTAATTGTGGGCCCAGAACTAGGATATTCCAAAGATAGATTTTGGGAGTAGGTGTGGAAATTATGAATTCGAGGTAATGCCTTTAGGCCTTATGAATGAACCCATGGTCATTATGGAATTTATGAATCAGATATTTCAAAGATATATGAATTAGTTTTTGGTGGTGTTTGTGTAATACATATTGGTTTATTAAAGGACAATGGTTGATCAGGAGAAACACTTGGAGAAAATGTGGGTAATCTTGTGAGGTCATTATATGTATTTCAAATATAAAAGTGTGATTTTTGGATACTAGAGATAGGTTTCATTGGAAATGTAATATCTAAAAGAGGTGTTTCTATGGATCCATAAAAGATAGAGGTTATTATCTCTTGGAAAATACTAAATAATATCTTCAAGATACCTAGTTTACCTAGTCTAGAAAGTTATTACAAATATTTTTCTCATAAATTATCATGACAGGATTAACCAATGATAATATTTATGAGGAAAATTATTCCATTCCAATGTAATTAATAATGTCATAAGTCATTTGAAGAGCTCATGGTTCACCTAACATCAGCACCAATCTTGATATTATTAGAATCTGGATGAGCGTATGTGGTGTATTTTGATGCTTTAGGATATATGTTGGGATCTGTTCTCATGTAGGGAGATTATATTGTTGCTTATGGATTACGTCAATTATGGTTTCATGAGAAGAACTCTACAAAACATGATTTAGAGTTTCTTTCTATAGTCTTTTCTTTGAATACTTGGCGTCATTACCTATTTGGTGATAAATTTACAGTGTTCATGAATCATAAGATCTTGAAACATATTTTCTCACAAATGGATTTGAATCTGAAAAAAATAAGATGAATACAATATCTACAAATTTTAGGATTTTAATTGATGTATACACTAGGTAAAATAACATTTGTGGCAGATACATTAAGAATAAATTTAAATTCCCTATTAAAAAAAATAATCATTATATCAATGGAAATTGATGTCAGTAATATACAACATGAACTTGGATTGTAATGAATGAGTTAGTGTTGTGGTTTTCCTTCCAGTTTTGTATGCTCCTAATTTTGTGGAGACAGTTGAAGAGGCACAAATATACAATTCTGAATGTGTTGATATGGGGTCAAAACTCTATGATAGGGAGAATATGGAGGGATGGAAATTGGAATGGAGTTAAAATTTGTGGTTTTAAAATTATATGGTTGTACTTTTGTCTAGTTAGAAACAATTTCATCACAAATACCACCATTCATGATGGGAAATTCATCCAAGAATAAAAAACTTGTATAAGGAATTGAAAGAACAGTTTTAGTGGGTATGAATGAAAAGAAAAGTGTTAGTTTTTTTCGGGATGCCTCACCTTTCAGCATGTTAGGGTAGAGAATCAGTGACTAGAAGGTATGTTGCAGAATTTATCTATCTTGTTTGTAAATGGGAGTAGATAACCATGGATTCTATGAATCTTCTCTATATACGGTTCTGAAACATCATTCCATTTCAGTGATAGTGGATCAACTCATAAAATTATCCCATTTCATCCTTATTTGTGAATCTCATACAGTGGTGGACTTGTCAAAAATCATTATCCAAGAAGTGGAAAATAGGAATTGTATACCCATTTCTATACTATCAGACCGTGATCTAAGGATTACATATTATTTATATAAATACTTATAGTAAACCGTATGGACATAGTAAACAATGACTACAACATATCACCCATAGAGGTATGAAAAATCTTAAAGGATGATAAAAAAATTGGAAGACATGATTCAGGTTTGTGTACTAGATTTTGGTGGCTCATGCGAGGATCATGTACCATTAATAGAGATATTGTATAACAATAGTTATTAAGAATTGATACATATGGATCATTTTGAAGCATTGTATAGGTGACCATGTCGTTATCTACATTTTTGGGTGGAAATAGATTACACTTCACTAGTTGGTCTAGGGATTATCCAATATACAATAAAGAAGATCTAGTTTATCAAGAAACGAATTGAGATGGAGAAGAGTTCTTAGAAGTCATAAGTGGATCATTGTCGATAGCTTTTGTCATTCAAGGTGAATGATCACATGTTCTTGATAATCTCTTCAAGGATTGTAAATAATTTTTTTGTGATGTAGGTAAATTTATATCCTCAATACATATTATATTTTGAGATACTTGAATGGTTTGGTGAGGTGGAATATCAGTTTTCATTACCCCCAAAGTTTATTGTAGTTCATAATGTGTTTCATGCATCTCATTTGAAAAATTATCAGTTTAATCACAACCTTGTGATTCTATGGGATCACGTTTACCTAAATCCAGATGATTCATTAGTACAAAATTCAACATTTATATAGGATAGGTATGAGAATTTATTACATGGGAAAATAATCGGCATAATTTTGGTTTTGTGACAACATGGTGAAATTTAGGAAGAAACATGTGAATGAGAGGAGAAAATGGTCAACAAATGGCCCTAACTCGTTCAAGGAAATGTTGTCTTTCTACTTTTAGGTGACATAAGGGACAATTATGGAGAAAATGTATCACCCTAAGGTTCAATTATGTTACCCTTCATTTATGTATTTTATATATGTAAAGTGTTTGGATGATGTTTCAACGGGTTTGGATGAATTTGGGAATGTTTTTAAAGTATTTTTTAGAGGTTCACAGTTTGATCATGGTAAGTCGAAACCACGAAAATCCTATATGAATATATTCAAAGTGAAATAGGGGTTAAATATAGGAACATTATTAGGAACATGGTTTGGCCAAACTATGCAGACAACTAGGAGAAACCGTGCTTTTGGGGATAGAGGTATTTTCATGGTTAGTGCACAGTTTGCATAACTGTGTGACTGATCGTGCATAGTTAAATGTTAAAACCTAAAAGTGGATATATCTTGGTTATATGAAAAATATACTTGTTTTTTACAATTTTTGACCCTAACAAAGTTTCTTTTCCTCCCAAAGTCTATACAAACTTTCCCCTTTGATCTAGGAGTGATCTATTGGAATATCATGGTGCATTGAAATATTGAATCCTTGGTAAGTCTCTGTTCATGGTAATTCTCCTTAGATCTACTCCTTCTACCTCTCATTGATTCATATATTGGATACTTTGGGGAATGATATAAGATAATGGACTCATATAATGATGAGATATGTCTTTTTTGAAGTTAGGAAACAAGATCTAAGGTTATTTTTTATAGATTTAGCTTAGTTTTGTTGAAGAATAAGTTCCATTCTTCATTTCTGCATAATTTTCAATGTAGGTGGCTTCAATATCGAATCCAATATTTATAAAATGAAGGATTAGTTTCATATTTATTTAATTTCATTAAATTAGTTGTGCAATTTATGTTCTATCTTAGTATAAACCATCTTTATTGATGGTTTTTATATTTTTTAAATTGTGGAATTTTGATGTAAATTGATATGTTGCATGATTTTTAAATGATTATTTTAAAATTTCATGTTTAGTTTGATTTATGGAGAAATGTTTTGGAATAGTTTCCAATATATTTTTATTGAAATCGTTTGGAAAAATTGTTTTGGAATAATTAGTTTGTGTGTGTTCATTTTAATTAACATGACCCTATAGAATGGACATCTTCCATTGAGACACTGGTATATGGTTACCTTGTGAGCACATGGTAGATTAATGAGAGACCACTCATGAGTATGGATCTCTAAACTAGGCATGCATGTGTGTATATGAGGATATGTGGAATGAAATGGGTTATGCCAAAAATGAAATTCTATAATGAATTGAATGAATTGTTGGTTTCTTTCCTTGGAAATGGATTTAATTTTTGAAAACTTTTTTGTTATGGAATTTGTTTTATATTCTGATATAAACAATTTTAAATCATTTTATATACATTTTTATATAAATTTTCAAACATGTTCTATGATATTGGTGGGATTATGGGATTCATTTGAGAAAAACCTATTGAGTTTCATTAGTCAACCCCTACTTTGACACTTTGGTGCTTCTATTGAAATTTATTATCAAGACATAGGTAAGGAAAATATATCTCATTTATTTTTTGATGGATCATGATACTTTAGAATGGATTGAGGTGTTGGATAATGTAACATGATGGGACCTATTGTGTTTTGTGTTTGGAATCTTTGAGATTTTTTGTTTTGTCTTCATCATTTGTACTCTAATTTTGGTAATTGTGTAGTTTGGTTTTGTATCTTTTTGTAGTACATTGAGTTATATTACATTATTATCATGGATCATATAGTTTTTGTTTGGTTTGGTACACTTCGATGTGGTTGTTTAATTTTGAAATAGAAAATAGTTCCCCAATTGTATTGAATCCCTTGGCATTTATGTCCAGTCTTAGGCATATTAGGGACTTTTCCTAAGGATAAGTAGAAATTCTACCTTGACTCAATTCAATAAGGAGGTTCAAGATGATATAATGACCCAAAAAACCCTAAGGTTTCGAGTTTTTCTACAATGTTTACAAGGCTTACAAGTATTGGAGTTCCTTTACTGTAAGAAGGAGATGCCTCTAGTTGGGGGTTCACAATAACTTATACATGAGCTCATAGGGTTTACATGAATGGTCGGGAAAATAGGATCCCCACTCTTTTTCATTGGTAATGAAATATTTATGAGGATAATATTGGTTGAGGGTAAAAATATTAGTGAATCTGAGTCCACCTAGATTGTTGGAATATGGGTGGTGTAATTAATTACTCAAAAGTTTGAATCAATTAATGTAGAATGGGGAAGAAATACTAGGGATGAACCAAAATTCACTAAGCCTTTGAGTTCCCCAACAATATTACTAGAACTCATAGGATCAAGGTTCCTCAGTTACATGGGGGAGATACCTCTACTTGGTATGTCAAAGGTCCATATGGATGATTCCAACCCTTTTATGAGGTCCATGAATGATTTGTGAAGACATAAATATCTATGAAATGGATTAGGGTATAGAAAAAAGGAATATCTAGGAAGGGTTCCAGCACCATAGATCATTTTAGATTTTGGGTTGGGAGGCTCGGGCCCTATACTATGTGGTTTCGAGTCATGTGATGTGGGTTATCAAAAGGTCCAAGAATGTAGTGTCACATTCCTTCATTGATAAATAGTATAAAACATGGCTAAGTAATTTTGAGGATGTCGAATATTCTTGAATAGTTTTGTTATGGGGATTGTAAATCTTGGTCCAATGTTTTTAGTTCATGAGGGTGGTATGGGAAAATTCTGTTGGAGATGACCCAAAACAACCTAAAGTGATATGTTAAACCACAATGACATCTGATCTTACAAGGATCAAAAATAAAATATCACAAGGTAATGGTGAATTTATATGAAGACCTGGAGTTCATATGTAGGAACTAGAGGCAGACATGCATAGTCAAAAAAATGGTCCCTCGAATTGAGTGGTCTTTTCCAAGGGACTTGAATGGTTTGTGGAAGGTCAAGGAGATCAAGGAATGAGGTGTGATTTATGGAAAAAATAATATTAAAGAAGGTTTTGAGAACTCTAAAAGGTGTTTCACCACCTAGTGAACATGTTATCATGATGAGTAAATATATGAAATAATCAATATAACATTTTCCTGGACAAATGAATCTAGAAAACATGGATCAAATTTTACTAGGAACAAAAAGTTATCCCTATAAGATTTATTCCTTATTTATTTGTGCTCTTATTTTTTCCTAAACTCTGGAGGTGAAGTATTAATGAATGGAGACTTCAATTTTTCTTAGGCCACCAATTTCATATTTTTAACCTAAAATTTATTATGTCTCTTTCTGTTGAAGTTTAAATTCTTATTATTTGGACTATCCAAGGTTAAGGTTTAAGGTTGTACAACTTTGACCAAAGTAAATGAATTTTAAGGTCGTGACACAAATGAAATTGTTATGGATGGAAAGTTACACAATAATATAATTTGGATAAAAAACGTTCAAGAGTAATCCAACATTATTTTATGTGGAAGATTAAAATCATGTAAATCATTGATTGATGTTCTTAAGCCATGATTAATGATATGGGACAGTCATGTTGAGGATGGAAAAGAACATCCCCGGGTGCTGGGTTCTCCCACAATGATATTAGGATCACAAGGATCATAAATCCCTTTCTGTAGGCTTAATATGTCTATAGTTAGTAGGTAAATTTCCTTTATGCATCACTAACATGGTAAAAAAATGTGATATATTCTCCTTTCCAAGGGCCCATAAAGGTTGGTGGAAACCCAAGGATCTTAATACATGAAGTGTGATTTATAGGTTGAGGTTCTTTAAAGATGATAAAAGAACCCCATACACTAGTGGACTGGGATTATCCTCATTTATTCATTTGATAAGGAATTATTATGGATGATGGCCTATAAATTTTAACATTATGTAGTGGGGACATATCCATCGTACAGTTTTATTGTCATGTAACCAGGACATTTTCCTTTTAGTTTAACATCATGCGGTAGAGATGTTTTCATTTCCATGCAGTTTAAAATCATACATTAAGGACATAAATATTCTATAATGTTAAAAGTATTATTACTAGTACACAGTTACCGATCATATATATGTCTCAGTCACGTTGGCTAGAGTAACATGATAGGTTCTATAAGATCACATGATCCATGCTTAGTGTGAGAAACAAGGGACTGCTGAGTAGTTGGTTGAGAAACGTGATAGTACATTTCAGATGGATCACTTCATAGGTCCATCCCATATTTATTTAGGGGTAAATTTTTATCATTTAATATATCACTAATGAAAATAGGATTTGATATTCAGGCATTTTTACGTATCCTGGGATGTTAGGAATCAAGGCACACATAGTTATAACATGAAAGACCGTTTAACAAGTCTGGGGCCTACATAGAAAGGAGGAATTTTTATATTGATTGTTGTATCTAGAACTAGTATTGGAGATCCTAGTGTCACTATGTATCCTGTTATGATAGGATCCAAGACACACATAGTTCTCAAATTGGAAACTCTCCATATAGGTGTAACCCATACACATAGGGTGAAATTGTTCCTATTTATTATTATAGTTGGACCCATGATTGGAGATTCAGGTGTCACTACATATCATTTGATGATAGAAATAAAAAACACATAGTTCTCAAATGGGAATCTATCTATGTAGTTAAAACCCATACACAAAGAAGGAATTATTCCCCTTGATTGTTGGGGATAGTCCTGGGATTAGAGATCCATGTGTCACTATGTATCTTATGATGATAGGAATAAATAAACACATAGTTCATGAATTGTAAACTCTCCCTGAATATCTAACCTATACTAAGAGGGGGAACTGGTCCCATTGATTGTTACAGTTGGACCCAGGATTGGATATCTAGGCGTCACTACATATCCTGTGGTGAAATGTATCAAGCCACATGTAGTTATTAAAAAAATATCTATAATGGTTTGATACATATGTAGAGGGGAAATTTTTTCCTATTTATTGTCTCAACAAGACCATTTATTGGAGATCCATGCATCATTACATCTCCTATGGCGACTAGAATAAAGCTACATGTTGTTCTCAAATTGGAAACTCTATATGAAGGTCTAACCCATATGTAGAGGGGGAATTGTTCCCATTGATATTTTCATTAGGACTGAGGATTGGAGATCCTAGAATCACTACATATATTTTTATTATAGGAATCAAGCCACACATAAGTATGGAATGAGAAAATCTCTATAATGGTCTGACCCATACGAAAAGGGGGGAATTGTTCCCTTTGATTGTTATGGATGGACCTAGGATTGGAGATCTGGGTGTCACTTCATATATTTTGATGATAGGAATGAATCCACACATATTTCATCAATTGAGGTGTGGTGGGAGACCAACACGAGAGATAACGGTCCTCTCATGTGGGGTCCATAGTAATGTGTTGTTCTTTGTCATGAAATAGACATCGATTATGAAGATTAATATCATAAAGAAGGGAATCTAGGTCTTCATTTTAGGGTCATTCATTAAGGACCATGATAACCCGATCATTATCTGGAATATCTCCTCCATCTGGGGATAACATTACCAAAATTAGTAATCCCCCATGATTTATGCACAAAATGAGAATAAATGGAATGAAAATGGTTTCTCTAACCACATAGAGATGATTAAAGGAAAGGAATGGGGCACATTGTTTTATTTAATGGATATGAAAAGATATAGGATCTAGGAATCCATGCCTATCACATTTGAGTGATAATCAAGTTGTACCAAGTTCTTGAAAATCATGTAGTTTAACATCATGTAGAATAGACATCAGCCATGCGATTAGACGTCATATATGTGAATAAAGTTGTCTCGATGTGAAGAAATAAATATTGTGGCTGAACCCAATAATGGATATATGGGAATCACTACGTATCTTATAATGGTTGAAATTAAGGCACTATAGTTCTCAAAACACCATGTAGATTAACATCACGTGGTATGGACATCATCCATGTAGTTTAACATCATGTGGAATGTATGAAGGTTTCCTGATGTTAAAAAGAGGGATTACATGTTGTTGCATTGTATGAAAGCTTGTGATTGGGATAGAAATATTGTGGCTGTTCCTAGGATTTGGGATTTAGGTATCACTACTTATCCTATTATGGTAGGAATCATGCTACACATAGTTCATGAATGTTGTGATTTCCATTGTCGATCTGACTCTTACACAAGAATTGAGGAACTCTATTTCCCTATTGCACAAATCAAGCCTGTTTTTGGTGAATAATTTTTTAGATGATGATAACCATGTAGTTTAATTTCATACGGTGAGGATTTTTTCCTTCTAGTTTAACATCATGTAATAAAAACATGTCATGTAGTTTAATGGCATGCAGCCATGATGAGAGATGCTATGAAATTTAATGTATTTATTTAATGACTTCATCCATACAGTTTAACGTTATGTGATCAAGATATATTTAATACATTTTAAATTCATGTGTTAAGGATATATTTTGTATATTTTAACATCATTTGTCTAGGATCTAATTGGTATAGTGTAACATCCTGTGATCAGGATGTCTTCTGTATATTAATCATCATGTGGTTTGGATGTGGAAAGCTTTAACGACATATATTAAAAGTATTTCTTAATAAACCTCAAATCGGTTGGTGGTGTGACACCTTCCCCATATGTTATGTCCAATGAGTATGCTCTATTATAATAGACCTTATATATTATATATGGTTCTTCCCATTTAGGTTTCAACATTAGTGGTTTCTTTCCTAACATCTTTATGGATTTAGAGCCAATGCCAATTTTCCTAGAATCAATGATAAGAGACAAAACTTTTTATTTAAGGCCTATGAAATATGATTCAGATAGACTTCAAGTTTATAAAATATATTAAACCTTTTCTCATCGATCTAATCTAGTACATATAACTAATTTTGTGATTTCTCATCATTTGAGCATTTCCCACATATATCTATTCAATGTGAGGGAAAATGGACTTCTACAGGAACACTTCCTTAGTTTTGTTCACCAATGAATATGGAGTTTCTTTTCTAGTAGTACGCATGGTGGTACGGTGGGCCCATAAATCATAGAGGATAGTTTCTAGCGAGGACTACTTATCATCATTCACCATCTTCTATTGTATGTTTGATAGAGTCTTATTAAATGCATCTATATTTACATTTTCCATTGCATGATAGTGGAATGAATGGTTAGACTCAAATTTTTACTCCTAGTACAATATATTCAACTTGATAGAATATAAGTTGGTTTCATTGTTCATCAATGTCATGTGATAAATTTTGTGTATGGTCATTATATTGCACTTCACTAAGTTTATGATAGTGTTCATCTTAAATTCTTTGAGGTATATTGTCTCATCTCATTTGGAAAAGGAGTTCATAACAGTAGGGATTGACTAAAACTATTTAGCTATGGCGGGGGGGTATGAGCCCACAACATCCGTTGACTCTACGGAAAATCGCCAATAATATTTAGATGTATGTATAAATTTTAGGGGTTAATGGATGAAGTTTTCATGAATCTGGTAGATCTTATATATCTAAGTGAATTACACATAGTCCTAAATCATTGTTTTGTATTAGTAACTATGCCACCTAATTTTGTGGGAGATCCTAGTCATGGACTAATGATAGCTGTAAGAGCCTACATGGAATTCTTCCATGATAATGGTAATCTCTATTTCTACAATGCATATGAAGAGGATTCCATCAAATCCTCTCTTATAAATGGGTTTTTTTCTCATTTAGCCCACCCCGATGGGTAATGTTTGTAGATCGATGTCGAGTCTATTCCATCATGACTTAGTCTATCGGGAGTGTCCCATTTCATAGATAATTAACTCTGGGGTACATCTATAAAGTGGTGGATATCAGTTCATCATGCTGTAGGGAAGTGTTAATATGATTGATTTCTACCTTGTCGTTGTTGATGATCTATGAGACTATCCTTTGGTGTGTGATATGGAAGGTCGCCTTGTCCTGATCAGGGTTTTCCAAAACTATAGCTTCATTGGTGAACTAAAACGCCATTGAAGCTGGTCAAAGATTAATATTTATATTCCTACAAACTACAGTATATGTGGAAAGCAGGGTCTAACCCACAAGGAAGGTAAATTTGGCCACTAGTCTTCTAATAAAATTGGTAAATTCCACTGATGTCAGCAGTAGAATTGAGTTTATATTTTTCTATTTTTTACTATATATATATATATATATATAAATAAGCAGTAGAGTGACAGAACACTGGAAACATGTATTTAAACTAGATTGAGGCTAGAGACAGTAGAAAACATGGAATAACAGAGATATAGAACAATGATAAAAGGACTGTCTATTAAAATGCTCGGGGATTAATCTCCAATCTACTGGTTTCGAAGGTGTTTCAAATCACTTATAAGTTGTTGCAGAGTACCACTATAAAGAGTATGACTCACCTCCTTCGCCAGGAGTTAAGTCACACAAGCTAACCAATTTAAGAGTTCACCACTCCAAAATTAATCAACTGTGAACAATTTGAAAATTTACAGCAAGAAAAACTCACCTTAAGTCTTGAAGTCTTTTGAATCTGTTATCTTTTAAATGTGTTTCCTCAATCAATCTCGGCAATTGAATGTGAAATTTTGAAATTAAACTTTGGTGGAACAATGAAATTGAATGAATTCAGTATCGATCTCCCCAATCAATACTGAATACATTAAAATGTTAAAGTGAAATGAGAACTTAATGAAAACCAGTGGAACTTCAATATATCCCGGAACTAAACGATTTAGCCTAAAATCATATCTATTACATATAATAAAACCATTAAATTAAAAAGGAGACGAATTGAAAGATAACAGAGGAAGGAAACTCCCTATACTAGCATGAATTGCTGCTCTTGGACGTCGGATCTCCAAGGAATTGTTCTCCGAGAGCTGCTCTAGAATTCGACCCAAGGTTCTTGCTCTGCTTTCCAGTGAATGCTCGAATCTCCGTCTCATCCCTCCTCCATCAAATCTGTTGCTTGCTCTGGTTTCGTATCCACCATCACTTGCTTCCTGTCACCGATAATCATCCAACAACTTTGAAAGCCCTTCACAAATGCACCGCAAAACGTGCATTTTTTTCGTGACTGGCACGTCGCTCTAGATTTCGTCATGTAACTATCTCCAGATGAGTTAATTTGAAGCACATGGACGTGTTTTGGAATCTTGAATGAACCCGCACAAGAAAAATAAACTAAATAATTAAAATTCTAAGGAAATAATGAATTATAGTTTATGAAATTAGTTTATTAAAAAGCCTTTTTAAAAGAATTAATAAACTTTTAAATATTGTTCTTATGTAAATTATTTTATTACTATTACAAATTATATTTTAATTACTTATAATGAAATGAAATTTATTATTAAATAGTTATTATTTAATTATAAAAGATAAATTATGATAATTTTCGTATTATGATTTGAGAGAATTGGTTAATAAGAGTTATTATAAATATTAAAAAAATGTTTTATTAATTATTAATTTTGATGCTAAATTGTTTATAAGTTATCATTTTTTAATTAACAAAAATTATTAATGTAAATTATAAACATTAAATTTATTATTATTTTGAATGTTTACATTATTAATATTTTAACTTAATTAGATTAATTTAAATATAATTTAATTTATAACTCATTATTAGTATTTTATTTTATAATGAAAATATGTTATTAAATAATTATTAATACATTTAAATTATAATTAATAGTATTTTTAATAATCTAACCAAATTTGATTTAAGAAAAAACAATCAATTAATTAAATAAAATTTTATTCATGTTTAATTATTCTTTTTTAGAAAATATGTTATGTAAGCTATTTATTTATAAATATTAATGTTTATTTTTTTTCTTTCAATTTATGTTTTTGTTTTAACTTTATTTTAATTCATTAGTTTTTTTATTATGTTTTTTTTTTAATTTCTTTCCCCACCCAAATCAGCGCAACTAGTGGGGTAGGGTTATGTTTTCTTCTCCAAGGCTACCCCTTCATCCAGCAACGGCAGCAGAGTTCAACTCCTCAGTAACGGCGGCACGATTTCCCTCTCTCACAGCGGCACTAGGGTCAGGAGGCGGACATTGGAACTGCTCTCAATCGAACCACAGTACAGCTGGGGTGCGACAGCTTCCTAAGCTAAAGCTCGGCGCCATTGGATCCCATGGCGTCGACCTCAGCTCACGGCCTCCTCAGTATCGGCGGACCTCATCCAATCAATGGAACCTTGCACAACAGCTTCAGTGGCTTTGGTTATTCTCCTGACTCATGACGTGGCGGTGGATTCTCTCCAGCTGCGGCAAACAGAGGGTCGATAATATCCCGGTGATTTGTATTCTATGAAGAAATGGGTTCAGTTTGATGCAATTATTCCATTGTGTGAGAGTGCAACAATGGAGAAATGCTAGAGAGAAAAACTGTAGTTCTATGGGTGCGAAGGTATGACGCCGATAGGAGTAAGAGGTTGGGACATGTGACAAAGGAACGAAGCAGGGGATCATGCGAGGTGGTGAGGATTGTGCGGGAGGGCTGGGTGGAAGTGAGGAAACATGGAAACAGTGGACTTAGGCTGAAACGGTGAGGATAGATAGCATTGAGGTTGGAAGAGAGAATGGGCTATCAGTGAGGATGAGCTACTAGTGAGGTTGCGAACAGGACCGGCCCAGAAAACCCTTAGAAATTGTGTTGCCCAAGACCAGGAGCTGAAATGTTGCCCCTTCCAAGCTGCTACAGTTCATGTACAGTTCATGTACAGTAGAAATGTCCTTGGTTGCCCTAGCCTAGAGGCTTGCTGGGCTTGCCCCAGGGCCGGATCTGGTTGCTAAAGCGGTGAGAGTGTAGTTGTCTGCTACTGCTGGGAAATGGTAACTGCTCGGAAAAATGGAGTATCACAGAGATTGGGGTAACGATGTTGTATAGGTATCAGTGAGGTAGAGAAGGATCAAAAGTGGTGAGGCTGGAAGAAGCTACCAGTGAGGAAAAATATCGGTGAGGTTGAGGGTAACGGTGACAGTGATGATAACACTGTGAATGCATAGCTACCAGTGAGATTTAGGGTCACCGCTATAGGCACAGTAGCTCTGAGATGCACGAAGTAATGGAGACGTTGAAGTATCAGTGAGGTGGAGTTACCTGTGAGCTGACAATTGGTAACCAAGTTACCGATAGTGAAATTTTTTAATTTAAAAATATATTAAATTACAATTTAACTAGTTAAAAATAACCAAAAACTAATATAAGATATGAAGATTAAGATTAATTATAGTAATTGAAAATTAATTAAACTAACAACAAAGAAAGATCATATTCATTATTTTGAAGACTAAAAATACATAAATTATTATAAAAACTGTATAATTAACCAAGTTATTTATAAAAATACAAAAAATTCATTTATCTAATAAAAAGTGTAAAAGTAATTAAATAAAACATTAAAAATTATTAAAAAGGATGTGGAAAACTGTGTAAAAATAGGGACACATTAAATTTCCCCACACTTTATCATTGTTTGTCCTTAAACAATTCCATGTTTTATTATCTTGAAAAATAGTAAAATGATTATTATGATCAATATCACATTATAAGATGTTCAGCACTCAAAAACTGAGGAAAAAACATAATAGCAGACTTTTAGAAAATGAATTACTCATACAAATCTTCCCTATAACAAATACTCATGGGTAATTATGAATGCAAATAGCATCCATCAAAGAAGACATCATGCCTCATATGTGAACCTACTTAATGATTTATTACAATCCAGGATGAGATTCTAAATCCAAAAATGAAAAGAAGTAAAATATCAATGGAATTACAACCTTAATTGAGGAACTTTGTACATTGATTTTTCAATTAGGTTCCAAAAATAATTTTTTTGAATCACCTTAATGGTACAACCTAAATGATTTCCATATAATCCAATTGTCCCCTTCTTCATTTGTCATTCATCATTCCCCTCACCTTAATGAACTCATTTTTGACCCTAGACACTTTATTTTATTTTTCCCAAGCCAGGTATCATCGTGTTATGCGTTGTGCAATGCACTTATTCAAGGTGAGCAGAGAGCTTAATGTTAACAGAAATGCACCCAACATCGAGGATATCTGAGACTCACCGTGGGATCCAGATGCCCAGTCAACTCCAGTTTCAAAAGTTTTATATAGAAATCATTTCCATTGCCTCATTAAGATGATTACTTTTAATAATTAAAAGATGAATGGTGCTCCTAGAATCAGAATCAAACATTCAGTTCCATGGTTTATGACCATAATTCCATTAAAAGGATACTCATATAACTTTCTCAAGTAGTTTCTAAACCAAATTTCCATCAAAACACTAAGTAAGATCACTCAGAAATCATCCATTATCGTTAATTTCAGATTCAAAACAAATCTTAACTACCAACAAGGTACTAGTCCTAAGGAATTACCCATTATTAATGTTTATAACAAATTTATCCATTTTTTACAAAATAATTGATGTTAAGTGGGAATTGATGGGCTTCCAATAAAAAAAAGTTTAGCACAGTTAGGAATTGACCTCCTCCCCAACACGTAAAACTCAACTTTGTCCCCAAAGTTGACATCTAAAGTGGAGAAGAACAATTTGACAATTTAAGGTTCAAAATAGATTTTCAAATTAGTAGATTTATGAAATATATAAATGGTATCTTTAAAGTTTAAAAATTATTGTTTTCTACAATGAATAAATAATAAGCAGGTTCATTAGCAGGTACATGCATTATCATTTAAGTTTAGTGACACGAAGTTTCCATTAATGTTAAAACAAGGCATGTAACTTGTGGGTGCAGAGAGAATAAGGTGTAAGGAATTTCAGAAAATATGATTCAATTGGATGTACAATAACACATAAGGAAAGCACTCCTAACACCCCTTAGCAAAGCACATTCAACAGAAAACCCAACAACCAGAAATCATGTACCCTCACACTTAATTTCAAATAGTGAGATGATTTTAATAATAATGAAATTAAGTTTCTAACAGTGAAGAA
The DNA here is from genome assembly GCA_963277665.1 of Viscum album. NCBI lineage: Eukaryota > Viridiplantae > Streptophyta > Magnoliopsida > Santalales > Viscaceae > Viscum > Viscum album. Next base: position 500,362,743 of record OY728125.1, read on the forward strand.
CATGAATAATTTTTATTAACATGACGACATACAACATAATTTCATTCCAATACGAGCATAACTGAAAACATATACAGAATATTTATTTTGGTAAGACAAGAAGCATAATTTAATACAGTTCAAATCATGCAACAGAATTTTCAGTACACATGTAGCAGAATTTTCTAATAGAAGAAGAATGTCTCAGTGAGCATAATTTTATTAACAAAAAAAAGATCAAAAATAAATGTAGAAAGTTGAAGTACTTCCCTGACTAAGTTCTTTTCCACAAATGATCATGGGAATTACACTCCTTTACTGACACAAGCAGCAGCAACCCAAGACAAATCCAAGAAACAAAGAACAAGCAGTAACAAGTATTTCACAAAAACAGAGCATAGAAGCAGCATTTTACTCAAGGTTAAAAAGAAACAACATAAAGAAAAAAGAGCCATGGGTTTCCTCCCATGTATGACTAGTTTTAAAGTACCAATATAGACCTTATTAAAGAACAATTTTCAAGATCAGTGAAGGAAGCCAAGCCCTTCGGGTGTCCCTCAAAATACAATTTCACTCTCTGCCCATTGACTAACATGGATTTATTCTATTCTCCTACAATTTCAATAGCTCCATTCTTCAGAAAATGTGCAATAGTAAAAGATCCAGACCACTTTAACATTAGATTACCAGGACAAAGTTAAATTCTAGAGTTAAAGAGGAGGACCTTCTGTCCAGGTTTGAAATTTTTAGTTTGAATAATTGAACCATGAAATTTTTTAGTGATCTCCTTATAAATCCTTGAATTATCATAACTCTCTCTCCTAATTTCACCATGTGCACTCATCTCAAGTAACCTCCTCTCACCAGCACTCTTAAAATCAATGTTTAGAGCCTTAACTACCCAATAAGACTTATGGTGCAACTCCACAGGTAAATGACAACATTTCCCAAACCAATTCCTATAAGGAGACATACCTATTGGGGTTTTGAAAGTAGTTCTATAATCCCATAAAGATTCATCCAATTTAAGAGACCAATCATTCCTAGAGTTTGACACAATTTTCTCAAGTATTTGTTTAAGATCCCTGTTATAAATTTCCACCTGTCCAATGGACTGTGGATGATAAGGAGTACCAGTTTTATGAACACAACCATATTTCTGCATCAAAGATTTAAATTTATATTTCTTAAAATGTGTACCATTATCAGTTATAAAAGCTCACGGGACTCCCAATATTGTAAATATGTTCTTCTTCACAAATTTTATTACAGCTTTGGCTTGATTTTTGGGTAGTGCAACAACCTCAACCCATTTTGGCACATAATCTATAGCAACAAGAATATATTCATTTACATGTGATGATGGAAATGTACCCCTAAAAGCTAAACCCTAGAGATAAAAAATATCAACTTCTAGAAGTCCTTTTGGGGGTAATTCCTACTTCATACCCACATTGCCTAACCTATGAAATCTCTCAAAGCCAACCACGAAGCTCCTAGCATCCTTAAAAAGAGAAGGACAATACAAACAAGATTGTAGGACTTTTTGAGTAGTTCTTTCACGACCTTGGTGACCTCCCCAAGGTGAGGAATGACAACTCTCTAAGACATGACACAACTCTTCCTCAGGTACAAATATCCTAAGAATACAATCAGAACACCTTCAAAACACCAAGGGATCCTCCCAAAGAAAATATTTAAGTTCAAAAATGAATTTCTTTCTGTGGTTATTGGACAGATTTTTGGGAAAGAGACCTGCTTCTAGGATGTTAGCAAAATCTGCAAACCAAGTAGATTGTCTGATAGAAATAGTGAATAGATTTTCATTAGGAAAGGAAGAGTTTATCTCCCTAGGATTTTCAGATAAAAATTGAGTAAGATAATGCCTAGATAAATGGTCATCCACTAAATTTTCATCTCCCTGCTTGTGCCTAATCTCTAAATCAAATTCTTGTAACAATAGAATCCATCTAATCAGCCTGGGTTTAGTTTCTTTCTTAGATAACAAGTAAATTAATGTAGAATGATTAGTGAAGATGATGACTTCAGAACCTAGGAGATACTAACTAAACTTCTCTAAAGAAAACACAACAGTAAAAAATTCTTTTTTAGTAGTGGTATAATTCTTTTGGGAATCATCTAGCAGTCTACTAGAATTATACACCATAGGTAACTTCCTATCTTTCCTATATCAAAGGATAGCACCTACATCCATTTCACTAGCATCACACATTAGTTTAAAAGGTAGTTTCCAGTCAGGTGTAGTGATTATAAGTGATGTAGTGAGTTTCTCATTAAGTAAATTAAATGATTTCAAACAGTTTTCATCAAAATTGAAAAGTTCATCTTGGACCAACAAGGAACATAAGGGCTTAGTTATTTTTAAGAAATATTTTCTGAATCTCCAGTAGAAACCGGTTTGCTCTAGGAATCTTCTAACACCTTTAACGTTTATAGGATGCGGAATTTTTTGAATAAAATCAATCTTAGTAGTATCAAAATCTAGACCTTTATTTGAAACGTTATGACCAAGCACAATACCTTCGGTAACCATGAATTGAAATTTCTCCCAATTAACAACATGGTTGGTTTCCATGCATTATTCCTAGACTAATTCATGATTTATAAGACAAGTATCAAAAGTACTAACCTCAATGGAGAAATCATCCATGAAAAACTCAATGATTCTCTCAATAATATCTGAAACGATAGCCATCATACACCTTTGAAAGGTGGCTGAAGCTCCATAAAACCCAAAGGGAATCCTTCTGTAGGAAAATGTTCTACAGGGGCATGTGAAAGTGGTCTCTTCCTGATCCTCTAGATCAACAAAAATCTGGTTGTAACAATAATACCCATCCAGAAAAGAGAAAAACTCATTTCCAGCAAACCTCTCAAGCATTTGATCCAAAAAGGGAATTGGAAAATGGTCCTTCCTAGTAGATGAATTAATCTTCCTATAATCTATACATACTCTCCATTATGTGGGTTTCCTAACCTGGACTTCTTATTTTTTTTCGTTTTAAAAAATAGTGAAACCTCCCTTCTTGGGGAAAACCTGGACTAGGATGACCCAAGCACTATCAGAAATGAGATATATCATTCTAGTGTCTAGCAGTTTAGTCACTTCTTCTCTAACATCTTCTTTCATGTTCGTATTTAATCTTCTTTAAAACTTTACCCTAGGCTTATGGTCAAGATCCATATGAATTTTATGCATATAGAATAAAGGACTAATATCTTTGATATCGGCTATGGTCTAGACTATGGAAGATTTAAACTTTTTCAACACATTCAACAATCTTTCTTCTTGGTTTTCATTAAGTTCAACAGAAATTATAATAGGCAAAGTAGAGTTCCCACCCATGAATGAATATTTAAGATGAGCAGGAATGGGTTTCAGTTCAAGAGTGGGTGGTTCAACAATCGAAGGAAGACTCTTAGTCCTAGGAGGTCCAATATCATTAACATAACTCTTGAAAGGATTATTAAATGATGAATGATTTTCAATTTCATGTTCAGATTCAGATGTAGCAGTGCTGTTGTCCAGAGTGGGCAGTATAGTGTCCTGATTTTCCAGATCAGAATTCAACAAATTTATCAGAGCAGAATCATCTAATTCTCTTATATGTTCTCCATCAACATTATCAAAGAGTTCAACAAGGTCGTTTTTAACATAAACACGCCCAAATTCATTCAAAAATCTCTTAAGATCAGAAACAGAGGAACCTTTTATAGCAGAAATTGGACATTTATCCAGTTCTGGAAAATTTTCTAGATTTTGAGTTTGAGCATAACTTTCAAATTCAAAGATAGATTGAACAAGATTTTCTACTTCAAAATTATTTTCTTTAACAAAGGATTGATTTTCATATTTTTCAATATTTTCATTTCATTTATCATCTTCTAAGTACTCTGGCAATGAGCATTTTTCAGTGAAAGTTGGTCCTTTAACATTTTTAAACACATTGAACTCTTCTTGTTGTTCTACAATTCTAAATATTATTTGACACATAGAGACATCAATAAAAACACCACCTATGGCCAAGAAGGTCCTACCCAAGTTTATGGACACCTCTTGATCACACTCCATATCTAAGAATAAAAAGTGTGCAGTCAAAAATAGTTTCCAAACTCTAACTAGTAAATCATCGACCCTACCCACAGGATGAGTGAAAGATCTATCAGCTAACTGTATTATGATTGTGGTGGGTTGAAGGTCTCCCAACCTCAACTATTGAAATAGTGAGTATGGGAGCAGATTAATGCTTGCACCTAAATCACACAAACATTTGAGTTGATCAGAGTTTCCTAAAGTTCATGGTATGACAATACTACCTGGGTCTTTCAGTTTAGGTGGGATTTTCATTTAGAGTACAACATTGCACACTTCAATGAGGCTGTATATAGAAAATTATTCTAGAGTTTTTTTGTTATAAATAATTTTCTTAAGATATTTTAGATAAGATGGTATTTTAATTAAGTCTTCAATGAATGGAATGTTCACTTGATGTTTAGAAAGGAATCCAAGGAACTGACGAAGTTCATCCCTGGTGTTAGTTTGTGGTTTCAACTTCTTAGGGAAAGGGATGGGTGGGAAATTTTTTTAAGGACAATAGGTATATCCCTCACCTCTTCCTTAATTTTTTCTTTTCTTTTATTCTTTTGATTTTTAGAAGAAGTTTTAGCTTGAGTCCCAGGTGACAAATTCAGATTTAGATCATTTTCAAGATTTTTTGTAAATTTCCAGCATGTCTGCAAAGCAAATTTTTATTACCAGATTGAAGCAGATTTTAATTTTAGGCATTTTCATGATCTTTTTCAACAACAAAATTAGTATTAATCCCACTTATAGATACATCAGCCATGAAATTGTTTCTAGGGTTATGTTCAGTGGTACTTGGAAGTCTACCTTTTTCCTTAGACGAAAAATCTCTATCAAGTTGACCATGTTGTGTATCCATATTCTGCATTCTAACATCAGTTTTCATTTTATCAGACTCATATTGATTTTGATGTTTTGACAGTTGAGTCATGTACCATTTTTCAAGGGATTTTATTTTGATTATAATTAGACCAAGCTTAGAAGACATGTGACTATCATTGTTTCCTTGTATATTTGAAGACCTAACCCTCTTTTGATTATGAAATTTTGTTATTTATTGATTAGAGTAATTATGGGTAGTGTATTGTTTAATTAAACCTTCATCTTTATAGGACAGATTAATGTGGTTCTTATAGCCTTGGTTATAATTAATTGAAATGGATCTTCTTTAGAAGGCATTCTAAGACCACTGTTAACAAAGTTCAAGATTTCTTGTTTTTGGGATGACATAACAAAGTTAGAAAAAAAGTTCTCCGCATGCCCAAACATACCACATTGGACACACTGTTCTCTTAATGATTGGTTGTTATTTTGACAGCCATGTTTTTTTAACAATTTGGTTTGAATTCTAGTTCATTATAGATTGATGTTGGTAGGTGATTTAAGCTAGTTGATCTTGAGTTTCATTCACTGAACCGGTGTTTGGGTTAACACTTATATTGACTTTTTTCCATAATGAATTTTTATGTTGTGAATTTAGTGAAATATTATTAAAAATTGTTCTATGTTATTCATCTGTTTTATCATTGTAATTACCGTCAGCAGCCTGGTCTACTAGATTCTGTGTAGAGGAGGAAAACCTTTCATAAAAAGTATCCATAAGAAGGTGTGATGGGAGTTGATGATGGGGAAACTGACTAATATGATCCATGAGTCTATCCCAAGCTTCATGAAAAGATTCTCCATACTCTTGATAAAAACTAGTGATTTCAGTTCTAAGTTCACCTTTAAGCCATTGAGGATAAAATATCATTATGAAAGAATTATACACTTGATCCCATTTTTCAAAAATGTTTTCATCTAGACTCAGAATCCAATTTATAGCATTCTTTTTAAGGAAATAGGGAAATAATATCATTGTTATATCATTTTATTTGAGTTCTAAAAGAGGTAATTACAGCACAGTGTTATAGGTGTCTCTAATGAAGGTAAGGGAGTCCTCATTAGAGAGTCCATTAAAAACAGGAAACAGAGAAATGTGTGATTGTTTATGTTCGTATTTTCTTTCTCTAGGATATAACCTAATTGATAATGGATTGCGTGAATCTTGAGGATGTTAAAACTCCCTCATCATAGGCCTGTCAAGATCATATAAATGTTCTGGTTGATTTTGGTAGTTACTTGGTGCAGGAACTCTATTATCTAAGTTTTCCATTTCAGTTTTTTTATTCTTTCTTAGAGTAGTGATATGTTTATCCAATTTAAGGTTTAGAGGCTCTAATATAACACCAAAAGTTCTTATGATCTTTCAAACAACAATAACCTACACTACTCAACAGTAACAATTCAGAAAAAAGTGAAACAGTTTTTTTTATAAATTTCAATTTTTTCAATTTTTTAAATATATATATATATATATATATATATATATATTAGTTTTTTTAGAGTAATGGCTCGTGCCCTCCCCCGAAACGGTGCCAAAAAATTGACCTAAACTATCGTTGATGCTGATCAAATTTTAATATTTATATTCCTACTAAGTACAATATATGTGGCAAGCAGGGTCGAACCCACATGGAAGGTATATTTGGCCACTAGTCTTATAAAAAAATTGTAAAATTCCATTGTTGTTAGCAGTGGAATTGAGTTTCTATTTTTCTATTTCTTACATTTTATATATTATTAATATATATATATATATATATTAATAAGCTGTAGAGTGATAGAACATTAAAAACATGTATTTAAACTAGATTGAGGATAGAGACAGTAGAAAACATGGAATAACCGAGATATAGAACACTGATAAAAAGACAATATATTAAAACACTCAGGGTGTAATCTCCATTCTACTTGTTTTGAAGGTGGTTTAATTCACTTATAGGTTGTTGCAGAGTACCACTGTAAAGAGTATGACTCACCTCCGTCACCAGGAGTTTAGTCAAACAAGCCAACCGATTTAAGAGTTCGCCACTCCAAAATTAATCAACTGTGAACTGTATGAAAATTTACAGCAAGAAAAACTCACCATAAGTCATGAAGTCAATTGAATCTATTATCTTTTTAACGTGTTTCAAAAATCAATCTCGCCAAATAATTGTGAAATTTTGAAATTATACATTGGTGGAACAATGAAATTGAATGAATTCAGTATCGATTTCTCCATTCAATACTGAATACATTAAAATGATAAAGTGAAATGACAACTTAATGAAAACTAGTGGAACTTCAATATATTCCCAAATGAAAAGACTTATCCTAAAATCATATCTATTACATATACTAAAAACATTCAATTGAAAATGAGAAGAAATGAAAGATAATAGAGGAAGGAAACTCCCTCTGCTAGCATGAATTGCTGCTCTTGGACCACGAATCTCCAAGGAATGGTTCTCCGAGAGTTGCTCTAGAATTCACCCCAGGGTTCTTGCTTCGCTTCCTAGTGAATGCTTGAATCTCTGTCTCATCCCTCTTCCATCAAATATGCTACTTTCTCTGCTTTTTTATCCACCGTTACTTGCTGCCTGCCATCGAACATCTTCCACTGACTTTGAAAGCCCTTCACAAATGCACCGCACAACATTAATTTGTTTCGCGATGGGCACCTCATGCTAGTTTTCCACACGTAACTAACTCAGGATGCATTAATTGGAAGCACTTGGATGTGTTTTTGACTCTTGAATGAACCAATGTAAGAAAAACAATCAGAAAAATTAAAACACTAAGGAAATAAGGATTTATAGTTTATGAAATTAGATTATTAAAAAGTCTTTTTAAAATAATTAATAAACTTTTAAATAATGTTATTTAGTAAATTATTTTATTACTACTACTAATTATATTTTTATTACTTATAATGAAATGAAATTTATTATTAAATATTGATTATTTACTTATAAAAGATAAATTATGATTGTTTTCGTATTATGATTTGATCAAATTTGTTAATAAAATATTTATTATTATTATTAAAAAAATGTTTTATTAATTATTAAATTTGATAATAATTTTTAATAAGATAATATTTTTTAATTAACAAACATTATTAAAGTAAATAAAAAACATTAAGTTTATTATTATTTTTAAAGTTTACATTATTAACATTTTAACTTAATTAGTTTAAGTTAACTATAATTTAATTTATAAATCATTATTAATATTTTATTTTAAAAAAAATATATTATTAAATAATTATTAGTAAATTTAAATTATAATTAATAAGATTTTTAATAATCTACCCAAATTTGGTTTTAGAAAAAACAATCAATTAATTAACTAAAATTTTATTCATGATTAATAATTCTGTTTTATAAGAAATCTTATGTAATCTATTTATTATTAATTATTAATGTTTATTGTTTTTTTCAGTTTATGTTTTTTCACATTGTTTTACTTCATTAGTTTTTTTTATAATGTTTTTTTAAATTGCTTCCTTGCCCAAATCGGCACAATAGGCCAAACAAGGCTGTGGCGGCCTCCTATGCTCTAGCGCGGCTGCCCCTTCTTCCTGAAATGGCGACACGACTCAGTTCCTCAATACTAGTGGCGCGATTTCCCTCTCTCACTGTGGCACTAGGGTTAGGGGGCAGACATTGGAACTCCTCTCCATCGAACATTGGCGCAGCAGGGGTGCGACAACCTCCTAAGCTCAAGATCGGCGCCATCGAGTCCCATCGTGTCAACCTCGGCTCACGACCTCCTCAATAATAGCGGACCTCCCCCTATCAAAGGCACCTCCCACAACAGCTTCAGTGGCTTCGGTTATTCTCCCGACTCAGGACGTGGGAGTGGCATCTCTCCAGCGGCGGAGAACAGCGGGTCGATAATATCCCAGTGATGTGAATTTTGCGAAAAAATGGGTTTAGTTTGATGCAATTATTCTTCTACATGAGTGTAAAGTAGTGGAGAAATGCTGGAGAGAAAAACTGATGTTTTATTGGTGTAAAGGTATGGCGTCGGTACGAGGAAGAGGGTGAGACTGGTGACAAAGGAATGAAGCAGGGGATCCGGTGGGGTAGTGAGGATTGTGCCAGAGGGCTAGGTGGAGTTGAGGAAACATGGTAACAATGGACTTAGTCTGAAAAGATGAGGACAGATAACATTGAGGTTGGAAGAGTGAAAGGGCTATCAGTGAGGATGATCTACTAGTGAGGTTTCTAAAGCAGTGAGAGTAGAGTTGTCAGCTACTGTTGGGAAACAGTAACTGCAAAGAAAAAATGAGTATCACTGATATTGGGGTAATGGTGCGGTAGAGGTATCAGTGAGGTAGAGAAGGATCAACAGTGGAGAGGTAGGAAGAAGCTACCAGTGAGGAAAAATATTGGTGAGGTTGAGGGTAACAGTGACAGTGATGATAACAGTGTGAATGCATAGCTACCAGTGAGATTTAGGGTCACTACTACAGGCACGATAGCTATGAGATGCAGGAAGTAACAGTGAGGTTAAAGTATCAGTGAGGTGGATCTACCAGTGAGCTGACTTTCGGTAACCAGGATACCGATAGTGAAAATTTATATATTAAAAATATATTAAATAAGAATTTAACTAAAAAAAACTAATATAAGATATGCAGGTTAAGATTAATTATAATAATTGAAAATTAATTAAACTAACATCAAAGAAATAACAGACTAATTATTTTGAAGACTAAAAATACATAAATTATTATAAAGAATGTATAATTAAAAAAGTTAATTATAAAAAGACAAAAAATACATTTATCTAATAAAAATTTTAAATGTAATTAAATAAAACTTTAAAAATTATTTAAAAGGATGTGGTAAACACTATAAAAACTGGGCCACATTAATTAGACAATATATCACCATGAGCATTATGTGATCACAGGAAATGATGAAACATTGGTTCAAAAGGGAATTATGCCATTAATCATCCAATATAGCTAATGATAGGGGTTGATTCTTCCTTTTTGATAGAAAATTATCCATTGATCAACTTTATCACTAACTCCAAATCCCCTTTCATGTTTAAGTAGTCAATCATTAGTTTTAGGGATTATTCCAAGAATGAAATGAGAGATTGGTATTCAGCCTCATTATTCCTGATACCTTTTGATAGTGATAATGAGTATGAAAAAATTACTTTTTCTGGAGAAACAAATATAATCTCTATACCAACCCAGTTGTGTTTTTATTTTCCATCCATTTTCCAATAATACTATGGGAGGCACTGTAAAAATAGATCTCCCATATTCAGAAAGTATCATGGGAATATAAAAACTCATCATCTGGAAGATCAGTGTCCACTACAACACATTTCAGGGTGGGATGTGATGTAAGGGAATCAGTTGGGGAATACCCTTTCCATGCCTTTTGTGACACAAACTGGATCTCATACTTTTTTTTTGAATAACTACCTATCGGGCCAAATTATTGGTTCACTCGGGGAGGCCAAGTATGTACTTTAGCGGGTCAATATGACATAAAAGGTGGTTTTTGTGGTGTTGTAAGTAATGACCTATATTTTTCACTAAAAAATGAGAATGAGGTAGTTTTTCTTGATATTATAATATCGGGTCTCAATTCCTAGCATCACTTGGATGACATAGTAGAGACAGTTCTCAATCCCCACATCATTTTTCAGTGCATGAAGAGAAAAAATGAATTGTTCCTTAGAATCCACATATAGGATGAGTCATTTTCCTTCCACTAGAGGCATGAGGTTTGGTGGGTATAGTAGGTACTATTTTAGTCTCTCAAAAGCTTCCTATATGTCATTATTCCTTTGGTAGGTTAATCCCTTATTCATTAACATTGTGAATGGGAGAGATTTTCCAACCATGTTATCTATGAAACAACGACTATAAGGGAGGTTCCCTTGGTCCCCCTCAGTTTGTTGAAATTCCTAGGGGGTAACATTTCCATGATTGCACTGGTCTTTTATGGGCTAACCATGATTCCTAGGTAACATACCACAATCCCTAGGAATTTTTTTAACATTACCTTGAATGGGTACATCATCAGATTCATCTTCAAATCATGATGCGACAACTTTTTGAAGATGTTTTGATGATTCATCATGTGATCACATCACTATTAAGGCATGAATACTAGTTCATCGACATAATAATCCACTATTCTCCACAATAAGGGATCAAATATAGGATGCATGGTGTGTTGATAAGAAGCACCAACATTCTTTAATACAAGGGGCATTCCCTGATAAAAAAACCCCTAGGGATTTTATAAGGGTGGTGGATTCCTCATATTTAGGAGACTTCTTTATTTGATTATACCCTACATTCCCATCTATAATAGAAATTTCTTGTATGCAGGAAGTTTCATCAATCTAGAGTTCTATGATCAAAAATAAGAATTCATCCTTTGATAAATTTTGATTGAGGTCTATCAAATCAATGAAAACCATAACATTCCTAATTGTTTTATTTACACAGAAGATGTTGAAAATCCATATTTTGTATTGAACCTCCTGAATTTTTTTCTTTGATCTATTATTCAACTTTTGACTCTTAATTAGTAGCATGTGGGGGTGCATCCTATTGACCACCTACTTAAAAAATCGGTGGTCATAGGGTAAGCCTAGATGTTGTATAGACACATCAGGGCTCAGTCCAAGGATTTCTGTATATTTACAAGGGAACACATATCAATGTTTCTTTAGAAATTTAGTGTACATATATTTCTCCTCAAGAAGAATGGTGGTACTAATAAATATAGTCCACAAGTCCTATTTTGTTACTATATTTACCCACCTGAGTTCATCGATGGTGGTGGATATGCTTTCCTCAAATAAAGGACGAGAATTCTTGGGGGCATCATTCTCTTCTTCCATCTATTAGTCTGTGGAGTCATTTTTAGACAACATAAGAAATCTAAAATAATATCTATCACTGTGGGGTTGAGATAGGCCATGGAAGATAAATTTACATCATGAACTACCATAGTCATTGATGATAGATTCAAAATCTTATTTTCATTCATGCTATCACTAGGGAAATGAGGATCTTGTACATATAAGATTTTGTCTACATATTCAATAATGTTTATGTGTATCACATAATAATTATTTAGAATACTCTAGGTATTCACAGGGATGGTCACCCAATCCATTGGGGACTATAACCTATATATTATGACCCAACATTAGTTGTTTTACCTCATTTTATAGAAGTCATCCTTACATATATGGATTTACAAGACTCGTAGGGAGAACTATCCCCATGTAGTATGTCAACCTTCCCATTGACAAGTTATTTCAAGAATTGATGAAATGTTGAAGGTACTGCCATGTGGCTATGAGGCTAAGGTCTTTTGAGTAGGAAATTATATTCTATGTATTTTTAGATTACCATGAACTCAATATTATATGTGATATACCCAAATTGATCATTGAGAATGATCTTCCCAAGTGGTCTTTGCTCACTCCAATCATACCCTAGAATGTATTCCTTTGTGGTAGATAAATCCCCCTCACTATATCCCAAACATTGAAGGGTCCAAATTGGGATGAGGTTAATCATGAAACCATTTTCATTAAGATACCTTGGGATTTTTGACATTTTTATGTTTTCCTAAAACATATAGGGGTCTGAGAAGTCCATGGGTGACCTCTCACTATTCCTACTCCATGAATGATATGACGATATGAATTTTTGTGGAACAATCTACACTTGATAAAATTCAGATACATACACTTCTATCTTGATATCCTAAGGGTTCTTATGGTCTTCGACTAGTGAAACTATGAGTTCTTTTGAAATATAGAGAGCATTTAGGATTGATAGTTTTGGTGGAATAACCACTAACTATTTCAAAATTTCATACGTTTGTGCCAAAGTTTGATACTCCCAATGTGGGGTTTTACCCTGTTATATAGCTCATAAGATGAGGAATTTGAGGTATATAACTGTGGTGCTTGTGTAGAGGTCAACGAATAATTTTCTACAAGTGGCATAAAACAGGCTGACCTTCCCCGTTGTCTAGGATGATCAGATAACTTCCCCCACCAGTTAGTCATGTTGAACATATGGGCTTGGACGATTGATGAAGGGATATGGGGAACCAATGTTTTTTGGGATTTCTAGAGTGATTTTAGACGATTCTTGAATGCATATATGTTCTCTTTGTTGACGTGACTAAGATATTAGGTTTGACATTGCCCACTTTGTCAACTGTATCATCATATCCTATGCTTGCAGACTCCGGATCCCCTATCAGGTACACTAAACACAAACCTGAATCCATATTAATCATCAAAGAAGGGTTACTCCAAGTTTATTTACTTTATTATATCCAAATAATATCTCTTAGTCTAATGGGTTATCTGATTAGTGAGGCAGTACCCATGTTTCATATGTTACATGAAAGAACTTTGCAAGATTCAGAGATGTGTAGGAGCAGAATATGACTCTTCCTCTTATGTCACATATGATGTTTAATGATTATGTCCACTTATGTGAGGTGTATTTGATGTCACCTCCCAAGGAGATTTGATCGTTATTGGTTTGATAAGTTGTGCTCTTAGGGTAGCATGAGCTTCATCAACTACCATTTGAGTCATCCAATTTTTGTACTTATACCCACACTTGACCAAAACTTCCTTCCAATAACCTTCTTATAATGATTGGGTGATGTCTATACAAGTCATCTGTACTGGATAGTTCTCCAACATTACTTGTCTAGAATCGACCATGCTTTGGAGGATGAATTCAAAGATGAGGAAAACATGGATGGTGTCACCTTGCCTTATATGGGAAGGGTAGTAGATGGTATGACCAGTGAGTTTGACCTCATTGGGTTTCTTGGTATGTTGTCGCTTGAGTAGGGTATTTTCTATGGATTCAATGAAATAATTTATATCTTATCATTTTGGTAGGAGTATTCTTTATTCATTTGTTCCTTAAACATAGAATGACCATGATTTATTTATTTTTTCTATTTGAGGGAGTGTTTTTGATTCTTCCACTCGATAAGAGACACCAAGAGGTTTGAGACGTACTAAGGTGATTGAATAGGCACTGCTACTAGTATGAGGGTAACATCAGTGTTCTACCTTATCGAGCCTTTACCCATGTGTTGAGGGTATGAGTTGAGACATAGATAATGTCCACTAAATGGAATCTTCCATACATTATTTCATTTATACAAACTCAATGAATCCTCTTGAATACATCATCAGGATCAAAGGTATCTACAAATCATCCATATTATTTTTAATATAGAGTTCCGGTAATTTCTCGAATGAGAGAAGGATGCTGAGTGAGTAGGATAAGACTTTACATCTAGCTTAGAATTCATACAACACCTATTTTTCACGATTCATTATATTTTTCAGGCAAAACATTTTCATTTTCTCTAGCATAGAGATGATATTTTAATGGAATTAATGATGAAGGTCTTCCAATCCAACAATGAATCCTCCTAGAAGGTTTCTATACCAAATGAAGGCTGACCCTATCAGATTTTGTACAAAACACCTCTACATGGAATCCCCCTGCTGATCTCTAGGGCCCATCATCAGACCAAATTGGGAGATGAAGTGGGTGGGATGGTTTTTTGGATCTCCCACACCATTAAAGGTAGAGAAGGTACGATAAATGAAATTGTGTGTGTATAGGGGGGGGGGGGTAAAGTGGCATCCACCCATTCTAGATATGCATTCTTATTTGGATGAACATGTGAATATCACACTTACATTGCTTATATTTGAGAATTAGGGAGTCAATGGCATTGAGAAATTTTGGAGGTACTTCTATCTGGGTTGTCTCCAACCTACAGGTATTAAGAGTGGAATGATCAGGTGGCCATATTTTCATCACTCACTAATTCTAAATTAGCGCTCATACTGAATGATCACCCTCTTGGTGGAGAGGTTATCTCTATAATAGATCAAATTCCTGATCATCTTCGACTTCCTCATATATATAGACTAACTACCTAGATCTGGAGCCGGTTTGATGCTTAAATGTTGCTCTTGTAAGAGTTTTGGCTCTTTTCTGATCTATGGTAGGTGGGATATTCATCTCAGCATGAATACAATACCTAGTGGAAATGTTTCCCCTATGTATCTCCTTGTTGAGTTGTCTTAGATCTTGAATATCATTCTCATATTTTTTTAACTGCTCCTCCATGGAAGGAATTCATGCTATTCAAGGTTATGAGTGGGATATAAACACATATTTCCCTTTATACATAGAACTGTTTAGCTATAGAGGTGGAATATCAATATTTGAGTTTTCCATGTTTTGTATTCTCCTATGGTTATGTGTACGCGTGGCCTCAATTGGTGCATCAAGATCACCCAACTATCATGGTATGTATTTCATATTACGTCAGTCTACATTTGCATCTGGATCCACATTATCTGTTATGTTAAAGGTGAACAAATTTCCCAATGTGTATCATGAAATTTTTGTTGTCCCATTACTCTCCACATTGTAGGGTGATTCTGTATTTATTTCAGAAGGGTAATTTTTTTGACCCCTACCATATTGGTCCTTTTTAGATTACACATGCTATGGGGTTTGATTTCCTTCTCCATAAAGTCCTCCTATATTGGTATGTGAATAGTGACCTTGAGAGAGTGTCTAGTAATTTTTTCTAAATGGGAATTTAATAGTAAAGGTTTATCTTATGGTGGGAGGAACTGATGGATTGTCGACTATCTATATTTACCTCCTAACCCAAAGAAGACCAATTTCCATCACAATGATGATGATGAAGAAAATACCCCCAACCCTATGGGATGTAGACTATTTAAGGCCTCCATTGAAACATTTTTGATCCTATCATTGAGGATTTAATGATTTTAGTCATGGATTTGAGGAATCCTAGGATGTGTATTGTGATACAAATGCCCCCAGCCTTAAATTCTAGGGATAATCTAGAACGACCTCTAATTTCACCTGGATCCTATCTGGATGTGATGAACCTAATGATGATAATTGAGATAAAATTAACCCATCCCTATGGTTTAGGGTTGATTTATAGGTTCTACTTATATATTTTGAATCCTCTTAGGGATTGATGATCTGAGGGGTGGTGTATGTGGTAAATATTCCCCTGGCCTGATGGGATGCATTTTCTCTTGGATAGTTGCTTTGGTAGTTCCTATAGAGACCCTTTTAATTTGGCCCAATTCTGATTGTGTATGAGATTGGTGTAATGGTTTCCCATGATGGGAGTCATTTTATATGGGATTTTTTATGTTGACCACAACGTCATCTACCATGTGTAAAATGCATTTACATTTTTTGGAGGGGCCCTGTTCAAAGATCTATTGGTAGTTCTCTCCCTCCGTTTATGATGTATTTTCATTGATAAAGGCGGGTAATTCCATTATAGTGATCAATTAGCTCACACGTTACCCAGTACCCTAATCTCTCTAGAGAAAATGATATTATAGGACATAATATCTGGGGATTTCTGATGTTCTAGGGTTGCATTGAATTTAAACTCTCTATACATTCCCCATCCCCAGATATAGATATATAAATAGGTTTTATTGATCATTTAATGAATAGATGTGATGTAATGGATAAAAGCGTGTTATATACTTTCACTATGTATTTTTAGTTTTGGGTCCTGTGACATGAGGATAGTATCTAGTTCTAGAAGACAATAACGTATGTTTTTAGTATGAAGGAAACCTTCATATCCTAGATAAGGGATGTGTCTATCATTAAATCACTAATGAGTTTCCCATATATTTTGTGTTAGATAAAGCTTGCACTCCTTTTTTAAAACTTATGGTATCTCATAGTCAAATGTGGCAATGTGATATAACATGTTTGGGAGGCTTTTTTCAGCTAACTCTCTATATATATCAACAATTGATTCTTTTTCATGAGAATTATATGCATCCATCTAGTCAGACCACCAATTTCCCTTATCTAGGTCTCCAACTAACTATAGCGATGGGTTACTAGTAGTTGATGATGAACTATATACGGTCAACACAAGTATTTATAGAACCTTTATATACAAAGGTGTATTAGTTTTGAAAACCTCTCTATAAATTTGTTTCTGGGAAAGGGGAGTATTTCCTTATCCAATGGAGATATATTTCTTGGGTGGTTAACCATAACAGATGTTTGGTGTTGACTCCCTGTGATCCATCTCTACAGTTCCATAAGGAAGACTATTAATTTAATGATCACTTTATACATTGGTTAATGAGTCTTTGGACCCTTGATATGTTCAAGATATGTATTGAACAACCTCAAGGACACTAGCATTGACGAGGCAGGGACATGACCCTCATTCTGCATCATGGAAAGAATATACCGACCTACCTTTTCTGGTTGAGCAGAGATATGAACCTAACCCATGAAGGCTACAAAAATATTTTGATAACCATTTGGATATATGAGAGTATGATCCTATTATGGAGAACCTGTTGGAATATTCTTATGAGTTTTTTTATTGTCGGCAAGAATATGAGCCCATTTTTGGGTGATTAGTGGAATATTATGGTCAACCTTGGCTGATGTAGAGATAGGAGCTCAGTGTAAATTTGAATTCCACATGATAGTATGATGAAAGACCTTCAAAATGGGAGAATGGATATGGGCCACCTCTTATATGGCCTCTATTGGAAGCGTGTGTAGTCATTCATCAACAGAAGTTGGGACCTGTACCTAGCTTCTGTGAGCTACAAGAATATTTCATATAGCTTCATTGATAGGAATATGAGCCCGTCATGAGGCATGGGAACCTATCACTTGGTGAGACCTAGGTAGATCTTAGATATTATCCTTATCCAATGTATTTGGAGTATTCCATTAGTCTTTTCAACAAGGATATGAGCCTGTCCCTTACACTCTCACTTGGTGATCCCCAATTGAAGTAGAAATATGAGCTCATTCTCATGATTTTGGATTATTATGTATGTCATTTTTGACAAGAATGTGGGCCTATAACAAGGGATGTATTGGTATCAATTTTTGATCCCAACTAAAATGAGAATATGTGAACGGTCTGGTGCCTCTTCCTTTACTAGTATATGCCAATAATCCTCAAGGATGAGAGATATAATGTACTCTTACTATGAAGAATACACTTGTACATATTGAACAAAGTGTTGTGCTACCATGGATTTTTGGATAAGAATATATGCATGACCCTCAATCATTACTAGGGCCAAAATATGATTGCATAGTTCATCAGTTGTTTCTAGAATGTGGTGACATTTTTTCAACATGTGCGTAGGAAAATAGGCTTGCATGTTTTCTATCTATAAATATGTAATGGAGGATATCTTCAATTTAAGTGAGGATATAAGCTACCTTATTTTTTCAATGTTACATAAAACTATGATGATGAGATTCATGTATGAGAGACGGGATATGTTCCCCCCATGCCAACTACTGGAATATAGAAGTAGACTTGATCCGAGGGGGCTGGGATATGAGTTGGCCCACTGGATACATCATAATATGATGGCATGATTCATCAAAAAATGTGCTGATGTTATCCCACTCCTGTATTTCAATAGATTTTTGTTCCTGATGCATCATAATTTATGTGTTTTCATTGGAATATGAAGTGGAAATGTGTTGGGTGGTGCCCTTAGTAGGAAAATAAGGGAATCAAAGGGAAGACGCTTGTGTTGGTAGTTAATAGGAGCCCTACTCATATCTTCTTGAACTATAATGGAGCTATATTTGAATCCTTTAACAACCTTTCCTAGATACATAAGGTTATGTTTTTTGTGCTATAGGGACATTCTTCTGAAGTGATTGGTGGTGGAAACGACCACCACTAGTTTCACTACATATTTCTTTGGATGATGGAGACTCATCGATTACAAATTCTAGAGACTGTTTCATGTAGCCTAAATTGCCGGGATCATACCATATTAATGTTATTCTTAGACCATTTCATTTTCCACCTAATGCTAAAGGTATTGCGTGATTGAGGTTGTCCTATAACCCACAAGGGTTACAACAATTATTGATTTTCTAGAAAAATCATTGGATGAAGACATGATCCCAGGTTGGGGATTGATTGTATGATAAATATATAAAGTAAAAATGAAAATAATGAACAAGGTACCAATCAATTCCACATCATAGTTATGATACATTCTCAACTATATATTCACAAGTAACCCAATTTTTTTTTCTTATTCACAAATTTTCCATTTTTCTCTCACATAATTTTTATGGTTAGAATAAATTATTTTATGAGAACCCTTATTACATAGGATTTCACATTGGGAATTAAATTTTCATTGACGTACAAGGAACAAAATGAAATATACCAATTCATGTTTGACCAATAATTTTTATTTTTTATAGATTTAAATCATGTTCAACATTTTTGTTTCTTATAAAAATGATGAATGGTACGAACAAAATAGTTTGACAAGAATTGGGAATTCTATAATTTATAACATGTGAAGGATATTTAATAGTTAAATGATTTCACATCAGTGTCATCATTTTTTTCTAAAATAATGATAAATTTTATGAGAAAAATGGTTCGATGAGAACTCGGGTTCTAATCATTTTAACCTATGAAGGATATGTCATAGTTAAATGATTTCACATTGAGTTCACCATTTTTTTTCTGAAAAAAACACATGCAGTTCTTCTCGATGGTTGATTATGGGGGTTTAATTTCATTACAGTCAGTCTCATCAGGTTCAATATTTTCATCCATGATAGAAAATAACAATGGTCCCCACATTCATAACTTCATATGAACCTACTCTCCAAAGGCCGGAGGTCCTTCCAGGTTTCATACCCAACAACAATTAGGAACTCACATTGCTCAAGAGGATGGGAAATCAAGATCATCACACCCTTTTGAGGGGAATGTTTTCCTACTCGAGGAATCTCTTATATATTTAAGATATGTTAGGGAATCTTTTTCTAATCTTGATATAGGATCAGTTACCCTAACAAAATGATCAAGTGTTGAATCTTTCCATGTGTAATTAGGGGGATATTAATGAGTCCATCTATATGTATCTAAGGTTTTCATCTATTTCCCATCATTAATTAAAAATGGGTAGTATCATAAATTATGAATCCATATTACTAAGAATTATGGAGCTTAATTCCATCTAGGGAGGCGATTAATATCCCAAGGATGGTATTGAACCTTTATAAGGAGTCATTTATATACCGTTTATAACAAGACTCAAAACCCACATAATTCATTGAATTAGCGCAATTCAATGTCAAGTGAAAAAAATATATATGAGGGAATGTATGCACCATTTATTGATCTAGATCCTTAGGGGGAGGGGAGTCCTACATATCTTATTTATAATAGGCAATAGAGTCACCTTGGCTTGATCACACCTTCAGGAAAAACCCTGATGTGGATTCCCTTGTATGGGGGCAGTAATATAATTCTACTAAATGAGGCATACACGAAGAGGATTCCCAATATGTGGATATTCATGATGCCAATGATATGATAATTTCAAATACCTAAGACCACATGAGCTATGCTTGGGGTTAAATATAATGGAAAATAAGTGATCAATATCACCAATTATGGATTTTGGACTTATGCAATTGGGATGCCCTTTTAAGATGTTTGATATGGATCTTTGGCCTTAATAAAGAATCCTACATATCTTTTTTGGATAGTAATAAATGTTTTCATAGTTTATTTTGGCACCACAATCCACCTATGGATGAGGTAAGGAGATGAATGCATATGAGATTTTGGGTGCCATGGATTAGAACATCTAAGATACAGATGGACTTATATCGAGGTGGATGATCGTTTGATCCCAAGCATTAGGAAGTTATCCTATGTATCGTTTTTGAAAGACTTTTTTTTATCATAGTTCAATTGGGGGTATTCCATAATATGTCAACTAGAAAAGGTTATATTGTCCTGAGATTTCATCCTAAAATAACCTGATTATCTACCTGACATGTCCTTATTATCTATCTAACATGTCTGAGGTTTCTTTATGACATGTATGAGGATTTCCATACATTTACTAGTTTCCTAGAAGAAAATAATAAAAAAAATCACATGATTGAGTTGACTTGTCTGAAGGACATCACATGATCTAGATGATATGCCAGGAGGGTGTCACAAGACATGCCTGACATGTATGGAGGGTTTTGTATAAACTGAATGACATATTTGGTGGGTTTCACAAGAATTGGATAAAATGATTGAAGGGTTTCCGAAGACCTATGAGACATGTCAAAATAATACCACGATACTTGGATATAAATCCCAAGTGCCACCAAAAATCTTCAGTGACACATCTATGGGATGCCGTAAGATTTATCTAACCTATTTGGAGGGCATCACAATACATGACCATCTTGTATGGATGGAATCACAACACTTGAAATCCATGTCTAGAGGACTTAACAATATCTATTTGAAAAACATAGAGGATTTTTCATTACATGGGTGAAATTCCTTGGTGTTATTTCATATCTTGTTTGACATGTCCGAGGGAATTCTCATGATACAAATGGATTGTAAAGAGTGTGTCAGATGGCTTTGGGGACATGCCATGGTGCTGTCACATGATTTGGGTTGGACTTGTGAAGCACATGGGGATTAGATTTTTCATATTAAAATATTCTTTGAATCATTTTTTGTTTTTATTCCAGTATTAATTGCATATGATCCTCATGGTTTGTCAAGCACCAGCCTATTTTAGACTTTCCGTGACCCAGTAGTCATGCATGACCTCTTTTTTTTAATCTAGATGGAACTCTGGAATTCCTTCACATGATATATATATATATATCATGCGAAGCACATATCCATGCCATGTAATACCTTAGGTCATTCCCAGGATCTTACTTGGTGGAAGACCATTAAAATTGTGCGACTTTCCTCTATGAGAAGTCCACTCATTCTCTCCGATATAGAAGTTGTTTTAAAGTGTTTTTATTGAGGGGGATGGATTTATAAGCCTCAATTCCCCAGTCAGATTCCACCATATATATAATTCATCTCGCAAATACGAGCTGGAGTCCATTGGGGGATTTTGGTGTCATACACTTCACAATATCCAATCATGGGTCATCCATGGTACTGCTTGATTACAATGATAGTGAAAATGATCTTCCATATCCATGTTTATTATACACCTACCGATCAAATGGATTTATCCTAACCATGTTGACATTTCAATGTGATTCTACAAGGTTAAGATGACATGACTAGGAGTCTTCGTGAGATGAGAATGCATATGGGATGGATTTCACATGATCGAAGACAAGTTATTGGGGGTTCTTCATGAGATTAAAGAGTCTTGTCATGGGGTCCTCTACGGGATTATGTTGATACGTTGAGGTATATTATCATGATCAATGGTGATCACCTGGGGAATATTACACACTTCATGTGAAGACCAGCATATCTTCCCTTTGTGAGAAGCTTCCACCTTTTATCTTTTTTATTTCTTTCCTTATTTCACAAGGAAAAGTTATCTTGCGACATAATATGAGTTTTTTTTTGAAAAATCACTCTTCTTGTCTATGGTGCATCACGTGATCAATAATAGATCTCGTGATAATGTGTGAGAATTGTCATAGATAATTCCTATAAACATATTTTATTCCAAAGGGGGAATCACCTAATTGAATGGACATGTCCAAGATATTTTTCATTATGAAGGTGGTGTGCCAACATGCCCTTTCATGGCAAGGTGGGCATTCCCCTAGGGGATCCATGGGTTCTTTTGAATCACATGAGTACATCACATGAAAATCAACAAAACATCCCATTGTATGAGGCTGCCGATTTTCATTACCTTTATTTTATAGGGGGGTTGATGATTGTTTGGAATCCATTGGTTGAAAAGTTGCATAATACGAGGAACTCATCTAGAATCCTTTGTATGATCATCTATGCTTGTCCAGAATTTTTCACAAGAATTAGATGTATTAATAAAGGGTATTTACATGATCATAAGTAAATCATGTGTAGTGCATGATCTGTTTATAGGACCATACAATGGTCATGTGATCACATATACATCTGAAGGTTACATGATTTGTGTGATTCAACTGAGTTTTACTCTGTTTTTAACAGAAAATAATACCCACAGTTCAAGTATTTCTTCCATTATATATTTTTCAATGATCATTTGGAAGTAATAAAAGGGTGATACTTCTTCAATTGAGATACATAGAATACAATATATAAATGAAAAAAATAATAGAATCATGTCTAAGGGTTACACAACATTTACAATCCATTCAATATTTTTGAATGGTCAAAAAATATTATGGGTCCATCTTACAATATTTTCCTAAGAATCAATGGACATGTCTGAATGAAACTTTCAAGAAGATGTGGTTAATAATATTTCAAGATAATGATCGATAATGATGGTCTATATAATATTTCTTCCATCTCTATTTTTTGGACACCCACTTATGGATCATATGGATATTAATTTCTTTCTTATAGACTAAAACTGGTCCAATTAGTGGTGTTTCTTGTATTTCAATAAAAAAAGAGGAGGAAATCATGAAAGACCATATAATTCATCTAATAAGACTATATGTATCATATCTTGGTAGTTTATATTATAGGATAATTCCACTGAAGGTATATGATCTCCCCACGAGCCACAAAAGTCCATGACCTAAGCTTTAAGAATAACTTCCATTGTCTACAGTGTGTGTTTGGACTAATCATCCATTGGAGGATGATATGTGGTGCTCAAGGTCAACTGTGTTCATAGATATTGTTGTAGTGATTACCAGAATCTAGAAGTCAATAGAGGATCCCTATTAGAGATGATTGATACTAGAACTCAATGAAATTTAATAACTTATTGAATGTGTTAATTTTATAAATCCATATTATGGTAGACTCTCTAATTTAGAGAAAGTTTGTTGACTTGGTGAGTCGATCCACAATTACCAAAATATAATAATGCTTCTTATGTATCCTCAATAGACTTGTGACAATGTCTATGATAATCTACTCCCACTTATATCTAGGTGTAGGCATAGATTAAAACATATTTAATGATCATTTATTCTTATGTTTACCTCAATACAAGTGATTAATTTCATAACTCAACCTATAATTTCAAATTTCCTACTTGACCACTAGGAATGATATTTCATCACTTTTTACAATTTCAAAATACCCATATGAATTACACATTTTGAATGGTGATACACAAAAAGAAGTTAATCCTAATGAGATTGAGGTACCATAATTCAATTTTCAAAAGTGTAACAAATAGTTTACATCCTATTTATAGATATTGGAAGCCTCCTCATCATATAGGTCAGACATAATGGATATGCAATCAGAGCCTCTTTGACAGGGTCCACCAAGTTAAGAACTTGATTATATGGGATGGAAATTATATGCTCATTATGTACAACATAGTCTATAAACATATCAGAAACAACACTCAACAGTTTCCAATATTCATGATCTTCTTTGAAATCCTCATTATATGACAATAAATTCATCGCATCTTCCACTGAATTCCTTTTTCCACATATTTAAACTAGAAATTGAAACATATGAAGGTACTCTATCCATTTTAGTTTCCATAAATTTATGTCTCACTGAGGGAAGATGTATTTTCAACTCTTATAATCAGTGAACACTAATAAATGTTTCCCTAAGAGATAATTATGGAATTTCTTTAAGGCATAATAAACTAATTCCAATTCACGAATTGATTACCTCTTATCATAGGTTCTCAAATTCCTTGAACCATAGCCCAAAAAATGATCTTCCAGCATGAGAATACAACCCATACTAGATCTAGATGTGTCCCAATATACCACATAGGCCTCACATGGTTCTGGAAATATTAGGATGGGTGATGACTTGTTATGAAATTTAAACTCTATAAATTATTTATGACATCAATATAAATAGAACAAACTTTATCACGAAAGTAGTTATAAGAGAATAATTCCTTAATAAACACAAAAAAAGAGATGATAATATCTCATTAATAAAAGAAATATTCATATCTCAGAGAATTCATTCAGTGGCTACTATGAGATGACATCTTCACTATTCATCGGGTAAACATATATTTTCCATTCAGAATTGATGTACCTAATGAAAAAAACTTCTTGAATCTAAAATTAACACTTATAAAAAATAGAATATAGTTTTTATTCTCAAAAGTTTTTCAATATAATTTCCAAGTTCTCCTCGTTCTCATTACTTCTACAAGAATAAACCAAAATTTCATTAAAAAAAATTATACTAAAAGAATCATGGTACCTATGGAAGATACAACTCATCAAGGCTATAAAGACTGCAATAGAATTCAAGAGACCAAAGGGAATGAATACATATTCATAATGACCATATCAACTCTAGAATTCTATCTTAAAAATATTCTCTCATCTGACTCAAAGCTGATGATATCCTTTGTGTAGCTTAATATTGAAGAACCACATGGATCCATTTTATTGATCAAATAGATCATTGATTCAAGGAAGAGGGTGATTATTTAGGATCATAACTTGATTTAGTTTTTTATAATAAGAACATAACTAGAGGCAAACATCCACCTTATTTATTAATTAAACTAACATAGCCCAAGGTGTTGTGCTGGGTAAGATGAATCCTCTACTCCCTAATTATTCTAGTTAAACCTTTAATTCAAATAGATATATTGGATCCATTATATATTATGAGATAAAAATATGGATTATTATAGAGAGATTATTGATATAAACATTTATTTCCCACTCGTGTGGTAACCTATAGAAATAATTCAAAAAGATCTATGTATTGATCCAGTATGGAATGAAGACTCCTACTTTCTATTTCATTTGTACCATCCAGGGTCAATACTGCTAACTAACAAGAGATGGTTATATCCACTGAGACTAAAGTTCCCACCATACTTTCATTTAAGTCCCAATCCCATTTACAATGTTCTATATGGGGATATAAATGAAACTGAGCATATCAATCAATATGGGTTTTGAATTATACCAGCCATTCCATTACAAATATCATATAAAAAACACCAATTTCAAGTATTGTAAACTTATAGATAAATTGAACCACATAAATGGTAATGGAACATTATAAAAACATGATTCCTTTAAACTCCCACTTTATTAGGGGTGTCTTGATACTCATTGTGAGGGGATTCAATTATTCATGTAATCCCCATTATTTAAGAAAAAAATTGGAAATTAAATAATGTGATGCACCCATATTAGAAAATACTTGAATAGGAGTCGAGTTGACAAGGATAGTACCTTTCACCATAAAGGGAATATGATTCATGGTAGTGATATTCCACTATACTCCATATAGTTTTCGATCACCTATTACGAGGTAGATCTTTCTTCTCTACCAAGGTGTTAAATAAACAAATGAAGTGTCTCTATAGGCATACTGGCTCACCTGGTTAAGAGAATGATAAAAAGTATGATTGGATTATTCCAAATGAGAAAACAATGTTTTATAGGGGGAGTGAGTTAGTTTCACCCAATGATTTTAGATGTTCTTGGTTACATCTTGAGATTCCCTTTCTTGATGAAATAGTGGAAATTACTTATTAGTGGAGCACATTCCATCTTTCTATATGTAAGAGTGCCATGTTGGAAATAACCTAGTTCATTTATATGATGTGGTGGATAATAGAATGATCTAGTGGATTGATTATCTGATGTATTACTACCCTAGGAGTGACTTAATTCTTGAATTTATTTTTAGAATTCAATTTCCCACCACTACTCAGATGTACAAAGGTGTCCCTCCACTCAGTTTTCATGTAATATCACATTCTCCAGATAACCCATTATTCAATATATATGTATAGTAATTAATAAAAAACATTACTCCCATTGAGTGAACCTCAGGTTGGATACCCTCTTCAATGATCTGATCTTTCATCATATCACTTGTAGCTACTTCTGGTGAAAAGTGAACAAATTTTTTGATTTTAGCACTATAATCATCCAATGACATATTTATTTATTCTAGTTCAAATAAGTGCTCCATATTTAACATTAGAATGGTTTATAGATTGAATTATTTATTAAATAGTTCCACAAATCCTTTCCATATGATATCATGATTCAACTTATCTTCAATATCTAAGTCCCAAAAATCTCGTTCCAGGTCCACAAGCATATATATTTCTAGTTTGACCTTAATTTCATTTAGATTCCCCAATAAATAAAAAATCGTGGTCATCCTACACAACCATATCTTTCTATGTTCATGTTCAGAATCACCATTAAACATTAGTGGACTCTATCATAGAAATTATACCGCGTGATTCAACTAATGAGGTTACTTAGTACTAAGTACATTTTTAGTAACCTGAAAGGATTGCAGGATACTCTGAACCAAATTTCATCTCACTTGTATTTTCGGTGCGTCTTTGTTCTCAGTTTCTCCCTATAACTTGTTTATTATTCTCCCCACTAGTGGTATTTTGTTTCCACAAACCATTTCATAAGTAAACAATTTATAAATTTTACAAGCCATCACTTCATTGTTATATTTTATAAATCAATTAAACAATCAAAATAGAACGTACCAATACCAATTAATCATGTGGATAATGAAATCATAGAGGGAAGTCATTTTACAAATACATGATTCCTAGAACACACTTACTAAACCCATCATAATGAGTTGATGACACACATAAAAGTCCTTAACAAAAAATTTTGTATCCAAACTAACCTGGGAAATTGAATATTAATATAAAAAGGTTATATACATCTTTTTATGATATAAATTTCAGTCAAGAAACATCCTATATCATTTCTACCATCTGAACTCAAGAATCAAAAAAATAATACCATTAGTAACATCACTTACAAACCCGTTATCTTGGGATAAGTCAGAGGTGCTACTAACCTCATCTAAAATTCATCAGACACTAAAGGCTGGTAATAAATTCCAAGGGTTTATAAATAAAGATACAATATAGGTATGGTATTCCCTATTTAATTCACACACATAACCTTAAAAATAGGAAGAGAAAATAAATAATATTGACACCATATCAAAACACGATGCATGAAACAAAACTGATGATAATAAATGAATTAAATAATAACATTAGATTAATATAGGAATAGTAAATATAATAATACTAAAACCTCAATTTAGAAAAAGACTCTAGAACCATGGTGGAACCACTGTAAGACAAGACATTAATAACTCCAAGATCCATCTATACAAACCATACCAATGACATCAAGGATCACCATTAATGTCATGACCCTTGTCCAAAAAGAGTACCCTTCTAAGGCCAGTAATGAGATATGAGAGATGTTAACCACCCGTGTACCACCTCGCGTAGGACTCAGATTAGTGACTATCACTGAGGGCACAACACACAAACAAATGTGAGTCTTTGAGAGTGCATAAAAGAGGGAGATAAGAAAAATGCACCAATCAAATCCAGCTCAGATATATAAAATAAATCCCAAGTGAATATATGTAATATCATAAAGTACTAAAGCAATAGAAATGGAAACTACAAGTACTAAAAAGGAAAACTTGTCAACAACCACAATGGATAAACAACTCCTCTAAAACCATTAGCTAGTAATATACAGATCAGCCTCTAACCTACTCCTAATCACATGAAAAACAGTTTATATATACGTTGAGTTAGAATAAAAACATACCCAGTTGGGTCCTCCCCAAATCCTCCTATGAAAAAGATAAATAAAATATAATAAATCCCAGTGAACAGTATTGAAACTAACTCATCACATAAATAAGTATACTAATTGCCCAACCTCACTATGGATAACTCTTACCATGCAATGCATACAAGAGTGTATATATTATTGTAATTAGAATTCAAGGGTACACTACTATTACTTCCCCATTAGTTTTCTACTCTTCTGTGATGCCACACATACTGGGCGGTCTCTCTCCAAAATATGCTATCCCACAGATACCTATTCTAAATATCACAACATGAATTCATGAATCAAATCATCACATCATAATATAATAACCACATAGTTTTTATGATGCACCATATACCATATGATATGTATCATACATCAGATATTATACCTCAAGCCATCACAACCCATACAACGATTAAGGCACCTCTAACCATCATATACTATAAAAACCATTTCTATAATAATATTTTGGATACTATATATAATGAAAAAAGTGTTTGAAATAACCACAAAACATAAAAATCATCTACAAACATATATATAGGTAAACTAACCTCTGTGTATACAGGCACATGAATTACCAAGAGAATAGATCATGACAAGAGGGGGTAATCATCCATCCATCCTCACACCAGGATGGTGGATAAAACACCCTCCCAAAGTCCACTAGGAGTTAGTCGGCTAAACTAACATAGGAAGAGTATTATATGAAATCACATAATATATAGAATACAATATACCTCACAACCACACGATTAGAATAACCTAGTCTTAGACTTAACAAAAACTAATGTCACCCAGACTCCCGACTTCCACTATTAAGACTAAATATCCACAAACACACAGTAATTTTAAAGTGGAACATTAATTTTTTTATTTTTATTGTGAAATTAAATTTACATTAAATAATTAATTATCCATTAATTAACCATCAACATTACTCCATAGTAAAAATTATTATCCATCAATTTACATTCCATGCCCTAGAGAAATAATCCAAACTGATTCCATGGTTTCTCAAGGGTTATGTTTTTTCATCATTTACATTCCACCATCAATAACCTCACAGGTCAAGTCATTTATTAAAAATTATTACATTCCATAATCATGGTACTCTAGGAAAACCACCCAAAATTACCACTATGTATGAATCATGATACCAAACACATTCAGCTACAACCAGCATTGGGGATTGGGATGCGAATAAAATAATAAACCAAAAAATAGACCATTAGATAAACTCATAACATGTAAGCATCCTGCTTTATCACATCAATAGGTAATCCAAGATTCAACCCCTTCCCTTATATCTGGTTTCATCCCCAACACCTCCATTCATATCCCTATGTATCTCGGAACCACATGTGCAAACTACGACATACCATCTAGGCATCCCCACCTCATATCACATCATACATCCCAAACTCATCCATCCCAAGATCATATCATATCACATATTAAGGATCACATCTAGAGAACATAAAAATGGAAGCATGAAAACAATAATAATCAATTGGGTAACTTGGATCTAAAAACAATGTAGCCTTTACATGAAAATGATCTCTCATGTCTCCCATCACTAGACTTCCATCCTTTATAAGAAATTGAAACTCTCGGTAGAAAGGATTTATCTTTAAAAAACATCCAGTTTTTTCCGTCTTTAATTAACATATTAATTATTAATAGGTTCTAGATTTGGGAAGCCCAAGGAATAAAATATAAGAATATATTAAACTATTAAACATGCTCTGAAGCATCAAAATTGTTATTATCAAATTGTGAGTAGAACAAATATCATTTAACATGAATTATTATTATTTTCATCAAATAAAATTAAAAACCAGAATCTTTGACTATTATATTAAAACATGGAAGATCATATTCAATTAATCATTCACAATTCAAGAATTTGAATTAACATCAAATTATATGAAACACTAGATTCATTTAAACGTACCTCTAATTTAATAATTTATCCAACCAATTATCAACTGTTACCTTTATGTTCTTTAGAATTTTACAATTAATGAAACATGATAAACTCAGAATAAAAACATGCTATATAATAATAGATTAGATATCAAACTATATAGAAAATTAAGAGTCAAACCATTATCAAGGTAGGAAGCAACAACATGTGATCGCAATGAATAAACCAATTTCATTATTTTACCTATTTCAATATTTATTAGGTTAATTCCATTACCATGTAAAGGGTTAAACCATGATAACATTATGATTTTATGTAAATAAAAGATAAGAAATGAATCCCATACCTCATGAATGTCAAAATTCTTCACACGATAATAGAACAACATCACGAATCCCGATCACATATCCTGAAAGATGATAGCATCCCTCCAAGGATGTAGTGCCATGGCCAAGCCAATAAAAACAAATCTCCATTTAGAACATATAAAGAAAGCATCCATCACCAGTCATAAAAAAATAAGAGGAACAAGATAGAATAAACATAAGATAATGTGGGAGAACTAACATCAGAACATCATATATCCAACATGGGAAGCTAAGAATCAATCAGTTTTAAAGGGATCCTAGAATACCTGAAGAAACAATGATGGATTCATATAGATTTGTGAGAGAATTTGTAAGGTTTGATAAAACATGAGGAATTATACATTACAAATCACACTTAATAGGGTATATTTACGACATAAACTACTTGTTTACATTCTAAACACATTGAATATTATGTTTCAAAAAAACATGGGTCACCTCAAACTAGATGGATTTTATTTAATTTATGTTGTAAATTTTAGGTTTATGAAATAATTTATTTTGTTGATAAAATAAAATCCATAAAACCCTTTAGTTTCTAAGTCAAACTTACTTCAAAAAAGACACTCGCATTGTAAAACCCCATATTATGATGTAAATTCTCCATGTTTCTAGATTTTAACAACCATACACCACCATATCTCCCCTAATACTCTTCCATGTTACATTGGATTCAAAAACATAAAAATAGTTGGGATAGATATATCTAGTCCCTCAAATATGATACATTTAAAACAATTCTCATCCTTAAGAATCCAAAACCAATCCATGGGAGAAAAAGAAAGGGTTGTCCGAATAACCACGCCACATGATTCCTCTCAAAAAGCATTTCATTATAGGAGATCAACCTTTTCATTAGAGAAATATTATGAAAACCAAACAATAGAGACAAAAAAAATCCAATACACTCTCCAAGTAATATACCTCTCAAACAAGAGAAAATCCAAAATTAGGAAATAAGAGAAAACCATCTCATAAACTAGTAAAATATTCAACAACCATAAAAAATGTTACAATAAGAGAAGTGATGAAAAAAATTACTTAGAATACTAAGTACGTGTCTATGAATCCTGTTCCAAGGTACTCAATTCTACACTAACATATTGCCACAAGCCATGAACCTTTAGAATAGTACGCCTAAATAATACCTTATCATAGTGATCCTATATGTCCATAGGCCTCTCCTCACGATTCACATCATCATCAACATCGATCTCTCCCCAATAAATAATGTGAGTGTCATCATGAAGGTAATGTAAGAGCTAAAAAACCTAAAAATCATTGTGTATTTTTGTCATTTGTGGGGAAATTCTATTCGATATACCATAGCTCCAAAAGAATCCAACAACTTGAATGGTCCAAAAAATTAGGGAGAATGATCACTCCCATGAACAAAACATCACTTACCATGATTGGGATTCACCTTAAAAAACATATGATCTATAATGTAAAACTATTGATGTCTTATCCTATGATTAACATAGGATTTATTATGATCATGCACTCCTTTCATCGTCTCATGAATTAAATGAACCTAAATTGTCATATTTTGTACCATTTTTGGCTCGATAAATGGTAAATCTATTCCCCAAACCTTTAAAATGGACAATGGAAAGGTTGCACATACAAATATTTTAATTAAATCATACCAATGGTGGAGTGAAAACTATTTATGTATGAAAAATCAACCAATTTAAGGTGCCTCAACCATGAAGGCTCACCACCTTCTATGGATGTAAAATGAGGATCACAATCAGATATGATCATCTCCGGGACTCTATGGAGTCTTGCCACCTTCTATAGATACTACCATGAAAAACATCTATTGATCTCAACTCTATGATCTCAATGAAGTGGGATGATTTCATGAAATAATAAAACATGATCCATTTATCCGAATATAGTCTCTGAGCTCAAGGAAAAATAATAACTAAGTCCATCTACAGGTCCTCCCACTTTTTCAACGGAACATATAACAGCTGAATAAAACCAATGGGAATATGATGCTTAGCCTTCACCTTATAGTAGACCAAACCTCAAGGAAACAATTCTGAAAACTCACTTTACAGATCTGAAATAAATGACCTCTCAGAGATTCGTATGTCATCATCATGATGGGATGTACCACCAAAGTCATCTATGGATCTCATAGAGAACCATCTCACACATCATCGAAGTGAAAAAATTCCTCCATTAAACAATAGTCGATTCTATCCATCCTCATACCAACCATCAAGGGAAACCCCAAAAATAAATAGGGATCTCCAGGCCTCCACCTCAAAATTCTTTTACTGTAAATCCTCCACCGATTTCACCAAAGAAAGATTCAGTCTTGTATGGAAAAGAAAACCTATGACTCCAACCTCTCCCACATCAAGATGCATTACTGATAAATCTCCCATCACTCTCCAATAATATCTAGATTGATTAATAGAATCAATAGGAGAATTCCTAATCAATGTATCAATTACAACATTTACCTTTCCTGGTGTATATGAAATATTGAATTTGTTATCATGAAATAATTCCATCGAGATATGTTTTTACAAGTTCAATTCACATTGGGAGAAGACACTCCTCAACATCTTATGATCAGGGAAAACCAAAAAATTATCACCAATGAGGTAATGTCACCAAAAATTCAAGGATAACACCACTACTACCATCTTGAGATCATGGGTGGAATATTTACAAGCATGGGTACATAAAAATATTGATCTATAAGAAATGAACGATCTATGCTATATCATAACAAAAACTAAACCAAGACACAAATAATCATTGAAAACCTCAAACTAAAATCCCTCAATTGGAAAACAATGTAATGACGAAGTGAAGAAATTTTATTTTAGGTACTCAAAAGCCACCTGATACTGGTAAGTCCAACAAAACATCTGATACTTTCTAGTAAGGGCTATTAGAGGAGTCACATCATGAGAGAAATCAAATGAAAAACACCTATAATAGACTGAATGTCTGAATAAACTTTAAAACTATGACACTGTCTTGTGGGATACCCAAGAAATAACTAACTCAATATTTGAATGATCCATAGATACTCACTCCTAGGACACTAAATTTCCAAAAAAAAAGGATCATCATGAGTCCATAACTCACACTTAAACAACTTTCTATACAAATGATGATGATGATTAATTCCCCAAATGACACGCAGATGCTCTGCATGTTCCTACTTGTACAAAAAGTACACAAGGATGTCATTGATGTAAACCACCATGAAATTATAAAGAAACTACTTGATCAAAGTGTTTGTCAACCCCATTATCTTGAATAGATAATTCAACACAAGAAATAGATCACAAAAAACTCATAATGCCCATAATCTCATTAGAATGTGGTTTTCATAATATCCCCATCCTTCACATGCAACTGATGATATCCTAAATGCAGATTGATTTTTACGATCCAACTTTCTCTTTTAAGATAATCGAATAAATAAACAATCCACAAAGGAGGATAATATTTCTACACATTCACATGATTTATGTAACAATAATTGGTAGAAATACACAAACTTCCATCTACCTTTTTTATGAACAAAACATGTGCACCCAAAGGTGGAACACTTGGATGAACAAAACATCACTACAACAGATCATTGAGAAAAACATTTAGACATCAAAACTCAGAAGGGAAATCCTTTATATAGAGATAAAAATAGTAGGAACTCATGGTTATAGATCAATCAAAAAATCAATATCTCATTGATGGGGCAACGATACAACCTCGTGTAGAAAGACATCGTATCACTCTTTTAAAACCCTAGGAAACACTAATCGCTAAACCTCTGATGAACTCAACATCAATTCAACCATACAGGATGATAAGGAAAAGAAACACATCTGACCCATATGAGGGTCACTCTAACCAATAAACATTCTCATTTCTCTATAAACATCATAGTACAAAAAACTACCCCCTAAAGAAATCCACAATATCTTACACTGAATAAAAATAATCCATTCCATGGATAATGTCATATGGTTATATATGTTAACATAGGCAGTATCCCCAAGAGAGGTGCTACCACAATACTAGATCACAGTCCCTTTATACTTCATACAAGTCATCTCAACCTCCCATTAGAATATCCAATTCCAAGGGATTTGGAATCCTATCTTCATCATGTCCCAAAGAAAGTAAAATGGAAGGTGATATGAAGAGGTGCATATTTTCTGAATCAAATAAAGAATTATCCCATTTAAAATACAATTAACGTATACCTTGAATGATGCCTAGATTTCCCAATGGAGGAAAATATTGAGCTTGAAGCTGACCATGTCATGTTTCATGACCTATCAAACCATACTTATGACCACCTCCATGACTATTATATACTCTTTCAGGATGAGGATTATCTCATTATTATCTTATACCCCCTATATCTCTTCACTACTAATACAAAACTAGAAAACCCTAATACTATTTCCTCATTGAAAATTCTTTAATGGATGAACCTAGAGTTAAACACCTAGTGCACACTGACTATTTGGAAAGGTTGGTCAGTCCTACTACTAATAACCTTGGGATCCAAAATAAAAACATTTATCTAATCCCTTGGAATATATTTGAGAGATTGGACACATATAGAAACATGATGATGATGGATGGAACCTATCTCGAGTTGAACAAAAACTAGTATATATAGGAAAATGGTAATCTAGGACTATAGATCTTCTTTTTGAGCAACCCCAATGACTCCAATCTCAATAAAATCCATTTCTAGAAGGTTTCATCTCAATGGAATCCTCTATTTTTAGTACCTGAAGATATACCACCAACATGAATGTGGTTACCTGGCGCTGGATCTATAGATGAAAATATTCCAAAAAATCCATTACCTTAGCCTCCTCATATAGAAACAGGTTTTAAGTACATTAGAGAAGCGTCCTAAAATGCTTCCAGAACACCCACAAGTTGGAAATAAACTGTCTACAGGTTAGTAGATCCTACTGAAAGGTTTCCTTAATGGAAGAAGAAATAAACTATACTGAAAAGTGGTCCCTATCCTTCTCCCACAAGACTGCCAACTCCAATAGATTTCTAAGGAATAAGAAACACCACTTCTTTACTACCCCACATAGTATCATAATAGACAATGAATCTAAGATCTCCTTCTGAGCATTGATCAAATGGAAAGCTATCTCAAACTCCTATATCTATTATTCCATGAAAAAATTTGAAATGGAGCCCTCATACTTACGCATACTCTGGAATTAAAATTGTTAGAGTATCCTTGTTTAAGATTCATCGTCATCTACCTCCATGCCATAGTGATTTTCTACCACATCCTATTAAACATATTATGCACGAAACTAATGATGACATCAAAAAGGATCCATTCCTACAAAAAAATAAATCGTTAAAGCTTCTAAACCTAGTATGTTGAACACTTGAAATTAATAATAAATTATTTCATTTTATTATTTTATGGTTTTAAACTATCCCAAGGTCTAACCATTTCAAACATAAGAGAAATAAAAAATGATGCATGATCCTTTCCTAGGTCTCTATCCAAAAAACAATAAAACTTGATTTAGTAGGCTTAGTCGACTTATTGGGATGAGAATCAAATCACAAGGGGCCCTAAATTCCCACGTCTCAGCCAGTCTCCCACGTTCACATCGCTCACCAAACATAGTTAACATTGTTTCCCTACCAACCCATGTAGTACAACCAATTTCTATCCCCAAAATCCATTCTATCCCTCAACATGAACCTTTTATACCACCTTTTCATGATCCCCACCACTAAAGAGTGCCCCTCCTAGACTGAAAATGAGATAAGGGATATGGTGACTACCTCAGTCCCACCTAAATTAGTTACCGAGTTGGAGACTATATCCAAAGGTATAATAAACATACAAATGGGAGGCATCACCCTCTAAGAGAACATGAAGAATAGAGAGAGAGATAAAATAGATACAACAATCCACACCTGATCAGATATATATAATAAATAACAAGTGCATATATTAAATTTCATACAGTACTAAAACAACTGAAAGGGAAACTACATGTACTAAAAAGTTAAACTCAACAGTGACCATGAATCCCAAACTACTCTTGCAAAAACAAGATCTAGAAATATCTAGAGCAATCCTATTACAACTTATAATAACCTAAAGAAAGTATATATATATATGGGGTGAGCATAACAGTATAATCAGTATGATCCTCAATAAAGATTCTTGTGTAAAATATAAAGAATGTATGTTAACGAACAAAGAAAAATAGAGAAACTAACTCATCACCTAAACAATTATACTAATTTCCCATCCCCACGATGGGTAAATATTACCATGTAATAAATAAAAGAGTGCATATATTATAGTAATTAAATATCATGTGTACCCCGCTACAACTTCCCCATTGTTTTTATAGACTGACCCTACATTGCACATCTTGAGACATCTCTCTCATAATTATGGTATCCTGTAGACACCAAGGACAAGTATCAAAATATGCACCTCAAGCATTACAACACCACATTATCCCATGTTGCATCATCACATAACATATTTTAGCATTTTCAATCCACCATCACCAACCCCTTGGTATAAGTAATTTATTAATAATGTTTACTTCCCATAACCTAAGTACTCTAGGAAACCATCCTAAACAACCACAAAGTGGAAACATACATCCATGAACATCCAGATGGCTCATGTAGTGGGGAAAAGAATATATATGAATCAAGAAGCCCAACCATTAGTCATGAGATAGAAACATAACAAGAAAGAATATAGGTTTATCAAATCAATGGGTAATACCATATTTAACCCATTCCATCATATTTTGTTTCATATATAAAACACAAATGGATATCTTGATGCATCTATCCATCACAGGAGTCAACTACTGCCACATCATCCGAGCCTCCCCACCCCATATCAAATTAGCCATCCTAGGCTTATCCATCCCATTATCATATATCATCACATTTTAAGAATAACATACAAATCACATCAGAAGTGATTATGGAAACATTCACAATCAATAGGGGAACATCGCCATAAAAACAATACATTTAACCTTGACATGAAAAATATATCTCATGGATCTTATCACAAGGCATCCACCCTTTATTATAAAATGGGATCTCTTGAACCCAATGATTTATCTATAACAAAAAACGGATTTTTTATTCCATATTGAATTAACTGATTCATTATTCATATGTTACAACTATGGGAAAAATAATCCATCAACTATAACAAGCTGTCAAACTATTAAACATGATCTCAAGTATAAAAAACAATTTTATCAAATAGTTAGGATAAAAAATATCATTTAAAATTCCTTGATATTATAATTTTTATCAACTACCAATAACATGAACCACAAGGTTTATAAACTCCATTAAAACATATAATATCATATTCAATTACAAATGATCATTTCATGAATTGGAATTACCATAAAATTATAATAAATAATAGATTCATTTAAACATTCTTGTTCTTTAATTCTTTAGCCAACCAATTATCAATGACTGGATTTATGTTTTTTTATATTTTTTAAATGAAATCAACATTCAATAAAATAATAACAATTTTATATACATAAATGTAATAGGTAGAACACTATCTAGAAAATCAAGAGGAAAACTCATATCATGGTGGGAAGAGACAACATGTTATCACTAAGCATAAACCAATTTCATTCTTTAATATGTTATGATATTTATTAGGTTAATTAATCTACCATAAAAGGGGTAAACCATGCTAACTTTATGATTTCCCATAAGTAAAAAGGATGAAATAAATCCACTAACAATAAATTGTGAACATTATTTTCATAAGAAGAAACCAACATCAAGGATATTGATTACCTCTCCCACAAGAATACTGCATCCCTCTGAGGATTCCACGCCACAACCGCACCAACAAAAAAACTCCATTTATAACATGTAGAGGAAACCACAATCACATGAAATGAAAACATGGGATGATCCAGATTGAAGAACCACATGATTAATAGGGATAACTAACCTTGGATTTCGATGGATCCAACATGGGAAGATGAGAATCAATCCCCTTTGAAGGGATCCCAAAATAGCTAATGAAATACCGATGGATGCCTAGATCTCTAGGAGAGACTATGTATGGTTTGAGAAAACCTGAGGTGTTATAAGATATAAATAACACTATGTAGGGTATATTTATGGTATGAAACCCTAATTTACTTAAAAAATACATCAAATAATATTTTATTTCAAAAAATTAATCACTGAAAACCGAAGGCCAATATTTAATTCATTTTGAAAAGTTTAGGTTTAAGACATAATTTCATTATGTCAAAAAACACAAGCTATAAAATAATTTTGGTTGTCTTCCAAACATACATAATAAAACAAACTTCCATTGTAAAACCCCTTATTATGACATAAATTCTCCTTGACTCCATATTTTAGTATCCAAACACCACTAGACCTCCACTAAGCCTCTTCCGAGTTCCATG
This sequence comes from Viscum album, assembly GCA_963277665.1. NCBI lineage: Eukaryota > Viridiplantae > Streptophyta > Magnoliopsida > Santalales > Viscaceae > Viscum > Viscum album. Next base: position 500,402,146 of record OY728125.1, read on the forward strand.
GGATTCAAAAACATGAAAAGGGTTTGGCTAGACAGATCAAGTCTCTTATAATTATAGAATTAAGTAACTTTCCCCTTTCCCATATCTCGATAAATGATATCTAAATATTTACTAATGTTCCCAAGAAGAAGGTGAGTATAATAATCAATCGGTAATGCAATGCGACTTCCCAACACTCACCACTTGGAAAAAAACAAGTTATCATATTTTTTTATGAAATTGGTAAGAAGAAGATAACAGTTTTCTACACGTATGTAAATGAGTTACATGTAAGAAAACTATCAATAAAAGAATATTTATATTCCTTAACACATTGAATAATTATCCGATGTCCACACACACACACACATATTTATATTATAGACCTCTACATATTAAAGAGTGGTTATTAATCCTATCACCTAACCATCACTTGGTGACCCATGTTGATTGTGGTTCTTTATGGCCATGCTCTATCCCCCATTGAGGGTGGTACTTCACAAACATTTTCTACCCTAAATTACTTAGGGAAACCCAATTTTACCAGGTTACCAATTAAATCATTAATTTAAACCATATTTTCATGAAGGATTCTTAGTAAACAACATTTTTTCTATATTTAAAAACTATCATTTTTATATCTTTCAAAAATAGGGGTTTTCAATATAAATTACTGATGGAATTTACAATAAAAAAATTTATGAAAAATTGATTCCTCATGTTCTAGAATATTATTGTGGGAGAGATTCCACCTACCTCAAGTCTGTCACTTCCACCACACATTGTCTGGAGAGAATAATTCCTACAACACTAAAAATCAAATTCCCAAATTCTCGAAAAATGATTTATTGGGAGAATTTCAAGGTTCAACCTAAAATTACAAATCATAAAAAACTACAAAAATAAAAAATATACATTTTATAAGAGGTTATTTTCCATAAAAAAACATTCAAATATATACCAAAATGATCGGATTTAGATTCATGGAGTTCCCCCCAAGATAGATACAAAGATAAATCATTTAAAAAATATGGTTGACCATCAATGTGCCTTGGTATAGAAAAAATAGGTGGGTAACTTTCATACAGTTTATATACGGAAGATGCATCATGCACAACCCACATTCCCAAGTGTACAAACCCTGTCCATTTTAGGCTCATCTTTCCCTAGAACATATCATGGTGAGGCCTATCTGGTTATTTTTCATAGTGAGTCACCTAGGGTGTCGTACCTATATCCATGTACTACTACAAGGCCTTTTATCATGACCATGATGCAAATAGATATGCCGTGTAAAACTGTAACAAATTTATTTTTTATAAATGAAATTTCCATTTTAAATGAATAAATCCATTATTAAAAAATGAAGTTATAGAAAACACATTCCCTATTATTGTTATTTTGGACCCTTATAAGTTATATCCTATCATATTTAAAAGACCATTAACCATATTAACCATTTATAATATATTCATTGTATAATGAAAATTATTATAAGTATATATTAAGAATTATGATAACACTCAATTGACATAGATGGAAGAAGCTATGACCTCAACCTATTGAACCATTTTGTATGAATAAAATTTATTAGAGCTTCTGAAGGACATGGAATCACTAGGCTTTTCCCTTGACCAATCCCTAGACAAAACTCAACAACTGAATCATGAATGAAACCATCTATCATATTAGTTCACAATTATTGAGATCACATCCCAAACCATGTTCGTCAAGCCACCCCAAGTAAGTGTCACCATAACACACCTTACACTTAGGGTGTACACTAGTGTAATAAGGGGTCATGTATCTAAAAATTAGTAATTTGAATTTTTATAAGTTACTTTTAATAATATCATAATTATATTTATCACTTTTTTATAATTAATTTATCAATCAATATATAATGATTTTGAAAAATTTAAATTTTTACATGAAGAAATCAGAATTATATTTTTGGAGAATATACAGTTTTAAATAATACAGTCTATTGATAATTTCATGTATTTTTTAAATAATTTAAATTTTAATAAAATAATATATATTTTATACTTATTATTTAAATATAAATGATATAATTTTTTAAATAAGTCCATTATAATTTTTATAATGGTCAAAAATTGGTTAATACCATAAAAAAATATTTTTTCAGTAAATTAGGAATTTTATTTAAAAGTGAAATATAATATTTAGGAGTTTTTATAAAATAAATATTATTTTTTTAATTATCACTTTAAAATTAGTTAATGATGAATTTCCCATAATTTTCTAAGACAGTTGAATGTTTTGGTAAAAATTAAATATGGTATAAATATATTGTCTATATCATGAGGTCATAATTGCCCAAAGGTTATGTTATAAATCCATAAATGGAATATATGAAAAAATATTTATTGTTTCCTTTAAAATAATGTGTTTTGTAGTTATTTGATTAATTTCATTAACCCTTAATGAATCATCCAAAACAAATATTATATTTTTATGTTTCAAATTCTATTCTTTATAAACATGACTCACTTTCACATCACCTAGGGAATTCATTTAATGATTTCGGTTTTGGAATTGTAAAATATTGAAAACCATTCCTCTTTGGAAGAAAACATAGGAAAAAACCCTGCGAAGGTTTCTAGTTTTTATTATTTTATCATATAGATTCCAAAACATATGATTAAAAATTAATTATGAATTCCCCTAAATTTTTACTATGAATAACCTCCCAACCACCAAATCCTCTTAACTCAATCCCAATTGACCATGAATTTAATGTTACTATTCCTATATTTATCACTCCCAAGTTATTCCCAATCCCTTAAGAAGCGCCTCCAAAGATTATCTAAGTTCCCTCTAAAGGTAAGGTGATTCTATCCTTTTCTTGATTCAATGAGTTTCTTTATAATACACCATTTGATTTCAAATTATTCAAGTTAGAATGTATTTTTACACACATATTTTACTTTTCTTATGATATAAAATTAATTATATACCACATTATACTCATATTAAACAATTCCATGAATCATTATGTACATTTGGAATGCAGCCGAAATTATCCTATGATTTTCCATGCCAAACATCTGTTTAGTGAATACCCATCCCCATTTCCACTAAAGGGTATATGCATAATTTTACCTATCCTTAATTAATATGGTACTTACATGTATATAACAAACACTACTTAATCATGGGTTTAAAATTGATGAAATAATTTCTTACTTTGTATGATCTATTTGGAACACAAATTCATGTTCATAATATGGATATGACGAGTGGGGCTAGAATTATATAGACCTCAAATACAATTGGTAATGTTTTTATCTCATGGTATACCATGTATTGTTTATTGGAGGTTATCTTAATCACACTATTTTATGATTTCTTTGGGGTTAGTATTGACTTATGATTATGATATCATGTTTTATGTTATTTACATATTCTTATGTTTCCTTGATGTCATTATCTTATATCATGATTCAAAATTCCTTATTATGGTTCACACCTAGATTATGTCTCCTTAATATTCATACTAACTAACATTTATGAATTTCATAAAGTTATTCTTTGATTATTTCCAAATTGGTCTTTGTATCTCACCCATTTATTATGTATGTTCCCGTGTTATCCTACATAGTTTTATAAGATCAATGGATATTGATGTCATGTTGTGGAGTTTTTAAATAATGTAATTATATCCAAATTCCAAGTTATTTTGTGAGGTATCTAATTTCCCAAATAAAAATTTCTTCTCGATCTTTCGATGTTGTATTATGTATTTTTTTATGTAATAAAAATCTAATTAATGTGTTTTGAAGATATGGGTTATCATAACAACAAACCCACCCTCACATCTATTTTTCTGACCACAGTGGACCTTGAAAAACCCAAAAGCCACAAAACTCATTAAAAAACTCCACCATGATATCGTACCCAATTAAACCCATGAAAAATATTTTAAAAAACTATGATCATAAATACATACCTCAAATTGAGGGTTACCATATATGTTATTTGTTCTTTGTAATTTATTATGCACCCACCAGAGTTGGGTAACCATACCGATGGAAATATTTCATGGGTTCCACATGTTTTCCTGAACATCTAGGCTAGTGAGGGAATAAATCAATAACCACTATTTCATCCCAAAACTCACATCCATGTACTATATTAGTTTTAATGGATAGAGTATATATTATGATGACATGATGTGATGATTATATGATAATGATGGGGTGATGATTTAATAGAGGACATGATACATGGTTTCTTTCATGCATGGTAGGGGAAATACATAAGGTTTATGTCCATCATGTTCATGATACCCTACTGTGGTAGTGTTGAAGGATGCGGCTATGACGAGGTTGTGTGATATGTGTGTAGCGGTAATGAGGTATGTGGCTTTGGAGAAGTGACTATAGATATGACGTGGTACATGTCTTGTGGTTTTGACTTGAGTTGTAATGTGAGATGGAACAATACCAAAAGGGAGGAGATAAAAATATATTTTCTATTTGAGTATGAGAGTGAAAAACCAAGGTATAAGTGGTTACATGGTCCTTACATTCTATATTCTTTCTATATTTTGTAATTGTAGTTTTCTATGATATTTGGTGTGTGAGCATTGGTGAGTTTGCGTAATAGATAACCTGGTATATGTGTGAGTTGTTTCTATTGTCTGTTTATTAAGGAATTAGTATACTTGTTCCATATTTTTATAAGAGTTCTTGTTATAAATCTTACAATGTAAACATGTATAATCATCCTTATATATATACATATAAAATGTATTTTATATGTTTCTAGGATGTATTTAGTGATTGGGATAGACATTAGTAGCTCATGGTTTAGAGCTATGGTTAAAGAACACACCCTAAGAGTATTTTTATGTATTTTATTTTGGGAGTATGTTTTGTATGAAATTAACATAAATTGTGAGATATTGAATTTTACTTTATAATAAATAGATGATGGGTTGATTTAATTATATTTTCTTAGTATTTTAAGGTAATTTCAACCAATTATATGATTTACACCATCATTGATATTCACTGACTAGTGACTTATTAGAAGCGTGATTTGTAGGTTACACTTATATTCCCTACAGGCTCGAGAGGAGTTCATAGTGGGGAAAAGTTATGAAAAAGTGGCTTCATAGAAATTTTCATATTTATAATGGATATAAGAGTTAGGAACTAGTGAATATTTCATGAAGTTTGTATGGAAATAGTGTTACTCTATCCAAATGTGTGACATAGCAAGGGAGACCAGTAATGACACAAACGATTAGGTCCCCCTGTGATCTGATGTAAGTACCATTAGACTTTTTTATTACCAAATATTGATAATAACTATTACATGGAAGATACCTAGGATAGGTATGTGCATTATTCTTTGTTGAATTTGTGTTTTATTCCATCATTTTTAATGTAAATTTTTATTTTATTATAAAAGTATACTAATAATTTTAATCATTATATCATAAAATTAATTGATTTATAAAGATATGGGTATTTTATGTTTAAATAATTAACATGGTGTAATATAATTTAGGATGTTAAATTTGATGTTATTTTGAGATTATTGACTTTTGGTTTAATTTTCACTATGTATTCAAAATGTTAAAAGGAAAAAAGTGGAAAACCCATGCTATCCATCAACCCAAGTGGTGCAAGATATGTAGTCAACCTGAGAGGGTTATCCAGCCATGAACGTCCAAGATGAGATACTGCACAGGTGTTAGGAGGAGAAGTAGGTAACACATGGAATGCACAGGTAGGATCACGTGCATAAGTGTGCACTAGCACAAGGGAAAACTCCATGTAGTGGTGGGAGGGGTGACTCACTAGCAAGGGGACGAACTATTGGTTGTAGGTATCCTCAAGTCCAAGTCTGACTTGTTTGAGAACGATGGGACATGATGTAAAATATATGGGAGTTATCACCCCCAATTGTTTTTGATGTTGGTTGAAATTATGTCGGTACTATTTTACACATTAAAAAATGGTTCTTTCCCACTTCATATATGTGACCCTCCCCACCTAGTACATTTCTACCTCTTCACCTCCATGCTCAATACCATTGGACCACCGTGTTTGGGCATCAAAAATGCTATTTCCAAAACCACGAGAGCTCAACCTCATTCTAAAAATCATTCTTTGAGCATATAATCCCCATGGAAAACCATCAGGAGCATGGATAGACATCCTAAAAACCAGGTTAAAGTGGATATTCCCTTTCATTATTTAAGGGAGTTACATGAAGTCTGTTATGCTATGTGAATGGAAGTAGTCATTTAGTGTTGTGCTTATATGTGAGTAAAAGAGGACACCTATATCATGGTATGTGAACCAGTTGAAGGAGATGTATTGGAAGGAGGATTCACTATGCTCTACAAGCCACTACCAAAGGCCATGTATAAGGACGACTGAGTTCACCCCATTCCAACACTTCAAAACGTGTTTATTTGAGCAAACAGAATCACCAAAGTGGATCCGGGTACATTAAATCTTTGAATGAACATACAATACATGAGAAATAAGATAACTGAGCATGTAAAATATGAAGCCTCATGTTTCAATTCATGGATAACAATTTATGTTGTGAATATGAGTACTAAAGAAAATAAAAACATGATCTATGTGATATTTGAGGAAGACCATAACCATAGGGATATGGATCAGCTTGGAAGAATTAAAGAATGTACTGAATGTGAGTCTTTAGGGTTTGAATATAATTATTTAGGCAAGATCAAGGATTTTATTTTATAATTTATGGGGGTGGGGTTCTAGAATAAAATGGGAGGACATGAATAGAGGAAGTGGTGGTGATGAATTGTATGGAAGAGAAACTTATTATTACTCTGGATTTTTTTATCGTTTCTACTATGTTTTATTCTTAAAATATATATTCCTCTCATAACACTATATTTAATTCTTTAATATAGGGTTACAATATTTAAGTTACTGGGTAAGGGGAGGCGACCCATTTTGATGCTTAATTCTCAGAGCTTAGTTTGAAATCATTTATCAATTTTCATTGTTAATTTTTTTTTAATTTTTATTTCATATTTAAATTTAAATGTGATTGAGTTTTTGATTAATTTTGGTTATTAATTATTACATTAGTTAAGGAATTATTATCTACCTCTAATTGGTTTTGGATCATATCTATTGATTGGTTTTAGGATAGGTAGAGAGTGTTTAGTGATGGGTAAACATCTGAGGAAGAGGTAGTGATCAAACTAGGATTCATAGGAATGAAAATTTTTTATTGGGTATTTATTATGCAAATAAAGTTTAATTCATTTCTAATTTCTCACATAATTAAGAGAGTAATCTAAATAAAAGAATTTTTTAGGACTATTATAACTATTTTCAAAATTTATCTAGGATTAAATGATGAAGAGATTGTGAAACCTTTCATCAAATTAATTAATAGGGGAATGATATATTTTTTAAAAATAATGTAAAAAATTAATAATTGGAATAAAATACTAACCTAATCAATTTTCTCTAAAATTTAATTATTAAGATCTGTTTCATGATAATATTGTTCTATAATTCATTATCTAGTAATTTATTTCACCCATGATAATAGATTAGAGCACTAATGTTTGTATACAACTAATGATACCACTTACAATGTATTACCATGAAAATAAAAAAGATTCTTCCACATCCCAGAAAATGTGTGATTCAAAACCTAGCACCATTTCTAGGGAGTGAGTGACAATATAACTTATATTTTTTAAGAACAATGACACTAACTTATAATTATTTCGTTTTGATCCTAAAATAGAAAGACATTTTCTAACTAGTCATAGGAACCTTAATTTTGAAAATAAATTTGATGAAATTAATCTAGAGGTCTCAAGTGATACTTCTTTTATTTACGAAAACACCAAATATATGGAAATAAACCCAAACCATATTTTATGGGACCTTTGTGACCCCTAATTTGTTAATAAAAAAATCAATTAACCATGCTTACTTTACAAAAATGAATTTTAATTATCTGTTAATATGATTCAAGTGATCCCTAAATTCGAAGGTCTTTTTGGTGATGATCCAAAATGATATGTTCCAGAATTATTCATTATGTGTTCAAACTTCAAACTAGTGGGTGCATCTTATGATCAAGTCATGTTAATGTAATTTCTCTTGTCCCTTAAAGTATATGCTAAGGTGTGGTTTCAAAGCCTACATCCTAGATAAATTCAATATTGGGAATACCTCTATAAATCGTTCATTCAAATATTCGTCACATACTCGCATAGCACAATGATAAAGAAAGAGCTCTATACAATCCAATAACCAACCATAAAATTTTTTTATGAGTATTAGGAAAGATTGAAGATGCTTTGTGATAGTTTCCCTCATCAATTTATGGAGGAACATCAATTTATATTTTTATTTTATCAAGGCATGTTGTAAAATGATAATAATCTCTGAGATTCATCATCCAAAGGATCTTTGATAGAAAATATGCCAATGGATTCTAGGAGCTTGATTTGAAAGATAATACAAAATTCCCAAAAATTCAGAAAAATATGTTCATATCCAAGGGGGATTCATAAGGATATAATGTCTAATTCGTCACGTTTACTTGAAACCAAAATTTATGAAATAGAAATTTTACTGAGAAATTGGTTGTTATGTCAGTAATTGAACAACCTACCCCACCTTAGGTATGTGGTTTTCCTTCTTTATCCAATCATTATACTGACTAGTGTGCTGAAGTGCAGGGGATAAAATGTTGTGTGAAAACCATTCATCCAAGGAAATTATAATAAAATCAAGGATTTAATGATAAACCTCAAGCACAAACCATATAAAAAACTAAAATAATTAGGATGAATCATATTATCCAAACTAATACCTGTCATAGTGCCCATATTAGTATGAATTCAAAAACACACCACATCTTCAACAACCATTCAAATATACCTACAACCAGAAATCTTATCAACCAAAAAATTTTCAATTTTTTTTTTGATCATCCCTTGATCAACATTCCACCACCTAAAGAGAAGTATATTTGGTCAAGGGTTTGTGGGATATAATATAAGTTGTATAAGATAGAAAACGATTCTTAAAGACTTATGTACATGACAAAAAAAATCTATGGATTCTTCCCACCCAAATAGCCATGAATCCCAAGAAGAGTGTAATAATGTTGAAAAAACGGAGTATTAAAGATATTCATCCACCTGAACTCAAGAAATATCTACCTAAATTTGAAGAAATCAAGGATAAAAATTCTAAATATAATTATAATGGTCAATCTATCCAACCAAATGCATAAAATAATAATAAATAAACGAGGACACGTTTTCGGAATGAATGACATAAAAAACTCTTGTAATAGATACATAGGGAGAATAAGGATATTATATTACAATTACCTTATATAATAATTGTGTCAAATAATTTTTAATAATAATAACTCAATATATAAATCTAAAAAACCGTTCAAAAAATTAAAATCAACACCTCTCTTTTGGAAGATGTCTAAAAATTAAAATTTATTCCTTATTTATTTAGGATATTTTCATCAATAATAGAATAATTTATAGTAATATGATATTAATATTAGGAATAAGTTTCTCATCTCTCATCACACAACTAAGGCCAACAAAATATCAAGATCTAGGGTTGTTTTCTATTCCTCTCACTATGTGTTCATTAAAATTTTATGACACTTTATGTTATCCTAGTTTTTCTATAAATGTCATTCCAAAATATTTATTCAAATATTTGAAAATAGGGGATTTAAATACTACTATAGTGGTTATTCAACTTAGAAATAAATCCATTTCTTATAGAGGGAGTATTAGAAGATGTTCTAGTTGATGTTAAAGAACTAATGTTTACAACCCACTTTGATATTCATACAATAGGGGAAGAAAAAGATCCATAAAATAAAAAAATCACTTTTTGGATGTCCATTCATGAAGAAGGGAATGACAACAATATATGTAAATGAAAGAACCTTTACCACGATGCTTGGAGACTACACCGTTCCCTTCAACATTCTTTAATACATAAAATAATCTTCAAGAAATCAGTTTATTTATTCAATCTCCCATGAAGAAGGTACTGAGCCTATTAATGATTAATGTATTCTCCATTAATTTTAATTTTAGGAGAGAACTTATCCATTGAAAATAAGGTGACACATATTTATGCACAAAAATCAATAAATTATGAATTCATGTTAGAATAATATATGACATTTAATTTGTTTGTTGGTTTATAAAATGATGAATAAGTTGATATGATTTCTTATACCTAATAGATTCAACATTTATAATTAGGGGACCTAAACTCCAAATTATCCCTTGAATAACCCCCCGATATGGAATTAAAAAAATCTTCCACGTGATTTGATGTATGTATAACTCATATATAGAGATGTATTTCTAGTAATAATTTCCAATATCTTATATAACACCCAAAAAAACATGTATTTAACTTATGAAAATAAATATCTAATCCAAAGCATGGAGCTTAGGAGTTATCCTTGGAATTAGACCCATAATATGGTGACATAAAATCCTATTAGAAGTGGATTTGAAACATGTTAGGTTGCCCCAAATCCGGATAAATCCTTCTATCACAAAGATTGTAATGAAAGAGATAGATAATTTTATAGCATCTGATATCATAAACCCAATTTCTGATTCATAATGGTTCATCCCTTTCCATTTAGCTCCTAATAAAATTGGTTTGACCATTGTGAAGATTTATTATAAGTAAATTATTCTTATAAGAGTTCAGAATTGGTGGATAGGTTGTATTCATTATATGAAAATAAATCAAGTTACTAGAAAATACCACTTTCATATTCAATTCATAAAAACAATGATATAAATGTTATTCTAAAGTACACATCATTTTTTCACTGCTGGATTTTCAGAATATTTTTAGGTTACCATTACTCTAGAAGATCATTAGAATACAACTGTTATATATTATTATGTAAAATTTTCCCAAATATGGATTCCTTTTGGTTTGTTAAATTCCCTAGGTACATTTCAATGGTATATGGTAAGTATAATTTTAGATCACATTAAGGATTTAATGGATTAATTTATCATTTAATTTACTATTTTTGGTAATTATTTCGACCATTTATTTGGAAATTAAGAAAATGTATTGAAAACAAGCATTAGAAAAGTATATTGTTTTTAATTTTGAAAATAGGTATGTCATGGTTGAGAAAGTGATTGTAATAGAAAAAATAATATCAAAGAAAAGGTATTGGGGTAGATAAATCCATGGTTAAAGCGATAAATTATTTATTATATCCAACTTATGTAAGTCAAGTTAGATCCTTTTCTTTCCATGTATGATTCTATAGAAGATTCATCAAATATTTTAGTATGATTTATATTCTTATTTATTGATTAATTTTAAATATTTTTTTATTTAATTTTAATAATGAATGTAATTAATTACTTAATGGTTTAAAAAAAATATTACTAACACACCAATAATGAAACCACAGAATTGGGAATATACATTCAAGCTACTTTGTGATGCATAAAACTGAGATATGGTACCATCAATCACAAAAGGAATTGAAGGAAAACCAAAATACATAATTTATGACTCATGGGAATTGAATTATATTAGACTGAACTTCAAAACCAATGAAAAGTTGTTCCTTAGAGTTTTTTCTGCATTAGGTAAATTTAGATCGTAATTTCATTGAACTAAAGTAGTTATCTTTTCTGATCATTCATACCTTAGGTAATTGATGAAGAAGTTGATGAAAATCCATGGTTGGTAAGATATACTGTACTCTTTCAATATTTCAGCTTAGATATCTAGGATAATGATGGAAGTGCAACCATGAGGTAAATAAAAATACATCTACACCTTACCATTCTAAAGTAAATAGATAAGCTAATGTATACAACCGTGAAATTAAAATTATTTAAGAGAAAAAAATTAATACCAACTAGAAGGATTGGATCCAATGAATATAAGAAAATTATTCTCATAGAAGGAATCCTATAAGACACCTATATGTATGATACCCTATTGGTTGATTTATGGAAAAAGTTTTCATCAACAAATGGCGTTTGAGTACAAAGCATATTAGTTTTTAATGACGATAAATTTGGATTTGGAACGTCTTGAAAAGAAGTAAAATTTCAACTATAAGAGGTAGAGGAAATTATAAGAGAGGATTTTTAAAATTATATAATTTAAAAATAAATAACTCAAGTGGATCACGATAAGATGATACAACCAAAATTATTCCATCATGGAGACCGACTACTACCCTATAATTCCATATTTAAGTTAATGTTGGGTAAACTTCATTTTATGTGGGAAATAACATTCATTATACTCATGTATATCCATTTAATATAACTAAATCAATGAAATAAGGAAGGGGGAACCCATTTACTATAATCGGGAAAAGGTAGAAAAAGTACCATGGAAGGATAACCCATGAACTAGTATAGGAGCTCAAAGAGCTCCAACCATATATTAATTAGTTATAATCATGTTAGGTTGAGGCAGTTATGTTAATAAAATATCCTCATAGTGGAAACATAAAATTTTATTTTTTTAGGATTTTGAAATATAGGATTTAGAAACCCATCGATTTCCGCTATTAACATAAAAAGAAATGGTCCTTACACTTTTATGAGTTATTTTATTTTTTTAGTATCATCAAAGAAGGACCAATGCAACCCAAAAACATTAATAATAGTCAGAAAAGAGATAATGAAAGCACATCATGTGTAAATATGAGTTCACATAAAAATTCAATATTTATTTTCAACATCCCTAATTTTTGTTTGAAAATATTATTTTATATTTAATAGATATTTTTCATGGCTACAGTTAGAAATTTTGATTTACATTACTAATATCGGATAAATGAGTTTCTTAGGAATCCAATGATAACATATTTTTGATTTCAATGATTATGAGATTGATTAATTTTGGTTTTTCATTGAATAATTAAATATGAATATTGGATACTAATATGATGATTCATGATTTTAGAGAATTTGTTGATTCATGTAAATAAAACTTCACTACCATTTAACATAATTATCTTTACCATCCTCGAGAGTACTTCTAGACCCAATCATTTCTATTCGATATTGAACACATTTCATGAGAGATCTAGGGAGATGACACTCATTAGAAGTTTCATTGGAACTTGTCAAATTTATTATTATACAATGTCTCATTTGATATTATTGAGTCACATTTATGGATTTATCCCTTATCCTTAAGAAATATTTTTCATAAATTTTTGATGGTGGTGTCCATGAATGAACTTGTTAAGAATGTGTCACATTATAATCCAAAATATACCATTAACACTCTAATCAATATATCAATCATGATATTATAAAGTCAATGTGTGGGGGTGAGAGAGTTCATAGTGAAAGAGATTCAATACATTGAATGGAAAAATTACGGGGGTTCTTATTTTGGTTATTTGGAACAATTAATATTTATTTATTTTATTTCATTACTACCCTATTGAAAAAAATAGAAAGATAAAAAAAAGATAAATTAATGAAATATAAGTGACTGAGGATAATAAAAAAATCACTATTATCAGACTAATGATTTTATCATATGTAGTCAAGTGGTAGATGTGAGATGCATTCCAAGACTAAATTTTGAAAAAATTATGAATATTTTATTTAAAAAAGAAAAATAATATAATTAAAAAATAAATAAAATTCAAAATGTTATACATAATTTATCATACATTCATTGTACATGAACATTACTTTGACCTTGGTAATATAAATTTGTAATATTTTAGGGGAGAAATTTTCATTTCACTTATGATTACATGAATTATGAATTAGAGTTTATATTCTATTTGAGACTTAAATTTTTTTTATATCAATAGTCATTATCCTTAAGTTTAAGATTCATTAGAACCATAATTGAATAACCTCATGATTTCAGGTTATTTTTGTCTTTAAAAAGATAAGAATGTTGGTCCTTTTAGAGCTTATGGGAGGTATATTTATTTTTGGTATGAGCATAAATATATTTCAATGTTTACTAAGCATGATGAAAAATGTTGAAGGTGACATAGATCCCAAAATTTCATGTTTAATAATAAATTATTGAGAATCTTGAACGGAAGGAAGGAGATGACCCATTAAGTTTCAAAGGGGAAATTTAAAATACTTGGGATCATAGTTTCTTTGAAAATCTTGTAGTTGAAATAATATTCTAGACGATTAATGAAAATTTGGTTTTCTCATTAATAATTGTTTTGATTTAATTAATTTTTAATTTGAATAGATATAGAATTTTTGATATATGTAATTTATTATTGAGATTGAATTCTTGAGGACAAGAAATAGTTTAAGTTTGAGAGTATTTTAAGACCACATTTTTCAAACAAAAAAATCAATTTTTGATAAATGATTTAAACACTTTTAATTATTTTCTCTATTTAATTAATTTATTAATTAAAATATAAGAAATTTTAATTTAAAGAATTATTTTGGGGTAAAGAATTAAAGATGTTAAATTTGTAGTTTATTTGATCTTATGGAAGTGTTTTTTAATTTTCTGTAATTATTTAGTACTTTTTTATAAAAAATAATGTTGATATACCATGAAAACCCTAATACCAAGGGGTGAAATCCATATAGCCAACCCAAGAGGGTCATTTGACCATGAATTCCCAAGAGGAGATCCTGTATGGGTGAAATGTGGATGTATAGGTCACACATGGAATGCATAGTTAGCCACACAACAATATGATCACACCAAAGTGTGGGGTAACTCCATACAGTGGTGGGAAGATAATATCACCGGTGTGGGGAATCACTGATGGCAGGTATCCTCAGGTCCCTTTCTGACTTGATTGAGTTGTCTGGGACATTGGAAGTATTATATTGGAGTGCATTCCAACCAAAATATTTTATGTGGTATGGAATGATGTGGGTATTTTTAACCACTTAAAAAAATGATGTCATATCTATTTAAAAAATAAACCCTCCCCACATTGAATAGTTTCACCTCATATCTTCCATTTTCAATACCATTGGACCACTATTTAAGGACACCAAAAATTCCATTTCCACTACAGTGGGTGTTTGGGGTCTACATAAAAATCCACAATAGATCTTTGAATTTATATGGGCAATCATTTAGATCATGGATGACCACTATAGAACCTTGTTAGATATATAAAATCCCCTACATGATTGAATGGAGTAATAAAGGGTCTCATTTGCTTTGTGGATGGATGTTGAAGTCAATAAATATTCTTGCATGCATGAAACAAAATGTGGAATATGTTTTGGTATGTGACCCTGTGGAAAAATATGGTTGAGAATGAGGATGTTTCTTCACCAATAAGCCATTTAGGAATCCCTTTCACGATGAAGGATAAGTTCAATCCATGAATGAAATTAAAAAAGGGTTTATTTGATAACATAGAAAAAATAATGATGATCTCAATTGATTCAAACATTGAATGAACATACATGACATGAGCCACACAATACCTGAGCATGAAAATGATGAAAATTCATGTTTCATATCACGAATAAATATTCAGGTGTGAATAAAAACTCAATTGAAAATTAAAACACAATTCATATTAAAATTGAGTAAGACATTGAGCTAGGGAATTTAGTTCATATTTGATGAATTAATGAAAATTTTAAGAAAAATTCTTTTGTGTTTGAATATGACAAACTAGCCAAGCTCAAGGGTTTTATTTTCCAATTTAAGGGGGTCTGTAATGAAATGGAAGGACTTGACTAAAGGAATAGGTTGAGAATTCTTGTCAAGAGGATAAACCTACTACTCCCTTTATTTTTTCTTCTGTCTACTTAGTATTTTTATTCAAAATTATTATACCTCTAAAAACACTACAATTTCTTATTTAATTGATGGGAAGAAATATTAAGTGATCTGGGAAGGGGAGGGGAACCATTTTGATGCTCGATTCAGTGATATTAATTTCAAAATATCGATCATTTTTCATTTTTAAATTTTTTTCAGATTTTTATTTTAGAATTAAATTTAAATGTGATTGAGTTTTTGATTAATTCTGGTTATTAATTACTTCCATGATCAAGGACTTATTTTCTCTATATAATTAGTTTTGGATCATATCGATTGATTAGTCTTAGAATATGTAGAGGGTGTTTGGTGATTACTAAACATGAGGGGAAGAGGATGTGATCAAACTTGGTTTCTTGGGATTAATAATAGTTGATTTGGTTTTTCCTAAGTAGATCAATGGAGAATAATTGTTACTTTCAAACATAATAAGGAGAATAGTCTGATAAAAGTAAATTTTTAAGACAATTTTTAAAATTATCAAACCTGATCAAGGATGGACAAGGTAAGAAATTGAGAAACTATTCAAAAAATTAACTAACAATGGAAATTGATTTATTTTGAATACACTATGACAACATTATAAATGGGAATATAGAACAATCCTCATCAGTTATCTTTTACATCAATTTACTATTCCTTTTTTCATTTTTCACTAGTCCTAAAATTCATGATCCACTTTTTTGTTTTTGTACATGTGACACTAGATTAAACACTACTCTATAAAGACAACAAGGTTACCACTAAAACAACATTCCTTAGGAAATAAATAATATTTTCCCAAAACCTATAATAGGTTTGCATCAATTTTTAAATAATTTTGATTTTATTGAAATAAAAATGAATCTAATTAAAAAAAAATTAATAAATATTTTCTCATTGTGTTTTGGATTCCCCCTTATTTTAAACATAAATAGATCATTATAATTTTTCTTGAGTGGTATAGGTTCACAAGGTGCAGTGCGATAATATATCTAATTGTAGGAGGGTTGACCTGACCGAGGTGGACATGTCTTAAAGGATGAAACTATGTGATTTAAAATATTAGGGGTTAGAGAAGTATGCGTGGAGTATATATGGAGTGTTATTTAGTTTGATCCATATCATGACAGAGTATCGAGTCATGATGGATGTTAGTCAGATGAGAGGGGTTTCACACTAATAGTTGATCGAATTACTTTGATACCACATGGAGGAAGAGGTTTAATGGGATAATTTTTAGAAGAATGCTCATGTAGAGTTCATATCATGGAATACGAGGGAGAAAAAACATAAATGTGTTTCTCACCCTTCACTATGGAATCTAGAGAATGCAGGATCTTGATATTTAATTCAATGATATTTTTCACTTTTCCCTAGTTTTTTTCATGATGATGAGGATCGATAATGAGATTTTAAAGAGGTCTTGTGAGTAGCTAATCAGTATGTGATTACCCTATTTATGTTGCCTATGTATTTTAAGGTGCTAAATATATAATATGCGATCAAGATGATGCTTTCAAAGTTAGGATCATCTTGGTAAGGAAGTCATAAAAATATCATGAGTAGATTAGATGTTAGATGAACTCAAATATTGATGAAGTTGAGGTTTATTCTTATAAGGAGTTAACCTATATAGTTTACCAATTAATTCTACTGAGTTAATCATTATAATTCATCAATTTTGGGATCCATTGTTGTGTTCTTAGCTAATTGGGGTTGTGGTAACTATTAGTCATAGTTCTTGATCATTTTTAGAGGACAACATGAGGTAGGTAGGTAGTTCCCATTTTATCCCCAATAGTAGGGTAAAAATACTTTTATTCCACTAAGGAGAGATGGATCTGGAAGTGGATAGGCCCATTAAATCCCTCATCTTCATTTATGTAGGGATGAAAATGTTTATATTGGTGGTTTTAAGTTCGGAAAATAAGGGAGAAGAGTTGGGGTGGTAAGTTTCTTACTATATCTACGCAAGCACTATGACTTGTAGATATTGTCCAAGGTACTGAAATTTTATCTTCTACCCCATATTCTAATTAATTTGATTCTAGATCTTTAAAATTCTTTATTTCACCCACCTTGGTGTATTCCTTGAGACTCAAGGTGGAGCGATTCTAATGCCCCTAATGTTGACCACACCAGTTAGAGGCTAGTTTATTTTTCATGATGCAAGATATAATATTGAGATGATGATGGGGAAACATTAGTCATTTATGGATTCATTATTTTTCTATATATAATTATCCTTGGTATGGATTGGTTATATTACATGCATTAAATCATTTATTACTTTCATAGAATGGTTTTCTTCTATGATATGGGATGTTATCATGTAGTGTATGTTGGAGAGGAGAATTTTTTATGAGTTTTAGTAATTATGTACCTCTTATATCATTGATACAAGGGTTAACATTAGGTACATAAGAGGTTAAATAATTGGAGTTCCCTAGGGTTGTTGAAGTGTTTTTAGAAAGCATTCCTGAAGAGGTTGTGTGACTACCTCAGACAAGAAGTTGAGTTTGGGATAGATTTTCATCATAGTGTCTCATAGATATCAATGGATCATTATCAGATGGAACCATTCAAGATGTGAAAGTTGAGGATTCTGTTCAATGATTTTACATAGAATGTTTTTATTTGGCATAGTATATCACCGTGCAGTGCCCCAATTTTATTTACAAAGAAAAAAGATAGTAGTGTGATATTGTTTATAATCTTACAGTTATTAAATAAGATGATGGTCTTGATTCATTGTACCCTAGAAAGTGTAAAGGATTTATTGGATTAATAATTGTTAGAAAGTATGTTTTTAAAGATCCACCCATGGTCTAGGTATCATCTAATGAAGGTGAAGGATGAGGAAATCCAAAATAAAACATTTATTTTTTGTTATGGTCACATCAGCATTGTGTTCACACCGTTTATTGTCACTAATTCTATAGTTTTTTTCATGGGACTCATAAATTATTTTTTTTGAGTTATAAGATCATTACATGGTTTTTTTCATTGAAAAAATACTCATGAACTCAATGTCAGAGGAGGATCATCATGAGAATATTAGGGATGTTTTATAAGTCATTTTACAACATAAAGTATATTGGATGTTGTGAGAGTAAAATTATTGGAAGTTGTAGGTGAAGTTTATTAGGCATATAGTGTCTCGGTAGGGAGTATTCGTCAATCCCTTGAAGATTATGAGAGTTTTATATTTATGAATGTTATAGATTTATGTAGTTTCTACTGTCTCAGGGCACATTATTGGAGATTTGTGTCTCATTTATCTCATTTTTAATTCTCATCGGCGTATGTAACTAGAAAGGGATGAAATTCCACATGAACTAATCAGTGTCTGGAGGCATTGGACTACATGGAGGGGAAGTTGTTCAGTGCTATTTTCCTTCAGTTTCTTGAGGATGGAGTTATGTTTGAGGTTATATTTAATGATTCTAATCTTAGTTTTTCTTGCATATTTATTAAAAAGAGGGATATTATCTTATATAGGACTATGTAGTTAAGGACCCATGATCCTAAATATTGCACCAATTTTAATGAGAGAGTGTTTGTGGTTTTTTCATTGAATCTAGGTTGGTATTACCAAAAATCGTGTATAATTTTCCGTCTTTAGAAATCAAAAGAGATTGATGTATACCTTTACATAGTAGGATTTGAATTTTCATTATTGGATGTGGATATTGTTCATATATGACATTAACATTGATATTTATTACACCTCATGGAAAGGGAATTTATTGGTGATGCCCTGAGTATAAAGTCACAAGGATAAACTGTTCAGGAGTCCAAAGATTTGTGAATAGTGACAGAGGAGCTTGAATCAATGTGTCTTAGTAAAGAGATGGTTTTTGGTATAGGTTTTCTATAATATATTAAAGTGAATCAACTTTTTTTAGTGGTTGTAGGAGTCTCAAATGGGCAATTCAAATGTAATTGTTATACTTGACCATGTATTTTAAGGGTATTATTTTGAGGGATGGTTGAAGGATGATCAACATCATGTGTTTCTCCATGAGATGCAATGTTTTTACTTTGGTGATGTGAGGGGAGGTTCTTCATGAGTTTCATAGCTTACCCCAAACATTACATCATTGTATATCAATGATGAATCATTCACTAAAGATTCTGTTCTAGTGGCTGTGGATGAAGTATTATATTGTGGAATTCATTCAATGATGTTTGGTCTATCAGAAGGTGAAGATAGATAAGTGTGTTTCTTACTATTATTTTATCCATTTTATGCCCCTGAGTGGAAGTTGGATGATATAATGATAGATGTTTTCACTGATTTCCATCAACATTAATGAGGATATGATACTATTTGTGTGATTATATTTAGGTTAATGAAGTTGGTTCATTTATTAGCTACCAATGAGTTTAGTGTTAAAAATGTTTTAAAAAGGTATTTTGTGGATGAGATAGTGAATCTTAATAGGGTGTCATGGAAAATCAACTTGATCTATATCATTGTTTTATCTAAAGATTCAAAGGAGGTCATAAGAGTGATTTTTGTCTCTGCTAAAACATATCATTTCCTTACATATTTTAATGTATGATCTGATGAAGATGCAAATTCAGATACTAGAGGAAATTCTATGTGGATGCATCCTAGATTTTTATAGATCTTGGGTGAAGCAACAGAATTTGGTTGAGTTTTCCTATAATAATGGATACCAATAATCTATTTGAATGAATTTGTTTGGAATAATATATGGGAAACCTTATAGATCTCCATTTTGTTGGACCATTATTGGGGATTCAGTGGTCCTTGGACTAGATATTGAACAAAGCATGACTGCGAAGGTGAAGATGAGTTACAAGAGGATAAAGACAACATATGACTAATAGAAGTCTTATACCAATCAGAGGAGGAGACCTATGGAGTTTGATATTAAAGATCATATGTTCTTGAGGGATTTCTATCATCATGTTAAGTGATGGTTTGGAAGGGGGAGTAAGCTTTATCTGCATTTTTCTAGTCTTTTTAGGTGTTGGAGTGTGTCAGTGAGGTTGTGTATCATATAGTTTTCCCTCATAGCTATATTGGATACACAATTTCTTTTACGTGTTTTTATCTATGTTGATATCATTACAATGAATATTATGTTATTAATTTTGGGAATGTGGGTGTATAGGATGAAATTATGTTTATAGAGTGTGAAATTGAGATTCAGGATCAATAGGATAATTTTATAAATAAATATATAATTCACTTGTTTCACATTCAATGGAGGAATAATGATTTTGAAAAATATACATGAAACCTGATTAAGAAATGCGTACTCAATATAAAAATATATTTTGAACCCTATATTTTCATGATGTTGAGATGATTGATTCAATAATGAATTAATTTTAGTGAATATTTAATGTTGTTTGGATTTAGATTTAATATTTCTCAAACTGAATTGTGTTCTATTGATAATGATTTTATATTTTAGAGGTATCTCTTGAGAGTGTTGGGTTAGTAATTTCACGTTTTCTTTTATATTTAGTTTAAACCAATAGATTTTTTAGAGGTATATAATGTAACAACCTAAACCATCTAGGATATTTACATTACATATCATGGGTATTTGAGGTGTGATTATAGGTATTGAGGCAGGAAGATGCAGTTAATACTAATATTTTTTCTATGGCAGGTACATCAAAATACAACCATTGTTGTAGCATCATGAATATTTAGTTATAAGAGAGGATATATCTATGGTCTGGTCTGTTGTTCCATGAAGGGTTATGTCACATTATGGTTTTGGTGTTTCTTTTTGGGGTGTATTCCATGAGATATAGATTTCACCATTTTTTATTGAGGAATTATTTTTATGAAATGACTAGATTCATTCATGACATGAAGTATTTTGGTAAATTAAATGATCCATACGTATTAAGAGGAATACTTATGTACATAATTTTTACAATTATATATGAATCATTCACAGCTTTGGTGGATCCAATCATGGCTTGAAATGGTCCTGGGTAGTTTATAAAATTTTATGAGAGTGGATATCACAATGTATTTTAATCTATTACTCCATGACACACTGGGTGGTTTATTTTTGGTTCTTCCTTCTCTATCACCATTACGTCATGGTGATTCCATTGCACCACTTCATAGTTCAGTGTCCCTTCCATGATTATTAGGAACTCTAACATAATGCTATGGTGATGGTCATCTTACAATGACCCCTCCTTAGTCATATAAAATTAATCTTTCTTTTCAATATCTAAATAAGGGGAGATACGTAAGTAATGGGGTTATATCTAGATATTCATTTAGTTTATCATTATCATGGAATTATCATCATCTATTATATCATGATTTTGTGATTTTTTAGTACATGTATAAATTAAAAATCCCATATAAATCATTCAAATATATATAATTTCCTTGACCTCTATGAAACCAAAGGTGTGTATTTGGACACCTTTGAGATCTCCTTTTTTACGACCCTCTTAATTAGGAGATCAAATAATTGTGATATGAAGTGATTCATTTACCTTCCTTTTAATTCTCAACATGTTATTCTTCTCGTAATGGGTGTGATAGATGTTTGGTATTATTGGTTTTGTATTTAGGATATGTTTGATTAAAATTTATATTATCTACAATGATTCAGGTTTACCTCATATTATCTGGGCCTTTTGATCATCTCTATCTACTTGTTTTTTCATATTTATGGTTTAATCTCTAGTTTAGGTAATATATTTGTGTATTCAACCTCTTTTTTTTTGTAAATTCTGTAAATTTTATACATTTTTTGTTTCTACGGGTGTATGATATAGTTTAATGTGATTATTATACGAATTGAATTAATTGTAATTAAATGGGAGGGTTTTTTTGTATGTTTTTAATGATTCTATGATATTGTATGTGATTGAATTTTATTTGATGTTGTTGCTGAGATTTTTATTTAAATATATGATTATGTGTTTTAGTAAAAATTAAATTTTTGGAATCATATCCAGTAAATGGTTGAACACCTAATGTTGGTATGGAGTCATATGTGTGAAATCCGTATTTGTAATCTTCCATTATGTGAAGGATATGTTGAATTAAAAAGAAGTAATTTTATTGAAATGGAATTTTGGATGTGATTTGTTTCTTAAATTGGTTTTCTGGTGGTATGCTTGTTTATATTTCTATAACTGGTGTGATTTAGTAGTCAATGATTTTATAATTTTTTGTGTGGATTTTCATGACTTGTAAAGTGGGTGCTGTGAATGGTTACACAAGTTGGAATAGGAATATTTGTTTATTGATATGGTAGTGGTGTATGTGCTATAATGTGGCTTGAATGCAGTGGTATGAGTGCATACATGAAAAATAAATGTATTTTTGTTGTTGTGGGGGTTTTTGGCATGTGTTGTCAGTTGGTTCATATGATGATTGTTATTTTGGTTTGGGGTTGTTTTATGGATTCTCTATTGTGTAGATATTTTTGTTAATAATGAAAATGGTAATGATTAGTAGGCTTTTAATGAATCAATAAACGCATGTAAATGAATGGGTAGCAGTTGAGATGAGTGTGTGTGATGAATAATTAATGGATTGACATTAAATATGTTTAAATCAATGGAATAATGAATGTAATATGGCCAATAAAGTAATAATTTTGGAAATGTGTATATGAAAAGTTTGAATGGGAAGGATGAATGTTATTAGGTATTTTTGTGTGAAATATTAGGTATTGTTAGTGTTGTAGAGATAATTGTGGTTTATAGTGAATATTAGTAATGATTTGGTTCCCATTATAGCATTTAGGGGTGAATTTTTATATAAACCATTTATATTTGTTTGTGTGTGACTATGATATATGTTATATTTCATTGTGATTTCATACACACCGCACCAAAGTTTGGTAACTATTTTTGGGATTTTCGTTATCTTTATAAGTATCTAGGTTAGTGAGGAAATGGATTATAATGAGAATTTTTTTCACATATTATGAAATTATTGTTAACATAAATATCCATTAATACAAAAAGGTTTAAAAGGTTTAGTTTCATTGGAAATATAGGTATATAAAACATGAACCTGAAAATAATGTGTCTTTATTTAAAGATCCTTAATAAGTTACTAAATCTATTTGAGCTCATAAAATAGCATGAGATAACATGTGAAATATGTAGACAAATAGGGTGAGATAAAAGGCCTAGTAATGGAATAAACATGATTAAGAGACATAACATGTTGGTCAAAGGTATAACATAACATCATAAAATTAAAGGCTCATGAGTAATCACAAGGGAGAATAACATAAATAATACAACATCATAATATCATGGAAACATAGGAAATGTGTTTGTAACATTACATATAAAATAATCACAAGTCAAGGATAACTTCCAATACAACATCACATGGTGGAAAAAGTCCCATAGTGGATTAGGTTAATTCCTTAATCCTATACATAACATCGCACAAGACAAAAGATTTACCAAATGCATTGGAGTACAATTTGGGGGCACCATTCTTATCAAGTTCATAAATTTGTGGGGCATAATGTTTAAATCAATAATAATTCATTAACATATTAATTTCCAATGGAATGAAAATGGATTTTATAATATATCCTCATATCATAATAAATAAGGATTTCTTAAAGATGGAATTTGATGAATGATTATAAGGCATATATTACCTTATCAAAGGAAAGGAGAATAAGATAAGTATATATGTGGAAAACAGACACAAACACACATACAACTTAGAATAATTACATAAAATTAATAATAGAGAAGATAAGTTATTGAGAGAATGGTTATAAACTTATGAAAAAGGTTGGTTTGGAAAGATCCCCTACACCCATAAGAACAACATTTCCAGATATCTAAATATCTGTTCCATTTATTTTTTTATCAAAATTATTATTATAAAGGGAAATATTTTTTTTAATTTAATAAAATATATAAGCTTATAAATGAGTCCAAATATCAAATAATTTTTACAGTAGGGGAAATTATATTGACACCATATATGTTAACATAAAACATTGCTTTGGTTTTTTTTAAAGAAGTAAAAACATTCTGTATAAGATACGTAAAAAGATTAATTTTGAAAACCTTGAAATAAAGTAATAGGAGTCATAAAATTTTATTTATAAATCATTTTTGTCTATATAAATACAACCATGAAATAATTTTATGAATATGGGAAAGTAAGAGAATTATTTTGAAAATAAATCATTAAAAAATTTAAAATAATATTTTTAATATAAGGTGTACCTTATATAAAACAATAAAATATTTATTTTAATTTTTCATAAATAAATTAAAATATGTTAAAAAATTAAACTTAAAATAAATTTACATATAAAAATATTTTCTTTTAAAATTTTGAAGAACATGGTCCTGAAGAAAAAGAGTTGGTTGGAAAATTTAGAAGATCCTTTTCTTTAAATGAAGCCCCTTACGTTAAGCCCAACTCATCATGTGTATTCATTATATTCATGAATAATAAACTTATATTAATTATTTAATTGATTAAGAACCATTTATATATTTATTATTCATTTTTTTATTTGTTTCCATAACATATTAAATTATTTAATTAATTAATTTGACATTGGGCATTTTGATGATATTTTGATCAAATGTCCAAAATATATTTGGTAGGTTGAAAATTATCAATATGGTCATAATTAAATAATATCTAGAATAATAATCATGAAATTATTATCATATTTATACATCAATTATACTTTTAAAATGAAATATGATATCTAGTTATGAAAAATGAATTCCATTACAATCCTAGAGACGATAGGTTGTATGTACTCATAAGTAACATTTCCATTTTCAAACAATAATTATGGAAGGTAGGTAAGTATTATTTTACAGTTAAAAAATTATAATTATATCGTAAATATCATATTTTCCAATTAAATACAATTTTATTTACCATCCATGTGATGCGGTATTGAAAAACAAATCACATCGCTTCATGGAGGTGGTAATCCACTCTTACCCCCGAATGATGTTATCATTTTTCTGCCAATGGAAAGGTAAGAAAATATATGATATATTTATTTTAGATAGTGATAAATATTTTATTATTATTATATTTATATTTATATTAAATATATCATTATATCAATTTGTGAGAGGCGGTGATGGAAAATGAATTAAATTGGTTCGTGATACGATAATCTTCCATACACACAAATGATGGTTCATTTACCATTTGATGGAAGAGGATATGGAAATAGGTTATTCCATTAACACAATAATGTATTATTATATGGAATATACTGTTATTATTATTTCGTAATAGCTGAATAATAATTAAATGAGGTGGAAGAAGAAATAAAATGAGAACCCGTAGTTAGGAATTATACCTCTTTTTTTGGACAACTTCTATAGGTTTGTACCTAAAGCATTCTTAGGATGGTTTCATGATAAAAAATGGGCTTTAGGTCATGAGTATGGATTTTATAAATTGGTTTAGATAGTTATTGTGTGAACCTAAATTATCTTTAAGTGTTTATTGAAGATGGGATTGGGTGTCCTTTTATAAGTGGGGGAGAGGAAATATTAGGAATTTTTAAAATTAATACAATATTTAAATTAATTAATCACAAAAAATGGATAAAAAATGTAATTTAAATTAGTATTAGATAAATATATTTAGGGTAATAGTTATGTGTCTGAAGATATATTTCTTAGTATGGAGGAGAACAAACCTTGAGAATGTTTTAAGGCAATACTCAAGGGGCCACAACTAGACTCAAAAAATATTGCCAATATTGGATGCTAACATGGATAAGAGAAATATTTGTATACAATGGAAGGTGATAAAAATAATGGCTATTAATTATTTTGAGAAGCATTTACATACTATTCCACAATTTCCCACCTAACAATTGAGGAGAGAGCGAAAACCCACATGCCAGGTGGGTCTCAAAACAGGGGAAACAAGAAAAAAACACGACTCTCTTATATAGATAAAATTAATAGAATATATGTCATGGATTTATTATCTAAAATGTTTTTGGTGGTGACCTCACTTATGTATTGTATCATTTCACCCCCTTTCTCTTGGTCTGTACTTTACATTTTTCAAATAAATATTAAAGGTATGGTTTGGGGTATCAACACTCACTCGAGACTGTTCGTATTGTGACCAAATAGTAAGTTGTACTTCTTAAATAATATTAATTACGATGATTAAAATTATTTATTCAATTTTATAAAATTAAATTCATATAATTTTAATAATTTAATAGAAAATTAAACACGTAAAATGCGATAAAATACAATTTTTTTTTCTGAAAAATGTGTTTTTAAAGCCAAAAATACACATCTACCTAAATAATATATAAATATGATTCAAATGTAGTTTATTGGATTATATCTAACTAAATTGTAATTATTTTACATTTATGTAAAATTTATATCATAAAGTTAGTTTTAAATCAATTTATTTAAAGAAAAGCAATAAAAATTTTACAAAATCAATATTTTACACTATTCTATGAAAAATCAGTGTTTTCAAAAATATTCCAAAATATCACACTATGATAATTTTAATATTGAAATTTATAAAATAATATAATTTTTATAAAATTATATTTCTGATATTTCTATAGAATAATAATAATATTTTATCATAAAAATCAATGAAAATTAGTTTTGAAGAAAACTAAATTTTTAAGCATAAAATGTATTTTACGAAAATTGGGTGATTATTTAATAAGAATTTATCAATACAATTGTATTTCATAAGACCATTATATATATTTAATAATGTGGTTATGCTATTCATACCCACCAATTTAGTAGATATGTTATATTTATAATATTTACATAATATTATTGCATGGTTTGTTTAGTCCTGGTGTTTCATTTTATATAGGTTATCAAATATAGTTTTGTATTTAAAATCTAAATGTGTTACATTCTCTGCCTTTAAGAAATTTGATGCTCAGAATTTTGTATTACATACTAAGGTGAATATAGGTGAGGGTACTTTTACCTCCTAGATTCCATCGATTCCTAGGTTTCCTCTTCAAATTTGTGGTTCCACCATAGTAATTTTAATAGGTGACTTGTATTATTGAATAAAACATTATATATATCATCCAATATATTCACTAGTTACTCATCAAAAGATAAATAATTTTATAGCTACACAAATTATGAATTCAGTACATGTGAGGGATCTGGTATTTAATTCCTTAATAGGGATACGTGGAATAAGTCATGTACTTGACAAATGGTTGGTCAGAGTGATAGTAAATAAGAATCAAATAGAATATGATCAGAAATCCCAAATGGGACAATGTACTAGGGGATCATCTTTCCCATATTCAAAAATCTCATAACTCTCTTCCCTATATATATGCACAGAAACACTTTATCCATGACCTCAAACTTCAGGCCTCATTGATGATTGTTAGTATATCTCTTATATCCTATCTAAAAAACATTAATGTGTTGCTTAACGGTTATTAAAATTTCTACCATTTCCTCATCCATTTTAGGTATCAATAGCTTTCCCTCACCAACTTTATCCCAACACACAAGTGTTCTACAAATTTTACCATAAAAATATTCATAAGGAACCATTTGTATTATTGAGTGAATGCTATTATTGTATAAGGACTCAACCAATGTAATATGTTGATCCTATAATGCATTGAAGTCTATATAGAATGATCTCAAATTGTATTCCCATGTAAAAATATAACACTTAGATTGTACATTACTTTGGGGTGACCCATACTGTATTTCAACTCATTATTATGGGAATGCGAGAGACTCTTTGAAAACATGGATTCAAGTCTTAGATCTTGGTCAGATATAATTGATAGTGGTGTTTTATGCTGTGCCACACCCTCAATGATGTATATAATTGCATGTTTATTCAGTGATAAAACCTCTTGAATTAGAGTGATTTGAGGAGTCTTCTTAAGACAATCCACCACAACCCATTTGTAATTATCTCCTCTTATGTCTTTAGAAGACCAATGACAATGCCCATGGTGATTTTTTCCATTTTGAAGTTGGTATATACAATGGTTTCATCATCCCCATAGAAGATCATTTTTCATCTTCCACTTAATGAAATAACAAGCTCATTGATGTATATTCCATGATCTCCTTCTTCATATTGTCCAATCAATAGTTCTCTTAGTGATCCCAATACATCTTCATTCTCTTTTGGTTTATGGATAAGGTAAAGCTATGTGAATCATTCAAAAAATCTTTCTTTATCTCAGGATTTGATGGTACACATATTATTGAACCAAATCTTACAACTCCTTATTCATGAATTTTTAACTCTAATGATTTCCCTTTACTTATATCATTCACATGCTTCTGAATTTCCACACAATCTATTTGTTAATCCATTATATTCTATATAACGGATGGTTTAGGAAAAATTTTAGAGAATAATAATGATATTCATTTCTTCATTATTCTTATGTCTATTAATTTATTGTCTATAAATAATGGAACATTATCAATTCACATCAATGATAATGTTGATAGATTATTTATATATAGAGCATCTATAACTTAGTTTTATTTGTCATGATATTAATGGATTAAAGAGTCATTGTCCTTGATCAAAACTGACCATCTTCACTGGAAAATAATAATCTCCTTCTATGTATATATATATTTGAGTCTTTTATAATCCATATATATTTCACACTTCTCCCTATAGAGATAACGTCTTTAGATTTTCAACATAATAATCCCTAAAACAAACTTCAAATCATGTGTTTGATAGTTTTTATCTTGAAATTTGTAATACCTTGATGATTAGACCTTTATTTATTCATTTTACAATATTAAACAACCTAAAACCTTTTTTTGAATCATCTCTATATTCCTGGAAGATTTACTCAATTTAGGGAATCTTGAGGAATAGTGCATTGATATGACTCATTCTCAACTCCATAAACGATCTCTTCAAATTTTCCAATCCTGAAACACTTCACACCCTTATGATTTATCTTGGTTGGTGGGTTGAATGTTTTGGGAAGTTTCTCCCAAATCATCAATAATATCCAACTATTATAAGGAAACTATATATCCCTATTATAGATCCATTCCTAGGACACTCTTGAATTACTATTCCTACAGAAGTGTCCACAGGTATTCTTTTACTAGTGATAACATTCCCTAAGAGTGAAACTTATTTCATATATAACTCACATTTACTATACGATTCATATAGATTCTATTTTCACAACGTATTTACCAATGTAATCAAATACTTTTCATGATCCTCCTTTCTTTAGGAGTATATCAAAATATCATCTATAAAGACTACCATTAATTTTATGAGGAAATATCTAAATAATATATAAATTAATTCCAAAAAAAATATTTATGGAGCATCGGTTACTCTGAATGGAATTATTATGAACTCATAGTGTCCATACCATGTGATAAATACAATTTTGGAAATATATTTTTTATTCACCATTAATTGGTGATATCCTGACCAAAGGTCCACCTTAGAGAAATTCTAGGCCCCCTGTAAATGATCGAAAAATTAATATATCCATGGAAGGTGATACATGTTCTTTATCATTATTTTTTTGAGTTCACGATAATAAATATAGAGGCCCATTAAACCATCTTTATTCTTGAATAAAAATACTGATTCACATAAAGATGAAGCACTTCGGTGTATAAAAACCATTTCCAAATTCTATTGTAACTAATTTTTCAGTTATTCCAACTAAATGGTCGAAATTCTATAATTAGTATTGGATATGGGTAGAGATACTAGTATAAGTTCAATTGATAATGCAACCTCTTGGTCTGGAGGAGGAACATATAATTCTTCAGGGGAATACATTAGTATAATCCCTGAAAATGGGAATGACTTCAAGAATGACACTCTCCCTTTTCTCAATAACATTGGTAAGATATAATTTCTCACAAGGAAATAATATCCTTGTTTGAGTATAACATTATAGAAGAGACTGGCCATCCTCCTTACACTAGAAAAATATCAAATGTGGAATTATGATGTGAAGAGTGATCTACATCTCTCATAAGTTGATGTGGACTTTATATAAGGAAAGCCAATCCATGACCAACATTACATAAAACACCATTAATATAAGTAGGATGATATTTTATGGAAAATTTTGTTCAAAAAAATTGACTGGGGAGGAGTTATATATATGGGATGTAACAATTTCTCTATTTATTGTTCTCAAAGAGAGTTTTATCCCCATGTTTTGTGGTGGGGATTGAATTTATCTACTAAAAATTCAAGATATGAAGGAATGAAAAGAACCAAAATACAAAATTAAATTCTCTAATAATTAATGAATAACTATCATACTTTTCAACACATAATTTTTTAGGATCATCCTCTGAATTAGTGAATGTATATACCCTTCCTTTCTCTCTAGGACTTGGAGGTTATTGTTGATTATTTTATCTAATAACCACCATCTTTGGGAATTGAGTCTCATAATGCATGTGTTCCTTGTAGTTGAAACATTGTACTGTACGTTGAGTTTTGATTTGAACCTTATTTTATCCTTCCATATTAGTGGGATTATTCATTTACCTTGGCACTAATTATCCTGATACCCCTCTTTTCCATATTTGAAACATCTCTTTATTCCATTCAGAGAGTTTCTAGGATGATACTTCCCAAAATTTTGACACATGAGATGTTGGGTTTTCTTTCCTCCCTAAGATTTATCTATTTATCCTACCAATGAAATCTCCATTTCAATCTTTTTTTTGTCATGGACCATGATACCACTGAGATTCATCGATCCCTATCTCTACATTGAGATATCAATGGCAAACATATTCATAGTTTTCAATGTACCAAATCAAAAATGATTTTCATAGACTCATCCTTAAACCACTAAATAAATAATCCACCTTACATTTAGTGTTGCTGAAAAATTTAGTGGGTACTGCATAATCCTTGTGTTGATTTTCTAATACACCCCTCCACACTCATCTTCCTTTTTATTTAGTTTGAGGAAATTCATATCAATTTTAATATGAAGATTTTGGGGAAAATATTCATTAAAAATATTTTTGTGAATACTTCTCATTCAATAGAAACAATTTCCTCTTTATATTTCATGTTCCTTATCAATTTTCACCACTGATCTACTTCTCTTTCTATGTGAAAAATGACCAACACAACATTCACTTGTTCTGAGAATTTAAGGACATACAATATATTTATAATGTAGTTAATCCATTATTTTGTGAGTAGAGGATCCTAAGACTCACCAAAGTTAGGAATAATTTTTTTCATTAAAGACTATTTCATTGAATAAGTATGGAATTCTTCATGATTCATGTTATTATTCATAACTTTATATAGTTGATCATGGACTACCATGAAGCTCTCAAATCCTAAACCCCTAAGGATAGACATATTATTGGGGAAATCATCACATTACCAATAAAATTGGTTTTTTGGAATGATTTATCCTTTTTTTATTCATTAAATAATTAAATAATAAATTAACTAATATATAATGGGGAGACTTATAAACATAAATGGAATAACCTATAAATGAAAATTATACCATAACACATGAGTATTTAATTTTCAATCTTGTTTGTTGATGGTATTTTCACTATTAATTTTTCTAACCTAAAAATCCACTCAATTCCTTTATTATAGTTCTTAAATAGTTTTTGTATTTTCCAAATCATATCCCTGGGGAGTATCAAGACAGGTGTCCAACAATTCCCATTTTCATGTACTAAGTGAAAATTGAGTCAATCAACAATGCAACCTTTTCGGAGCTATTACCCATAGTTTAAAATGTTCCAGAGCCACATAAACATGTTTTATCCAGACATGGATGTAATTTCTTAGAAATCAATCTCTATATATGTTACAAAAATTCAAATATATTTTCCTATACTTATACTTATCCTTAGGATTATAACTAATGTATTCTAGTCAAAATCCCTATAAGTAACTAGACCATCCTAGAATAACAACTATAAAGGCCTGAGGATTTTTACACATATTATTTCATGAATTTTAAATTAAATATCCATTAATAAAAACAATTATTTAATAGGCCTTGTGTATTTCGAATGATATATTCATAAAACATCGACTTTTAAAAAGTAACTTTATTTAAATATCTATAATGAGATCCTAAATAACTTTTTTATCCTAAAACTCCATGGTATAACATGTGGAATACATAGAAAAATAGGGTTAGATAAAAAAATAGTAATATAATAGAAATGTTAAGGAAACATAACATCCAAGTAAAATTTTCAGATGACATCATAAAAGAGTAACCTCATGAGTAGTCACATGGGAGCATAACATTTGGAACATGGTATCATAAGATTATATAATCATAGGAAATTTGGTATCAATACAAAACATGAAATAAGCATAAGTTAAGGATATTTACCAAGATTACATCACATTGTGGATTGAGTCCCATTTTGATTAGGTTTACTCTACAATCTTATACATTACATTTTATGATACAAAATCATAACCCAATGCATTGTTGTGCTATTAGGGAACACCCATAATGACATTTTCATGATTATGTGTGAAAAATAGGAATTAAATCCTAATGAATAAACATAAAAATTACCAATGTCAAGAAATTGGGTTTCATAATCATGCCTAATATTATAATCAAAATAGATTTATTGGAGAAGGAATTTGAGAAATGATAATAAGGCATGTATTACCCTATAAAAATATGGAAGAATAATCTAAGTATATATGTGAGAAACTTATATATAGAACTTGTAATAATTAAATAATATAAAATAGGGAGAAAAAGTCAGTTAGATAGAGAATGGTCAAAACCTATAGAAAATGGGTGGTTTAGAAAAATCCCTTACACCTATAAGAAAACATTTTCCATATAACAAAATTTCCATTCCATTAAATCCTTTTTTAATATAAATAGAAATGGGGAAAGATAGGTTTCTATCATTAAGGGAAACATGGATGATTTAAAATAAATCCAAATATTAAATAATGGTTATGATGGGGTGAAAATACATTAACACTATATATATTAAAAGGAAACATTCATTATTTATTTTATATATAATGTCAAAATATTATATATAAAAAATATATAAATATATTCTGTATGAACAATTTGAGAGAAATTTAATATAGAAATAAAATTTCCTTTATAAGTCATTTATTTATATATAAATACACTTATAAAACAATTTTCAGAATATGGACATAGAAGATAATGATTTAGAAATATCTTTAAAACATTTAAAATGAGGGTTTTAATTTAATGTGTCCCTTTTGTAATATATTGGAAAGAGTACTTTTTAAAAACATTTTAAATAAATTAAAATATCTAAAAAATATAATATTTATAATCCATTTTATCATAAATTAAAATATTATTGGAAAATATTTAATAATACGGACATGGAAGAAAAATAGTTGGAAAAGAAACTTTAAATATTATTTTTTAAAAGAAATTCCCACACCACGAGCCTCACTCATCACATTTGTTCCTTATTTTCCAAAATAGTAAAAATTATATTAATTATTTAGTTTCTACAGATATTTTTTCAATATTATTATTCTTTTTATTTTATTTATTTCCATGTCATATTTAATTATGTAATAAATTTATTTCATGTTGTACGTTTTGATCATATTTGTATCATATATCCAAAATGGATTTATTAGGTTCACTATTGTCAATGAGGTCATTTTCATATAATCTCTAGAATAATAATTATTACATAATTAAACATTTTTTATGTCAATTATAACTTTAGAATATACTATGAAATATGTTTATGAAAAATGAACTATGTTACAATCATTCAGATGGAAGGCTGTACATATGCATGAGTAACATTTCCATTTTTGAATGATAATTATGAAATTAATATAAGAATTATGTTATATATAAAAAATTATAATTATATAAAAAATTTCATATTATTTAATTAAATTTTACATACCATCCATGAGGTATAGTAATGAAAAACAAATCACATAGTTTTATGGTTGTGGGAATCCACATGTATGCACGAACAAAATTATAATTTTTCTATGAATATAATGGTTAGAAAATATATGATATATTAATTTTATATAATGAAAAATATTTCATGAATATAATATATATACATTAAACATATAATTATATCTATCCTTGAGAGGCAGTGATGGAAAACGAATTACATCGGTTCGTGAGGCGGCTATCCACCGTACACACGAACAATGGTTTCATTTCCCATTTGACGGAAGAGTATATGGACATAGGTTATTCCATTAACATAATAAAATATTATTATCTGTGAGATAATCTTGTTGTTATTTCAGAATATTTGATGAATATTTGAAAGAGTTGTAAGATGTAATAAAATGAAAACGAATGGTTAAGAATTATACCCATTCTTTAGAATACCTCTTTTGGTTTATACGTAAATTATTCTGAGGATGTATTTATGATCAATAAAGGGACACTATTTAATTGTGAGGGTTGTAAAGAAGGTATTTGGGTATGTATTTATTAATATATATAGATTTTAATAGTTCATAGTAGAGGAGATTGGGCGTCCTTTTACTAGTGGGGGAGAGGACACACTTGAAATTTTCGAAAAGAATAAAATATATAAATCTCTTTTTCACACAAAATGGATCAAAAATT
The DNA here is from genome assembly GCA_963277665.1 of Viscum album. Taxonomy (NCBI): domain Eukaryota; kingdom Viridiplantae; phylum Streptophyta; class Magnoliopsida; order Santalales; family Viscaceae; genus Viscum; species Viscum album. The sequence continues at coordinate 500,437,607 of OY728125.1, forward strand.
GAATATTTCTAATATAATATTATATAAGGTCAATATATGGTAAGAAAATTTTAATTATACAAGTTTTATGAAATTTTAATCCTTATCTTGTTAGTTTAACTCTCGATAAACATGATTTAACCTTAACCATGATTATAAGTTTTTCTATTTCTATTATTCATTATGACTAGAAATAAAGTTAACCTTATTACATAATATTAAATAGGCTGATAAAAAGTATATAATTAATTTAATAAAATTTAATTAATAAAATTGGTATAATTTAATTAAAATTAAACTCATAAAACCTGATGAAAAATAGTTTTTCTAAAAAGTACATTTTTAAACCCAAAAAATGTACTTATACCACAATAAGATATTGAAATGACAAAATGTAAGTAATTATATTAATTTTAAAAACGTAAAATTTATATTAAATTTAAATATAATACAAATAATAATGATACTTTTAAATCAATTTATTTAATTAAAATAAATGACAATTTTACAAAATCATTATTTTCCACTATTCACTGAAAAATCAATATTTTTTTAAAAAATAAAAATTTTCATCCTAAGATATTTTTTATATACTTATTTAAAAATCATCTTTTTCTTATAAAATTATATTTTTGAAAATTTTCTTAAATTTCTAATATTATTTTCTCTCAAAAATAAATATTAAAGGAATCATATTTTTGGAGCATAAAATACCATTACTAAAAATTGAGTGACTATTTATCATGAATTTTCAATAAATTTTTATTTCATATGACCTTTATATATATTTTATAATGTTTTTAATCCAATTTGTACCTTCTTATTTGATGACTTGATTATATTTATAATATTTAAATAATAATATTTCATGGGTCATTTAGGTTCGGTATTTCGAGTTGTATATTCTATCAAATATAATTTTCCTTTTAAAATATTGGGTGTTACATAGATGGCTTAATAATTACTCTTGGAAACGTTAACTTATAGTCTTTTTATCATCTGTGATGGCATGAGTTTGTGATGCATGGTTTGTGATAACCAAATTATAGTGTGCAGACGATGATGATGGGATGCATTTATGATGTGAAGATGATTCATTGATGATGACGTGATAACGAATGCGATACATGGTGGGACTTATTCTTGGATAAAGGAGTGAATGAGTTTGATTTCATTCATTTACATGATACCCAACTATGATTGTGAAGTGGAATTTGTTTATGATGATGTTGTGGTATATGGATGTGGTGGTGATAGAGTATGTGGCTATGTAAATGTTATAATAGTTTTGATGTGGTATCTAAAATATTGGTTTCGACAAATGTTGTGATGTGTGATAGAATTACTGTGCATGGGATAAGAGCATAAGATATTTTCTATTATGGAATGAGAATGAAAAAATAGTGTGCAAGTTGTTAAGGAGAAAAATATAGATAATTTCTTTTTATATTATCTTATTATACTTAAATATGATAATTCGTGTGTTATCCTTGGTGAGGTTGGGTGATAGATAACTTGATTTTGGTGTGAGTTAGTTCTCCTATTTTTTCAACAATTAATTCATATTATTATTCTATATTTTCTTAATATTTCTTAAAGAGTATCATATATAGTTTAAATTTATATTCACACTAATATATATAATAGTTTTTATAATTTTTTAAATGGTATTTAGTGATCAATATAGACATCAATTGCTCGTGGATTGTAATTTTGGTTTGATTCATTTCCCTATATGTTTCCTTTTTGTATTTTTTTGGGGAATGTCATTTACATTAATTATTGGATAAATAATCTTACATTAGGTTATGATGATGATGGAGGGATTTATTAATATCTTTTAAAGAATTTTATTGTAATGTATCTCATTGTTGTATTTTATACTTTTGGTTCTTGTCAAAAACCCATGACCTATTGGAGGAAAACTTCATAGGTCCCTATCATCTTCACTGTAGGTATAGTATTAGTTTATATTGGGGATGTGTCCTTATATAATTAGTAGCATAATCACATTAAAATGTAAAAAAAATCATAAACAACCTATTTACACAAAATTCACCAAAAAATGTGGAAAATAAAGAGTTTATTCATGAAAATGATTTATATATGGACAAATTCAAAGAACATATGATATTAACTTCAAATAAATGAAATCTAATGCTTTTAATTGTGTTAAAAGAACCACATTTCATCTTACCTGTTCAAATCACAATAAAATGAAATTATTATCGAGTAATGTCAATTATTAAAATATAACTGATAAATCCAATAGAAAAAAATATATACTCCAGATGATATTTTGGTTCCTTCATGAATTATATTATCCTCTATTTAAGCATTTTAATTTTAATTTTTATCACATATAGTTGAAAATAAATATATGAAATTTTGAATTAAATATTTTATTTCTTATAATGAAATAAAAAATATTAATTTTATTCTAATAAAAAAATTGAAAATTAAAATAACAATAGTGTGCATTATATTTATAGAATACTAGTGTTTTTTTAAAAACATATGTAAAATTTCTATTTATGAATGAACTATTAGTAAATAATATATCCAATAAAAATATTTAGTTTATTTATAAATGTATACTTTTTTATCAAAATAATCGATTAATAATTTTTTTAATTCTATATTGGAAAACAAAGATGTTTTTGAATTCAAATATCTAGTTAAATAGTCATGCCATATAAGAATGATTTTAATCAAAAAATAATATTGTTTTACCACCGTTCTAGTTTAGGTTCATTTTACTATAAGGTGGAACATTGAAATTTATATATATATATTTGAAATAAATTAAATTAAAAATGAGTTATAATTTAATAGATAAATTTTTTTCTTGATACCATTGTGGAATCTATAAGGATACAATCTCTAGATAATCATGATGAATATATTTTTTTAATTCATAAAAAAATCTAATGTGGAGTTTTTTGATGTTGAGGTTGACTATTTTGTAACTATAGTAATAAGATAGATATTGAATCATCCATTCTAGAAAAATTACAATATTTTTCAAAATATTTCATGTTTTGGATTATATATGAGGGAAACAATGAACATTGGAAAAATATCATAGTGAATGATAGGAAAACTACTAGATATAATTATTTCTTATTAATAATTATTATCATATGCAATCCATACTCAAAACGTTTTAAAAAATAAACCATTTTTTTTAATATTGACAATATGATGAGATCTTATATCATAATAGTTGAAATATTTTTTTGACTGTAGTGATATAACAACCATTTCATTATCTAGTCTAGAATCTATTAGTGATTGAACAAAAGATTTCAAGTTATGGATTGCGTAATAGGAAGTACTTTGAAGAGAATATTTCTCATTCCCTATTTTTTGTTTTTAAGATATTAGAGTTGTTAATTAAATATTAGGAGATGTATGGAAGAACAAGAGGTCATTTTAAACTAAAAGTTCCATTGGGTGTTCACATTATATAGTGACTAGGTGCATAAGACAGTGATCTAATATTTGATGAAGGTAGAGGATACAGTTGGTTAGGATTCATCGTGGAATGAGGTGTTATTGTATAAGAATTTTTGTGGTTCCATAATGGTTATATCATGATATATTTTTGCACTATTTTATGGTTGATATGTTTTTTTTGTGTTGTGGCCTTATTGGTTGTGGTTTGGAGCTCTACTTTTTGGAATGATGTTTTCCCTAATTAATAAATATCTCCTTAGTTAGTGTTGTGTCTATGTGATATGGTTGTGTTGTGTTTTTATACTTTTTGGTTGTAATTTTGGCGTGACAGTCTTATTTTCACTATGATAATCCTTTTTGTATCAAATTCAAGTGTCCTATACCCCTAAGATTTAGTGTGATCACACCATGATTCATAGGCCCGACCTGCATTGCCCATGAAACCCTATTCTACATCATAATTATAATGACCCAAACTTTTATCAGTAGATTTTCCCTTCATACAGTTATTTTATATAGTATAAAACACACACATAGCATAGATATATAAATTAAAATATCATTCCCATATACAAATAATTAAATAAGTTATAATCATAGAAAAAAAAGAACCTACACCCATGGAATAGTACCTTGTCCCTTAGAATAGTAATATGAACATTGGGAATAGTAATCTAACCAGTAAAATAGTAACCTCACTTATGAATGAATAAATAAAATTTAGGAATCATATAAATGGATATATGAAATAATTATATCACAGTATAAGTAAATAAATGTTTTAAAAATGATAAATTAAGTGTTGAAATTTTTGTAAAACATAGATGTTTATTTATAATTTTATAATTAATATATTTATTTAAAAGAAAATTTAATTTCGTAATATATATTGATAAATTAATATTTTTTATGATTATTAGATAATTTTGTGAGATATTAGTTAAAATTTCAATGTTTCATAAAGTTGGTAATAATATTTAAATCAGTATTTTTATAATAAATAATGATTTTAATTAAAAATTAAATTTATCATATTTAAGTAATTATTTACATAAAATAGAGTCTATTTTTAAATTCTACATTTTCAAAAATGGTTAGTAATAATTTTTTTTATTTTTCTAATATAGTTATATTTTGGAGAATAAGGAAATACTACAATTTATGGTATTTAACAAATACATGGTTTTTTGAGTCATTATTGATATATGGATTATGTAAGTAGAATAATCTAGAATTATGATTAATTATTTAATATATTTAGTTATTATGTTCAAAATATTGATATTCTTGAGTCAAAATAATAAAATAATGAATAAAATAATCCAAAACACCCCCTCATCCCCTATAAATATCACAATCATCACGTATTCTCCTCACACCATAAAAGAATTGAATGGTGTCTAAATTCAAACCAATACACTTACCAATCCTTTTACCCATGTCTAAGAGCCTTTGGTCTCAATAAAAGATCAAATCTAATCTCACTAATGATGTTTTCAAGGAGAAGATGTTCAAGAGGTAAAATCCTCTTCCGTTTTTATTTAATTTCTTTTCATTATTTTTATTTTCTTATTCTATACTCACCTCCACTTACAAAAGTGTCATGATATGTAAATTATCTTATATATAATTAAATTTTATTATGTTATTTGAATAATCCATCATCAAACCTTTCCTCATCTCCCATTTATTCTAAATGACAAAACAACGTCTCTGAGGTGAAGATGTATCACCTTCGAGGAAAACAAGTTTTCATTTTCATTCAATGCATTTAAGTCTTGTCATAAAACAATTTAATTGGTTGAAAAATATTCTAAAATTTATTTTATAACCTTTTTTATGGTATATAACTAACATATATACATAATATTAAATAATAAAATAGAATCCGTTCGTGATGACTGAAAACCCGCTAATTTAATCTAAACGATTATTATTAAAATTTTATCAAATGAATCATCATCATATATGGAAAAATAATAATATATAAGACCATTTAAACATATATATGTACATTAATAACATTTAATTTTAATTATGGATAATTATTTTCATTTTATATGATCTTATATACATGTCTACAAGTGAACCAATAATGAAATATAAGAAAATGAATTCTCTTGGATGATGATATTGAACTCTATAACCCATAAAAATAGATATAAGTGAACTTTATAAAATTATAATAAATAAAATAAATATATAATAGGTTTTGGATTTACTATTTAGTTAAACTAATGTTATTATCCAAGATATTAAAGTGAACAAATCATTCAGACACAAGGTATGGGGATTCTCAAACCCAAGCTTCATTCTTTGGGTTTTCCCTATTTCAAACCCTTTTTAGTATTGATGTTTCTTTAATATTCCATAAATATAATTTCATTATCCTTCAATTTAAATTTAAGGGATATTTATGTTTAATTTTTTTACCAATATATTGATTCTCCAAAATAAATCGTTTCTCCAAAACACATTTGGACTCCACTTGAGTTGTTTATTATTCGATCAAAAAACGATGAATCTTATTCCAAATATATTTTTTCCTTTTTATATGAGAACTTTATGTTTATTAATGATTGATGAAATACTTAGGAATCACATTCCTTTATATGGGATACATCAGGAAATTGATTGATATACATTATATATGGCATTCATGATTATGTAAATGTTATGATGTGATAGGTATACCCAAAGTTATATAGCACTCTAATGCATTGGATAATGTGATTTATATCATGAGATAAAGTGAAATATATGTGAACGTAATGAATATTTTTTTCATAATTATTATGTTATTATTGTGAACATATGTTCTGTGTGAACATGATAACCACTTTATTCACAAGTATGTGTGGTATTTGAGCCCTTATACACGAGTTTTCATTTTTATGCATTATCACATTCCATGATTTATCTAATTTTTAGTCTCATGATTATGATGATCATCCTATGACAATGTTTTTATTATGATAGTTATTCTCACACATCTTATATTGATTAATTTTCTTATCAATCATCTTCTGAGATTTTAGATCCCCACTTTCATTGATGTATATCCTAAAATGACTAGTTATACTAAGGAGTACAAGAGGGACACTAAGAATCTAGAGAAGAATGAATTAAATAATGTTTATGTTTTATTATGTAAATGTTATGTATGGTACAAATTTGACCAAGATAGTAAACCATTGATCCTAGTTTTGTAATTCTATTATGTTGTTAATCTTTAAAATGATGTAACAGTTATGTAAGAAATTTAGGGTCACTATAGTTGATATTAGAGCACGATTAAGTGAATTTAGAAATTAGTGTTAGAGAAATTAGGCAAAACCATTAGTATAAGATAAAGTATATGTAAGCACCCAATAATATCATATTTATAAATAATATAAGAATAAGGACCCCACAAGATATTCTTTTAGATTAAATATTTTGATGTAATAAATTATTTTTTCATGACTTGTTCACTTATGTTTTGGTCAAACCTTTTATATTTTAGAAAACTATCGAAACTAGAAGAAACCTGACCAAAAACCCATGTGAGGGACAATACAATGAATTCCCTAATGATATCCCAAATGACTTGGGAGGTGTGGTTCAAAATTGCATGGTGATTCATAGCCAGATATCTGAGGCTAGGAATGGTAACCTGAATAAAGTGGAATTCTCACGTACTCCCAAGAGGGAAAAAATAACTATAAAGTATTTTTGTGGTAATGACCACACAAATTTATTGGATCTTCTAATCCACTAGTCATGGAAGAGTGTTCAAATCAATGGAAAAGTTATTTTTTGTGCTTCGTTGTTTTGAGATGGAGAATGTGACTATGGCCATTTATTGTACAAATGGAGAGGCTAACCAATGGTGGGAGTTTATTTAGAACACTAAGCTAAAAGAATAAATTGATCTAATAGAGAGGGAATATTTTAAGAAATTTTTTATTAATATGTATTTCCCTTGATCTCTTCAGACAAATATGGATGGGGATTCATAGAGCTGATGAAAAAACAAAGGGTGTATATCATGTATTTTGAAGAAAATTTGACAAGGATTTCAAGGTATGCCTCGAGTTTTTTGTTATAAAAAAAGATATAAAAAAAGATATATTCATTAGTGGTTTAAAACCAAATATTTTAAAGGATATATTTGTTTGATACATTAGGAGTTATGAAGATGTAGTTCTATGTGATCTCAAAGTGAAGATGGAGATTGGTGAATGGTCTCATGGCTATGGAGATCAGAAATGAATTATAGAGTTTCAAGATGGAGGATATAATGAAGAAAGTATAATGAAATATTAGACTCTCATATGTAAAAATTTAGCAAATAAGAATCATGGGAATTTCATCTTAGGGATGGGGAAATTCTTTAAGGGTGGGTGGGAAGCCCACTAAGCTCACAAATGTCTGAGAGACATGAAGAATCATGCCCCAGTGATGGAGGAAAGGAGATCACCACCCCTGGTTCAATGCTTAAAGTACAGGGGGAAATGATACTATGAAAGATAGTTCACTAAAACTCTAGTCCAAGAGGTTAATTAGTGTCAGCAGCCACCAAATCCAAAGGAGAAAGGGAAAGATTATTCCATCACTACTGTTGAAGTGGATCAAGAAAATGAGGTCGTATACGGTACACCTCCTATTCTCTATAGAATGAAAGAATTATTATTTGATTATGGTTCTATGTATTCCTTTATATGCTACATGTTTTCAAGAACTATTAAATTAAAGCCCTGATACCTTTAAGTAGATATTTCTATAAAAACACATAGTGGTGTGATCATTTGAACCCATGTGTTAGACTCTTCTCCTATGGGCGTATGTGGGATGATTCTTCCAGTTAATATCGTAATACATCCCTTGGTTGAATTTTATTCTATATTGGGAATGGAATAGATCTCATTATATAGAGAATATATCAACTATTGGGAAAATGATATATCTTTTCAAATTCTGAACCATCCCATGATACTCTACACATTTAAGGGAGATCCTGAATCTCATTTATATAATCCTTCAATGGTGTTGGTGTTGATTCCCTATGAAGAAGAATACCTCACTCAAATGTTTAATCAAAGGAAGGTATAAACCTAGAGGAAATTAAAATTGATAGGGAATACAATGGTGTATTTTCTGAAGAGTTACTCAGAATTCCCCTAGATCGTGAGTTATAGTTCTCAATAGAACTCATACCCGGAGCCACTCATATCTCAAAATTCCCCTATAGTATAACTCCTATTTAACTGGTGGAGTAAAAGAAGTATCTTCAAGAGCACATGGAAAAAGTTTCATATTCCCTAGTGAATCACCTTAGGGTGATCCAATGATATTTATCAAGACTAAATATTGATCAATGTGGTTGTGTATTGATTATCAATAACTCAACAAGATCACCAAAATTAACATGTATCCCCCTCCAAGGATTGATTACTAGTTTGATATACTATGAAGTGATTAATAATTATCAAAGGTGTATATATGTTCTATATATAATAAAATAAATGACAAGAGGAAAGATATTTATAAGACTACCTTCTATAAAAGGTATGGGAACTATGATATTATAGTGATTTCCTTCAGACTTCCTAATACCCTTTCAATATTTCGGGATTTGATGAATAGTGTGTTTAGAAACAACATTGAAATATTTGTGGTAGTGTTAATCGATGATATTCACATCTACTCCAAGAGTGAGTTGGAACATGAATAACATCTAAGGATTATGATTATGACATTAAGGATAGATAAATGTAGGACAAGTTTTTGTAGGTGTGCCTTTTGGATACAATAAGTCACATTCTTGGGACACAAGATCATAAATGAGGGAATTTCTATGGACCCTTTAAAAACAATGCCAATTTCGGAATGGCCCAAACCATATAGTGTAATGGAAATCCATAGTTTTCTTGGATTACCATGGTACTACCAATGTTTTGTGAGATATATCTCATGATTTTATATCCCACTAAGTACGTTAACAGAGAAATGGGTAAAATATGTCTACATAGAAGAATGTAAAGAATGCATTAAGTATCTAATGAAATGGTTGATCACTACATCAGTACTCACATTACCAAAACGTTGATAATATTTGGTGATATATAGTGATGATTCAAATAAGTGCATGTGTTGTGCATTCATCCAGAATGATAAACTGATTACCTAATCCCAACAACAGTTGAAGATATATGAGAATAACTACATAATACAAGATATTGAGTTAGCAGCTATGATTTTTTCCTTGAAAACATGTGGCACTACCTCTATGGTGAGAATTCAAACATATATCGCCCACAAGAGTTTAAAGTATATATTCACATATAAGGAACTCAACATGAGTCAAAGGATATGGTAAGATCTAATTAAGGACTATGATTTCTCTATTCACCATCATACTATAAAGATAAACAAGGTTACTGATTATTTTAGCAGAAAAGAACCTTATAATCAATCCATGATGCAGATTCAGAAAGACCCTATCTTCATGGAAACCAAAAGGATGAATTTGGAAATCAAAATGATAGAGAATGAATCATACCTTACCCAAATGATTTCCCAACCATAAACCCAAGAGAAGATTAAGGAGGCACAAAGTGATGATATGGAGCTTCAAAATAATGGGAATTTAGTAATGTAATTGAAGCTTTAAATTTTATATATCAAGGATGATGATATGATTTGGTGTGGAGTAAGGCTTTATGAGCCATCATCTCCTGAGATAAAGAAGGAACTATTGGATAATTCACATAGATTACCTTTTTCTATCCACAATGGAATTACCATGATTTAGCATGATCTTAGAGAACAATTATTTTGGGAAAACGAAGAAAGATATTGTGGAATATATCTCATGAAGTTAAAGATGAGTGATATAAGTCTAGAGGAATGATGAAACCATTGCCTATACCCATGTGGAAATGGGAGAATACCACAATAGACTATTTTCACTGGTCTCCCAAATACATCTAAAGGATAAAATGAGATATGGATTGTGGTGGATAGACTTACCAATACTTACCAATTTATCCCTATTTTTTAAGATATATTAATTTAATAACTTTCCAAGATAAATTTGATTGAAGTGGTGATGATAAATGGGGTTTCACTTCTGATCATCTATGATCATTATACAAGGTTTACATCTAAAGTTTGGAGAACACTTCAATATTATTTGAGTACATAATTGAATTTCAACATGGCCTATCACCCCTAAAATGGTGGCTAATATGAAATGACTATCTGGACACTCAAATAAATTCAAAGAACCTACTAAATTGAATTCATAGGAGGATGGGATTAGTATCTCTCATTGGTTGAGTTATCATACAACAATATCTTTCACTCTAGTATTATGATGGCTACATGTGAATATTTATATGTGGAGTGATGTAGAAATCCAACATGTTCGGATTATTTTAGTTAACAAAAGACACATGGAAATGATATTGTGCATTAAATGAAAGAGAATGTGAAATCCATCCAACAATACATAAAATATTCTCAGAGTCATAAAAAGATATTTATTGAAAATCAACAAAGATACTTGGAGTTCGACATTAGAGACAAAGTATTTCTTTAAAAATTACCATGGAAAAAAGTCTTTAGGTTATGAAAGAAAGGGAAGCTTATCCCAAGGTATATTGGCCCCTTTGAGATCCATGATCGCAATGGAGAAGTATCCTATTGTCCCTAACTTCTACTAATTATGGATCAAGTTCAGTATGTGTTCTATGTATCACTCATAACGAAGTACATACTAAATCCCTCACATATACTAACCTCGGAGGCGGTATAGGTGAATGATGACCTCCCTTATGAAGAGAAATCAGTAATGATTCTAGACTAAAGATATAAGGTTCATAATACATCCCACCTTGTTCAAGTGTTGTGAAAGATCCATATATATTAATAAGCGACTTGAGAATTAGAGGTAACAATGAAGGAGAAATACCCTCACCTTTTTATGTAAAACTAAATTTGAAGGGTGAAATTTCAAAAGGGGGGAATAATGTAATGTTCTAAACTTTTATCAATAAACTTTTCCTTCTTATAATTATTTTATAAAGTATAAAACACATATATATTATAGAGATCACAATAAAAATATAATTCTCATAAATAATTAATGAACTATGTTATAATCATAGAAAAAAGAACCTATACCAATAGAATAGTAACTTGACCCTTATAATAGTAACATGACCATTAGAATTTTTAATCCATCCAATGGAATTGTAAAATCACTTATGAAAGTATGAATAAAATTTAGGCATCTTATAAATTAATATATGATATAAATATATAATAATATAAGTAAATAAAGGTTTTAAAAATTATAAATTTAGTTTTGGAATTTCTGTAAAATATAAATGTTAATTTATAATTAAATAATTAATATAAAGATTTAAAATAAAATTTCATTTCGTAAAATAGATTAATAAATTATTATTATTTTCTTATGATTATACAAGAATTTTATGATACCTTAATTAAATTTTCAATGTTTCAAAACATTGATTATAATTTTAAACCTCTTATTTCTGTATAAATGATGATTTTAATTTAAAATTTAATTTCACATACTTATAATATTGTTTTCATAAAATAGATTCAATTTTTTTAATTTTATTCATCAAAAAATGGATAGGGTGATTTCTCGGATTTTTTTTAAAATAGTTGAATTTTTGATGAAAAGTGGAATATAGTAATTTATGGTATTTAACAAATACATGAAGTCATTATTTATGTATGGATGATAGAATCACCATAATATTGAATTATTTTTAAATATTTAATATTTTAATTGATAATGATTTCAATATTGATATTCATGATATAAAATAATAAAATAATAAATAAAATAATCAAAAAATACACCCTCCACCTATAAATACCACCCCCATCACCTCTTTTCCTTACACCTTCAAAGCATTAAATATTTTTAAAAATTATTGATTATAATCATCTCAAGACTCCACCCCATTCAATTGATCCTTTGGAATCAACAAAATACCAAATACAATTTCCCTAAGCAGGTTATTAAGGAGAAGAATTTAAATAGTTTAAATCCTCTTCCATTTTCTTTTAATTTCATTTCAATTTCATTTATTTTCTTATTCTATATTATCCTAAACTTATCTCTGTGGAATGGAAATTATATTATCATATATATACTATAATTTTATTCTTTTCATGAAATAATACATCCACAAATACATTTCATCTCCCTTTTATTATAAATATGAAAACATCTTATGTGAGGTGTAAATTATCGCCTTTGACGGCAATATGTTTTCATTTTCCTTTAATGCCTTAAAAACTGGTCATAAAACGAATTTAATGGTTGAAAAATACTATAAAATATATTTTATAACCTTTTTTATGTTTTGTAACTAACATATATACAAAATATTAAATAAGAAAACAATACTAGTTCGTGATGATAAAAGACCTGCCAATTTAATCTAAACAATTATCATTAACTTTTTACCTAATCAATCATCCTTGTATATATGGAAAAAAAATATATAATAAAATTTAAACTTATTTATTTTAATCAATAATAATTAATTTAAATTCTAGATAATTATTATCATTTTACATGATCTTCCATTAATTTATACAAGTGAACAGATCATGAATAACATTAAAAAAATACCCCGGAGCAATGAAATTGAACACTATAAGTCATAAAAATGGGAATAGATGAACTTAATAAAATTATAATGAATTAAATAAATGTATAAGATTTTATTAATTTATTATTTAATGAATATTATTTTATTATCTTGGATATTAAAGTGAATAAATGATTCCGACATAAGGTAAGGGTATTCTCGAACCCAACTCTCATTCATTGGGTTTTCCCTCCTTCACACCCTTTTCCGTATAGACGTTCCTTAAATATCCATTAATTATTTGTCCATTTTCTTTTATAGGATATAGATGTTTCCAATAAGATTTTATGATAGATACATTTATTTTTCAAAATATATATTCTTTCAATAACACATTTTTGACTCTAATTGAGTTTTTCTTATTTACTAAAAATGATGAATTTTAAGCCAAATATTTTTTCCCATTTCATTTTCAAGCCCATGTTTATTCATGATTGATGGAAAAATTATGAAATAAATTAATTTATATAGGTTACTTAATAAGTTTTATTGATATACATTGGATGTGGCATGCATGATTATATAATTGTTTTGATGTAAAGGGTCCACCCGAAATTATATAGTGCTCTAATGAATTGGTTAATTTGATGTATCTCAGGATATAACGTGAAATATGAACTAAAATGATTCTATATTTGTTCAAAATAATGATGTTATTATTATAAACATATATTCTGTGTGAACATGTTGCTATATTGTTTCGCAACTATGTGTGATATTTGCATAATAAGGCATGGCATTTCGTTTTTATACATTTCCACATTACATGAATTTATCTAATACATACTATCATGATTATGATGATGATACTATTATTTTTAATGATAACGATGAATATTCTCGCAGATTTTATATTGATTTAGGTCTTTATTTATCCTCTTAATGGGGTTTTAAATCACCTCTTTCTTTGATGTATATTCTGAAGTGACTACTTATACTATAGAGTACATAAGGGGAACTAAAAAACTAGAGAATAATGAATTAAATAGTTTGTATGTTTTATTTTATAAATGTTATGTATGGTACTAATTTTACCAAAACACTAAAACTTTGATAATTGTTTTCTAACACTATTATAATTTTTATCTTTAAAATGATGTAATAGTTATATATGAAAAGTAGGGTCACTGTATTAATTTCTGTGTCCCAAAATACTTAATATAAATACACATTTTTTCTTCAATATTATTAATTTTATTTTTCTTCCTTAAAAACTAAAGCATCCTATATATTGATTTTAGTATCCTTTGTTCACCTCTTTATGTATTTTAAACCTTGGATTCATGTGATCAGTTCCTTATGGAACATGTTTCTATAATCCCCCATTTAATTCTCCTCACTTCTATTCCACTAGTTTGTTCCTTATTTAATGGTCATATAAGGGGTAGTGAATTTGTTCCTATTTGTTTTTAATCAATATCTTGATAAAATTTATGTTTCCTATGTTATTGGGTGTTCTTTTTAGTATATTTATGATGTTCAATCATTATTACATTTCGATTTATTACATAAGTATTGTTGATTCACTATTCAAAGTATGGGATTAAAATTCTATTTTTTCTTTATTATTTTTGAATTTGGAACTATAATTCATATTTTATGAATGGGTAAATAGTTGGGATTAATATAATGAATATATTGAAATTTATAATTTAAAATTAAAATTTAAGAAATTGATTATATGTTATTAATTTTTTATTAATTCTTATATTGATTGATAAACATGTTTCTATTATATTATAATAGTTTTTAGTGATATGTATCATCGCATTCATTTTTCAAAATACATTATGCCAATAATGGAAAATGAAATGTGAAAAATGGACATTGATATTATATCATTTAAGCATGAAATGTTTAACACGAGGTGACACATGATTGTGCATGGAATATATTTAATATTTTTATTATGATTAATAATCTTTGGCCATAATAATAACAAATTTATTGATTTTACCTCATTGTTGTAGTGATGGGATGATGGTACATTATTTTTTAGAAGTATCATGTCTGAGATTTTGTACGAAAAAGTGTTTGATGTTTTAAAAATGGTGTAATTAATTTTATTTCTCTTTTAAAGAGATAATGATTATTGATGCTGTGGTGTGGAGATATTAATGTATAGATATCTCATAGTTACACAAAATCATTTAACTTATTAAATTAAATTATTTATTAATGGGATTTTCCTATGATAATATTGAAATATGTGGAATAATGTAATGAATACAATGATTAATTGAATGTATAATGGTTATAATGGATTACTGATGATTTTCTAGTAATTAAGAAAGTAATTACATAATTTATTATGTAATAATATTGAATAATTAATACCAAACATGAAGTTATTACATATAATTGTAGAATATATAATTATATGTGGTATAAAAAATGTATTATTGTTTTAAAACAATGAACGGAGAATCAAATATATAAAAAATGGTCATTAAATTGATATATGGTAAGTGAATATAATGTGGATGTAAACTAATTAATATTTAGTTGATTATGATAAATGGGATGTTTTTTGAATTTGATTTTTTATATTGTGGTTATAATAGAGTTTATTCTTATTATTGTGAGAGGTGTAATCAATTTTTATGTGTGGTGGTGATAAACATAACATAGTGTTTTGTGATAGGTAGTTGAACTTATAATTTTTATTTGTGTAGTTATAAATTCATTATAGATATGTTATTTCTTATAAACCCTAACTATAATCGATTAATAATACAGAAACCCAGATGAGGTTTTTTGTTTTATTTTTTCCCCCATATTTATGATGGATTCGATATGGATGGATGATTTCCCCTCCTTTCCCACTCCATATTCTAGACATAGATTAAGTTGCGATGTCCCGAGTTTAAAGTGGTAATAATGTGGGTACACATTAAGGAAATACATTTAAGGAGGTCGGAATATGTTTCTTTCCCTTCAATATTACATTACCTATCATTATGAAGTTTAGATTTATGGATTTTTGGTGATGCTACTATGGTATCTGGTTAAGGTGTTATACTTGTAATGGGGTAATGAGGTTATATAGTGATGTGAACATAAAGGGGTTGGGTGAACCAACATGTATATTTTTTGGGGAATGAGGGTGACTAGTTCAATGGGGAATTTGATATGGGGAACCTTCTTATATTCTTTAATGATATTATATTTTTATACATGTATGTTGTTTTGGAGAGTGATACTTGGTTACATTGGACAATTAGTTGTCCTAGTTTAGTGATGAGTATTTTCATTGTTTATTATCCAAGGCATTAGTTTTCATCATACACATTTTAATGATAGGATTTTAGGTATATAATAATAAGAATACTTGTATTCTCACCCTTATATTCTATACCTTTTTATTAAATTTTTGTGATCGATTTATTATTCAGTCCTGAAATTACTAAATCATATATGGATTTTTCCTGTGTTTTTAGAGTTTCTATCATATAATTTATCTCATGGTATTTTTTATGGAGTCTTTATTTTATTTATGATATTTCATGTACTTTAATATTGTATTCAATTTATATTATATAGAGTTGATTAGTGTGTTCTCTTATTATTTTCCAAGTATTTATGCGGGAAAAGCCTCCCATATGTGCATTGTACACCCTCAATTATTGTCACTAACCCATGGCCTATTAAAGGAAATAGTTAAGGGTAAAGAAATTATTAACTACTATAGAACATGTTTATCTAGAAGATATAGTAATAAATAGTTATATTATAGATTTAGTTAAGATTTACAACGAGTCTTGAAGGGAGGAATTGATGAGGATTGATTTGGTTTTCTAGGGAATCTGCATCTATAAAAAACAATGTCTGATGTAGGAAAGGAAGACCTAAGATTATGGCCTAATGTGATATAATAATATTAATTAACACTTATGAAACATACTATAAAATGCGATGTTTATTTTTTGGTCAATCCATAGGTGTAATAAATGCATCACTCTCAATTTTTCTTTAGTTTGAATTGGGAAATTATTTAAAAATCAAATTGGATTTAATTAAATGATAAAAACATATTCCATATTTTAGGGATTATGTGTTCTTTGAATTTTTTAGAGATGAAAACTATATGGTTCACACAAGTAGTTACTTTTAGATATGTGTAATCAGATACTTCAGTTAACTGTGGAAGGATCTAACCAGAGGAGGATGATTTAAGGAGGAAGAAATTGAGCTAGTTTTAGTGTTAGAGATGACTAATGATTAAGGGTCCTATATACGATTAATAGATATTGAGGTGGATGGAGGATATAAATATAACTTTTATTAATATCTATTATAAAAACGATCATTGGATTCTATTTCAATTATTTTGTTGTGCTGAGTTACTCCTCATTGATAAATATTATTTCTTAGTGGTCACGACGAGTTATTGATATTATGGGTTAAGTTCCACAAACAATTTCAGGTCAATTTCAACTGTTTGATATTGAAGGTGGCATAATAAAATATGTTTATTTACCTTTAGTAGGGTATTTCCAACATGAAGGTGTTTGGAACTCAGTTTAAGGAACATATTATATATTTATTCGACCTTATTCTTGATGAGGAAGCTAGGACACAGAATTTTAGGGTGGCATTACGCACCGAGATCCGGTGCTTTGTTACCACATTTATGTAGTGAATTATTTCATGGTTTTAGAAAATTAATAGATAGTAGATAAGATTCTATAATTTTATGGTGCATTTTAATAAGGATTTTATCATATATCCTTAATGAACAATTATCTAGATATAGGTTTTTAGTTTCCTAGGAAGCCAAAGATTTATCCAAAAAGGAATTGTTCGCATCTCTCTTATTCTTGTTTCATTAGAGATAGTAGTTCTCAGACCTCTATAATAATATCTTGTATCTGTTTATTTACTTCTATATGTTTCATGCATGTAATGACTATCCATTGCTGTTAGTATAGAGCTAACATCCAACTTTAGTTGAAACCTTTGAAGTGATTACCTATAAGGCCTTATTATCATTAGTCAAAGCATGCTTAGGATTTTAGATAGAAATTGGGAGATAGAGTAGGATGAAGAAACCCCAACAATATCCCTCTAACATAGGGAAATAGGGATAATGGAATTGACATCAGTGGTTTTCATTAGTGTTAGAAAAGAAAACAGTTTGAAATGGTCTAATTATTTCAATGGAGTTTCTAGAGTTAGGCGGACCAAAAATTGTTTGAGGTACCATATACTTATCATCTAACATGGAATATTATTTATTTGACTAAAAATACGTTAAAAAATCTATTAAACATTACTTTGTGTGATAATTAGGCAGCAATGTAGAGATAAATTAATAAGATGAATTTATAAACATCATTTCTAATGTTTTATTTGATGTTTAATTATGTTTTATTTGATAATACAATGGGTTTTGATGTGTTTTTGTCGGAATTAACAGTTCAAGACTCAAAAGTGGTGTGCTAAAAAATCGAAAAATTAGGCATTAAAAATCATGAATCTGATGTACAAAACATGTAATACTTGGATAGATAACATATGTTGGAATAATTACAAGCCCATGAATCCAATGTAAAAGGTGTGAACCAAGAACAGAACATGAATCTAGAGTACAGACCAAGAAAAACTAGAGTTTCAAACCTGATAAAGATACACAATGTGATATCAGTACATGATGTGAATAGTCTGAAAAAATAATTTTTGATGAAGACACATGCTGTGATATTTGGAGATCAAAGATCTTATGAGGAATTTACAAATCTAAAGTACATGACATGAAGGATAATTACACACCATGAATATTTTTATGCAGAAGCTACATAAAATAGTTACATGATGTGGATTATTTACAAATCATATAATATTTGATGTCTATATATATCCATTGACCCCAATGTGCATATAGAGTTCAGAAACCCAAAAAACTTTTTGTCTTTTCTTCTCCATTTCATTCCCATTTTCTTTCCACTTTGTCTCTATTACTTTCTTTTATTGTTTTATATATTTTATTGATTCCACATTTTATTCTAATAATCATATATTATTCAATGTTGTTATGAATTTTCAATTGAAATATAAATTTTTATTTAAAATCAGACTCTAAGTACCTTTGGTGTTGGTTATTCGAATTGTTGGTCACCGAGTTTTTTTGAGGCGTGTCAGGGTTTTCAACTGATGATTGTTCAACCTCAGTCGATTAGGGAGTTATTATTGTTGTTGATACAACTATATGATTTCATCGATGGACTTGAATGTGTTTAAATGATGTTGGATTTTATTTATTTTTTATATAATAGGGTTATATTTATTTATATTTATGGAGAGTAAATGGTGTTTATCAATGACTATTAGTATCATATGGATCATCAACACATGTAGCCCCATTATTCTGAAATAACTACTTTTATGATGTGCTTAGTGGTTGTTTAGGAAACACTGTTTCAATGAATATTTTATGGATTCACAAATATGATACTATAAGATGTGTTAATCCTTCCCACTAAAGGTATGATTGATTTTTAGACATAGATACAAATCTATGTCTCTTTGACTGGGATGTCTCCTTACAGGATAACACAATTTTTATTTTTGAAGTTACAAACATTGATCAATAATATATTATAGGATGGTTCCATCTATCTCGATACATATAATTTGGGAAATCTAGTGTTATTTTAGAATAATGTGGGAGATAGTAGTGGTATCTTATCAATTATCATTGATTTAATCATATGAAGGTGAAGAATTGATATCCCATCATGAGGATTAGTGATTTATTTGATCAATTTAAGAGTTCTAGTAACTTCTATAATATTGATCTATTTTTAAAATATCATAATATAATGGTGATTTGGAATGATACAATAAGACTTACTTAAATGTTCTATTATAGACACCTTGATTTGATAGTTATTATTTTTAGTGAAAAAAAGCCTACTAGTATCATTGAATAGATGAATACTGTACTTCATGAGTTCCTTAAAAAGTTTATTCTAGTCTTCATCGAAGATATCCTCAAATATGTGAGGTTATAGGGGTGTCATGGTAATTATTTGAAGTCTATTTTAGAGGTCCTTAATATCCATTGTAATTTATCCAAGTGTATTATTTATACATAAGAGGTTTATTTTCTTAGACATGTTATGTCTTAGTAGGGAGTGGCAGTCATTCCCTTGATGATTTATGAGGATGTTTATTCGGTGGACACCAAGAATGATATATATTTGTTCTATCTTATTGTTATGTTAGGATCTTATTAGATGTTTTTATACTATTTATATTTAATTTTGGTACCTTTTTTGGGGTTTACCAGGAACAATTTGGGTAATGCCCTGATATTTTAAATTATATTTTCATTTGAATACTAATATGTTCGACAACTTGCTTCAAATACAACACTAGACCAAATGAACCATGGAACATGATATAACATTCATAAATTATCTATTTAATTAGAATTTAAAAATAATGGTTACAATGGTTTGAAATATATGTATATAAAATAATGTTCACTTTTAGTATAAATGCATTGAAGAAATTCAATTAGTGTAACTAAATAATTTAAAAGATTTTTTAATGATAAAAATGCATTTTATCTAAAATTATTTTTATGTTATTTATCTAATGAAAATATATATATCATGGATAAAATATATTATTTATATGAAAAATATATTAACCCCAAATTATTTATTTATTGATAATAAATAATAATAATAATAGTTAATATTTTAAAAAGTTATTTTTCAATGAAAAATATTTTCATTAATTTTTTATTTTTTATTATAATTTAAATTATAAAATTTAAGAATTTGAATTTTACCAAATTAATTTTTTTTTTTCATTTTGAATAGCAATATTATATTATGAGAGTCTTTTTGGGATTTTTCTAAAATAGTTTATTATTATGTGAATAGTGAAAAATACAAATTTTTACATATATAGTAGCTTTTATGACATTCTAAGAACATAATTATGAATTGAAAAATTGAAAAACATTTTAATGTCACAATATTTATTCAAGAAGTAAGATTATTAATTTTAAAATATTTTTTTAATTTATAAAACCCATGTTTAACATTTTGAAATATAAGTAATATTTACTTAATGAAAAACCATTTTGGACTGTTTTTTTAACTAAGTATCTACAAGGTAAAATTTGGTTCTAGATTTTTTTAAAATAAAAAATACTCATATATGGTTAAAAATAAACCATATAATTTCATATAAATAATAAAAATTTATAATTTTATCTCAATCATAGATTTAATGCATTAAATATAATTATTTTTCTAAAAACAGATATTGAGACGTTACATGTGCTAATGTAAAAATTAAATTTTATTACACATAAATTTTATTTTTAAATGTATTTAATATTTTTAATAAGTAGATATGAATTATTTAATATTTCCCCTTGTATTTTTATGTATTAAAAGAAAATTACATAGATTAAAATTAATTACCCTTGAAAAAATAGTAAAAATGAACAATCTAAAAGTAAAATAATTAAAAACATGTTTATAACAAGTGTGAATATGAATGGTTGAAGGTTGATCAAAATTAAATCATACCCGATACTTTTATTTTTAAATTTTAATATAAATTTCATTTGAAACATATTCTATCTTTTTATTGAAAAGTTATATTTACACAAATTACATTTCCATCCCCTATAAAAGGAGCTCACCAACTCCCCATTTCTTCACTCATGATAAAGAATTATCTCAATAAAAAATATTACCTATTCTCTCCTAAACACTATCCAAATTACCTAGAATCCATGGTGTTTCCAAGAGACTTATATTATTCTCCTTAAGGTGTCACCTAAGAGGGATGATCCAAAGAGATAGGTAATGTTCTCAAATGAGATCTCTTATTTTTTTTGTTTTTCTAACCCCTAAAAACTATTATAAACACATTTTTTATAAAATATTAATAAAAATATTAATTTATATCACGATGATTGAATATGTATTTTCCTCCTTTCTACTAGTCTAGTATAAATATGACCATATGTGTATGCGCAGACTACCGCCTCCATGAACAATGTGTTTGATTTTTCATCACTAACATACATGGATGGTATCAAAAGTGAAATTTGTGTTTTAATAATATATTTATAAAATTATTAATATTATATAATTATAAATCATTCCATATATTTCTACCAATCTATGGAAAATGACTTTGTTTCCCATGTGTACGTGCAGACTTCCACCTCTACGAAAGTAGTGTATTTTATTTTTTATAGTCTTTTATTATTTATAAATATCTCTTCAGATAAGATTCAATAATTAAAAACATTAAAATAAAATCATTTTGATTCTTTAATAGTGATATTATTATAAAATAATCTATTTTTATCCATACTCACCCAGAGTGTATAACTTATTCTTGTTTGGGTCAGTTTAACCACCTACTTGAACAATGTATAAATTTCTATAATGGAAGAATCTAGAAACATAACTAATGAAATTACTAGAAAATAATTATAAAATATTACTGGTTTATGGTTCTCTAAATTTTAAATTATTATTTATATTATTAATATTATACAACATTTTTTATTAAAAATTACAAAAACAAACTCGTCACTAACATCATCATCACGAATAATAACTAAAATGCTCATGAAACTAAATTATAAAAAAATAAATAATTATAAAATATCAATTAAAGTACCTATACAGATATCATTGGGATGGAATTTGAATTCATAAAAAGTAATAGAAAAACTAGTACAAAAAAATTGAATCTAATAACACACAATGATAAATATAAAATATTACTAACTAATATATTAGTAATAAATGATTAGAAATGAAGTTTATAAAATTTTTTAGGAGTGAATAATGTTAAAAAATATGTTATTAATATAGTTATTTTTTACACTGGAGGTTAAAGTATGTTCAAACAAGAGGGGATACAGATTAGGTATTTTTCTTAATGCAATTGATTTTCTTAATTCATAATGATTCATTATTTATTATAGCTTTAAAATATGGTTTTATTTTGTTCTATAATAGTATTTTAATTATATTTCTATTTCATTTCAAGGGAAATGCATTTATGATTTTATTTCTCGATAAAATTTAATTATGTTATGAATAATTTTCATTATCTCTAAATAATATCTTTTTATCCAATGTTAGGATTTTTTCCACATAAATGTTCTCTTAATTGGAAACAATAATGTTTTTTATCCCATATTATCATCAAAATTATATATATTTATTTGTAAATTTATGTTTTATTATCCTTTTTAACATATGTTTTTCAAAAAGGTGTTTTCATCGTATTTAAAAAAGCATCACCCCTTCACATTCATACTTTTATCTATTACTAAAAATTTCTATAGAAATAAATTATGTCATATTCAAGTATTTATTATTGGAATTCCATTTAAATTTGTTTTATTTTATTTTTCTTGATTCTTATTTTAAAAATATATTCAAGACTGAGTTATAACATCTTCTTTTTAAATCATAGTTAGATTTTTTTACAAAATCACTTTTAAGAGTTCTCTTCCATTTTCCTGATAGTGTTAAAATGTTTATTCCTTATTGGGTGATACATTTCATGGATTAATTTATAAAAAATCATATATTATTTTATTTCTTCAGTTTTATACTACCATTATAAAATAATATAATTCTTGATACCTTTAAATATAATACCGTTTGAAGTGTTATCATTAGGCAGGTTTTTCCATCAATATAAACATCCTTAAAATATTTTATGTTACACTTGGGATATTCTTTAATAATAATATCCAATATATTCCCATATAAGAATTATGATCATAATTAATTTTTTTATTAGCGAAATTATTTACATAACCATATACCCATTACTCTATAAGATGTTTGTAAGAGGGATACTTATATAAGGATCAACTCCTTTTATTTATTATGAAAATATTGACAATTTTTATAATTTTTATTTCATTATGGATATTTAAGGAAAACTAATTAATTTATGTCATGTATTTTATTATTAATTTATTTCTTAATATGATGATTGAATTGGATTTAATTAGTGATGGGTGGGACAAATAATAGCCCCTCAATGCATCGATAGGTATCATAATGCATTCTATCATGGGTATTTGGTTTATGCATGATAAATTATTTAGATATCTTATATATTGTCTTCATAACCAAAATATTACTTGGAATAAGGCTAATATGTTATGTAGTGTCTTGGTGCATGTCCTTGACAAGTCTTACATTATGCATTCCATAAATGTGAATATAGGTATTGTTGTCCATGTGTTTGTTTGAATTACTTTCCATGGAATAGTTTCAAGATATTATGATAAGTTGCCTGATATTATTTGATTTTTTTTTCATATGATTCAGGCCTTGTTTATTTGATATAGGCTTGTGGTATACTCTTTCTCTTACTATGAATTTGGGATCACACTTTTTTTCTTTCCATTGGAACATGTTATCAAGAATAGTATTACATATGATATTTCATGTAGAATAGCATGTCTATAGAAAATACGGGAGATTTTTAAGACTTATTAAGGATTAATTAGTTTTTAATGTAGTGAAAAAATGACCATTTTTTAGAAATACAAGAAACATATTATTTAATAATTTGTTGAAATTCTATAAAAATTTAAACCGAATATTTCATGAAAAAGTATGTAGTGAAATATTTTCTATAATTCATGTAATTATTGGATATTTAAATATAGGATATCATAATAATTTCCTTATATATTAAAATAAATGTCAATTTGTGAATGAGTATCTAAAAAATAAGTTAATCAATGCTCCTACAATTCATTTTTAGAAGTAAGGAGTCTTATTCATGACCACATATGATGTTTTTTACATCATTATAAGCTATGTATTGATGTATTAGAGGGATGTAATCTCTTATGGGTCCTTACTGTTACAACCTCATTAGGGTAACTATGTTACACATGATGATGATATAGCGACCATTTTGTTTCCCTTGAAGTAATGACAACACTATCATATCAGGGAGTAATTTTTGATCTTCGACGTTCATAAGAGAACATGGTATATAATCTCTCCATGTGATTTGAATTAAATTAGTGGATGTGGATAAAATTATTTAATTATTAAAACTTATGAATACTAATATATTACTATAAAAACGTTTTTCTACTTCCATCTATATTTTCTAGTAGATCGATCTAACACACTCAAGATAATGTCAAATCAGGTGTGGTGAAAAGTTTACAATATTATAAATCTTATTTTTAAATTATCTCCTTTAGTATTTGAACCCTTGATATCTTGTAGGATATAAAAATATGCAATTTGATTTATCTATGATTATATATCCATGTCACGACCCGACCCAACGGGGCTCGAGCCGCGACTCCCCAAGCCCGCCTCCAAAAGGCCAGGGGCTGGCGACTAGCGCCGAGTAGGCTATCACACACATGGGAGGCATTAGACTAAGGTACCTGTACACACGCACCCACAAACACCTCCATGAAATAGTGCAGAGATATAGAAACTGAAAAGTAAAAGCATGCATACAATCTATCCCAAACCAGAGTGCAACAACAAAAGTACAAAGGGAAAAATAGGGCCCACCAAAGAAAACTACAAAAGTGCATCCAACCTGCTCTGAAGAAGGGGAACGCTGCCACAAACACCCGCCGGAAAGATCCCTCGGCACAACTTCGGTAGACACCCCGGTCAACTCGCTCACTAAGCTCCGCCTGCTCCGGGTCCTCCTGGGACTCCGTCAAAAGGACTGTGGTCTGCACAAGACACAAACATGTGCGGGCAAAGCCCATGCAGGGGTGAGTATAAATATACTCAGTAGGCACCCCAAAAAAAACCCAAGGGAGAAACTGAAAGGCAACAGTCCGCTCAACCCAGCTAGAGGGAACCTAGACGAGAGAGAAACTCTATCTCTAAACAAAAAAAGTCAGCTCAGCTCAGCTCAGGTGTATGCCCATACATACACCATGGACAATCCAGATATACTCATCTCACGCCGCAAAACCACAAGAGGTACCGACCTCATCACCAGCAACTGACCCCAACCAGGAGAGTACACCACACGAATATTGTCATACCAGATGACACTCATCCGAGAGAAACACTCCATCGGGTCCAAAACAAACATCTCAGACGCTCACCCGAGAGACCACGCTCGTCGGATAACATCACTGAGGAAACATCGCTGAAACACCATTACCACCAAACTCCTCGGATAGGGGATCACCGCTAGGGTCTGCTAGGGGATACCGAGACCCACTCCGGTATACATAGCTCACAGATAGGGGATCACTCCCAGGGTCTGCTGGGGGATACCACGACCCGATCTGGCATACGTAGTTCTCAAAGATAGGGGATCACACCCAGGATCCGCTGGGGGATACCACAACCCGATCTGGCGCTCGACAGAAGCTTCACACTCAGATAGAGGATCATCGTCCATATAAATATGGACAAGACGATATCGGAACCCTATCTGGTATAATTCGCGATGTAGGGGATCGAACCGATGATGCCGCAACCATACCAAAACCACGCACTGAGTAGGGGATCGCATAACCAACGATACCTCAACCCTACTGACACCAAGCGCTGAGTAGGGGATCATATAACCAACGATACTGCAACCCTACTATAAACATCATACTGAGTAGGGGATCGTAAACCCGACGATGCCACAACCCTACTGTGCACGACCCACTACGTAGGGGATCATATTCCTGATGATGCCACAAACCCTATGGGGTTAACCTGCTGGATAGGGGATCTCCGCCCGTGAATAAGCGGTCACAGCGATACCAAGAACCCGATCTAGGGTAAAGATGCTAGAGGATCCACTCCGGGCCCACCAGAGGGATACCACAACTCTAACAGTTTAAACATCCCATCGAGAGGATCACAAACCCATACGAAGGTTGTGATACCACACGAACCCTCGTAGGAACGAACCAAGGGAGAACCCTCAACCACTGCTAGTCCAAATGTCGCTAACCCGAGCGACCCGCCACAACGCCACACTGCGCACATCCTAAGCCAAAACCGAGGCCACCATTGCGTTCCACGCGGAAAAACACGCAGGATAGGCTGTTTACTCGCCCAAAACGGAGCACCGGTGAAAAAGGCACTATTCACCGTAGCTAGGTTGTGTGGGGCCCACACAATGATCCCGAAACCCATCGAGCGGATCACACCACGGCGATCCCCTCGAAAAAACAAGCGGAATCGACTACTCGCTTGTCCAAAACGGACACCCGGTGAAAAAGGGTACTATTCACCGAATGCCAGCTCGGGTGGGGCCCACGCCTAGATTCCGAAACTCATCGAACGGATCACACCACTGCGATCCTCTCGGAAAAGCACACAGGATTGACTATTTATCCGCCAAAATCGGACTCATGGTGCAAAAGCTGTGTTTCCCCGCAAACGCCAAAACCCGGCCTCATGGGGCCCGCACCCCGTTCTCAGTCCCAACACCCGGAAACCATCTCAAAAAGTCCGTCGTACCATCAGGGTCTCAACGCCATTGACGGCACGTCAATCGGACGCTCCGAGTAGAAGTTACAACGGCCCGAAGTCGTAAAATAATAAAATAATATTATTTTTTTACGACGTTCCTAGCTCCCGGGCCACGATCCTGAACCTTTAAACCATCAAACCCACACCGGAGGGTTCGACTCGTCGTCAGGGTCGCGTCGCCGCAAACGGCGCGCGAATCCGGCTCCCGGTTTGCAAGATACGGGGGTTTAAAGACCCCCGTATGAGAAAAGAGGCTGGACCGGCCGCCGCCGTCGGCCCGCCCTGGCCGACGGCTCTCCACCGCGCGCCGCCGTGCTGGGCGTCCGGCTGCCGCGACCCCACTGGGGGCACCCCTGTGGTCCGGTTTGCGATCCGGAGGCGTCCACACGACCCTCGGGACCCGATCTATACTGCTACGACTTCCATTTACAGAAAAACGCAGCAAAAACGAGATCGGGGGTTAAAACTCAAATCCGCCTACCTCGCGGGCGAAACGCTGACGTTCTGCCTCAGATCCGTGCTCCAGAGCTTCCGCTGCGCGCTCTTGGAACGTCCGCCGTCAAATTCTGAGCTCGTGGGCGCTTCGTTTGCTCGATTCGGCGGAGTGGCGGTGAAGAACGGCGAAGAACGTCGAGAGGTACGATAAAGGGGGGGGGGGGGGCTGATATTTATATCAGCTGCCCGCCAGCGCCAAACCCGCCTCAGACCCGACGCCGGATGTGAACAAAAGTAAGGTCACCCCTAGGGTAAACGCATCGTTTTGAACGTAACGGCGGACTCATATTTTCTATCCGAGACTCCGTTCAGGAGTTATTCGAGCAGACGCTCGCCCACTAACTCCGCCACTTATTTACGAAAACACCCCTGGTGGCGTTTCTCACCGCAGGCCCGCGCCCGCAATGTTTACACCCCTCTTAGGGTAAACGGAACATTCCGGACGCAACCGTGCCCTCAGATTACCGTTCTAAGCTACCTTTTAGGAGATATGACACCCCCGCCATGTGTATAGTATAAATAAACTTAATATTTTTATAAAATTAATTTCGGGCACACCGGACCTCGGAATCGCACGCCGTCTTCGTGCCTTGATATGGAATTATTCCTAGAAATATTCCAAAGTCTGACAGGGCCAAAAACCCAAGTCGCTACATCCTCCCCTCCTTATAACTTTTCGTCCCCGAAAATCCCTAAGAATAAGGAAAGCGACTGGACTCTCAACTGGGTCTCCCACACCAGCGAGCTCACCAACAAACACCCATGCCCGAATGTATAAGTTAGAGGAACTCATCCACCACACCTCAATACTATCCGCTTTGGGCGGCACTGACTCTCCCACACGGTTTTAATCACGTCACAAAAACGTGTCTCGGTGGGGGAAGGATCCCCCTTCCTCACGCATTCGAATCATGCGGAACAACTCCAACAGAAGGTCTTATCAACGCCCTGAACAAAACTCGAGCAAGCAACAAAAGGAAAGAGTACCGCTAAACAATGTCTGACAAACTACTGCAGTAAGTAGAAAAGACACAAGGCGTACCTCTATCCATCCGCGGTGCCTCTGGGTCGACTGCCTCCAGGGCATGCAGCTGTCCTCGCCCTCGGCCACCAACTCCCTAAGCTTGGCATGGACCACGTAGGGGTGGGGGTGGTGACAACTAATACTGCCTACCACCTCCTCCTACTGCACCAGCTCCGCCGCCACGTCCGCCGCCCTGCGGATCTCCTTGCTCGAGACACTGCCTCTGCCAAGGCGGTCCATCGACCGACTCCCTCTCAGCAGCACGTCGGGTCGGACAATCTCTAGCAAGATGTCCTCGACCATCGCAAGCGTAACACCGCCTCTCCTGCGGCTGACCAAAACTGGCTTGCGAGCCCTGTGAGCCCTGAGGCTCAGATCCTCCATCCTGGGGTCGCCTCCAGAAACATTGGCCACGTCCAGACCCCTGAGTCTGTCGTCGGCTACCAGATGCCGATCCGATCGACGAAGTCTCAGCTCTTGAGTGCCCAGCACTAACAGGGGGAATCTACTCAGCCAGAAAACTCTCCACCACCAACGCTTGCTCCAGCACTCCAGCATAGGTGGGCAGGCACAAGGAAACTACACCTGCTTGGATGTCCCTGCGTAAGCCCTGCTCGAAGGTCCGAGCCCTAAAAACGGGTCTCGAACCATATCCAGGGAGTAGAATGACAGGTCTGTAAACCTCGCTGAGTACTCTGACACAGTCATGCTCTCCTGTCGAAGTTGCAGAAGCTCCTGGATCCGCACTGACTTCAACGTCACCGTATAGAACTCCTCCCTGAAGAGCCGCTCAACCTCTGCCCACGTGAGCGTCTCCTCGTCATGGGACTACGTCACTAAACTCCACCATCGCCCGGAAGAACCATGTAGAAGGCTCGCTACTAGGACCACCATCTGATCTGGATGTGTCCTCACTAGGTGGAATACCCGGGTGATTGCCTCAAGCCAGTCATCAGCTGCCTGGGGGTCTGGATCACCCCGGAACCTCAGAGGTCGCTGCCTCTCCTGCGCGCAACTTCGTCCTGCACCGCCGGCACGACCAGCTGCTCGACAGGTGGTGGCTCAACTGGCAGACCATGTAACGCCCCGACCCTAGTTATCCAGAGTCGGTGCATTATTACATAACATTGGCATGATTACAAGAAAGATCAAATCTCGAAAGACCGATTGGTTTAGTAGCCTTGGAAACACTAGATATATTCATAAGTTTTACATTACATCATAAAATGAAAAACTACTACAAAAACATAATGTCTCCATAATCCACACTCATATCCCTACATAATATCCCTGCAGGTCATTCATAATTTACTTCTTCACTTCCTGGGAAAAATAAAACATAGAAAAGGGGTGAGCTCAAATGCCCAGTAAGGATAACAATATAGCGGAAACTTTCATGAATAAGAATAAACATTTAAGGCAATGTATAACTAAAACAAAAGCCTTTCAAACATGAACTTTCAACATAGTATGTCATAAATAAAATGAAATAATTATATTTACTTATTCACATGGATATTCTACTAATCGAATAATCACATGCAAAATCAATAACCACTTTCATAATGTTGGAATGCATAATGCCAGACTATCATAACCACATAGTCAAGGCCTCGTGCCAAGACTACAAATAAGATTTTGTCAAGGCCTTATTCCAAGACACTAGTTTGTCTCATGAGACCTACCGATGCATCGAGGAGCTATAGCGGGCTCCACCCGTCACATATTAAGTCCAATGCATTCCCATATGAAAAGGTTTAAACATAACATAAACATTCGTATTAAAACTAGCATACGAAATGTCAATACTTTCACCATAAACTATGAATGGTATAAAAATAGCACATCCACAGTCAAACATATCACAAAACCTTCAATAAAATATAGAAGTTTTGTATCATAATAAATCAACTTCAAATAATCTTAAAATCCATCAAAGGATGTTGACATAGATGAACTCAAAATTATTTTTAAAGAAATATCTCCTTTTATTTTGAAATCATTTAAGATCCATATAAAATAAAACATTTTCTTTGAAAATATTCTTATAATCTTGTAAGGAAAGCTTTGAATATTTTATAACGGCGGAAAATAACCGCACCCGCCGTATAAGTTTAAAAAAACATTCTTATCTTAATTCTGTCGAAAAGGTTAAAAAGCACCTTGTTTGGAAAACGACAGAAAGATTCCCTTATAAACCTCTTATAAAAAGTCAAACAAGGGTATAAATGACTTTAGCCCATATTCTTTTAAATATTAAAAATGTTTTGAAATACATTTTGAAGAAACAAGGATGTGGATGATAACGAGATCCCAGTAGATTATTACGTATAAACAACCTCGGATAATGAAGAGATTGTGAAATAACACTTACCTTGTACTTTTCCTTGGTTGGGGTAGGTTAACCTCCTATATAATGGTGAAATAATTGTTATTAAATTATAAAAGAATCATATACATTAATATGATATCATATATGATCTTTTAATATTGATTTGATAATAATATCTTAGTATTATCGTTGTTTCGGGTGTTAACTTACTTGTTTTATTTTATATGTTTTGTTACGTAAGCCATGTTTTTAATGGATAGGTTGTATATTATTTATATCCAGAATGATATCAAGTCCTTAAAAATCATTTTTAAATCATCAAATGATAATTATACTTGAATGGATACGATGGAGAAAGAATCTTATCGCGTTTGTGGAGACGGTAGTCCGTACGTACGCACGAGCGACAATATCATTCTTTTGATATTAAAATAATATATAAATGGATGTTATATCATATATACAGAATAATTAACATGTTATATTTATTATTTACATGAGTTTCACATCATTATTATACCCATCCAAATAATAATATATTGAATAACAATTACACCACGACGTGGAGACGGTAAGCCGTACGTACGCACGTATGGTGACATGTTATTCAAAGGGTGGATAGAATACTGAATATGGTTGTACCATATTTATAATAACATCACAGTATATGAGAGATACATGAGTTATTATTTTAGAATGGTAAGAACAAAGAAAGAAGAAGTGGAAGAAGAAAGGAACTTGAAAAGGGGTGGTGAAAATATTACCTCTTCTTCGGGTTCTTCCTTTTGATTTGATCAAAAGGGCTCCTTAGGTTGGCTTTCTGATCAAAATAAGGCCTCTAGGTTGTAGTGAGGGAAGTTGGGAGAGTATTTGAGCAGAGTTTAGCCGAACCAAAAGGCTTTGAAGGTGTGATGAAATGAGAAGGAGGAGTGCCCTTTTATAAGAGGGGTGAGGGGTACCTTTGGAAAAGCTAGAAATATTAATTTATAATAAATTCATATTTGGTTTCTAATGGCTCAAAAGTTGATTATTCAAAGGTTAAGGTGGGGATAGGTCTAAAACCACTCAACCAATAGAATTTAGACAGGTTTGGGTACTTATATTAACCTTATCTTTAAGTATTAACTCTAAGTTAATTAGTTTCACTTTTACAATGTCTCTTTGTATTTTTATATAATATGGTTAATAAACTTACTATATACATCCAAGAGACCCCCAAGTGGTCCTTTAATGATTAACCTATCATGATATAAGTCTCTTGGCCGAACCTTAGATTTTTAGGAATTTAATATCAATTAATAATATAATATTTGTTTTAAGAACTCTTTTATGTCAATTTTGACACTATTCCATAGTTGATTTTTGTGAAACTCATAACAGATTGATTACTTCGAACAAAGTCAATTAAATAAATCCTAATATATCATATTATCCTATAAAATTATTTTAATTCATTAAAAGTTTCATATTATATTTATTTGGGTATTTATAATATCAATTATTTTAATTTTTCACTATTATAGTAATTACTGCATCATCATTGTGTCATAAATAAAATAAATTATTTAATGTCTAAAAATTATAAATAAAATATCATTATGTAGGAAATATTTTTATCTTTCTAATGAATATTTATAATATAAATTCCAACATATATAACCCTATGTAACAATTGTTTTGCTAAAAGATATATGCTTGTGTCATTTTTGTATTTATTTTAACTTAATTAAAATAAAGTGTCATTATCACTTACAAGTGGATCCATGGGGTCCCAAAATCGACCCAAATATGCCCATGGTCGACCATGTATCAACCAATAGGGTTAAGACACGTTTTAGGGTAATTTAGTATTATTATAATATTATTTTTTAACCCTTATTTACCGGATTTACCCTTAACCATGGTAAATAAAATATTTACCGCAGTAATTATTCAAAATGTATAAAAATAAAAGTTACCTATTTACACAATTTGAACATCCTGATTCCAAATATGGAATCCATTTTCCTAAATTCAAAACACAGAAGTGGCAGAAATTAATTTAAAATTAATTCCCGCTGTCAAAACAAAAAGCGTGTTTTTAAGAGATAATAACTATCAAAAGATTGACACTTGTTTATGTTCGGTTTAATTGTAAAATTATGTCCAATGACCAACATTATATTAAATGGTAAAAATATATTCTAAATATACTTTAAAACTACTAAAATTCATAATTTATCACTATTAATTATTTTGATTAAAAAAGTTGTTTTTAATTAAAATTTAGTAATTTTCACTATTCATCAAAATATGAAAGTTATCCGAAAAGTACCAAAATTTCACCTTAGGCTAAATTAGATATTCCGAATCCAAAAATGAAGTCCATTTTGAAATATAAAATATATATAATTTTAAAAAGTAGGTATTACTATTCATAACGGCTAGTTTGATTGGTTGTTAGAACTCGGTGTTGCGTACAACACACGCTATCGCATTATTCAAAGAGAAGCGTACCGTAGAAGCTTGGGGTGTTACAGACCACCTGGAGGTGCAACCTCAGAACCTGCGCCCTGCTCCATAACCACTACACGTGGCGGGTCATCAGCACAATCCTGCTGCGGAACCCTCGTTGGCTGTCATCGTGGAGGCATCCTGAAATACATTCAAGACGCACCACAGTCAAAGAGTATATCTGGAGAGCTGACTCAAGAAAGACAAGGAAAAACCAAAAACCCAGTCCTATATGATGCATGTACCATTATGTCCTCGCGACAAGTGTACGAATGTCCCGAGTCGAAAATCAGGTTATCAGAGTCCTGGTGTATGGATACGTCGGCCGCCGCACCAACACTGGAGTCCCTGGCCTGAAAGCCGAACTTGAAACATCCTAACACTACCGCTATGAAACCCAAACCAAACTCACAGCTAGACCAGCTACGCTCTGAGATCCCAAAGGTGGAACCTCCTCTGATACCACTCTGTCACGACTCGACCCAACGGGGCTCGAGCCGCGACTCCCAAAGCCCGCCTCCAATAGGCCAGGGGATGGCGACTAGCGCCGAGTAGGCTATCACACACATGTGAGGCATTAGCCTAAGGTACCTGTACACACGCACCCACAAACACCTCCATGCAATAGTGCAAAGATATAGAAACTGAAAAGTAAAAGCATGCATAAAATCTATCCCAAACCAGAGTGCAACAACAAAAGTACAAAGGAAAAAACAGGGCCCACCAAAGAAAACTACAAAAGCGCATCCAACCTGCTCTGAATAAGGGGAACGCTGCCACAAACACCCGCCAGAAAGATCCCTCGGCACAGCTCCAGTAGACACCCCGGTCAACTCGCTCACTAAGCTCCGCCTGCTCCGGGTCCTCCTGGGACTCCGTCAAAAGGCATGTGGTCTGCACAAGACACAAACATGTGCGGGAAAAGCCCGTGCAGGGGTGAGTATAAACATACTCAGTAGGCACCCCAAAAACCCAAAACCCAAGGGAGCAACTGAAAGGCAACAGTCCGCTCAACCTAGCCAGAGGGAACCCAGACGAGAGAGAAAATCCATCTCGTGACCATCCTCGGCTAAACAAAACAAGTCAGCTCAGCTCAGCTCAGGTGTATGCCCATACATACACCTTAGACAATCCAGATATACTCATCTCACACCGTAAAGCCACAAGAGGTACCGACCTCATCACCAGCAACTGCCCCCAACCAGGAGAGTACACCACATGAACATTGTCATACCAGATGACACTCATCCGAGAGACACACTCCATCGGGTCCAAAACAAACATCTCAGACGCTCACCCGAGAGACCACGCTCGTCGGATAACATCACTGAGGAAACATCGCTGAAACACCATAACCACCAAACTCCTCGGATAGGGGATCACCACTAGGGTCCTCTAGGGGATACCAAGACCCACTCCGGTATACGTAGCTCACAGATAGGGGATCACTCCCAGGGTCCGCTGGGGGATACCATGACCCGATCTGGCATACATAGTTCTCACAGATAGGGGATCACACCCAGGATCCGCTGGGGGATACCACAACCCGATCTGGCACTCGACAGAAGATTCACACTCAGATAGAGGATCATCGTCCATATAAAGATGGACACGACGATACCAGAACCCTATCTGGTATAACTCGCGATGTAGGGGATCGAACCGACGATGCCACAACCCTACCAAAACCACACGCTGAGTAGGGGATCGCATAACCAACGATACCACAACCCTACCGACACCAAGCGCTGAGTAGGGGATCGTATAACCAACGATACCGCAACCCTACTATAAACATCATGCAGAGTAGGGGATCGTAAACCCGACGATGCCACAACCCTACTGTTCACGACCCACTGCATAGGGGATCATATTCCTGATGATGCCACAAAACCTATGGGGTTAACCTGCTGGATAGGGGATCGCCGCCCATGAATAAGCGGTCACAGTGATACCAAGAACCCGATCTAGGGTAAAGATGCTAGAGGATCCACTCCGGGCCCACCGGAGGGATACAACAACTCTAACAGTTTAAACATCCCATCGAGAGGATCACAAACCCATATAAAGGTTGTGATACCACACGAACCCTCGTAGGAACGAACCAAGGGAGAACCCTCAACCACTACTGGTCCAAATGTCGCTAACCCGAGCGACCCACCACAACGCCACACTGCGCACCTCCTAAGCCAAAACCGAGGTCACCATCGCATTCCACGCGGAAAAACATGCAGGATAGGCTATTTACTCGCCCAAAACGGAGCACTGATGAAAAAGGCACTATTCACCTTAGCTAGCTCGTGCGACGCCCACAGAATGATCCCGAAACCCATCGAGCGGATCACACCACGGCGATCCCGTCGAAAAAACAAGCGGAATCGACTACTCGCTCGTCCAAAACGGACACCCGGTGAAAAAGGGTACAATTCATCGAAGGCCAGCTCGGGTGGGGCCCATGCTTGGATTCCGAAACTCATCGAACGGATCACAACACTGCGATCCTCTCGGAAAAACACACAGGATCGACTATTTATCGGCCAAAATTGGACTCCTGGTGCAAAAGATGCGTTTCCCCTTAAACGCCAAAACCCGGCCTCATGGGGCCCGCACCCCGTTCTCAGTCCCAACACCCGGAAACCATCTCAAAAAGTCCATCGTACCATCAAGGTCTCAACGCCACTGACGGCATGTCAATCGGACGCTCCGGGTAGAAGTTACAATGGTCTGAAGTCGTAAAATAATAAAATAATATTATTTTTTTACGACGTTCCTAGCTCCCGTGCCACGATCCCAAACTTTTAAACCCTCGAACCCACACCGGAGGGTTAAACTCGTCGTCAGGGTCGCGTCTCCGTAAATGGCGCATGAATCTGGCTTCTGGTTTGCAAGATACGGGGGTTTAAATACCCCCATATGAGAAAAGAGGTCGGACCGGCCCCGACCGGCCGGTCCGGCCGGCCTGGACCGGCCGCCGCCGCCGGCCCGCCCTGGCCGGCAGCTCTCCGCCGCGCGCCGCCGCGGCTCCACCAGGGGCACCCCGGTGGTCCGTTTTGTGATCCGGAGGCGTCCACACAAACCTCGGGACACGATCTATACTGCTACGGCTTCCATTTACAGAAAAACGCAGCAAAAAACGGGATCGGGGGTTAAAACTCAAATCCACCTACCTCGCGGGCGAAACGCCGACGTTCTGCCTCAGATCCGCGCTCCAGAGCTTCTGCTGCGCGCTCCTGGAACATCTGCCGTCGAAATCCGGACTTGTGGGCGCTTCGTTTGCTCGATTCGGCGGAGTGGCGGCGAAGAACGACGAAGAACGTCGAGAGGTACGATAAAGGGGGGAGGTGATATTTATATCAGCTGCCCGCCGTCGCCAAACCCGCCTCAGACCCGACGCCCGATGCGAACAAAAGTAAGGTCACCCCTAGGGTAAACGCGTCATTCTGAACGCAACAGCGGACTCAGATTTTCCATCCGAGACTCCGTTCAGAAGTCATTCGAGCCGACGCTCGCCCACTAACTCTGCCACTTTTTTTACGAAAACACCCCTGGTGGCATTTCTCACCGCAGGCCCGCGCCCGCAAAGTTTACACCCCTCTTAGGGTAAACGGAACATTCCGGACGCAACCGTGCCCTCAGATTCCCGTTCTGAGCTACCGTTTAGGAGATATCACACCCCCGCCATGTGCATAGTATAAAAAGACTTAATATTTTTATAAAATTAATTCCGGGCACACTGGACCTCGGAATCGCACGCCGTCTTCACGCCTAGATCTGGAATTATTCCTAGAAATAGTCCAAAGTCTGACAGGGCCAAAAACCCGAGTCTCTAAAATCCACATGTAATGTTGAAATGTAAATAAGAGATCAACATATGGTAATTTTATAAGACTGAACATTGATGTGTGAAACAAGTCCTTGTTCTGTTCAATTCTTTTTGAGACACATATTCTCCACTAATATTTGAATCACTAATTATAAGTGGGGTGAAATGATTATTCTAAAACCATGTTTATATAAAATGACACATGTGTGGATTAATATATTACATAAGTTAACTTTTTTTATCTTACTGTTTATTTATAATTATATCCCATGAGTTCTTTAAAAGATTACTCCACTTAATGTAGATCAGAATCCAATCTGAAGATGTTTCTAAACCAAAATATAATGATATTATTCCACACAAGAGATTGAATTTGATAGCCTTGTGGTCTTAAAACAAATAACATTAAATATAGTCTCTCTAATTTATATTTTATTATTTTCTAATGACACTTTTAAAGGGTGACTGTGAGCCAAAGAAAAATTCAACCAGTTTGAAAACCAAACAAGTAAAAAATAAATCTTTAAAGGAACTTGACTACCAATGAGTATTAAAAATAACCTCCTTCTAAAAAACATTTCTCACTCTCATGCTCATGTCACAATAGTTTAATATTAGGAGATAGATAATAAGACATGAACAACCTAAACTTCAACTTCTAAACCCTTCTTCTTCTTCTTATTTATTCTTTATTTTTGAAACCTAGAATGTTTCAATGGCTCAATTATATTATTTTTCCTCACTAAAACATTCAACATACACTCTTTATTTTTCTTCTCTGAGTGTCTCTATATCTCTTATACTCCTCTTCATTTCTCTGGGAGATATTATTATTCATTGAAGCTCACGTCCTTGTATCTATAAGTTATTTTACATACTAATAAATACTTATTGATATATATTTTTTCTCCCCAATAATCTCATAATCTACATTCCCATGTGTGATTCTCATTTATTTCTCCTTTCATTTTCAAGAACCGTAAATATAATGTTGAGTATAATTTTTCATTTCAAGCCAAAAGTTTCTAATATAAAAATACAATTTCAGGTTTCCATGATTTTTCATGAATCCTTTTTCATCTTAAGGTATATTACTTGAATACCCTTATTTAATACATTTTTAATGGCTAGGATTATTTTCTAAATATTATTCTATAGCAGCCACGAATTAATATTCCTAAATAACATAAAAAAAGTCTCATCTACAATATTCATAAATTTATTA
Organism: Viscum album; assembly: GCA_963277665.1. NCBI lineage: Eukaryota > Viridiplantae > Streptophyta > Magnoliopsida > Santalales > Viscaceae > Viscum > Viscum album. Next base: position 500,476,612 of record OY728125.1, read on the forward strand.
AAACTGTATAACACAAATATATTTCGTTGTGGAGATGTTTATTACTATATGAGAGTATAACATTAATACCATATAAAACTCAGTTTGAGTCTATACGAAATAATAATATCTAAAAATTATTTTCCCTTTCTTCTTCTAGAGTATAATACTTTATAAATGATATAATCTCTAATATACAAGTCACAATTTTATGTGATTCCATCCATATTATTATTGAAAATAAAATAAATTCATTTCATCATATTTGATTATTGCAGAAAATCCAACTTTGTTTGATATTCTTCTCCCTCGTATTGAAGATAATTTACTATGTCAATCATAACTTATACCTAATTAATTTTGTGATTTTTTTGAATAATATACAATGTTTTTTCAATTTAAATAATTTAGAATCTCACAATTCTAGAAAAAATTATTTTATACTAAGGGGAAATCAAAATATCATAAAGATAAGTATCATACATGGATCAAAATGTCATACATATCTTAGAATTTAGAAAATGTTGAAAACTCAAAAATTACACATGGATCAAAAATTTAGACCTAGGTTAGACGCCACAAACTGTGAAAAAATGAATTATTGCACAATCAATATTAAATATTACATGGCCTATTGAAATATCAAACACCATAAAATTTTCCTTTGGAAACATCTCATCCCAATAAAATATCATACAAGACAAAAATATACTTCATTTTATGATTTTTTAATTTTTTAATTCTAAAAATATTTTATGAGTTCCCAAAAATAACATACAAGCATCTCATGAATCATAATTAAATTATATAAAGGATAAATTCAATTTTTAGTTTTCCAAAATGTGTTACACATGTCAAAATTTCATACACTGCTAACTTAAATCTCTTTAGTATGGATAAGGAGTCTTATGGGTCCTCAAATATCTTCGGTGTATGTGTCTTCTCCTACATGTGAAAAAAATATCTTATTACTTAGGGTAATTTCATTTTATGTTTTTTGGTTTTCTAGCTCCAAAAAATCCCACTATATAATCAAATGACTTTTGAACTTCTTAAAATCTTCTCTATGATTTATCAAATGTATAACAAGATTTTGGAACAAATAAAAGTAATTATCGAATTATTAGAATAATTCCAAAGTCTTTTTAGAAGATTTTAAATCCTTGAAACATATAAAATACTCAAGGTACAGTATATCCATAAAATCCTCTCTACTAACTACTTCATCTCTAAATTGTCCTTTAAAAATAATCATACAGGAGTTTTAAACACTTAACATAGTAAATGATATATTATAAACTCTACGGGTGGATTCTTCACTTTCAACTAGATTTTCCATCACTCATTAAACCAGTTATAACCATTGTAGTTTAGTTTTATAAGTTATCCAAAAGGTCCATGTAGATAGACTATATTCGGAATATCCAAATTTAATATAACTATATAAAAAAATATTTTCCATGATTTGGCAGTTATCATGATGTGATGGTTAACTCTGCAATCACCATAGGTATTGTTCTATGGAATTTTTCTAATGAGTTATTCCAAATACCTTTAATATTCAACTTTTCGATGAAAACAAAATGGAAACAACATTATATCCTTTCATGGGTAGGTACTCACTTCTTCCCACGAGACATCAAAATTTTATAAATTACATTGAAAAGATTATTTCAAGAAGAATTATTGATAGAAAATACAATAAAAATCCTTTCAGGACATCACCACAGTTGACATGACTATAGTTATATTTTGGTCTATAACCATAGTCTATGTGGGTTATTTTCATAGGCGGGGTTAGGTCAACCTATGACAATATTCCATATAGACCATGGTTATAGGAAACCCATATAGAGAGTTTCATCATACACCATGGTTGTAGGGGTGATCAATAGCCTCTAATAGAAATAATTCACATAGACAGTTTCCATAATACACACGTACAACTAAAATTCATTTAAATTGTTGCAATATGGACACCATTTGACGCAGTCGACAAGGACCACAAACATAGGTTGATATAAATCCATATATTATCATTTATAAAATGAATAATGATAATTATAAATATATAATAACTAATACACACATAGAGAAACTTTCCCTCTCTCTCTCACACACATATATAAATAATATCCAATATAATGTATTATTGGTTTTATAATAAGGATCACATAAATATATAGTATGTTAGTAGATCAATTACATTGTAGGTTAGTGGTACCAGGATTGGAAAAATGGAATGGACGCTATTAGTTCAATCATCAGAGGGGTAATTTTTTTAAAATTTTATAAGACCTATATCCATGAGTAGTGTCCATATAAATATGTATATGGCCACAAGTTCTACCCTTTGACCTATACTTATAGTAATGGGTTCTACCCCTAGAAATACCTCTTTATCCTTGAGAATTACCCATGTAAATATCCCACGTATGGCTATAAGTGTAGGATCTCCAATATCAGAGGCTAACACCACAATAACACCATTAATAGACTGAAAGAACATGAACGCAGGCTTTGAATATACAATCAGGTCTTATTCCCATGATTTTCATCTATGGTAATATCCCTTTTATATAGTGTTAAATAATCATTCACATTAGAAAAATGGATGCATTTGTTCATGGGTTGAGTAGGAATCCACATTGAGATTTTTATCATGATTATCTAAATGTATTTAGGATAATAGAGACTATTTTAGTGTAGTATCTCGATATAAAGGAGGTCAGTTGTAGATTCTACATATATTGAAAATTCATTAATTCTTGAGGATATAGGTAAAATATTCTTAGCCTATAGTTCCTAAGATTGAGGTTTTATGAGATCAAATTACCTATGGAGATGCTCCTAAGAGATAGTCACCAGATAGTCAAAATCTAGTAGTGTTTTAAGGGTGGTTAATTTTTACATATATGGCACATGAGGTGGTTCTTTGTGAGTTTTATATCATAAAATTTCTAGTACAACCTAGATTAATAAAATATTGCATGCCTTGAGGAGTTAGTTTTAGTCATTTGTTATAGAAGTCCAATGATAGAGTTTATGTCTCAAGATTCTTTTGGTCAAAATGTGATTGTTGAGAATAATATTTCTTATAGTTTGTTATATCCTTATGATATTACTCAGTAGAAGTGGGAGGATATATTAGTGTATTTAACTTCTATTTTTCCTTGAAAATTGGTGGGATGTGATATTATCTAGGTGTCTGTGGATTAATTGATAATGTTATCTCATCTATATGGTATGATGGATTTGATCATGGTTGATTCTTTATAGAAACTATATATGGTAAGGTATTTCTAACTCCATGGGGTTTCAAGGATTATCATCCCTGATTGAGATCCCAGTTTTACCTCACTGGTGTTTATTTCCCAGTACCTTTTCTCCCTCAGTTCATGATTAACTACAAACCTTCTTTCAAAATGAACGTGGTTATTAAGATATACCAATAATTCTTTAAGTTGTGGATTATGATTGAGGGGATAAAGGAAACTCATATATTTAATGGTATAATTTCCATATCTAGGTCTATTAATAGTTTTAAGATATATTCATGAAATCCTTATTAGTAACAATATGTTTACCTTGGTCATGAGACAGATTAATCATTACCATGAATCGATGTTAATATAAGAATGCATTAGAGGTTTTCCATCATTCACATACTAAATTATTGTATTATGGTTCCAAGCTTCACAACATGGAAATCTAGAATTTATCATAGTTACCCATAACTATAGTAACAAAGATCTTGAGGTTAATTTTTCTACATAGGTACAAGAACATAGATCATAGGATCTAATAGTTTAGTAGAATCAGGAACTAGATACATAGATGTTCATTATATTATCTTGAAATATATATAATTGTCATATTAAAACATATAAAATTTATTATTTATCCTTTAAACTCAATATGTAAAACATAGTATTCTTCATGGGTTCATAGGGAAAAGGGATATAATAAATAAAGGACTGTGATTAGATGCTCCGAAAGGGTTATTGTAAAGTGAATGCTACCATAGAATAATAATGACATAAATATTATGGTAGGAATAAACAATTAAAAATACCATAAATGTTCATAATTGATCTATGTATAAAATAATAACAAAAACAATCACATTAAATATAATAACTAATTTCATACTGATGGAATGTATAATATAGATCAAATTAATATTATCATCATTTCCTCATGTAAAGTAACATTAGATACCAATGATGCCTCATTCAAAGATATTATAAATAAATGTGTATAGGTTTACACCAAATACCATAACATGTTTTTTTGAGAACACCTACATATGTATAAAGTGGATAAGTAATTTTGAACCCCACATATCACATATTAAGTTAAATGGATCCATAATATAAGAAAAAAATTTCTGATATAAATTTTACAATGTACCTTATACATAATCATGTATTATGTTATCAATTCATATCCATATAAAAATAAATGATATATGGATAATAAGTAATTCCCCATTTAATGGAATAATATGGCTAACTAGGTCAATATCCAAATATAGAAATATTCACAATGAAAAAAAGTACCCTTATAAAAGTAATGTTAAAAATTTATTAGTTATGAATTCATTCATGGTTTAACTATATCAGTAAGAAATATTCCTTCATTATGGTTTATAATGTTTTCATGAATTATCCAAAGCATATCCCCTATGTGTGTCCATAGAGGTGTACAGTAATATGACCACTCATCCTTCATTGAGTGAATATCATGTTTATAATAAAATAATATTATTGTAGGGTGATTCCTCATAGGTGTATCTTATCTAAAATAGAATAGACATTCTAGTATCCTTATAGGGATGTAATTTATAGGGAACCACACCTTAATTTATTTAATAAAATTTTGATTGTTTTATGGTTATTGGGTGCTTGTGAATTATAGTAGCTAATGAATGTGAAATAATGAAATGGAATTATGATATATCGCCACTAATATAATAGGAATTTAAAAAAAATCATAATAACAATTTATATTGAAAAGAATTGAAATTAAGAGATTGAAGAAACAAAGGAAGGGAAGAGGTTGTGAACCCTTATTTTGACATAGTCATGGATTAGGAAAATGATATAATAGAAGGTTATAAGTAATATATCCTCATAAATACATAAAATAAGTGATAATACCTTGGAAGAATAATCATGGATTTTTATGATGAATTATATTAAAGTATATTGTAACAAAAAAATTATAATTGAGAAGAAAAAGGAAGGATGGAGACATTTGCATTTTAGCATCATAAAGACTGAGAGGACCTCCTTAAAACCATATAAATATCCATAAAGATAATATCTATATGTTTATAGTGGAGTTTTGAAAAATTTTATTGGGGTGGAGTGTAAATGGAGGATGAGTGGATATTTACACCTGAGGTGGGGTGTTTTAGGGTTAAAATACTAATTATTTTGTTATTTAAGAAAACCACATGGGGTGGAAATTATTCCATAGAACTTGGTTGATAAATAATGATAAAAATATTATAAAAATATTAATCCATTAAAAAAATATTTAGATGTGAAATTTTCTAATATTTTATGACCCTTTCAATTAATTTTAACCATTTACCTTATTTTACCTTTATCATGGTAATACACTTTTAACTCGGTAACTCATTTTTGTGGCTAATAATTAAATTTAAATTATTTACTAATTTTGAAAAAATGATTCTAAACATGATATCAATTTTACTTGATTAAACTTATTAATTTTAAAAAAGATAATTCTAAAATAAAAAAATGCTGAATGCAAAAAAATATTTTTTAGACAAAAAAAATAACTCAACTTGTCAAACATAGGTTTCTATTGATAACTTATTATTTTTAAATTAATTAAATAAATATATTTATATATATTTAATAAATAATAAGTATTCATAGATTTTTATTTTATGATCATATAATGATTAGGTTGTAAATGTTACAATACTTTAAAAAATTGTATTTTCACTATTCACCTACAAATAAACTTTTTTTAGGAAAATACCAAAAATTTACCCAAGTGTTATTTCAATGTTTTAAATAAAAAATGATTTTATTTTCAATTAAATAAAACTATAAATATAGTAATTTTTTATATTTAATTAAAATTATATAATACATTTAAAAGTAATTTAATAAGAACAAAACCATTTATTTTGTTATAAATTATTATATATATATTTTTTATTTTTCCTTAATTATTATATGATTTGGAATTAGTAATTAATATGTGAATAAAACATATATTTTATGAAATAATTCTTTAATTTTGTTGAATTTATGTTCTAAATATGTAGTCTAGAAAATAGTTTCAGTGCGAAAAATTTCTATACACATTGATTATAATGCTATGTCATTGAACATTTTACTTTTATAAAATAAACATTATCAAAATATAATAACCTTTTTTATAAAATAATACACGAGAAATTACATTTTAAAATAAAAATAATAAATATTTCATAATTTTATTTTATTATGAATCATTTTACATATTGTTTTAATAGGGAAATTTAGAACAACAAAACAAGTATATAGAACATGATAATAAATGTTTAGAAATTAAATGAATTATATTATAAATTTGAAATGAATGATAAAGTATCATTTTTTTGTATTATTTATATTTAAACATCTATTTTATATCTTTCTTCAAATAAAATTTCATATAATAGTACACTCAATGGCTATATGTTATAATTTGTGGATTATAAAAAATGAGTCATACTTTGCTAACCATTCAATTACAATGGCTTACTTACCAAGTTGATGTGAAAATAAAACTATTAGTGAAAGGATATTGTTATCAAATAAAACTCTATATTTAAAAGGAACATGAATATATAAAAAGTGACATAAGTATATATATATATATAATGGATATAAGATTGAAATTGGACAAAATGTAGGCTAGTGGAGAGCACTACACCCTTATCACCGATCAGTCATGGGTTCGATCACCAGAAACTCACTCGATGTGATGATCTATCAGCCAAACTGCTAAAAAAAATTAATAAAATTTTTTAATACTTAAAAAATATATAATCAAAACAACATAGATTATAAATAAGTTCATAAGATCATAATTAATATTATTATAAACAAAAACAATGAAATGAATTTAGTATATACATATTCAATTTCAGAATAAGAATTCATAAAAATATTCATTATCAATAAATTAAATTATATTATATACCTTTAAATAACATGAATTATCATAATTTTAATTTTCCATAATTGTGTTCATACATACATTTTATAATAAATACCACTAGGTACTCCAATTATGTTGCCACTTTTAGAGGTTCAATGGTGCATCCGGCCACATCCATGAGTTGAAATAGTGTATCTTATTATTTTTAAATTCAATAAATTCTTTTGATCATATAAAATGGTGACATATTTTTTGAAACAAGTGTGATAAATGAGTAATATCCTTATGTATTCATGTATTTGGAACATATAGTTTTTAAATACTATTCTACACTAGCTTTTTATAAAACAATTAAACATGATCTGAGTGTAATGCTTGGAAATATGGTTGGATTAAAAATATATATAAAACATCATTTAATATGTAAAATAATATTAATATATGTTTCCCAAGGATCACCTTCCTCGACATCTTTGTAAAAGACAATAAGCTCTTTCATTGTTTGTGACGTTGTGAGAAATCGATAAAGTACACTATAGTAATTTCCAAATTGAGTAACATGATAAATTTAGTTCTATAAAATTTTACTAAATAATTTGAATGTAACATCATAATTTTGAAGGATATTAGGAGAATTTATATGTTTTAATGTTTTTTCATGTTAGTTGAATGTTAGAAAACATTTCTGAATCACTTGTGCTTGTTTTTTTTTAATGATTTTTACAATTGAATCCTATTTGTGGGTGTTCAGAATCTCTAATTAATAAATGGTGAATCATTTAAATTAGGTATACACTAAATATTTAAATGGAAATACATGTAATAAATAACCATAACTTCACCCAAATCACCGGATTTCTGCCAAAATATGTGTCCAAGTCAACACTACGCACACCCCTTCACACCCAAATTTCATGCACAGTTTACAACTGTGTGAAACACTTGAAAACCAAATCCCATTATCTCATGGTTATATATTTTCAAATAAATAGAACCCCTATGAACATCACTTAGAATTGTTTGAAGATAAATAGACGAATCTATGATTTGTTCACCCAATTCCTATTCCTAAATCTTACACCCAAGTCCTCATTTACCTTTAGATAGATTTTTAATAAAAAAAGTGAAATAAACCAAAATAGAGGGTAATTTAGTTCAACAAGGGTTTTAAATAGTGAAATATTGAGGGGGACCACTTATTCATAGTCAGTTAACTCTATAGAGATGTACCTTTACTCAATGAAATACTTGATCACAAATATTCTATAGCTTCTACGGAGACCCCTATAACTAGGAAGAAGATTAACCTAAGTCACTTCACCCATAATATGTATTTTATTTATTATTATTTTGGTTCCACTTAATCCTACCACTTGGGTGATAATGCTTGTTCTCCCTCATTGGGGAGAAATATCTCAGTATCCCTGGTTTCACTTGGGCCAACCATTCAGGTCTCCCTATTATAACATGGGTGAACCACATCACTATCCCATGTATCACATGGGTGAAACCTACCTCATGATTTCTACTAATGGAAACCATACCACTTCAATGGTATTGAATTCCTTTAACCTTGTTTCCTACTAACACTACGGGAAAAATGAGCAATTGCGACGAGTTATTTGCGACGGGAATAAATCCCGTCGCAAATAGTCATGTAAAAAACTTATTTGCGACGGGGAAATATCCCCTGTCGCAAATAAGTAGGCCTTTGCGACGGGATTGCTTTCCCCGTCGCAAAAGAACTGGCGCGCGTTGCGCGCCAAATCGCGGGAAAACTATTTGCGAAGGGGGAATATTCCCGTCGCAAATAACCGGCGGCGGTAAAAGGTATTTGCGACGGGAATATTCTCGTCGAAAATAGTATGTCGGCAGGTGGTTATTTGCGACGGGTCCCGTCGCAAATAACTATTTACCCGTTGACCGTAATAAATGTCGGCTAAGGTATTTGCGACGGGTCCCGTCGCAAATAATACTAGTTGCGACGAGATTCCCGTCGCAAATGGACCCGTCGCAAATAATCTAACTTATAAATACCCCCCATCCGTTTTTTTCAAAACATTCTCAAATTCCATCTTCTTCTTCTCTCAAAGTTATATTTCTAAATTTCAGTTTTTCTTCAGTTTAATTTTTTTCTCTGGAGCTGATATTAAAGTTTTGAAAAACGATCAGAGCAGATCAATTTTCAAGGTATTTATGTTCAATTTAATTTAATATTTATTTTTAATTTTTTATTAGTTTCAATTATTCTTAATTAGTTGTAATTTAATTATGTTTATATTGTTTTAATACTTAATAAATTTAAATTATTAGTATTGTTCATAGTTAATGGTAATTTGGAATAATTAGTAATAATTTTTAATAATTAAGAATAAATATTAATAATTAGTAATAAATACCAATAATTAGGGATAATAACATTATTACATTATTAGTCTAGTTTATTATTAATATTAAAATAGTATAATTTTTTTTATATATACAGTTCTCTTTTCATCTGGGTGTTTGTTGTCTTCACATGTATTATTTGTATGTGGAGATAGAAAACGCACAGATGAAAGGAGAATTGTATATAAATTAGAAAATTATATTATTTTAATATTAATAATAAAATATACTAATAATGTTATTATTTGTAATTATTGGTAATTATTCCTAATTATTAGTAATTATTCATTTAATTACTAATAATTAGGAATAATTACCAATAATTATCAATAATTAGGAATAATTAGTAATAATTACCAATAATTAGTAATAATTACTAATAATTCGTAATAATTACCAATAATTAGTAATAATTACCAATAATTAGTAATAATTACCAATAATTAGTAATAATTACCAATAATTAGTAATAATTACCAATAATTACCAATAATTAGTAATAATTAGTATTAATTACCAATAATTAGTATTAATTACCAATAATTAGTATTAATTACCAATAATTAGTATTAATTACCAATAATTAGAAATAATTACCAATAATTAGTAATAATTACCAATAATTAGTAATAATTACCAATAATTAGTAATAATTACCAATAATTGGTAATAATTACCAATAATTAGTAATAATTAACAATAATTAGGAATAATTACCGGTAAATAGTAATAATTAGTAATAATTAGGAATAATTACCAATAATTAGTAATAATTACCAGTAATTAGTAATAATTAGTAATAATTACCAGTAATTAGTAATAATTACCAGTAATTAGTAATAATTACCAGTAATTAGTAATAATTACCAGTAATTAGTAATAATTACCAGTGATTACCAATAATTAGTAATAATTAGTATTAATGACCAATAATTAGTATTAATTACCAATAATTAGTATTAATGACCAACAATTAGTATTAATTACCAATAATTAGTATTAATTACCAATAATTAGTATTAATTACCAATAATTAGTATTAATTACCAATAATTAGTATTAATTACCACTAATTAGTAATAATTACCAGTAATTAGTAATAATTACCAGTAATTACCAATAATTAGTAATAATTAGTATTAATTACCAATAATTAGTATTAATTACCAATAATTAGTATTAATTACCAATAATTAGTAATAATTACCAATAATTATAATAATTACCAATAATTAGGAATAATTACCGGTAAATAGTAATAAATAGTAATAAATAGTAATAATTAGGAATAATTACCAATAATTAGTAATAATTACCAATAATTAGTAATAATTAGTAATAACTACCACTAATTAGTAATAATTACCATTAATTAGTAATAATTACCAGTAATTAGTAATAATTACCAGTAATTAGTAATAATTACCAGTAATTAGTAATAATTACCAGTAATTACCAATAATTAGTAATAATTAGTATCAATTACCATTAATTAGTATTAATTACCAATAATTAGTATTAATTACCAATAATTAGTATTAATTACCAATAATTAGTATTAATTACCAATAATTAGTATTAATTACCAATAATTAGTATTAATTACCAATAATTCGTATTAATTACCAATAATTAGTAATAATTACCAGTAATTACCAATAATTAGTAATAATTAGTATTAATTACCAATAATTAGTATTAATTACCAATAATTAGTATTAATTACCAATAATTTGTATTAATTACCAATAATTAGTATTAATTACCAATAATTAGTATTAATTACCAATAATTATTAATAATTACCAATAATTAGTAATAATTACCAATAATTAGTAATAATTACCAATAATTAGGAATAATTACCGGTAAATAGTAATAAATAGTAATAATTAGGAATAATTAGGAATAATTACCAATAATTAGTAATAATTACCAGTAATTAGTAATAATTAGTAATAATTACCAATAATTAGTAATAATTACCAATAATTAGTAATAATTACCAGTAATTAGTAATAATTACCAGTAATTACCAATAATGAGTAATAATTAGTATTAATTACCAATAATTAGTATTAATTACCAATAATTAGTATTATTTACCAATAATTAGTATTAATTACCAATAATTAGCAATAATTAGCAATAATTAGCAATAATTAGCAATAATTAGCAATAATTAGCAATAATTAGCAATAATTAGCAATAATTAGCAATAATTAGCAATAATTACCCATAATTAGTAATAATTACCAATAATTAACAATAATTAGTAATAACTACCAATAATTAGTATTAATTACCAATAATTAGTATTAATTACCAATAATTAGTATTAATTACCAATAATTAGTATTAATTACCAATAATTAGTATTAATTACCAATAATTAGTAATAATTACCAGTAATTACCAATAATTAGTAATAATTAGTATTAATTACCAATAATTAGTATTAATTACCAATAATTAGTATTAATTACCAATAATTAGTATTAATTACCAATAATTAGTATTAATTACTAATAATTAGTATTAATTACCAATAATTATTAATAATTACCAATAATTAGTAATAATTGCCAATAATTAGTAATAATTACCAATAATTAGGAATAATTACCGGTAAATAGTAATAAATAGTAATAATTAGTAATAATTAGGAATAATTACCAATAATTAGTATAATTACCAGTAATTAGTAATAATTAGTAATAATTACCAATAATTAGTAATAATTACCAATAATTAGAAATAATTACCAGTAATTAGTAATAATTACCAGTAATTACCAATAATTAGTAATAATTAGTATTAATTACCAATAATTAGTATTAATTATCAATAATTAGTATTAATTATCAATAATTAGTATTATTTACCAATAATTAGTATTAATTACCAATAATTAGCAATAATTAGCAATAATTAGTAATAATTAGCAATAATTAGCAATAATTAGCAATAATTAGCAATAATTAGCAATAATTAGCAATAATTAGCAATAATTACCAATAATTAGTAATAATTACCAATAATTAACAATAATTAGTAATAACTACCAATAATTAGTAATAACTACCAATAATTAGTATTAATTACCAATAATTAGTATTAATTACCAATAATTAGTATTAATTACCAATAATTAGTATTAATTACCAATAATTAGTATTAATTACCAATAATTAGTAATAATTACCAGTAATTACCAATAATTAGTAATAATTATTATTAATTACCAATAATTAGTATTAATTACCCATAATTAGTATTAATTACCAATAATTAGTATTAATTACCAATAAATAGTATTAATTACCAATAATTAGTATTAATTACCAATAATTATTAATAATTACCAATAATTAGTAATAATTACCAATAATTAGTAATAATTACCAATAATTAGTATTAATTACCGGTAAATAGTAATAAATAGTAATAATTAGTAATAATTATAAATAATTACCAATAATTAGTAATAATTACCAGTAATTAGTAATAATTAGTATTAATTACCAATAATTAGTAATAATTACCAATAATTAGTAATAATTACCAGTAATTAGTAATAATTACCAGTAATTACCAATAATTAGTAATAATTAGTATTAATTACCAATAATTAGTATTATTTACCAATAATTAGTATTAATTACCAATAATTAGTATTAATTACCAATAATTAGCAATACTTAGCAATAATTAGTAATAATTAGCAATAATTAGCAATAATTAGCAATAATTAGCAATAATTAGCAATAATTAGCAATAATTACCAATAATTAGTAATAATTACCAATAATTAACAATAATTAGTAATAACTACCAATAATTAGTAATAACTACCAATAATTAGTTATAATTACCAATAATTAGTAATAATTACCAATAATTAGTTATAATTACTAGTAATTAGTAATAATTACCAGTAATTAATAATAATTACCAGTAATTAGTAATAATTACCAGTAATTACCAATAATTAGTAATAATTAGTATTAATTACCAATAATTAGTATTAATTACCAATAATTAGTATTAATTACCAATAATTAGTATTAATTACCAATAATTAGTATTAATTACCAATAATTAGTATTAATTACCAATAATTAGTATTAATTACCAATAATTAGTATTAATTACCAATAATTAGTATTAATTACCAATAATTAGTAATAATTATCAATAATTAGTAATAATTAGTAATAATTACCAATAATTATTAATAATTACCAATAATTAGGAATAATTAGTAATAATTACCAATAATTAGTAATAATTACCAATAATTAGGAATAATTACCAATAATTAGTAATAATTACCAATAATTAGTAATAATTAGTAATAATTACCAATAATTATTAATAATTACCAATAATTAGGAATAATTAGTAATAATTACCAATAATTAGTAATAATTACCAATAATTAGGAATAATTACCAATAATTAGTAATAATTACCAATAATTAGTACATTATTTGTATATTTTATTATTAATATTAAAATAATATAATTTTCTATATTATATACAATTCTCTTTTCATCTGTGTGTTTTCTGTCTCCACATGTAATATTCGCATTCTTTTTCAAAATTATCAACTTACTTGCCAATGGAGAGGTGAAAGTGAATGCAAATATTACATGTGGAGACAGAATGTTAAACACACAGATGAAATGAGAATTGTATATAATATAAAAAATTATGTTATTTTAATATTAATAATAAAATATACTAATAATGTAATAATGTTATTATTATATAATTAATGTTTATGAAAAAATTATATTAGTATTATTAAAATAATAAAAAATCAATATAATATTAAAATTATCAATATTTGTAACATGTCTTGCTTTATTCTCAATATATTCAATCTTTACTTAGTGTTTTTTCTAACAAATTATTCAAAACTAGTAATGCTTTTATATTTTATAGAGAAATATGGAACAACGAGGTCGTCAACAATCATTATTAGGTGACCGCATATGGATAAATCAACGTAGAAATCCAAACGGTTCTGGTTTAAATCCAGTATATGTTGAGGGTGTGGAGACTTTTTTATCATTTGCGGAATCAAATTCAGAATTTGTTTCAGAAGGAAAAATAAAATGCCCTTGCAGAAAATGTGCATTGAGAATGTTTGAAACGTTTGACAAAGTGGGAGAATATCTCTTGCGTTTTGGTTTTCAACCAGATTATGTTTTTTGGTATCAACACGGTGAACGCAGTTCCAGAGCAGGTGATAACAACTTGATTCCGGATCCATCCCGGTTTCAAGATTTAGTACATGATGTTGCAGGTTCATCTGTTCAACATACAGAAACTCCGGCTGATATAGCTTCAAATCCTGAGTTGGCACCATCTGAATTTTATGAGTTGTTGAAATCTGCTGAGGATGCATTATATCCTGGCTGCAAGATGAGAAAATTAGAAGTAGTTGCAAAATTTATGGCTATCAAATCAGATAACGGAATGTCAAACACCTGTTTTGACCAGATATTTTCTTTGCTGAAAACACTGTTACCCGAAGGAAATGTTTTACCTGCAAATTACTATGAGAGTAAGAGGCTGGTTCGAAATTTGGGACTTACTTGTCAGAAGATTCATGCATGTTCAAATGACTTCATTTTATATTCTGGGGAAAATGAGTCGTTGGATAGTTGTCCTACATGTGGGAAACTGAGATATAAAGAAGGACAACACGGGAAGTCTGGTTTGATTCCTGTAAAACAGTTGAGATATTTTCCGCTTACATCCAGACTTAAGCGTTTATTCATGTCTAAGAATACAGCGACAATGATGTCATGGCATAAAGAGAATATTTCAACCGATAAAAGCTTGAATCATCCAGCCGATGGTGATTCATGGAAACATTTTGATAGAGTGCATCCATCCTTTGCTTTAGAAGCTAGAAATGTTCGACTGGGCATTTCCACTGATGGTTTCTGTCCGTTTGGATCTTATGGTAGTCAATATTCATGTTGGCCTGTTTTTTTAACTCCGTACAATTTACCTCCATGGATGTTGATGAAGGAGCCATATATCTTTTTGACTTTACTAATTCAAGGACATCCGAAGAAAAATATTGATGTTTATTTGAAGCCATTGATTGATGAATTAAATTTATTGTGGAGTAATGGTGTCAGTACATATGATGTTGCAACGAAACAGAATTTCATACTGAGAGCAGCATTGATGTGGACAATAAGTGACTTCCCGGCTTATAGGATGTTATCTGGCTGGAGTACACATGGTCAGAAATCATGTCCTTACTATATGGGAGAGAACAAAGAATTTATGCTCATTCATGGAAAGAAACCTTGTTATTTTGACTGTCATCACAGATTTCTTCCAGCTGATCATCCTTTTCGCAGAAACAGATCTCATTTCAGAAAAGGAACAGTTGAAAGGGATGGACCTCCAAAAATGCTATCAGGTTTGGAGTTAAAATCAGTTGTATTTTCATTACCTCCCATCACTTTTGGTCCCACAATAAATCAACAAAAAATTTCTGGTTTTGGGAAAGAACACAATTGGATTAAACGTAGCATATTTTGGGATTTGCTATATTGGTCTGATCTGTTGGTCCGACACATGTTAGATTTCATGCATATTGAGAATAACTATTTTGATAATTTGTTTCATACAGTTTTGGATATGCCAGGAAAGAGCAAAGACAATGTAAATGCACGTTTAGATCTTGCCCAAATTTGCAGGCGTCCAGAATTGGAACTATTTGAGAATGTCAGAACAGAAAGGTTAGTGAAACCAAAAGCAGCTTATACACTGTCTAAAGAAAACCGTTTATTATTTTGTCAGTGGATTGCAGATTTGAGACTTCCAGATGGCTGTGCTTCTAATTTGGGTAGATGTCTAAAGAATGGTCATATTACTGGATTAAAAAGTCATGATTGTCATGTTATAATGGAGAGACTCCTACCCATTGGATTAAAAGTTC
Organism: Viscum album; assembly: GCA_963277665.1. Taxonomy (NCBI): domain Eukaryota; kingdom Viridiplantae; phylum Streptophyta; class Magnoliopsida; order Santalales; family Viscaceae; genus Viscum; species Viscum album. The sequence goes on from OY728125.1 coordinate 500,493,123, forward strand.
TGTTGAATTCTGTGATTTGGGATTCCATAACAGACATGTCTCATTTTTTCGGGAAATTTGTGCGGCTACGGCAGATTATGATGCTCTAGGCAAACTTGAAAAAGATGTTGTTGTAATTATATGTAAACTGGAAAAAATATTTCCGCCGTCTTTCTTCGACTCAATGGAACATTTGATGTTACATTTTCCATATGAAGCCAAATGTGGAGGTCCGGTACAGTTTCGATGGATGTACCCATTTGAAAGATGCATGAAAAAATTGAAAAGAAAAGTACGTAACAAAGCATCTGTTGAAGGATCTATTGCAGAAGCTTATTTGCAAGAGGAAATATCTTTTTTCTGCTCCCATTATTTTGAATCTGAGTATCCTTCAAAACACAACCGAATGGGACGGAACGAGAGGAATATTGATGAAATTGACAATCAATTATCTACTTTCAACCAGCCAGAGCTTGGTTTTGGTGGAGTTTATGAACGCTGGATTTCAGATGATGAACATCAGAGAGCTCATACGTATGTTCTGCTCAACTGTGAAGAGATGAAATCAGTTGTACTGTAAGTGTTTATATCACTTATTATATCATTAATGTTATAGTAAATAACTTTGGTTTTTATAGGTTGTATGATAATCATATCAAGAAACAAATTCCACAAATTACAGCAGCTGCTCTCGAAGAACGTCGACTGAAAAATTTCTCTCAGTGGTTTCAAAAACTGGTAACACAAATTCTTTATCTTTTAGCAACTCATTAAATGTATAGTTTACTATATTGATAATTATTTCACAAATTTTCAGGTGTCTCGACATGCTGATAAAATTGACAAACGGCTGTGTGTATTGAGTAACCCACCTTCTAAACTTGTTAAAACTTATAATGCATATGTGGTGAATAGATTTCGATTCCACACACATGCATATGGGGAATCGAAAAAAACAATGAACAGTGGAGTTAGCATGAGAGGATCTCATCATCGAGAAAATGAAGTTGACTTTTATGGCATACTTGATGAAATCATTGAACTCTGTTATCTTGGACAACATTACATAACCATGTTCAAATGTCGGTGGTTGGATATAGAGAGAGGCGTGCGTGTTCATCCGACTCATGGAATCATCGATATTAAATGTAAAAGTGTTCTCGCAGTAAATGAACCATTCTTATTGGCTCAACAGGCATATCAAGTTTATTATGCAAAGTACTGTGCAACATCAAGAGACTTGACTGATTGGTGGAGTATAATAAAAATCAAAATTCGAGACAATCAGTTTAGTCAAAGTGAATGTGCTTTCACTGATGTGCAAAGAATTGATGTTTTTCAAGAGAGTACTCAAAATCAATCTTTTTTACAAAGATACATGAGTATCGATGACGACACCCCACATTTAAGAGTCGGTGATAACGATGATGTTAATGACGTCACATATGAATTTGAAATGGGAAGAGATGAAGCAACTGCAACTCGAATGGATATCGATGATGTTGAGGAGGAATATGAAGATGACATTGACATATATGAAGATGATGATGAAGATGAAAACTGATAGAATTCCATGGTATTTATATACAATCATAATATGTATATATGTATATATGTATATATAATAGTAATTATCAATTATTTGCTAACATTAACATTTTCTGTTTCAGATGGACGAGGCCACATTTCGTGAGTTGGCGGATGCTGACCTGACTTTCGATGCGGATGCGTTGCTGACAGATGACCCTCAGCCTGCAGGTGCTCCAGGGAGTACGCGGAGGGGGCGCAGTCTTGCACGATTGATGATTCCTGACCCCGTCCCCGAGCGACGTCCACGTCTTGGGTTTGATCCACGCACACGGAGGTGTGATAACCTGTGTGATAACCTGTGGATTTGACTAAGATTTCATTAATCTATTCACATAATAAATGTTTATTATTTTTTCAGTTTTCTACATATAGCAGTCGGATAGGGCAGTGCTATTTTGCGCAACTATTTCTCTCAGCCGTGGACCACATGGGAGCAGATTCCCATTGATGTGCAGCAGGCCATGTTCGGCCATTGGTTGGTACGTACGTAAATAAATAATTTTTATTTTGAACATTATTTCATTTCTAACTTGATATTTTGATTTATTTGTAGGGTTTATGGTATCCGATCGAGGATACCATGCGTGACGCCATCCACGAGGCATGGGAGGTGGCCATGCGTGATCGCCTTCGTCAGTTTTTGAACAATTTAAGAAAAGCTGCAATGAAGAAAGCAGGAGTGTCAGATTTTGAGGAGTCATGTAGAGCACACCGACCAGAGTATATTTCATCCCATGTATGGGATGGATTATGTGCGCACTGGTTGAGTGGTGCCTTTCAGAGGAGATCATCGGTGGGGAGGCAGAATCGGGGGAGACAGGAGGTGACTCATCGAGCTGGGAGTCGTTCTTTCAGTACTCATAGACAACATCTGGTACGTACATTATTTATAAATATTTTATATAACTATAAATATTAACAGTTTATTTTTTATTCTTATAGGCTGTCGAGCACCCCGATATTACAGAGTACGACATATATCGGAGGATGTATAGTGATCCTGCTACTGGGGAGCTCAGAGGTGATCGTCAGCATCACATCGTGGTCAGTATTATTTGTTTTCAAGTTTAAAAATTAACTGCATATAATATATTCACAATTTTAATTTTAAATTGCAACTATAGGAGTCATATGAGGTCGCAACGTCACAGGCCCGACCTGAGAGTTAGGCCGAGTCATCAGATCAGACCACTGCTCGTCAGTTTGATGAGGCGGCATGGATGCAGGCCACCCAGTATGCCTTCGAGAAGGGCCGGGTAGTTGGTATCGGCTCTCGACTGACTCCCGGAGATTATTATGGCAGTGCTGTGATGTCGGCGTCCAGCTCGAGAGGAGCTCGTGCTTCTTCTTCTACTGCACAGTATGAGGATCAGTTGCGATCTCAGACTGCACAGATAGAGAGTCTCCGACAGGAGCAGGAGCAGATGCGTCAGCAGCATGAGGAGGAGCGTCGACGCCAGCAGCAGTTGTACGAGGAGCAGATGAGTCGGTGGCAGCAGCAGCATCAGGAGCAGATGGAGTACATGCGCCGACATTATATCATGAATTACATTTATAAAGTAATCATACTCATTGTTAGGTTTCTACACATACTAGAGTTCCCCACATTATATCATGAATTTCATTTATAAAGGAATCATACTCATTGTTCATTCCAACAGTTAGGACCCTTAGGGATTCTACAATTTAATATTCCCATGACAATGAGGGTCCCCATTTTATGTACATTTGTGAGAGCTTCCTTAGGCTATGTAATCGTGTTTGGTTGACCATGAACTGAGGTTGATTTTCCAAGGTGCTTGGTAGATAGAAGTTTATACCAGGGAGGGAGGATAATAAATTTTAATTAATAACTACATTATAACCAGCCAAACCATTCACTAGGAGTGGGAATTCTCTGTATCATATCCTAATAATAGTCATGATGATTGGAGGAAGGGAATCCCTTGTGGAGTAATCTTCTAGTCTTACTTTCAAGATACCACACTCCTTTATCTATTCTCCCTCTAGCACACTAATTGGTTGAAATAAAGGAGGATGAATTCCCTATTTGATATAAGACCCAATATGGTATCTATTGGAAACACTATCAATAAATAATGGATAAATTCTATGGTTTTCCACTTATGGTGTAAGACATTCCCAAATCTAATTGTAAAATTCACTATATCTTCTATTATATATTGTTTCTCACACAAGGAATGACTCATGTGGGCCTAGATATCGGATTTTATTATTACATTAGCACAATTAAAACATACCCAACATTATTATCCTCTTTAGGATCAGGAACCAAACTCATATTTTACCTAAAAAGTATCAATGCATAATTACCACTTTAATACAATCATATGTTCCCATGAAATGTGCCTAATGGTCCACCATATATTATTTCTCATACTAAGAATGAATCACATGGGATTAGTGATTTGGATTGATCATTCAAATTGTATAATATAAATATGTTTAATATGGGATCCCTCTTTAAGTTTAAGCTCTAATAATATCCAACATATGCCTCCTTCCTAGGTATGTTCCCCAAAAAACATATCATCCACTTCCAAAAGGGTTATATATTCCCCCGATATATCCATTAAATGGGTTATATTCCTAATAAACCACCCTAGTTTAGCTTTATATGAATAATACACACATGAATCCTCTATTGTAATACATTTCAAAACAAATATGTTCTAGTCACATGATGTTAAACTATATGAAAATGTCTTCTTTTGCATGACGTATAATTACAAAAAAAAAACATTACCACATTACACTATGTTGAATGGTATTATCCCTACACATGGCCTAAAAATATTTCACACGAACAATGTGATATTTGATTACTACCCTTAATAGGAGAAGTAATATTCCTCTTCCTCTATTGAACTCTATATTCCCATATGTCCATTGTTTTATATGTTTCCTGTTCTGAGATATACTAATAGAACATTCATGTTCCTTAATTGGGCTATATCCTCCATGAAATCATGCCCCACAAGTAGGACCATATAACCTCTATGTCTTAAAATCTTTTCGCTAGGGTCATATTCCCTGATAATTTTCATCATTAGGCTGTATCCTTGATACAAAAAATACCTAATTAGGAGGAACTTATTACCTCTTGGTATCATCATATATCCATTATTTAGCTATATACCCAACGAAATAATACTTACTCTCTATATTCCATATTCATACTAGCCAACCCCACCCATGCTCATTGGTCTATATTCCATCTGATTTCAACTAGAAAGAGATATTCATGAATAAGTACCATAAAAACCACTACAACAAACCCTTTTCCTTGAAAGTCCATTCCACATGAATTTAACTTACTCGAAATGGGTCCTTGTTCCACGAACATGAATGGTACAACATGTACCATTAATTGGAACCAAACTACATGGTTTCCTATTCCATTAATAGGGATACATAAGAATTCTATTTAATTATATTTATCACAAACATCAAGAACATATTATCTCCTTATATGATATTATATTTTAGAGTTGCAGATAATGATGTTTTAAAATAAAATATGACCCCATTACCCAATTCATGATGAGATAACACACCTTTAATTTATATAGATGTGTTATCATTCATTCAGACACACAATCAACTGAGCATAATTCATGAGGGTAACTAGTAAGGTTATTGAAATTATTGGGTAAGATTCATGAAAATGTATTAAATAAATAAGAGTGACATGGACCCGGAATTAATTCCCTAACAATGCATTAATGATTCAGAGATCCCATTATATCAGTTTGATGTACATTTTTAGAGTAACTAGTATGTGTATGTGACCGTATATATTTGGAATGTTGGACCATAGAATGATAATAAATAATACATATTGAATATGTGAACGGAACAAAAAATTATGATATCAAAATTAATATTATAATCATGTGAATGATCGATTATGAAACCCTTGAATAACTTAATTATCAGATGGAACCACCATCACCAAATTCTCCCTTCAATAAAATATGTGACAAAAAATGGTGAATTCTATGTGAACCATATAATCAAAAAATTGTATAACTATAATTAATTAACATTATTTTTTTGTACTAAATATGTTTAAATAGTTTTCTGTGATGAATCACTGATGAGTATTATTATTTAATGTTTTTTTAATTTTGAAAATATTTTGGAGATCTCTTTATTCCAAATAAATGTAATCATTCTCAAACACTTGTTCTTATGCCTAATATACTGGAAAAGATGCGGCCAATATTTTGAGAGAGCATTATCACCTAGTCAACATTGCCAATATAGTTTATTAACAACCTAGTTAAGAAGTACAATTGGAATGATACCATCCCGATCATGGAGGATGATCTAGAGGGTATCTTTATTCTAAAGTCTAATAACCCAAAACATCTAAGGAATCCTTAAGGTAAAAAAGTGGAATGCACTTCCACCACCAGAGGTTTTGGGAGCCTTTCTCCAGAATGAAATATCACACACCTGCACCACCCAAGGGTGATAGGAGAACCTTTCAATGACCCCACTACTCTTGAATTGAAACATATCACTTCTCTAACTATACAATGTTGAGAGTACAACACAACTAATAATCAGAGGAAACTTTATGAGGAGGATATTCAATATATTTTCACCCCAGATACTCAAGATATGGAACCAAAAAGTATTTATCATCGGTAGCGGGCTTCAAAAACCAAGAGAAGGTTCCATACCCCCGTTCCTTCCAAGTAATCCAGTCAGGCTATTTGATCTATTTTCAAGTAATTAGTACATATTCTGATTCTTAAAGATGAATCCTGAACACATATCATATAATCAAACTAGGAGATAACTCATATTTTATTTACCAATGAAGGAATTCACCTACAAATTTTATTAATGGAGGTGTATGAATTTATTATTAACCAATCATATTAAGCCTAATAGTATACTATGATAACAAATGGAGGAAATGATTAGTTGTATATCATCACATTGATCAAAGTTATCTACTGATATATCAAAACATTGTTGGAAGGAAAGACATATTTTACTTCTCAAACTCTTCAGAACTACTAGCGTATTTTGGAATCTATAGAGGAGAATCATCGACATATTCTAACAATCAAAAAGTGATATGTGTATATTCCCGTTACTATTACTAGATTATATTATTTTCATATTTTTATATATTTTAAAGATAAATAACATATTTTTTCTCTGTTTCATTAGGATTAATGAAATATTTTTGTGATAGATGAGGCACATGATCAATATAATATAAAAGTTAAACTATGGTTCATCCACATAATATTACGATCACCTCAGGATACGTGTATCTTCCTGACAAAAATATATCATAGATCTTGTGAAATTTCACGAATGAAAATCAATGCTAGGATTATATATGTTCCCTCATTCAATAAAGTTCATATCATAGTTTGTCTACAGTAGTTTTAAATAATCATTAATATATTCCAGTAGCCAATAGGAGTGAAAACCGTATTTATACTCCTATCTATGGAGGGTCACATCATCACATCTCAGAGGTGATACTATATGGTACATATATAATATCTCATTTTATATAGGATTGTTAGTATATTCTATGAATAATAAAAATAAGGATGATGTGCATATTACATTTCTAAACAAGGGTTGTTGGTATATTCCAGCTATCGATAAGTGTCATTCCTATATTCCATCTGTTACTAATGATGAAGAATATCATTACACCTTAGAGGTGGAATAAGAGTGGGTTTATATTATATATCACATTCTATATTAACATCATTATATCCTAAATAATAAGGATAATCAGGACTTAGCACATATTATTTTTCGAAACAAGGTTCGTTAATAAATTAGAATAGTTACCTCGGGGAAGGGTCATATCCTTTCCAATAACTCAGAAATTTCCCTTAATATTCTAGAAATTGTTAAAAAGTAGGTGTATACTACCAAAATATTAGTGAGGATCATCATTATATTCTGATGAAGACTCAAGGATCATCCAAAAGGGTTATAATTCATAATGTTTCCAACAAACCACAGATGACCAAAGTAGACTGACAAATTTCATCTAGAGAAACCCATCACTCGATATTGAATAAATGTCAGTGGTAGAATGATATTTCAAACACAACTCATTGTAATGTTCTTTAGGACATATAATTCATATAAATAGTTGCCCAGTTATCCATCAAGTCCCCATTAGAAGGAGGAGGTGATACTTTCCATGAAATTCCTCCCCATGGTAGTATAAAGATAGACCATGGATACTCTTCCTTTAATATTCAATATGGAAATATTCCCCATAATGATATCCCATCCATGAATGACTACCCTCCCATTGTCAAAGCACATTTTTATAGAGATATACATGAGAATTCCAAGTCAACTTTATATAGTTCCTCATATGTATATAATAACCCTTCATCATTGTTAATGGATAGTTGGGAGTATCAACCATCTTCTTTTCCTCACAATGGTCTCATGTCACCGTATACAGAAAAAAACCATTTTGGTTTATTCATGTAGAGGAATATTCCTATAAGAATAATGAAAATATCATGGATATGTGGAGAGAGTTACGATTTGTTGATACACTTGACATGTTTTGGTCCTCAACTACCTATTGATATGATATTCCATGGGAAATAAAAGTAAAATATATACACTATCTTTGCATCAACCTATGGAAAACTCATCACAAACTCAAGGGGAAACACATCATTGATGAAGGATACACTGATCATATATAATATATTGATGATAACTTCCAGCAGGTTGAGTTGGAATCCTTTTATATAGACCAAGACACAATGATTTAAAGCAATATAATAATCTATAACCTTCTTCCTTAATATATTGAATTCAATACAATAGATAACTGTTAATTATTTATCAAATGCGAGCATAAGATAGTGGGGGGTAATATGTTGCACTTCATTTTATCTCACTCCCTTGTCTGCAAATACCTCTATGGTAGACAAGCACAATGTTAATACCCCATGCCATGTCATGGTGCCAAAATGTGTAGATTCCGACTAGCCAATCCAGTAAATCGTTGAAATGGCACACTTTTTAAAAATGATCCATTTTCTAGGTATTACAATAGGATTCTAAGGTTATTTTAAAAGGTGCACTAGTTAAGAAAAATAGTGAGAACATATATGGAGAATGATTTAGAATTAATTATATCGTGCTCACAACATATAATTCACCCAATCCATACCCATGTAAAAGCATGAAATATTAAAAAGGTATCTATAAATTAAACATCTAAAATAATCAAGGAATAATCCTAGCCACATGGATGGGTGTATATTATTCAAATATTTCATCTTCAATACCTATGGAATCATTAAATCCATAATGAATTTAGGATATAATGGTAGTCAAGAAAAGTCAACCCTACCCTATATGTCTTGATCCATTTATATCATTACTACCACTACCAACACCCTTACGATTATAAAATCAACCCTGATATACAAATATGGTAGTGGAAGTGGATAAAAACCCCCATGTATTGGGATGGGTGTATTTATATTATTAACACATTTCCTAAAAAGGGTGTCCATTTTCCACTATTTTGGAAAAGTATCATAGGATGTATATCTTCCTTTCTTGTCACCTTTTGATATATCCTCACCATTAGGGACATAATCAAAAAAAGTTTTTGGAATCACCTTATGGGTCACTCTCTATAATATACTCCTCAGGGATGATGGTAGAGGAAACATCAAACCTAGAAGGGTTAGTAAGACCAAACAACCTTCCAAGAAGGACATGTCAAGAGAAGAATATGAACTATTTTTTGACGACTATCTAGAGGATATTAAATATACTTTAAATTTTGATGTGGATGATGAAATTATTTGGGATGATCAATATTATTAAATTAAGTTAATTACTATGAACTTGGAGGATCATAATATTAATCCTACGGAATAAGATGGAGTGGTGCCAGTCCAACATGAAGTTCACTCTATGTTATGTGAGGAGGTTGTCCATACAAGAAAGTAAAGACAGAATCTATTCTTAAAAATCCAAAGAACCCAACCACCAATTCCATAATGTGAATTATTTAATAATAATTGAAAACAGAGTTGTGCTATCTTAGGTTATCTCTGAGATATTGAAGCAGATTCCATCAAGGAGATTTTGGCAAGATATGAAGCCAAGAGAGAATAATTGAGATATATCAATTTTAAGATACTTAGAGAAAATATTCCCATGATTATAGTATTATAGTGAAAAAAATGTATACCCTTTAATGAGAGTTCCATATCTATAACTTGATACCCACCAACCGGGGAAGGTACTAGCCATGCTGCCAGTTTTTTAATTAGACAACTAGTTTACATGACTCTGAAATCTATAGACTATCAGGATCTCAATCCATTGAGACCTCAAGTTTTCTCAAATCATTCCAATTATCCTAAACTCAATGAAAATTAGGTTATAATTGATAAAATCATCATTTAGTTCATAATAGTTTTCACTCACTATCAATAATCAAGAATGACCTTTGTTTGTGATTCCACCAGAGTTATTTTACTATATCCAACACTTTATCACTTGGATAAAGGCCATAGTGGGAAATTATGCTCTAGAAAAACCATATTGAATACCTTAACCTAGAAGAGTGGATGTGACCCCTCCCCCACCCATGTTTGGAAGTCCAACATTCACTACCTTTAGTGGGATTGGTGATCTTGATAAAAATATGACACATTTTTTTGTCCCATTGTGGAACAATGGTTGGAACATTGGAGTAATAAGAATCATCTAAAATTACATATTTTGTATAGGTATTAGAAGGCCTGAATGTTTTCTTTTATTATAATATAACATCTAGGTTAATAAAAAATCTTGATTTTCCCCAAATTTTATATGAATTTAGTTACACATTGAAGAAAATAATAGCCACTAACATCTAAATTTGAAAAAAATAAGAATGAAAGATTCTCATATTTTCTTTTCCTATGGAATGGTCTCATTTATTTTGTAGATATTTATATTTAATAATAATATCTAGTAGATTTAAGTGTAACAAAAGTTTTTGGATGGGCTTCCAAAACCTCTTATCCCATTGAAATTTCTATGTGAATTTAGAGAATTCGCTTCAACCGACCAATAATTAGAGGATAATATTCATCTTATCAAGGAATAATCTTAGCCTATATCTTCTTATGAGGAAATGAAAATTTGTAGGGAAGAAGATATGATTTTCACACTCAAAATATAACTAGTTTTACATCCATTTTTAAATCCCACTCTATAGTGCATGACAGATCTCGTTGAATGACAACAACAACATCACCTTTTGGAGGAAGGATGGAAGGGTGAGGGAAAAAATAGTTCTGATGATTGAAATAATAAAATATATTATTTCAGGAGGGGGAATGTTATAATATATTTTATGAAAGCCCTATAAAAAAATATTCTAAAGTTTTTGGAAGTCAGGGAACCATTGGAGGTTTATATTTAAAACCACCCACATTATTTCCCTTACCATTGAATATTGGAAAAAAAAATTAGAGACTTCATTGTTCACAATGAAATTCTCTAGATATCTGTTGACTCAAGAAAGGAAAAATTGGAAAAAACTCAAGAATATAGGTATTGTGTCTCCACAATCCAACTAGAGGATGGAATATAGTGGAAACATTCCCAAGAAACACTACCATATACACATATTTAACTGCACTAGAAAATTCCTTTATCTGCACTTGAAAAGTGATTACTTCCTCAATGCTCTAAAAGAAATGAATAACTCAGCTTAGTTAAAAGGCTAGGGATTTTATTAGTAATAGAAATGTACTGATAAAGATATATTTATTAGCATAAATAAAAGTTCCGATAAAGCATACATTTATCAGCACTGATAAAAGACACTATTTATAAGTGCTGATTAAGGATATCTAATCAGTGATATTGTCAAAATTGCAGTGTGACACGACAACACACTGCATCCCTAGAAATAGTTACAATGTGCTGTAACAATACAATACATAACTAGAAACAACAAAAAAAATACCAAAATAAGATAAAAATAATGAAAATAAAAGAAGTAAGATTTATAACATAAATAAAAGAAAAAACACTATTATAGTGCATGTCAGTTGATTTTTTACTAAAATTAATGATAATTTTTAATAGAAAGGCGCACATTGAGTCATACCAACCACACAATGAGTGGAATTGTGGTTTGAAGGATTAATATATATCATAAATGAATTACGGATTTTCTTCCCAAAGTAACAAAATAATTTGGATGTGCTTGCTCAGCTTTGAGTATTTTAGTTGTTTTTTTATTAAAATTAATCTCAATTTTGAATAAAAAAATTTACTTGGAGACATACCGGTCACAAAGTATATCATATTGAGGTGTGGCCAATTACTAAACATAAAAAATGACATATGGTTTATTTTAATAACGCACCAGACAATCCTAATGTGTTTTCATGGTTTTGAATATGCTAGTTTTTTTTCCAATAAAATTAAATTAAATTTTGAATAAAAAAAATGCATTTGGAGTCCTAACAATCACACCATGAATTGGATTGAGGTATAAATAATTTCTACACATCATGAATGACTAATTGATTGTTTTCCTAATGTATCAAAACAAACATAGGGCATTTCATTGGTTTTGAGTATGCTACTTTTGTTTTTTTTTACTAAAATTTCATTTTAAACTAATAACACCTAATTTGAGCCATTCAGGTGGCATGGTGTGTGGGTTTGACCTGGGATTTATTCATACACATCAAATATTAATTATAAATTGTTTTCCGAAATTATCAAGACAATCCGAGCATGTTTTCTCAGTTTTTAATGAGTGGCACTTTTTTGAATTAAAATATCAATTTTAAACAGATAATAGACACATAGAGTCACACCTTGAATCAGATTGCGGTTAGGATGACTCTTACATGTCAAAAATGACTTATGAATCATTTTTATAAATTACCGAAACAATCCAAATGTGTTTGACTAGTTTTGAGTATATCAGTTGTTTTTTTCACTAAAAAATGTCAATTTTGAATAACAAGATTCACTTGGAGTCACAACAGAAACACAGTGCATCAAATTTAGATGTTTGTAATTTCTACACATCCCAAATGTGTCATTAATCATTTTACTAAAGTATCAAATGAATCAGAATGTGTTTCCTTGGATTTTAGTCTGCAAAATGGGTTTTTTTTACTGAAAGGTCATTTTAATTTGGAAACATCCACTTTGTGCTATATAAGAAGCTCCGTGTGTGGGTTTTAAATGAGACTAATCCATACATGTAAAAAATGAACTAAAAATCATTTCCCCAATTATAAGGTCAATCTGAGCATGTTTTCTCATTTTTCAATGAGTGACACATTTTTGTTTTAAAATGAATATTTTATAATGATAATAGACACTTAGATTCACACCATGCATCACATTGAGATACGACTGATTCCTACAGATTAAAAAATTCTTATAGATAATTTTCCTAAAGTACCAAACTATAAAAATGTGTTTTCTATGTTTTGAGTATGTGTGTTGTTTTTTCTCAAAAATAAATGCCAATTTTGATTAAGAAGACACACTTGGAGTCATACGAGTTGCACCAAGTATCAAATTGAAGTGATTTTTATTTTTACCCATCTCAAATGACTCATTGATAATTTTCCAAAAGTATCAAAACAATAAGAATGTATTTCCTCAGTTTTGAGTATGCAATTTATATTTTTTTTACTAAAATTTAAATTTAAGATGGAAACATGGACTTTGAGCTATATAGGTGGCATCGTGTATTGGAATGACATGAGACTAATTCATACATGTCAAAAAATGAATTATAAGTCATTTCCCCAAATTATGAAAAGAGTATAAGCATGTTTTCTCGAGTTACAGTGAGTGTTACTTTTTTTCATTAAAATGTCAATTTTGAAATTATAATGGATACATGGAGTCAAAAAATTCATCATATAGTGGTGAGAATCAATTGTTTTTTCACTAAAATTAATTTCAATTTTGAATAAAAACATGTAGTAGGAGTCATACCAGTCACACCATTAATCCGATGGAATTGAGTCTTATTTTTATTCATCCCAAATGACTCATGGATAATTTTCCTAAAGTATCAAAACAATTAGAATGATTTGCCTATATTTTGTGTATTCCATTTGTGTTTTTTATTAAAAGGTCATTTTAAATTGGAATGACCCACTTTAAGGCATACAGGTTTCATCGTGCGTGAGTTTGACATGAGATTGATTCATACATGTCAGAAATAAATTATTAATGGTTGTCCCAAATTATCAAGACAATCTAAGCATGTTTTGTCATTTTTTAGTGAGTGATACTTTATGTATTAAAATTTCAATTTTCAAGAGATAACAGATACTTGGAGTCACACTATACGTCATATTGAGGTGAATTTGATTCATACTAACAAAAAAAACTTATAGATCATTTTCTTAAAATATAAAAATAATCAAGAAGCGTTTTCTTGGTTTTGTGTATGTCTGCTATTTTTTCACTAAAATTAATGTCAATTTTATATAAAAGGACGCACTTGGAGGCATATATTTCACTCTATACATCGGATTGAGTTATATCATATTTATACATGTCTCAAATGACTCATGGTTCCTTTTCATAATGTATCAAAACAATCTGAATTAGTTTCCTTAGTTTTGAGTACACCACTTGTGTATTTATACTAAAATGTCATTTCAAACCGGAAACACCCACATTCAGCCATATAGGCGGCATCATGTGTGGGTTTTAAATGATAATGAATTATACACATCAAAAATGAATTATGATTTTTTTTTCGAAATTATCAAGACAATACGAGCGTGTTTGTTTAGTTTTCAGCGAGTGCTAGTTTTTTGTATTAAATTTCCAATTTTAAACTAATATCAAACATTTTGAGTCACACAATGCACCCAATTGAGGTGATTATAATTCCTACACGTTAAAAATACATTATGGATCATTTTTTAATGTACCAAATTAATCCAAATGTGTTTTCCTAGTTTTGAGTGTGTTAGTTGTTTTTTTCACTAAAATTAATGTTGACTTTGAATAAAAAGACACAATTGGAGTCATATTGGTCACATTATGAATCATATTGAGTTAAGGATAATTTTTACATGTATTAAATGAAACATGGATAATTTTACTGAAGTACAAAAAAAATAAGAATGTGTTTCCTTGGTTTTCAGTACACCACTTGTATTTTTTTATTAAAATGTAATTTTAAACTAGAAACACATACTTTGAATCAAACAGGTGGCATGCAATGTGTTTTTTACATGAGAATTATTCATACACATCACAAATGAATTATGAATAATTGTCAAAAAAAATCAAGATAATATGATCTCATTTTCTCATTTTTTAGTGAGTGAAACTTTTTTATTTATTATGATGTCAATTTTAAACTAATAACAATCACTTGGAGGCACATCGTGCATCAGATTGAGGTGAGGCTGATTCCTACACATTAAAAATGACATATGGATCATTTTCCAAAAGTACCAATCCAATAAAAATTCATTTTCTTGGTTTTGAATATATCAGTTGTTTTCTTCACTAAATTTAATATGAATTTTATATAAAAATAGGTACTTAGAGTCATAACAGTCGCACTGTGCATCAGAGTAAGGTGGGGATTATTTTTACAAGCCTCAAATGACTCTTGGATCATTTTAATATTGTTTCAAAATAATCAGAATTTATTTCCGCAGTTTTGAGTACACCACTAGTGTTTTTTTACTAAAATGACATTTTGAACTAGAAACACCCACTTTGAGCTATACAGGTGGCATCATGTTTGGGTTTGACATGAGACTGATTCAAACAACTGAAAAATGAATTATGAATATTTCTCCTAAATTATTTATATAATTTGAGCACATTTTCTCAGTTTCTAGTGACTACCGATTTTTTAATGACAATTTTAAACTAATAAAAGACACATCAACACCATCCCTCCTCGATGAACATAATATATAAATGATGGTTTTCCTCTAATAGCTCTTTCATATATCGACTGACTTTATTGGTTGGTTAAAAACATATTTATTCAAACATTTATGTTGTTTTATATACCTCTTTGATGATATAGAGTTGTGAAAATGTTGCTTTAATAACACTAGTTGAGAAATTTCAACTTCCAACAAAGAATGATTTTATAGGTGGATTACTACCCTGTATAAAATCACATAAATAAGTGGTGAAAACATTATCTCAATAATTCACCTGAAACAATTTCATAATAGATCTTATCTTAATTGAAAAGTGTTGTGTGTACTTTTAAACAATTGTTCTCAAACATAATCATGGTATGATTCTCATTCTTCTTCATCAACCAACAATTTTATTATTTTTAAGATACTTCTTCTTATCCCCCTCCACTTAGGTATTCACCTTGGTATTCACATCAACCTTCTCTTCCATATCAATCTTCGATTTCGACTCTACCTCCGAATCTACTATCACCTCTGCCTCTGCTTCGGTCTTCACCTCTACCTCTGTCTCCACCTTTTCCTCTACGAATGGCCAAAGGTTTTATTGTTTGGAGGTCAAAAATTATAAACTAATTTATTTCATTAATTTTTCTTATCCTTGAAAAATAGATCAAAAATATTATATATGGATTATGAAACTAATACATCACACCCCTAATATCTCTCAATGTTCATAACTCATACTATATCTCAAACATAGTAGGAAGTCACCTAAATTTGTTATCATAAAACAGTTGGAAAAAACGTATTCTACCCACTCATCTATAAAAAAATTTATTTCTTATTTTATGTAACTAGGTTGTGAGAAATCATGAAAATTGATGGCACTGAAATCCATGCATAAGTTGGATCAAGGGTGGCCAACACTGTTTGGGATATCATTTGACCCTCATAAGGTACAAAAATCACCAAAGGGGCCTGCTTCATGAATCTCCTTCACAAATCCCCTTACCAATGTGAATATTATGAATCTTGATATCTTAATACTACCATGACTACCATAGAGTTGTGAAGGAAGCCTATTCTAGTGCGACAAACTCTACGATAACCACAATGTAGTGATAGAAGACTCTGCAAGTTCGATGAACACTATGACTACTGAAGAGTAGTGGCAGAAGGCTCTACGAGTATGATGTCACTTCCTCTAATCATGAAGGATATTTTTCTTCATTGAAAACCTTCCATGAATCTTTATACTCAGTTCCTATAAATAAGAAATTTACCCCCACCCTAATGGATCACTACCCTGAACTTTCATCGTCTGACCTCTCATTTCATGAAGTTCCCTATATTACATGAACTAGAAAAAAAATGCATCAACCAAGGTATTTAAGAAATGATAAACACCTTTACCTTCATTAAAATTTACATTGATTTTAGGTGGGGATTCCCTTTGAAAATCCCTACAACCATCACAATGGTAGGAGTCCCATTCATGTACTTAGGACATCATGGTGAATTCATCCTTTGCGAAGCACCCTCCAAGCACATGTACACTCCATGTATTCATTGGGTCACCATGATTTCTGAAGCTCCTCCCTTCAAATAGTCCCTTTTCACTTTGATTCATGAAGTTCCTTCCTTTATTAAGCTGTCTCTCTTTGCAATGCACCAGTGCCTCATGAATCCCCTTTTGTAGGGCCTTTTTCTTCACAAACCCCTTTCACATGCGACTCTCCATGCTCGTACAAAGTGATTTCATTGTCCCTAGAGTACTGATCTATGTTGCATCATCCTACTTTATGCTTCTTCACATAGGTCTGCTAATGGCTATTGCTTCTTCACATATCCACACTAACATAGACCCCTCAGCTGACCACTCCTCCACCTCACTCTTGTTGGGCATTGCTTGAGCCTTCACTTCCCCAAGCGCGAGTTGACATATGTTGTGTAATTCCAATGGATGGGGAGTGGGTTCTCATCATATGATATGTAGTATGTGAAACTAACAAGAACCATTGTCCCCAACACATGATGTTAAAATATGAGTAGCATTATGCGTGATAGGTCTGGGAGAATCTAAATGAGAATGAGAATCAGCACCATCCGTCTCTCTCCTATTTTGGGATTTGTCACCATGTGCACCATGGTTAATCCCCACATATGACCTGACACACCTTGATAGAGTTTTACCGGTATATGGAACAATATCCTCCTTGTACATCCATATATACTCCCTCGGATTCCCTCTTGGAGTAATTCCCAATATCCATCTCCCTGGGCCTCTAACCATGAGTAAGTCCACACAATCCCTCATTTCTATACATTTCACGACATGGTCATGATGTCTATTGTTACCTGTTTTTTCTCACACCGTGCATGAATCACGTTGTCTTAGAGTATGCAGTGAACAAGGCATCTCTTTGGTCCGCTTACTATGCGTATAACACATCATATCATTGGGGCTCTAACCTTGATTAAGTTACATACCCCCAACTGAACAACATGTAAATTGATTCCTAGCCATTGGGATACATAAGAAGCCTAGTTGAGGTTCAAGACACTCACTCCCCACAATCCAACTATTCTGTGCATTTCACGAAAGTTCACCTTCTCCCATCATGGAATTAAACTGTATACACCCATACTGAACTATGTGGATTTAAGTATGAGGCCTCTTTGAAGTTCAATGCCAACCAATGGTAACTCTGGTGCTCCCTCATAGGGATGCACCCTCCTGATGTGATACTTTCCCTTTTTGGGACACATCTCTTGGATCCACCTCAATGAGGTGTTTGGATCCCTCTAGACAGTTAACAATGCACAATCCCTGGACTTTATCCATACTCCTCTAACCAAGAGTGTCCCTCTTGCGATGGGATGCCAACTATGCATATTCCCTAGTGTGTCTCCGGTTTGATGTCATTTTTGTACACCCTGATTCTACAACCATTTTTTCTACTATGTGGACTTTGATCCCTTTCAGGTACATGAGAAGTATCTTTGAAGGTTCAAGCCCATCAACTACTTTCCATCATGGTCTCTCTTTTGATCCTTCGTGTCTTATGATGATCATTCCCTACCCTGAGGTTCTACTTTCTAAGGGACCCTATCCATTCACTCCATTCTCACAAGGCACATCCTTAGGTGTCTCATCGTCCTACTGAACACCATGGTCTTTGATTCCTAGACAATGGGATATGTAAGAAGTCTTCCTAAGGTTCTAGCCTAGCATCGTCCTCTTCACACCAGTTCCACAACATTCATTCCACCCACTTTACCCAATCTTCCATCACCCATCCAGATTCTAATCCAGGCCTCCACATCCCAATCGGATGATTTCATCAATTCGGGCATCTAACAATGTCTAATACCCAAATAAATTTTTCAAACTACATAGGTTTTGATCCCTGTCTACTATACATGATACATATACTGCCTCCTTGAGGTTCAATCCCATCCAATGATAAACCTTGGTGTCCCATTTTCTGGGGCCTACCTTCTTGGATTCTCCTTTTTAGTGCACAGACCAGCCTTTACAGTGTGAAATCTTCCCTTTTTGTTTCAAATCATTCGAGGTCTTTCCTCATTGGGTTTCTAATCTATCCCTTTGGTAAACCTTCCGGGTGCTTCCTCCTATTGATGTACCCATCTGATCCACTCTTGTTACTATTCCAAATAACACTTGGGAACTAGGAACTTTTTTCCTACTATCTATACTTATAGCTGAATCTTACTACTATTTAGAGACCATGCTTTTGGAAATCATTAACCACCCACCATTAGACGTAGGGGAAGGGGAACTGCTAATGCAGAAATCCTGCACGGCTCCACATCTGACACTACATTGTCCACAACCTTGGATACCGAGTTCCCATGCCCCGTATCATCCTATGAATTCATCCTCAGGATGGTGATTTATACTATTTATCGTGGATATGAATATAATGGGGTCATCCATACCTGAGAAATGGGCTGCTAGGATTTAGAGGTTATTGTATCCCATCCACCCCATGACCCCAAGGGTCGCGTAGGGAGTCTCTGCTCTCCACTTTGACGTCCCACCATTTCGGGAGCCTCTCCCAAGAATGCTTCTACATATCATTACCCATCATTGATGAGTTTAGGGACATCCATTTCATATCGGTCATGACCATAACTTGAGAGATACAAAGGTGGGATCCCGCCAAGTTGCATCAACAACATCATATAGTCCCCCAGGATAAGGAATAAGTGGCTTATACCCCTGAGCCAACCAACCCTAGTTCTAGTGACTTGATGATAATGCCAGGTTGAATATTAAGAGGATGACCATTTGAAGGGAATAATATTATATAGCTTTAGTGGAACATGCTGCCCCTGACGTGTTCTCTCAAATCACTACCACTATAGGTCAATGATTCACTATCACATAATTAGAATTGAGACCCCAACCAGCCCGTAGAAAGGCTAGGGTAACTCTTCCTACTTCTGGTGTGAAAAGAGGCTTTGTGTGCTGACCTATGATGTTGATATTTATTTTTAAGGCGCTCCACATAATATCAGTAGCGAGAGTGGAGGTCCTCCATGATCACACACCCATCATGGAATTTCACTACCTGCTACTAGCATTAGTCCAAATGGAGTCCCCCATATTGTTGGCACCCTGTATAGAGGTCCTCCCCATGTCTATGATCCTAGGTATTGATATTTTCCAAATATTTTAGGATATCAAGGCGAAGGTCCTCCTTGCCTCATCACCAATCAACAAGGAGGTCCTCCCCATGTTCTCAACAGATTCAACGGAGACCCTACCCACTTTATTGACGGTCAACATGGAGGTCCACTCCATGATACTATTGAAAAAAAATGCACGGGTCCTTCTCATACTGTAGGCACTCAGCATGAATCCCCTCCCCATGTTCTAACCAGGTCCATCAGAAGCTATTCGTTCTCAAGCTATACGGGTTGCGGAGGTCCTCCCCGGGTATCTAAAATCACATACAGAGGTCTTTTTCATACCCATGATTACAAACATTGAAGTCCTCCCCATGTTCCATTCGACATCTACCCAGGTTCTTCTCAAACTACATCACACCCGAATAGAGATCCTCTCCTCTTTCATTCCCAACATGGAGGTCCTCCCCATTTTACTACCAGCTCCAGCGAAGCCCCTCCCTTCTCAAACAACATTCCACATAGAGTTCCTCCGTCTATCAAATAATTACCATTCCATGAGGAACGATTCATGGTCAGAAGGGAGAACAGTCTCCCCTAGAAGGAAGGATCCTCCGTAGTTCTAGATCATTGTCAATTTAGTCCACTTTTCAAAATCTGATGCGGAGTGTGATTCAATGATGGTGCCTTCACCCCTATCCTTTGCATCAGATTCTGGGGTAGGAAACAAGAATGTGAGATTCTTCATTCTAGAATGGGAGATGTATCAAATACCTGAACACCTTCACAAATACAAGCAGGTGGAGGAAGATCTGGTTCCCTTTCAGGGTCTATCCATCCTATCCTATCTATCATCACCAGGAACATTCTCTACCTCAACCAGTGATCATGGAGAGTCGTTCTGGGGTTTAATGGGAGACGAGTATTAGCTAGATCTTACACCAGTCATCTCCACCTTTGGAAATAGAGCAGTGTTCAGAACCTCATCCTATAGGGATGTGATGATGTCATTGGTATCATCTCTATGAGATTAACAAGTCTGTAACAACCTGTCAGCTCATACAGCTTTTCCTCACTAACAAGTCCACCACTATACAAATCCACATCATTAACATTACTAGTTATTCAGACTCTACCAATTTATTATTCTGTCAACCAAGGGCTTGATATTTATTGTGAATGAATAAGTTTGTGGGACATTCTCACAACAGATCAGTTTTCCAAGATGTTCTGGCCAACCGCAACCCTATACATTGAAATTCTATAATCTCTCACCCAGGATGATGTCTTGTGTCTCCACTAAACCATATGGATGATTCATTTCTGTCTTAGTAACTATCAGTTGGTGTATCAAAAAATACAGAAACATTATGATCAGAATGGCTAGAAAATGCTTCCTAGTTGAGTTAGCCGTGCTTCTTATGGGTCAACACCCTAAATCACCCGTTTATCACAAGATTCTTCAGTAATGATGCCACCAGAGCGTCACTATGATCTACTGAGTTATTGAGGAGGCATCTCCCTGTATATGAATTCATGGATGTGGGATGTATAAAACCCTCATTTTTACCTAAATACTATGCTATCCTACTTTTCTGGGTGATATTGAGGACCTACTGCCAGGTGTAGTCATGATAAACATGGATGATATCACAGAGAAGAAAACCTAGGTAGGAATCATTGAACAATTCCTTCTTCCGGGAATAGTGAAACATCTGTTGTATCCCTAAGGTGTTATCACTGGCTAACAAAGACACTTTCTTGGGATTTCTGATCTAGCTGAGTAATTGCCTCTTGGTTGGGACCCCAAAAGGTGAATATGACACATTATGACTTTTAAGCCCTATAAATTGTATGGATCGATTCAAAAGATGGAAGATTATACTGAGAAGTCCATGATACATCAAAATACTTATGAATCAAAAGAATTTTTTTGATGATATCCTTGACGAGTGACTTAAAGAACATCAACTAGACTACAATGACCCTCAGAACAATCCCATCCACCCTCCATTGGGGCAGTTGGGGTAGGTGAAGATTCTCCCTGGAGAGTTTCTTTTACCCAATCTCGACAACCCTATTAATCCTGAAAGGATAGAGGATGGAGCATATGGAATGAGGCCATGATATATATCATAAAATCTTCTCGAGATGTTGTTTCCCTCGGAATTCGGGGATGACCTCCTGGATGGGAGATTCAAACGTTCCGATCGGTTTCTAGCGGGTTTGTTCGTAGAACCGGAAACATCCAATGATTCCATATCCATTTGGACCTACTTTCCAAAGGTAGGCGCTCATTATCTTGTGGACTGATGAGGCTTAGGAATTTGAATTGGTCGAGAGGATGGGAGGTCGGACTCATCACACCTTTTTGAGGGGAATTATTGTCTATTCCGGGACTCTCTTTATAGATTTAAGTTATGTTCGTGAATCCTTATCACATTACCAAGTATAAAATGAGCTTTTCTTTTAGTTTTGACAATCAATGATTAAATATTTAAGAAATTTAGAGAATATTTTATATGTATTCGAGGTTCTTCATCAATAGATAATCATCTATATCTATTTAGAGATTCTTGATCAATGGTTACCTTCAAAACATTTATATAAAAGTCTCTTGGTCATTATGACGACCAGGCTGGTTTTAAAGCCACTCAGTGGGGAACTTGAAGTTTATTGTCATTAAGAAGGACAATGAATTATTTTAGAGTTGGGATCGAACCCATAGATGGGATACCTACATATCCTTTGTTTTGGAAAAAGAATCAGAACCCACGTAGTTCGAGTAAGGGTATGATGTTTATGATTGATGGCTCAAAGCAGGATGCACAATTACTTTTACACTCTAAGCTCACGTGAGTCATGCTCGGTGTGAGAAACAAGAGGTATTGGTAAAAATTAGACAATTGTGCCATGAAAGATGCAATCAAAAGAAATGGTTTGGGGCTTATGTATGTATGACTGCCCAGATGAATGAAGTTTAGGATTTACTTTAAGGAGAAAATCCAGGAACAGGGTCCATAAAGGTATATGTGCTTTATGGAGATTTGAACACTCTAACTTGGGACTTTATTCCTGAAAAGGAAACCCAAATTAGGAGAGGATTGATAACTGGGTTTTACTCCTGAGAAGGAATCCCAGATCAAACGTAAATTAGGACTGGTTAAGGAGAATTTAAGGGACTTGGGGCTTACTCCTGAAAAGGAAGCCTACGATTTATGACTGGGACTTATTCCTAAAAAGGAAGCCCAGGTTAAGGATTAAGGTTTGGGGCTTACTCCTGAGGAGGATGCCCATATTTGAGATTGGGGCTTACTCCTAAGAAGGATGCCCAAATTAAGGGACTTGGGGCTTACTCCTAAGAAGGATGCCCAAAATTAAGGGACTTGGGGCTTACTCCTAAGAAGGATGCCCATATTAGAGGACTTGGGGCTTACTCCTAAGAAAGATGCCAAAAATTAAGGTACTTGGGGCTTACTCCTAAGAAGGATTCCCATATTAGAGGACTTGGGGATTACTCCTAAGAAGGATGCCCAAAATTAGAGGACTTGGGGATTACTCCTAAGAAGGATGCCCAAAATTTATGACTGGGACTTATTCCTGAAAAGTAGACCCAAATTAGGATTTCTCTCATCTTAAAGGATGAGGTTGAATGAATGAACTCTCCATATTTAGTGACAAAATATATTTAAATCACTAGGTTTTGAGAGATATTTCACTAAATTCCTTTCAGATAAGGAAGTCAAATCAAGAAATCATGCCATAAATGGCTTTGAAGAGTGTCTTGAAGACTAAATCTTGAAAAGGAAAGGTGTAATGACTTAAGAGGGGTGAAATGGGAAAGAAAGGCACCCAAAAAGGAAGGGGCGCGCAAGTCTTGGAAGGCACGCAAGTATTGCGGGGGCACGCAAGTATTGGTCATGCAGGTATACCTGCGCGACTTGTGGTGTACTTGCGCGATGGTCAACCAGCATTGAAATACTTGAGAGACTCTTTATTAAAGCCTTTAGAATTCTCTTGAGGTTATTCCAGAAAAGGGACGCGCAAGTTATATAGAAGGAATAAGGCGGCGCGCAAGTGGGACCACTTCCCTTAAGGGTTGGCCACTCAGGCGCGCAAGTGTTGATGAGTTTCAACACTCAGACCTTCCTCCCTCTCTTTAGATCTTCCGTTCTAGGTAAGAAATTACCTTAGAAGTGTTCCGAAAGCTTTGAGAAGAGAATTGGGCGTCGGGAGCTTCAATTTGAGTTTTTGGAAAAAGATCCTCTCAAATGGGGGGCCCACAGGGTCTATTTATAGGCAGGAGAAGACCCCGGGTGGTTACCAGGCGGTTATCACTTAGGTCGCGCAAGCCACTTGCGCGACCAAGGGCGTCGCGCAAGTGGACTTGCGCGACGGTGATATAACTTGCGCGGTGCAGTTGCTTTTGATCCTTTGTTCATTCCTTTTTCGATTTTTGACATTTTTTTCAAAGGTTGAATCACTTTGAGCTCAGATATTCCCCTTTTTCCGATTTTTAGATTCTGTGACGAAAGGAGCGTCAACAAAAGTCCCCCCTCAGAGTTGGATCCGGAGAGAAATGAGGATTTGACTCCCAGGAAATCGAATCCATCCAAATGAAAAGGGGGCGCACAAGTCTTTAGGGCATAGAGGGCAGTGCGCAAGTGCACATCGCACAGGGATACGACGCTCGGTCGTGCAGGGTATGGCGCGCAGGGTCCCGACTGTGTCTATAAATAGAGGGTCTCACTTTCGTACAAGCATCCGGATTTCCGGACTTCATACCTTCGAGCTCTCGCCGCGCAGGTTGCTCTGTTTTCTAGTGTTTTCCTTGATGTCGCACTATTGTAAAGGCATTTTTACTTGCGCGGTTTATACTTGCGCGTCAAAAACTAGCGTGGCACACGAATACTTGCGCGCCTTTATGCCTTAGACATTTTTCCGAATTATTTCACAAATTTTATGAAAAATAAACCCATTTAAGAGTTTAATTTATTCAACTTTTGTGAAGATTCAATGGATCCTAAGGGAATTAAAATGTCTGATGAACTGGCTAGCAAGCGGATTGATGACATGATGAACATCATTGGCCACGATTACTATGATATCTGCGACATCACTCTCCCAGATTTGCCTAAGTACTTGAAGAAATATCATCTTAATTTCCCACAGAGCATCTACCTGCCTCTATATGGTCATGGTCACCTGCAAGGAGTCAATGTTCCAGATGCAAAGAACTATACACCTGAAATGCAGCTGCGCTGCTACTCCTTCATTTCGGTTATACTGTGCATTAAGAGCAACAACAATGGTGTGAACTTTCAAATTCTTCCTCCATGTCATTTCCTTGCAGATATGAAAATGGAAAACCCATGGGATGAAATGTTTTCCACTACCGGTTGGTGGAGAGAAGACAAACATGGTATTAGAGCAATATCTGAAAAGAGTACTCTCTCAAAATGGCTCTTTACTTCCAATGCTCCATTCTCAAATCCATGTATCCATCTTCCAAGTCTCTTGGACAGAAACAGAGTCACTGTTTGATCAGCAGAAAATTTTCTCAAACCGCACTCAAGAACATCCTTTTACAATTGTTCCAAGAAGAGCTGGTATCATTGCATCTCTTATTGTATCCAGTTGAATGAATGAATTCCAGGTGGTTGCTGATGAAGCTCGGGATTCCATAAATAAAATGAAGTGTTATGTTGAAAGCCTCTTGTAATTCTTGAAAAAGAGAAGAGACTCCAGTCTGTCGATGTCCTTATAAGTCTTGTGCATCAATGAAAAACACTTTCACTTTCACTTATTTGTACCAGCATTCTCTCACTACCTGCTTCAAATTTACTTAAACCAATTGGCCTAGTAAGCATAGTTTGATTTTTACTAGGATTATTAAAAATAACCCTACAAACTTTGATCCTTTTAATTTCTCAATATTACCTAAATCATACAAAATGTATGTTTAGTGAGCTGGAACTTGACTTTTATTCAGAGTTCCTTTGTCTTTTGTGGGAAGTTTAAAGTCATGCATGCCGGACATAAAGGGGCTAATGTTTAAGGTCGAAATAGATTTGACCAAAATGGATTAAAAAATGATCCAATTCCTTGACAATTTATCTGAAAACATATTACCATACTCAAGTATGAGGGAAAATATGTAAGCTATGACTTAAGAATTTTTGAATATGAGGAATGATATGAAAAAGATCTAAAAGGCATTAGAAGAAGTAGTTTCCAAGAATGAAGTTACTATTATTTGACAAAAACCCGTTAGGGGGTTGAATTATGCAGGGCCACCTAAGGGCATTGGCTGCATGGTCAAATAAATAGCATCTTTCGGCTGACAAGTCTGTTATGTGGACTATTTATGCAAGGCCACCTATGGGCACGTGCTGCATAGTCAGGCAAAATAACTCTCAGAAATTTACTTTCCTAGTGTTGAAATCCAGTGAAAGTTTATGGAGATTCAAATTTTCTAAAGTATAGAGTTTTCTGTATGGAAAGAGGTACTTAAATATGGAGAAGATATTTCCAGACAATATTATCAAAGAACTGGATGAATATTACTCCTACGAAGGTCTGACCCAAACGTAGGGAAGAAGAATAAACCATAGACTTGAATACTTTCAGATCATGAAAAAGGATATGGGACAAATATGTTAAGGATGGCTATTTTTTTGCGGATCCCTACATACTGTCATTTAAGACAAATAAGGACAAAAGAGGCATTCTTCCCAAGAATGAAATTACCATTATTTAATAAACCCGTTAGGGGGTTGAATTATGCAGGGCCACCTAAGGGCATTGGCTGCATAGTCAAATAAATAGTATCCTTCGGCTGATAAGTCTGTTATGTGGACTGTTTATTCAAGGCCACCTATGGGCACGTACTGCATAGTCAGGCAAAAGAATTCTCAGAAGTTTTGACATTTTTGTGACTAAAAGTCATGAAAAGGGTTATGAAGAACTGAAAATATTTAAGGTTAGGATTATAACACATAAAGATGGGTATTGTCCAATGTATATAGAGATACATAGGTCAATGATAACCATAATCATGTTGTGGCTGGGTCCTGAATTGAAATTTTGGACATCACTACATATCTCATAAGAATGAGAATCAAGCCATACGTAGTTCTTGAAATGTAGTTTAACATCGTGCAGGATGAAAGTATGAGAGATCTTAGTTTAGGGTCATGGAATTCAGACCATAATAATGAATACACAGTGTGTGTTTTCATGAGGACTTTTCAGCCAAGGGACTGAAAGTGAAATTTGGGGTTAGTCCCAAAAGACTTGGGGCTGGATTCGAGGGATACTCAAACGTTCCTACGTATCCCATAAGGATGGGAATCAAGCCCACGTAGTTCTAGAACTACCCTTTGTACAAATTTGGTTCGTACATGTGAAGGGTGAAAGGGGACTTTAGTGCAATGATGGTTTAACCCGAGACAAAACGTTTAGGCATTACCATGTATGCACGTAGTCTTTTGAAATGAAAACATGATTGAAAAATCAATGTCAATAATAGTTCTCTCTCAAATGAGGAAATCAAAGAGTATTGTAGTTTATTGTCATACCGGAAAAAAGTGTTGCATAGTTTAACATCATATAACAAGGAAGAAAGTGAATCAATGTAAAGATATTGATTCTAGGGGCGGTTTCACGAATCAACATCATATGAGATGGTGGTGAAACGATGTGAAGATATTGTTTTTGGGCTTGAACCTTGGGAGGTTGCCTATGTACCCAGCCTGGAAGGCAAGGATCAAAGTCCGTGTAGTTCAATTAAAGAATGAATTAATGATCAAGTTGTTCTTGGGGACAATGATCTAATAATAAAAAAAATGTTGCTGGGACTTATACATGGTTAGCGGCCCAAAGAGTGTGTTATGGTTGAGGTTTTCTCTAAGCTCACGTGAGTCATACTCGGTGTGAGAAACAAGAGGTAACAACAATCTTAACGATGCAGAGTTTAATGTCATGTAGGACATATAAAGGGACTATGCAGTTTAAAGTCTTGCAGTTAGGACTATTGGTGCTGCACAGTTTAGTGTCATGTAGCAGGGACAAAATACAGTTTAATGTCATGTAGAACGTATCATGAATTTTCTGTACAGTTTAGCGTCATGTAGTTAGGACGATGAGGACAATAGATTTTAACGTCATGTTGGACGAAAGGGGGACTGCACAGTTTAATGCCATGCAGTAAGGACAAAATAACACACCATTTACGTCATGTTGGACGCATTGGGGATTTTTTTCACAGTTTAACGTCATGTTGGACGAAAGTGCGAATAGTTTAAGGTCATATGTATGGACTGTGGATGGTGCAGTTTAATGTCATGCTGGACGGTGGTGTAGTTTAAGGTCATACATGACCTTTGATGATTATATAGTTTAACGTCTTTCTGGACGTAAGGGACTTTTATACAGTTTAGCGTCATGTAGTTAGGACGTCACAGTTTAACGTCTTGCTGGACATAAGGGACTTGAAAATAGTTTATGGTCATATGCATGGACCAGGGATGATGCAGTTTAAGCTCATGCTGGATGGTTTAGGGAACTTTTTCACAGTTTAACGTCGTGTGGGACAAAGTTTCAGTTTAAGGTCATACTGGACCGTTGCTGTATAGTTTAATGTCATATAGCAAGGACAAACTGGTGCCGCACAGTTTAGTGTCATGTTGCGGGGACATAAGGTGACACAGTTTAACGTCATGTTGGACGTATGTGAAAATAGTTTAGGGTCATATGCTTAGACAGTTGCTATATAGTTTAATGTCATATAGCAAGGAAGAACTGGTGCCGCACAGTTTAGTGTCATGTTGCGGGGACATAAGGTGACACAGTTTAACGTCACGTTGGACGTATGTGCAAATAATTTAGGGTCTTATGCTTAGACCGTTGCTGTATTGTTTAACGTCATATATCAAGGACGAACTGGTGCCGCACAGTTTAGTGTCATGTTGCGGGGACATAAGGTGACATAGTTTAACGTCATGTTGGACGTATGTGCAAATAGTTTAGGGTTATATGCTTTAGACCGTTGCTGTATAGTTTAACGTCATATAGCAAGGACGAACTGGTGCCGCACAGTTTAGTGTCATGTTGCGGGGACATAAGGTGACACAGTTTAACGTCATGTTGGACGTATGTGCAAATAGTTTAGGGTCATATGCTTAGACCGTTGCTGTATAGTTTAACGTCATATAGAAAGGACGAACTGGTGCCGCATAGTTTAGTGTCATGTTGCGGGGACATAAGGTGAATACTTTGTATTTTATAAAAAATATTTCTTCAAAAATCTGGCATTAGTTGGAGTAGTAATGAGTTATCCATCCATCGAGATTAATGAATAAGCTCCATTGGAGTAGACCCTATGTATTGAATAAGGACCTTCCCATTTTGGCTCAAGCGTGGGAGGTTTCTTTCCTAGTATCATTGGAGTTCTGAGAACTAATACCAATTCTCCCTGAATGAATGAGCGAAGATGAACTTTTTTGTTAAAAGCTCGTGCTATTCAATTCTGATAGATTTCCAAGTGGTGAAAAGTGCACAATATTTTCTCATCTAACCGTTCCAATTCATTCAATCGCTTTTGGGATTTCTCATCTGTAGATAACTGATCACAAATGGCTACTCTGAGTGAGGGAAATTGAACTTCAATTGGCAAGACTGCTTCTGTTCCATATACCAACGAATATGGAGTTGACCGTGTTGTATTGCGGGTGGTAGTTCGATAAGCCCATAAAGCGTGAAAACGTTTATCAGGCCATGAACTCTTATCTTTATCCACCATCTTTTGCAGTATATTTGAAAGAGTCTTGTTAAAGGATTCTATTTGGCCATTGGCTGCCACATGATACCGAGATGAATGGTTGGATTTAATGTTGAATTCTTGATACAATTTCTTCACCTCAGAAGAACAGAAGTTGGTGCCGTTGTCCATCAATATGGTATGAGGGACACCAAATCTAGTAATGATGTTAGACTTGATGAAGCTAACAATTCATTTAGAACTGACTTCTTTGAGAGGTACTACCTCTGCCCATTTGGAAAAGAAATCAGTAGCAGCAAGAATGCACTTAAACTGCTTGGCCGTAGCTGAAGGGTAAGGTCCCACCAAATCTATTCCCCATGTGGCAAATGGCCATGAGTATTTAGCTGTATGAAGCAACTCTGGAGGTTGATGAATTAAGTTGGCATGTACTTGACATGAATGACACTTCTTTGTGAAATCAACACAATCTTGTATCGTTGAAGGCCAAAAATATCCAAGCCTTCAAATTTGATCAGACAATCTATGTCCAGACAGGTGGGCACCACCGACTCCTGCATGCACTTCTTTCATGACAGCCATTGTCTCTTCACCATAAATGCATCTGAAGAGAACTCCATCAAAACCACGTTTGTAGAGAATTTTCTCTAGGTGGTTTGGGCCATCATAAAGAGTAAAATTGACCACACGTCGCCAGATTTGTTTTTTCTCGGCTCTATCAGGTGGAAGTGTTCCATTTTGACGGTATTCCCTGATAGGTGACATCCATCCTGTAGTATGACCATATGGTTCAGGAATGAGACTAATTTCATTAATTTCCTCTGTTCTGGCTTGAACATAGGGTGAAATTGCACGACGGTGGGCAATACTGATGGTTGTCTCATCCCGATTTGGATCTGCTAGAGCTGTGGCTATATTATCCAGTGCATCAGCTTGAGAATTTTGTGATCTTGGGACATAAGAAAATGTCGATTCTGAAGGGAATTCCATCATTAACTTTCTGACGTAATCATACAAAGGGATTAACTCTTCTTTTCTGATGGCATAATCCCCATTGACTTGTTTGATTACCAAGTCTGAATCACCTTTCAGCTTTAAGTGATTCACTTGTACTTGAAGTGCTAACTCCAAGCCTGTGATAAGAGCTTGGTATTCGGCTTCATTATTGGTACCACCTTCCCACAATAAAAATGAATAAGGTAACAATGCCTTATCTGGAGAAATGAGTACAATTCCTAAACCAACTTTGTTGAATTTAGGATTTTCCATTTTCTTCCCTATTGGACTTCTAGAAGAACCATCAAAATACATTTCCCATGTTTGAGGACTCTCTTGAATAGAGAAAACTTCCTCATCAGGGAGTTCAATATCTGAAGATGTGTCTTCCACTGAAGTATGTTCAGCTAGGAAATCAGCCAGATCTTGGCCCTTTATTGCCTTTTGAGATACATACTGAATGTCGAACTGCTGCAAAATAACTTCCCACCTTGCTAGACGTCCTGTAAGCATTGGACGACTAAGGATGAATCTGAGCGGATTATTGCAAGATACCAATTGGACCTCGTGATGTTGCAGGTAGTGTCTCAGTTTCTGAACTGCGAAGATTAATGCTAGGCAGCACTTCTCAATACTTGAATACCGGGTTTCTGCTTCAAGCATAGTTCTACTGAGATAGTAGAGGCTATTTTCATTCCCAACATCATTCTTTTGAGCGATAAAGGCACCCAATGATCGCTCTAGAGCTGTCACATAGAGGATAAGTGGTCTTACTTCAATAGGTGGCATGAGTACCAGTGGACTCAAGAGGTATTTCTTGAGAATATCAAACGCTTCTTGACATTCTTCAGTCCACTGGTAAGTGACTCCTTTTTTCAATAATTTGGTAAAGGGTAAACTTTTGCCTGCCAAATTGGCGATGAAATGCCAAATATAGGCTAAGTGTCCATGAATTCCTCTTAATTCATTCAAATTCTGAGGAGGTGACATACCAAGGATTGACTTGGTCTTATCAGGATCGACTTCAATACCACGATGGCATACAACAAAGCCGAGGAATTTTCCTGAGGTTACCCCAAAAGCACATTTTAAGGGGTTCATCTTTAAATTATGTTGTCGAAGCTTGTGGAATATGACTTCCAAACCAGCCAAGTGATTAGAACGTTGTTTGGATTTAACCACCAAATCATCTACATAGCATTCAAAAAACTTCCCTAAATTTTTTTTGAAGATACGATGCATTGCGCGTTGATATGTTGCACCTACATTCTTTAAACCAAAGGGCATCACCCGGTAACAAAACACACCTTGAGGGGCTCTGAAGGCTGTAGATTCCTCATCTTCTGGGGCCATTCAGATCTGATTATATCCGGAATATCCATCCATGAAGGAAAGTACTTCATAACCATCCATCACATCAATTAAGAGTTCTGTAATCAGAACTGGGAAATCATCTTTAGGACAATACCGATTAAGATCTCTGAAATCGATGCAAACCCTAATTTGTCCGTTCTTCTTCTTTACAGGGAAAATATTAGCCAACCACTTGGGATATTGAACTTTTCTGAAGAAGTTAGCTTTGATCCTCTTATCCACTTCAGCTTCAATTTTGGAATCATAAGTTGGGTGTGTTCTTCTCGCGGCTTTCTTAAATCCTCGATGTTCTTTTGGTAAACCCAAATGATGAGTAGAAATATCAGGATCAATCCCATGCATTTCTGTATAGTTCCAAGTGAAAATATCTTTATTTTTCTTTAGAAAAGAAATATACATCTCTTGCTCTTCAAGGGTCATGGCCGCACTAATTAAAGTGGGGTGTGGATCTTTCTCTGTACCCAGATTTATTTCTCTGAGTTCATCCGCAGTGGTAGAGATACCCTCTTCAAATGCTGGAGGAGCATCTCTAAGATCTTCCTCTTCCTCTTCATCATGTGTTATTTCTTCCGTTTTTACGTGCATAGTAGATGACAAAACGAAATTTTCATGATCATAAGAGATTTCAAAATTTTCACATTTTGAAGAAGACGCTTCCATTTCCGACCCTATTGATGATAAAGGGCCTTCTTTGGGAAATAAAGAGGAGATGATGGATTGAGAATTGACATCATTATTCACCTCTGATGTTGATATAACTTCTTCTGGCCTGATTGGAGAAGTATAGACCTGTTGGATTTCAGCAGATGAAATGAAGACGTCACCACTTGTGCTTTCATCACTGTTCGGTAGGTTACCAATTTCTCCCATGTTGTCTGGCTCAACTGCCGTAATTGACATTATGGATCTTTCCATAAGAGTATTTTGATTTGGGCCTATTTTTTCAATTTGACTGATAGGTAACACATAATATGTACTCACATGTGTAAATGGATTTATTGGAATTTTCTCCAAACCATATGGAGCATTAACTTTGGTAATTTCCTTCATTGTAGATTTTTCTCTTCCCTTCATGTGATAAAATTCTGCCTCAATGTATTGAGACTCACATGTCTTGAACGAGGCCTTATCACCATACAATGTTCCAAATTGACCATTGAAACAGTATTTGAGACATTGATGGTATGATGAAGGGATAGTTGTATGCTGATGTAGCCAAGGTCTTCCAAGCAAGATGTTGAAAGCTGAGTCTTGATCAACAATCATGAAATCCGAATTGGATACAAGATCTCCAAACTGAGTTCTGAGTGTAACTTCGCCCA
Source organism: Viscum album (assembly GCA_963277665.1). Taxonomy (NCBI): domain Eukaryota; kingdom Viridiplantae; phylum Streptophyta; class Magnoliopsida; order Santalales; family Viscaceae; genus Viscum; species Viscum album. Next base: position 500,526,773 of record OY728125.1, read on the forward strand.
GTGGTTCTTGTTCATTTTTATCATATCCTTGTAACATCATGGTAGAAGGAGATAAATCAGATTCCGTGAGGCCCAACCGACGAAGTGTACGAATGGGCATGAGGTTGACTCCTGAACCATTGTCAATGAAAGCCCTTCGGATATCCACACCATTGACTTTTACAGATAAGTACAAAGGTTTTATGTGCCCATGCACAACATCATCTTCATCTTTATCAGTAAAAGATATCACTGCATGGCATTCTGCAGGATTATTCTCTATGTGATAGACTTAAGCTGCAGCAATTTCAGCTTCAAATTCCTGAGGACTTGACAAAGCTTCGATGAGTGCTTTCCGAAGATCTTTTGACCGATTCAAAGCATCCAAAATTGATAACTTGGCTGGTACTTGGGCCAAGTGTTTCAATATATCATACTTTTGATCTAAAGGTCTGCGTTTCCCAACAGGAATATGCGGTTTAGCAGGTACCTTGGAAGCATATGCTTTGGAAGCTGATGTATCTTGTATTGGGATAGAAGTTGGCAAAATCCTTGGTTTTGGAAGATTAGACCGATTAGATCCATTTACTTGCTGAGATAAAGAAGATGGAATTTTCAATCGGTCTTCCAAAATAACTGTTCCAAGACTGAGTTGACTATTGGCAGAAGAACTTCCTTGTTCTTTTTGAGCTCACTGAAGGGCTTTACCACGAGTTTCTGCTGCATACACAGTGCTAGCAGGGGTAGAACTGGAGTAGTGGCTTCGGAAAGATCCACGTCTTCCCCTGTATTCTGAACCTCTGGAACTTCCTCGGATTCCATTATTTGATACATGGAATTCAGGCTCATCAAAATTGAAATTACGACTGGAGTACGGATCTGTTAATTGAATCATATTAACAGAACCAAATATTAACTCTTTGTCTAATAAAGACTTTTCCTGACTAGCCTGTTTAGGCTGTGCTGTTTGATGGGGCGGTGCCCGTGGTTTTGAAGTAGATGGCATAAAGTCTGCCAGAGTCAAAGACAATTTAGGCTTTGACACATACTCATCTTCTTCTGATTCTTTTTTCTTCTTTGAATCAAACCGTTTCTTTGAGGATTTTCCCTCTGACGAAGAGGGTTTTACCGCAATATTCATGGTAGAATACACAATTGGTTTCTTTAATTGTGTTCGCAAAATGGAATGAGTCCGATTGATTGTCTTTCTGACCATCCAATCATCATATTTCTGTGCATTTCTGCTTTTTACTTCTTGCCATTCACCTTCCTCCTCTGGAACTGTAGCAGTAACAAATGCTACCTGAGTCAAAGAACCTTTCAACTTGACTTGTCCCAAGTCGACCATCTTTTGCAGGAGGTCTTTAAAGAAAAAACACTCCTAGATAGGATGCCCCAACATTTGATGAAAGGGACAATAATTGGGACGATCTTCATCTCCTTCCTTGTTTGGCCTCTTGGGCACTGGTAATTGAACCAAATTATTTTCCATAGCTGAAATGAAGTAACCAGGAACTTGCTCATTTAGGAAGGAGTATGTTTTACTCTTCATATCCTCAAATTGTTTTCGTCGTTGATCTCTCTAATCATTTGGACGAAACAGCCTTTGTTGTTGGCGTTCAGGAGGTGGAGCCCTTCGAGAAGATGAAGGTTTTGAAGTAGAAATAGGTACAGGTGCTTGTTTAAGCATAACTGTAGCATTTTCTGCTTTACCCATTCTCCTTCCTAAAGCTGATGGAATTACACGAGATTTAACCTTAGCCTGTATAAGGGAATCTCCAATCTGCTGAGTGATTGAAGTAAGGTCTCAAAACCCACCTGTGTATTTCACAGGGATTAATGACGTGCGTAATTCGTCATGCAAATTTGCCACACAGATTGGTAACAACTCTTCCTGAGGGAGTGCTAAACTAAGGGAATACGTTAATCCCTTCCAGCGAGCAATAAAATCAGAGACTCTTTCATTCTCCCTTTTCTTGCAGTTTGTAAGATCGAAAACTGTTGTTTTTGGAAAAGTTGAGCTGAACTGAAGAAGGAATTTTTGGCGAAGATCCTCCCATCCGATGATTGACCGGGATTGCAAGCTTGTATACCAGAAAAAAGATGGTCCTTGCAAGGTTCGCACAAAGCATCTGAGTTTCACTACCTCTTGCTACTCTGGAGTTCCCATCATAGGATTACAATAAGACACGTAATGCGTCAAATGTTGTTCAGGGTCGCCTGATCCATTAAAAGTAGGGAAAACATGGTTTCCAAAACTGGATGGAGGAGAAATTGAATCTACCCATTCAGGGTAAACTTTCTTTTCTGGTTGAACTTACGCCTGTTTCCCTTCCATAGTTTCTAACCGAGCTGTTAATGACTCAATAGTAGTTATTAACTTTTGAGAAACATCCGGTTGAATATGGTCTTGAGTAGGTGCAATGAATGGAGCTTGGACAGATGTGGTGTTTGGTGCTACAACTGATGGTAGAACTGCCAACCGTTGTTGCATTTGACCCATAGGATTAGACCTCTGAGGGTGTACTAATAAAGGAGGATATTATTGATCCATCTCAGTAACTGCAACAAATTCCTTCAGCTATCGGACTTCAGCATTCTTAAGAAGAAGACTACTCTGAAGTAGTTCTTCATTCAACCTTCTTAATTCTTTCATTTCTTCCTCTTGTTGTGCAAGCCTTTGCTCTAACGAGAGTGATTGACCTTCTCCAGAGGAAGGATATGTAACCTAATTCTTTCCCCTCCCTTTTTTGGATACTTTTTGGAGAGAAGGAAGTGGATTACCTAGGTTTCGAGTAATCCTTTGACTTTGTGTACGCACACCTTCTTCATTTGTATCAGTGCATACATTTTCTTGAGCAGGACACTCTTCATCTGAGTCCCCTGAGTGAGTCTCCTCTGGTGGATTAGCAACAACGACATTGATGACATTGATTGATGCATAATGAATCACATCCCTTCTATCAACATTTCTGTGATATTGTCTTCTTTAATATCTTTGATGAGACATTGCCTTTTGTTGATTTAATCTTTTAGGAACTTCTTGACGAGCTATAACTTGGAGGGAATCTCCTGATAATTTGGCTCTTCGTTCCTCTTGGGGCTTCTTCCCCAATCGAGAAAAGACCGATATTCTCTGAGAAGGGGAATGATGATTTGAAAGAGTCCCCAGTCTCGTGAACTGGGGATGTTCCTGCTGATTCCGCTCAACTCCTCGAATCCCATTTGTTGACTCTGAGGCTTGGGTTAAAGGAGTCCCCAGTCTGACAAGATGGGGTGGCTCTTGACATGCTATGTCTGAGACTTTCTTAAAAGATCTCTTGATCTTGCGAATCTTAGTTCGAAAATTAGCTGGATGCATTAACCTGTATCCACTTTTATCACCTGGTTCAACAGACCGTTGGATGATTTCTGAGACTTCTTTCATTTGATGATTTGTTTGCTCTAGACGAGAGGCTTGTGCAATATTCTCGCCTGCTTGATGTAGGAGAAATTCAACAACTTGTTCTCTATATGATTGATTTTGAGAGGAAATAGTTGAAGCCTATTCTTGAGAAAGCTTTTAATTATGAACAAAGCCCATTGACTGTGGCCGGCCATGGGCAATAACATTGCATGAGACCATTTTCAGCGGGCTTTGCTGACTGGAAAGAACTGTGAAATGTAGTGCTCCATGAACACCCCATCCTCTGATATGGACACCAGATGGAGAATTGGCAATTAATTGATGCAATTTTCTTAGTGAGCCAAGGCATGAACGTTGAAGGGTTCTCTGTTGCTTTTCAGCCTTCGGATACCGAGAGACTGATAGAGATTCCAAATCAATCTGACGTTGTAGCCCTTCTATTATCTTAATATGATTTTCATATTCATCATAAGATAATACCTTCTTCTTCAATTGACAAAGTGTTTTCCATATGTTGAGATGAATACCATGGACTCCGTCTTCCGTCAACATCTTTGGAATGTCATATTGGGAGTCAGCCAAAGGCCAAAACATGACTGGTACTTCACTTTTTGCCAGTTTTTTCCTCATGTTCAGCATTTCCTCTTTATCATTAAATGAAGATTCTTCTACCTGTTTTGACCAGAGTTTGTGTTTCCTTGTTGCTTCATCGGATTCAACAAGATTGGTAGAGAGATTATTGATCAAACTAGAAGATGCATGACTTAGTGGTGGTTCGGAGAATGACCTACACCCTGGGCTATCTTCTGATTGAGAAAGTATTTTACTTGCTAGCGATAAAGCATCAGACATGACTGGTTTCGCATTTGCAAGTGCCTCAAGATAAGAGGGCTTTCTCGGCACTACATTGTCCACTGGAGTATTTTCTAGGCAATGTGAATCACTACTGCGGAGAGGACTTTCGCAGTGAAATTCATAATCATGGGGAGGTCCACCATAATGGGTTACAACAAAAGATGTGATCTCTTGCTCCTTGGGCTTCTGACCACACAGAGGGTTCCTGTGGCTCTCATCTAAAGAAGAAACTTCAAGATTGACCGAATTTTCATGAAGCAAGCTTTCATGAGGAAGTATCTGTTGAAGACCTTCAGAATTAATGTTCCCGTTATTGGGAACTGAGGGAGTAGAATCTTGAATTCTGACAGATAAATGTCTGAGGGCTTCAAGAACTCCAGCATCGAGCAAGGCTTGGTTACAGATTGGCCTTTGATCTCCTGACTGTGCTGGGCGGATCTTTTTCTTAGATGCCTTCTTTCTCGATTTAGAAACCACTTGATGACGAAAGTGATTTCTATGAGCAGGTGTATGTGCCTGATCAAAAAAGATGGTCAGGTTAGGCTGACGATCTCCACTCAAATCAGGTATATGTGCCTGACTTGGTTGTCCGTATGATATGGGGGAGTATGCCCCATAACCCTCTTGGACTGGAACAAATGTGTGTGTCTGTTCCGGAGTGAATCGTTGATGTGTCACTCCACTGCTAGGGATAGATTTATATTTCTTTCCCTGAGATGATGCTGAAGATGTTATGATATCCTGGCAAGCATCCAGAATATGAGCAGGAATTTGCTTCTGCTCTTTCACCATTGACAAAATATGTTTGGTGACTTCAGCCGCCGGAACGGGAATATACGTCCATTCCGGGTTTGGAGTAGGTTTATGTGCCTGATCCTGTCCTCCTTTTCTTGTCAGTGAATCCTGACAGTACTCAAGTGTGGAGGCAGAGAGTTGAGTCTGCCTCCTGTTTGTCGTCGGAGCTTTCTGACTGACTTCTCCATGCGCTACCAAGCGAGACTGTTGGTAGGCTTGATTAGTACTAGCAGGTGTATGTGCCTGCTGATTACACTTCGCCAAAGGTGGTTGACGAGATCCATCATATGTAGTTAGGCGAGCCTACTAACTAGCTGATGATGTATAAGAATTTGTATGTTCCTTCCTATAGTACTTCGCCGGAATTGCCTGGCGGGATTGGAGTGATGCTGCCAGACGAGTCTGCTGGACAACGGAATTAAAATGGACAGGTGTGTGTGCCTGCTCGCTATTTGCCACCAAGTTAGGTTGGTGGAATTTTTCGGAGATGGCAGGGATGAAAACATGCCCATTGTTAACCGGATTCCGTCTCTGGTGGTTCGTCTTGCCTGCTCGGGTTCGAGGAACCTGAGCTGAATGCCTGGAGTCGGTACCCTCATCATGTTTAGGGTGCACTGCCGCACGAGTCTGGCGGCGATTGTTGATGGGAGCCCTCAGGAAGGACTCCTGTCTTTTTGAAATAAGGCCCTGAGGGACCTGCTCATTCACTTCCTCAAAGTAAGGGAGTGAATGGAAATTGCGTTCTGGGGATAACGACCCGAAATGGTTGGAGATGGTAGTCAGTACCGCCTACCTCTTGATCACTGGTCGTCGTTGTCCGGACGACCTGTGTGAGTTGTTCACTTGGAGGGCCTGTCGGGAATCCTCTAATGTTGGGATGGTACCGTGTTGACGGTACTCCTTAACCAGCGCATTTGATACCCAATGTTGAAGACGTTGAGTAGGTGATGTCATCCTTAGAGCGGATGACGATTCAGTAGGAATAGAAGCGGTGGTATTTGCAGCAGCAGTATTCACAGATGTGAATTTGAGAGCAGCCATTATGGAAATATAGAAGATCTTGGAAAAGAGTGCCTGTTTGATATAACAGACGTAATCAAGATAAAATTCATCCACTTCATCCTTTGGATGAGCACACATGTCAATGATTGTTTTTGTTAGCCCTCCTATTGAGTTTTAAATTGGGGCTTAACAAATAGGTAAAACATTATTTTAACTTGGTTAAGGATTCACGTCGGGTTCACCATTTTTTGTTTCCCTCGGAATTCGGGGATGACCTCCTGGATGGGAGATTCAAACGTTCCGATCAGTTTCTAGCGGGTTTGTTCATAGAACCGGAAACATCCAATGATTCCATATCCATTTGGACCTACTTTCCAAAGGTAGGTGCTCATTAACTTGTGGAATGATGAGGCTTAGGAATTTTCATTGGTCGAGAGGATGGGAGGTCAGACTCATCACACCTTTTTGAGGGGAATTATTGTCTATTCTGGGACTCTCTTTATAGATTTAAGTTATGTTCGTGAATCCTTATTACATTACCAAGTATAAAATGACCTTTTCCTTTAGTTTTGACAATCAATGATTAAATATGTAAGAAATTTAGAGAATCTATTATATGTATTCGAGGTTCTTCATCAATAGAGAATCATCTATATCTATTTAGAGATTCTTGATCAATGGTAACCTTCAAAACATTTATATAAAAGTCTCTTGGTCATTATGATGACCAGACTGGTTTTAAAGCCACTCAGTGGGGCACTTGAAGTTTATTGTCATTCAGAAGGATAATGAATTATTTCAGAGTTGGGATCGAACCCATAGATGGGCGACCTACATATCCTTTGTTTTGTAAAAGGAATCAGAACCCACGTAGTTTGAGTAAGGGTATGATGTTTATGATTGATGGCTCAAAGCAGGATGCCACAATTACTTTTACACTCTAAGCTCACGTGAGTCATGCTCGGTGTGAGAAACAAGAGGTATTGGTAAAAATTAGACAATTGTGCCATGAAAGTTGCAATCATAAGAAATGGTTTGGGGATTTTGTATGTATGACTGCCTAGATGAATGAAGTTTAGGATTTACTTTAAGGAGAAAATCCAGGAACAGGGCCCATAAAGGTATATGTGCTTTATGGAGATTTGAACACTCTAACTTGGGAATTTATTCCTAAAAAGGAAACCCAAATTAGGAGAGGATTGATAACTGGGTTTTACTCCTGAGAAGGAATCCCAGATCAAACATAAATTAGGACTAGTTAAAGAGAATTTAAGGGACCTGGGGCTTACTCCTGAAAAGGAAGCCTAAGATTTATGATTGGGACTTATTCCTGAAAAGGAATCCTAGGTTAAGGATTAAGGTTTGGGGATTACTCATGAGGAGGATGCCCATATTTGAGATTGGGGCTTACTCCTAAGAAGGATGCCCAAATTAAGGGACTTGGGGCTTACTCCTAAGAATGATGCCCAAAATTAAGGGACTTGGGGCTTACTCCTAAGAAGGATGCCCATATTAGAGGACTTGGGGCTTACTCCTAAGAAGGATGCCCAAAATTAAGGGACTTGGGGCTTACTCCTAAGAAGGATTCCCATATTAGAGGACTTGGGGCTTACTCCTAAGAAGGATGCCCAAAATTAGAGGACTTGGGGCTTACTCCTAAGAAGGATGCCCAAAATTTATGACTGGGACTTATTCCTGAAAAGGAGACCCAAATTAGGATTTCTCTCATCTTAAAGGATGAGGTTGAATGAATGAACTCTCCATATTTAGTGACAAAAAGACATTTAAATCACTAGGTTTTGAGAGATATTTCACTGAATTCCTTTCAGATAAGGAAGCCAAATCACGAAATCATGCCATAAATGGCTTTGAAGAGTGTCTTGAAGACTAAATCTTGAAAAGGAAAGGTGTAATGACTTAAGAGGCGTGAAATGGGCAAGAAAGGCACCCAAAAAGGAAGGGGCACCCAAGTCTTGGAAGGCGCGCAAGTATTGCGGGGGTGCGCAAGTATTGGTCGCGCAGGTATACCTGCGCGACATGTGGTGTACTTGCGTGATGGTCAACCAGCATTGAAATACTTGAGCGACTCTTTATTAAAGACTTTATAATTCTCTTGAGGTTCTTCCAGAAAAGGGACGTGCAAGTTATATCGAAGGAATAAGGCGGCGCACAAGTGGGACCACTTCCCTTAAGCGTTGGCCACTCAGGCGCGCAAGTGTTGATGAGTTTCAACACTTAGGCCTTCCTCCCTCTCTTTAGATCTTCCGTTCTAGGTAAGAAATTACCTTAGAAGTGTTACAAAAGCTTTGAGAAGAGACTTGGGCATCGGGAGCTTCAATCCGAGTTTCTGGAAAAAGATCCTCTCGAATGGGGGGGGCGCACAGGGTCTATTTATAGGCAGGAGAATACCCCGGGCGGTTACCGGGCGGTTATCACTTAGGCCGCGCAAGCCACTTGCGCGGCCAAGGGCGTCGCACAAGTGGAATTGCGCGACGGTGATATAACTTGCGTGGTGCAGTTTCTTTTGATCCTTTGTTCATATCTTTGTCGATTTTTGATATTTTCTTCAAAGGTTGAATCACTTTGAGCTCAGATATTCCCCTTTTCCGATTTTTAGATTCTGTGACGAAAGGAGCGTCAACAGATGCACGTGAATCTTCTATGAGACTCGGCTCCACATGCCATTCCTCTAGAATCCCCTCATGTTTCTCTCTAGGTTATCCCTCTAGAATCTTCTCAGTCATTCCACCAGCTGCTCTCTGAGATGTTGGAACCAACTATCTTGTTGAAGAACCCAAAAAAGAATTAGTGGTTAGAGTTCATCTCTATGATTGTAACCCTTTCTAGGATTATATGATGGCTCATCTCATCACTCACCTTTAGTCCCATGAATCCCTGATAGGTGGCAACCCACATGATGGAATGTAATATCTAACATGAGTGGTTGATATGATAGTACCCCCAGGATTTGGTAATCCTAATTTATCACCCTTCAATGGAACATGTGACCCCCGTAGCATCTATCCATCTTTATCTCAAGGAGTGGACCCATGCATGGAACTCTAGCATAGTAATAGGCTGCCAAGATTCAGTGATTCACACAAACACTAGACGATACCACATTTGTATGCTACATCCAACTACCCAACAATTCTTTAGCTGGTTGAAGGATCATTGTATGCAGTTTCTTTACTTATTCTGCTCCACCACATGGAAGACTACTATTTCTAACCTCCTCAAGTGCAGGAAATGACCAGATGAGTGTGTCACACACCTTCTTGTTTTTGGATGTGCCTCAAGTATTCACTTGATATGCCTCTGACCCAAGAAAAGATACTCATGATGTGAATGGAAAATGTAAATACTTAACAAGTATGATATATTATCACAAAAAAATTACTAGTGGGATTACTAGATTTATCTAACATGGAAAATTATATAGAGGAATCCTTGAAGCAAGACATGTAGGCATGCTTATTGCCTCCCACAACTCCTATACGTAGAGCATCCAAGGACAAAACTAATACTGCTTCATTGATAGAGGTCCCCAATCCACTAGAGTTGTTTATAATATATCCTCCTCCATAGCCTCATCGAGGTCCTCAACCTTAGGCCCAACCTCAGGTTCAACATCACCCACCTAAGAATTGGAAGTCACCGCCATGTAATACACCAACACCACCCAGGTGAGATAATTAAGTTACACCTCCTAATCATGTTCTAACTCTTCATAATGGCACGATTTTGAGGGTCCCTTTACTAGATAGGAGAAACTAGACCTTATTGTTTGAAGATGCTTAGTTCCCCTACTATATCTGTAGTGAAAGGGATAATGGAATCTTGTAGTCTTCATAATATAGTTGGTATCAAGAGGCTGATATCATATATCACTCCAATTATTTCCCTTATCACTAGTTCCATGGACATACCCTCATGAAGTGTTATGTCTTCAAGAAATTGCTCTATGTCTAGGTCGACAACAACATAGTCATGTTTGGTCCTACCTTGGAACTAGTAGTGTTTGTTTTTTCAATGCCAGATAGTGACAATGACGGGGAATTGAAAAAGGTCTCCAGTCTTGGGTTTCAGATGTATAACAAATAGATAGCTCTCAATATATTAACTCACACTCATGGTATAATCCATAACTATTTGTATTAGCCAGAGCTTTCTGAAGCTTCTAAACCACCTCCAGATACCACTGATTACTACATATTTCATCCTTCTACATATCATAAGAGCATACACCGTTAAAACAAGAGAATTCAAAGCCACCCAATGGTACCAAATCATTCTCACAACATTGGAGAAATCATGCTCCTAGATATAGGAATAACCCCTAGAATCCCCCAGCAATGGAGGATTCTTCAAGTGATGATCAATAGTGAAGCATGATAAATAACATCAAGATAGTGGACCCAAACATGATCCCAGATGACAAGGAGCATTAGGAAGATCGTCCTAATATCCCTAGTCGACACCATCATCGATGAAGTCATGGATACATGAATCTTCAGAATCCACTGGCCAGTTCCTCAATCCATTCTGTGCATACCACTGAGACCAGAAAACATGCTCAATGTAGAGCTCATCATGTGCCTTTTTCACATCCTATCTCATCAGATTCACAACCATCACTATTTTTTCTACTCGACCAGGTAGAGTTGTTCTGACCGTACCATGATCAAATGAATTCAGGTGTGGAAAAAACTAAGTCATATGACAGTCATCTAGTAATTATTTAGCGTGATTTAGTTATTCATAAATGGGATGTTCCCCACACCAGCTATATTCTACTGGTTCTTCCAATAGTTCCCATCATACCCCCAGTCACAGAAGAACATCCTATAGATATAAATGTGCACCTGGAATAGAAGTATTATTTTCTCAAGCACCTCGACAGCATCCCTACAAATAACTCAATCCTCGTGGCCCTCCCAATTTTAGTATATATGCCTGGATTCCTCATTGAGGCTTTAAGAATCCCCTTCATTTTGATGTAGAGGTAGCTATATGATAATATTGCAATGATGAAGAAGCCGAATATGAAGAATGTAAATCCATCATCAAGTTATTGGGATAAGATGAAGGATCCCATTTACATGGGAAAATCCAGCCACTTTATATCATAAGAAATATTAATGGCATGATTGTCTACTGTTTCATTGTTGAAAGGGGTTCTGGGACCAAACTCACCACATCTGAGATTCTCGGCATGTTGGAACTTTCTGAAGCAGATCTGATTCACTATGACCTAAAAATTTAGGGTTATGACAGGACCGAGTAGAGGCCATGTGAAAATATACACCTGAAGACCAATATTGGTTGCATGATTGCCTATAATGAATTCATGGTCATCTCATAGGATACCACCTACAACACGCTGATGGGAAGACCTTGTCTTCATTTGTATACATCAGTTCCCTCTTCATATCTTCAATGCCTCAAGTACTCCCTCAATGGCCGAGTGGTAATCCTATAGGGAGATTTATATCCCTTTTCCTTGGGAGAATTAGTTTATTTGGATTCCTAATATTACAAGGGAAAGGACATGTGAGTTCAAACCAATGAGGTTGAGCATACTGATCCTTCGGTAGACCTGTGGACAGATTTGGACAATGCGTTCATCCTCCTCATTCAACAGTTGGAATCCAAAACCCCAGACCTGGGGAATTTCTTTGTAGTTTCTAGAGTGAGTGGGAAACACATTACCCAATACAAGGAACACTGAAAGTTGAACTAATATTCTTATACAAATTAGCCTCAATTAATTCTAGATTCCCTCACTCTTGTATAGTATCAGGATGTTTGCACCATTGAAACAATAATACACCATACTTACATGTTCTGCTGATATGGGATAAACGGACTCACCATGAAGTGACACTACTAAATAGATATTATAATGTGAAGCTCCTTGAGTCAATATCTTAATGGGATTGAGTCAGTAGCTTTTATATCCATGGTTTCAACTGAAGGGGAGTCTCCCAATAATGATTCCACTACCGCTCAGGCTAGTAATAGTATTCTTTCAAGGTCATAAAACATGAAATAATTTCCTTATGTCTATGATCCTCTTGCCTCAATTGATGAATGGTATTTGGATGATTCTCCTACATCATGTGAAGAAGTCATCTCCACCACTATCAATGATTTGTTATGAGTGAATCTCGGCACCGAGGCTGATCCAAGACCAATACAGACCAGTTTAGCTATACCTGCAGAATAACAACAAAAATATATGCATTTCCCAAAGCAGAATCATGATGTATTTTCCTGGATTTATGACAAGATTCCTATATTGGACCCTCACATCACCATTTACCAACTTGGATTCCCGATAAAACATCACAAGTTTAAACAACCTCAAAAAATGATAAACCCCTCTCATGGTGCCATGGTCGAGGATGATATTGACCAGGTCATCCAAGAAAACTTCATCAAGGAAGTCCAGTAACCCATATGGTTAGATAATATTATCCCCATTAGGATGAATAATTATAGAGACCCAAAGCTTGACGTACATGGACATTACATTACTTTTGAGGAATACTTAATACATAACAAAAACCAACACACAAGGACCGTAATATTTTAGTGTATTTGGAAACTCGGAACATAATCTTTAAGTCATGGTGAAATATCTTCAACATCTCCCATAAAGATTTTACCCTTTTGTTTTCTTACCTAAAACCTTTATTTATATCCTGGGGAAAATAAAACATATAAAGGGTGAGCTCAAATGCTCAGTAAGGGTAAGCATGGAGAAAATAAAACAAACCATATACATTTGAACTTCAAAACATGAACATAATATTTAAACATCAAAATATTGTGCAATGACATAAAACATGGAAGTACGTAGGGAATAGATCATAATGGATCGTCAATAATGATAAAATAGCATGGTAATAAAAAATGTAATTGTGGAAAACCCTTAAGAACATCGTATGATTTCCATAGCAGCCACAAAATTACTGCCAAGACCATCTTAGTGGACAAAGTCCCTTTCTGAATCGAGTTCACTCCTCGTTCTAGTTCTGAATAACTGAACCAGATTAACTTACATTTCTAGCCATGTCTATATCATGAGATATAAATCTTTACCCAATGTATTTTAGGAAGATATAGGTCCCACCCATCACATAATGAAATCATTCTTACGTGTTCCACAAAATAAACATAAGTCATTCATTATAACCCAAAGAATAAAAAGGGTTTCATAAACATCATCCCATAATAACATAATCCATATAAAACAAATGGATATAATTTCATCCTAAGAAAATTTAAACCATGTAAATCATAGAGACATTATACTTGAAACATACACATATGAAATAATGTCATCTCAGATGGAAAATGGTTTTCATAAAACACTTGAAATGAATTTTTAGGAAAATATCCTTTCTTATTGAAAATCGTTTTCTTTTCACAAAATTCCATGAAATTTTAAAAGAAAATGATTTTGTTGAAAATAATCATGAACTATTATGGAGGAAGCTTCTCGAAAATAAAGCTTTATTAAATCGTAAAAATCCATTCAATGTCGTTTAAGTTAAAAAAACATTCTTCTCGTACTTTTGCCGGAAAAGTCAAAATATACTTTGTTTGGTGAACAAAAGAAAGATTCATTACATAACATGTAGTAAAATTCAAAAATTGGTAAAAGGACTTTAAAAATTCATGAAACCATTTTTATAAAACAGGAAAAAGGATGATAAATAAAACCCCAGTAAATACTTTCAAATAAACAATCTCGGATAAAAATGAAATTGGAAAATTTATCCCTTACCTAATGTCTGATATGCTTCGTATGTATCCGAACCACCTGTATAATGATTTAAATAATTTCAATGACTTATTAAAGAATCATATTAATTGTTATGATATTATATATGGTTCACTTATTACTTTATATTACCGGTTCTTTTGTAAATTTCATGTTAAAGCAGCGTTTTGGGTAAAATCGTTTCATTTATCGTAAGTGATTCGACTTGTTATTCTTGATATTATTACTTATATCCCGATTTACAGAATTCCAGAATGTAAAAAATTATTTCCATATAATATATATTTAGCATATAAATATATATGATATATCGAAAAATGGAATGAAATACACCGTTCATGGAGACGGTAGGTCGTACGTACGCATGAACGCTGTTTTCATTTCCTTATTGAATTAAATTGAATTAAGTAAATGAAACATAAATGTACATAAATCTAGTATCATTATTATGTAATATATTTAATTATTATTTATTATATATACTTTATAATCATACATGAATAGTAAATCGTGGAAAATGAATCTCAACGCGTTCCTCGAGCCGGTAGTTCGTACGTACGCACGAGCGATGAAATCGTTCCCATAATTATGTAATAGAATTGGAGTTGAAGATATAATATCTCATAATAATTATGATGTTATAATAACCATATATAGTTATTCTTTACACTATTATACTCATCCATGTAAGGCGGTGGTGGGAGAACTGATTACACCACGCCGTGGAGACGGTATTCCGTATGTTCACTCACACAATGATTTTGTTTTCCGTAGGATGGATAGAAGGTGAAACAGGGTTGTTTAATATTCATAATAACATATAATTATATTAGTGTTATTTATTTTATTACTTTATAATGAAACTAATAATGAAGAAGAAGTTGAAGAAGAAAGAAACTTGAAAGAGTTGGTAGAATAAATTACCTCTTCCTCGACGCAACTCCTTTAAACTTCTTCTTAGCGCACTGGAGTTGGTCTTTTGAGAAGACCAGAACCTCTATGATATAAATAAAATGGTTTATAAGAGGAATTTTCAAGGGTTTTCCAAGCTTCAAGGCTCAAAAGGGTGTGAAGAGAAGAGGGAAGGGGTGCCCTTTTTATAAGGGAGGAGAGGGGCACCTTTAGATTTATATGAAATATTAATTTATAATAAATTCCATCCCCACTTAAAAACCACAAAAAATGGCTCAAATCCGACGATTAGATGAGATAGGGTTGTAATATCATCAAACAATAAAATTTAAACAAGTTGGGAATTTATTTTAAACATTATCTACCTAATTTATCCTTATATGATCTATTTAATTTTATTTGTTGTAATAATATTCTAAATTTTAAATAATTATAAATAATTTAATATATTTTGTGAGTTGTCCATAATTATATACTTTATTTCATGTTAGACTATATAAATTTTAAATATTTGTGATTTTTAAACAATTTTATAATATGTAATTTTTATAAAATAACAATAGTGTCAATTTTGACACTATTTATTTATTTGAATTTAAATAAAATATAAACAGAAGATATGTTAAAACTAAAAGATTTAATATATTTATAACATGTCATATTTATCTATAAAATTAGTGGATCACATTAAATAGTTTATATAATAATTATTTTAATACTTTTAAAATAATTTATTTTATAATTCAATCAATAAAATAATTTCAACCTCACTATTGTGTCATAATTAATGATAATTATTTAATCCTTAAAAATTATAAATAAATTCACATGATGTAGATAATTTTATTATATTTCTGGAGACTATTCATCATCTAAGTTTCATAAATTTTATCAGTACATTAAAATTAATATACTTATAAGATTTAAGAGTGACATGTTGTCACTTTCTTTGGTTTTAATAATAATTAAATTATTTTTATGGTCAAAAGTCCATAAAATGAATTTATTCCAATTCTACGGTGATAAGGGTCAACTTTTAGTCATCAAATAGAATTTTGGCAGGTGTTAGGGAAATTTTATAATCATATTTTTACCCTTAATTACCCGATCTACCTTTAACTACAGTAAATAAAAATTACCGTAGTTACTATTCATAATATCAAAAAAATAAAAGTAACCTATTAAAATAATTTGGACCCACTGAATCCTAATATGGAATTAATTTTTTAAAATTCATAACACAGAAGTTGCAGTAATTATTTTAAGATTAATCTCGTTGTTAAGAAAATGAGTTTTAAAAGATAAAACATTGCCAAAGATTGAAATGATTTTACCTATGAATTCAATGTAAAATAAATTTTAATGACATAAATTATATTAAATGGTAAAAATATATTCAATTTATACTTTAAAACAATTCAATATTATAATTTAACCATATTAATTATTGCGATGGAAAAAGTTGTTTTTAATTAAAATATATCGTGTTTTTACTATTCATTAAAATATGAAAGTTATCAGAATAATATGAAAAATTTATCCAGAGTAAATTTTTATATTCTGATTTCAAATAAGAATTTTATTTTGTCAAATTTAACTTATAAAAATGTCAAAAACTAGATTTAAAGTGGGTACGCCATCAAAAGGCGACAAAACTGCATTTTTTGAAAAATACTTATTTTACCTGAAAAATTTATTTTTTTTCTCATACCATGTTCTAGAAAATGTGTATGATGAATAATAATGTTATAAAATTCAAAATCTAGTTAATAATATTCATTATGGCTAGTCCATAATAATATTATAACAATATATCTTTATTTAGTGAAACCCGGTATTGCGTACTCCACACACTATTGAGGAAAGTCGCAATTGCGTGTAATGAAAGCTAATCAGGGATGCATGTAGTGAAAGATCCCTTTGGTTTTTCATATAAAATAATTCAAAACGTATTTCATTTATTCAGTAAACAAAATCTATACTTAATGTTGCGTAGAATAATTTCTACAAGGCAAACTTGAAATTGTCTGTAACACGATCCAAGAATAGTGTTGCGTATACTGCAAGCTAATACGGTGTTGTGTATAGCACAAGCTAATTTTGGTGTAGCGTACAACACAAGACATCAGTGAAATTAAAAAGAATAATTCTCATAAAATCTGAGGGTGTTACATTCTACCCCCCTTAAAATGATTTTTTCCCTCAAAATTAATCAGGGTTATAAATGGTTTACTACGTGAAAGTTTCTTTAATAGAAATCCACATTGTAAAAAGGAATAAAAAAACATAACTTTAAAAACTAAATTATGAAACATAATGGTTACCCAAATTAACTAATCACTGGGTTTCCATATAGGAGAACATAGGTGAAAATATGGATATGGAAGAGAAACCTAACCATCATGTTCTGATGGAGAGTGGTAGAGTACATGTCTATGAAAAAGACAACAATCACAAATCCATAAATTTGTGATGATATAAGGTACCATCTGATTCATCATATATAAGGACACTAGGAAAACATTTTTTTTGTTTTCAATATCATTTCCCTAAAGTTGAAGAATTGTTGAATTAAAAGAAATACATAATTGATTTTGGTACACTCTTACTGTTGTTTTTTCCTTGAACAATTTCCACACCATTTATTAAAAAAATGAAGTTGAATTTGTCTTCCATGAAGTGTTAGCAGATTATGTGATATAAGGATAGGTCATTCCATTTGTCTCAAACAAAAGGATAGAAAAATTTATTAAATATACATAATTCCATCTATAGTGAGATTAATCGTATATGGTTCTTAAAGTGTACTTATAATTTATATATCATACCTCTTAATATAATAAAACTAGTTTCTACTATCCAGGGACTTCCTGTAGGCCAGTGGTAGGCGATAAAGGCATGTCGCACTTCGGTTGTGGGTTCTATTCCAGCAACCTTGTCCGACGTGATGGGTTTTTGCCCATCCTACATGGTGTCCTTTTTCTAAAACTACATTTTCATGACATTCCATAAATAATATCGAAAAAATTTCTAGCCTTAAACAATACTAACTTATGTCCAACATAATCCATTTCAAATCTTTAGGCTTATCCAAAATAGTTTTGTCCAAGCTCATTTTATGAAGAAAACAATTACTAGAAATGTTATCTACCGAGCATGTGAATACTATCATTTATCCTCGATATATCTCATTAGTCAAAGTCAAATCATGTGAATTCGTTAATCATGTATTCTCTTGAAAAATGAATACCCATTGAACCTTACTAAAAACATAAATGCTGTTAAAAGTTAACTCTTTCCACATACCAAAATCCAAAAATTCTATATACTCAAACCATGATATAACATTGTCCTTATATTAGTAATGAGCTCATTAATACTATCAAAAATTTCATTTTCTCTTTATCCCTTCATTATACACATATCATCTTCCTTCCAAAAATATCTCAATCACTTTCCATGGTTATCGGTAACATAAAATTATTAAAAACCACAATAGACTAACACATAAATATTCCAACATTCCACAATACTATATACAACATTATTTTGTAATATAATTACATAAACACTTAATCATTCCACCACATCGTTGTCATATTCAACATCTCCAATAGTGATCGCATGTGACTTCCCTTTGTCCTTTTCCTTAAGTTGTTTCTCGTGTCGATCATCATTAACCCTTGGATTAGGGAATTGATTAGCATAATGCCCCATCTCCTTGCACTTGAAGCATTCAAGTGTTGGTGGAGCGTTCCCTATAGTCTTTTCTCTATTCACATCATTTGCTACCTTTTTCCAATTACTTTGACACTCAAATGCTCGATGAGCTTCTTTTCCACTCTTAAAACATTTTCTGGTACCTTTAATGAAATCTCCACCATGCTTCTTTCTACACTTTGAGCATAAAGAAACACTCATCTTATTTTCACAATTGTTTTGAGATTTCTTCTTGAACTCCATATTTTGTTTCTTCTCAAAACCATAAGATGAATATGTAACCCCAATTTCCATTTCTACCTTGATAGCACAAAAAACAATTTCTTCATAGCTAATGACGTCTCTTATAGATAATCCCCTTAGAAGACTTGGTTTTAAGCTACTGAAGAATCTATCAACTTTACTTTCATGTTGGATGATAAAGCTAGATGCATACCTTGCATGCCTTGTAAAATTCACTTTGAATATACCAACAGATTCATCATCCTTTTTCTTAAGCTCACAGAACTCATTCTCCATCTTTGTTCGGAGAATACACGGGAAGTACTTATTGAAAAACTAGTTCTTTAACTCATTCTATTCCATGGATTCAATTTCATCTCGAGGCCTTGTATTCTTAATTAGATTCCACCACTGGTCTGCTTCACCTTCTAAACAATAAACAGCTAAAATGACTTTTTCATGTTCTGAACAGCGAAGTATGGAAAATATGATTTCAAAGGTACTGATCCATTTTTCGACATCAAGAGGATCAGAAGACCCATTGAAATAAGGTGGACGTTTCCTCATGAAGGAATCAATAGAATATTGTTCCCTTATCTGCTCATTCAAAAGTCCAGAATGATTCATATCTTGTGGTTGTATAGTAATAAGATTTTTCACTCCATCTCCCATAACATTGGTTTGTTCAGAAGGACAATCATTAAATTTCCCATTACATTGATCAACACGGTTCCTTCGCGTTCCAGCAATTGTCTAAAACCAAAAAAGAATAGTGTAAGAGGCAAAGATCATGTTAGAAAAAAAACATAATAAAGGGGGAGTACATCCAATATCTAACATTTTAGGTTTAATTATATGATCGTTACCATAATCCTAGGATTATAACCTATTCATAAACATACCCTTAGATACATCCCTAGACATACCTTAGAAATATCTCTAGGGATCTCACTGATATTCTCACATCCTAGATTCCAAAGGCTGACTAAAACTTTCCTATGATACCAACTGTAGAGAACTAAAGATTGACGTACATGGACATTACATTACTTTTGTGGAATACTTAATACATAACCAAAACCAACACATAAGGACCATAATACTTTAGTGTCTTTGGAAACTGGGATCATAATCTTTTTATCATGGTTAAAGATCTTCAACATCTCCCATAAAGATCTTACCCTTTTGTTTTCTTACCTAAAGCCTTTCTTTAAATCCTAGGGAAAAGAAAACATATAAAGGGTGAGCTCAAATGCTCAGTAATGGTAAGCATGGAGAAAATAAAACAAACCATATACATTTGAACATCAAAACATGAACATAATATTTAAACTTCAAAATCATGAGCAATGACATAAAACATGGCAGTATGTAGGGCATCGATCATAATGGATCATTAATCCTAATAAAATAGCATTTGAATAAAACATGTAATTGTGGAAAACCATTAATCACATGATATTATTTCCATATGAGCCAAGGCATTGCTACCAAGACCATCTTAGTGGACAAAGTCCCTTTCTAAATCGGGTTTACTCCTCGTTCCAGTCCTGAATCACTGAACCGGATTAACATACCATTCCAGCGATGTCTAACTCATGAGATATAAATATTTACCCAATACATTTGAGGGAGATATATGTCCTACCCATATCATAATGAAATCATTCTTACGTGTTCCACAACATAAACATAAATCATTCATCATAACCCAAAGAATAAAATGAGTTTCATAAACATCATCCCATCATAACATAATCGATATAAAACAAATGGATATCATTTCATCATAATAAAATTGAAACCATGTAAATCATGGAGACATTATACTTGAAACATACACATATGAAATAATGACATCTTAGATGGAAATTGGTTTTGATAAAACACTTGAAAGGAATTCTTGAGAAAAATATCATTTCTTATTGAAAATCATTTTCTATTCACAAAATTCCATGAAATTTTAAAAGAACAGGATTTTTTTGAAAATAATAATGAAATCTTGTGGAGGAAGCTTCACGAAAATAAGGCTTTATGAAATCGTAAAAATCCATTCATGCCGTATAAGTTAAAAAAACATTCTTCTAGTACTTTTTCTGGAAAAGTCAAAAAGTACCTCGCTTGGTAAAGAAAAGAAAGATTCCTTACATACCATGTAGTAAAAGTCATAAATGGGTAAAAAGGACATTAAACATACATGAAACCATTTTTATAAAACATGGACATGGATGTTAAATATAACCCTAGTAAATACTTATAAAAAAAATCTCGGATAAAAATGAGATTGGAAAAGTTATCCATTACCTTAAGTTCGATATGCTTTTTCTATATCCGAACCTCCTGTATAATGATTTAAATAATTTCATTGACTTATTATAGAATCATATTCATTGTTAGGATATCATATATGTTTCACATATGACTTTATATTACCGGTTCTTTTGTAAATTCCATGTTAAAGCATCATTTTGGGTAAAATCGTTTCATTTATCATACGTGTTTAGAATTTTTGTTCTTGATATTATTACTTATACCATGATTTACATAATTCCATAATGTAAAACTTTATTTACATATAATATATATTCGGCATATAAATATATATGATATATTGATAAATGGAATGAAGTACACCGTTCATGGAGACGGTAGGCCGTATGTACGCAAGAACGCTGTTTTCGTTTCCTTATTGAATTAAATGGAATTAAGTAAATGAAACATATATGTACATAAATCCAGTATCATTATTTTGTAATATATTTCATTATTATTTATTATATATACTTTATAATCATACTTAAATGGTAAATCATGGAAAATGAATCTCATCGCGTTCGTGGAGATGGTAGTCCGTATGTACGCACGAGCGATGATATCGTTCCCATAATTATTTAATAGAATTGGAGTGGATGATATAATATCTAATAATAAGTATGATGTTATAATAACCTTATAATGTTATTCTTTACACCATTATACTCATCCAAGTAAGGTTGTGGTGGGAAAACTGATTACACCACGACGTAGAGATGGTATTCCGTACATACGCACGCGCAGTGATTTCGTTTTCCGTAGGATGGATAGAAAGTGAAATGGGGTTTTTTCATATTTATAATAACAAATCAGTATATTAGTGATACTTATGTTATTACTTTATAATGAAACAACTAAATAAGAAGAAGTTGACGAAGAAAGGAACTCGAAAGAGTCGGTAGAAGAGATTACCTCTTCCTCGACACCTCTTATTTAAACATCTTCTTAGGGCACTAGAGTTTGTCTTTTGAGAAGACCAGAACCTCTATGATATAACTAGAGAGGTTCAGAAGAGGAATTTTCAGGGTTTGATCTATCTTGAAGGCTCATAATGGTGTGAATAGAAGAGGGAAGGGGTTCCCTTTTTATAAGGGAGGAGAGGGGAACCTTTGGAATTATAAGAAATATTAATTTATAATAAAATACAACCCCTCTTAAAAACCACAAAAAATGACTCAAATACGAATTTTAGATGATATAGGGTTGTAATCTCATCAAATAATAAAATTTAGACATGTTTGGATTTTATTTTAAACATTATCAACTTGATTTATCCTTATATAATCTATTTAATTTTATTTGTGGTTATAATATTATAAATTTTAAATCATTATAAATAATTAATTATATGTTGTTAATTGTCCACAATTGAATACTTTATTAAATGTTCGACCATATAAATTTTAATTTATAATTTCTAAATATTTTTGTGATTTTTAATCAATTTTATAATATGTAATTTTTATAAAATAACAATAGTGTCAATTTTGACACTATTCATTTATTTGAATTTAAATAAACTATACACAAAATAAATGTTCGAACTAAAAGATTTAATAGATTCACTACTTGTCATATTTACCTAGAAAATTAGTCGAGCGCATTAAATAGTTCATATAATATTTATTTTAATACTTTTAAAATCATTTATTTGATAATTCAATCAATAAAATAATTTCAACATCACTATTGTGTCATAATTAATGATAATTATTTAATCCCTAAAAATTATAAATAAATTCACATGATGTATATAATTTTATTATATTTTAGTAGAATATTCAGGTTCGAATTTTCATGAAGTTTATCACTAAATTAAAATTATTATACTTATAATATTTAAGAGAGTGACATGTTGTCACTTTCTTTGGTTTTAATAATAATTAAATTATTTTAATGGTCCAAAGTTCATAAAATGAATTTATTCTGACCATTAGGTGATAAGGGTCGACTTTTAATCATCCAATAGAATGTTGGCAGGTGTTAGGGTAGTTTTATAATCTTATTTTTACCATTAATTACCCGATTTACCTTTAACATCAGTAAATAAAAATTACTATAGTTACTATTCATAATATCAAAAAAATAAAAGTAACCTATTAACATAATTTAGACCCAATTAATCCAAATATGGAATCCATTTTAAAAAATTATAAACACAGAAGTTGTAGTAATTAATTTAAAATTAATCCCGTTGTTAAGAAAACGGGTTTTAAATGTTCAAACATTGGAAAAGATTGAAATGATTTTATCTATGAATTCAATGTAAAATCAATGATAATGACATAAATTATATTAAATATAAAAAATATATTCTATTTATACTTTAAAACCATTAAATAATATAATTTAACCACATAGATTATTGCGATGAAAAAAGTTGTTTTTAATTAAAATATAACGTGTTTCAACAATTCATGAAAATATTAAAGTTATCAGAATAATATGTAAAATTTATCCAGTGTAAAGTTTTATATCCTGATTCCAAATACGAATTTTATTTTGTTAAATTGAACTTATAAACATGTCAAAAACTAGCTTTAATTTGGGTGGGCCATCAAAAGGCGGCAAAACTGCATTTTTTGAGAAATACTTATTTTACCTGAAAATTTTATTTTTTTCTCATAACATGTTCTTGAAAATGTGTAAGATGAATAATAATTTTATAAAATTCAAAATTTAGTTAATACTATTCATAACGTCTAGTCCATAATAATATTATAACAATATTTCGTTGTTTAGTGAAACCCAGTATGGCGTACTACACACGCTATCGAGGAAAGTCGTGATTGCGTGTAATGAAAGCCAAGTCCGGGATGCAGGTAGTGAAAGCTCTCTTTAGTGTTTCATATAACATAATTCAAAACTTTTTTAATTTATACTTTAATCAATATCTATACTTAATATTGCGTAGAATAATTTCTATAACAGAAACTTGAAATTGCGTGTAACACGAGCCAAGAATAGTGTTGCGTATACTGCAAGCTAATACGGTGTTGTGTATAGCACAAGATAATTTTGGTTTAGCTTACAACAAAAGACATCAATGAAATTAAAAATAATAATTCTCATAAAATCTCAG
Organism: Viscum album; assembly: GCA_963277665.1. Lineage (NCBI taxonomy): Eukaryota > Viridiplantae > Streptophyta > Magnoliopsida > Santalales > Viscaceae > Viscum > Viscum album. The sequence goes on from OY728125.1 coordinate 500,550,851, forward strand.
GGTGTTACAATAATGTACAAATTAGAGTCTATATTGACTTACAAGATCTCAACATCCACTGTCTGAAGGATGTTTTCCCCTTCCTGTGACAGAGCTGTTCATCGATGCCACTGCTAGGATCCAAGACTTCACCTTCTTGGATAGATATTATAGGTATAACCAGATATGGATGGATCCTAGGGAAGAGGAATCCATCATGTTTATAGCACCACAAGGTAAATTTTGTTATCAGATAATTCATTTTGGTCTAAAGAATGCAGGAGCCACCTATCAATGTGTTAATTACCACATATTAAAACCGATCCTCATGAAATTTGGAGAATTCTATGTGGATTTTATGGTGGTCAAATACAACTAGCATACGAACCATATTAGATATCTTGAGAAATTTATTATCTTCCTCCACTCCTACTAACTGATGATGAACCCCTTAATGTGTGCCTTTGGGGTAACCTATGGAATGTTCCTTAGCTTCGTCATCAGATACAGAGGCATTGAGATCAATATGAAGAAGATCAAGTATATCAGTCATATGGATCCTTTGAGAAATCTTCAATATCTCTATGGATTCCAAGGCCAATTAGCCAAAAAATAACAATTTATTGTGATTCTAGTCATCCTGTGTATTCCCTTTTCCCAACTCATGAAGATATGTGTTGTCTACTAGAGGCCTGAAGAGTGTCAAACCACTTTTGAGGAAATCATGCTATACCTTCTATAGTCTCCGGTCTTGATTCCCCCAATCTCCAGAAAGTTGTTGGTCCATTATGATTCCATCCTAGAATTATCCCTCTATTCCCTTATCTCCTTGAAGAACAACAAGGGGAAAAAATTATACTATCTCATCTACATGCTCCTCAACACAGAGACTAGATATTACTCTATCGAGGAGAGCTACCTCATGTTGGTTTTCACCTTGTAGAAGTTGTGACAAAATTTATCCCATATTGAGAAATATCTGGTGTCCCATTCAGATCCACTAAATAAAATTATGATCCACCCTATATTGGTAGTCCATCTATCTAGATGTGAAGTTATCCTTTAGTAGATCGACATCAGGTTCATTCCATCGAAATATTTCAAGTGTCAGGTGCCGGATGATTTTCAAGCCACCCATCCAGCCCCTACAGAGTAGTCTCCAGATCTTGACTTCACATATTAGGCCATACTCCCTGTTGATCAGGCCGTACCATGTTCAAAAATCCACTTTGATGGTTCCATATGGATCCCCACTGGAAGAAGTCTCAATAATCCCATAATCAATATAGTAGGCCAGGGTATCTTCTCCACCACACCCACACATACTGTCTTACTCTATTTATTCTTTTTTTTACGAAGGTTTCCCCAGAAAAAATTCATAGTATCAAGCTTTTATTACTGGTCTCATGCTGACTCTTGAGATTGATATTCCAAACCTACATGCAAAGGGGGATTCTGAGCTAGTCATCAAACAACTCAATGGGGACTACGTCATCAAGAATCCAAATCTTGTACCCTTGTTAGAGCACTCTCACCACCTGATGGCCTGGTTCCCTTATTGGTTTGAGTTCATTCATGTTCCTTAGTCACATAATGGTTGATCCAATGCCTTATCCAATCTTTCCACATCTCACATAGATTCTAATAAGGTTTATTTAACCACCCATGTGGCACATTGAAGGTTCATCAATTCTATCACCTTGGAAGATGATGACCGCTTGTAGGTAATCCATCTTACAATCAGTGCTTCCTCATTGGGACCTCCAGGTCTCCTTCCATAGTAGAAGATATGGCTGGTCGAATAACACTTTTTTTAATATATACACCATTGTAATTTACCAACAGATAGAGTCAAACATAAGAGAGTCGATTGGAGGATGATTTAGTTCACTCTCCAGAGAGGTCCTGGCCTTGAACATATCATATAAAATCATGGATTCGATGGAGTTATTCTCCATTTCATTCAAGGAGGTGAGATCTATTAGGCTATTTATGAAGTCCGAAGATTGGGCTACTTCTGGTCCACCATGGTCCATGATTCAATCGATTTCTCCAATAGGTGTCATGCAAGTCAGATCTATGCCAATTTCTTACATCAACCACCATAGACTCTCCAAACTACCATGTACTATTGTCCCTTCATTGTATGGGGAATCGATATCCTGAAACAATATCTACTAGGAATAGCTCGCAAGTACCGGTTCATTCTGACTGCCAAAGATTTCTTCTCTAAATGGGAAAAATTGATTATTCTTAAGGATGTTAAGTCCCATTATGCCATTGATTTCCTGAGTTCCAATATCATCCATCTATTTGAAGTCCCTCATTTCATCCTCACTGATAACATTTCCATCTTTCGAGAAGTTGAGTTGAATGATATTTATACCATGTACAACATCTGGTCCAACCATATTTATCACTATCATGCACAGGGTAATGGATAGATTGGTTTGTTCAATAAGACCCACTTTAACATTTTGGAAAATATAGATGACCACATAAGAAAATTTTGGCTCTATATTTTCCCCAACACTCTTTGGGCTTACTGAACTATGAGTGATAATTCTACATAGGTGACCCCATATTCCCTAGTGTATGGAACAGAGGTAGTCATACCCGTTGAGATTCAATTATAGTCAATATATATTACTGTCTATGATCAGAATACATTATATAGAGTATCATATTTCTTTCTGGCTGATATGGAATCCCTCGATGAGAATAGGATTCAGGCCTTGTACAATCTGGGCAGGTACCGGAACAAGAAATCCAAAACATTTAACAAGATATTTTGTCACCACTCTTTTCTTTATGGTGACACTATGTGGGCCATGAGAAATCTAATTATACCCCATAGAATTCCAAAAAAATTAGATCCCAAATGGGAAGGATCCTTATGATCCACAAGATTTACCCTAACGACACATATTACTTCCTATCTATGGATGGTGAGGGGATTACTCCCCCCAACAATGCCATGTTTATTATGAAGCACATTCCATGATAGCTTCTTATTTTTCTTTAATCATCCTACATTATGTTAAACTACATGACAAGATATGTATGATCTCCCATACATTTCATCTTCAGGTCCATCCAGATGTTTCTCCTTTATCCTTCATCCTTAGAAAAAGATTTTAAACTGCATGACATTGCATAAATATGTATAGATTAATTAAAAAACATTTGGGATACATAGGAAAACCTAGAAATTATATCCCTAGGCAAAACCCTAGGTACTTAATATCCACTCTTCTTTTCGGCTTCTCAGCCATTGTGTCCTGGGATATCATGGTGTGGTTTGAGACCTTCTTTAGTCCTCATTCACATGGGGTTTACAACTACCGCATCAAGTACACCCTTTATAGATCTTCCATTTTATCCTTCTTCATTAATGAACGATATTAAAGTAAATGTAATTTCATAACTATGTATGGAATGATTCCCATCCTTATAGGATATGATAGAACATCCATAAATTTTTTCCTCAGGTCAAACCCCAGGCTATGAAAATCCTTTCATCACATTACCCCCTTATCCTTAGTTATCTCAATGTATTTCATGTGATATGGTCTAGACTTATTTGGTCACCATTCACAGTGGTTTTATAATAGCCACACCATGTACCTCCATTGAGAGAATTTAAGTGTCCCTCTTCATTCTTACAATACTATGTTAAATTTCCTGACATCCTAGAACTACGTATGACTTGATTCCCATATTTATGGGATATATAAGAATACCTAGAAATTCTGTCATTGGGTCTAACCCCAGGTGCTTCAAATCCTCTTTTACCACCTTATCTGAAGTCATCTCTAAATACTGTGAATGGTGTGGTGCGGACTTCACCATTCCTCATCCATGTTGGATTACTTCTTCACCCTATACACATCACCTCTTTAGGATACCTCTCCCCACTTCAACCATACCAAATGATGTTAAACTGTATAGCATTCTAGAACTATGTGTGGCATGATTACCATCTTTAATGGGATACATAAGAATTACTGGACATTTTATACTCATTTCCATCCTTGGGTTTATAAACCCACTTTTCATCATTTATCCACTCACCTTCTCAAGTCATCTTCCCTTAATTGGATCCCTCGATCTCTATTACTCCCCCTCAACATGCTCAGATGCAATGTGGTGTAGTTCTTAGAGTGTTTAATACTACATGGACATGTTTTTATTCCATTTCCATGCTTCATGTATCCCTTTATTTGGGTCTTCATCATCTCTCATGTCTGAATAGAACCCCAAAGGGTATTGATGCTCTGCCTCATGGCTCACCTACCATCCTTGGACAACATTCTGGAGGATCATGAAAAATGTTTTTGATCTAGTTCCGTGTTTCAAATATGGTCAGTGGTCGGCCCTCAATTTTCTGTTCTCAACTCATGCTACCAGATATGGATACTATGTATTGAACATGGTCAGTAGTTATCCTCCATCGTTACACTGCACTCACCATATCCTAAATATTAGACATCGTGATTCACATCACTCTTCACATCATCATTTCTAAATGAAAAATTTTCATTCATGTTTTGTCCCCTCCATGCACCTTTGAACTTTGAGTGGGTGGAATAGTGTTATGGGGTAATTCTTGACTTTTCACCTATATTCCCACTGTCATATTCTTCGATGTAACTTAATATATTCCACCCCCATTATCTTTCACACCGATCATGGATCATGTGGGCTTAGGTATCTTGGTATGTTTTGTACCCACATGGAAGAATTGGGAAACATTACTGTCCAAACCTTATGATCTTAAAGTAGGATTTCACATCTTGGTGTCAAAACATCATGGAATTAAACCATATGAATGTTTCCTCTGGAAGGTATGGTGTGGTGTGGAATTTTTTTTGTCATAATTCACATATGTTGTCTTTATGGAACCACACAACACATTTCAGCATTGAAATCCTCACCTCGAGTCTGAGCTCTATGACCATAAACTATGATCCCAAACTTCTTTATCATACGACGTTAATCTATTCCCCCTAAATCCAAACTATATGATGATATACTAACCAGAAATATGTTTTATTCATCCAATAATATGTTTCCATTTTGGTATTGGCTATCTACCATGCCATCTTCAAGAATTATGCAGGTCTTGATTCTCACCCTAGTGTGATACATATTGATACCTGGACATCTTGTCCCCGAGTCCAGCTATAGAATCATGATTTTTTTTACTATTTCTTGTCTAAGTTGTATTATATAACTGTTTGATGATTTAGAGTTGTGAAAATGTTGCTTCAATAACACTAGTGGAGAAATTACTGCTTCCAACATAAAATGATTTTATAGGTTGATTACTACCCTCTATAAAATCACATAAATAAGTGGTGAAAAACATTATCTCAATAAGTCACCTGAAACAATTCCATAATGGTTCTTCTCTTATGTGAAAAGTATTGTCTGTTATTTTAAACAATTGTTCTCAAACACAATCATGGTATGATCCTCATTCTACATCATTGACCAACAATTTTATTATTTGTAAGATACTTCTTCTTATCCCCCTCCACCTCAGTATTCAACATGGTATTCAAATCAACCTCCTCTTCCACATCAATCGCCGATTTCGACCCTACCTCTGAATCTACCAACACCTCTACCTCTGCTTATATCTTCACCTATGCCTCGACCTCCACCTTCGACTATATTATTGGCCAAAGGTTTTATTTTTTGCAGGTCAACACTTATAAACTAATTGATTTCCTTCATTTTTATTCTCCTTGAAAAATTGATCAAAAATATTATATATGAATACATAACTAATGCTTCACACCCCAAATATCTTTCAAAGTTCGTAACTCATACTATATCTCAACCATAGTAGGAATTCACATAAATTTGTTATCGGCAAACATTCGAAAACAAATATGCTACCCACTCATCTCTAAAAAAATTTACTTCATATTTTAAGTTACTAGGTTGTCAGTAATATTTATTATTGTTGGAACTGAAATTCGTGCATAAGTTGGACCACAGGTGGCCAACACTATTGGGATATCATTTGACCGTCAAGAGGCACAAAAATCCCTAACGGGGCATGCTTCATGAATCTCCTTCACCAAGCCCCTTACCAATGTGAAGATTATGAATCTGACTATCCGAATACTACCATGACTGCTATAGAGAAGTGAAGGAAGCGTATTCTAGTGCGACAAGCTCTACAATCACCACAAAGTAGTGATAAAAGACTCTACAAGTGCGATGAGCACTGTGACTACTGAAGAGTAGTGGCAGAAGGCTTTGCAAGTATGACGTCACCACCTTTAATCATAATGGATAATTTTCTTCATGGAACACCTTCCATGCATCATTATATTCAGTGCCTATAAATAGGAAATTTACCCCCACCCTAATGGGTCGCTACCCTGAACTTTCATCATATAACCAATCATTTCACAAAGTTCCCTCTACTTCATGAACTAGCCAAAAAATACATCATCCAAGGTATTTAATCAATGATAACCACCTTTTCCTTCATTACAATTTACAGTTGTTTTAGGTGGGGATTCCCTTCGTGAATCCCTACAACCATCACAATGGCAGGAGTCCCTTTCATGTACTTAGGACATCGTCGAGAATTCATCCTTCACGAAGCACCCTCCATGAACATGTACACTCCATGGAATCATTGGGCCACCATGATTCCTGAAGCTCCACCCTTCACAGATTCCCTTTTCACTTTGATTCATAATGTTCCTTCCTTCATGAAGCTCCCCCTCTTCTCAATGAACCAATGCTTTACGAATCCCCTTTTTGTAGGACCTTTTCCTTCACAAATCCCTTTCCCATGCGACCCTCCATGCTCGTAAAAAGTGATTTCCTAGTCCCAAGAGTACTGATCCATGTTGCATCATCCAACTTTATACTTCTTCACATAGGTATGCTAATGGATATTTCTTTTTCACATATCCACACTAACATGTACCCCTTAGTTGACCACTCCTCCACCTCACTCTTGTTCAGAATTGCTAGTGCCTTCCCTTCCCTAAGTGCTTGTTGATATATGTTATGTAATTCCAATGGATGAGGAGTGAGTTCTCATCATATGATATGTATTACATGAAACTACCAAGCCCCACTATCCCCAACACAGAATGTTTAACTATGAGTTGCATCATGCGTGGCAAGTATGGGAGGATCTAAATGAGAATGAGCATCATCACCATCTGTCTCTCTCCCATTTTGGGATTTTTCACCATGTGCACCATGGTTAGTCCCCATATAATACATGATAAACCTCTATATAGTGTTCCTGGTATATGGAGTGATATCCTCCTTGTATATCCGGAGATCCTCTGCGGGCTTCCCTCTAGAAGTAAGTCCCAATATCCATCTCCTTGGGCCTCTAACCATGAGTAAGTCCACACAATCCCTCATTGCTTTACATTTTGCAACACGGTCATGAGGTCTATTGTAACCTCTTTTTTCTCACAATGAGCATGAATCACGTTGTCTTAATGTAATAAGTGAACAAGGAATCTCTTTGGTCCACTAACTATGTGTATACCACATCATCTCTTTAGGGACCTAACCATGATTAAGTCCCATACCCCCAACTGAACAACATAGACTTTGATTCCTAGCCATTGGGATACATAGGAAACCTCTTTGAGGTTCAAGACACTCACTCCCCACAATCCAACTATTCTGTGCATTTCACGTCAGTTCACCTTCACCCATAATGACATTAAACTATATACCACCATACCGAACTATGTGGGTTTTGCTATATTTTAGGTAAGTAAGAGGCCTCTTTGAGGTTCAATACCAACCAATGGTAACTCTGGGGATCCCTCTTAGGGATGCACCCTCCTGATCTGATACTTTCCCTTTTTGGGACACATCTCTTGGATCCACGTCAATGAGGTGTTTGGATCCCTCTAGACATTTTACCAAGCATACGCCCCACACTTCAGCCATACTACTCAAACTAAGAGTGTCCCTCTTGCAATGGGATACAAACTATGAATATTCCCTAGAATGTTTGTAGAGACCCATATCTGGACGTACATAGATTTTACATTACTTTTTTGGAATACTTAATAAAAAAATAGACACCAAAGGACCATAATAGGTTAGTGTCTTTGGAAACTTGGAAGTTAATCTTCTAATATTGTTGAATGATCTTCAATATCTCCCATAAATATATTCCCTTTTTTCTTAAAACCTTTATTTTTGTCCTAGGGAAAAGAAATATTATAAAGGGTGATCTCAAATTCTCAGTATGGGTTAGCATGGAGAAAAGAAATCAAACCATATACATTTGATCCTGAAAACATGAACATAAAGTTTAAACATCAAAATCTTGAGTTGTGAAATAAATCATGGCAGTACGTAAGGCATAGATCATAAAGGAACATAAATCATGATAAAATAGCATGGTAAAAAACATTTAATTATGGATAACAATTAATCATATGATATGATTTCCATAGTAGCCAGGACAATGCTGCCAAGACCATTTTAGTGGACAAAGTCCCTTTCTGAATCGAGTTCAGTCGTCGTTCCAGTCCTGTATCACTGAACCGGATGAACTTATCATTCCATCCAAGTCTATCTCATGAGATGTAAATATTTACTCAATACATTGGAGAGAGATATAGGTCCCACCCATCTCATAATGAAATCATTCTTACATGTTCCATACCATGAACATATATCTTTCATCATTACCCAAAGAATAAAATGGGTTTCATAAACATCATCCCATTATAACATAATCCATATAAAAAAATGGATATCATTTCAACATAAGAAAAGTGAAAACATGTAAATCATAGATACATAGTACTTTAAACATACACATATGAAATAATTCCATCATATTTTGAAAATGGTTTTGATAAAACACTTGAAATGAATTGTTGAGGAAAATATCCTTTCTTAATCAAACTAATTTTCTTCTCACAAAATGCCATGAAATTTTAAAATAAAATGATTTTGTTGAAAATAATCACTAAATCTTGTAGAGTAAGCTTCATGAAAATAAGACGTTATTAAATCGCAAAAATCCGTTCATGCCATATAAGTTAAAAAAACATTCTTCTCGTACTTTTGCCGGAAAATTCAAAAAAGTACCTCATAACGTAAACAAAAAAAATATTCCTTACATACCATGTAGTAAAAGTAAAAATGGGTAAAAAGGACTTTAAAAAAACATGAAAGCATTTTTATAAGACCAGTATATGGATGATAAATATAACCCTAGTAAATACTTATGAATAAACAATCTCGGTGAAAAATGATATTGGAAAAGTTATCCATTACCTTAGGTCCAATATGATTCGTACGTATATGATCCTCCTGTATAATGATTTAAATAATGTAATTTAATTATTACAGAATCATATTCATTTTTATGATATCATATATGGTTCAATTATGACTTTATATTACCCGTTCTTTTGTAAATTCCATGTTAAAGAAGCATTTTGGGTAAAATCGTTTTATTTATCGTACGTGTTTGGACATGTTTTTCGTGATAATATTATTAATTATATCATGATTTACTTACTTCCAGAATGTAAATCATGATTTATATATCATATATATTCAGTATATATATATAATATATAGATGAATGAAATGCAATACACCGTTCATGGAGACGGTAGGCCGTACGTACGCATGAATGTTGTTTTCCTTTCCTTATTGACTTGAATGAAAGTAAGTAGATGACATATATATATATATATACATAAATCCAATAGCTTCATTATGTCATAAATTTCATTATTATTCATTATATATACTTTATAATCATTCTTGAATGCTTAACATGGAGAATGAATCTCATCGCGTCGCGGAGACGGTAATCCGTACGTACGCACGAGCGATGATATCATTCCCATAATTATAGAATGGAATTTGAGTGGATGATATAATATCTCATAATCAGTATAATGTTATAATAACCATATATAGTTATTATTTACACCATTATACCCATCCATGTACGGTGTTGGTGGAAAAACATATTACACCATGGTGTGGAGACCGTATTCCGTACGTACGCACGCCCGATGATTTCATTTTCCATAGGATGGATAGAAGGTGAAATGGGGTTGTTTAATATTTATAATAACATATATTTATATTAGTTATACTGATTTTATTAATTTATAATTAAACAACTAAAGAAGAAGAAGAAGTTCAAGAAGAATGAAACTTGAAAGAATCGGTAGAAGATATTACCTCTTTTTCGACGCACCTCTTTTAAGCTTCCTCTTAAGGCACTAGAGTTGGTACTTTAATGAGACCCAAAAATCTATAATGTTCCTAGGGGAGTTGAGAAGGTAAATGGGTAGTGTTTGGCCGAGCTTGAAGGCTCAATAATTTGTATAGAGAAGAGGGAGGAGGTTCCCTTTTATAAGGGAGGAGAGGGGAACTTTAGGAAAAAACTTAAAATATTATTTTATAATAAACTCATATTCGGTTAATAATGGCTCCAAAAGAGACTTATTAAGAAGATAATGTGGGGATGAGTCGAATTAATATCAAAAAATAGGTTTTAGAAAAGTTTAGGTTATATTTTAACCTTCTCATTTAGATTTAACTCTATGTTAAATAATTTAACTTTTACCATGTCTTCTTGTTCTCTTACACTATATGGTTAATTAACTAACTATAACAAGCAAAAATAAACCCAAGTGGTTCATTATTCATATATATAGACATGTCTAAGTAATTTGGCAGAACCTTAGATTTTTAAGAATACAATAAAAAATAATAATATAATATTTGTTTTAAAAACTATATTATGTCAATTTTGACACTATTTGGTAATTGATTTTTGTGAAAAATCATAACAGCCTGATTAGTTCAAAAAAGGTTAATTGAATCAATAATAACATGTCATATTAACCTAAAAAATTAGTGTAATTTATATAAAGTCTCGAATTACATTTATTTGGGTATTTATAACATCAATTATGTTAATATTTATTTAATAAGGTAATTACTACATCATCATTGTGTCATAAATAAATTAAATTATTTAATGTCTAAAAATTATAAATAAAATACTATTATGTAGGAAATATTTTTATATTTCTAATGAATTTTTATAGTCTAATTTATCGTATGTATAACCCTATATTAAAAATGTTGTAGTTATTAAACTTTGATTTTAACTATTTTTAACTCTTCTTTAAATAAAATAATAATAAATGTCCAAATCTAATCCAAGTGGACCTAAAGGGTAATATGTTATGTATAAGGTTTTTTTTGGTCTAATTACACTTATCCAATAGAATTAGGACATGTTTTAGGGTAATAATAATATCATTTTTACCCTTAATTACCCTATTTACTTTTAACCGTGGTAAATAAAAGTAAAAAGTTACTATTCACAAAAATTATTTTTATCTTTTTGAACCACATATTACTTCCTCATATTAACCGAGTCTCTTGGATTTTCAAATTTCCACTCAGAAAACCGGTAAAATTATGTTTTATGTAAATTTTCAAATTCTCATAGGAGGTGAGTAAAAGACGGTGAAATGTTCAATAAAATTTTTATATATCTAAACTTATTATAAAATTAATCCAATGAATTAAATTGAACTTATATAGGTATTATGTATCAATTTTGACCTAAAATAAATTTAAATAAAAAAATAATTATTTAAATAAAAAGTTGGTTTTTAAATAGTAACCCAGTGTTTTCACTATTCATCAAAAAATGAATGTTTTCAAAATAATACCAAAAATTCACCCTAGGATAATTTTGATATTCCGAATCCAAAAATGAAGTCCATTTTGAATGATAAAATTTATAAAATTTCCAAAAGTGGGTATTACTATTCATAATGGCTAATTCATAATAATATTATAATAATATCTCATTTAGTGAAACTCAGTATTGCGTACTACACACGCTATCTTGGATGGTCTTGATTGCATGTAATGCACGCCAAGTCAGGGATGTGTGTAGTGAAAGCTCCATATGGTGTTTCATATAACATAATCAAAACTTATTTCATTTATACATTAACCAAACTCTATACTTAATGTTGTGTAGAATAATTTCCACAAAACAAACTTGAAATTGGATGTTACACGAGCTAAGAATAGTGTTGTGTATACTGAAAGCTAACACGATGTTGCGTATTGTACAAGCTAATATTGGTGTAGTGTATAATAGAAGACATCAAAGAAATTAAAAATAATATATCTCATAAAATATTGCGGTGTAACATTCTACCCCCCTTAAAATGAATATCGCCCTCGAAATTCATCGGGGTTATAAATCGTTTACTACTTGAAAGTTTCATTCGTAGAAACCCACATTGTAAAAGGAATACTAAAACTTAATTTTAAAAAGTAAAGTAAGAAATGTAATGGTTACCCAGATTAACTCATCACTGGGTTTCCACATAGGAAAACATAGGTGGAAATATGGATATGGAAGAAAAATCTAACCATCAAGTTCTGATGGAGAGTGGTAGTGGACATGGTTATAAAAAACCAACAATCACAAAGCCATAAATTTGTGATGATTTAAGGTACCATTTGATTCATCATATATATGGACACTAGGACAACATTTTTTATTTTTGAGATCATTTCCCTAAAGTTGAAGAATTGTTGAATTAAAAGAAATACTTCCTTGTTTTTGGTACAATCTCACCGTTGTTCATTCCATGAACAATTTGCACTTCATATCTTAATGAAATGAAGTTGAATTTTTCATTCCTGAAGTATTAGCAGATCATGTGATAGAATGGTGGGTCATTCTATCTATCTCAAATAAAAGGTTAGAAAAAGTTATTAAATATACAGAAGTGAATCTATGGTGAGATTAATCGTATATGGTTCTTAAAATAGACCTATACTTTGTATATCATACCACATAACAAATTGAAACTAATTTATACTAACCAGTGACTTCCTGTAGGATAGTGGTATGTAATAAAGTCCTTTCACACTTCTGTTGTAGGTTCAATTCCTGTATCCCTGTCCGACGCGACGGGTTTCCACCCATCCTAATGGTCTTCCTTTTTCTAAAACTATACTATTATAACATTACAAAAAATATCAAAAATTTCTAGCCTCAAAAAATACTATCTGATGTCTAACTTAATCTATTCCATTCATTAGGCTTACCCAAACTCACAGTATAAGGAAAAATATTGATAGAGAGGTCATCTACCAAGCATGTAAATACCATCATTTATCCCCATATATCATAAGATAAGTCTTGTTGGTCACATTACAAACATTCAAATGCCATAATCATGTATTCTCTTGAAAAATGAATACCCATTGAACCTTAGTGAAAACATGAATGCAGTTAAAAGTTAACACTTTCCACATACCAAAATCCCATAAATTATATAAACTCAAACCATGATATCACATAGTCCTTATATTAATCATTAGCTCATGAATGCTATCAAACATATTATATTCTCTTTATCCATTCATTATGTGTATATCATCTACTTTTCAAAATATTTGAATCACTTTTCATGGTTACCGGTACCATATAATTATTGAAAACCAATACATAGATATTCCAAAATTCCACGATACCATAAATGAGATACCATGATACTATTTTAAAATCCCATTACATAAACACTTAATCATTCCACAACATAATTTTCACACTCAACATCACAAATAGTGATCAAATGTGACTTTCCTTTATACTTTACCTTAAGATGTTGCTCATTTCGATCATCATTAACCCTTGGATTAGGGAATTGATTAGCATGATGCCCCATTTTCTTGAACTTGATGCATTGAAGTGTTGGTGGAGCGTTCTTTGTAGTATTTTCTCTATTCACATCATTAGAAACCTTTTTCCCATTACAAGAGCACTCAGCTGCTCGATGACCTTTTTTTCCACACTTGAAACATTTTCTAGTACCCTTTAGACAATCTCCACCATACTTCTTTCCACACTTTGAGCATAAATAAACATTCACCTTATTTTCACCATTGTTATGAGATTTCTCCTTGAACTCCATCTTTCGTTTATTATAAAAACCATGAGAAGGGTATATAACACAAACTTCCAGTTCTACCTTGATAGCACAATGCACAATTTCTTCATAGCTACTGATGTCTCTTATCACTAATTCCCTTCGAAGACTTGGTTTTAAGCCACTGAATAATCGATCAACTTTACTTTCAGGTTGGATGATAAATCTAGATGCATAGCTTGCAAGCCTTGTAAAATTTGCTTCTTATATACCAAAATATTCATCATCCCTTTTCGTAAGCTTAGGGAACTCCTTCTCCATCTTTTTTTCGATGAATATGATGGAAGTACTTATTGAAAAACAAGTTCTTGAACTCGTTCCATTCCATGGATTCAATTTCATCTTGGGGCCTTGTATTTTGAACAGGAGTCCACAACTGGTCTACTTTACCTTCTAACCGGTAAACATCCAAAATTACTTTTTGATGCTCTGAACATCGAAGTATCAAAAATATCTTTTCAGTGGTACTAATCCATTGTTCAGAAACAAGTGGATCAGAAGACCCACTGAAAGAAGGTGGATGCCGCCTCATGAAGGACTCAATAGAATATTGTTCCTTTCTATGCTCCTTTGGAAGTCCAGAATGATTCATAGCTTGTGTAAGTATAGAAATAAGATTTTTCACTCCATCTCCCACAACATTTGTTTGTTCATGAGGACTATCATTGCATTTTCCATTACATTGATCAACACGATTCCTTCAGGTTACAACCATAATCTAAAACCCAAAAAGAATAGTGTGAGGAAAAAATCATGATAGGGAAAACAACATAATAAAGTGGGATTACCTTCACTATATAACATCTTATGTTTAATTTTAAGATCATTACCATAATTCTAGGACTATTACATATACATATACTTAACCTTAGGGACATCCCTAGACATACCTTAGAAATATCTCTAGGGATCTCACTAAAGTTTTTTCATCCTAGTTTCCAAAGGTTGACTAAATATTTTGTTTGATACCAACTGTAGAGACCCATATCATGATGTACATAGACATTACATTACATTTTTGGAATACATATTAAAACAACAGACACTAAAGGACCGTAATAGTTTAGTGTCTTTGGAAACTTGGAACATAATCTTCAAATCTTGGTGAAAGATCTTAATCATCTCCCATAAAGATCTTATTTTTTTACCTAAAACCATTCTTTATATCCTGGGGAAAAGAAAACATATAAAGGGTGATATCAAATTCTCAATAAGGGTATGCATGGAAAAAATAAAACAAACCATATACATTTGAAATTCAAAACATGAACATAAAGTTTAAACATAAAAAACTTGAGTTGTGAAATAAATCTTGGCAGTACGTAAGACATAGATCATTAAGGAACATCAATCATGATAAAATAGCATGGTAATAAAACATTTAATTGTGGAAAACCATTAATCACATGATATGGTTTTCATAGTAGCCAAGGCATTACTGTCAAGACCATCTTAGTGGACAAAGTCCTTTTCTGAATCGAGTTCACTCCACGTTCCAATCCTGTATCACTGAACTGGATTAACTTACCATTCCAGCCATGTATATCTCAGGAGATGTAAATATTTACCCAATTAATTGTAGGGAGATATACATCCCACCCATCTCATAATGAAATCATTCTTATGTGTTCCAAAACATGAACATAAATCATTCATCATTCCCCAAAGAATAAAATGTGTTTCATAAACATCATCCCATCATAACATAATCAATATAAAAATGGACATCATTTCATAATAAGAAAATTGTAACCATGTAAATCAATGAGACATTATACTTGAATCATACACATATGAAATAATTCTATCTTATATGGAAAATGGTTTTGATAAAACACTTGAAATGAATTCTTGAGGAAAATATACTTTCTTCTTCAAAATCATTTTCTTATCACAAAATGCCATGAAATTTTTTAAGAAAATGATTTTGTTAAAAATATTCCTTAAATATTATAGAGTAAGATTCTTGAAAGTAAGGCGTTATGAAACCATGAAAATCTGTTCCTGCCATATAAGTTATAAAAACATTCATCTTGTACTTTTTCCGAAAAAGTCAAAAAAAGCACTTCTTAACGTAAAAAAAAGAAAGATTCCTTACATACCATGTAGTAAAAGTCAAAAATGGGTAAAAATAACTTTAAACATACATGAAACCATTTTTAGAAAACAATGACATGGATGATAAATATAACCCCGGTAAATACTTTGATTAAACAATCTTAGATAAAAACGAGATTGGAAATGTAATCCCTTACCTTAGGTCCGATAGGATTCGTACATATCCGAACCTCCTATATAATGATATAAATAATTTAATTTACTTATTACATAATCATATTCATTGTTATTATATCATATATGGTTAACTTATGACTTTATATTACCCGTTCTTTTGTAAATTCCATGTTAAAGTAGTGTTTTGGTTAAAATCGTTTTATTTATCGTATGTGTTTGGAATTGTTGTTCTTGATATTATTATTACTTATATCATGATTTACATACTTCCAGAATGTAAATCATGATTTATATATCATATATATTAATTATATATATATAATATAGACGAATGAAACGAAATACACCATTAATGGAGACAGTAGGCCGTACGTATCATGAACGTTGTTTTCCTTTACTTATTGACTGGAATGGAAGTAAGAAGATGATATATATATATATATAGTAGCTTAATTATGTCATATATTTCATTATTATTCATTATATATACTTTAAAATCATTCTTGAATGGTTAACATGGAGAATGAATATCATCACGTCGTGGAGACGGTAATCTGTACGTACACACGAGTGATGATATCGTTCCCATAAATATTGAATGGAATTGGAGTAGATGATATAATATCTAGGAATCAGTGTGATGTTATAATAAACATATATATTTATTCTTTACACCATTATACCCACCCAAGTAAGGTGGTGGTTGAAAACAGATTACACCACGACGTGGAGACTGTATTCTGTACGTACGCACGCTCGGTGATTTCATTTTCCTTAGGATGGATAGAAGGTGAAATGGGGTTTTTTCATATTTATAATAAAATATCAGTATATTAGTGATACTTATGTTAGTATTTTATAATTAAACAACTAAAGGAGAAGAAGTTGAAGAAGAATGAAACTTGAAACAATCGCTAGAAGAGATTACTTCTTCTTCGACGCACCTCTTTTAAGCTTCCTCTTAAGATACTAGAGTTGGTCTTTTAAGGAGACTGGAACCTCTATAATGTTTCTAGGGAAGTTGAGAAGGGAAATGGGATGGGTTTTGCTGATATTGAAGGCTCAAAAATGTGTACAGAGAAGAGGGAGGATGTGCCCTTTTATAAGGGAGGAGAGGGGCACTATAGGAAAAAACTTAAAATATTATTTTATAATAATGTCATATTCGGTTAATAATGGCTCCAAATTTACTTATTTAGGAGATAAAGTGGGGATGGGTCTAAATAATCTCAACCAATAGGTTTTAGACAATTTTTGTTTACTATTTTAACCTTATTATTTAGATTTAACTCTAAGTTAAATAATTTAACTTTTACCGTGTCTTCTTGTTTTCTTACACTATATGGTTAATAAACGTACTATAACAAGACAAAATAACTCCAAGTGATTCATAAATTATATATATAACCTTATATAAGTCATTTTTCGGAATCTTAGATTTGTAGGAATAGAATAACAATTAATAATATAATATTTGTTTTAAAAACCTTTTTATGTCCATTTTACACTATTTGGTAATTGATTTTTGTGAAAATCAGAACAACATTATTAGTTCTAACAAATTTAATTTAAACAATAATAAATTGTCATATTAACCTAAAAAAATTAGTTTAAATTATCAAATGTCTCAAATTTAATTTATTTGGGTATTTATAACCTCAATTATATTAATATTTCATTAATAAGTTAATTACTGCATCATCATTGTGTCATATATAAATTAAAATATTTAATATATAAAAAATATAAATAAAATACCATTATGTATTAAATCTTCTTATATTTATAATGAATATTTATAGTTGAATTTATCTTATGTATAACCCTATATTAAAAATGTTTTAGTTATTAAACTTTGATTTTAACTATTTTTTACTCTTCTTTAAATAAAATAATAATAAATGTCCTAATCTAATCCAATTATACCTAAATGGTAATATTTTATTCATAAGGTTGTATTTGGTCTAATTACACTTATCCAATAAAATAGGACATGTGTTAGGCTAATAATAATATCATTTTTACCCTTAATTACCTTATTTACTTTTAACCTCGGTAAATAAAAGTATAAAGTTACAATTCAAAAAAAATATTTTTATCTTATTGAACCACATTTTACTTCCTTATATTAACCATGTCTCATGGATTTTCTAAATTCCACTCACATAAGTGGTAAAATTATGTTTTATGTAAAATTTCAAATTCTTCTAGGAGGTGGGTAAAAGACAGTGAAAAGTTCAATAAAATTTTTATATATCTAAAATTATTATAAAATGACTCCATTGAATTACATTGAACTTATATAGGTATTACGTATCAATTATGACCTAAAAAAATCAAAAAAAAATTTAAATAAAAATTCGGTTTTTAAATAGTAACCCAGTGTTTTCAGAAAAATACAAAAATTTAACCAAAGGATAATTTAGATATTCCAAATCCAAAAATGAAGTTAATTTTGAAAGATAAAAATTATAAAATTTTAAAAATTGGGTACTACTATTCATAACGGCTAGTTCATAAAAATATTATAATAATATCTCGTTTAGTGAAACTCAATATTGCGTACTACACACGCTATCGTGGAAGGTCTTGATTGCATGTAATGAAAGCCAAGTCAGGGATTTGTGTAGTCAAAGCTTCGTTTGGTGTTTCATATAACATAATCAAAACTTATTTCATTTATTCATCAACCAAAATCTATACATAATGTTGCGTAGAATAATTTCCACAAAATGAACTTGAAATTGTGTGTAACACGAGCTAAGAATAGTGTTGCATATACTGCAAGATAATATGGTGTTGCGAATAGTACAATCTAATCTTGGTGTAGTGTATAATAGAAGACATCAAAGAAATTAAAAACAATATATCTCATAAAATCTCGGGGTGTTACAGTGTCTCCGGTTTCATGTCCTTTTTATACACCCAAATTCTACACCCATTTTATAAACTATGGGGACTTTGATCCCTTTCAGGTATGTAGGAAGATTCTTTAAAGGTTCAAGCCTCTCAACTACTTTCCTTCATGGTCTCTCTTTCGAGACTTTGTGTCTTATGATGATCATTCCCGACCCTGAGGTTCTACTTTCTTAGGGACCCTATCCATGCACTCTATTCTCACAAGCCGCACCTTTAGGTGTCTCATATCCCCAATAGACAACATGGTCTTTGATTCCTAGAAAATGGATACGTAGGAAGTCATCCTAAGGTTCATGCCTAGCATCATCCTCTTCACATCGGTTCCAAAACATTCATCCCACCCACTTTACCCAATCTTCCATCATCCATTCTGATTCTTATCCAGGCCTCCACATCCCAATGGGATCATTTCATCAATTCAGGCATCTAACCATGTGTGATCCCAAAATAAACTTTTCAAACCACATAGGTTTTTATCCCTGTCTACTATACTTGACGCATAGAATTCCTCCTTGAGGTTCAATCCCATCAAATGATAAAACTTGGTGTCCCACATTCTAGGACCTACCTTCTTGGAATCACCCTTTCTAGCACCCAGAGCAGCCTTTAAAGTGTGAAACCTTCCATTTTTGTTTCAAAGAATTCCAGTTCTGTCCTCATCAGGATTTCTAATCCATCCATTCGGTAAACCATCTAGGTCTGTCCTCATTGTGATTTCTAATGTGTTTTCATGGTTTTGAATATGTTAGTTATTTTTTCAATAAAAATAAATTTAATTTTGAATAAAAAGAAGCACTTGGAGACATAACAATCACCCAATGAATTGGATTGAGGTATAACTAATTTCTACATATCCTGAATAACAAATGGATTGTTTTCTAAAAGTATCAAAACAAACATAGATAATTTCATTGGTTTTGAGTATGCCACATTTTTTTTACTAAAATTTCATTTTTAACTAAAAACACCCAGTTTGAGCCATTCTAGCTGCATGGTCTGTGGGTTTGACCTGAGATTAATTCATACACATCAAAAATTAATTATTAATTATTTTAAAAAATTATCAAGACAATATGAGGATGTTTTCTTAGTTTTTAATTAGCGGGACATTTTTGAATTAAAAATTCAATTTTAAACAGATAACAGACACATGGAGTTATCGGATTGAGGTTAGGAGGACTCTTACATGTCAAAAATGGCTTATAGTTCATTTTCCTAAAGTACCAAAACAATCCAAATGTGATTGATTAGTTTTTAGTATGTCAGTTGTTTTTTCACTAAAATTTATGTCAATATGGAATAAAAATATTCACTTTGTGTCACAACAGACACACAATGAATCAAATTTAGATGTGTATCATTTCTACACATCCCAAATGAGTCATTAATCATTTAACTAAAATATAAAATCAATCCAAATGTGTTTCCTTGGATTTGAGTTTCCCAAATGGTTTTTTTCTTCTAAAAAGTCATTTTAAATTTGAAAGACCCACTTTGTCTATATAGGTGGCTCCATGTGTATGTTTTACATGGGACTAATTCATAAATGTAATGAATGTACTAAAAATCATTTCACCAATTATAAAGAAAATCTGAGCGTGTTTTCTCAGTTTTCAATGACTGACACATTTTTGTATTAAAATATAAATTTTAAACTGATAATAGACACTTGGAGTCACAGCATGCATCAGATTGAGGTACGACTGATTCTGATAGATTATAAAATTCATATAGATCATTTTACTAAATTAACAGACCGTAAAAATGTGTTTTCTAGTTTTTTAGTATGTGAGTTATTTTGTTTCTCAAAAATAAATGCCAATTTTGAATAAGAAGACACACATGGAGTTATACGAGTTACACCAAGTTTCAAATTGAAGTGATTTTTATTTTTACACATCCCAAATGACTCATTGATAACTTTCCTAAAGTATCAAAACAATAAGAATTTGTTTCCTCAGTTTTGAGTATGCAACTTTTGTTTTTTTACTAAAATTACATTTTAAAATGGAAACATGCACATTGAAATATATAGGTGGCATCATGTATTGTTATGACATGAGACTAATTCATACATGTGAAAAATGAATTATAAATCATTTCCCCAAATTATAAAAATAATCTAAGCATGTTTTCTAAATATTCAGTGAGTGTTACTTTTTTTAATTAATATGTCAATTTTAAAATGATAATGGATACTTGGAGTCAAAAAACGAATCAGATTTAGGTGAGAATAATTTTTTTTCACTAAAATTAATGTCAATTTTGAATAAAAATTGCACTTGGAGTCATACCAGACACACCATGAATCCGATGGAGTTGAGTCTTATTTCTAAACATCACAAATGACTCATGGATCATTTTCCTAATTTATCAAAACAATTAGAATGTTTTTCCTCTATTTTGTGTATTCCATTTTTGTTTTTTACTAAAAGGAAATTTTAAACTAGAAAGACCCACTTTAAACCATACAGGTGGCATCCTGTGCGAGTTTGACATGAGATTGATTCATACATGTCACAAATAAATTTTGAATGGTTTTCCAAAATTATCAAGACAATATAAGCTTGTTTTATCATTTTTTAGTGAGTGAAACTTTATGTATTAAAATGACAATTTTCAAGAGATAATAGATACTTGGAGTCACACCATACGTCATATTGAGGGGAAGATTATTCATATTACCAAAAATAACTTATGGATCATTTTCTTAGTGAATCAAAAAAATCAAAAAGAGTTTTCTTGGTTTTGTGTATGTCTGCTATTTTTTCACTAAAAGTAATTTCAATTTTAAATAAAAAGATGCACTTGGAGTCATATAGGTCACGTTATACTTCATATTTATTTTTATCTTATTTATACATGTCTCAAATGACACATGGGTCATTTTCATAATGTTTCAAATCAATCTGAATGATTTTCCATAGTTTTGTGTACACCACTTGTGTTTTTTTACTAAAATGTCATTTCAATCTGGAAACACCCACATTGAGCCATATAGGTGGCATGCTATGTGGGTTTTAAATGATAATGACTCATACACATCAAAAATGAATTATTTTTTTGAAATTATCAAGACAATACGAGCGTGTTTGTTTAGTTTACTATGAGTGGTAGTTTTTTGTATTAATTTTCCAATTTTAAACTAATATCAAACACTTGGAGTCACACAATGAACCCAATTGAGGTGATGATAATTTCTACATGTCAAAAATAAATTATGGATCATTTTCCTAATGTACCAAATTAATCCAAATGTTTTTTCCTAGTTTTGAGTATGATAGTTGTTTTTTTTCACTAAATATAATGTTAATTTTGAATAAAAAGACACACTTAGAGTCATATTGGTTACACTGTGCAACATATTGAGGTAAGGATGATTTCTAATTTTCTTAAATGACACATGGATGATTTTAGTAAAGTAAAAAAATAACCAGAATGTGTTTCCTTGGTTTTAAGTGCACCACTTGTGTTTTTTTATTAAAATGTCATTTTAAACTAGAAAAACATACTTTTAACCAAAAAGGTGGAATCTGGTGTGGGTTTTACCTAATAATTATTCATACACATCAAAAATGAATTTTTAATCACTGTCCAAAATTATCAAGACAATAAAAACTCGTTTTCTCAGTTTTCAGTGAGTGAATTTTATTTATTTATTATGATGTCAATTTTACACTAATAACGAACACTTAGATTGACACCGTGCATTATATTGAGGTGAGTCTGATTCCTACACATTAAAAATGACATATGGATCATTTTCTAAAAGTACCAAACCATTAAAAATTCATTTTCTTGGTTTTGAATATATCAGTTTTTTTCTTCACTAAAATTAATATGAATTTTGTATAAAAAGAGGTACTTGGAATCCAACGGTCAGAACGTGAATCAGATTAAGTTGATGATGATTTATATGAGATCCAAATGACTCTTGGATCATTTTAATATTGTATCATAAAAATAAGAATTTATTTCCTCTGTTTTGAGTACACCACTAGTGGTTTATACCAAAATGTCATTTTAAACTAGAAACACCAACTTCGATATAAACAGGTGGAATCGTGTGTGGTTTTAACATGAGACTGATTAAAACATCTCAAAAATGAATTATTAATCTTTTCCCTAAATTATCAATACAATTTTGCACATTTTCTCAGTTTCTAGTGAGTTCCAATTTTTTTAAATGACAATTTTAAATTGATAAGAGACACATTAACACCATCCCTCCTCGATAACAATAATATATCAATGATGGTTTTCCTCTAATAGTTCTTTCATACATCAGCTGACTTTAGTGGTTGGTTAGGAACACATTTATTCAAACATCTACATTGTATTATATCCCTGTTTGATGATTTGGAGTTGTGTAAATGTTGCTTCAATAACACTAGTGGAGAAATTACAACTTCCAACACATAATGATTTTATAGTTGGATTACTACCCCATATAAAATCACATAAAGAAGTGGTGAAAGAAATTATCCCAACAAGTCACCAGACAAAATTTCATAACGGCTCTTATGTTAAGTGAAAAGTGTTGTGTGTACTTTTAAACAATTTTTCTCAAACACAATCATGGTTTGATCCTAATTCTACTTCATTGACCAACAATTTTATTATTTGTAAGATACTTCTTCTTACCCCCATTCACCACGGTATTCACCTTGGTCATCATATCAACCTCCTCCTCCACATCAATCTCTGATTTTGACTCTAACACTAAATGTATCGTCACCTCTACCTCGACTTCTGTCTTCACCTCTGCCTCTGCCTCTACCTTCACCTCTAAGATTGGAAAAAGGTTCTATTGTTTGCAGGTCAGCACTTATAAACAAATTGATTTTCTTTATTTTTCTTCTCCTTGAAAAAGAGATCAAAAATATTATATATGAATTCTGAAACAAATGCTTCACACCCCAAATATCATTCAAATGGCATAACTCATACTATATCTCCAACATAGTAGGAAGTCACTTAAATTTGTTATCGGAAAACATTCAGAAAAAAAGAATGCTACCCAGTCATCTCAAAAAAAATCTATTTCTTATTTTGAGTAAATAAGTTATCAGTAATATTGATAATTGATGTCACTGAAATCCGTTCATAAGTTGGATCAAGGGTGGACAACACTATTTGGGATAACATTTGACCCTTAGGAGGCACAAAAATCACCAAAGGGGTCTGCTTCATGTATCTCCTTCACCAAGCCCCTTACTAATGTGAATAGTATGAATTTGAATATCTGAAGACTACCAAGACTACCATAGAGTAGTGAAGGAAACCTATACTAGGGAGACGAGCTCTACGATCACCACGAAGTAGTGATAGAAGACTCCACAAGTGCAATGAGCACTATGACTATTGAAGAGTACTGGCGGAAGGCTCTACGAGTTTGACATCACCACCTATAATCAAGAAGGATAATTTTCTTCATGGAACACCTTCCATGAATCATTATTCTCAGTGCCTATAAATAGGAAATTTACTCCCACCCTAATGGATCTTTACCTACCCTAAACATTCGTCATCTGACCTCTCATTTCACGAAGTTCCCTCTACTTCATTAACTTGCCAAAAAATGCATCATCCAAGGCATTTAATCAATGATAAATACCTTTACCTTCATTAAAATTTACATTGATTTTAGGTGGGGATGCCCTTAGTGAATCCCTATTACCATCGCAATGGTAAGAGTCCCTTCCATGTACTTAGGACATCGTGGTGAATTCATCCATTGAGAAGCACCCTCGAAGAACATATACACTCCATGGCTTCATTGGGTCACCATGAATCCTGAAGCTCCTCCCATCACAGAGTCCCTTTTAACTTTGACTCATAATGTGCCTTCCTTCATGAAGCTCCCCCTCTTTGCAAAGCACCGGTGCTTCACGGATCCCCTTTTTGTAGGGCCTTTTGCATCACAAATCCATTTCACGTGCGACCCTCCATGCTTGTACAATGTGATTTCATAGTCCCAAGAGTACTAATCCTTTTTGCATCATCCTAATTTATGCTTCTTCACATAGGTATGCTAATGGCTATTGCTTCTTCGTATAGCCACACTAACATGGACCCGTCAGTTGACCACTCCTCCACCTAACTCTTGTCGGGCATTGCTTGTGCCTTACCTTACCCAAGTGAGGGATGATATATGTTATGTAATTATAATGGATGAGGAGTGAGTTCTCATCATATGATATGTATTACGTGAAACTACCAAGTAACATTGTCCCCTACAGACGATGTTAAACTATGAGTTGCATCATGCGTGACAGTTTAGGGGGGATCTAAATGAGAATGAGAAACTGCACCATCCCTCTCTCTACCATTTTGGAATTTGTCACCATGTGCACCATGGTTAATCCCCACATAAGACCGGACACACCTTGATAGAGTGTTCCTAGTATATGGAGCGATATCTGCATTGTACATCCGGATATCCTCTCTAGGATTCCCTCTAAGAATAAGTTCCAATATCCATCTCCCTGGGCCCCTAACCATGAGTATGTCCACACAATCCCTCATTGTTGTTCATTTTTCAACACGTTCATGAGGTCTATTGTTACCTCTTTTTTCCCACAACGACCATGAACCCTATTTTCTTAGAGTAACCAGTGAACAAGGCATCTCTTTGGTATGCTAACTATGAATATGCCACATCATCTCTTTGGGGGATCTAACCATGCTTATGTCCCATACCCCCAACTGAACAACATGGAATTTGATTCCTAGCCATTGGGATACATAGGAAGCCTATTTTAGGTTCCTGACACACACTCCCCACAATCCAACTGTTCAGTGCATTTCAAGTCAGTTCACCTTCACCCATCATGGCATTAATCTGTATACCCCCATAACGAACTATGTGGGTTTTGATATGTTTTATGTAAGTGTGAGGCCTCTTTGAGGTTCAATACCAACCAATGGTAATTCTAGTTCTCCCTCCTAGTGATGCACTCTCATGATGTGATACTCCCCCTTTTTGGGACACATTTCTTGGATCCAACTCAGTGAGGTGTTTGGATCCATCTAGAAAGTTAACCGTGCATAAGCCCCACACTTCATCCATAATTCTCCAACCAAGAGTGTCCCTCTTGTGATGGGATGATAACTATTCATATCCCCAAGCATGTCTCCGGTTTGATTTCCTTTTTGTACACCCTGATTCTACACCCATTTTTTCAACTATGTAGACATTGATCCCTTTCATGTACGTAGGAATATTCTTTAAAGGGTCATTCCCATCAACTATATTCCATCATGGTCTCTCTTTCGAGCCATTATGTCTTATGATGATCATTCCCTACCATGAGGTTCTACTTTCTTAGGGACCCTATCCATGCACTCCATTCTCACAAGACACATACTTAGGTGTCTCATTGCCACACTGAACAACATGGTCTTTGATTCCAAGGTAATGGGATACGTAGGAAGTCTTCTTAAGTTTCAAGCCTAGCATCGTCTTCTTCACATCGGTTCCACAACATTCATTCCACCCACTTTACCCAATCTTCCATCATCCATCCTGATTATTATCTAGGCCTCCACATCCCAATGGGATCATTTCATCAATTCGGGAATCTAAACATGTGTAATCTGAAAATACCCTTTTCAAACTTTATAGGTTTTGATCCCTGCCTACTATACTTGACACATAGAATGCCTCCTTGAGGTTCAATCCCATCCAATGATAAACCTTTTTGGCCCATTTTCTGGGACCTACCTTCTAGGATTATCCCTTTCTGGCACCCAGAGCCGCCTTTACAGTGTGAAACCTTTCCTTTTTGTTTCAAAGCATTATAGTTCTGTCCTCATTGGGATTTCTAATCCATCCATTCGGTAAAACTTTCTGGAGCTGCCTCCAAAATATGTACCCATCTAATACACTCTTTTTAATCCCATGATGCTAAGGAAATCCTTGAAAAAATTTCTTTTTGAATACGATTTACCGCATTCGATGTGGGATGCCTCCATATTCTTCTCCCTTGAGAAGCACCCTGATAAGGGAAAATTAAGGTGTACCAATGTTCTAGTATCCATACATGCCAGTGATACCCTACATAACTACTCCCTTGACCCAAGGTTTCTTGCCCAACCTGGACCTTTAGAATGTCCTGACAGAAGTAGTGTAGTTAAACAGTTCCCACAAATAGGTGGCACCTAGAGGAGTTTCACAAAATATTTTATAATCCTTAAGGGAGACCCAGACTAGGTGAAATTTTTTGAGGAGGGATCCATGGAAGGAGAAACTGATATCCCATCACCCCAGTTTGTTCAAGAAGAAAACATCTCTATATATGTGATGACTGTTTCCCACCATTGGAAAGTGTAAATGTGGGGTAACTGATGCGCATCCACAAAGATGGTGCACACCTTGGTTGAAAGAATCCGAAACAGAAATGGTGAACCCAAGGTGAAACATTTATCCTTCAACCATGGGGATTAATGGAGTTCAATACATCAGTAGATAATCGTGTCACTAAATCATGATATTTGGTGTCAGGTCATACCATGAAAATGGTGGGTTTAGTAAGGATCTCACAATATTTTTTTGTAGTTAATTTTGTGGGAATTATGATCTGTGCCATCATCAACATGGATATATCTATCCATCCATGTAAGACTGAATGGAAATTGGGAACTAGGCACTTATTTCCTACTATCTATACCTATAACTGAATCATAATAATTTTTAGAACCCAAGCTATTGGAAATAGTTCAACTCCCACTATTAGACGTAGGGGAAGGGGAATTGTTAATGCAGAAATCCTGTGCGGCTCCACATCTGACACTACATTGTCCACAACCTTGGATACCGGGTTCCCACGCCCCTAATCATCATAATATTTACTCCTCAGGAGGGTGATTGATACTCTTCATCGAAGATATGAATAGAATGGAGTAATCCATACCTAAGAAATGGGCTGATAGGATTTAGAGGTTTTTGTATTCCATAGACCCCACCACCCGAAGGGTCGCATAGGGAGCCTTTGCTCTCAACTTTGACATCCCACCGTTTCGGGAGCCTCTCCTAGGATTTCTCCTACATCTCGTTACCTATAATTGATGAGTTGAGGGGCAACCATTACTTACCAGCTATGACCATCACTCGAGAGACTCAAATGAGGGATCCCTCTAGGTTGCATCAACACCATCATCTAGTCCCCCAGGATGAGGAATAGGTGGCTTATAACCCTGAGCCACAACCATGGTTCTAGTGACATTATGACAATGCCAGGTTGAATATCAAGAGGATGCCCATTTGGGGGAATAATATTCTATAGCTTTAGTGTCCCAAGCTGCCCCTAACGTGTTTTCTCAAATCACTAACATTGTAGGTTTATGATTCACTATCACTTCATTAGAATTGAGACCCCAACCACCCCATGGGAAGGCTAGGGTAATTCTTCCTACCTCTGGTGTAAAAAAAAGGCGTTGTGTGCTGACCTATGATGTTGATATTTATTATGAAGGCGCTCCATGTACAATCAGTATCAAGAGTGGAGGTCTTCCATGATCTCACACCCATCATGGAATTTCTCTCCCTGCTACCAGCATTAGTACAAACGGAGGACCACCATCTTATTGGTGCCTTGCATGGAGGTCCTCCCCATGTTTATGATCCTATGTGTGGATATTTTTCACATATTTTATGATATCAATGCGAAGGTCCTCTTTGCCTCATTCCCAATCAACAAATAGGTCCTACCCATGTTCTCAATTGCTTCAGCGGAGACCCTACCCACTTTATTGACGGTCAATATGGAGGTCCACTGCATGATAAAATTGACAAACAATGCATGGGTCCTTCTCCTACCGTTGGCAGTCGGCAAGAATCCCCACCCCATGTTCTAACCAGGTCCATCGGAAGCAATTCGTTCTCAATAAATACCTGTCATGGAGGTCCTCTCCGGGCATCCAAAATCCCATACGGTGGTCTTCCTCATACCCCAGATAACAAACATGGAAGTCCTCCTCATGTTACATTCAACATCTACCCAGGTTCTTCTCAAACTACATCACACCCAAGTAGAGATCCTCCCCTCTTTCATTGCCAACATAGTGGTCCTACCGATTTTACTACCTTCTCTAGCGAAGGCCCTACCTAATCAAACACCATTCCACATAGTGTTCCTTCCCCAATCTAATATTTACCATTCCCTAAGGAACTATCCCTCGTCAGAAGGGAGAACCGTCTCCCCCAGAAGGAAGGATCCTCTGTAGTTCCAGATCATTATAAATCTAGTCCACTTTTCAGAATCTGATGTAGAGTTTGATTCAATGATGGTGCCTTCACCGCTATCCTCTACATCAGATTTTGGGGTAGGAAACAAGCATGTGAGATTATTCATTCTAGAATGTGACATGAATCAAATCCCTGAAAACCTTCACAAATACAAGAAGGTGGAGGAATATATGGTTCCCTTTTAGGGTCTAGCCATCCAGTCATATCTACCATCACCAGGA
Organism: Viscum album; assembly: GCA_963277665.1. Classification (NCBI taxonomy): domain Eukaryota; kingdom Viridiplantae; phylum Streptophyta; class Magnoliopsida; order Santalales; family Viscaceae; genus Viscum; species Viscum album. The sequence goes on from OY728125.1 coordinate 500,580,478, forward strand.
ACATTCTATACCTCAACAAGAGATCATGGAGAGTTGTTCTGGGGTTTTATGGGAGCTGAGAATTAGCCAGATCTTACACCAGTCATCTCCACCTTTGGAAATGGAGTAGTGTTCAGAACCTCATCCTACTGGGATGTGAAGATGCAGTCTGTATCATCTCTGTGACATGACCTAGTCTGTAACGACCTGTCAGCTCGTGCCGCTTTTCCACACCAACTAGTCCACCGCTGTAGAAATCCACATCATTTACTTTACTAGTTATTCCGAATCTACCAATTTATTATTGTTTCAACCAAGGGCCGGATCTTGATTCCAAATGAATAAGTTTGTGGGACATTCTCACGGCCGACCAGTTTTCCAAGATGTTCTGGCCAACCGCAACCCCATACTTTGAAATTCTAGAATCGCTCACCAAGGATGAAGTCTTGTGTCTCCACTGAACCATATGGGTGATTCATTTCTATCTTAGGAACTATCAGTTTGTGTATCAAAAAATACAAAAACATTACGATGAGAACAGCTAGAAATGCATCTTGGTTGAGTTAGCTGCGCTTCTTATGGATCAACACCCTACATCACCCAATTATCACTAGATTATTTAGTAACAATGCCTTCAGAGCTTCACTATGGTCTACTGAGTTATTGTTGAGGCATCCCCACATGTCTAAATTCATGACTGGGAGAAGTATAATACCATCAATTTTATCTAAATCCGATACCATCCTACTTTTCAGGATGATATTGAGGACCTACCACCAGGTGTAGTAATGGTAAACATGGATGATCTCATAGAGAAGAACACCAAGGTAGGACTCATTGAAATGTTCCTTCATCCAGGAATAGGGAAACATCAGATGTATCCCTTAGTTTTTAAGACTCGCTAACAAAGACAATTTCTTGGGCTTTCTGATCTAGCTGAGTCATTGATTCTCGGTTGGGACCCCAAAAGGTGCATATGACACACTATAACCTATAAGCCCCGTAAATTGTCTGGATCGATGCAAAAGATGGAAGATGATACTGAGAAGTCCATGATACATCAAAATATTTATGAAACAGAAGAACCTATTTTTATGATTTCCTTACCGAGTGCCTTAAAGAACATCAACCAAACTACATTGAACCATGGAACAATCCCATACACCCTCCTTTGGGGCAGTTTGCGGTAGGTGAATATTCTCCCTGGTGATTTTCCTCTAGCCAATCTCGACAACCCTTTCTATCCTGACAGGATGGAGGCTAGAGCTTATGGAAAGAGGCCATGATATATATCATAAAATATTCTCGATATGAATGAGAATATTTTCTATGACTCAGATCCACATTCCATTCCTCCAGCAGCCCCTCATGTTGCTCTAAAGGTTATCCCTCCAGCATCTTCTTAGTCATTCCACCAACTACTCTATGAGATGCTAGACCTGACTACCATGTTCACAAACCCAACAATTCATTAGTGGTTAGGGATCACCTCCCTAATTGTAACCATTTCTAGGATGATATGATGGACCATCTCATCACTCACCTCGAGTCCCTTGAAACCCTGATAGGTGGAAACCCACTTGATGGAATGTAATATCTGACATGATTAGTAGATTTGATAGTACCCTTAGGCTTTGGTAATCCTAATTTATCACCCTTAAATGGGTCGTGTGACCCCTAGTAGCTTCTATCCCACTTTATCTCAAGGTGTGGACCCATGATAGGAACTCTAGCGCAGTAAGAGGCCACCAAGATCCAGTGTTTCACACAAACACTGGAAGAGACCACATTGGTCTGCTACATCCAACTACCCAACGATTCTGTAGCTGGTTGGGAGGATATTTGTATTCTATTTCTTTACTTATTCCACTCCAAAACATATAAGACTAGTATTTATAACCACTTCAAGTGCAAGAATGGTCCAGATGAGTGTGTCCCACAATTTGTTTCTTTGTGAATGTGCCTCATGTATTCACTCGATATGCCATTGACCCATGGGAAGCTACTGACGATGTGCATGGGAAATGTAAAGAATGAACATGTCTGATATATTATGACTAAAAAATTCCTATGGGGATTACAAGATTTTTCTAACAAGGAAAACCATCTATAGGAATCCTTGCTGCAAGCCATGTAGGCATGCTCATTGCCTCCCAAGACTCATATAAGTAGAGTATACAAGGGCAGAAACTACTATTGTTTCATAGATAGAGTTCCCAAAGCCACTAAGGTTTTTTCTAATAGATCTTCCTCCATAGCCTCATCGAGGTCCTCAGCCTTAGGCCCAACCTCAGGTTCAGCATCACCCACCTCAGAATTGGAATGCACCGCCATGTAATACACCAACACCACCCAGGTGAGATAATTATGTGACACCTCCTAATCAGGTTCTAACTCCTCATCATGGTCTGATTTTGAGGGTCCCTTTAAAATATTAGAGAAAATATACCTTAATGTTTGAAGATGCTTGGTTCCCCTACTATATCTTGAGTACATTGGATAATGGAATCCAGTAGTCTCCAGAATGTAGGAGGTCTCAAGAGGCTGATTTCATTGATCACTCCAATTATTTCCCTTATCACTGGTTCCATGGACATACCCTCCAGAAGTGCTATGTCTTCAAGGAATTACTCTACGGCTAGGTTAACAACAACATAATCATGTTGGGAAGTACCTTGGAACTAGTAGTGTGTGTTTTTGCAATGCCAGGTAGTGACAATGATGGGGAATGTAAATAGGTCTCCAGTCATGGGTCTCAGAAGTATGACAACTAGATAGCTCTCAAGATAGTCACTCACACTCATGGTATAATCCATACCTATTTGTATTAGTCAAAGCTTTCTGAAGATTCTAAACCACCTCCAGATACCACAAATTTCTAAATATTTCATCCTTCTACATATCATAAGTGAATACACCATCAAAACAAGGGGAAAAAAGCCACCCTATGGTAGCGAAGCTGTCTCACACTCTTGGAGAAATCATGATCCTAGATATGGGAATCACCCCTAGAATTCCCCCAACAATGGAGGATTATTCAAGTGATGATCAATAGTAATCCTTGATATATACCATTGAGATGGTGGACCCAAACATGATCCCTAATGACAAGGAGCATTAGGAAGATCTTCCTAATATTCCCAATCGATGCCATCATCGATGAAGTCGTGGATACATGAATCGTCAGAATGAACTGGAAAGTTCATCAATCCATGTCATGCATACCACTGAGTCCAGATAGAATTCTCAATACGGAGCTTATAATGTGGATTTTTCTCATCCTATCTCATCAGATTCACAACCACCACTGTTTTTTCTACTCAACCAGGTAGAGTTGTTCTGACCGTACCATGATCTGATGCGTTCTGGTGTGAAAAAAACTATGTCATATGACAGTCATCTAGTATTCATTTTTCCTGATTTAGTTAGTGAGAAATGGGATGTTCCCCACACCATCTGCATTCTACTAGTTCTTCAAATAGTTCCCATCATACCCCCATCAACAGAGCAACTTCCTATACGTAAAAATGTGAACCTGGAATAGAAGTATTATTTTCTCAAGCACCTCTCCAACATCCCTACAAAGAACTCAATCTTTGAGTCACTCCCCCTTTTATAATATATGTGTGAAGTCCTCATAGATTCTTTAAAACCCCCCTCCATTTTGAAATAGAGGTAGCTATCTGATAATATTGCAATGATGAAGAAGCCGAATATGTAGAATGTAAAGCCATCGTCATGTTATTGGGATAAGATTAAGGATCCCCTTTATATGGTAACATCCAGACATTTTACATCATAGAAAATATTAATGGAATTATTGTCTACTTTTACATTGATGAAAGGGGTTCCAGGACCAATATCAACACATCCAAGATTCTCTGTATGTTGGGACTTTCTGAAGCAGATCTGAGTCACTATGACCTAAAAATTTAGGGTTATGATAGGAACAAGAAGAGGCCATGTGGCAATATACACCTAAAGACCTAAATTGGTGGCCTGATTTCATGTACTAAATTCATGGTCCTCTCGTAGGATACCACCTACAACACGTTGATGGGAAGACCTTGGCTTCATCTGTATACATCAGTTCCCTCTTCATATCATCAATTCCTCAAGCAATACCTTAATGGTTGAGTGGGAATCCTATAAATAGATGCATTTCCCTTTTCCTTTGGATAATTAGGTTACTTGGATTTCTACTATTACAAGTGAAAGGACATGTGAGATCAAACCAATGAGTTTGAGTATACTAATCCTTCGGCATACCTGTGGACAGATTTGGACAATGCGTTCATCCTTCTAATTCAACAGTCGGAATCCAAAACCCAAGTCCTAGGGCATTTCATTACTGTTTCTAGAGTGATTGGGAAACACATTACCCAATACAAGGAACACCAAGGTTTCTCCTCAGATTATTATACAATCTAGGATCGATTAATTCTAGATTCCCTCACTCTTGTATGGTATCAGGATGTTTTCACCATTGAAAAAATAATACACCATACGTACATGTTCTGATGAGATGGGATAAACCAAATCACCATGATGTGCCACTACTACATTGATATTATAATGTTATGCTCCTTGGGTCAATGTCTAAATGGGATTGAGTCAATATCTTTCTTATCCATGGTTTCGACTACAGAGGAGTCTCCTGATAAATATTCCACTACCGCTCAGGCTTGTAATAGTATTCCGTCAAGGTCAAAAAACATGAAATAATTTCCTTATGTCTATGATCCTCTTCCCTCAAATGATGAATGTTATTTGGATGATTCTCCTACCTCATGTGAAGAAGGCATCTCCACCGCCATCAATGATTTAGTATGAATAAATCTCGGTACTGAGGCAGATTTAAAACCAATACTAACCAATTTAGTTATAACTGCGGAATAAAAACAACAATATATGGATTTACCAAAGCAGAATCATGATGTGTTTTCCTAGATTTATGAAAAGATTCCTATATTGGACCCTCACATCACCATTCACCAAATTGGTCTCCTGATAAGACGTCATAATATTAAACAACCTCACAAAAAGATGAACCCCTCCCATGGTGCCATGGTCGAAGATGATTTTGATCAGATCATCAAAGAAAAATTCATCAAGGACGTCCAGTAACCCATATGGTCAGATCATATTGTTCCCATCAGGCAGAATAATGTATAAATTAGAGTCTATATTGACTTACAAGATCTCAACAGCCACTGTCTGAAGGATGTTTTCGCCTTCGTGTGACCGAGCTGTTGATCTATGCCACTACTAGGTTCTATGACTTCTCATTTATGGATAGATATTATAGGTATAACCAAATATAGATGGATCCTAGGGAGGAGGAATCCACCATCTTTAAAGAACTAGAAGGTACATTTTATTATCAGGTAATTACTTTTTGTCTAAATAATGTAGGAGACACCTATTAATGTGTTATATACCACATATTAAAACCGATACTCAGGAAATTTGGGGAATTCTATGTGGAAGATATGGTGGTCAAATACAACTAGAATAGGAACAATATTAGATATCTTGAAAAATTTATTATCCTCCTCCACTCCTGCTAATTGATGATGAATCCCTTAACGCATGCCTTTGGGGTAACATATGGAATGTTCCTTGGCATTGTCATCAGATAAAGAGATATTAATATCAATCCAAATAAGATCATGTCTATTGGTCGTAAGGATCCTTTGAGAAATCTTCAATAGCTCTATGGTTTCAAAGGCCACATAGCCTACAAATACCAATTTATTGTGAATCTGGTGATCATGTGTATTCCCTTTTCCTAACTCATGAAGACTAAAGATGTATCTAGAGGCCTAAAGAGTGTAAAACCACTTTTAAGGAAATCAAGAAACACATGCTACAGCCTCCAGTCTTGATTCCACCAATCTCCATAAAGATGTTGGTCAATTCTGTTTCCATCCTAGAATTATCCCTCTATTCCCTTATCTCCTAGAAGACAACAAGGGGAAAAGAAAATTTTATACAATCTCATCTACATGCTCCTCAACACATAGAATAGATATTCCTCTATCGAGGATATCTCCCTCATGTTGGTTTTCACCTTGTAGATGTTCTGAAATTATTTACACCATAATGAGAAATTGTCGGTGTCCCATTTGGATCCACTAAATAACATTATGATCCACCCTATATTGATAGTCCATCTATGAGGATGTGAAGTTATCCTTCAGTGGATCGACATCTGGTTCATTCCATAGAATTATTTCAAGGATCAAGTGCTGGAGGATTTTCAAGACACCCATCCAGCCCCTACAGAGTAGTCTTCTGATCATGAAATCTCATATGAGGCCATACTCTCTATCGATCAGGACGTACCATGTTCGAAAATCCACTTTGATGGTTCCATATGGATCCCCACTATCAGAAGTCTCGATAATCCCATAATCAATAGAGTAGGCCAGGGTATCATCTCCACCACGCCCACACCTACTGTATTTCCCTATTTATTTTTTTTTGTATGAAGGTTTCACCAGCAACAATGCATATTATCATGCTTTTATCACTGGTATATAGCTGGATCATGAGATTTATATTCCCAACCTACATGCGAAGGGGGATTCTATGCTATTCATCAAACTACTCAATGAGGACTTCGTCATTCGGAAGCCAAGTCTCGTACCCTTGTTAGAGCACTCTCACCACCTGATGTCCTGGTTCCCTTATTGGTTTGAGTTCATTCATGTTACTTATTCATAGAATGGTTGATCCAATGCCTTGGACTGTCATTCCACATCCCTCATAGAGTGTGATCAGGTTGATTTGACCACGCATGTGGCACATTTAAGGGTCATTGCTTTTTTCACCCTGGAGGATGATGATTTCTTGTATGTAATCCATTGTACAATCAGTGCTTCCAAATTGGGACATCCATATCCCCCTTACATAGTAGAAGATACCCCTATTTGAATAATAGTTTTTTTAATATATACAACACTGTAATTTACCAACAGACAGAGTCGAACATGAGTGAGTCTATCGGAGGATGGTGTAGTTAACCCTCTAGAGTGGTCCCAACCATGAAAATATCATCTAAAAACATGGATTCAATGGAGTTATTCTCAATTTCATTCAAGTAGGTGATATCTATTAGGTTATTTAGGATGTCCGAAGATTGGGAAACTTCTAGCCCACCATGTTCCATGATTCTATCAATTTCTCCAATAGGTGTCATGCAAGTCAGATCCATGCCAATTTCCTTCATCGACCACCATAGACTCTCTACACTACCATGTACTCTTGTCCCTTCATTTTCTAGGGAATTGATGTTATGAAACCATATGTACTAGAAATAGCTCGCCAGTACGGGTTCATTCTGACTGCCAACAATTTCTTCTCTAAATGGGAAAAGGTGATTATGCTTGAGGATGTTAAGTCCCATTATGTCGTTGATTTCATGAGTTCTCATATCATCCATATATTTGAAGTCCCTCATGCCATCCTCACTGCTTACATCCCCATCTTTCGAGCTGTTGAGTTGAATAATTTTTATGCCATGTACAACATATGGTCCAACCATATTTATCACTATCATGCACAGGGTAAGGGATAGATTGGTGTGTTCAATAAGACATGCTCTAACATTTGGAAAAATATGGATGGCCACATAAGACAATTTATCTTTATAATCTTCCCAACACAATTTGGTTTTAGTGAACGATGAGTCATAATTCTACATAGTTGAACCCATATTCCATAGTGTATGGAAATGAGGTAGTCATACCCATTGAAATTAAATTACCATCAATATGCATTACTGTCTATGATTAGAATACATTATAAAGAGTAGAATATTTATTTTTGGCTGATATGGAATCCATTGACGAGAATAGGGTTTGTTCCTTGTAAAATCTAGAGAGGTAGCAGAATAAAAAAGCTAGAACACTTAACAAGAGAATTTGTCTCCTCTCTTTCCTTCAAGGTGACATTGTGTGGGCCATGAGAAATCCAATTATACCCCATAGAATTCCATAAAAATTAGAGCCCAAATGGGAATGAACCTATATTATTCCCAAGATTTACCATAACGACACATATTCCTTGCTATTTATGGATGGGGAGTGGATCACTCCTCCCACCAATGCCAAGTTTATTAAGAACCACTTTCCATGATAGCTTCTTCTTTTAATGTACTAATCCTACATGATGTTAAACTACATGATACAGTACGTACTATAGGATGTTAAACTACGAAACTTTTTTATGTCATACTTGAAGTTAAACCAAAAGCTCCAATTTTCTTTAGCCCATCCTACATGACATTAAACTTACCTTCATCCTTACAACATGATGTTAAACAGAATAGAATTCCATAACTATGTATGTCTTGATTCCTCCCCTCAAAAAATATGTAAGAGAACCCATACATTTCATCTTCAGGTCCATCCCCATGTTTCCCCTTTATCATTCATCCTTACCAAAAGACATTAAACTTCATGACATTGCAGAACTATGTATGGATTAAATACAGAACTTATGGGATTCATGGGAACACCTAGAAATTATATCCCTAGGTCAAACCCTAGTTACTAAAAATCCATTCTTCTTTTAGGCTTCTCGAACGCAGTATCCTGGGATATCATGGTGTAGTTTGAGACCTTCTTTAGTCCTCATTCACATTGGGTTTAAAAATACCGCATCATGTATACCCTTTATGGATCTTACACATTATCCTTATTCCTTAATGAACAATATTAAACTATAGGGAATTTCAAAACTATGTTTGGAATGATTCCCATCCTTATAGGATATGTTAGAACATCCAAACATTTTGTCCTCGAGTCCAGCCCCAGGCTTTAAAAATCCGTTCATCTCATTACCCCCTTATCCTTAATTATCTCTAGCCATTTCATGTGATGTGGTATAGACATATTTGGTCACCATTCACAGAGGGTTTATAATAGCCACACCATGTACCTCCATTGAGAGAATTTTGGTGTCCCCCTTCATTCTTACAATACGATGTTAAACTACATAATATTATAGAACTACATATGGATTGATTCCAAGATTTATGGAATATATATGAATACCTAGAAATACATTCATCAGGTCCAGCCCCAGGTGCTTCAATTCCTCTTTTACTCCCTCATCCCAAGTCCTCTCTAAAGATTGTGAATGGTGTGGTGCAGACTTCTTCATTCCTCATTCATGTTGGATTATTTCTTCACACCATACACATCAACTTTATAGAATATCTCCCCCCACTTCATCCATAGCAAATGATGTTAAACTCCATAGCATTATAGAAATATGTGTGGAATTATTACCATCTTTAATGGGATATATAAGAATGCCAGAAAATTTTGTCCCCAGGTCCATCCATAGGTTTATAAACCCACTTTTCATCTTTTATCCACTCACCTTCTCAAGTCATCTTCCCTTAATTGGATCCCTCGATATATGTTACTCCCCCTCAACATGCTCACATGCAGTGTGGTGTAGTTATTAGAGTTTTAAATCCTACATGGACATGTTTTTATTCCATTTATATGCTTCATGTATCTATTTATTTGGGTCTTCATCATCTATCATATCTGAATGGAACCCCCAGGTGTATGGATTCTCTGCCTCATGGCACACCTACCATCCTAGGCCAACATCCTGGAGGATGAAGAAAATGTTTTTTGATCTAGTTCTGTGTTTCAAATACGTTCAGTGGCCAACCCTCAATTTTATGTTCTCAACTCATGCTACCTGATATGGATACTATGTATTGAACATGGTCAGAAGTTATCCTACATCGTTACACTACGCTCACCATGTCCCAAATATTGGAAATCATGATTCACATCCCTCTTCACATCCTCATTTTCAAATGAAAACTTTTCACTCCTATTTCGACCCCTCCATGCACCTTTGAACGTTGAGTGGGTGGAATAGTGTTATGGGGTCATTCTTTACTTTTCACCTCTATTCACACTGTCATTTTCATCCATGTTACTTAATATATTCCACTCCCCTTATCTTTCATAGCAATCATGGATCATGTGGGCTTAGGTATCTTGGTATGGTTTGTACCCACATGGAAGAATTGGGAAACATTACTCTCCAAAAATTATGATCTTAAACTTGGATTTCACATCTTGGTGTCCAAACATCCTTGAATTATACCATATGCATGTTACCTCTGGAAGGTATGGTGTGGTGTGGACTTTATTTTGTCATAATTCACATCAGTTTTCTTTATGGAACCACACAACACATTTTTGCTTTGAAATCCTCACCTTAGGTATGAGCTTTATGACCATAAACTAAGATCCTCGGCTTTCTTATCATACGACGTTACACTATTATCTCTAAATCTGATATATATGATGATATACTACCCAGAAATTTGTTTTCCTCATCCAATAATACGTTCCCCTTTTGGTATTGGATATCTACCATGCCATCTTCAAGAATTATGCATGTCTTGATTCTCACCCTAGTGTGATACATATTGATATATGGACATCTTGTCCCCGAGTCCAGTAGTAGAATCATGATCATTTTTTACTATTTCTTGTCTTAGGTTCCTCCTAGAAGTTTGTGGTTTGGTATGGTATCTCCCTAGTCCTCATTTCATGTCATGTTTATTATAGATGCCACACTATATACCTCAATTGGGAGCACTCCCTGCTTTCATCCTTACCCCGCAAGGTTAAACTGCATGGGCACTTCCACACTTCACATGTCCATTTATTTGGGTATTCATAATCATTCACGTACGAAGGGACCAAAAAAGGTATGGATACATGACATCATGTCTTTCCTTCCATCTTGAGCCAACATGCCAGAGATTCTTGAATTACATTTTGAACCAGGTTTTGAATTTTGAATATGGTCAGCGATCGACCCGTAGGTGTTTGTTTCATCCCAGGGTACACGATATGTGTATTGTGTCTCATACATGGTCTACAGTTACCCTTTATTGTTATTACACTATAATGTTTCCCCAAATATTATACATTGTGATTCATATTTTCTTACTCTCTCATGATTTTGTGGATCTATGACACCCATGGTGTTGTCCCTCCTAGAAACTGTTCATGTGGAGTATGAATGTTGGTTTGGTTGGGATCCACCCCTGACATTTTTTTTCACAATTTTATGGTCTAATGTGATGGGAAATCCAGACATAAGTCCTTGTTTCCTTTGAAGATTATGGCTCATGTAGGATTTTGAGTTTTGGTAGGGGCATACCCACATATAAGACTTGAAAACCCTAAGGTAAAAATTCTATTACCACAAACTAAGATCTCTTTTATCCATGCTATATGAAATTAATATATACTGACTCATCCTACATGAAATTAAACTATTTCATCCTTACCATATGTTGTTAAAGTGTATCGATTGGTCTTGTCATACGACCTGAACCTATGACACCATCGTCCTGCCTACATGATGAAAAATAAAAGTTCATTGTTGTGTTCTCTCCTAAGAGGGAATCACACTGGGCATTGGTTATATGTTTTGTCACATGGGAAGGGCCATATACAACATTATTTGTATGATGACACTCGGGATTTCTTTCCCGGGCTGGTCACTCCAAAAAAAGAGAGAGCACCAACAACAAAAGAAAAACCAAGATATATTAGATGCCTCTTATCTCTATGCATGGATCAGAACTATATGAAAAAACCCTCCCAGAACTATGTATGGATTGATTTATTTACTTGTAGGATACGTTGTGACGTCCATGCATTTTAGCTTCAGGTCCATCCATATAATGGTAAACTCCATGTTTTTGTCTTATGGGCCTTGGATCCCCTTTTGAGGGTGTGAGGTGTGATGCATACTTCATTGGTCCACATTTCACATCGGGTTATGTAATACACCACACACTTCTCCATTGGGGTGTTAATATCCTCAATGTAAGATGGTAAAATAAAACCTTACCATGAACACGTTCAGGATGCCCCATGGTAATTATGGGATACTTCATCTTCCACGTTAGAGAGGATCACCCCTCTAGTGTTGGTCTCTCACCATGATGTGCTTCTAGAACTACATGAAGATTGATTCCCCTCCTTAAGAGATATGTAGTGATTTGTGAGAATTTTCCCTTGGGCCCAGCCACAGATTTACTAACCTTCTTACCCATTCAACCATAATAACTGTCTAAACTATGTGAACATAATCAAGGAGCTTCACATGAATATGTGGTGCGTCAATAGACTATGGGCCCTCATGGACTTCATTTGTGTCATGTTCTATCCCACCCCACAACCCATATGTCCCCTTTCCATATACTCCTTAATATTTGTATGATTCACACGCATCCTCTGGAACATTCACGTTAGATATATCTTCTCTGTTCCATGAGAACATTCATGGAAGTTATGTCATAGTATGTGTGACATGAATTTTAGATGTTCACTAGGGTATAGGTAGTATGACCTTAAACTATGTGAAATGTACTGGTCCTATGATGGTAAACTATTCTGTGAATCTTCAGCCGTACCACATGATGCTAAACTATATTCTTACCATATTCCATTTCGTGACATAAAACTATAAGGAAACCTAGGTGCTAACCATATAGGTCATTTTTGGAAGTAGTTATGATCATGATTAATACTAATATGCCCACCCAATGTTATTTCAATTCAGTGGAATAATTTCAAGAGTGTTGGAATCCAGTCGAACACCCCATAACTCCATCTCCAGACAATAATTTCCCTTCATTTGGATCTTTATCCCCTTTAATGTCTGAAGGAACCCCCTAACATCTAGGTCACATGCCGTTTTTTCTTACCTACCATCCTGGGCCAATGTTCTGGATGATATCCGATGACATTTCAATTTAGGTCCCATGTTTTTGAACATGTTCAATGGTTGTTCCTCATTTATTTGTCCCCATTTCATGATAACCGGACATTGATACTATGATTCAAATGAAATAAATATTTAACCTTAATCATCATTCCTCCTTAACTATGTTCTTAATATTGGGTGTCATTCTTCCCATATATCATTCCCCTTATTTGGGTTGGTTCCAACGCACTGGGCGTTATCCCGCTCGTGAACTAGATCACATTGAGTAAGGAAATTTGGATAGTCTGAGGACTCTATTCTTTAGTAACATCACCATTTATCAGCAATAATTTTCTAAGTGGCCAGTCAGACCCTATATTTTCAGTTAAATAGTAGTTTCACTTGATATGTAATTGGATATGGGGTTCATCGGGAGTGCACTGAATCCTCCATCTCAGCCACATATCACATCCCCTCTGTCTAAGACACCAGAATGCTATCCATGATGTGGCCAATGCCTTGAATTTACATTCCGAATTGACTAAGATGGACCCATAATTCATAAGTACTATGTAATTTCCTGTTAACTTCCTAGACTTCCCTAGCCTCTGGGTAGACAACTTCTTTGGGTATGTCCACACAACGCAATTACTTCCCAGGAGCAAGGGAAGGAATTATGTGGATCCCTCTAGATGACCTCCCATCCTCTCAGTTCATCCCAGTATGAGCCACTATATCTACTATGTCCACATATATTTCATTTATGACTGGTGCAGGCCTTCGAATTATTTGCCTTACCACTACTACAGCTCCGCCACTGCAAAGTACATCATCCCTACCATCAAAACATGCTCTTGTCATTGTTCGAACCCAACCTCAAGGTTAATGAGGCACCCCATCATCATATTTTGTAGTCTATTCCTTCAGTATCCCTCCCTAGTATGCTTCCTCCCATCTTTTCATGTACTCATCAACTAGACCATTAGTAGAAGTAGGCAGCGATAGATCACTCTATATTTTCCCATCCTCTTGTGTGAACATGAGCTAAAACAACTTTATTACACATGGGTGATCCTCACAGAATTCCCCAAAGGTAAAATATCTAGGTTAACCTCTACAGAAACCTGAATTTCCTTGAAAAACGATGTGGGGGTATATGCCTCACATATGGGATTGTGATCTACCCGGACCATTATAAATCCACCTCAGTATTCCAGGATATATTACTGATACTCCTTGGTTCCCCATCCATCATAATTGAATACTCCCATTAGAAACATGAATTGGTGAAAATTGAATTCATCCACCCTCCAGATATTTTTCAGCACTATTGGTGAATTTACCTTGATCGAGAAACTTCCCACTGTGTCCAAAATGGACGGTCAAAATTATGAATCAGGAGGGAAATGGGGTTATGTTATTCCTATGATTTCATGTGTGCTTTTATCAATCCACATAGAAAATGTTGTATCCCACATATGTGTTTTGGTTTCTTCCCCTCACCGATGTGACATAACACCTTGTAAAACATTTCCAAAATTTGAACCCAAAGGTTGACATTCTGCCCCATCACCAACATGGCCTCCATAATAAATGTTCTCATCCATGCACCCATTTGCACATCCCTAACTGGAAGAATCCATACAAAAATGAGTGTAGAGATGAACCCATCAAACCTAACCATCGGTTGATGCTCAGTGTTACTATTTTACCCACATAGTTTTCATTGGATATCTTACAGTATTTAATAGTAAGATCCGTCCCTACCTCATTAAGATCCCCTTGGATAGGTAGGGGACCTCGTGGGTAGTTTCATTGGTGCCTCTTCTCCCTTAGTATGATCCTCTGGGTGATATTGAAAAAATGACTGAACCACTACTTGAAGAGGAAAACCCTCACTGACTATTTATCACCACTCTACACTATGTCCATTAGTGTCTTCGCCATCCATGGAATCTGCTTCGAATCCTCCCATGTATTCTCCAAGGGGAGGAACTCATTGTACATTTCCCCTAGAATTGAAATAATTGAAATGTTATGGAGGTCATAGAGGCTGATGTCATCCCCCCTGTAGTGGAAATGGAAAGTGTTGGTCCTTGATGACCACCTACTCAGTAGTTATGAGATTATGTGTTTCTATTGGTATATGTGGAACTGGGAATCCCACACAGCGTCATACAGGCCTACCCGCCTCATATTTTCCACAAAGTTATCACAAGATGCACACACCATGTAGGACTACTCCCATTCATCCATGAAATTTCCATCCTAGTGAAAGTCCCAATTATCATTCCATCCATTCCCCAGGTTCCTTAAGACCACCTTGAGAACTGTGTGATATTATGGTGGAGATGCTTTAGGTTGAAATTTTTTCCCATCAACGTCATTGACATGATTGTAAATGAATTCAGTGGTGATAGGTGTATGGTCCTTCCATGTATGGCCATCAGTAGCTTTGGACCACTAATATTGACACAACGTTCCCTTGAACTAGTAAGCTTGTTCATCCCTACATGATTTGGGTATTGAAACATCATTCCGTATACCAAATACCTACAATGATATCCTCTTACAGAAGAGGGTTATACTTTTTCCCTTTTGTTCAAAGCTCCACCCAAGAATGGTGGTTTGAATGACTCCACACATATTCTATGACCTTTGTATTGTTCATCACATCCTCCATTCGAGCAACATCCACTTGGACCTCCTGAGTAGATTCCTAGTTTGACAATTGTTCCGAGATTTGGTCGTTTTCCTTATCTTTCTGTAGAGCCCATTTTCAAACACGTTTTTAGAGCACATGATCACATATCCTACAAGGGCTCATCATGCTTCACAGTGAATCAAATGATTTTTTTGCCTCAACTCACTAAGCTGCATTTGAAGAGATTCGATCTGAGGACCCCGGTTCCTAAAGAGTGTTCACAGGGGTGTCAGAGCCTCACAATTCTAGACATAGAGCATAGTTTCATGGTGATAAGATGTTGGAAATATTGGGACATCATTCCTAATTTATAGGCTGAAACTCTATGAGAATCATAGAACCCTCATCTTCTATGAGATTCAAGGAGATATTACAACACACTCTGCACATCCTCATCATGATACGACTTCATAGACTACAGTTTTTCTACGATGTATCCTCAAAATCAGACCCTGGTTTTTCCCTCAGCTCCAATTCTATGGGGGGGGGGGATTTTGGCACCAAAACTTGTGTTGAATATGGATCAAGTGTGGCCAACACCATTTGGGATATCATCTGACCCTCACTGGGAAAAAAATCAAGAAAGTGATCTACATTGTGAAGATCCATCACCAAGCCCCTTTCAACCACAAACAACGCATAGTCGACTATTTGAAAACCACCATGACCACCGTGAAGTAGTCATAGAAGCCTTTGTGATTTCAAAAAGCACTGAAACTACCATGGTGTGGAGACGAAATCCCCTATGAGTGCAATGAACACCGTGACTACTGAAGAGTAGTGACATAAGAGTTTGTGAGTCCAATGACACCCCCTCTGATAACAAAGCACTATTTACTTCACAACGTTCTTTCCATAAGCCACAATACTCAGTGACTATAAATAGGGGAGTCCCCCACCTCAAAGGATCACTACCCAGACCTTTCATCATATGAGAGCTCATTTCACAACTCTCCCAATGCTCTAAAAACTAGCCATAAAATGCATCACCCAAGGTATTTTAGCATTGAGAACCACCTTTCCCTTCATTCCAATTACCCTCAACTTTAAACGGAGATTACCTGCATGAATACATATGACCATCATGAAGGTAAGAAACCCTTTTGGGTACTCAGGACCTCATAGATCATTCAACCTTCATGAAGCACCCTCCAAGCATATGCAGAATCCTTGCCTCGACTGGGTCACCATGCTTAGTGAAGGTCATCCCTTCATGAAGTCACTTTTCTCTATGATTCATGATGTAATTTCCTTCTCGAAGCTCCCCCTCTTCCTAAATAACTTTATCTTCGTGATTCCCACTTTTTTGAGCCTTATACTTCATGAATCCCTCTCAAATGCGGCACTCTAGGCTCGTACGATGTGATTTCATGGTCCTATGTCTGGTGCTTTATATTTCACCATCCTATATTAGGCTTCTTCACATAGGTACACCAAGGACTATTGCTTATCCTCATTTCCATGCTAACATGAACCCAAAAATTGAAAACTCCTCCACCTCACTCATGTGGGGAATTTCTTGTGCCTTCCCTTCCCCAAGTACAGGTTGGCACAAGTTATGTATGTCGAAGGGATGAGGAGTGAGTCCACATTTTCCGAGCTATAGGAGGTTAAACTACAATGAACCATCGTCCCTAAAAGAAGATGTTAATAATGTGAGTATCCACATGCGTGACAATTCTAGGAGGATCTGAAGGAGAATGATCATCAATACCATCACTCTATCTCCCCCTTTAGGCTTTGTCAGCATGAGAGCCTTAATAAATCCCCATGTAGGCCTCGATAAAACTTGATAGGGTGTTCCCTATACATAGAGCCATATCCTACTAATACATTGGGATATCCTCCTCAGGCTTCCCTCTTGGGGTAAGTCTCAATCTCTATCTCCATGAGATGCTAACCAAGTGTAAGCCCCACACCATCCCTTGTGGCCAATCCTTTTGTGACACAATTATCATTTCTCCTATTACAACTTGTTTCTCACACCGAGCATCAATCACCTAGGCTTAGAGTTTGTAGTGAACATAAAATATCTTTGGGCTTTTAACCATGCATAAGCCCCAACATCTCTTTAGGACACTAGGTAAAACCCCGATATTTTATGAGAAATAATTTTTTTTTATGTATTATGTTATACCCAACACCAAAGGAATATTTTACTACACACAACACTGTCTTGGCTTGCATTGCACGAAAGAGAAACCTTCCTCGATATCTTGCATTGTACGCAATACCGAGTTTCACTAAACAAGGATATGCTATTAAAATATTATATAAACTAGGTGTTATGAATTGTAATACCCATTTTTTGAAATTTTATAAATTTTATATTTTAAAATGGACTTCATTTTTGGATTTGGAATATCGAAATTAGCTTATGGTGAATTTTTGGTATTTTTTTGAAAACATTCAAGTTTTGATGAATAGTTAAAAACACAATGTTATAGTTTAAAACCAAATTTTCATAATTATTTATTTTATTTAAATTTATTTTAGGTAAAAATAGATACATAATACCTGTATATTTTCAAGGTAACTCATTAGAGTAATTTTAAAATAATTTTTGATATATAAAAAATTTATTGAACTTTTTATCGTCTTTTACCCACCTCCTACGAGAATTTACAAATTTACATAAAACATAATTTTACCACTTCTGTTAGTTGAATTTCGAAAACCTGAGAGACACGGTTAATATCAAGGAGTAAAATTTGGTTAAATAAGATAAAAATATTTTCTGGTGAATAGTAATTTTTTACTTTTATTTACCACGGTTAAAAGTAAATAGAGTAATTAAGGGTAAAAATGATATTATTATTACCCTAACACATGTCATAATTCTATTGGAAAATTTTAATTAGACCAAAAAACATTTTTAATAAAATATGGATCTCTTTGGTCCACTTGGATTAGATTTGGACACTTATTAATATTTTATTTAAAGAAGAGTTAAAAGAATTAAAAACATAGTTTAATAAGTAATATGTTTTTAATATAGGGTTATACAAAAGATAAATTAGACTATACATATTCATTAGAAAGATAAAAATATTTTATACATAATGGTAGTTTATTTATATTTTTTAGAAATTAAATAATTTAATTTATTTATGACACAATGATGATACAGTAATTGTATTATTAATGAAATATTAACATAATTGATATTATAAATACCCAAATAAATGTAATTGGAGAATTTTTATGAATTAAACTAATTTTATAGGTTAATATAACATTTTAGGGTCAGTTAGATGAATTTTGTTTCGAAATAATAATTTTGTTATGAATTTAGAAAAAACAAAATACCAATTAGTGTCAAAATTGACATAAAAGTATTTTTAAAAAAATATTAAATTTTTATTGATATTCTATTCCTAAAAATTAATGGTTCATCCAAAAGATTTATATAATAATATATATGACATTAATGAACCAATTGGGGTTTTATTGGAAGTTTATAAAATTTTTATAAACTATATAGTGTAAGAATACAAGAAGACACCGAAAAAGTTAAATTATTTAACTTAGAGATAAATCAAAATGATATGGTTAAAATGGTAACCTAAACTTGGATAAAACCTATTGGTTGGGAGTAGTTTGACCCATACCCACCCTAGTATTTAAATAAGTCACTTTGGATCCTTGATAAACCGAATATGAATTTATTATAAAATAATATTTTATGTTTTTCCTATGGTTCCCCTCACCCCTCTTTTAAAAGGGCACTCCCCCTTCTCTATAATTCACACCTCCAAAGCCATTTGGCTCGGCCAAACCCTTCCCAAATACCATTTAAATGGTCCTCCCTTCATCCTATAGGCCATACTTTAGTCATAATGCCAACCTAAGTATCCCTTTTGATCAAATCAAAAGGAAGAACCCAAAGAAGAGGTAAATATCTCACCACCTATTTCAAGTTTCTTTCTTCTTCCACTTCCTCCTTCTTTGTTGTTTCCATTATAAAATAATAACTCCAGTATCATATATATACTATGATGTTATTATAAATGTTACAACCATATTAGTTATTTCATCCATCCTATGAATGAAAAATTCACCACACGTGCGTACGTACAACATAACGTCTCCAAGTCGTGGTGTAGTTTGTTATTCAAACATTTCATCATTTTGATGGGTATGATAATGAGTATAAATGATCTAAATAACAAATATAACATTATTATTATTCTTTATATATTATATTCCATCCAATTATGTTCAATATTAATATCAAAATAATTATATCATCACTCGTGTGTATGTAAGGCCTATTATCTTCACGATGGGATGCGACTCATTCTAGATGATCTTCATTGAATAATGATTATATAAATGGATTTAATGAATAAATATGATATATATTACACTCATACCTTTTTTTAAATGAGTTATCTATAATATAAATAGAGGAATACGAATTTATTCGACAAAATATGCATAAGAACATAAAGAAATGAACACCCGAATAACAAGTAGCAATAAAAATTTACTAATAATAAGATAAGAATATGACAATATATGATATAATAACAATTAATATGATTCCATAATAAGTGAATGACATTATTTAAATCATTATACATGAGGTTCAGATACGTACGAAGCATATCAGACCTATGGTAAGGGAAAATCTCACAATGTCATTTTTATCCGAGATTGTTTATACTTCAGAATTTACTGGGGCATATTTATCATCCACATACATGTTTTCTCAATATGTAATATTATTTATATCCTCCTAAAATTATTTAAATTCAATTTTCCCTATTGGTGAATTTTTAGTAAAATATATTAAAGCTATCTTTTGTCATTTTCAGTACGAGATACTTTTTGACTTTTCTGGCCAGATTTGAGAAGAATGTTTTTTAACTAATACGACATGAATGGATTTTTATGATTTCATATAACTTTATTTCCATGAATCTTCTTTCAAAATATTTCAATTTTATTTTTAATTAACTTCTTTTAGTTTAAAAGTTTATGACATGTTAAGAAATGATAAATGTTTTTAAAGTAGAAAGGATATTTTCCACAAGAATAGAGTTCAAGTGTTTTATCCGAATTATTTTACAAATAAGATAATATAGGGTTCTGTTTCTATACCTATTTTTACATTGATTTTATTATGTTATGATGGAATTATTTTTATGAGTTCCTTTTATCTTATATGGTTTATATTATGATTGCATGATGTTTAAGAAACCCATTTTTATTACATGGGTTATGCTATGATATATGATTTATGATTTTATGGAACACAAAAGAATGGATTCATTATGAGATGGGTGGGACCTATATCTCCCTCCAATTCATTGGGTAATGATTTATATATCATGAAATAGACAAGGCTGGAATGGTAAGTTAATCCGGTTTAGTGATACAAGATTAGAACGAGGAGTGAACTTGGTTCAGAAATAGAATTTGTCCACTATGATATTCTTGGCAATGAGTTTTGACTAATAAGAAATGATTTTCTATGATTATTTGTGTATTACATAAATTTTATTGTTTTATGTTATGATTATTGTGATTACATTTCACTACTATGATTTATCCCATGTTATGATATTATGATCTCTTTTGCAGGTTATGATTTTCAAAATGATTTGTTCTTTTGAATTTGATATGATTGATATTTCCATTATTTACCCTTACTAAGCATTTTAGCTCACCCTTTTGTATGTTTTCTTTTCCCTAGGTCAGGAAGAAGGGTATTAAGTAGGATATTCCAAAAGGGACTCCAGATATGATGAAATAAATGGGAGACAATATAGATGTTTTATGATCCAGTTGTTTATGTTTCCCTGTTTCTAAAGAAACTATACCTATACGGTCCTATCATGGTTTTGTTATATATTATAATAAGTATGCTTCAATTATGAAGTAATAAAAATGTATGTAAAGTATGGGTCGTTATAGTGGTATTAGAGGAAAGGTATATATCATCCTTTGGAGACTAGAATGTGAAATCCTTAGTAAGAACCCTATGGATATGTCTATGCATAGAACACAATATTAGTGTTTTTGAAATGGAAATGAATAACCTATGATAATATATTAAGTGTGAAATTTTATTCTTGATTATGTGGTTTTCCTATTATGATTATTGTTTCTCACACTATGCTTATTGGTTTTACTCAATGGTAGGAACCCGAAGAAACCGTGTTAATACTGAATGCGATAGGCAATGAATTGTTTGTCCCCCTGAGCAACCAAACGGTATCGGATATGGAATGGAAAATATTTTAGTCATGCTCACACAAAATTCTCAAGCTATGAATCATACATGACTTCCAAATGAGCAAAGAAAGGATCAAAATTATTTTGAATCCTTCATGAGGTAGCGTCCACCCTCATTCAGTGGTTCTACTAATCCATTAGTGGCTGAACAATTGATCAGTACCACTGAAAAGATATTTTGAGTTCTTCAATGTTCTGAACATGAAAAATTCATCTTAGCAGTAAATAATTTGGAAGGTGAAACTGATCAATGGTGGAATTTTATCAAGAATACGAGGCAAAGAGAAGAAATTGAGTCCATGGAATGAGACGAGTTCAAGAACATATTTTTCAATAAGTACTTCCCTCGTATTCTTCTAAAAAAGATGGAGAATGAGTTTCTTGAACTAAAGAAAAAGGATGATGAATCTATTGGTACCTATGAAGAAAATTTTAAATGACATTCAAGGTTTGCTTCAAAAATTATTATCTAACCTAAGAGTAAGATCAATCAATTCTTTAGTCACTTAAAACCAATTATTCGGAGGGCGTTAGCCATAAGGGACTTCAATAGCTATGAGCAAATTGTTCGATGTGCTCTCAAGGTTGAGATGGAGATTGGAGTAACCCATCAGCCATATGGATTTGATAAGAATAGGAAAATGGAATTTCAAGTGAAATATAAAGACCACACTAAAAATAAGATGAGTTTTCCCTTATGCTCAAAGTGTGGAAAGAAACACGGATGGAATTGTATTAAAGGGACAAGTAAATGATTCAAATGTGGAAAATAATGTCATCGGGAATTTGAATGCCGAAAGGATGGGAAAAAGATGTCTAGTGATGCGAACAATGAAAAGGCTACACAGAATGCACCTCCTACACTTCAATGATACGAGTACAAGGAAATTGTTCATTATGCTAATCAATTCCCAAATCGATGGGTTGTTGATGATGATCGACGTTAACAAACTCTTAAAGACAAAGATAAAGGAAAGTCACATGCAATTTCTATCAGCGATGTGGAGTATGATGACGATGTGGTGAAAGGTACAATTACAATCCACTCTAAAGTAGATAATGTTTTATTTGATTCTGGATCCACCCACTCTTTTATTTCTGAATACTTTTCCACGAGTATCGCCATACTACCTCAAAAATTAGCTGTTGAGTTAGCTGTGACAACTCTTAATGGCACAACGGTTGCATCAAAAGTTTAAAATTCTTCTCCATTTTATTTTTGTGGGAAAGTGATTCCTGCAAATCTTGTGATCCTTCCAATAATGGAATTTGATGTGATTCTTGGCATGGATTGTAATTCCTTATATGGAGCTCATATCAATTTACAGTGAAGGGAAGTCACATTTCATATTCCTGATCAATTAATGATCATCTATCGATGCAATGATGAATATAACCTTCTAGTGGATATTTCTTCCATCTTATTGGTCTTGATTCAAATATATGAAGGTTATTTATCTCAAATGGTTGGAGAGAAACTCACTATTAAGAATATTCCCATTGTACGAGTGTTTGATGATGTCTTTATAGAGGAATTTCCTAGTCTTCCACCAAATCGTGATGTTGAGTTTTCAGTAGAACTCATACTGGCTGCTATGCCCATTTCAAAGACACCTTATAGAATGGCCCCAATTGAGTTACAAGAATTGAAGAAGCAACTGCAAGAGAATATTGATAAGGGATTCATACTCACTAGTGAATCACCTTGGGGAGCACCGTTTCTATTTGTTAAGAATAATGATGGATCAATGAGACTCTACATTGATTATCGAGAACATAACAAGATCACTATCAAGAACAAATATCCTCTCCAACGCATTGAAGACTTATTTGACCAACTACATGGAGCTCAATACTTTTCCAATATTGATCTTCGTTCAGGGTATCATCAATTAAGGTTCAAAATGGAGGATATAAAAAGATGGATTTTTGTACAAGGTATGGAAAATATGAATTTATAGTGATGTCATTTGGTCTTACTAATTCCCCTTCCATCTTCATGGATCTAATGAATAGTTTCTATAGATACTATCTTGATCAGTTTGTGGTAGTCTTTATAGACGATATTCTTGTCTATTCAAAGAGCAAAGAAGAACATGAAGATCACTTGCGAATTTTGTTAAAGACCCTAAGAAAGATGAATATTTATGCCAAATTTACCAAGTGTGAATTTTAGCTTCAAAAAGTTTCATTTTTGGGTCACATAATCTCAATGGATGGGATATCTGTGGATCCAAAAAAAAACAAAGGTTATTCAAAGATGTCTGAGACCAACAACAGTAACTGAGATCTGAATTTTCTTGGTTTTTATAGATATTATCGACGTTATGTGAATGATTTTTCAAGATTATCTAATCCACTAACCAGGTTGACTCGAAAATAAGTTATGTTCATTTGTACGGATGAGTGTGAAGAGAATTTTAAGGAGTTAAAAAGAATGTTATCCAGTGCACCTGTGCTCACAATACCTTGTAGTGGAGAAAGGATTGTGATCTACAGTGATGCATCCAAGAAAGGATTGGGGTTTTTTCTCATGAAAAACAATATGGTGATGCTTATCCCTCACGACAATGGAAAATCCATGAGAAAAATTACACAACTAATGATTTGGAATTAGGTGCGATAATCTTTGAATTAAAGATTTGGAGGAATTATCTTTATGGTTAAAGGTGTGATATTTATACTGATCATAAAAGTTTAATGTATATTTTCACAAAAAAGGAGATGAATATGCAGCAAAGAAGATGCTGATTAAAGATTACGACTTCTCAATTCATTACCACCCTGGGAAAGCAAAAAAGTTAGCAGACTCATTAAGTCAACAAGACCATGCTATCTTTTCCATGATTAGGATCACAAAAGATCAAATATTTTTGGATTTACAAAGGATGGATCTTGGAATTCAAATGGAAGGGGAAAATCATATCTTTCTCAAATGAATTTTCTACCATATATACATGTGAATATTAAAGTGGCACAGAAAGACGATATAGAGTTACAAAAGAAGGTGAGAAATGTACCTTATTTACACATTGATTGTGATGAAATAATAAGGTTCAGGAATCAGGTTTGTGTTCCTCCCATCCCAGATTTAAAGAAGGAAATATTGGATGAAGCTCACAGTTATTTATTCTCTATTCACCCTAGAATCATGAAGATGTATAGGGACCTAAAGAAGTACTTCAGGTGGGATGGCATGAAAAGAGATTATGCTAAATATGTCACTCGATGCTTGGGTTTTCAGCAAGTTAAAGCTGAGAGACAGAAGTCTAAGGGGATGTTACAACCATTACCGATACCAAAATGGAAATGGGAAAGCATCTCTATGGACTTTTTCCCTGTACTTCCTAAAACATCAAACAACAACAATGCTATTTGGGTTATAGTTAACCGTCTTACAAATTTTTCACAATTTATTTATATTAGAGAAAATTTCTATCTTGATCAGCTTGCTAGGATATAAGTGAAGGAAGTGTTAAGATTTCATGTAGTACCACTTTCCATTATATCTGATCAGGATCCGAGGATTACCTTGATGTTTTGGCGAAGTCTTCAGCATACTCCAGAGACAGAGTTGAGTTTCAGCACTGCTTATCATCCTCAGAGAGATGGTCAGTCTAAGAGGACAATACAAACTATAGAAGAAATTTTTAGAGCTTGCTCTATGGATTTAAAATGAGGTTGGGGTCAACAACTACTTTTGGTGGAATTTTCATTTAATAATTTCTTTCACTCCAGTATTCAGATGGATCCTTATGAAGCTCTCTATGGAACGAAATCCATAACAACAACTTTTTAGGAAGAAGATGGGGAAAGAAAGCTATTCGGACCTGATCATGTTGATGGGATGGCAGAAAAGGTAAGATATATTCAACAACACATAAGAGACGCTCAGAGTCGACAAAAATTTTATGCCGTCAACCGAAGACAATACCTAGTGTTTGACGTGGGCGATAAAGTGTTCTTATGAATATCTCCTTGGAAGGGAGTAATGATATTTACAAAGAAGGGAAAGCTGAGCCCTAGGTATGTTGGTCATTTTGAAATATTGGTTCATGTTGAGAAGGTAGTTTACCGATTGTCTCTTCCACCGAATCTCTCTCATGTTCATGATGTGTTCTATGTATCTCTCCTAAACAATTACATACCCGATCCTTCACATGCACTAATCTCAGAAGTTCTACCGCTGGAGCAAGATATTTCTTATGAAGAACAACCTATAGAGATTATGAATCATAGAGAAAAAGTTCTACAAAACAAGAACACTCTCTTGGTTAATGTTTTATGGAGTAACCACCAATTAGAAGAAGTTACATGGGAACTTGAGGATACGATGAGGGAGACGTATCATCATCTGTTTGTTACAAAGTGACGAATTTCGAGGGCAAAATTCTTTTTAAGGGGTGTAGAATGCAACACCCTGAGATTTTATGAGAAATATTTTTTTTGTGTATAATCTAATACGCAACATGAATGGAGTCTTCCACTGTAGACAACACTGTCTTCGCATGCGTTACACGCAAGAGAAACCATCCAGAATAGCTTGCGTTGTACCGAGTTTCACTAAACAAAAATATGCTATTAAAATATTATATAATCTAGCCATTATGAATAGTAATACCCACATTTTAAAATTTAATAAAATTTGCCTTTTAAAATGGACTTCATTTTTTGATGCAGAATATCAAAATTATCTTAGGGTGATTTTTTGGTATTTTTCTAAAAACTTTCAATTTTTGATGAATAGTGAAAAACACTGAGTTATAGTTTAAAACCAGATTTTTATAATTATTTATTTTATTTAAATTTATTTTAGGTCAAAATAGATACATAATACCTTTATATGTTCAAGGTAATTCATTGTAGTCGTTTTATAATAACTTTAGATATATAAAAGTTTTATTTAACTTTTTACCGTCTTTTACCAACCTCCTAGGAAAATTTTCAAATTTACATAAAATTTAATTTTACCACATCTATGAGTTGAATTTAGAAAATTAAAGAGACATGATTAATATCAAGGAGTAAGATGTGGTTCAATAAGATAAAAATATTTTTGGTGAATAGTAACTTTTTTACTTTTATTTAGCACGGTTAAAAGTAAATAGGGTAATTAAGGATAAAAATGATATTATTATTACTCGAAAACATGTCCTAATTCTTTTGGACAAGTGTAATTAGGCCAAAAAAACCTTATGAATAAATATGAACCTCTTTGTTCCAATTGGATTAGATTAGGACACTTATTATTATTTTAGTTAAGGAAGAGTTAAAAGAATTAAAATCAATGTTTAATAAGTAAAACATTTTTAATATAAGGTTATACATAAGATAAATTTGACTATAAATATTCATTAAAAATATAAAAATATTTCCCACCTAATTGTATTTTATTTATAATTTTTAGACCTTAAATAATTTAATTTATTTATCACACAATGATGATGCAGTAATTACCTTATTAACGAAATATTAAAATAATTGATATTGTAAATACCCAAATAAATGTAATTTTAGACTTTTTATGAATTATAAAAATTTTATAGGTTAATATAACATATTAGGGTTGGTTAGATGAATTGTTTTCGAAGTAATAATGCTGTTATGATTTTAGAAAAAACAAAATTCCAAATAGTGTCAAAATTGACATAAAAGAGTTTTTAAAAACAATATTAAATTTTTAATTGATTTTCTATTCCTAAAAATATAAGGATCGTCAAAAATACTTATATAATAATATATATTACATTAATGAACCAATTTCGGTTCTATTGGAAGTTTATATTAAATTTATTAACCATATAGTGTAAGAGTACTATAAGAAACGGTAAAAGTTAAATTATTTTTCTTAGAGATAAATCTAAATGATATGGTTAAAATGGTAACATAAACTTGTATAAAAACTATTGTTTTAGAGGATTTGGACCAATACCCACCCTAGAATCTAAATAAGTCACTTCGTATCCATTATAAACTGAATATGAATTTATTATAAAATAATAATTTATGTTTTTCATAAAGTGCCCCTCACCCCTCTTATAAAAGTGCACTCCCCCTTCTCTCTAATTCACACCTCCAAATCCATTTTACTCAAACAAACACTTCACAAATACCCTATAAATTTTCCTCCCGTCATCCTATAGTCCTTAATTTTGTTATAAATCCAACCTAAGATTCTATTTTGATCAAATCAATAGGAAGAACCAGAAAAAGAGGTAAATATCTCACCACCTATTTCAAGTTCCTTTCTTCTTCCACTTCTTATTTCTTTTTTGTTTCCATTATAAAATAATAAATCTAGTATATTCTATATACTGTGATTTTATTATAAATGGTACAACCATATTAGTTATTTTACCCATCCTATGAATGAAAAAGTCACCACAGCTGCGTACATACGTCTTACCGTCTCCACGTCGTTGTGTAGTTTGTTATTCAAACATTTCATCATTTGGATGGGTATTACAATGATTATAAATGATATAAATAATAAATATAACATTATCATGATTGTTTATATATGATATACCATCTAATTATATACTATTTAAATACCAAAAGAATGATATCATCGCTGATGCGTACGTACAGCCTACCGTCTCGACGATGTGATGCGTCTTGTTCTACATGATATTCATTGAATAATGATTATATAAATTGGTTGAATGAATAAATATGATATATATTACACTAATACCATTCTTAAAATTAGGTATCTATAACCTAAAAAGTGGAATAAGAATTTATTCGACAAAACATGCATAAGAACATAAAGCAATGAACACCCGAATAACAAGTAGCAATGAAATATTACTAATAAGAGGATACGAATATGACCATATATGATATCATAAAAATGTATATTATTCTGTAATAAGTCAATGAAATTATTTAAATCATTATACATTAGGTTTAGATACGTACGAATCATATCAGACCTAAGGTAAGGGAAAATCTCACAATCTCATTTTTATCCAAGATTGTTTATACTTCAGAATTTACTAGGGCATATTTATCATCCACATCCATGTTTTCTCAATATGTAATTTTATTTATATCCACCTAAAATTGTTTAAATCCAATTTTACCTATTGGTGAATTTTTAGTAAAATATATTAAAGGAATATTTTTTCGTTTTCAGTACGAGAAACTTTTTGACTTTTCTGGCCAAAGTACGAGAAGAATGTTTTTAAACTTATATGGAATAAATGGATTTTTAAGATTTCATAGAAAATTATTTCCATTAAGTGTACCTTATATGTTTTAATGTTTATTTTTAATTAAATTCTTTTAGTTTAAAATTTTATGAAATGTTACGAAAGAAAAAAATGTTTTTTTGAAATAGAAAGGATATTTTCCTCAAGAATGGAGTTCAAGTGATTTATCAAAATTATTTTCCATCTATGTTAATATATGGTTATGTTTCGATCTCTATTTTTACATTGATTTCATTATGTTATGATTGAATTATTTTTATGATGTCCTTTTATCTTATATGGTTCATGTTATGATGGGATGATGTTTAAGAATCCCATTTTTATTACATGGGTTATGCTATGATTTATGATTTATGATTTTGTGGAACACATAAGAATGGTTTCATTATGATATTAGTGGGACCTATATATCCCTCCAATGAATTGGGTAAATATTTATATCTCATGAGATAGACATGGATGGAACGAAACGTTAATCCAGTTTAGTGATACCGGAATGGAATGTGGAGTGAAATCTGTTCAAAAATTGACATTGTCCACTATGATGGTCTTGGAACTGAGTCTTGACTAATAAGAAAATATATTCTATGATTATGTGTGTATGCCACAAAGTTTCATGTTTTATTTTATGATTATTGGGATAACATTTCACTACTATGATTTATCCCATGTTATCTTTTTATGATCTCTTTTGCAGGTTAAAATTTTCAAAATTTTATATTCTTATGAATATGATATTATTGATATTTCCTTTGTTTAACCTAACTGAGCATTTGAGATCACCCTTTTGTATGTTTTCTTTTACACAGGTCAGAAAGATGGGTATTAAGTAGGATATGTCAAAAGGGACTCTAGATATGATGAAATAAACAGGAGAAAATGTAGATGCTTTATGAACCAGTTGTTTATGTTTACCAATTTATTAAGACACTATACCTATACGGTCCTATCATGGTTTTGTTATGTGTTGTAATAAGTATGCTTCAATTTTAATGTAATAACAATGAATGTAAAGTATGGGTCATTATATACTAACCATGGGCAAGTCCCATTCCCCCAACTGAACTATGTGTACTTTGATTACCATCTACTAGGGATCATTGGAAGCCTCTCTCAGGTTCAAGGAACTCACTCCACAAAATATATAAGTTCCTTTAGTTTCATGTCAGTTCACCCTCATCCCAAATTATGTTATAATGTATTCCCCCATACCAAACTATAGGGGTTTTGATCCCTTTTGGGTATGTAGGATGCCTCTTTGAGGTTCAATCACAGCCAATGGTAACTCTAGTGCTCCATCATAGGGATGTACTATCCTGATGTGATACTTTCCCTTTTTGGGATGCATCTCTCGGATTCTCCACCCCAAGGTGTTCTGATCCCTCTAGGAATCTAACCATGAATAAGACCCACAATTCATACATATTCTTCCAACCAAGAGAGTTTATCTTGCGATGGGATGCTAACCATGTGTAAGCCCAAAATGTATCCATGTTTTTCCTTTGTGTACACCCTGAATCTACACCCCATTCGTGAACTACATGGACCTTGATCCATTTCAGGTACATTATAAGCCTCTTTGAAGGTTCAATCCCATCCCCCAGTTTCTATCTTCGTCCCATTTTAGTGCCTTTGTGTATCGGGAAGATCATGACCCAACCTGGAGTTTCTACCTCATTCACACCCCAATCCATGTGCCCCACCCTCACAAGCCACCTCTTTAGGTGTCTCATCACCCCGCTAAACTACATGGACATTGATTCCCATCCACTTGTATTAGTAGGAAGCCTTCCATGGGTTCAATAATAAAACTGTAATAATCATGTTTGTTCCACATCATTCATTCCATCCACTTCACCCAATCATCACTCATCCATCCCAATTAAAATCCAAGCTTCCAAATCATAGTGGGATCATTCCATCCATTCGAGAAACAAACCATGTGTAAACCCCAAATAAACCTTTCAAACTACATGGGATTTGATCCCTATCGTCTATACAGGGTACTGAGGACACATCCATGTGGTTCAATCCCAGCCAATAGTAAACCATGGTGGCCCCTTTATTGGGACCCACCTTCCTTGATTTGCCTTTTGTGGCATCTAGATCAGCCTTAATGATTTGAAACTTTCCCTTTTTTGGGACATGTCATTCCAGGTCCTTCCTAATTGGGCATTCTGATCTATACATCTGGTAAACCATCCTAGCGCTCCCTCCTAAGTATGTACCCATATAATCCACTATTTTTAGTGTTTTAATTAGCTCAATCCTTCTCCACAAGATGTTAAACTCGTGACATACCCCGTGTTAAACACTAAAAGCCAAGTAAAACCTCGGACACATGCCTCTAGCATAAGACTATCCGCATTCGACATTGGATGTCTTAAGCTTCCTCACCCTCAGGAAGCCATCTGATAAGGGAAAATTCATGTGTTCCAAAGATCCAGTGTCTTGAATTACCAGTAATTCCCAACATTACTACTCCCCAGACCGAATGTTGATTCCCAGACTTGAAACTTTTCAATGTCCCGAAAGAAGTAGTGTAATTAACTGGAGTCCAAAAATAGGTTAAACTAGAAAGAGTTTCAAAAAAAAAGTATTAATATTTAAGGGATATCTATATTGGGCGATGAATTCTAAGAAGGAATCCAAGGAAAGAGAAGTTGAAATCCCATCATCCCATTGATTCGAGAGAAAACATATCTGAAGAAGTGGTGAATGCAGCCAAACTATAGATAGTTGGAATATAGGGAACATATGTGTACCCCCATAGATAGCGTGTGACCTATTGGAAAGAATCAGAAACAATAGTATAGAGAAAATATTGACAACAAAATGATTATAAAATATATTAATGAAATTGTAATTATCTTTGGAAATTACATGTTGGGGGATTCTTGAATTTTCATTATTTATGATTTATCTCATAAATTTTCAAATATAATATCCACAATCGATGTCATTATGTTGTTTCATACATTGTATAACCATTGACGAAAATAAGTACTTTCTTTGATATGTTTTGATAGTTAAATACTTCTATATATACCCTAATTTCTTCCTATTTGTAGTAATCCATTAGATTTATCCATTTAGACTCCGACTTCATTCCATGAAATTTCCAGTATTGAGTGGCCGCTATATCATAAAAAACTTATTGTTAAAAGAAATGCTAAACATATAATTCATCGTTTATGTATAAAATTTTGATTGTAGTGTATTACATGTAACAACCCAGGTATTTATAGAATAATACATTTCCATATCTATTAATATTTATGAATAAGATATTAATTTTATTTTAAGTAGGACACTTTGTATTATATCATACTCAACATGAAACAACATGTTTCTTTGAAATCATACGTTGCACAAAACTTTGAGTTATATGAAAAATAATAATATAACAATATTATTATTTTAAATGATAGTTAACGCATAGCCGTTGTATTGGAGGAATTCAAAATAACTAACTAAAAATATAATTATTAAATGTCATTACACTTATACCAAATATTTTATAGGCATAAAATATGAATGAATCTGATTTTAAGAATGAAAAAATATTAATACTTTTAAAAAGACATTTTACCGCCTTTTGATGGAGAAACCTTTTAGAATCTAGTTTTTATCACTTTTATATGTTCTATTTGAATGCAAGACATCAAAATTTACATTGGATAAGTTTTTTGGTATTTTTCTGATAAAGTTTATTTTTTAATGAATAGTAAAAAATACTGAATTTTAATTCAAACCTATCTTTTAATATACTTTATTTATATAGTTATATTTTAATTTTAATTTTTTTAAAGTTTAATTGGATTATTTTTTTATAATTTAATAAAATGTTGTTAATTAGAAGTAATTTCACTTTGAAATCGAACAAAAATGCATGTCAATATTTTTGTACTTATTACTTCTTAAAAATATGCTTTTTGGTTTTGACAATGGAAATTAATTTTAAATTAATTTTTTCAAATTCTATGTTTTGAATTTAGAAAAATGGATTATATATTTGGAATCATGAGGTACAAATTATATAAATTGGTAACTTTTATTTTTAGACATTAGGAATAATATCTTTAGTAAATATTTTATTTACCATGGATAAAGGGTAAATCTAATAAATATGGTTAAAAAATAAATTTATAACAATATTAAACTACCCTAACACATGTCATAACCAAATTTGATGATATATGTCCAACAATGGGCATCCTTGGGTCGATTTTAGGATCCCATGGAGCCTCTTGTGTGTGAAAACGACATTTAATTACTTTTAATTAAATGTTATGGAAAATATTACCTAAACATATATCGTTTAGTGAAACAATTATTATATGGGGTTATATAAGTGATATATTTGACTATAAATATTTATTTGAAATATAAAAAGTTTTCCTACATAATGGTATTTTATTTATAATTTTTAGACATTAAATAAATAAATTTATTTATGAAATAATGGTGATGATGTGATTGCTTCTTTAATAATGGATTCAAATAAATGATATTATAAATGTTAAAATATATATTTTTTTTTATTTTGATTTCATCCACGAATTTTATGAATGATATGTAGATTCCATCTTTGTATTAATGAACTTTTTTCTGAAGTAATCATGTTATTATGGATTTTTTAATATGTCATGATATGAAGAGTGTCAAAAATGACATAATTCAAATTTTAAAATAAAAAATATATTATTAAATATTATAAAATTCCAAAAAAAAATGATTTGGAAAAAATTTATAGTAAGTCTAAAATATTATTATTGACTCTTTAATGAGATATTTTTCATGTTTGGGTAACTATTTTGATTCTCAAAGTGTTAAATGATTGATAAAATAGTAAGAGTAAAAAAGTGTTAAATTGAAAAGATAAGGATTAAAAAATATCCAAAACCTATATAATTCTTATTGGTTGATTTTATTTCGACATATATTCATACTATATTCGAATTAAATTAGTTTTGGGACTTTTTAATCCATAATTAATTTTATAATCAAATAATACTTTCAAACATTCCCAAAAAGCCCCTCCTCCCTCTTATAAAAAGCCACCACATATAACCCATTACCCACACCTATCAAGCCTCTTGTCTTGTCCATAATCTGCCCAAATAAGCTTCAAACATACCTCTATTCCTCCTAGAAGCCTTAACATGAGCATAAGGAAATTCCAGAAGGCCATTTAGCTTAATTTGAAAGGAGTTACCCAAATTAAGGGAGATAAAGAACGAATAAGCCATGTCAGACACATGGTAAGGAAACCTTTAACCCTCCACATTTAGTCAATGACTTCTTTCATGTTATGTATTTAAATTTAAATTTTCAAATGTAGGGATGTGTTCTTCTATATCCTTATTTCTGTACGTTTTGTGTCAAATTAATGAGAGACACTTTTCTCTCTCATCAATTCATTTTTTGAATTTTTATTTGACACCGTTAGGCTGTCGAATTTTCGTAAGGGAAATTCTGAACCCAATTTCCATTCATTAGGTTGATCTTGTACTTCTTGATTATGTTGTTCTATGATTATGTAATAAATAAATTTTGATGTAATATCTTGTATTTTTACATTACTCATGTATACCTATAGTGAATACACAAAAACGATATATTTTATTAACAAAATGATCTTTGTAAGGGACTTTATCTCAATCTCCTTTAATTGGGAAATATTTTGATTTTTACATGACATTCTTTTATACGGTGTATAAACTCATTTGAA
Organism: Viscum album; assembly: GCA_963277665.1. NCBI lineage: Eukaryota > Viridiplantae > Streptophyta > Magnoliopsida > Santalales > Viscaceae > Viscum > Viscum album. Next base: position 500,615,126 of record OY728125.1, read on the forward strand.
TTTTAATATCATTTAAATGGAATCTCTTTTTATACTAGGTGGTTTAGTAAAATACAGAAGGAATGATTCTTTTTAATGTACGTGGAGACAATGACCTTTCTGCCGCCACATGCATTATTTGATATTTGGTTTCCATATCAATCCGTAATGTTTTTAAAAGGAGAATAAATATAATATAATCTTTTTTTTTTATGAAAAATGGTTTTGAGAATGGATTGATTATGTCAATATATAGAAATGATATATTCTGATTGCAATGTTGAAATATTATCTTCATTTTATGGTCGTTATATGTGTTATGATTATGTTATGGTTATTGGGAATTATTTATGTATACAGGTTGTTCTGTGATAAACCTAGGGTTGGTGATCCCGATATTTATCTCTAATGCATTTAGTAACGTTACATAGGTAAATGTTAATGTTTTTCCTAAGATATTAAGGGAATATACTGTTATAAGAATTCCAAACGTAACTCCCTAAGTAGCTATGAAAGATACAATGTATGTATGATATAGATGCCAAAATTTACCTTTATGATTTATGATTTCTATGTGTTATTAATAAATATTATGATATTGTGAGGTATATTAAAGAGATTATGTTTTATGATTGAAAAGTATGATTTCATTTATTTTATGTATTGATGGAATAATGTTTTATTTCCTTATTTTATAACCCTTAATGAGATTTTAATGATCATCCCTGGTTTTTGAAATGTTTTTCACGGGGTATAAGGAAGTTTAAATGAAAGGAATTATTCAAGAAGATATATATAAATAATGGAATTCTTATTTTATTTAAAGATTATTAATATTTTGAAAAACGTTATATATAGTAGAAGTGTCTACTTTGTAATATTTGGAGATGTAAAGAAATATTTACAGCGTAATTCTATAAAACTCTAAACTTGAAAATATCATCAATGTGAATTATTAACATAATTCAAATTATGTAATTTTTATGGTTGGGGCCTTATATTTGGTATCAGAGGTTGGTTTAAACAACTTTAGGGATTAGGTGTTTTTGTTTGAAAAATGGTTAGTCTCTATGTCTACTCATTAAGTTAAATCCTTATTTTGTAACTTTTTTAGATAAAGGAATGTCTATTACAAATGGAAGGGGGTGAGTCTCAAATGACATTCCTATCTCTTCTTGATGACTTTCATGCAATAATTATTTCAATGTCATGTCTTGATGATTCTGAAACATTTATTAACATACAACTCACATTCAAGAAATTGTTTGAGATATCTAACACCACCACTCTACTTCACTACCATTGTGGATCATGGGTTATATTTAATCAAATCCTATTTTTTCAATATTCAAATTTATTTGAGAAAGGTATATCTTGTCAAGGAATTTACAAAAAGTTTACCTTATCACATGATTTTGAAGTATATTATGATTTTTAAAAAGGTGCTGAAGAAGGAGACCATTTCCCAACCTATATTTATTTTCTTTTAAATTATATTCTTTCATCATATACTTATGGTATTTTAAATGGAACATTGATTGAATGTTTCAACTCAAACTCAGTCTGACTATTTTATAAAAAAAAGGTTTTATCAGATGTTTTGAAATTATTTTATCATACATGATTAATTTTCGAAACTATTTTTCTTTGAACACCCATATGACACATGTAGTATGAAGTGAAATCGGATAAATGAACTAGATGATTTTGAAGGATCTCTAAATCATTTTTTCAATGCATGGACCATCTATCTACATGAACAAGATGACAATGAAACCCAGTGGACACCATGATCAAGGTATGATGTTCTATCAAAGGAAATAGTGTTATTTGATGGAGGTAAAAAAATTTCAATATATGTAAGAATTCATGAATTAAGATATTAAAGTCATTATGGGTTGGGATGAAAATGATATGTATTAGATAAACATTGAGTTGAAATCATGTTAGGGTTATTTTTTAGTTTTTTAAAAAGGGAAAAAATTCAAGATGGGTGACAACCCATAACATCTGGAAATGCCATAAGAATCGAACCCACAACTGAAGAGTGAAAAGGGCACATCACCTACCACTGGCCTACATGAAGTCCCTAGTTACAATGACTAATTCTTTTTAGATAAATGATATTATTGATCCAGAATAAGTTCACTTTGGATATTATGGTTTATAAAATGGATTTCTTTAGTATAAGAAAATGATTTGGTGATTATGTGATAATAGTTATTTTGGAAGACATTTTCTCTCTTGTAAACACTATATGCCTATGGGAAAAAGAATACTCAGAGATTTGATTTGAGGAGTAATGGTAGGATTTTATTTTGGAATAATCTATGTTTTTATTATTAAATATAGAGATTCAGGTTATTTATGGAAATGATTAACCTATCATAGAGAATATGTGATTAGGTTAATTAATTTTTAGAATGAAACATTAAGAGTTTCCCTTGTTAGTTGAAGATAAATGTTATAATTTTTGTGGAAGATTATGTGATCAAATTCTTCTGAATTTTGGGTTTATAAATTAGTTTGGATTATGTTGAATAAATTAAAGTAATATTGTTAATTTAATGGTCGTTGTTGAACTTTATGTATTGTTTTTTTAATTTTGGAGATTAAGATTATTATTTCTTTTTATAAAATATTATACTTTTTCGATATGATCTGAACTTGTACTAACCTTTTTGGTTTTTTTTAATGTATAAAGACATGGGAAATATTTTTTTCATCTTTTGGGGATCATGTTATTCTATTGAAGTTGACTCAATTTCTTAAGGAGTGACCAAGTCATCTTGAATACTCATCGTTTGTAGAATATATGAGTATTTGGTAGAAACTTATTAAAGGATAAAACTATACTTCAAAAGTAAGTATATATCCTTATGTTATTATCCAATATCATAAATAAATTCATCTATGTTATGAAAGGGAACCTAAAACAAAAAAAATTATAAATTTACATTTCTTACTAGGGAATCAAAGACAGTTTAACCTATGGCAATTTTGTGGTTTTCTGATGGTTAACTTTCTCTTAATAATGTTTTCTATCACTCTCCATTAGAACATAAATTAGAGTTTGTCCACCAAATATATATTTTCATATAATACTAGTATATGTTCTCTCATTTGACCTTTGTAATTATCTTTTTTTCTTTTAAAGTGATAGTTTTATTGAATCTTTTTTCTGATGTGAGACTTTCAATAAAGGTTCCAAGGAAAATTTTAAAATTATGAGGACATAATATCCAAAAGGGGGGAAAGATGTAACTACCATGGTATTTATAGAATAATGAATTTCCTTATATATTAATATTTATGAATAATTTATTAATTTTATTTTAAAGAGGTCACTTTTTACAATAGCGTACTCAACACGCAACTACAGGTTTCTTTGAAATCTTATTTTTCACACAATTATGAGTTATACAAAAAATAATATAATAATATTATTATTTTATATGATAGTTAACACATTTCCATTGTATTGGTGGGAATACAGATAAATTACTAAAATATTATAATTAAATGTCTTTAAACTTATCCAATATATTTTAGAGGCGTAAAATATGAATGAATCTGATTTTAAGCAATAAACAAAGTATTAATATATTAAAAAGGTTGTTTTAAACCCTTTTGATGGAGAACCCTTTCTAAATCTAGTTATTTCTCTTTTATATGTTCTATTTGGAATAAAATATTCTTATTTAGAATAGATAAATCAAAATTTATATTGGATGATATTTTAGTATTTTTCTGATAAAGTTCATTTTTTTAATGAATAGTGAACCATACAAAATTTTATTTCAAAACTATCTTTTAATATAATTTATGTATATAGTAATATTGTAATCTTAATTGGTTTTAAAGTGTAATTGGATTATATTTTAAGCATTTATTCAAATTATGGTCATTCTATGTTATTTTACATTGAATTTGGACATAAATGCATGTATATCTTTTTGGTAGTTTTTATTTCTTAAAAATACAGTTTTGGTTTTGATAATGAGAAATAATTTTAAATTAATTTCTAAAAATTATTTGTATTAAATTTGAAAAAATTGATTCCATATTTGGAATCATGAGGTCCATATTGTTTAAATAGTCAACTTTTATTTTTAGACATTATGAATAGTGACTTGAGTATATATTTTATTTTACATGGTTAAAGGGTAAGTCTGGTAAATAAGTGTAAGAAACAATATTATAATAACATTAAATTAACCAAAAACTTGTTCTAACCCTACTGTATGAGATTTTTTCGACCACGGGCATTCTTGGGTTGATTTTTTGTCCCCATGGATCCACTTTTGTGTGAAAATGACATTTAATTATTTTTAATTGGAAGTTAAGAAAAATATAACCTAAACATATATATCATTTAGTAAAAATATTCTTATATGGGGTTATATAAGTGATATCTTTGAATATAAATATTTATTTGAAATCTAAAATGATTTCCTACATCACGGTAGTTTATTTATAATTTTTATACATTTTATAAATAAATTTAATTATGACACAATGGTGATGCAGTTATTACATTATTAATAAAAGATTGAAATAAATGATATTAAAAATCTCAAAATAAATGTAATTTTGTTATTTTGATGTTATACACAATTTTTTTGTATGGTGGTTACATTTCATATTTTAATTAATGATTTTTTTTGATGTAATCAAGTTGTTATGGTTGTTCAAAAAAGTTATGATATGAATAGTGTAAAAACATACATAATTCATATTTCAAAATAGAAATTATTTTATTAAATATAATAAAATTCCAAAAAATCAAATATCTGGAAAATATGTTATAGTAAGTCTAAAATTTTATTATTGACTCTTCAACTAGATATTTTTCATGTTTTGGTATTGATTTTGATCTCAAAGTGTCAAATGCTTAATAAAATGGTAAGAGTAAAAAAGGGTTAAATAAAAAAGATAAGGATTAAAAAATATCCAAAACCAGTATAATTCTTATTTACTGATTTTATTTAGACTTATATTCATATTATATTTTAATTTAATGAGTTGTGGACCTTTTAAAACCAATAATAATTTTATAATAAAATAATACTTTCAAACATTCCTAAAGAGCCCCTCAAACCTCTTATAAAAGGCCACCACCTATAACCAATTACACACATCTATCATGCCTCTTGGATCATCCATCATCTGCACAAAGAAGCTCCTAACATCCCTATATTCCTCCTAGAAGTGTTACCTTAGGAATAAGTCAATTCAATATGGAAATTTAGCTTAAATGAAAAAGAGTTACTTGATTTAAGGGAGATAAATTACGAACAGGAGAAGTTGACCACAAGGTAAGAACACCTTTCCCCTCCACTTTTTTTCAAAGACTTATTTTATGTTATGTATTTTAATTTACATTTTCAAATGTTTTTATATGTCCTTCTATATCCTTATTTCTTTAAATTTTATGTCCATGTGATGAGAGACCCTTTTCCCTCTCATCAAATCATTTTCTAAATTTTTAAGTGATGCTGTTAGGATGCCAAATCTTCATAATGGAACTTCTTAAAGAAATTTCCATTCATTGGGATTCTGTTATACTTTTTAATCATTTCATGCAATTATTATGTAAGGAAAATTTTTGATGTCCTATCTATTATTTTTACATTACATACGTGAACCTATAATGAATACACATAATCGATCTATTTTATTTACAAAATGATCTTTATAAGAGACTTCGTGTAAATATCCCTTCATTGAGGCATATTTTGATTTTTACATGACTTTATTTCATACAGTGTATAAAACCCATTAAATTTTAATTTCATTGAAAGGGAATCATTTTTTCTATGAGGAATGTTACTTAACGTTAAAAAGAATGTTTCTTTTTACCGTACGTGGGGACAATGACCTTTCCACCACAACACAAATTATTTAATATTTGGATTTCATAACAAGATATAATGTTTCTAAAAAGAGAATAAAAACCATAGAATTTTTTTCCATATTTTGGTATTGGAAATTTTTTTGAGAATGGATTGATTATATCAATATATTGAAATGATATATTTTGATTGCAATGTGGAAATAATATCATTATTTTATTCTTGTGTTATGTGTTATGATTATGTTGTAGATCATGGGCATTGATTACATATATGGGTGGTTCTATGATAAAATTTTGGTGGGTGATCCCGAGATAACTCTCCAATGAATTGGGTAACGTGACATAGGTAAACGTTAAGGTTTCTCCTAAGAGATTTAGTGAATGTACTGTGATGGGTATTCCAAACATAGCTCCCCATGTAGATGTAAAAGCTAGAATGTATATATGATATGGATGTTACAAGTTACCTTTATGATTTTTAATTTCTATGTGTTATTCGTAAATCTTATGATTTTGGGATGTATGTTAAAGAGATTTTATTTTATTATTTAAAATTATGATTTCATTGATTGTATGTATTGATGGACTAATGTTTTCTTTACTTATTTTTTAACCCTTACTGAAGGTTTTATGCTCATCCCAAGTTTTTGAAATGTTTTTCACATGGTATAAGTATGGGTAAGAAAAATAAATATTTCAAGAATATTTATATCATGAAAAGGATTATTGTTCTATTTAAGGAGTATTATTAATGTGAAAAAATTTGGATAGAGTAGAAGTGTTTACATTGTAATATTTTGAGATGTAGTGAAATATTTACGGCCTAATTCTCTAAAAATCTAAACTTGAAAAGATCCTCAATGTGGATTAGTATCTTAATTCAGGATTAGGTAATGTTTATGACTGGGGAATTATATTACATATTCACAATACAGATGAAATGTGGTAGGATGGTTGCATATCCATACATTGGATCCAAATAATAAATATTTTGGGTGTCCACATTGACTTTTATTATCATGTAGTGTATCCTAAAAAAACAATTAAGTAATTAAAAAATTAAAAATATATTTTATGTGATTTGATTATAGAGTTCTAAAATTTAATTTTAGTCATAAAAAAGTATTTAATTTAGTAAATTTTTATTAAAGGATTTGTGTAACTCATATTTTTTCTTCTTAATAACTTCCTCATACAAAGTAAGATCTAAAATAAAAATGATACAAGGATTAGTGAATCCAAATCGTGATTCACATGATCATCCCTTTATATTTTTGTGATATAAACTAATGTAAAAATATGAGTATTTATTAACATTAATAAACAAATTAGATCACTATTTTCATAGATTTATTATGAAAATGTACCTTATGTATGTATTCAAGACTGACATACCCAACCATTCATGCTTGAGAATCTCTTTTAGAGTCTCAAGACCAATTCAATATAACATGGAATCTCCATATATATCTTCTTTCATATTAAATTTAAGAAATAATTTTATCATTAAATGTGTTCACTGCATGATATTGTAATGATTATAAATGTTGCTCTGGAACTGGTCAGGAGAAGGTACTCTTGGAACATTGTTTTGTTTTTCATGGTCATTTTACGAGCATTTCTTGATTCGACCTTCTGTTTCACCACCACATTATCCATCTATAATATCATACCTCACTTCTGAAATTTTATCATAAATTGATAAATGTTTTTCATATGAAAAAAGTTGTTAAAGATGTACCTCAGGAATCTTTATAAGATTAGATGTTCATGCTATGAAAGCTCAAATAGCAGCTTCGACCATTGTAATATCCAAACCATGAAGTGAAACATGAAACTCAGTAGTCAGATCATAAGAAACCTCAACCCCCCCTCTCATGCGATATTTTGGGAGCTAATGATTTTTTAGGTGGTCTACCAGGATATTATAAACTGCATCTATCGTAACATGGAATTACATTGGTGTTGATAAATGCAAATCACCTTAAACTACACCCTATAGAATTATTTAATATAATGTTATTGGAAGTTATTTTATTCACACTTAGTAGAATGTGTAATGAAAAAATTTATTACCTTGGCTAAGTTATGCTGTTGGGGGAAATGATTAGCCTTAAAGCTAGTGGGATCAATTATTTCATGTGCAGATCTTTTCCCTACCACCAGTTCACATTGGACCTTTCTTATAAATTGGAATAACAAACCAAAAAAAATAATATCTTTTAGTGAGTCTATTTGTGTTTTATATTATGTCACCATACTATATGTATCCTCTTGTGGCTTTATCTTCAGAAAATATGGTCGAGGACCGACTCAAAAACCTAATACTCTAACACAACCATGTTGTTTAGGTCGCTTCAATGCTACTAAATGTATCTTTTTTTGGTACGGTCAATGCCAATTCTTGTCTCTAAACCATATGAAAAATACAAAAAAAAATAGATATTTTTATTTAATATTATTATAAATCATAATGAATTATAATTATGTTATGCATACTCATTCTTCTCATTCTGATTTGGTGTTTTCAAAAACTAATTTACCCTCCTTATTTACAGGAGCCTCCTTCTATTGCACATGGAATTTTATGGAAGTGGCTTCATATTTTTATTCATCAATCTGTATATAATAAAAGGAACATATGTTGTTACATATCACATAATTAAACATTTACGGTTGATTTAAAATACATACCAATTTATTCTCTAATGAAGCATACCCCATTGGCCTTTGTAATTAGGTGTGTTGGTTTTTATGAATTTTCTTTATTTTTAGCACTCTTAGTATATTTCATATATTAATAGCTTTGAATCAAGTTGGAAATAATCAAAATTATCAAATAATAAATTATATATTTTAATACACCAAAAATGATTTCTGATTTTGATGATGGTTGGACGTAGTCCATGTTTCCTACTTTATAATGTGTACATAATTATGTGGTGGGTGTGTATTTATTTTCCCCTCAGAATCCCTAAGACGTGACTTCATCAGAGGTGATTAGATTCTTCTATGAGATTTTTAATCAGCAATTCAAAAAAAAATCATACAGAAATATTCTAAAATAAATGAAGTCTTCAAGGAATAATGAAAATCAAATGAACGTTTTGTTATATAATATTTTCATAAAAAAATAGAATGTATATTGTAAAATTACTGTTATATTTTTGAATGGATTTACTTCATTATAGATTGGACATGACAACACGAGTTAATAAAAATGGGAACATTCATCCTCATTGTGACCCCAAGATAACCAATGAACGTGTACTTTTTTGTGTCAATAGTTTGGTTATGTTGATTCTAACCAACCTCAAATTTTATACCCTGACATCTTATAGTGATAATTTTTTTCAAAACTATGATGCTGCATCGTTGTTGTCTTTTATTATCAAAATGTTGTTGATCACCTTGTAATTCCATAGTTTCATCAGTAAGAGTATGTTATTACTAAGGATTAATAACATCATCATGTTCAAAAGACAATATCTGCTTGAGTTTTCAAACATTTAATTTTTCTTGAATAACAACAATACAACACACTCCATGCATAGAAGTACACAATAGCATATGTCTTGCTTGAAAGTTTTTACCTTATTAAATATATATATAATAATTAAATAATAAAGTAAAAATATACTTCACTACCATTATATAATATGTCCTATGATTTAGGTTAAATTCAATATATTGATGATGTATTGGACTCCCACATTCAAACAAGCCTTCCTCCAATCATTGTGGTTTTAATATTCATTACTAACATAACTCCCAAACAATTATTATTGAATTTTTTTATATTTATCTCCTATCTTTTCTGGAAATCCATATATATTCCTTGAACTAACATAACCAAAATTTATTCCATACCATGTACTAGTTATCATTTTTGATGTCTACTACTTTGAGTAGTTCAAAAAACATAAAAGACATGGGGGATGAGTCCCAATCAATAAAATGTAATAATAACTATTTGGGAGATGAAAGTTGAGTTTCTACTGAGGTTAGAAAATAACTAAAATAAAATTTTAATTATGTATTCCAACATATTACATTACAAAAATGAAGGAATGAACAATAAAATCCACATGACTTCCACTCTCATTCATTTACCTCCAGTCACAAACATTTAGTAATATCCACTTCCTATGAAATGTTTCTTTTTTTTTCAGGGAATAGTGGAGATAATAACATGTGGTGAAATTGGTGTGAGGTAGATAGGAGATCTTGAATGATATCCTTCAATCCAAGATACCAGGATAAATTATACAGATGATGAAGCCAAAAACCAAATCTGAAGAGCTCTTCTCATTTTGGGAGGATTTCATTTGAGATTCAGATTGGAACCCTTTTGAATTTATCATGTGTGAAGGTAAAGAGAATCAAAATGTGTGTTCCGCATATTTTTTTCACAAAATATGTGGGACCTGAGTATTTTCATGAGGCAACTCATCATAGTTGTATTGGTATCCCAGTATGGTTAATTGTACTGTTCTAAAAGGATCCATTGTTACTGCAATCAAAATAAAAGTAATTTCTGATGATCGGTTGTCAAAAGTAACCAATGGAGTCATATTATAAAATTCATATCAAGAAACCAAAAAACTCATTTTTTATGTTTCTATTAATTTTCTTTGTAATTTTTTATGTTCTTAGAATGTAGTAAATGAGGAGGATGAAAGGATCGAAATTTTCAAGAATGAGTTGGGAGATGTGGTATTCAAATCCAAGGAAAAGAATTTGTTGGAGATTAATGAATACAATCTGAGTAGGAGGTAAGTCATCAAGGAACTTTGGAACCACAATTATGGGAGGAAGGCTATTTTGGAAGAGTGAGTATAATCGATCATCAATTGATGGGAGGAAATAATGTTTCTTAGGATGGATTAAATAACGACAGTTAAGGTTAGTTTTATTTTAGTATTGATGTATTATATATATGTGTTCAAGATAGTAAAAGGTTTCATGCCATATGCATGCAATTGTGGACTTTTATGCATGGAGTGTATTTTATTGTAAATCAATATTACCAAAATGAATCCTTATTTACAAAGCATTTTTTTTGAAACACATGGTCCTTTTTTATGAAATGTTATTTATATTGGTTATGACTATTATGTGATGTATATTTAATTTACAAAAGTGGATGGAGATGTAGTTCACAGTGGTATCATATGATAATTAAAATCAAAATACGTCATAATAATGTTACTAAAATCTATAAAATGACTATATATACAAATTATAATATCACAATTTAGAAATATACCACATATTACATCCATATTATCTAGGTGTATCGATACTCATCAACTTTGAGGAATGTTTCATATTCAATTAAGGAATATATACCCACTTGTTCCTACTACTATTGTATAAAATTGACAATAGTGACTCTATTTCCATATATTTACTTATTGAGAATATTAATTTTTATATCTTTATGAATAACTTATAATCCCAATCCCAAATGAAAGATGTGGTACTCATAAAAAAATAATAGGAAACTTCTATGTTCTATGACCATCAAAAAGAGTTTAATATACTACTATTGTACCTATCACTATTGAAGAACCCTATCTAGAATCATCTATAGAATAACCAACCATAAATAATCTACCAGTCATATCTTATTTCTCTACTAAGAGGGAATATCTCAAAATTACCATTGGAGGTTCCCAAACTAACCACATTGATAGAAATGTTTCAAATCAAAAAGGTAATAAGGATTAAAATGTCTTAGGAACCAACATTAGTGAAATCACTCAAAATGTATCCTCAATTGAAGAGGAATTAGAATATCTATACCCTAATGGTCTTGAAGAAATGAATCTCACCCGAACTACAGTTGATAATAATTATGTCTACTCAAGGATTCCACACCTTCCAATTTTGGATATTTTTTTAATCCATGATATGATCCCTCCAACAACATACATCCCTTTAAAGGGTAAACTTTTCATCTTATTCTCAGTATTGATCTAGAATTTTTCACACCAATTAATGAAATAAATATATTCAATGCAATCCTAAATTTATTATTATGATATATGACAATAAAATACTAAAAGAACCATAGATACTATATGATCCCGCCATTGAAAATTAAACCATAGTGTTTGAAGTAGTTCTAAAATTACCAATAGGACATGAGGATAAATATAATATAAATCATATAGAGGATGTTCATTGGATCCTCCCTATTGGGATCTGGGGTCATTATGGTGACATATTCTATATTAATGTAGAGGTTCACATAATTTTCCCCTTCCAAAAAACAATAATCATTCAAAAATAGGAACAAAATAATCTATATTAAATGGGAACCCCTACCCCTATCTCTCATTCATTTCTTTTTTAATAAGTCTATTCACACTTAAATATAATTTAAAATATTTTAGAAGAATTATTTTAACTAATATAACTAATAGTATCCATAAAGGGGGTTACTAAATAAAATCAATCAATTAATATGTTTTATAAACCTAATCATAACTAATATGTAAACACGAATGCACTATGTATTTATTATTCATGTCCCTATTAATAGAAATTTTAATTGATTGAAATAAAATTACAGAAATTCACATCACAAAATAACATTTCATATATTCGTACTTATTCATACATATCAACTCTTAAATATGAGGCATGAGACTCTAGAAGATAGGTGACGGAAAAAATAAAAAAAAAATAACATATAATTCCTATGGTAACTCAAGTATCCAACATAATTATATTATCCAAACATTATTATGGATTACTACTTATGTATATATAGTTTTTCATCTGGATATAATCACTACACATATCCCTAGTATCACTGTGATTACATTTTGCATTTTTTTGGCATAGTATTCCCAAATAGGTCCCAATTCAGGTTAGCATATCACCTTATACACACTTCCCGATCACTAATGTATTGTGTCAAAGCAAAGGGATATAGAAGAACTATTTATGAATTGGGTTAAAATCTCCACTGTTTTACTAAACTAAATTTGATCATACTAAATAGCAAGTCTGGCCTTTGTTGTAGTTTGTGGTGTAAAATCTATTTTATTTATCCATAGTGGCCTATACACATATGTTGACTGACCATAAAATTTGAAAACATCATTTTTTTGAAACCCTTGTATATAAGGTAAAACAATAAAATAGAACACCTCATTGTATTTTAGAGGTGATGAGATGAGATATAGGTTTTTTCATGTTTAAGAACAATAGAAAAATTAAAAACAAGGAACCCAAAAAATCAAACAATGATAGATGAAAAGTAGAAAAATAACATACACTAGATTGTATTGATGATTAATTCAATGGAATGTAGAGTATTTGCGACGAAAAAATAGATGTTATGTGAGAACTTGACATTCACGAGTGATTGAGTCATAGTTAGGGTTCTTTTATATAGACGAGTGACACTTTTAATAGTGATTTCTCAAAAGCGCTAATAAAGAGCCCTTTTATTTGTGAAAATTTGGTAAGTGATGATAAAAGGAATATTTATCATTGTTTTTTTAGAACTGATAAAAGACATATCTATCAGTGATACAACTACAACACTGATATATATTTCTTTTAATAGTGCGGTTTTAGTGTTGATGACAGATTTATAAATTTAATTATTTAAATAAATTTATTATAATTTTATAATTATTTAAATGTACATAATAAATTATTTATAATTATATAAATACTTATTTAAAAAATAATTCTAATTTATTTATAAAAATTATAAATATATAGATTTTGACATATATTAAATATACATTTGTAACTATTTATTTAAAAAATATATTTTAACATTATAAGTGGATATATAATCTTAAAGACAAGGATTTTAAAAATGAGTGAAATTTAATAATTCAACATGAGTATTCTTTATAAATATTGAAAAAATGGATATGTTTATTATTTAAATATAAATTATTAAAAAATATGGATATATATACACACACTCACATATATATATTGAAGTGGATGAATACATATTGAAAATAATAAAACATAGTAAAGCACAACCACATACCGTTATATTAGAAGGTTGATTACTAGATCCTACTCTAACTAATATCCATTATGACGATATAGATATATTGGATTAATATAGTCTATAAATGATGATATCTAAAATTAGTGGCCAAAAGTGATTAGAAAAATATGTATCATCCTTTAAGACTCAACTCATAGAGTAACTCATCTCTAGAAAATGATATCCATTAGCTTAAAATAATGACATCCTAATGTAAATTTATACAGTACCAACAAACAATTCTATCCTTGATACCCTTTATCTATCAAAGTGATTTTCCCAAATAATTGACCAAATCCCCTTCTATCCCTCAAGAATTAAAGCAAGATGTTTACAGAATAGAGATACACAACACAAGTACTTATCTCAGTTAATGAAAAATAGTCACCTCATTCACAAAATGTGATCCATAATATGCTATACATGGGATCATCAGACCCCTATAATTGACTAGAAGTATTAGTGACATTGATGTTCGATGAACACTCATGGAAAGAATATTCAAAATGTAACTTTTCCCAGCACTAACCATTCATTTCTTGGTATTTAGCAAAAAATATTTATCCCCTTCTAAGTTGGTCACATAGGGGTATGATAACAGTGAACAAAAACCCCTCAGAGAGATCATGTTGTAATCCCAATTTGGGGAGCTTATCTTAAACCTTGAATTTATGGTCATACATTAGGATATAACATTCATTGTTATATTACAAAGGACATGGATTCACATTCATGTTAAAGTGACATCATAATATCATCAATGTTGGGAATATATAGTATATGACTAGGTAATAGTGTTATATATAAAACTATCCCCATTTGATGCTTGTGGGGAGTAATATATAGAATACGAATACAAAAATAAGTAAAGAAAAAACTGAAAAAGAATGATATTAACAGGGTTGTAATTACAAATGGATTGAAATACACTCCTATCAATACATTTATTATTCTTGGTGATGATTATTTGTTTCTCATTAACCAAATTGAGGTGCTGATTCTAAAACAAGAAATTTATCATGTTATGAAGGTCTCACATGACTAGGGTTTGAATTACCTATTTTTCATGAAATCTGTTATATCACCAATATGGAGTGGTGAATCCCAATATTTTAAGAATTCCATTAATAATGATGATCCCCAACCATCCATATAAGTACAAGGGCTACCCGAAGGTTTATTACCATATATAATAACTTATCTGATAGTAATTCCCCAATGTGATGCTCAAAATATCTAGATGAAAAATTGAATTACCTACTATGTTATGATAATTACCTAAATATATCCACATTTCTATCCATTACAATATATCAATAAGATATATTGAATGAAGTTCCTGATGCAGATGCCTTTATTTTTTCCTCACTGTCCAGTTCCACTTTCCCTCTCAGTAATGAAAATTACCCTGATACTTTGTCACCTGCAACATCTTTAGGATCTCAATATTTTTTCATGAATTATACTCAAAATTAAAATCCATCTCCCCTATCATTGTAAATTATAACACCTTGATATTTTAGAATATATATATTTTTCTCAAAATAAATTTCAAGTGTTTGATAAATTTTATTTTATGCAACTCTAGGTTTAAGTGAACAATGATATAGTAAACCTTTATACCATAGCCATTAAATTGGAAGGTATGAAAATTAATTAAAATATTATGAAGTTCTGAACTATTTTAAATAATTCAAATTTAGTAATATATATCAAGAAGATACTTAGTTTCCATTAAAGTTATTTTATGCTTCAAAAATATGTTTCCTCTAAAATTAGTTTTATTTCATATTTTTCATGATAATTATATTTAATATCTGAATTTTTTATAAATTTTATTTTAAGAAATTAATGTAATTTTTTCATCATCATTTCAATATTATCCAAGTGTGAATTTTCAGGTTATTTACAAAAAGATTTATTTTTCAGTGGATTGTAAAAAATACCCATTTATGAAAAAATAATCGTTTCTTTTAATGTTAAATATATTTTATGTTTCAAATTTTATAATAAATAAAAATAACTCTTTTTTAATTATATATAATCTAATAAATTAATTATGAATCATAATTATACTTTTTTATAAGGTTATTCTAGGATTTAAAAAAACTTTTTTTAAAAACTATTTTATTCTCCCGTGTGTCATTATGTTAATAAATTATATCAATATCTATTTATTAATGGGATTAATGAAATTTACCTTTTATATATTCAATAATATATTTTATAATTAATTTTAGTGCATTTACATGTAAATTAGTGGAAGAAAATTATGTTTTCTGTTTAAAAATACATTTTCCTAATACAGGACTTAATTATAGTTTTCATGTTTATTTAAAATTAAATTATGACACTTACAGAAATATAATATCGTAAAATGGGTCAATTTTTTTTAAACTCAGAATTAATATAATTTAATAGGACCAACATAATTTTGGATCATAATGAATGGTAAAATCAATTAAATTTCGCTACTATGGTTAAGGTTAAAATGGGGTTTCCAAGGAGTTAAACTAAGATATAAGTGATGGATTTTCATGTAAACTTGTATAATTTTAATTATTTTAAGATATTAAAAACTTATATTATCCTACGTTAGAATGAATGTCCATTTTTATCCATATTTCTATGAGGGTGACTATTTTCGACGCTTTCGATGGGGCACAAATTTCTGTCATAATCGAGGACGGCAACATTGTTTGTTGCCCTGCATTCCCTCTTACCAAAGGCGGGCAGTGCCAATTCCTTATTCTAGGAGGATTTCTCCTTGATCAAAATAGGATGATGGGATGTCAGTTCTTCCTTCTGGGGATTCCTCCTTGGAACTCGTCACCTAGTCCAGGTCTCCCTTATAGATTTAAAATGATGTTCATGAAACTCTTCATAGGGACATATCTTCAGTGACCCTAGTTAATTACACTTCTTCTATCTGGACATTCCAAGGGGTCTGGTCTGGGAAGCAACCTTCGGTCAGGGGAGTAGTCACGTTGGACATCACTGGCGTGTCTGGACGCTGGGACACTGGAATGTGTGGGTTTCTTCCCATTATTATGGGTCTTTTCGAGGGTGCGGAAGCCCGAGGCATCCCAAGTTGAATGCGAGGAATCATATGCGATTGGCATGTATCTGAGGATTTCCTCAGCTTTTCATGTTTAACACAGGGTATGCCACAAGTTTAACGTCTAAAGAAGACGGATTAGACTGATCAAAACACTGATTAGAGTGGATCAGATGGGTGCAACCCCTGGAGGGAACACTGATGTTGGGGACAATGTGTGGTTAGCTCCCTTGTTGTTGTTAAGGGGAATGGGTAATGAGGTGGCATGATCCCACCAGGATGTGGTGGCCTAGGTAAGAATAAGGATGGATGATGGTGGGTTTTATAAAGTAGGTGGATAATGAGATGGAGTCGACTCAAGGGCGATCCTTATGTTGGGATTGAGTCTCAAAGAGACCTCCTACGTATCCTCATGGTTGGGAATCAATGTCTGCATAGTTCGATGGGACGATGGGACACCTGAGTGGCCGACCCTTGAGAATGGACGCATGGATAAGACCTGGAGGAAATAGATCCTCTAGGTTGGATCATGACCTTCCCAAAACACATAGGATTTATGGATAGATTAGGATGAGACATGAGTGATGGGATTGAAACTCAGGGAGGCTTCCTAAGTATACCTGTGTGAGGGAATCAATGTCTAAATAGTTCATCTGAAGACAGATTACTACAAAATGGGTTGACAATGGCTTACCGCTGAATGGGGTCATAATGGATTGCATCTGGATGGGGGACATGGTTTAACGTCGTGTATGACAAAAAGGGGGCACGCTGTTTAACGTAATGCAGGATGAAGGTGGTCCGACATGAAGGGGGGGTCAGAATCTATGGGTGTTGGGCTTGAACCTCAGAGAGTCTTCCTACGTACCTTGCCTTGGCAAGAATCAAAGACCATGTTGTTCAAGAGGGTTTTTTTAAACCGATATGAGGATGGTCGGGACCAATGGATGGTGGGCTTGACCCTTAGGGAGGCTGCCTACGTACCCTACCATGGAAAGGATCAAGGACCTCATAGTTTATGGTGGGTCTGGGTGAACCAACATGAAGGGGGGTTGGAGAGACCGAGTGTTGGTCTTGAACCCCAGGGAGGTTTCCTAATTACATTTCCGTGGCAAGGATCAAATACCACATAGTTTAGAAGGGTTTGGGGCTTACACTCTAGGCTACCTAGAGAGGATGAAATGGTTGATTCTTACTCTAAGACCACGTGAGTCATGCTTAGTATGAGAAACAAGAGACATCAAAGACCTGATGATCATGTCGCGGAAGGTGTGTCCGTGGGAAGTAGAGGGGGTCTGATGTGCAGGTAGAGGACCAAAAAGGAAAATGGGGCTAATGCGTGATTAGCAGCCCAGGGAGGTTGAGATTGGCACTT
Organism: Viscum album; assembly: GCA_963277665.1. Taxonomy (NCBI): domain Eukaryota; kingdom Viridiplantae; phylum Streptophyta; class Magnoliopsida; order Santalales; family Viscaceae; genus Viscum; species Viscum album. Next base: position 500,633,427 of record OY728125.1, read on the forward strand.
ACACTAGGATGGCGGCTCAGGTGGTGGAAAAGCCCAGTGGAAGAGAGAGATTTGGCACCCATGAAGAGTGGAGGAGTAGGGGTGCTACCTCTTATAAGAATGGTTAGGGGATTACACCAGGGTGGTTTCCCTTTCCTTGCGGATGGATGTCACCCCGGTAAAGAGGATATCATTCCATGTGAGGAATGATCTTAATCTCGTGGAGACCAGTGAGCATAGAGAACATCCATGGTGGGGTGCCCCATGTGCAAGGCACGTGGCGAGGTCAAAATTTAATGCTATGTGCCAAGGACGATGGCACTTGGGAGTTTAACTTCATGCATCTCGAACAAGGTGGGGGTGCTCCGCACCCCTAGGACATACACAACTGATACCTTCCCTCCCTTGGGGGAAGGAATGCGTTGACAATTCCGTATCTGGGGCTGTTGAGAGGTTATAACATTGGGGGTCAACATTAGCGTGGCTTTGAGAAGAAGAAATAGCCATTAGTGTGACTATGTGAAGAAGCATGAGGCAAAGCAGTACAACTGAAAGCATCACCCAAAAGACTTTGAAATTTCTCCATGCAAAACTAAGGGGCCACATGGGAATATATCGCATGATTCAGGTGTGTTGCGCATAAGAGAGGCTCGAAAAAGGTTCCTTAAGTTGGGGGTAACACATGGAGCATGCGTAAGAGAATAGGTTGGGGCATGATAGGAGGTGACATGTACTATAGTTGAAGATGGTAAAAGTTTAAAATTTATATTCCTACTAACTACTGTATATGTGGAAAGCATGGTCGATCCCACAGGGAAGGTATATTTGGCCACTAATATTCTAAAAAACTTGGTAAACTCCACTGTTGTTAGCAGTGGAGTTATTTTTCTATTTTTTCAATTTTTATAAATTTTTATAAGCAATGTAGTTGAAAAATATTGAAAACATGTTTAAAAACTATATTGAAACAAGAGACTGTTGTAAAACAAGGAATAACAGAGGTTTAGAACACTGAAAAAAATGAACAATCTATTAAAATGCTCAGGGAGTAATCTATATTATACTTGATTTAAAGGTGCTTCAATTCACTTATAGGTTGTTGTAGAGTATCACTATAAAGAGTATGACTCAACTCGTTCGCCAGGATTTAAGACACACTAGTCAACCAATTTAAGAGTTCTCCACTCCAAAATTAATCAACTGTGAACTGTTTTGAAAATTAACATCAAGAGAAACTCACCATAAGTCTAAAGTCTTTTGAATATATTATTTTTTTGAAAAGTGTTTCCACTATCAGTCTTACCAATTGACTATTAAATTTTGAGATTATGTTCTAGTGATACAATAAATTAGATGAACTCTGTATTGATCTCACCAATCAATACTGAATACATTCAAATGGTTAAGTGAAATGAAAATTAAAAGTAACCAGTGGAACCTCAATTCATCCCCGAACTAAATGATTTAGATAGAAAACATGTATATTATCAAAACTGTAATTGAAGACATTCTAAACAGAGTGTAATAATTAAAATATAAGGGATACCAAACTCCCCAAAGATACTCTGCTCCTATGCTTTTCCAGCTCCGGGAAGAGATTCCAGAGTCGCTCTCCAGACTCCCTATGCTCCTGATGATAAAAAAGCTCTCAAATCTCCAATCATTCATTTAATGTGTGAATACCCTTTCTAATTTGGATTCTTGCTCTGTATAAGTATCATGATGTCTTCTGATGCTTGTCACCGATCATTTTCTACTGACATTGGGTGTTCTTTATAAATGCACCGCACAACGTGTATTTTTCTACGACTCGTACATCAAACTATCTTTTCTCACATAAATTACTCGGGGAGAGTTACTTAAGTGCATCCGGACGTAAACTTGTATCTTGAATGAACCTGTGCAAGAAAAACAATCAACACTGTTACAATTCGATAAACATTTATAATTTAAGAAGAAAGCCTTTTAAAATAATTAATAAAATTTTAACCAATGTTGTTAAATAAATTACTTTATTAGTACCTTAAAAACTATGAATTATATTTTAGAGATTATATTGAGAATAAATAATTATGTAATAATTTTTTTTAATTATATAATTAAATATTAAATTTATTAAATTTTCTTAAGGAAAACTCAAATAATATTTATGAACATTTTCATTTGAGAATTTTAATTAATTATTAATTATTAAACATTAAGTAATTAAGTAATTAATTAATTTATTAATTGATGCTTAAAATTAATATATTTTAATCAGATAATTTTATTATGTTAATTTATCTAATGTTTATAATTTGTTAAAATTTAAGTTCTAACTATTATGTTTATCATTATTTCGAACACTAAATTATTCAATATTAAGTAGAATAGTTTTTATTGATTTAATTATTATTATAATTTATTTTATTGATAGATATTATTATTAAATAAATATTTACATTATATGTAAATTAATTTTAATTTAATTTAGGATTTAATCTAATTTGGTTAAATAATGAATAAATCATGTTTATTACGTTTGTAATATTGTTTATTTATTTAACTTATTTGTTTTTTTATAATTCTAAATTATTATTTATGTTTAGTCATTTATAATTAAGTTTTTATTTATTTATTTATTTTTTCTTTTAGTTCATTTTTTTCGAATCTTCTTCCCGCCTTAGTTTCCACGCTGCACAGCATGAGGAGTGGGTTTTAGCACTAAGAACCAGTAGCAGCAGCTTCTCCTTCCACCTTGCCTTCCTCCGCATGTTACTACATCTCTAGAATGACGTGTCGACTGGAACATTACAGATCTGTGACTCCCTATTCAGACTTCCTCCAACTCTAATGTCGACTCATCCTCCAATAGTAGAAGAAACATCTCGATCGGTGTTGACCTCCTCCCGCGGCTCATAGCTCCGTTGCGGCAAGGATGGTACTGCTCACGGAAGCTCCTCCTCAAGCCATCATCTCATGGCCTGGATCCTTCCTACGCTCACATGGAGTCAAAGGAAAGTTCTACAGTCATGGTGATGACATAAACGAGAAGAAACGGTGCTAAGAGGAAGAAGTTGAAGAGGCTTTAAATAAGGAGGTATATCAGTGAGGTTGGAGGTAACTGTAGCTGTGAGATGCAGGATGTAATGGTGAGGATGAAGAAAAGGTGAGGCAGAGGGAGGTCTATCGGTATGGTGGTTACTGATTGAAAAACATTAACAGTTCACAATTAGAAATAAAAAAAGGTTATCCGTAGAAAAATTTTAACCGGTTATTGTTATACTTAAATGAGAGCAAACAACAAACTACATAAGGTCTCTGTTACAAAATAAAATAAAAGCATACAATTATGCTATAATAAAAAAAATAAAAGGGTTAATGGTTGAACACTGACAGTGTCCTAAAAAACAAAATGAACTTAGAAATTAAAACATAAGTTATTTAAATCAAAAATGGAAAATAATTAATTACAAGAAAGCTAAACAAGAATAATTAAAATAGGATTTTTATTAAACTTCAAAATATTAAAACCAAAAATAAGATTTTTAATTAGATAAAACTTAAATTAAGAACTGAATTTTTAATAAAATAAGATTATAAAAGAATTAAATTAAAATAACTATATAAATTAACTATAGATTAACAACGAATAACAAAGATTAGCATCAGTGAAGAAAATAAGTCACCGCAAGTTCTTGTCTACCTCATGGGTAGACTAAAATAAATATTTAGTGACTTAATAATTTCTATTCATATATAATATTGAATATTTAATGATATATAACACTAGGTTAATTAATTAAACAACTAGTTGATCACATAAAATTAAAAAGAGAACTATTTTCTTTAATTTAAAACAAAAATTATTTACTTAAATGATAAGCAGGATAAATAATAATATTAATTAATATAATTAACCGATTCTAATAAAACTAAATTAAAAGATAAAATATTAAAGTAAAAACCAATTTAATTAAATATAATTTCAATGATTAAATAATTGTTTTATAAAAATGGTAGTTTAATAATAAGTCAAGCAGATTTAAATTTACCAAACTAAATAAGACATAATTAAATTAGAAAAGTAAAGTAAGATTAAAATTATTATTTTGATGACTAATTATTAATAATTAATTAAAAAAATTGTTTAATTAAAAAAATTAATAATAAAAATAAAAAAGTAAAAATATTAAGTATAAAGTGATTAAATAATTAATTAAATCATTAAAAATCAAATAAAAAGATGTGGAAAAACATTGTAAAAATCGAGCCACAAAAAATCCCCCCACACAGAAGCATTGTTTGTCCTCAAACAATCTCATGTTTTATATTCTTTGAAAATAGTAAAGTGTATTTATGATTAAGATCACACTATAACATGTCCATCACTCAAGAACAGAGGACAAAACATAATAACAGGTTTTTAGAAAATGAATTTCTCATATGAATCTTGCCTATAAAAAATACTCAAGGGTAATTAAGAAAGTTACGAATCATCAAGAAATGAAGATATCATGCCTCATATATGATACAACGTAGTGACTAACTTAAATACATTCTTATGTTCAAAATCCTAGAGTGAAGAAATGTTAAATATCAATGGAATTATGACCTTAACCAAGAAACATTGTACTTTGACAGAATCCTAGGTTCCAGAAATATTTAATCTTTTTTCCGAATAACCTTATTGATAAAAAATTAATGATTTCCGTAAAATCCAATTGACCCCGTCTTAATTTGGCGTTCAACTTTCCCCTCACATTAATCAGTTCATTTTTAACACTAGACACATTAGTTTATTTTTCCCCATCCATGTATCATTGTGCTAAGAACTATGCAATGCACTTATTCAAGATGAACATAGGTATTAATGTTAACAGAAACACACCTAGAATCTTGGGTCTTAGAGACTCACTGTGTGATCCTAGATGCCCAAATTACACCAGTTTCAAACGATTTATATCAAAAATAAATTAAATTGGATCATTAAAGTAATTACTTTTAATAATTAAATGATGAATGAGGCCCTAGAATAAGAATCAAACTTCCAGTTCCAAGGGTTATTATTATAACATTATTAAAAGAGTACCTATATCACTTTCAAAAGTAGTTCCAGAACCACATTTCCATCATATCACTAAGTAAGATCACTCAGAAAACATCTATCCTCATTAATTTCAGATTCAGAGCAGTTCTTAACTACCAGCAAGGAACTTTTCCTAAGCCATGACCCAATTGAGTACTGTGTAAAGCATAAAATTGTGTAATTTTTTTGAAAAAATTTAAACATTTTTACCACAAATTTTGAATTGAAGTGGGAATTGATGGGATTTCATTAAAACACAGTTTTTCACAGTTAAGAATTGACCCCATCCCCCACACATAATACCCATCTTTGTCCCAAATGTTGACTTCTAAATATAGAGAATAACAATTAAAAATTTAAGGTTCAAAATAGATTTTCAATTAAGTAGATTAATGGCATGCATAAAGGGTCTAAATGATGTTAAAATATATTGTTTTCCATAATAAATAACTTAACAACTGGTTCATATCGAGACACACACATTAAAATTTATGTCAAGTCATATGAATTTTCTAATAATGTTCAAACAAGGCATGCAAATTATGGGTGAAGCATGGATAGGGTGTAACAATCTGAAATTTTTGGTTCAAAAGAATGATCAATACTGTAGAAAAATGCATGCTAACACCCCTTAGAAAAACCATTTTAATGAATAAAACCCTAACCAGCAAGCATGTACCCCCAACATAATTTCATACAGTGGAAGATCATTTTTTTATTTATCAATGAATTTGAATTTACAGCAAGAGGCACATGCTTAATTTTTAAGGACAACATAGTGACATGCATCAAAAGTTTTTTATATGAAATATATGCAAAAAACTTTCACCAAATATGTAGCAGAATTTCTCAAACAAGTATAATATTTTTAGTGAGAGGATTTTTATTAGCAAAAACTGAAGAAAAAATAAATGCTGAGAGTTGAAGTACATCCCTGACCAAGTTCTTGTCCAAAAATGATCATGGGAATTAAACTCCATTATTGACACATGCAGAAGCATCCTAAAACATAACTAGAAAACAAAGAACGAGCAGTAACAAGTATTTCACAAAAACAGAGCACAAAAGCAGAATTTTATTCAAAGTTAAAAAGAAAATTCATAAATACAAAAAGAACCATGGGTAGACTCTCATGCAGCACTAGATTTATGGTCCCCATCCAGACTTTATTCATGAATAGTTTTCAATCACTATGAAGGCAGCCAAGCACTTCGACTGTCCCTCAAAATAACATTTCACCCTCTGCCCATTAACTAACATGTGTTTATTCTCTTCACCTAAAATTTCTAAACAAACAATATTAAGGGCTCTCACTATTGTAAATGTTCCAGACCAGTTGGACTTTAGCTTTCTAGGAAAGAGTTTAAGTCTAGAATTAAAGAGAACAACCTTTTTCCAGGTTTAAACTCTTTTTTTGAATGATATAATCATGAATGATTTATGTTCTTTCTTTATAAATCCTTGAATTATCATAACTCTCTCTCCTACTCTCATTAATTTCACTCAATTCAAGTAACCTCTTCTCTTCAACACTCTTAAAGAAAATGTTTAGAGCTTTAAATGCCCATTAAGACTTATGCTCCAACTCCACAGGTAGATAACAACACTTCCCAAACAACAGCCTGTAAGGAGACATACCTATTTGGGTCTTAAAAGCAGTTATATAAGCCCATAAAGGATCATCCAATTTAAGAGACCTATCTTTCCTAGAGTTCAACAAATTTTTCTCAAGAATTTGTTTCACTTCCCTATTTGAAATTTCCACCTCTCCACCAGACTGTGGATGATAAGTAGTACTAGTTTTATGAATAAAACCACATTTCTCCATCATAGCATTAAATTTATAGTTCTTAAAATGTGTTCCATTATCAGTGATAAAAGCTCTTGGTACTCCAAATCATGTAAAGATGTTCTTTTTCACAAATTTAATTACAGAATTGGCCTGATTGTTTGGTAGTGCCACTGCCTCAACACATTTGAAAACATAGTATACATAAACAAGAATATACTAATTCAATTGAGATGATGTAAATGGAACCATGAAATCTAAACCCCAGACATCAAAAATATCAACTTCCAGAATCTCATTTTGGGGTAACTCTAGATTCCTACCCACATTTCCTGACCTCTAACACCTATCACAACCAACCAAAAAAATTCTAGCATCCTTAAAGGGTGTAGCCCAAAAATATCAGATTGTAGGACTTTTTGAGCAGTTCTTTCACCACCATGGTGACCACCCCAAGGTGAAGAATGAAAAATTTCTATGACATGAATCATTTCTTCCTCAGGTATACATCTCCTAAGAATACCATCAGAACATATCCTAAACAGTAGGGAATCATTCCAAAGATAATATTTAAGTTCTGAAATGAATTTCATTCTTTGGTTATTGGATAGAGTTTTGGGAAAGGCACCTACTGAAAGGAAGTTGGGAAAATATACAAACCAAGCACATCACATGATAGAAATAGTAAACAGCTTTTCATCAAGAAAGGTAGAGGTCATCTCCCTAGGATTTTCAAATTAATATTGAGTAAAAGAATGAGTAGATAAGTGGTAAACAACTAAATTTGTAGCTCCCTGTTTATCCTAAATCTATAAATCAAACTCTTGTAAGAATAAAATCCATCTAATCAGCCTATGTTTAGTTTCCTTCTTAGACATCAAGTACATTAAAGCATAATGATCAGTGAAAATGATTACTTCTGAACCTAACAAGTACTGTCTAAATTTTTCTAGAGAAAACACAACAGCTAAAAATTCTATTTCATTAGTGGTATAATTATTTTGGGCATAATCTAGCAGTTTACTAGCTTAGTATACCACATGCAGTTTCTTAACTTTCCTCTGTCCAAGGACAACACATATAGCCATGTCACTAGAATCACACATTAGTTCATAGGTAGTTTCCTATCAGGTGCAGTGATGATAGGTGATGTAGTGAGTTTCTCTTTAACCAGATTAAATTATTTCAAACAATTATTATCAAAATTAAAAGGTGCATCATTGACCAGTGAAGAACACAAAGTCTTAGTAATTTTGGAAAAATATTTTATGAATCTCTTGTAGAAACCGACATGCCTTAAGAAACTTCTAACACCCTTGACATTACCAGAATTTGGTAATTTTTAAATATGATCAATCATATGAGTATCAACATCTAGACCTCTTTTAGACCCTTTATGAAAAAGAACAATACCTTTTGTAACCATGAATTTACATTTATCCCAATTCAGAATAAGGTTGGTTTCAATACATTTCTCCAAGACTAATTCATGATTTATAAGACAGGTATTGAGAGTACTACACACAATAGAAAAGTAATCCATGAAGACCTCAATAATTCTCTCAATAATATCTTAAGAGATAGCCATCATACAAATTTGAAAGGTGGATGGAGCTCCACACAACCCAAAGGGCATCCACCTATAAGCAAATGTTCCAATGGGGCATGTGAAAGTTGTTTTTTACTGGTCCAATGGATCAACGAGAATCTGGTTGTAACCAAAATACCCATCCATAAAACATCAAAACTCATTTCCAACAAGCCTCTCAAGAATTGGGTCCAAAAAGGGCATTGGAAAATAGTACATCCTGTTGGCTGAATTAATATTCCTATCATATATACAAACTCTCCATTTTGTGGACTTCCTGACTTGGAATTCTTCATTTTTTCATTTTTAACTACAGTGAATCCTCCCTTCCAGGGGACAACCTAGACAGGGCTGAACCAAGAACTATAAAAAATGGGATAAATCAATCCAGTGTCTAGTAGTTTAATAATTTCTTCTCTCACAAATTCTTTCATGTTTTCATTTAATCTTCATTGACACTCTACCCTAAGATTTTGATTAGGATCCATAGGAATTTTATGCATACATAATGAGGGACTAATACCCTTGATATTAGCTATTTTCCAGCATATGGAAGATTTAAAATTCTTCATAACATTCAACAATATTTCCACTTGATTTTCATTAAGTTCAAAATAAATTATTACAGTCAAAGTGTCGTTCTCACCTAGAAAACTAATATTTAAGATGGGAAAGGGATTTGTTTTAGTTCAAGAACTGTTGATTCTACACTATAAGGAATACTATTAGGCTTGGGAGGTCCAAGATCTTAAACATATTTCTTGTAAAGAATTTTGAAAGATGAAGGATTTTTAATTTCATGATCAAATTCAGAAGTAATAGTGTCACTGTCCAGATTGGGCATTACACTATTCATATTTTCCAGATCAGATTTCAGAAAATTTATCAATGCAGAATCATCTAATTGTCTTATAGGTTCTCCCTCAATAACATTAAAGTGTTTAGAAAGGTTAGTGTTAACATAAACACCCTCAAATTAATTCAAAATCTCCTATGATCAGAAACAGAGGACCCTTCTACAACAAAAACTGGACAGTTATGCAGTTCAGGAAAATTTTCCAGATTTGGATTTTGAGCAGAATTTCTAATTTTTGAAATAGATTCAACAGGATTTCAACATCAAATTTATTTCCTTCAGTAGAGGATTGATTTTCTGATACTTCAAAGATTCCAGCTGAGTTCTCATTTTCTAAGGACTCTAGCATTGAACATTTTTCAGAAAACATTTTTACATTAACATTTTTAAACACATTGAACTCTTCTTGTTGTTATATAATTTTAATGATTACTTGACCCTTAGAAACATAAATAACAGCACCACCTATGGCCAATAAGGGCCTACCCAAGATGATGGGAACCTATTGATCACACTCCATACATAAGATTAGGAAGTCAGCAGGTAAAAACAGTTTCCCAAATCCAACTAGAAAATCATCTACCCTACCCATTGGAGGAGTGAATGATCTATCAGCAAACTAAAATATGATTGTGGTGGGTTAATGGTCACCCAACCTCAACTGTTGAAACAGTGGGTATGGGATTAGATTAATGCTAGCACCTAAATCACACAAACAGTTTTGCTGATTAGAGTTTTGTAGTGTGAATTGTATGAAAAAACTACCAGGTTCTTTCAGTTTAGGTGGGATTTTATTTAGAAGTTCAACACTGCACTCTTCAGTGTGGTTGTAAGTAGAAAATTCTTCTAGGGTTTTTTTAAACAATTTTCCTAAATTATTTTAGATAATTTGGAATTTGAATTAAATCTTTAAGGAAAGGATTGCTCACTTGAAATTTAGAAAGAAGTCCAAGGAACTGAATATGTTCATCAACGTTTTAATTTCCTTTATTATTTTGATTTTTAGAAGAAGTTTCAGCTTGAGTTTTAGGTGAAAAATTCAGATTTTGATCATTTTCAAGACCTTTATTTGAACTACTATCCTGTGGGAAATGTAGATTTTTATTTCCAGATTGAATGAGATATTCATTTTGAGAATTTTCAGTTTCTTTTTCAGCTACAATTTGAGTATTAATCTCGCTTCTAGTGAAAACAGTCATGGAATTCTCCCTATGGTTAAGCTTAGTGTTACTTGAAAGTATACCTTTTTCCCTAGATCAAAAATCTCAATAAAGTTGACCTAATTGTGTTTCCATGTTTTTCATTCTAACATGAGTTTGAATTTTATCAGAATCAAATTGATTTTGATGTTTGGACAGTTGATTCGTATAACTTTATTCTTGAGAGTTGATTTTATTCAAAATAAGATCAAGCTTAGAAGACATGTGATTATAATTATTTCCTTGCACATTAGAAGACTCACCCCTTTGTTGATTTTGAAAATTCGGTCTTGGTTGATTAGAGTAATTAGGGGAAGTGGATTGTTTAATTAAGCCTTGATCTTTCCAGTCCAGATTAGGGTGGTTCCTATAGCATTTATTTTATTTATTTGAAAATGGATCTTCTTTAAGTGGAATTCTTGGACAACAGTTAACAAAATATTTATTTTCTTGTTGTTGGGATGACATAACAAAATTAGGTCAGAAATTTTCATTATGCACAATCATACCAAATTGGAAACTCTATTCCCTTAAATATTGGTTGGTATTTTGACATCCTAGTTGGTTAACAGTTTTTTAGAGTTTTGGTTCATTAAAGATTGAATTTTTTTTGTGATTTCATCAATTTGAGCTTGAGTTTAATTTGTTGAACCAGTATTTCAATTACCATTTCTATTGAATTTTTTTCTTCTTGAATTTTTATGTTGTGAATTCAGTGCTGGATTATTAAATTTGTTTTCTAAGTTATTCATCTATTTTATCATTTTAATAACCCGCAATAGCTTGATCAACTAGATTCTTTCCAGAGGAGTACAACAATTCATATAAATTGTCCATATGATGGTGTGAGGGGAGTTGATGATGAGGACACCGCTTAAGCAGATCCATGAATCTATCCCAAGATTCATGAAAAGATTATCAATCCTCTTAATTGAAACTAGTTATTTTTATTTGAAGTTCACCATTATGTATTTGATGATAAAATTCAAAAATAAAATATTTATACACTTCATCCCAGTTTTTGAAAATGTTCTCATCTAGACTCAGAAACCAATTTCTAGCATTCCTCTTATGGAAAAGGCAAAGACTCTCATTCTTAGTTCATTTTTTGTGTGCCCAAGAAGATGTTATTGCTGCATAGTATTATAGAAGTCTCTACTGAGGGCTAGAGAGTCCCCATTAAAGAGTCCTCATTAGAGAGTCCATTAAAAGCAGGCAGTAGTGAGATGTATGATTTTTTAAGTTCAAAATTTCTGAATCTAGGGGATAATCTAATAGATGATGGATTTCTTGAATCTTGAGTAAGTTGAAACTACCTCATCCTAGGACTATCATGTTCATATAAGAGTTCTTCTTTATTTTGATAGTTGTTAGGTGCTGGAACTCTATTATATATGTTCTCCATTTCAGTTTTGTTCTTCCTTCTTAGTGCAGTTGTGTTTTTATCTAATTCATGGTTCAGAGGCTCTAATACAACACCGAATGTTCTTATGGTCTTGAAAACAATAGTAACAAACACTACTCAGCAGTAACGATTCAGCATGATGTGAAACAATTTTTATTTATAATTCTCAATTTTCAATTTTTTTTATATTTTTAATAAATGTGATTTTTTAGAGTTTTTTAGAGAAATGGATCGTGCCCTCCCCAGAAACGGTTCCAAAAACATGACATGTACTGTAATTAAATTCGGTCAAAGTATAAAATTTATATTCCTACAAACTACTGTATATGTGGAAAGAAGGGTCAAACCCACAGGGAAGGTAAATTTGGCCAATAATCTTCTAAAAATCATGGTAAACTCCACTTTTTTTAGTAGTGGAGTTATTTTTCTATTTTTTTTACTTTTTATATATTTTTATAAGAAACGAAGTTAAAAAATATCAAAAACTTGTTTAAAATCTATATTGAAACTAGAGGCTGTTGTAAATCAATGAATAATAGAGGTTTAGAACACTGAAAAAAATGAACAATCTACTAAACTGCTCGGGGAGTAATCTTTATTCTACTGGTTTTGAAAGTCATTCAATTCACTTATAGGGTTTTGTAAAGTACCAATGTAAATAGTATGACTCACCTCCCTTGCTAGGAGTTAAGTCACACTGGTCAACCAATTTAAGAGTTCGCCACTCCAAAATTAGTCAACTGTGAACTATTTTGAAAATTAAAATCAAGAAAAACTCATCATAATTCTTCAAGTCTATTGAATCTATTATTTTTTTAAATGTTTTTCCACAATCAGCCTTGCCAACTAACTGTGAAATTTTGAGATTAGGTTATCGTGAAAAAAGCAATTAGATGAACTTAGTATTGATCTCATCGATCAATACTGAATACATTCAAATGGTTATGTGAAATAACAATTAAAAGTAACCAGTAGAACATAAATTCATCCTTAAACTAAATGATTTATCTCGGAAACATGTATATTATCAAAGCAGTAATTGATGAAATGATAAACAGAGTGTAAGAATTAAAAATAACAATGGAAACCAAAATCATCCAAGATACTCTACTCCTATACTCCTCCAGCTCGAGGAAGAGGTTCCTGAGTCGCCCTCCAGACTCCCTATGCTCCTGATGAGAGAGAAGATATCGAGTCTTCAATCGTTCAATTAATGTGTGAATTCCCATTCTAAATATGATTCTTTCTCTTCTTAAGTATCATGATGTATTTTTCTACATGTCACTGAACAATTTCCACCGACTTTGGGTGTTCTTTAAAATGCACTACACAACATGTATTTTACCACGACTGGCACGTCGCTCTATCTTTTCTCACATAACTAACTCCTGGAGAGTTTTTTAAGTGCATCTGGATGTAAACATGTCTCTTGAATGAACCTGAGCAAGAAAAACAATTAACACATTTACAATTCGATAAAAATTTATAAATTAAAAAGAAAGTATTTTAAAATAATTAATAAACTTTTAACCATTGTTGATAAATAAATTTCTTTATTAGTACCTTCAAAAACTAATAATTATATTATAGAGATTATATTGATAATAAATAATTATTTTATAATATTATTTAATTATATATTTGAATATTAAATTTATTAAATTTGATTAATGAAAACTCAAATAATACATATGAACATTTTTATTTGATAATTTCAATTAATTATTAATTATTAAACATTAAGTAATTAGGTAATTATTTTATTTATTAATTTAATCCTAAAATTAATATATTTTAATTAGTTAATTTTATTATGTTACTTTATCTAATGTTTAAAAATTGTTAAAATTTATGTTCTAACTATTATGTTTATTATTATTTTTAAAATAAAATTATTCAATATTAATTAGAATAGTTTTTACTTATTTAATTCTTATTATAATTTATTTTATTGATATATTTTATTATTAAATTAATAATCACCTTAGATGGAAATTAATTGTAATTTAATTTGGGAGTTAATCTAATTTGGTTAAATAATGTATAATTCATGTTTATTAGGTTAGCAATATTGTTTAATTATTTACCTTATAGGTTTTATTTTTTATAATTATTAATTATTATTTCAGTTTAGTTATTCATAAATATGTTTTTATGTTTTTATTTTTTGCTTTCTTTTAGTTCCTTTTTTTCGGATCTTCTCCCCCCACTAGTTTCCACGCTGGGCAGTAGGAGGAGGGGGTTTCGGCTCCGAGAACCGCCACCAGCAGCTGCTCCATCCACCTCGCCTTCCTCTACATGTAACTGCATCTCAAGAATAGCATCTCGACTTTGGCATAGCAGATCCGTGAATCCATGTTCAGACTTACTCAAACTCCGACATCGTATCATCCTCCAACAGTGGAGCAAACATCTTGATCGGTGTCTACCACCTCCAGCGGCTCGTAGCTCCATTACGGCTCTGATGGAACTCCTCAAGGAATCTCCTCCTGAATCCATCATCCCACGGCTTGGCTCCTTCCTACACTCCCATGGCGGAGAAGTATAGTTCTATGGTCGTAGGGATGACATAAACGAGATGAAACAGTGTGAAGAGGCACCAGTTGATGAGGCTAACAGTGAGGAGGAATATCGGTGAGGTTGAAGGTAATAGTAGCTGTGAGAGGCAGGAAGTAATGGTGAGGTTGAAGAAAATGTGAGGCAGAGGGAGGTCTATCAGTAAGGTTGTTACCAATAGAAAAATATTATCAGGTCACTGTTAGAAATAAAAAAAATGTTTCCGGTATAAAAATTTTTACAGGTTACTGTTATACTTAAATGAGAGCTAACAAAATGTAGCATAAGGTAACCATTACAAAATAAAATAAAAGCATACCATTACGCAATAATAAAAAAAATAAAGTGGTCACCGATAAAACACAAACGGTGACAAAAAAAAACAAATTGAACCTAAAAATTAAAACATAAGTTATTTAAAACAAAAATAGAAAATAATTAATTACAAGAAAGCTAAACACTAATAATTAAAAGAAGATTTTTAATAAACTTAAAAATATTAAAACCACCACTAAGATTATTAATTAGATAACACTAAAATTAAGAACTGGATGATTAATAAATTAATATTATAAAAGTTTTAAATTAAAATAACTATGTAAATTAACTATAAAGTAACAACGAATAATAAAGATTAGCATCGGTGACCCAAATAAGTCACTGCTAGTTCTTGTCTACCTCACCGGTAGACTAAAATCAATATTTAGTAACTTAAAAATTTATCTACATATAAAAAATTAAATATTTAATGTTATATAACACTAGATTAATTAACTAAACAACTAACCGATCACATAATATTTAAAAGCGAACTATTTTATTTAATTGAAAACACAAATTATTTACATAAATGATATGTTGGATGACTAAAAATATTAATTAATATCGTTAACCTATTCTAATGAAACTAAATTAAAAGATAAAATATTAAAATAAATACTAAGTTAATTAAATATAATTACAACTATTAAATAATTGTTTTATAAAAATGTTAGTTTAATAAAAAGTCATGCAGATTTAAATTAACCACACTAAATTAGACATTATTAAATTAGAAAAGTAATGTAATATTAAAATTATTATTTGGATGACTAATTAATCATAATTAATTAAAAAAATTGTTTAATTAGCAATATTAAATATAAAAATACAAAAGTACAAATATTTTGTATAAAGTGATTATATAAATAATTAAATCATAAAAAATTAAGTAAACAGATTGGGAAAAACAATGTAAATATATAGCCACATAAAATTCCCCCACACAATAGCATTGTTTGTCCTCAAACAATTTCATGTTTTATTTTATTTGAAAACATTAAAGTGTTTTTATGATTAAGATCACACTATAACATGTCCGACACTCAAAAACAGAGGAAAAAACCTAACAGCATGCTTTCAGAAAATGAATTAATCCTATGAATCATGCCTATTACAAATAATCAAGGGTAATTAAGAAAGCTAAGAATCGTCATGCAATAAAGATGTCATTACTCATATGTGATACAACATAGTGACAAACTTCAATCCAAGCTTATGTCCAAAATCCGAGAGTGAAAAAAGGTTAAACATCAATTGAACTAAGACCTTAACCAAAAAATTTGTACTTTGATAGAATCATAAGTTCCAAAAATAATTAATTTTTTTTTCTGAATCACCTTATCGATACAACCTAAATGATTTACATAAAAACCAATTGACCCCTTATTCATTTGGCGTTCATAATTCCCCTAACATTAATAAGCTCATTTTTGACCCTAAAAACTTAATTTTATTTTCCCAAGCCATGTATTATTGTGCTAAGCACTGTGCAACGAACTTATTCAAGATGAACCGAGGGCTTAATATTAACAGAAATGCACCCAGCATCTTGGGTCTCAGAGACTAATCGTGGGATCCCAGATTCCCAAATTACTCCATTTTCAAAAGATTTATATAAAAAATCATTTATATTGGATCATTAAAGAAATTACTTTTAAATATGAAAAGATAAATGAGGCCCCTAGAATCAGAATCAAACATCCAGTTCCAAGGCTTATGATCATAACTCCATTAAAAGAGTACCTATATCACTTTCAGAAGTAGTTCCTAAACCAAATTTCCATCAAATCACTAAGTAAGATCACTCAGAAATCATCCATCCACACTAATTTGAGACCCAGAGCAGTTCATAACTACCATCATGGAACTTTTCCTAAGGCAAGACCCAATTGAGTACAGTGTAAAGCATAAAATTGTGTAATTTTTTTGAAAATATTTATCCATTTTTACAATAAATTTTTAAATAAAGTGGGAATTGATGGGATTTCATTAAAACAAAGTTTTTCACTGTCATGAATTGACCCCCTCCTCCACACTTAATACCCAAATTTTCCCCAAAGTTGACTTCTATATAAGGAGAAGAACAATTAAAAATTTAAGGATCAAAACATATTTTCAATTAAGTACATTAATGACATGTATAAAGGGTCTTAATGAAATTCTAAAATATTGTTTCCCAGAATAAATAACTTAACATCAGGTTCATATCCAGACACACACATTAAAATTTAAGTCAAGTGACATGGATTTTCCATTAAAGTTCAAACAAGGCATGAAACTTATGGGTGCATCATGGATAGGGTGTAGAAATCTAAAAATTTTGGTTCAAAAGAATATTCAATACAACAGAAAAATGAATTCTAACACCCATAAGAAAACCCATTTTAATGAATAACACACTAACCAACAAGCATGTACCCCCCCACTTAATTTCATACAGTGAAAGATCATTTCAATATTTATCAATAAATTCAAATTTCCAGCAAGAGGCACATGCAGAATTGTTATGCACAAAATAGTGACATGCAGAAAAAAAAAATTTATATGAAATATATGCAGAAAATTATCAGTAAATATATAGCAGAATTTCTTAAACAAACAGATTTTTTTAGTGAACAGATTTTCATTAGCAAAAACAGGAGCAGAAATCAATGCAGAGAGTTGAAGTACATACCTACCTGTGTTCGTGTCCAAAAATGATCATGGGAATTCCACTCCATTATTGAAACATGCAGCAACATCCTAAAACAGAACCTGAAATCAATGAACAAACAATAACAAGTATTTCACAAAAACAGACCATAGAAGAATAATTTTATTCAATATTAATAAGAAACAACATAAAGACAAAAATAACCATGGGTTTCCAATCATTCCACACTAGATTTAAAGTCTCTAGAGAGACATTATTCAAGAACTGTTTCCATGCACTGTGAAGGAAGCCAAGCCCTTTGGCTGTCCCTCAACATAAAGTTTCACTCTCTGCCCATTAACTAACATGGGTTTATTCTTTTTGCCTAAATTTCTAAATCACCAATCTTCAGGAATCTTACTATAGTCAATGGTCCAGACGACATGGACTTCATCTTTCCAAGAAAGTGTTTAAGTCTAGAATTTACGAGAATAACCTTCTGTCCAGGTTTAAACTCTGTGTATTGAATGATTGAATCATGAAAGATTTTAGTTTTCTCTTTAAAAATCCTTGAATTATCATAACTATCTATCCTAATATCATCAACTTCACTCATCTCATGTAACATCCCCTCACCAGCACTCTTAAAATCAAAGTTTAGAGCCTTAGCTGCCCAATAAGACTTATGTTGCAACTCCACAGGTAGATGAAAACATTTCCCAAACAACATCCTGTAAGGAGACATTCCTATTGGGGTCTTAAAACCAGTTCTATAAGCCCATAAATCTTGATCCAATTTAAGAGACCGGTCATTCCTAGAGTTCGACATATTTTTCTAAATAATTTGTCTCAGTTACCTGTTTGAAATTTCCACCCGTTCACTGGACTATGGATAGTAAGGAGTACCAGTTTTATGAACACATCCATATTTCCCCATCAAAGCTTTAAATATATAGTTCTTAAAATGTGTTCCACTATCAGTGTCAAAAGCACTTGGGACTCCAAATCCTGTAAAGATGTTCCGTTTCATAAATTTAATTACAGAATTGGCATGATTGTTGGTTAATGTCACTACCTCAACCCACTTCGATACATAGTCTACAGCTACAAGAATATACTCATTCCCATGAGATCCTGGAAATGGACCCATGAAATCTAAACCCCAGACCTAAAAAATAATAACTTCCCTAATTACTTTTTGGGGTAACTCTTGCTTCCTACCCACATTTCCTAACATCTGACACCTATCACAGCCAACCACAAAACATCTATAATCCTTAGGGAGTGTAGGAAAAAAAAATTAGGACTTTTTGAGCAGTTTTCTCACAACCATGGTGGCCTCTACAAGGTTAAGAATGACAACATTCTATGACATGAAGCATTTCTTCCTGAGGTATACATCTCCTAAGAAAACCATTAGCACCTCTCTTAAATAGTAGGGGATCATTCCAAAGATAATATTTAAGTTTAGAAATGAATTTATATTTTTTGGTTATTAGAGGGTTTTTGGGAAAGGCAACTATTGCATGGAAGATGGAAAAATATACAAACCAAGAAGATTTCCTAATAGAAAAAGTAAGCCATTTTTCATCAGGAAAGGAAGAATTAATCACCCTAGGATTTTCAGATTCTGATTGATTAAAAGGAATCTGAGATAAGTGGCCAACAACTAAATTTCCATCTCCCTATTTATCCCTAATGTCTAAATCAAACACATGTAACAATAGAAACAATATAATTATCCTGGGTTTAGTTTCCTTCTTAAACAACAAGTACATTAAAGTATAATGATAAGTGAAAATGATGACTTTTGAACCTAACAGGTACTTTCTAAACTTTTATAGAGCAAACACAACAGTTAACAATTATTTTTCAGTGGTGGTATAATTCTTTTGGGATCATCTAGAAGTATATTAGCTTAGTACACCACATATAGTTTCTTAACATTCCTCTATCCAAGGACATCACCAACAACCATGTCACTAGCATCACACATTAGTTAAAATGGTAGTTTTCAGTCAGGTGCAGTGATGATAGGTGATGTAGAGAGTTTCTATTTAAGCAGATTAAATAATTTCAAACGATTTTCATTAAAATTGAAAGGTGCATACTTGACCAGAAAAGAACATAAAGGCTTAGTAATTTTGGAAAAATATTTTATGAATCTCTGGTAGAAACCGATGTTCCCTAGGAAACTTCTATCACCCTTGACCTTAACAGGAGGTGTCATTTTTTGAATAACATCAATCATAGCAGTATCAACATATAGACCTATTTTAGACACTTTATGACCAAGAACAATACCTTTTGAAACTACAAATTGACATTTTTCCCAATTAAGAACAAGTTGGGTTTCAATGCATCAATCCAAGAATAATTCCAGATTTACAAGATAGGTATCGAAAGTACTACCCCCAATGGAAAAGACATCCATGAACACATCAATAATTCTCTCAATCATATCAAAAAATATAGCCATCATACACATTTGAAAGGTGGATGGAGCTCCACACAACCCAAAGGACATCCGCCTGTAAGAAAATTTTCCAAAGGGGCATGTGAAAGTCGTTTTTTCCTGGTCCTCTAGACCAACAGGAATCTGGTTGTAACTAGAATACCCATCCATAAAATAGAAAAACTCATTTCCAGAAATCCTCTCAAAAAGTTTGTCCAAAATGGGCATTGGAAAATGGTCCTTCATTGTGGATGAATTATACTTCTTATAATATATTCAAACTCTCCATTTTGTGGCTTTCTTAACTTGGACATCTTCATTATTTTCATTTTTATCTAAAGTGAATCCTCCCATCTTAGGGACAACCTGGACAGGGATGACCCAAGCACTATCAGAAATGGGATAAATTATTCCAGTGTCCATCAGTTTATTCACTTTTTCTCTCACAACTTCTTTCATGTTTGTATTTAATCTTCTTTGACACTCTACCCTAGGCTTATGATCAGACTCCATAAGAATTTTATGTATATAGAATGAGGGACTAATACCATTGATATCATATATTGTCCAGCCTATAAAAGATTTAAACTTATTCAAAACATTTGACAATCATTCCTCTTTATTTTCATTATGTTCTGTAGAAATTATTAGAGGCAAAGTGGAGTTCTTACATAGAAACAAATATTTAAGATGGCCAGGGATTGGTTTTTGTTCAAGAATGGGTGGTTCTAAAATATAAGGAAGACTCTTAAGCCAGGGAGGTCCAAGATCTTCAAAATATTTCTTGTATGGAATATTTAATGATAAATTATTTTCAATTTCATGTTCAAATTCAGAAGTAACAGTGTCACTATACAGATTGGGCAGTACACTGTCCAGATTTTCCAGATCATATTTCAGAAAATTTATCAAATAAGAATCATCTAATTGTATTATAAGTTCTCCATAAATAACATCAATGTGTTCAACAAGGCTGGTGTTAATTGAAACACCCTCAAATTCACTCAAAAACCACCTATGTTCATAAACAGAGGACCCTTCTACAGTAAAAACTGGAAAGTTATCCAGTTGTGGAAAATTTTCAATTTTTGGAGTTTGAGAAGAATTTTCAATTTCTAAAAAATATTCAAAATGATTTTTAGCTTCAAAATTATTTCCTTCAGTAGAGGATTTATTTTCATATACTTTAGAGATTCTTGTTGAGTTCACATTTTCTAAGGAATCTTGCATTGAACAGTTTTCAGAAAACATTGGTTATTAAACATAATTAAACACATTGAACTCTTCTTGTTGTTCTCCAATATTAAAGATTAATTGAACCATAGAAACGTCAATAACACCACCAAATGTGGCTAATAATGTCCTACCCAAGATTATGGGAACCTCTTGATCACACTCCATATCTATGACTAGAAATCTAGTAGGTAGAAACTCTTTCCCAACTCCATATAGAAAATCATCTACCCTACCCACAAGATGAGTGGACGATCTATCAGCTAACTAAAGTATGATTGTGATGGGTTGAAGGTCACCCAACCTCAACTGTTAAAACAGTGACTATGGGATCAGATTAATGATAGAAACTAAATCACACAAATAGTTCAGCTGATCAAAGTTTTCTAGTGTGTAAGGTATGAAAAAACTGCTAGGGTCTTTCAATTTATGTGGGATTTTCTTTTGCAGTAAAACACTACACTCTTTATTGAGGTCGTAAGTAGCAAATTATTCTAGAGTTTTTTTTGAAAAAATTTTATTAATAGATTTTAGATAATATGGGATTTTAATTAAAGCTTGAATGAATAGAATGTTCACTTGAAGTTTAGAAAGAAGACCAAGGAACTGAAGAAGTTCAGCCTTGGTGTAACATTGTGGTTTTAGCTTCTTAGGGAAATAGATGGGTGGGGAAATGTTTTTAAGGACATTAGGAATATCCCTCCTCTATTCATAAACTTTTTCTTTTTCTTTATTCTTTTGATTTTTAGAATATGTTTCAGCTTGATTTTCATGTGACAAATTCATATTTTTATCATTTTCAATACCATTCTTTGAATTACCAGCATGTGTGCAAAGAAAATTTCTATTTTCAGTTTGGAGCATATTTTCATTTTAAGAATTTTTAGTTTCTTTTCTAGCAATTAATTGATTATTAATCCCACTTCTAGTGACAAAATCCATGGAATTCTCCTTGGGGTTAAGCTCAATGGTACTTGTATGTCTACCTTTTTCCCAAGATGAAAATTCTCTAGCAATTTGACCTAATTTTGATTCCATGTTTTTCATTCTAACATTAGTCTTCACTTTATCATACTCTTATTGATTTTGATGTTTGGACAGTTGACCCATATATCTTTCTTCTTGAGAGTATATTTTATTCAAAATAAGATCAGGAATAGAATAAATGTGATTATCATTGTTTCCTTGCACATTAAAAAACTCACCCCATTGTTGATTCTGAAAATTTAGTCTTGGTTGATTAGAGTAATTAGGGGAAGTGGATTGTTTAATTAATCCTTGATCATTCCATGACAGATTAGGGTGGTTCCTATATCCTTGATTTTAATTATTTGAAAATGTAACTTCTATAGGAGGCATTATTGGACCGTATTTAACAATGTTTGAATTTTCTTGTTGTTGGGACGACATATCAAAATTAGCACAAAAAATTTCAGTATGCCCAAACATACCACACAGGAAACACTATTCCCTTAAATATTGGTTGGTATTTTGACATCCTAGTTGGTTAATAGTTTTTTTATATTTCTGGTTCATTAAAGATTGATGTTGGTTGGTGATTTCATCATGGTGAGCTTGAGTTTCATTCATTGAACTAATTTTTGAATTAAAATTTCTATTAACTCGTTTTCTTCTTTACTTTTTTTTGTTTTGAATTTAGTGTAATATTATTATAATTTTTTCTAATTTCTTCATCTATTTTATCATTGTAATTACCCCCAATAGCATGATAAAGTAGATTCTGTCCAGTGGAGGAAAACTATTCATAAAAAGTATCGATAAGAAGGTGTGATGGGAGTTGATGATGAGAACACTACCTAAAAATATCCATGAATCTATCCCATGATTCATGAAAAGATTCTCCATCCTATGCATAGAACTAATTTTTTTTTGAATTTCACCTTTATGACTTTGATGATAAAATTTCATAATAATAAAATTATACACTTGATCCCAGTTTTCGAAAATGTTCTCATCTAGACTGAGAAACCAATTTCTTGCATTACCCATAAGGAAAAAGGGAATGACTCTCATTCTTAGATCATTTTTGGTGAGTCCTAGAAGAGGTAATTACTACATAGTATCTTCGAAGTCTCTAATGAAGGCTAGAGAGTCTTCATTAGAGATCCCATGAAAAGTAGGAAGTAGTGAGATGTGTGATTATTTAAGTTCATAATTTCTAGCTCTAGGGGATAACCTAATAGAAGAAGGATTTACGGAAACTTGAGGAAGTTGAAACTCCCCCATACTAAGCCTTTAATGTTCATCTAAGAGTTCTGGTTGATTTTGACACTTTTTTGGTGCTGGAACTCTATTATCTATGTTCTCCACTTAAGTTTTGTTCATCCTTATTAGAGCAGTTAAATGTTTATCTAATTCAAGGTTCAGTGGCTCTAATATAACACCATAAGTTCTTATGCTCATGAAAACAACTGTAACATACACTACTTAGTAGTAAGAATTCAGAAAGAAGTGAAACAATTTTTATTTACAAATTTCAATTTTCATTTTTTTTAAAGAATTTTAATATATGTGATTTTTTTAGAGTTTTTTTAGAGTAATGGATCATGACCTCCCCAGAAATGGTTCCAAAAATTGGACATGTAATATTGTTGAATTCAGTCAATGTTTAAATTTTATATTACTACTAACTAATATATATGAGGCAAGCAGGTTCGAACACACATGGAAGGTAAATTTGGCCACTAATCTTCTAAAAAACATGGTAAACTCCACATTTGTTAGCAGTTGTGTAATTTTTCTATTTTTTATCATTTTATATATTTTTATAAGCAATGAAGTGGAAGAATATAGAAATCATGTTTAAAAACTATATTTAAACTAGAGACTATTGTAAAACAAGGAATAACATAGGGCTAGAACACAGAAAAAATGAACAATATATTAAAACGCTCGGGGAGTTATCTATATTATACTGTTTTTGAAAGTGTTTAAATTCACTTATAGGTTGTTGCTGTGTACCACTATAAATAATATGACTCAACTACCTTGCAATGAGTTAATTCACACTAGTCAACCAATTTAAGAGTTCACCACTCCAAAATTAATCAACCGTCAAATGTTTGTAAAATTAACATCAAGACAAACTCATCATAAGTCTTGAAGTATTTTGAATCTATTATTTTTTTGAAAAGTGTTTCCACAATCAGTCTCGTAAACTGACTGTGAAATTTCTAGATTATTTTCTAGTGATACAAGATATTAGATGAACTAAGTATTGATCTCGCCAATCAATGCTTAATACATTAAAATGGTTAAGTGAAATGATAATTAAAAGTAACCAGTAGAACTAAAACTCATCCCCGAACAAAATTATTTAGCCATAAAATAGGTATATTATCAAAACAGTAATTGAAGACATGCTAAAAATAGTGTAAGAATTAAAAAAACAATGGAAACCGAACTCCCTGAAGATACTCTGCTCCTATGATTCTCCAGATTTAGGTAGAGGTTCCAGAGTCTCCCTCCGGACTCTCTATGATCATGATGAGAGAGAAGCTCTGAAATATCCAATAGTTCAATTAAGGTGCGAATCCCCATACTAAATTTGTTGCTTCCTCTGCTTAAGTATCATGATGTCTTCTGCTGCTTATCACTGAGTATTTTCCACCAACATTGTGTGTTCATTATAAATTCTACGCAGAACGTGTATTTTACCGTGACTGGAATGCTGCACTATCTTTTCTCACATAACTAACTTCTGGAGAGTTTTTTATGTGCATCTGGATGTAAACCTGTCTCTTGAATGAACCTGCGCAAGAAAAAAAATCAACACAGTTCAAAATTGAAAAAAAATTATAACTTAAGAAGAAAGTCTTTTAAAATAATTAATAAACTTTAAACCAATGTTGTTGAATAAATTAATTTATTAGTACCTTTAAAAACAAAGATTTATTTTTTAATGATTATATTTTGAATAAATAATTATGTAAAAATATTATTTAATTATATATTCGAATATTAAATTTATAAAATTTGGTTAATGAAAACTCAAATAATTTTTATATACATTTTCATTTGAGAATATTAATTAATAATTAATTATTAAAAATTAAGTAATTAAGTAATTAATTAATTTATTAAATTAAGCTTAAAATTAATATATTCTAGTGAGTTAATTTTATTATGTTACATTATCTAAAATTTATATATTGTTAAAATATATGGTCTAACTATTATGTTTATTATTATTTCAAAAGTTAAATTATTCAGTATTAATTAGAATAGTTTGTACTGATTTAATTATTATTATAATTTATTTTATTTATAAATTTTATTATTAAATCAATATGCACAGTAGATTTAAATTAATGTTAATTTAATTAAGGAGTTAAGGTAATTTTTTTAAATAATGAATAATTTATGTTTATTATGTTAGAAATCTTGTTTAATTATTTACCTTATATGTCTTATTTTTTTATAATTACTAATTATTATTTTAGTTTAGTTATTTATAATTATTTTTTTATTTATTTTGTCATGTCTTCTTTTAGATACTTCTTTTCGGATCTTCTACCCCCTAGTTTCCACACTACGTAGCAGGAGGAGGGGGTTTTGGGGCTAATTTTTTTATTTGGGTTTTTAAAAAATTAAAATTTGATAAAAGGGTATAGGGTTCCAATATTTTTAAAAATGGGTCCGGGATGCGTGAACGGCGTTCACGCATCCCGGACCCGGGCGTGATGCGTGAACGCCATTCACGCATCTTCCCGAGAGAAGGGATGCGTGAACGGCGTTCACGCATCTCACAGAATACCTAGTGAACATATTTGAAAACTCCTTTGCACATTTTTTTCTATTTAAGATAATCTTAAATAATTCTCACTTTTAAAGCATGGATAATTATCCAAATATGAAATTAAATTACATAAATGAAGAGATATTTGAAAAAAGTATAAATATATTATTTATATTTTTCATGAAGAATAAGGATTGGTATTTGGAGTGAATATGGAATTTGGTGGAATATTTTATCTAACACATATTTTTAACTTTATTTAAAAAGGAATCCATCCAACTAGCTACATAAGGGAATTAGGTGCAGCCACTTTTGAGGTGGGAACTGGAGTTGACTATTGTATGGGAAGAAATGGTAGGCGAGCATGAATTCACATGAGGCACATGGTATTAGAGTGGTGGTTCAATCATGTGCAGTGGAATGGTGTTAGAGAAGACAACATGGGTCGATGCCAGTGAGGATTTGAGAGCGTACCCCAGTAATCACTTCTACCAAGCTGAAGGAATGATAAAATAAATAAGGAAGCACTCAACCGAGTGATATTATTATATGGGAAAATGGTGACACAATCATTGTCTCTCCACTAAAAACATGCAGACATTTACACAACAGTTTGATCTAACTTTTTCAAGTTGTCTAATTAGTGAGAACCTTCTTCCCTTTCTCAAGGGTTTTATAGAGCATTGGTTATCTACCATTGATGAGTCACAAAGATCATGGTTGGGAATCCTTGGATAAAACCAAGGACCCTTCCATATTAAGAAGTCCATGATGAACTTATAATATCCAATCATGATAATATATTCATGAAGTTACAATTTCATTAATATAATTTAAATAATAAAATGAATAGTTCATGTGATGAGAGTAAAAATTTATTCTAAAATGAATATCCTATGTGATGAAATGTGAAACATAAGTATTCGGGTGATTAGAAGATCATATTTTGATGAATCCACGTGAATCAGATTCCTACATGAGTTGTAACATTTATGTGAAGAATGGAGAAGACCCGAGCATTGGGTATTTTTGATGAGTTTTTGTATTTTATTATGTAATTAAATATGAGTTACATGTATGAATATAGATAATGATTCATAGAGATAGACACCACATTAAGAAGAAAGAGGGGAACCTTAATCCTTCTAGTATTCTTTATGAGTTGCATGAAACAAAATACCCACAGAAACTAATGGGGCATTCAATATGAGGAAAATATGATACCACTACTGATGAGTATTCATATATAAATGTGTAATTAAATGTGTTATTACGAAACAAATTTAAATAAGGATTTAAATGATTGATTTTAAATCATGTAATAATGATATATTACCCATGAACAATTATTGTTTGTTTTGTGAATAAAGTGTGTATGAAGGTGATGAAGACTCTGTGTTGAATTGAAATATTATTTCTGATAACTCGATACAATAATGTATCAGGTAAATACAGAAAGATGAATTGATGAGTTCTTGATTATTTGAATATTGAGGAGAATCTAGATTGCACAAAATCTGAAAAGAGTCTTAATATAATAATTTCTAAAATTATTGATAAAGTACACAAGGTAGGAGTGACTAGATTTCTTATAGAGTAAGTCTATTTGAAGAAGAACTTCTTCCTAAATTTGGAAGTAGATGTATCTTTTGGATTATAGAGTAGAATGAATCTCCAATGTATTATGGAGAAAGAGAGTGTATAGTGGATTATTTTTTGTTATAGAGAGGAAAAATGGATTATATGTCATTGTATTAACTTGTGGAGATAGTGAATAATACATGTTGGGGGGTATAACCAATATAGAAATGAGTAGTATTTTCAAAATAACCCTGTAAATAACATGTGATTCTCCCTATTTCATTACAACTACACTTGAGGAATGATTGAGAGTTTATATTGAGTGGATCAAAAACCTAAACAAATTTCAATAGGTTGAATTTAAAAAAAGAATTAGTAAAATAAGGCTACCACTGATTCACCTACCTCTCATTACCGCCTAATTGATCCTTGGCCACTAAAAATATCTCTTCGTATCAATAGATCTTGGTGAAATAGGTTTACACACATCAATTTGCATTAGTTCAATCACTCTTATTGACCATTGATCTTTAACCTTTTATATATTTCAAATAATCTTCCCTTGTTAGAAAGAATCGCATGTATGAGTATGATCACATGATAAATTAGAGAGATCTTGAGCAGTGTCACATTTCAACAAATCTTCCATGTATGATTGGCTCATATAAACAATAAATTTATACCACAACCTATTTTCTTCTTCCTTGGATATAAAATACATATCTTCTTGTCCACTCAGAAGATATAGATTCCCCTTTGTGTGTTTTCCTTACAAAACAACTCCACTATATTTTCCCTTGATAATACACACCTTATTTGTAAATATTATAGTGTGTCCCAAGTCACATAGTGACCCTCAAGGCTATGGAATGAGCATTCTAATAATTCCCCATATTTCCACAAAAATAATATTTGATAAATGGTTTATTCATGTGCATCACTAATACACCACTCATTATTCCTTAAGATCAGTAAATATTCTGATTCTAATTCATACCAAAATAAATCTTTATCCACATAACAGGCTCTTGTGTTCTGACACCAATCATTACTGCTTTCTGTTTATGAACAATAACCATACCATTTGTGGCATTACGATGTATCATTTTCTTCCCTAAACATTTTTTAACTATTTTTTGGACCTATGAACCATAATTTCCCTTTTTTCCATCACTTGTGTGACCTAATTTCCTAATATCATATTAGGAGTCAAGAGTTTCTCTTGATCCTATATTTAATTGTAGGCCAACAAAATCCTCCTAAAGTTCTTCAAAACATTTTACTTGGTCTTTTAATATGTTATTCATAAAATAAATAGCCTTGGATTATTATTTAACCTTTATGTTGAACTTATTGAATTTATATGAGTATTATGGAATTTCTAATCATATTATTTATTATACACACATATATATATATATACATTGGTAGATAATTTGATAACAGTAAGACACTTATTAAAGGTATAATAGAAGTCTAGATAACAGTAATACACATACAAAACGTATCATAAATCAAATGTCAACCTAATCTACGCCTCCGGTGTGGATTCTCCTCTGTCCCACAGTCAGGCGTATACTGGATGCGTCCACGCCGTGTCTGTCTACGTCTGTGCTCTGGCGTACGCTGCGCATCCTCATCGACAGCCACCTCCACATCCTCCTGTGTGACAGACGGTGGATGTACAGTCTCACCGCCTGTACCCTGGCCTGCATCTAAGGATAGTGGAAGCTGGCTGGAACTCTCACCAATATAGGAAGTAGATGGCTGATCTGCTGTGGATGACTGCAATAAAACATCGAACTCAATCCAGTCAGCGTCTGTAAGTACCTGTGGCTGTGCCTGAGAAGCTGGAGGAGCATATGACTGGTCATGCTGAACACCCTCCTCCAGTGGAATAATATCATGTGGCTGAGCAAGCTGAGCAGCCTCATCCTGTGGAACAACAGCAGGCTCCGCGGCCTCCGCAGCAGGCTCCGCGGCCTCCGCAGCAGGTGGTGGATCAAAGAAAATGCCATGATAAATCTCGTCCATCGACGGTAGCATCTGTCGTACAAGGCTGTGAAAATATGCTGGGTCAAAGGCAGCTCTCTCCACTGGATCAGACATATGCAGTAGATGACAAATACGAGCATCCTGCGAAAACAAATTCTGTTATTAACTAATTTGAATAAAAAATATGTTGAACTGTGAAAGAAAGAATGCATACCAAGTCATGGAAGCCCCGTCCGTGCCGTGTCAGAAATCTGACGGGAGACCTGATGTACCAGCCTGCATAATCCATCTGATCCATCAAATGAAAGCGTACTGTCCCTGCCCCTCGCAACTGGGACTCTCGTCGCCTGTCCCATAACGCTACATATCTCGCATGGTAGCTCCTCCAATCAAAATCTCTCTTC
Organism: Viscum album; assembly: GCA_963277665.1. Taxonomy (NCBI): domain Eukaryota; kingdom Viridiplantae; phylum Streptophyta; class Magnoliopsida; order Santalales; family Viscaceae; genus Viscum; species Viscum album. The sequence goes on from OY728125.1 coordinate 500,663,247, forward strand.
CCTGACATCTTCAGGGAATGCAATGAATCCAACTGACTGGGCGGGTCAGGAACTGGCTGAAGGAATCCAAACTGTCTCATAACCCTATCTGTCTGATGCCACTCGACTATATGAAAATGAATCAGTGGAACCATGCAAGAGCCGATATCAAGCATCACTGTACAGTATGGGGGCAGACTCTGAAGGATAGCATCTGTATATGGCATCCATGTAATCTGAAAGAAAAAATGAATAATCAATTAATAAATGAATAGATTTACAGTAAAGAGTAAAGATTTAACAATATAAATAATAACCACTTACATCGTCTGGTCGAATGCTGTCTAGCATAAGTCTGTAGGCGTGAACATCATGTCTGGGAGAATCTGAATGTCGATGCGCCTGACTCCACCTGTAGATAACATTTTTTTTTACATTTCATAAAAGAATTTTATACAAGTAAGTTAGATATTAGAAAGAAATAATAACATACCAACGTCCACGTGGAGCCTCTGCTACAATATCTACGGGTAATGGCGCACGAGCATGTGGAGCTAAACGAGGTATGTGCTCCCATACCCACATCTGTAGAAGAACCATGCATCCTGTGATCTGCATCTTCTCGATGCGACATGCGCTGCATAGGGCTCTGTATGTATATGCTAGGCAGGCAGACCCCCAACTATATCGACCTGCCTGGTCCAAATCCTCTAAAAAAGATAGATACATCAGGTGCACAAAAGTAGTAGAGTGATCAACAAAAAGCGTGCCACCGATCAGCCTCAAAATATATGCCGGTGCAAAGCGCAGCACGGTGACGTCGTCAGCATCATCTGGTAAATGTGTGAAGTGCTGGTCTAACCAAGGCATCCGCAATCTACCACCGACGATGGTCCTGCCATCATCCTGGACCTCTATGCCCAGAAGTCTATGAACAAGCTCAGGCAAATCTGATGGAACTCGGCCTGTCAAAGCATGTCCGTCGATAGGGAGGCCCAACATAATAGCCACATCCTGCAATGTAATAGTCATCTCTCCCTCACTGAAATGGAAAGTATGCGACTCTGGTCTCCATCTCTCGACAAGTGCGGCAATGAGCTGATGATCAAGAAACGTGAAGTCGCACATCGCTACGCCATAAAATCCAGCTCGACGAAGATGTGGGACGATAGCGGGAGGTGGTGCAGTATGATGGAAATGGTGAGATCTACGTACACTCAAGGGAGCCACAGGACGTCCCTCTAAAAGCAGTCGTGATACATGAGTAGCCTGAGATGTAAGCAATGGAAAACCTGCCATCTGCACACATGATATCATCGTTACTTATTAATAGTGGAATCATGATATATTCATTTTTATTTGGTGTCACAATCAATATTAGCCTAGTCTCACAATCAACATTAGTTAAGGATGCTCAGACACTCAGATTCCATTACTAAAACTAGACATCTTATAAGAAAACCATAATTTAAAAGTGAAAAATTAATTATTTCTTCTTATTTGTGAAATTACGTTTGTTAATTTATCAATTATCCATTAAATAACCATCAACATTATTCCACATTAAAAATTAACAGGAAAAAGTGAAAAATTAATAATTTCTTTTTATATGTGAAATTAGGTTTGTTAATTCATCCATTATCCATTAAATAACCATCAACATTATTCCACATTAAAAATTAACAGGAAAAACTGAAAAATTAATTATTTCTTCTTATTTGTGAAATTACATTTGTTAATTTATCCATTATCCATTAAATAACCATTAACATTATTCCACATTAAAAATTAAGAGGAAAAAGTAAAAAATTAATTATTTCTTCTTATTTGTGAAATTACGTTTGTTAATTTATCCATTATCCATTAGATAACCATTAACATTATTCCAAATAGATCAAGTTCCTAAGTAACTATAGAAACTTCCACAATATGTTATTCAACCACAACCTCTTCCTCTTAGTCTTCTACTTCTTCTCATCCTCATCCTTTATTTCTTATTCTTCTTCTTCATCATCGACACCAACCACAACCTCTTCCTCTTAGAGCAGGTACACAGACTCGATCATGGATGATGAGATTTGGAACTCTGTCCTGCCACTTGGGGACATCTCTTACGAGTATGTCCTTCTGCGTGGCAGATACTGCATCGTATTCTCCCTCCTCGTTGCCGAGGCCAATCCATCTCATTTCTGATGCGAGTTGACTTCGGTCTTCCTCGAGGCCGCAACCTAGTAGCATGAAGCCAATAATTTTAAAAATGACACACATTGAAAAAATTATAAATGATACCAAAACCGACTTATGAAAACCTGGAAATATCAGGGACAATGGTCGGTTGATCAACAGGCAATGTGATAGAATGGAAGTCACCAACAGGCATCCAAGCAGCACTATTACAGTTAACCAAAGTGCTCATGTGATACACCGGGTCAACATATGGCTCCCACGATATATTTACCGAAGCGCAAGCTGTAATAACATGTACACATGGATATCTCAATGCCTGAAAGCTGCCACAATCACAGTACCTGTTATCCAACATCACGACAAACACTCCACCATTAGTGCATGCACCCTGGTCGTAGCACTTTCTTACCTGAAAACTCCTCTTTTCCCTGTCAAAGGCTATAACATTCCATCGTGAAGCCTCATTCCGTATCCGGTCAATATCAGTTTGAAAATGCTGAGTAAAAAGCATTCCATTTTCCATCCTCTGGTAGGCCTTTTGGGACCGGTCAACAAAGTAGTGAACACATCTAAAAAATGTCTCTTGCACTAACCCTGTGATTGGGAGTTTACGCACACCCTTGAGGACCCCATTTACGCACTCCACTATATTAGTGGTCATATGCCCATATCTCATGCCACCATCGTATGCTAATGACCATTTTTCCTTTGAAATTTGTACCATATATTCATATACCTCCTCATTAACTGTTCGGATCTCTTCAAGACGCCGATCAAACCTTTCTTGTTGGGGTTCATATGCTGAAATCATAACATAATAATGTATTAAAATGGATAGTAAATTTTGTTAAAAAAAGAAAGTTTAGAAAACCATACCCAATTTGAGGATCGCCTTCTTTATGGCCTCATCTCTAAACTGCTTATGCACATTACTTGCAATATGTCTAATGCAATAACGGTGATAAGCATTCGGCTCAGTCCAAGAAACCCCATCACTACTCACGGCCTCTATAATCGCTCGATGACGATCAGATATCAGACACACGCCCTGTTTCTGCGTGACATGAACACGTACACATGCCAAGAACCAGCTCCAGCATTCAAAATTTTCTTTTTCAACAACAGCAAAAGCAAGTGGCAGAGGAGCGCGATTACCATCCTGTGTGGCAGCAATGAGTAGAACACCTGTATACTTTCCATAAAGGAATGTGCCATCTACCTGAATAAATTGTTTACAAAAGGGAAATGCAGCAATGCACGGTCTGAATGCCCAAAAAATCCTCTTGAACTTCACCTTTGACCGATCAACTAGATGATTTTGGGATACATACTCAACAGTGTCCAACTGATAAACAATCTGATTATTGAGAGACAACAATTCCATAAGCTGTGGCAACAACGCATAAGACTCATCCCAATCACCATACACTTTTACAATGGCTTTCTGTTTTGCATTCCAAGCTTTGTTGTATGATACCTTATAGTTATACAACTGTTGAATTCTTTCCTGAATAAGGGCAACAGGAACATCCTGACTTGTTCGTATCATCTCACAAATAACAGTAGATATAAACTCTGCATCAAGAGAAGAGTGATCTTGTGCCAAGCTGGGATGCAGACAAGTGTGTGGGCCTTCTAATTTGGTTATCTTCCAACATCCATAACATTTATCAAATACTGCTCTTAATCGAAATTTACATTCTGACCCATATTTTTCACAACGAATGAGATATTTGGTCTTCTTTGACTCATAAACCACAAATGTGAAATGTCGCTCAATGTGGTATTGCTTTATCACATTTTTCATTACCTGTTTAGTTTCGAACTCCTGCCCAACATATATGGCATTATCATTTGATGCAGGCATATTCCCTATAATGCCAGGGAATTCAGAAGCTGGTGTAATGAAATCCCAATCAAAAAGTTGTTCACGAGACATTCCTCCAACTAAGGAACTCAAAACTGAAGGCTGATTACCACTAACTGGTGGATGTAGTGGATGTCTGTCTCTCAAAGGAACCTCAGAAGGTTCATTTCCAACCACATCATCTCCTGCTGACTCCCCAGATTCTTCTTCCTCAGATAAACTTTCTTGCACTATATCAGCACAGAAAGGGATGTCATCTACATTTCCTTCCAAATTTTGATGATCTTCCTCATTACATTCTTCCACAGGAGTCGAATGAGAAGGAGGCAATAAAGAAGACTGTTGTGAAGGACCAACTTCTATAGCGGTCACAAAGCATGGTTCTGTAGTAATCGATTGCACCACATCAATATCAGAAATGACAATAAATAATTCCATCAAACCATTAATACACTGTTGCCTGAATAACTGAGAAGCCTCCATCCAATCCTCATCATCGACTATAGGGTAGTCGCTGTGCCACATACGCTCAGGATATTGAAGATGTCGGTATCTAATTGAAGTGATTGCTTGTCCTCCACTCAATTTTAACCGACTATGAATCTTATTACGAACTGCATCCAATGTCATACAACCATGGAGATTTACCACTTTGACAGGTGGCACACTGTAGCTAAAACCCTGCTCGGTACAAATTACCTCACCGTTGCAATATATTTGAGCAGACATAATTACCTATTAAAAAACAATTTAAAAATATTATACACTACATTAAAATTTTAAATTATTTCATTTGGTTTTCAATAATTGATTATCTTGAGACTTTTTTATGTATTGATTTATCACTGTTAAGGTATAGTGATTGTGATTTTAGCACAAAATCAAATTTAATATAATGTTTCATAAAGTTTGATTACTTATGAATATATAATCATGACTTGATCTTGAGACTTGCGATTAGTTTATCATTATCTGATAAACTAACCACAATTTATATGGGTAAACTCCTATCTCTATTATCAAATATTGCAGCGACCGCCAATCTCCAGTCAAATAGCAACGCCACCTCTCGAACAAGTTCTCAAATGCCTCTTCGTCGACACCTCTTCAGGGATGCCTCTTCGTCGACACCTCTTTGGGGCGTCAGTCTTTTATTTACAAATTTACTCACATGCATGTGAGAGGGTCTAGGGGTATGAAATACATAAATTAATTTAAACGGACACGCATGTCCTTACACTTACTGAGAGATGACTCGCAGGTCATCAATACCGAAAAAATGCAATTATTACAAATTGAATAACAACATACACAAAATAAAACATGCAATTTCTATTATGCATGGTCGGTCGTCTCAAGATCAGTCATCACTCATACCGTGTTTTTTGGTATATTTATTATATTATCCGTATTATATAAAATCTATATTAAATACTACTCCTCTTTTACAAAAATTTAACTTCATGTGTATATATATATATATATATATATTTATTAAAAACATTAAATAAATTTTATTATAACTGATCTAATTGAGATTTACATAATAAACACTTTTGTTATTTTAAATTTTATGAAATTGTAATGTTTTTTGGCCATTCTTCTACTTTTCAAAATATAAGTAAATATATTTTATACTTTATTGATTAAAAATATTATTACTAGTAAATAAAAGTAATTTAATTTACACTTACATCAAAACCATCCATTAAAATAAATTTCTCCAACATAAATTACTTTTTCTAAACATTAAAAAGTTTAGACATAACATAAAACATTCAATATTTATACAACAGACATTCAAAAAATTAAATCATACGAACATTCAACATCAAGAAAATTAAATCATACAAAACATTTCATGCATAACATATGAAATAAATAAATCATACACACAATTAAACATACAAATGAAATAAATAAATACAATTAAACATACAAATGAAATAAATAAACACAAATAAACAATTAAATTATTAAATAGAAATTTTACCTCAATAAAAGCAGCAAATATTTGTTGAGAAAGACTTTCTGCAGAGCTTCGCAACGAAAATCAGAGGAGAACAATGGGTATTGGGGGGGGGGGGACCCCTCCTTTTATAACTTTTCTCGGCCGGATGCGTGAACGCCGTTCACGCATCCTTCAGCTCGTCCGCGAAGGATGCGTGAACGGCGTTCACGCATCCTTCGCCGCGGAGAGATGCGTGAACGCCGTTCACGCATATTTTCCCACGCAAGGATGCGTGAACGGCGTTCACGCTTCCTTCAGCTGGTCAGCAAAGGACGCGTGAACGCCGTTCACGCATTACCGTCGGGGTCCGGGATGCGTGAACGCCGTTCACGCATCCTTCGCCGCGGAAGGATGCGTGAACGGCGTTCACGCATCCTGGACCCAATTTTAAAATTATCCGAACCCTAGCCCCTTTTAGCATATTTTAAATTTTTTAAAACCCAGAAAAAAAAATTACTCGGGTTTTGGTGTAGAGAACCACCAGCAGTAGCTGCTCCTTCCACCTTGCCTTCATCTGCATGTAACTGCATCTCCATCTTGTCATCTCGACTCCAACGTTCCAGATCCATGACTCCATGTTCATACTTCCTCCAACTCCAACGTTGACTCATCCTCCAACAGCGGAGGAAACATCTCGATCGGTTTCGACCTCCTCCAACGGCTCTTCACTCCATTACAGCTTGGATAATACTCCTCAATGAAGCACCTCCTGAAGCCAGCGTCCCACGTCTTGGATCCTTCCTACGTTACCACAGCAGCGAAGTACCCTTCTACAGTCACAATCATAACATAAACGAGAAGAAACAGTGCGAAGAGGTACCAGTTGAAGAGTCTAACGGTGAAGAGGTATATCAGTGGGGTTGAAGGTAATGATAGATGTGAGATGAAGGAGGTAACGATGAGGTTGAAGAAAAGGTGAGGCAGAGGGAGTTTTATCGGTAAGGTGGTTATTGTTAGAAAAATATTAACAGGTAACCATTTTAAATAAAAAAATGTTACCAGTAGAAAAGTTTAAACATGTTTTTGTTATACTTAAATGAGAGATACCAGAAAGCTACATTAGGTCTCCATTAAAAAATAAAATAAAAGCTTACCGTTACGCAATAAAAAAGGGTCACTGGTAGAACATTAACAATGACATAAAAAAACAAATTGAACTTACAAATTAAAACATAATTTATTTAAAACAAACATGGAAAATAATTAATTACAAAAAATCTAAACACCAATAATTAAGACATGATTTCAATTAAACATAAAAATATTAAAATCACAACTAAGATTATTAATTAGATTACACCTAAATTAAGAACTGGATGATTAATAAACTTATATTATAAAATACTTAAGTTAAAATAACGATATAAATTAACTGCAGAGTAACAACGAATAATAAAGAATAGCATCGGTGACATAAATAAGACGCCACTAGTTCTTTTCTACCTCAACGGTAGAATAAAATCATTATTTATTGACTTAATGATTTATCTTCATATAAAAGATTAAATATTTAATTTTATATAACACTAGATTAATTAATTAAACAACTAATTGATGACATAAAATTAAAAAGTTAACTATTTTCTTTAATTTAAAACACAAATTATTTACATAAATGATTAGAAGGATAAATGAACATGTTAATTAATATCGTTAAACTATTATAATGAAACTAAATCAAAAGATAATATATTAAAATAAATACTATGTTAACTAAATAGAATTACAACGATTAAATAAATTTTTTTATAAAAATGTTTGTTTAATAAAATGTAAAGAAGATTTAAATTAACCAAACTAAATAAGACATAATTAAATTAGAAAAGTAAAGTAAGATTACAATTATTATTTTGATGAAAAAAAATTCATAACTAATTATAAAAGTTTTTTAATTAACAAAATTAATTATAAAAATTCAAAAGTACAAATATTTAGTATAAATTTATTAAATAATTAATTAAATCATTAAACATTAAGTAAAAAGATGTGGGAAAACTATGTAAAAATAGAGCCGCATCAGGAGGTCTGGGTGTAGGATTCATGGTATACATGCAAGATGATGAGGTTGTGAGAAAAAGGTACAGATGGAATGCAATACAGAGGGGTTTCATGAATGAAAGATGGTTTGTGCACAAGTTGGACCGATGGCACACAAACCTGGGGGTTTTGTGTGAGACGAATGGTTTAAGTGAAAGTTGGATGAGTAGCATTCAAGAGAGCCTATCGTTGAGGGGACTTGCATGCAAGATGGGACATATTGTGCGCAGATAACTTCAGGAAGAAATGAAATTCACGAGGATCAGAGGGTCCATCTGAGGGCTCCCTCGGGGGACCTGTCGTGCAAAAACCAATACCCGAAGGCCATAGGTTTTTTGCGTGGTCGTGGAAGATGGGGGATTTTCACACCCGAGCATCGATTAATCTTTAGTTTCCCTAAAGGGTGGGGATATAGCTCATAGCCAGAGTCGTTGGAGTGGCGCAGAAGAGCCTGGGCCCCAAACTCCCATCAGTCGTCGGCTTGTGCGTGAAAAATTGTTAGGGCACGTAAACGCCTACTTGACGTCCCCTTGTGTGCGAACACGGTTCCGGTCATGCAAATGCTAGTTCTCTATCACCTTGTGCACAGAAATGGGGCCGGGTGTGCAATGTCTGGTTTGATTTCTCCTTCATCGTGGAAATGGGTTAGGTGCGAAAATGCCCGTTCGACACCACCTTCGATACGGAAACAGGGCCGGGCATGCATTGCCCCTTTAATCATCGCCTTTGGTGCGGTAACGGGTTGGGTTCAAAAACGTCTATTGGGCATCTTCTTCGGCACATAAACGGTTCCAGGCACAGCCAATCATGGAGTACATTTCTTTGGGTGCAGAAGGGGAGGGAGACGTGCAATAGTTTGTGCGCCAGAAGTCCTTTTGTGCACGTCTCCCCTGTCTTGCGTGCACCTACCTCCCAGGCCTCAGAATCTCCTATTTTTTTGCCTCGGATTCATTCTTTACTCTTTTATCTGCCCGATGCTGCCCTTCTCCAAATTTCAGAGTCAAAAAGCCCCCCCTTAGAATCTGATCCGAAAGGGAACCCGAAGGTCAGATTCTGAGGGTATGCCGAAAAATAGAAGACATCTTCGGCAGTGCGCAAATACACATTTAGTGTGTGAAAGAGTGTTGCGTGCATGTGGAAATTGTGTTAGAGCATTATAAATTGGCCAAGCCCCCATGACCTTCTTTGATTTTTTTGGCACGACATGCTTTGTTTCTATCACACACAAAAGTAGTACTGATCCGCGCGTATGATTCCGTGACCGACTCTGGGTTTTCTGCATCATCCAAAAATTTTCAGTGCGCATTGACCTTATTTCATGAAGCCACCACTTTTGAGTTCCAAATCTTCCTTCTTTCGCGCTGATCCCTTCTATGTTCTAAAAATTTCCGCTCAACAAACCGACGCTGAGAGGGATGTATCCATTGCAGCAAGAAGAACCCAAATTATTGCGAACCCTCAGATTCTTCGTGCGAGGAGGGTTGTGTCTGATAACCAAATTCTTTTTGAAATGCCTATGCAATCTCAAAAGGATTATGTCTTGATCGGTAGCCTGATGCTATGGAACATCGGTCTTTTGGAAGAGGTGCTCATGCCCGGTTTCGAGGGGGAATAACCGTGGTTGTGGGTGATGTGAGGGGATAGTCTTCAACAATTCCACATTACAAACAATACCCATCCTGTTAGGGAAACACAGAACACAAAAATGTAAATCCTAAATCCAAAGACCAATATGGTTGTGGGAAAAGATCCAGTTCCTGAGGAATCTCCTGTTATTTACGCACGTACCTTCATAAGCATCATTACTGACAAGATGAAGGGCTGGAAGGAGAGGGATTTCAGATCCGGGGGAATCCTTACCAATGAATGAGCATGGGATTACTGGGTAAATTGGACCTGATATGAATTCGGGCCAGAGCTGCAAGCCATTGGGCTTTTCGAGGCCGTTTGGATGTCTCAATTCAACTTTTATCGATAGCAGGACTTGTTAGCAGAGCTGCTCAGTCGCAGGTTGCCCGATACAATCACTTTTCACCTCCATCATGAGGAGGTGGTCATCAGTCTGTGGGATTTACACTTTATTGGTGGAATCCCATTGGAGGGGTATTAGTACAATGAGTTCCTTCCGACGGAGAATGTATTGGGGGATTGGACCCGCACCCCAATCCTGTCATGGCACCTACTGAAGCTGGATAAAGAGGAACTCAGAATAAAATATATTGTAAAGGACATATCTTATTCAGGGTGGTTTAATCTATTCTGGAGCCAGGTCATGGTCGTGATGATGTCAGGCCGAGGGAAGTAATTCCCAAACACATCTCAAAGGGGAAAAGGAGGATCATATTGGATGATTTTGGAGACGGGAGAGTATTGATCATGGGGATTTGGCATCAATGAAGTTCGAGACCCGAATGTACAATATTCTAGGTTCCTCGCCGCATTCATGAGCATATTGTTATTACTTATGAGGGACACGAGGATGGGAATCTTCTTGGGGATGCTAGTGATGGCTGGGATTATGGTAGAAAAGAACAAAGTTACCCTAGGGGTACCATTGTTGGATAGTCTATACAATATTCTAGGTAGCATTTTTAGGAGAAGTATGCTCAGGAGGATATGTTGGCCATTCCATATTCTCCATAGTTGGGTCACAGCACACTGTGGTGGGTATGTCTTCTCGAATGCCATCTTCCCCTGGTAATGATATCCGACCATCCCTCCTGAACCTCATTGGGATCCGCCCATTGATGCTTAGGGATGACAGAATCAATCTCAAGATTAGCATTCATACTCACATTGACTTCCACCCGTTCTGAACCACAGTCTCCCAAATGGTAGACGATGGGCGGGGTCCATTAGAGTAGAGGGAGTACCTGCAAAGCATCCGAGGTGGCGTGGTGGTGGCCCAAATTGATAGAAAATTCTTCAATGAATCCTATGGGTCGACTATGATCGCCATTTAGTTTGGGTTCATGCAACAGATTCTCAAGAAAGTATACACATATGTTTGGGAAGAGAAGCATCCTTTCATTATCCGCCAACTGTGGGTTATGTTCATGATGGTAGGCATGGGAGAATTCATCACTCTTCCCCCACCGATGTTAGTGCCGAACTATGACATTTTTTTTTCGAACACTGGAGAAGAACGTACCCCGAGGCGATTATTTGGAAACACATTCGGCATATCAAGGAAACTAATGCAGATCATGAATAGTAGGAAGATAGACAAGGATCCGTAGTGGAAGTGAGGCAAAGAACGGGTCATGCATCTAGCATGACACAGGCTGGTACTTCATCGGCAGGGGAATCACAGATCGAGAATGTGCCTCCACCCTTTGGGGAAGGGTGGTATCATGAAATTCCATGCGGTCCCACTAAGGAACTCCCAGGAAAGCAACTCAGGTACCTCCAGACCCCATCTTCTAATTCTATATTCCCTTATCTATGGTTTTCTTTAAGAACACTACGACAGTGCATGTCTACCTATGATTTATGGTGGTGGTTGATATGCACCGAGCTCGATCTGCTGGATGTAGGGCACATTCATATATTAGATAGAGTAAAATTCCATCACCGGCATGCATACCTGATAGCCATGGACATGTTCGCATGCCAGCGAGGGTGGTATGAAGAACCACATCTCCCAGTGAAAGTAATTCTTGGCCAGGAGAATGACCGAAAGAGGATGCCATCCGAGGATTAAAGTGTAGAGGAGGAGGAGGAATAATAATAATAATAATAATAACAATAATAACAATAATAATACCAAGTTGAGGGTCTTGGGGGAGAGGGACCTTCAAAAGATCCCACTCACCGGTGGAGTTCCCGGTAGAGTGGCAAAATCGATGGCTCCGATGCAGAACTGGCACATCAGCTTAAGGCATGGTTTAAACCTTATATCGGCCTTCATCTTTTCATAGTCTAGATCCATCAACCAAACCCTTTCCTATTTAGGAACACATTGGGAGAGGGTCCCCAGTATGCCTTCCCCACCGGGGGCGCGAGTACGCCAATGGAGACTAGGGAGAAACCCCAAGGGCCATTCCTTGGGACTGGGCGTAGTGGGGGACTGATTTCACCCGGATTAGAAAATAATGAGCCATATTGGGATCCCCCCGCCATTTCCATTTTCCATGAAAATACGACATTTTTAATCAAGTTTATAAGAACTGAAGGCTCTACTGTTACGGGCCCCCCCTCAGTGACACATGCATTGGACACCGCTGCACTTTTCTCTTGTAAGTCCTTTATCATTGGTTTTCCCTATTTTTTGGAGAATTTATCTAATCAAGATACTGATTCCTGAATTAGTGATCACAAGTTTGGAGGCACAACAAACCATCGAGTCAGGGACATATGCATGAGCGGGATGGGTAGCGAACACACCGACCTTTAGAGAAGAAACCATTTTAGGGGACCCTACCCCAATACTCAGAAAGCCATAGATCTCAATGAGTCATGGTAATGCCACCGGGGTGGAACTCCATCCCGACGAGAATGATGTCCCTAATGAGTTGGAGGTTCCCGAAGAAGACCCTACTACTGAACTCCTCTCGGCTTTGCCCAACTATCGCCCTGCAGATCTTCAGGAGATAGATGATTATGATTCATAGATGGTCGATGAGAGCCGTATGATGGGACACAAAGGGTGGAAGTGTATCAAACAATTTCTCGATCAACCACAGACGAAATGGAAAAAACGAATGAGATTGCTCCACACCTGGCTGTTCTTTCTCTGTGCTGGAGGGGTGGATGCTCAACATCTTCATTTGACAGATATTGACTACATGGACGAGAAGATATGTGAGAGAGGTCAATGCTATAACATTTACCAATGCTAGAAAGAGTTAAGGAGTATACAATCATTCCTGAAGGTGGAAAAAGAGGTATGACACCTTGAAGAATAGGAGAATGAAAAGTAGGTATTTATTACAAACTATTATGAGCCTGATGATCAATTGAGGGCCCAGCTGGCAGATGCCCAAGAGAAGCTAATGGAAACAGGTCACCAAATTACTACACTCCAAACTAAAGAGGCAATATCATAGGCTTGGGTCAGTGAACTGCGCTCTGTGGCCACTGATGAAGAGAAGGTTCTTAGGGGGAAGGATGCAATCCTGAAGGCCACAAGTGAAAAGGGAGCGACGCTAGAGCTATTCATCCAAAATTATAATCCTTAAGGGGTCTATTTTGGTTGATCTCATAAAAAATTTATTTTTACTACCTCTCATTCTGAACAGCATGTATGAATGGATTTATTTACTTGTTCGTTTGGTTCAATGATTTTCAACCACATTCGTGAAATAAATAGAAATCCATTCCTAAGATCACATGGGTCTTTCACATTGTGGGAAACCAGGGATGCCCACAGTGTTACTTCATTTGAATATAGGAATGTCAACCGAGCTTTGGGCACCAAAGATTTGAACAACCAATATAGATTTCTAGGAAGAAATGGTAGAGGCCCGATTGGAGGATGAGGACCTCAAAACAATCAACGTAAAAACCTTTTAATGAGATCTAACACATAAGGGGGATAACCCCAGTGGCGTTAGAAATAACTCAGACATAGGGGGGTGGAATGTGTGAATCACAATACCCCAGATTTAGAACACTGTAAGGGTCGCGTCACAATAAAGGATGGCTATGGACCAATTTTGAAACACAGTACCGTTATTGCGTTAGCCAAGAATGGGAATAACAAATGTTGGCCGAACACTGAACATGTTTCAAAAACAATCCATGAATTGAAGTGTCATCCATTATACTTCCGGAATGTTATCCCGAGATAGTAGGTGAGCCATAGGATGAGCATAAAAACTGTTAGGGGGTTCTTTCAGACATGAAAGAGGATGAGGGTCCAAGTGAAGGGAACACAAAGTGTTTAATTGGAGTGATAGGTTGTTAGATTGGATTCCAACACTCTTGAAGTCACACCACCATTACTAAGGAGCATTAGGTCTGTGTATCTGTCTGATCATGGTCTAAGAATACCTTAGATCAGGTCCTCTTTGGAAAGGGATCTGGTGCATCCCATGACTAACATGGGGAATCCTGTACTTGTTCAGGTAATAACCGCGTTTTAGTGTCATAAATCAAGGACATGTGGTATTGTGTAGTTTAACGACATTCGATAGGACGATGGGCGAATGGGGAGATCCAAAGAATGGAGTATGTCGTGCGGTATCTATTAACCTGATGTGAATGAGGCCATACTCCCATAAGGTACTAGCCACCCCACACGTTCTTGAGAGAGTTCGGTTCGAGGGGCCGAAAGAAGGGGGACATGATTTTGGATTCCTGGGGCTAGACCCAGAGACAATGTGTCTGGGCGTTCTTGCGTATCCCACAAGGATGGTAATATTGTCGTACATAGTTCTACAAGAGACACAGTAGGATACCAGTGTTAGAGGTAATGAGGTTGTGTGGGTCTGGCCCTTGCATCAAATGAAACAGTATTTGATAGATCTTGTTTGTCCATTAGGCTGAATGTGTTTTTTTTATTTTTTGAAGTGATGGACCTAGGATAGAAAATCCAGGTATGCCATCAGAATCAAGATGTATGCCAACATTAACAAATGGTAGGGTGTGTGACTGATAACAAACATGATTCCCTCTCGAGTGAGGATATCATGGTTCAATGTCGTTTTATGTCATGTATTAAGGATGATAATGTCACAGTATAGGATCATGTGATGGGACCTACCATGCATTTTAATGTCGTGTAGTATAGAAACCATAGTTTAATGTCATGTGGGACTAGGAAGCATAGTTTAAAGTCAAATCGTTCAGACATATATATGAAATATGAGGTTCAGTAGAGAATGTGCACAACGCGACAAAGCATACATGAGGTGAATGAGGACAAGGTCCACATCATACCGTGCGTGATTCTGAGTAGGAAACCTTAGGCCGAGGGGGCAGAGAAGGTTAAAGGATATGGGAAAGGAGAGGATGGCCCCTTGTTGATATGGACCCGAAGATGAGATGTTCGGGTGTCCCAACGTATCCCAAGGGAATGGAAATCAAGCTACACATTGTTCTTGAAGGTTCCTTTTAACATCGTGCGAGAAAACATATAGTTTAATGTCATGTGGGATAGGATGATGGGGGGATAACTCCAAGAAAGGGACATATGTGGTGCAGCTAAAAAAAACCTGACGTGAATGAGGACATAATCCCATACCACACCAAGCAGTCCCATAAGAGTTTTATTCCCGAATGCAGAACATTATAGATAAATTAGTGGAAGTCAACATGGACCCAAAGAAAATATTTCTATGCATTCCTAAGTATCTCATGGGAATGGGAATCAAGTTGCATGTAGTTCTAAAAGAGATATTAGTTTATTATCTTAGAGCATGGACTATTGAAGAGTGGAATCCTTCCAAGTAAGTGTGGACCTTAAGCTAATCCCTAAGCCCACGTGAGCCAAACTCAGTGAGGGAAATAAGGGTGGAAGAAGTTTTTACAATACCAGGAATGCAATCCAAAGGGAAGTTGGTGGAAAGCCCCAAATGATTCCTTTACTGCATCTTTTGTCCTCCTAACATGATAATGTGCACTGAGGGATAGTTCTAGGAGTGTAAAAATTCCATTTAGAAATGATGGGGTGGAAAATAATATGAATCATGTAACAAACATTCATGGCTTGAAGGGGATGGCGTGATGGTGGAGTATAACAATTGATCATACGTGAAACACAACATCCATATCGTGTTAGCCAAAATAGGGACAAACAAATGTGCATCAAAAGCTGTACAATTATTCGCAACGCGGGACATGTATCGATTTTTTTTCAGAAACCCTTGAGGACATTGGCCCATAATTGTAGGAGAGCCCTTAGGCCTAGAATCCATGTCATTTGGGGGTCCCTTTGGGTGTGAATGATTATGGAATCCCAAATGAAGGGGAACACGAAGCCAGAAAAATGGGCAAAAGCATGTCCACGTAGAATCCGACACTCCGGGTTCTAGACCAGAGTACTCATGTGCAAATTGGTGAATTGATGAAGAGGGAAAAGGGGCCTGACTTAAGGGAAACCGACTCAAAGAGATGAAAGCATGGAAAGGGAGAGAAGGCTTCTCAGGAGAGAGAGATATGTGGTGTAGTTGTTATAAATCCAATGTCAATGAGGTCATGAACCCATACCACACTGTATACCCCTCTTTTTGAAGAACATGGGACATGGGGCCAAAATGATAGGGAGGTTTCTAAGAGATGGGGTGGGACCCAATGTCTAGATGTTCGGGAAGTCCTACGTATCCCATTAGGATAGGAATCAAGCAGCACATAGTTCTAGAAAAGGGATGATGCAAATAAGGTCCAGATGCCCCAACGAGGGGCGTGTACAACACGACAAGTAACCCATCATGAATTAGGACACAATCACACCCCACACTATACTACCTTAGGTGAGAACTTGGGCAAGGGGCCCAAAAGGCCAAGGGGACTAAGGCTAATCCATGGACAGAATTCCATGGCCAGTTTGCAGTTTATCATAGTGTAGTGAGGAAGAAGGTAGGGGTAAGGTATCTCATCTGGGAATATGTATGACACATCTAGCAACCTGAGGTGAATGAGGACATAATCCCGCACCACATCGTACAATACTAAGTGAGAACTTGGGCCAGGGGCCCGAAAAAGCGATGGGGATTGAGGCTAGGTGGTGGAAATAATGTCGCAGACAACATGAAATTTAACATCTTGCAGTGTGGATAGAGATGATCTTTGTTTAGGGTCATAGAGCTCAGACTATATATTCCTAGTTTAATGCCATATGTGTGGGACAAAGAGGGAGAATCATCGCGCTTATGGTGGACCACAAAGTGAAAATGATGATAGAGGACAACTATTGACCAGGTTTGCAACACGAGACTTGTATCAACGTGTCACTCATAATCCTCGATGGCATTAGCCATGGTAGGGGATTCCTTTTGGATGAGAATACTTTCCATTAAGGTCTCTTTTGGATATAGAAGGTGATGGAAGCCCAAATGATAGGACTTGCGATGCGTGGGAGGGACCATGCTTGCAGGACATGCAATAAATGAAGGGAGGGATGTCTCAAGGGTACATGTCTGGAGAAACAAAATAGCCTATCGTGAATGAGGACATGAGTCCTTACCGCACCCCATAATCCTAAATGAGATCATGGGAAAGGGGCCCAAAGGACTTGAGGTTTTGGCATCCCAACTAACTATATCCATATGACCTCTCATACGGGAATTTCCTTCACAACTCTTATGACCAAGTGAGCAATGCTCGACATGGGAAAAAAGGAGTAGGATTAGGCCCTCCCCACCACACAAGGGTCTGATAGCTGGAATTACCTACCGCTTGAAGTAGACCAAGATTTGGAGAGACAGTGGGGAAGAATGAACCACTACACACCATGTTTATGACATATGGGGATGGTGACAACAATAAAGGATAATTGCTTACTAGATTCAAGACACAACATATATATCGTGTAACCTGAAATGGGAACACATAATGACCATAGACCGCTTACCATATTTGCAATGCAGGAATTTCTATCGATTTGTTGTCTAGAACCCTCAAGGATGTTGGCCCGTGATGGTAGGAGAGCCCTTAGGGCTTGCATCCATGCAATTTGGGGGTCCTTTTAGGTGTGAAAGATAATGGAAACCTAAATGACGTGGTGTAAGGAACATGAATGCACCCATTCAATTAAAATGAAATTGGACAGGAAAAGAGACATAGATCTTCAGGGTAGAGAGATAAATGGTACAGTTATGATGAACTTTACGTGAATGAGGGAAATGGCATGTACCACACAATGTGTTTCATCCCAATGGATGGTCCCAATGTTTTGGGGCTAGGCCTACTGTAGAGACCCGTATCTTGACGTACATGGACATTACATTACTTTTGCGGAATACTTAGTACATAACAAAAACACACACACAAGGATCGTAATAGTTTAGTGTCTTTGGAAACTCGAAATATAATCTTCAAATCGTGGTGAAAGATCTTCAACATCTCCCATAAAGATCTTCCTTTTTTTAACCTAAAACCTTTCTTTATATCCTGGGGAAAAGAAAACATAAAAGGGTGAGCTCAAATGCTCAGTAAGGGTAAAAAAAAGAAATATCAATCACATCATTTTCATAAGAACGTAACATTTTGGAAAACTTAACCTCCAAAAGAGACCATAATTTCATAACATGGGATAAACCATAGTAGTGAAATGAAATCCCAATAATCATAACATAAAACATGAAACTTTGTGGCATACACACATAATCATTGAGAATCATATATTATTAGTTAAGACTCATTGCCAAGACTATCTTAGTGGACAAAGTCCATTTCTGAACCGAGTTCACTCCTCGTTTCAGTCCTGTTTCACTGAACCGGTATAACCTACCATTCCAGCCATGTCTATCTCATGAGATATAAAATCTTTACCCAATTAATTGGAGGAAGATATAGGTCCCACCCATATCATAATGATTCCATTCTTATGTGTTCCACAAAATCATAAACCATACATCATAGCATAACCCATGTAATAAAAATGGGAATCTTAAACATCGTGACATCATAAAACAATTCATATAAGATAAAGGAATTCATAAAAATATATCCATCACAGCATAGTCATATCAATAGGGGTAAAAACAGAACCCTTTATTATCTTAGATGGAAAATAATTTTTATAAAACACTTGAACTCCATTCTTGAAGAAAATATCCTTTCTACTTCAAAAACACTTTTCCTTTATTAAAAAGTCATAAAATTCTAAACTAAAAGAATTTGATTAAAAATAAACTTGAAAACATGTAAAGGAAGCTTATTGGAGATAATGTTTTAAAAATCCATTCATCCCGTATAAGTTAAAAAAAACATTCTTTTCGTACTTTTTTCGGAAAAGTCAAAAAGTACCTCGTACGAAAAACGACAAAAGATTCCTTTCATATATTTTACTAAAAACTCACCAAAGGGTAAAATAGGTTTTAAAAAATTTTATGTGGATGGAAATAATATTAAATATTGAGGAAACATAGATGTGGATGATAAAATACACCCCAGTAAATACCAAAGTATAAGAAATCTCGGATAAAAATGATATTGTGATATTTCCCTTACCTAAGGTCCGATTTGCTTCGTAAGTGTCTGAACCTCCTGTATAATGATTTAAATAATGTCATTGACTTATTACAGAATCATATTCATTGTTATTATATCATATATGGTTCACTTATGACTTTATATTACCCGTTCTTTTGTAAATTCATGTTAAAGTAGCGTTTTGGGTAAAATCGTCTCATTTGTCGTTCGTGTTTTAACTTGTAATTATTCATATGATTACTTAGATCATTATTACTTAATTATAGAATATAAAACATTATTTATATATAATATATATTCATAATATACATATATATAATGGATCGATAAATGGAAAGAAATACACCGTTCATGGAGACGGTAGGCCGTACGTACGCATGAACGCTGTTTTCGTTTCCTTATTGAATTGAGTGGAATTAAGTAGATGACATAAATATATATATACACATAAATCCAGTAGCTTTATAATGTCATATATTTTATTATTATTGCTTATATATACTTTATAATCATTCTTAAATGGTTAACATGGAGAATGAATCTCATCGCGTCGTGGAGACGGTAGTCCGTACGTACGCACGAGCGATGATATCATTCCCATAATTATTGAATTGAATTGGAGTGGATGATAAAATATATCAGAATCATTATGATGTTATAATAACTATGTATAGTTATTCTTTACACCATAATACCCATCCATGTAAGGTGTTGGTGGGAAAACAGATTACACCACGGCGTGGAGACGGTATTCCATACGTACGCACGCGCAGTGATTTCGTTTTCCGTAGGATGGATAGATGGTGAATTAGGATTGTTTCATACTTATAATAAAATATAAGTATATGAGTGATACTTATGTTATTACTTCATAATGAAACAACCAAAGAAGAATAAGTGGAAGAAGAAATAATGGTGAAGGAATCGGTAACGGAAATTACCTCTTCTTTGAAGCGCCTTTTTGAGACCTCCTCTTAGGGCACTAAAATTGGTCTTTGAGGAAGACCAGAACCTCTAGGATGTTTCTAGGGAAGTGGAGAAGAGAATTTTTTAGGGTTTGGCCGAGCTTGAAGGCTCAAAGTTGTGTGAGGAAGAGAGGGAGGAGGTGCCCTTTTATAAGGGAGGAGAGGGGCACCTTTGGAATTCTTAAAAATATTAATTTTTAATATATCTAACCCAACTTAAAAACCTCCAAAAATGACTCATATTAAAATCTTATATGATATAGGGTTGTAATCTCATCAACCAATCAAATTTAGACATGTTTGGAGCTTATTTAAAACCTTATCATTATGATTTATCCTTATTTAATCTATTTAAGTTTATTTGTGGTAATAAAATTCTAAATTTTAAATTATAACAAATAATTACTTATTTGTTGTGAATTTTCCATAATTGTTTACTTTATAACATTATAGACCATATAAAGTTAAATTTATAATTTTTAAATATTTTTGTGATTTTTAAACAATTTTATAATATGTTATTTTTATAAAATAACAATAGTGTCAATTTTGACACTATTCATTTATTTGAATTTAAATAAAATATATACTGAAGATATGTTCAAACTAAAATCATTAATATATTAATAAAAGGTCATATGTATCTATAAAATTAGTGGATCACATTAAATAGTTCATATAATATTTATTTTATTATTTTATAACCATTTATTTGGGTTATCTCTTAATAAAATAATTACTACATCATTTTTGTATAATTATTTAATATACTTATTTGTTGTATAAAAATTTAAAATAAACTCCTATGATGAAGATAAATATATTAACTTTCACAATAATACTTTTACTAGAATTTATCATCTTAAAATCACAATATTTAAATTGTTATATTTATTAAATTATGAAGGTGACAACTTTGGCATCATTTAAAATAAAATAATATAAGTGTCATAATTGCTTGTATGAGACTCCAAATGGTCACATATTCGACAATTGGATGATTATAGTTTCAATTTACATTACCAATAAGTTTTGGTCAGGGTTTTGTGCCTTTTATGGTCACTATTAATTTAATAAAAACTATATTCTTGATTTTTCACTAGATAAATAATTTCTGCATCACTATTGTGTCACAATTAATGATAACTATTTAATCCCAAAAATTATAAATAAATTCTCATGATGTAGATAATTTTGTTAGATTTCTGGATACTATTCATGTTCGAAGTGTTATGATGTTTATCACTAAGTTAAAATTATTATACTTATAAGATTTAAGAAAGTGACATGTTGTCACTTTCTTTGGTTTTAATAATAATTAAATTATTTTCATGGTCAAAAGTCCATAAAATGAATCTAATCCGACCCTTAGTTGATATGGGTTTACTTTTAGCCATCAAATATAATTTTGGCATGTGTTAGGGTAATTTTATAATATTATATTTACCCTTAATTACCCGATTTACCTTTAACTATGGTAAATAAAATTTACCGTAGTTACTATTCATAATTCCCAAAAATAAAAAGTAGCCTATTAACATAATTTGGACCCACTAATTCAAAATATGGAATCCATTTTTTAAAATTCAATACACAGAAGTTTCAGAAATTAAATTAAAAT
Organism: Viscum album; assembly: GCA_963277665.1. Classification (NCBI taxonomy): domain Eukaryota; kingdom Viridiplantae; phylum Streptophyta; class Magnoliopsida; order Santalales; family Viscaceae; genus Viscum; species Viscum album. The sequence continues at coordinate 500,685,011 of OY728125.1, forward strand.
TAATCCTGTTGTCGAATAAAAACGGGTTTTTGTTTAAAACATTGCAAAAGATTGAATTGATTTAACCTACGAATTCAAGGTAAAATCAATGATAATGACATACATTATATTAAATGGTAAAAATATATTATATTTATACTTTAAAACCATTCAATATTATAATTTAACCACATAAGATATTATGATGAAAAAAGTTGTTTTTAATTAAAATATAGCGTGTTTTTACTATTCATTAAAATATGAAAGTTATCGGAAAAATATCAAAACATTATCTAATGTAAATTTTTACATCTTGATTAAAAAAGATAATTTTATTTTGTCAAATTTAACATATAAAAATGTCAAAAACTAGATTTAAAGTGGGTGCGCCATCAAAAGGCGGCAAAACTGTATTTTTTGAAAAATACTTATTTTACCCGAAAACTTTATTTTGTTCTTATACCATGTTCTAGAAAATGTGTAAGATGAATAATAATGTTATAAAATTCAAAATTTAGTTAATACTATTCATAACGGCTAGTTCATGACAATATTATAATAATATATCATTGTTTATTAAAACCCAGTATTGCGTACAACACACGCTATCGAGGAAGGTCACGATTGCGTGTAATGCAAGCCAAGTCAGGGTTGCATGTTTTGAAAGAATCCTTCGTTGTTTTGTATAACAGAATCCAACCACATTTCATTTATACATTTAATATATATATATATATACTCAATGTTGCGTAGAATAACTATTATCAAAATTGTGTGTAACACGGTCCAAGACTAGTGTTGCGTATACTGCAAGCTAATACGGTGTTGCGTATAGCGCAAGGTAATCTTGGTGTAGAATACAACACAAGACATTAATGAAATTAAAATAATATTTTTCATAAAATCTCAGGGTGTTACATTCTACCCCCCTTAAAATGAATTTCTCCCTCGAAATTCGTCGGGGTTATAAATGGTTTACTATTTGAAAGTTTCTATGATAGAAACCCACATCGTAAAAAGGAATACCAAAACTTATCTTTAAAAACTAAAGTATAAAATATAATGGTTACCCAAGTTAACTAATCACTGGGTATCCACATAGGAGAACATAGGTGAAAATATGGACATGGAATAGAAATCTAACCATCATGTTCTGATGGAGAGTGGTAGAGGACATGGCTATGGAAAATCCAACAATCACAAATCCATAAATTTGTGACGATCTAAGGTACCATCTGATTAATCTGATATAAGAGCACTAGGACAACATTTTTGGTTTTCAAGATCGTTTCCCTAAAGTTGAAGAATTTGAATTAGAATGAATACTTACTTTATTTTGGTACAAAATCACTGTTGTTCGTGCCTTGAACAATTTCCACTTCATCTCTTAAATAAATGAAGTTGAATTTGTTATTCGTGAAGTGTTAGCCGATCATGTGATAGAATGATGGGTCATTCCATCTCTTTCAAACAAAAGGTTAGTAAAAGTTATAATTCCATCTTATGGTTAATCATATATGGTTCCAAAAATGAACTTATACTTCATATATCATACCGCTTAATAAAATAAAACTAGTTTCTACTAACTAGGGACTTCCTGTAGGCCAGTGGTAGGCGATAAATGCCAGTCGCACTTCGGTTATGGGTTCGATTCCCACAGCCTTGTCCGACGCGATGGGTTGTCGCCCGTCCTGCAAGCTGTCCTTTTTCTAAAACTACATTACTATAACATACCATCAATAATATCAAAAAAAAGTTCTATCCTTAAACAATACTGACTTATGTCCAACATAATCCATGCCAATCTTTTGGCTTATCTAAAATACTTCGGTCCACTCTCATAACATAGTGAAAATGATTACCAGAGATTTAATACCATCGTTGATCCCCATATATCGTAATACTGCATTCCTATCTTGTTGGTCACATTCCAATCATTCGAAGGCCTTAATCATGTATTCCATTGAACCTTAGTGAAAACATGAATGCAGTTAAAAGTTAACACTTTCCACAAACCAAAATCCTCAAAATTCTTTATAATCAAACCATGATATCACTTAGTCCTTATATCAATCATGAGATCATGAATACTGTCAAACATTTCATTTTCTCTTTATCAATTCATTATGTGCATATCATCCACTTTCCAAAAAATATCTGAATAACCTTTCATTGTTACTCATACCATTCATCATAAACTTTCAAAACTTAAGGAAATACAACAGTGTAACAATCCATAGATGTCTTTTTATTCTATAGTACAACATTACACTTGATAAACATGTAATCATTCCACTACCTTCTTAAACCATTGACCGAGCTTCAACAATCCTTTCATCTCACATATCATTTGTAGTCTCTTCATCATCATCAAAAAAAATACTACCCATACGACCATACCGATTCTCTTCATGAGACATTCCCTTAGGGAATTGGTTTTCATAATGCCCGTACATTCCACATTTAAAACATTTAACCATTATTGATGTCGTAGAAATACCATTAACCTCATCCATGGTGTTAACGGAAACTTTTCCATTACACTTACTGGCTTTGTGTCCTTCTTTTACACACCCAAAGAATCTTCCAGTTCCTTTGAAAAATTCGCCTTGATGCCTCTTCCCACATGATTTACATAGGGTAAATTGAACTTTCTTTCCTCTATGATCATCATGAAACTCCATATTTCTCTTATTAGATGAGTCAGGAAACTTACCAAATTTTATTTTATTGATCATATTATGAGATTGCTGATTCGGCATAATAATGATGTTTGGACTCCCAAATCCCATTTCATTTGATTTCTTATGAAGAATATCATTGCATTGTCCATCATATCCTCCATTATCGTGAATCATCTTGTTTCCAGCCATTTTCTAAAACCCAAAAAGAATAGTGTGAGATGAAAAAATCATAATAAAGGGGGAGTAACTTCAATATCTAACATCTTAGGTTAAATTCTAAGATCGTTACCGTAGTTCTAGGACTATATCCTATATTTATACTTATCCTTAGGGACATCCCTAGACATACCTTAGAAATATCTGTAGGGATCTCACTAACGTTTTCGTGTCCTAGTTTCCAAAGGTTGACTAAACCTTTCCTCTGATACCAACTGTAGAGACCCGTATCTTGACGTACATGGACATTACATTACTTTTGCGGAATACTTAGTACATAACAAAAACACATACACAAGGATCGTAATAGTTTAGTGTCTTTGGAAACTCGGAATATAATCTTCAAATCGTGGTGAAAGATCTTCAACATCTCCCATAAAGATCTTCCTTTTTTTAACCTAAAACCTTTCTTTATATCCTGGGGAAAAGCAAACTTAAAAGGGTGAGCTCAAATGCTCATTAAGGGTAAACAAAAGAAATATCAATCACATCATTTTCATAAGAACGTAACATTTTGGAAAACTTAACCTGCAAAAGAGAGCATAATTTCATAACATGGGATAAACCATAGTAGTGAAATGAAATCCCAATAATCATAACATAAAACGTGAAACTTTGTGGCATACACACATAATCATATAGAATCATATCTTATTAGTCAAGACTCATTTCCAAGACTATCTTAGTGGACAAAGTCCATTTCTGAACCGAGTTCACTCCTCGTTTCAGTCCTGTTTCACTGAACCGGTATAACCTACCGTTCCAGCCATGTCTATCTCATGAGATATAAAATCTTTACCCAATTCATTATAGGAAAATATAGGTCCCACCCATATCATAATGATACCATTCTTATGTGTGCCACAAAATCATAAACCATACATCATAGCGTAACCCATGTAATAAAAATGGGAATCTTAAACATCGTGACATCATAAAAAAATTCATATAAGATAAAGGAATTCATAAAAATATATCCATCACAACATAGTCATATCAATATGGGTAAAAACAGAACCATTTATTATCTTAGATGGAAAATAATTTTTATAAAACACTTGAACTCCATTTTTTAATAAAATATCCTTTCTACTTCAAAAACACTTTTCCTTTATTAACATGTCATACAATTCAAAACTAAAAGAATTTGATTAAAAATAAACTTGAAAACTTGTAAAGGAAGATTCTTGTAAATAATGTTTTGAAAATCCATTCATCCCGTATAAGTTAAAAAAAACATTCTTTTCGTACATTTTTCGGAAAAGTCAAAAAGTACCTCGTACGAAAAACGACAAAAGATTCCTTTCATATATTTTACTAAAAACTCACCAAAGGGTAAAATAGGTTTTAAAATTTTTTATGTTGATGGAAATAATATTACATATTGAGGAAACATGGATGTGGATGATAAAATACACCCCAGTAAATACCAAAGTATAAGCAATCTCGGATAAAAATGAGATTGTGATATTTCCCTTACCTTAGGTCCGATTTGCTTCCTAAGTGTCCGAACCTCCTGTATAATGATTTAAATAATGTCATTGACTTATTAAAGAATCATATTCATTTTTATTATATCATATATGGTTCACTTATGACTTTATATTACCCGTTCTTTTGTAAATTCATGTTAAAGTAGCGTTTTGGGTAAAATCGTCTCATTTGTCATTCGTGTTTTAACTTGTAATTATTCATATGATTAATTAGATCATTATTACTTAATTATAGAATATAAAACATGATTTATATACAATATATATTCAGAATATACATATATATAATGGATCGATAAATGGAAAGAAATACACCGTTCATGGAGACGGTAGGCCGTACGTACGCATGAACGCTGTTTTCGTTTCCTTATTGAATTGAGTGGAATTAAGTAGATGACATAAATATATATACAAATAAATCCAGTAGCTTTATAATTTCATATATTTCATTATTATTTCTTATATATACTTTATAATCATTCTTAAATGGTTAACATGGAGAATGAATCTCATCGCGTCGTGGAGACGGTAGTCCGTACGTACGCACGAGCGATGATATCATTTCCATAATTATTGAATTGAATTGGAGTGGATGATACAATATATCAGAATCATTATGATGTTATAATAACTATGTATAGTTATTATTTACACCATAATACCCATCCATGTAAGGTGTTGGTGGAAAAACAGATTACACCACGGCGTGGAGATGGTATTCCGTATGTACGCACGTGCGGTGATTTCGTTTTCCGTAGGATGGATAGATGGTGAATTAGGATTGTTTCATACTTATAATAACATATCAGTATATGAGTGATACTGATGTTATTACTTAATAATGAAACAACCTAAGAAGAATAAGTGGAAGAAGAAATAAAGGTGAAAGAATCGGTAACGGAAATTACCTCTTCTTTGAAGAGCCTTTTTGAGACCTCCTCTTAGGGAACTAAAATTGGTATTTGAGGAAGACCAGAACCTCTAGTATGTTTCTAGGGAAGTGGAGAAGATAATTTTTCAGGGTTTGGCTGAGCTTGAAGGCTCAAAGTTGTGTGAGGAAGAGAGGTAGGAGGTGCCCTTTTATAAGGGAGGAGAGGGTCACCTTTGTAATTCTTAAAAATATTAATTTATAATAAATCTAACCCCACTTAAAAACCTCCAAAAACGACTCATATTCTATGGTTATATGCTATAGGGTTGTAATCTCATCAACCAATCAAATTTAGACATGTTTGGATCTTATTTTAAACCTTATCATTTTGATTTATCTTTATTTAATCTATTTAAGTTTATTTGTTGTAATAAAATTCTAAATTTTAAATTATAACAAATAATTACTTATTTGTTGTGAATTTTCCATAATTGTTTACTTTATAACATTATAGATCATATAAAGTTAAATTTATAATTTCTAAATATTTTTGTTATTTTTAATCAATTTTATAATATGTTATTTTTATAAAATAACAATAGTGTCAATTTTGACACTATTCATTTATTTGAATTTAAATAAAATATATACAGAAGATATGTTCAAACTAAAAGCTTTAATATATTAATAAAAGGTCATATGTATCTATAAAATTAGTTGATAACATTAAATAGTTCATATAATATTTATTTTATTATTTTTAAAACCATTTATTTGGTTTATCTCTTAATAAAATAATTACTACATCATTTTTGTATAATTATTTAATATACTTATTTGTTGCATATAAATTTAAAATAAAATCCTATGATGAAGATAAATATATTAACTTTCACAATAATACTTTTACTCGAATTTATCATCTTAAAATCTCAATATTTAAATTGTTATATTTATTAAATTATGAAGGTGACAACTTTGGCATCATTTAAAATAAAATAATATAAGTGTCATAATTGCTTTTATAAGACTCCAAATGGTAAAATATTCTACAATTGCATGATTATAGTTTAACTTTACATGACCAATAAGTTTTGGTCATGGTTTTGTGCCTTTTATGGTCACTATTAGTTTAATAAAAACTATATTCTTGATTTTTCACTAGATAAATAATTTCTGCATCACTATTGTGTCACAATTAATGATAACTATTTAATCCCAAAAATTCTAAATAAATTTTCATGATGTAGATAATTTTTTTATATTTCTGGATACTATTCATTTTCGAAGTTTTATGATGTTTATCACTAAGTTAAAATTATTATACTTATAAGATTTAAGAAAGTGACATGTTGTCACTTTCTTTGGTTTTAATAATAATTAAATTATTTTCATGGTCAAAAGTCCATAAAATGAATATAATCCGACCCTTAGTTGATATGGGTTTACTTTTAGCCATAAAATAGAATTTTGGCATGTGTTAGGGTAATTTTATAATATTATATTTACCCTTAATTACTCGATTTACCTTTAACTATGGTAAATAAAATTTACCGTAGTTACTATTCATAATTCCCAAAAATAAAAAGTAGACTATTAACATAATTTGGACCCACTGATTCCAAATATGGAATCCATTTTTTAAAATTCAATACATAGAAGTTGCAGAAATTAAATTAAAATTAATCCCGTTGTCGAATAAAAACGGGTTTTTGTTTAAAATATTGCAAAAGATTGAATTGATTTAACCTATGAATTCAAGGTAAAATCAATGATAATGACATAAATTATATTAAATGGTAAAAATATATTCTATTTATACTTTAAAACCATTCAATATTATAATTTAACCACATAAGATATTATGATGAAAAAAGTTGTTTTTAATTAAAATATAGCGTGTTTTTACTATTCATTAAAATATGAAAGTTATCGGAAAAATATAAAAACTTTATCTAATGTAAATTTTTACATCTTGATTCAAAAGAATAATTTTATTTTGTCAAATTGAACATATAAAAATGTCAAAAACTAGATTTAAAGTGGGTGCGCCATCAAAAGGCGGCAAAACTGCATTTTTTGATAAATACTTATTTTACCCGAAAAATTTATTTTGTTCTTATACCATGTTCTAGAAAATGTGTAAGATGAATAATAATGTTATAAAATTCAAAATTTAGTTAATACTATTCATAACGGCTAGTTCATGACAAAATTATAATAATATATCATTGTTTATTAAAACCCGATATTGCGTACAACAAGCGCTATCGAGGAAGGTCACGATTGCGTGTAATGTAAGCCAAGTCAAGGTTGCATGTTGTGAAAGAATCCTTCGTTGTTTTGTATAAAAGAATCCAACCACATTTCATTTATACATTTAATATATATATATATATATACTCAATGTTGCGTAGAATAACTATTATCAAAATTGTGTGTAACACGGTCCAAGACTAGTGTTGCGTATACTGCAAGCTAATACCGTGTTGCATATAGAGCAAGGTAATCTTGGTGTAGAATAAAACACAAGACATTAATGAAATTAAAATAATATTTTTCATAAAATCTCGGGGTGTTACACCTATGAATGAAATGTCAGGGTTGTCCTAAGTATCCCATGAGGATGGGAATCAAGCCACATATAGTTCTGAAAAGGCCATGCAGTTTAGCGTCATGCGGTAAGAACGTTGGTGGATTAGAATAATGAATAAGTGCACATGGTGCAATCATCGTAACCCTGACATGGGTGGGGCCTAAGAAGCCTACACGATTCCATGAGAGATCCCGCAAAAGAACTATGCCCATGAGAGGATAGTCAAAGAGAAAAATGTGGCTAGACTCAAGAAGAGGTGTCCGAGCATTCCTTAATATCCAATGTGATCGAGAATAAATCCATATGTAGTTCTTGATATGCAGTTTAACGTCATGGATGACGATGCACAATTTTAGGTCATGTAGGATTGTGTAGTTTAAGGTCATACAGGACTGTCTTGTAGTTTAAGTTCATGCGGGGCCGAACCGTTTTTGGTCATGTGGGACCCTCTAGTTTATGGTCATGTGGGACCCTATGGATTAAGAAAAGTATTTCTTGTGGAATGTGGCATTGGTGGGAGGATTTATACGCTCACCATCCATTGTAACCAGTGAGTATGCACCATTAGAACAAACCTTGTGAATGATACAAGGTCCTTCCAATTTGGGTTCCAACATGGGTGATTTCCTTCCAGGTAACATTGGTGCTCTCAAGGACAATACCAAGTCACCTTGCAATATGGAACAGAGGCGAACGTTCTTGTTGAATGCTCTAGCTATCTTTTTTTAATTCTTTTCTAGATTGTGCAGGGCACAAAGCCTATTCTCTTCATGTTCTTCCAGTTTAGCCAGATGTCTTTCAACTACCTTATCTGGTGCATGATAATCGTAGAAAACTATGTGTAATGAAGGAAACTGAATCTTGATGTGCATGGAAACCTCAGTTTTGTACACTAGGAAATATGTGGTCACCTTGGTGGAATTATGAGTCATCATCTGATATGCCTAGAGGCCATTGGGGGGCTTGTCCGACCAACTCTTCTTATTCTTACCAACCATTTTCTAAAAAATGTTAGAGAGGGTTTTGTTGAATGCCTTGATCTGTCCATTTTTTTGTGCATGATAGTGGGAGGTATGGTTAGAACAGATGTTGTAATTAGTGTATAATTTCATCATCTCAGTGGCTCAAAAGTTTGTGCCATTATCGGTGGGGACGTCATGAGGGACTCCAAATCTGTAGATGATGGTTGAACTCACAAGGTCAATGATGGATCAGGCCTTGGCCTCCATGAGTGGCACTGCCTCTACCCACATGGAGAAGAAATCTGTAGCTGTTAAGATGAATCTGCACTGGCGAGCTGTCGCTGGTGGATGCGGTCCCACAACATCGAGTCCCCATACAAAAAATGACCATGAGTACTTGGTGGAGTAGAGAGGCTCCTACGACCGAGGCATAAAGATAGCATGAATTTGGCACTAATGGTATCCCTTGGTGAACTTGATGCAATCCAAGATCATAGAGGGCCAAAATTACCCCAATCTATGGATCTGGTGAGATAGCTTCGGCGCGGTCTGATGAGCCCTACAAGAACCGGCATGATTCTATTGCATGACCTAAGAAATCTCAACTCCTTGAATGCAATAAAGGGGAACCCCATCGAACCCATTATTTTTGAGGATCTAATCATGGCCAGGGCTATCCTGGTGTGTGAACAACAACTCACGATGTCAGATTTGCTCACACATGACACGATCAACCGGGAGGTAACCATTTTTGAGATATTTGACAATGGGGGCTCTCCGCCGAGAGTCACTTCAACCACTACATCAGGGGGTCCTGATGTGGAGGATCTAACTTTAAGATGTATCCCCAGTAGGGCTTCGTCATGATCTAGGGATACAGGAGAAATGACTCTCCGATGATCCATGTGGCTAATCAGATCATCCTGCTCAGGTTCTACAAGTGATGCAGCCAGGTCGGCCAGGGCATCATCTCGACCATTATCAGATTGAGGGATATGACTAACTTTTGGTCAAGATGGTAACTGGCCCATTAGATGAAGAGTTCATTCCAAGAATGGTATGAGATCTAGCTTTCTGACGATGTAGTCACCATTGATCTTCTTGATGACTAGTTCAGAACCCCCTTTCACATGAAAATGGGGAACATCAATCTTGAGGGCCAGCGCGAGGCCAGTGATGAGATCCTAAAAATCTGCCTCATTGTTAGTGAAGCCTTCTGACAAAAGGAATGAGTACGATAGAATGGTTGTGATGGGGTAATAAATATGATACCCAAGCCTACGTTGTAGAGCCTGAGATCATTGAGCCTCCTACCGATGGGGCTTCGGAAAGCACCATCAATGTGAATCTGCTAGCATGAAATGACATGGTTTACCGAGAGGATCACCTCATCGGGGAAATCAAGATCCAAGTATTGGTCTGTAGGGGCTGGATGGAAAGAAAGGAAGTCTACCAATAGATTCCCCTTAATTTAATTCTGAGGGAAAAACCTAATATCTAACTGGTGGAGAATCACTGACCACTGACCAAGACATCTTGTCAACATTGGGCAGTTCAGAATGTACTTTAGTGGGTCTACACGAGATACCAGATATACCTCATGGTTCTGCCAGTAATGTCTCAAATTATGTACCTCGAATACCAGCACAAGGCAGCTCTTTTTGATGGGGGGGGGTGTATCTAGTCTTTTCATATAGGAGCATATGATTGAGGTAGTAAAGGATGTTCTTTGTCCCCTCATTGTTCTTTTGGGAGAGAAAAGTGCCAAGAGATCGTTCTAGGGTGGTTACATAAAGGACTAAGGGATTTCTGAAGACGGGTGGCATTAATACCGGAGGTTGGAGAAGATACTTCTTGATCTACTCAAAATAAATCTGACACTCTTGTTCCAATTTGTATGCGGTTCCTTTCTTCGTGAGCTGATAAAATGGATTACATTTTCTATCCAGGTTCGCGATGAATTGGCGTATGTAGGCTATGTGGCCTTGGAAACCTCAAAGCTCCGGAATATTAATCGGAGGAGGCATCTGGCTAATGGCTTTGATCTTCTATGGGTCGATCTCAATGCCCCTGTATCTGACGAAGAAGCTGAGAAACTTTCCAGAGGTGACCCCAAAGGCACACTTCAATGGGTTCATCATCAGGTGATGGGAACAGAGGAAGCCAAAAACATTTTCAAGGTCTTTTAGATGGTCCTTACAATGGAATTATTTGGCCACCAGATCTTCCACATAACATTCCACTAATTTCCTAAGGATTAGCTTAAATATGTGATGCATAGCCTGATGGTAGGTGGAACCTGCATTCTTTAAACTGAAGGGATTGACTCGAAATAGAAAGTACATTGCGGAACCGGAAAGGATGTGAACTCTAAATACTCAGAGGCTATTGAGATCTGGTTTTACCCGGAGTACCCATCCATGACGGAGAGTGTTTGGAATTCAGCTGTAGCGTCAATCAACATCTCTATCATAGGAAGGGGAAAATCATCCTTTGGACAGTGACAGTTGAGATCCTGGAAGTCGATGCAGACTCTGATCTGTCTGTTATTCATTCTAACTAGAACAAGGTTGGCTAGCCATTTGGTGTACTAGACCTTCTTAACAAAATTTTCTCTAATGATCTTATCAACATCTTCCTCTACCATGGCACTTTGAGAAGGGTGCATCATTTTATGAGGCTGCATGAACCCGCGATGATTTGTTGGGAGATCGAGGTAGTGGATAGCTACTTGAGGATCTAGTCCTGTAATCTCATCATTACTCTAGGAGAATACATTGTGGTGTTGTTTCAGGAATTCTTTGCACTGATGTTATTCCTCGAGGTGCATGGAGGCACAGATCAATGTGGGTCTTGGGTCTTCCTTGCTATAGAGGTTCACCTGTACCAACTCGTCGATTGTGAAGGAGACACCCACTTCAAAGGTAGGGGGATCATCCTCTAAATCATCTTCTTCACTTGCATGGGAGGGATCCCTAATGGGAGGAGCTTCTTTTGGGTCGACAGATCCCAACAGGAGGCTGGTACCCGCTTGAGCGGTAATGGTCACCACATCAGAAGACTACGTTGCTACCGCAACCATAATGATTAACTCTATCGATATGATCCCATATGGACTTCATCCCAAGGGTCCACTCTTGATGATATAGAAGAAAAAACGGGGAATTTTCTTAAGACGGTTAATTTCATCCCGACAGAAGAGACACGAGTGACGTATGCCATTGCCATGGGGCGAACATCCCGATACCTTATAGGGGTAGAAGGATCCAAGATCATATTAGCATAATTTGTATAGGATTATCATGTTATTTTCTGCCATCGTATTGACCTGGGAATGTGTTACCCCCTTATCCCAGACACAACGAAGCATTGTCCCATGTCCGGGGTTGTAGCCTCCAATCGGTGGATTGGAAAGACATAGGTAACGTCTAGATCTATCCATGGGTTGATCGCAACCATGCCATGCTTGACCTCATTGTTCTGAATCTGATTTTCCTTTCTCTTGTAGTAGTTTGAATCGGGATAGAGGGCTTCACAAGAAGAAAAGGGAGATGTGTCACCTTGAGCACACCCACTCGACCATTAAGGTAGTAGTTGAGGAACTGATGATATGATGAAGGAATTGTTGCATGTAGGTGGAGCCCTGGCCTTCCCATCAATGCGTTGTAGGCAGTGCCCTGTTAGACTACCATAAATTCAGTGTTAGAAACTAGGCCACCAAACTGGGTCTTCAAGTGGATCCCACCGACAGGTGTATGTTTTGTCCTTTCATAACCTTGGATTCTTAGCTTAGAGGGAATCATATCATCTCCAGACAATCCCACCATTCGTAGTGTCCGAGTCAAGATTAGATTAATTCCATAGCCCGTGTCAACAAGACAACGACGAACCTCCACACCATTCAATTGGCTGATAATGTAAAGTGGGAGAATGTTCCCTTGTATGGGAGAGCCTTCATCTTCTCTAGAAAATAGGATAATGAACTAGCATTCAACATTATTGATCACCTTAGCGTGAAAGGCCTCGACAGCTACTACCTTCTTCTCAAAATGGAGGGGGATTTTTAAAGCCTTTGTGAGGGCCTCACACATACCTAATGACAGGAGAAGGGCCTCTAGGAAAGAGAACCTTTCTGGAATACTAGAAAGATTCTTATGAACATTGTATTTCCATGCCAAAAATGAACTTCTGTTTGTAGGAGGCCACACTAGGAGAAGAGGAATGGCGGGCCCTGTTGGCTGGACGGTCAGCTAACTGGTTCTAGGAATGTCTCACTGCCCACTATTCGAAACACACAGAATACCTGCCATACTAGGGCTAGCTGACTATGACCGGTACGGGGTGGAGCGTGGTTGATCAAGATGAGGACTAGGTGGATCTTCCTTGTCCAGTAGCACAAACGGCGGTGCAAACGGGCCTGATGACACTGTATAAGGAGGGTACGGGTGCTAAGCTCTACGTTGGGCCTGCTGTCTTGTCTCAATGGAGTGCACAACTTGGATGGAATTGGCAACTGATGTGCCTTGATGAACCATGTGGTTGCGGCTCCACCGAAGTTGACATCAGATGGAGACGTTGGGGAGATCTGCTTGGTGATCCCCATTGTCGGGATTCATGTTAGAGTTTACTATCTCCACATTGTTAACCAAAAGAAACCCTTGACCATCACTTGAAGGGTAATCCACTACTGGATATATTCTGGGATGGATCTCCATCCCCACGGGCATGAAGTCACTTAGAGTACATGATGAAAATGGCATTGGTGGAGGACTTTTCTTTCCCTTGCTTCACTGGTGTTTTCACTTCTGGGAAGAGGATGACAGAGACGATGATGCATAATTGGTGGGTGTAGCTTCTAATGATTCTAGCTAATTTAGGCATGCCCAGATGACACCATGGGAATGTGCAACTATTATTTGAGCCATCCAATCGTCATTCTTATAGGATCCATGACTAGGACCCTGATGCCAATCTCCCTCACCATCGCTGCTGTTGTCTAACATCAGAAAGACACATGCTACCTGCGCCGGGGTTGTGCCCAATCTGACTATGTTGTTGTTGACCTGGTCTTGGAGCCGGTATTTGAACACATAACACTTCATGAGTGTGTTCCCTAGGATCTGGTGATTGGTGTAGTAATTATGGTGATTAGTAAGGTTTGCCTCTTCTAGCCTTCTGCACTCAGGCAAACACATTATCCCCTATTCCAATGCACTTCAGAAATAACATAGAACCTAATTCTCATTGAATGTGTAAGTCCAATTTCTTCTGTCTGGAAAGGGGGACCTTGGAGCCTGACCCTAATGGGGGGGGGGGGGTGGAGTAGCCTATCAAGGAGGTGGAACTTGCTTATCTTTCCTGGGCAGTTGCGGCGTTTTGCGCGGGAGCACCTACCAATTATGAGGTGGACATTGCTAGGATGGAGGTTGCACCTGAGGTAGAGGGCCTTTGTGAGGCTGTGGAGGCGGCTCCACTGAAAAAAAATCTAATCACATGCGGGCCTCTATTTGGGCCACTGCAGCGGGCTCATCACTAGAGGCCCTTCTCACGGGGATTGCAGGAAGCAACAAATGTGCCTGCTTAGCCTGAATTAAGGCCTCCTATAGGCACTGAAACTTATCAGAGAATTCTCGAAATCACCTGGGATAGTTGTAGGTGATCAGAGAGGGGACGAGCTCTATATTGAAATTTCCTACACACATCATCATAAATTTCTCTTGATTCAATGACATGTGGAGGGAATACATGAGTCGTTTACAATAGGAGACAAAGTTGGTGATGAGATCATCAGTCCTCTACATGCACTTAAAGAGGTCAGCGATACTCAGTTTCAGTATGGTGGTGCTGAACTGGTAGATGAATTGCCTACAGAGGTCCTCCTAGTCAACCACCGATTCTATGGGGAGCTAGCTATACCAGACAGATGCATGGACTTCCAATTTCTGCACAAAATACCAGAGTTTGGCGGCTTCCTACTGCACTAGAGTTCCCAAAATGAGGCCACACCTTGAGGTAAAGTGGGTCAGGTGCTCTAGCAGGTCCCCTCTTCCATTGAAGGGGGAAAATGTGGGATTCCCAAAACCTGGTGGTGCTGGCATATCATCCAACAACCCTGGATATGGATTTAAATCAGGTAGGAGTGCCATCTATCACGTTTCTAATGCCTCAATATGGCCACTGAGTGCTGCCATTAGATCATCTATGTAGGTTCCTTGACATAATAAGGATCCCTAACCATGAGTGTGTTGGTAGGTTCTTCAACATGGTAAGCAGTCCCAATGTCTCATGGAGCAACTGGTGGAATGACCCTTGGGGTAGCTGGGGGAACCTGAGCTAGGTCCCTTGGATTTCCACCCCATTCCAGAGGGTTTAGCGAGACATACCACACCCTCTTTCCATAAGTTCCGGCTTCAACCCTGTCCGCAGAGGTAGGATGGTCATGGTCACCTGGATGTAGATCGCTAAGGGAAATTTGTCCGTACCCCTGCTTCCCTGGACAATGATTACTGTATTCTGGCCGTCGCTCTGTTGAAAGTTTAGCGAGGATTACATTGACCACCTTTTTCGGTTCGGAAAGCTACTGACGCAACACGTCTTTTTTAGGGTTTTCCTCTATCTTCTGCACTAAGTTGGACAAGTCCAAGGGTTTAGAATCTATGAGATTCTCTTTACCGTTACCATGATTTCATCTAAGGACTAATTCCTTGTTGGGTGCAGCGAGACCCACCAGGCTCCTCTGTTGAAGAGTAACCCTCCCCGAGGGATCTAGTAGATGTAGAACGCCTTCAAGGGGGATGTCCCCATGTAAGATCTCCAACTCATTTTCCTCATCCAATATGGTGTCCATGTTGACTGTAACTCTACCTAGGGGTATGTCCTCAATGTCTCATAACGATTCCCATTGCCGTCAGATAGGACTGAACAAGAGGGAAACATATTTTTCCATGCCTTGGATCTATAGTTCGGGGGGGGGGGGATCCTCCTTGATAAACTTACGGAATAACTTGAAACTCTGAATTCAATGCTGTTGGAGGGCCCTATGGAGACCTAATGACTTAGGGCATTGAGTCATAGAGAGTGACGCCAAATAACCTTGAAGAAATTTCTCTCAAATGTCTTCAAAATGTACTTCGCTCCTTGGATAAGAAACTCTCTGGGGATGAAGTTGGAAGTGCGTCGCTTAGAGGGTTTGACGGAAGCACTCAACTTCATCTAGTGTAAGGGATTCTGGCGCACAGAAATTCTACGCTTCCACAGGAAAAAACATCTCGGGGTAGTAGTCCGCTGTGAGGATATTCCCTATGCTCCATGGATCGGATTCAGGGTCTGGCCCTTCATTTCCCGACTCATCAATTGGTGGCGGCTGAAAAAATGTTAGCGGTACTGAAGCAGACCGCTGGGACGATAGGCTGGTCGGTGGAGAGTACAACGAGTGAGCTGACAGACCACTACATCTTGCCCTATCCTCCAAAGAGTGAAGTGACTTTTCCACGACTTCGCGGTTAGACGGGTTGGCCATCACAATTCCTAGTGCAGGGGCTAGGGCTACTAGTGATGGGCCGCGATGCTGCTCGCCTACCATTGGTCCCTAGAATAGCTCTCAGTGATATATAGTTGTGGTATAGAGTGCTTTTGGTGATGATGGTGTTGATTGCACCACCATAACTTTTGTGGTTGCCAAATTTTCTTCCTCATTGACATACCTATGGAGGGAGGCGGGAACGTGATAGACCTCACATTCCGGGAGTATGAGGTTGATTCACCTTATTCCTACCCTAGACCTTGACATGGAGGACCTCGACAAGGGTTTATCATTGAGTCACATTCAGATTTGGAGTCTGAGAAGAAAATTGGTTTGATCTCAGTCTGAATCTTCTCAGTGTTCCTTTTGTGGTGCTGACAACCCACCCACCTGCCCCAATATGGTTCTTTAGGACATGGTAGATTTCTGGCATAACGAGGTCCTTCGGCCATACTGGTTCTGGGGTGGGGATGAATTCCTCCCGAGTAAGCCTGGGTGTGATGAGAAGCGGGACATATATCAAAGGGGACATGGGGAGGACCTTCATGGGTAGCGCTGGAGTGGGTAAGACCTCCTCTGGAACCAGTATGAGAATGGAGAGGACAAAAATGCTTGTTTCTTCTGGTAACATCAGTATGAGGAGGGTCCTCATACTAGTCGAGTTGAACAGGGGTAGGACCTCTATGTTGGGTGATGGTGAAGTGAAGCTGGCCCTCACTCCTCTGATTTCTGGAGAGAGGAGGATCTATGCAAGCTGTTATGAGAACACGGGGAGGGTCCCCACGTAGGATAGTGACCGGATGTGAAATGTCCCTGTACGAATGGTCTGTGGCTGGAGGAATGACGACATATTTGGTGTAGTGGGCTTGTGAGAGACTATCATATTGAGCATCACCATCACGGGGAGGACCCTCATATGGATTGAAGGTGGCACGGGTCGGACCTCCATGCTGAGCCTGGAAGTATTGAAGGCATTCATTCTCCATGGTAGCTATACGGGAAGGACCTCCATACTGGGTGGCATCACTACGGGTTAGTCCACGACATCCACTGCCTATGCTGGAAACCAAGAGAGTTGACCCAGCCTGACCATGGGGCAGTTGGGGACTCGATCCAAGCCAGGCGTATAAATGTGCCTTCTTAGCATACACAGTGTGTTAGTGATATGTGTTAGCGGTGGCTCGGGACACAATAGCCTTTGACATTGAAACCCCTTGGCAGACATCCTCTTCAGCTTGCGCCCGACGCTAGCGTCTGGTTAGATGGACCATAGCCGATGGTGCCTGTACATGGCTTACCTACTCCTCGGCCAATAAGATTGGGTGGCAGCGCTGACCCAACCTAGTGGGAGCCATTCCGGGGAGCCCCTGGATTGGGATCCATGTTGGACTGACCCTAATATCCCCTACCTCATGGGAACATGGCATGGATTCGTCGAGACGTTCTGGGGAGAGGCTCCCGAAATGGTTATTTGTTGGAGTGGGGAGCAGTGGCCCCATCCACGACCCTCGGGGGTGGTGTTGACGATGAGGCACAAATGCCTCTAAATCCAGGAAGGCCATATCCTGAGTTGGGATAATACCCTCTTTTCTGTAATGGCATATGAGGTCATCGATCTCCTTTCGTTGGATGAACTCTAAAGTAGAGATGTGGTGGAAGATCCCGACGGTCGTGGTTGCTAAGACCATCACAGAAGAGGAAGAATCGTGCGAGACTGCCATGCTGGTACTGCCCTTGCCCCTTTTTCGATGTACATGCAGAGATCGAGTTCTGAGTGCAGCAGCTTGGTTCCAAAAAGCATGGAGATTAACTCATCAGTGATGAAAGAAAAAGGGAATCGATGACAAGTTCCCCTACACCATTCTGTCTTCCGTGGCCGGTAAGATGGATCCATGCTAACAACATCGCATACTAGGATGTCCAATGTTTTGATTTCCCCAACATCCGGTGAGTTTCACACCAGGCCCTCTATTTGCTTGGTGGGACCCGGTGCCGAATAGCTAGATCCGGTGAAATGATAATCCACTGATGTCTCAAACAATTCTAATCTCCATATTGAGGAGAAGATCTTCATGTTAGGTTCCCCATTTCTATTTCCATCACTTTCACCAGCGCGCGTGCATCTGTCTTGTTTGAGGACAACGACACTGTCTTTTAACCTGCATTCCCACTTTCTAAAGGTGGGTGACATTTGTTCCATGTTCAGGGACGTTCGTTCCAAGATTGAAATAGGACAATGGGATGTCGGTTCTTCCTTCTAGGTATTCCTCCTTGGAAATCATGACCTAGTATGGGTCTCCCTTATAGATTTAAAATATTGTTACTAAAACTCTTTTGAGTGACATATCTTCATGGACACCAGATAATTACACATCTTCTATGGGGACAATCCAAAGGGTCTGGTCATGGTAGCAACCTTCGGTTAGGGGACTAGTCAAGTTGGACATCACTAGCATGTCTAGACGCTGGGACACTAGTGTGTCTGGTTTTCTTTCCCTTATTATAAGGCTTGTCTAGCGGCCATAATCGAATACGAAGAATCATATAACATATTCATGTATATGAGGTTTTCCTCACCTTACCATGTTTAAGATAGGGTATGCCATGAGTTTAACGTCTAGAGGAGATGGATCAAACTGATCAGAACACTTATTAGAGTGGACCAGATGGGTTTAACCCCTGGAGGGAACAATAATGCAGGGGATAATGTGTGGTTATCTTCTCAGTTGCTGTTAAGAGGAATGGGGAATGAGGGGGCATTAACCCACTGGGATGTGACTGCTCGGGTAAGAATACAGATGGGTGATGGAGGGTTTAATGAAGTAGGTGGAGATTGAGATGGATTCGACTTGAGGATGACATTGATGTTGGGATTGATTCTCGAAGAGACCTCCTACATATCCCCATGGCAGGGAACCAAGGTCTGTGTTGTTCAGTTGGACGATGGGACACCTGAGGAGTTGACCCTTGAGAATGGACACATGGATGAGACCTAGAGGAAATAGAACTCCAGGTTGGGTCATAACCATCCCAAAACACAAAAGCTTGAGGGAGAGATCGGGAAGAGACATGTGTGATGGGATTGAATCTCAGGAAGTCTTCCTATGTATCCCCTTTACAAGGAATCAAAGTCGATGTTGTTCATATGAATACGATTTACCGTCGAAATGGGTTGACAATGAATTACCACTGCATGGGGTCACGACGGCTTACCGTTGTATGGGGGAAATGGTTAAACGATGTGTAGAATGAAATGGGGGAATGCAGTATAATTTCTTGTGGGATGAAGGTGGTTACACATGATGGGGGGTCGGAACCAATGGGTGTTGGTCTTGAACCTCAGCGAGGCTTCCTACGCACCATGCCTTGTCAAGGATCAAAGACCACAAAGTTTAGAAGGGTGTCTGGTGAACCGACGTGAGGTTGGTTGGGACTAATGGATGGTGGGCTTGACCCTCAGGGAGTCTTCCTACATACCCTGTCTTGTCAAGGGTCAAATACATCATAGTTTATGGTGGGTTTGGGTGAACCGATGTGAATGGGGGCCGGAGTGACCGAGTGTTGGACTTGAACCTCTAGGAGGATTCCTACGTATGTTGCCTTGGCATTGATCAAAGTCCATATAGTTCAGAAGGGTTTGGGGAAAACACTCTAGGCTCCCCAGAGAGGATGTCATTATCAATGCTTTCTCTAAGCCCATGTGAGTCATGCTTAGTAAGATAAACAAGAGACTACAAAGTCATGACGATCACATCATGGAAGGTGCGTTCATGGGAAGTAGAGAGGGGATGATGCGTAGGTAGTGGCCCAAAAAGAAAATAGGGGCTTACTCGTCATCCACAGCCCAATGCAGAAATAGGGGCATACATGTGGTTAGTAGCCCAAAGTGGAAACATGGCATTTCATATGGTGTGCAACCCAGGGATGTAGAGATTGGAACTTACTTTAGGATAGAGACCCGAGTGGTGATAAAGCACAGCGGGAGAGGGATTTGGCACCCAGGAATAGAGGAGGAGCAGGGGTGATGCCTCCTCCAAGAGAGGCTAGGGGCTTACACCAGGGTGGTTACCATTTCTCAGTGGTCAGATGCTACCCTGATAAAGAGAATTACATTCCATGTGATAATGATGTCACTCACGTGGAAACCAGTGGGCATAGAGAATGTCCAAGGTGGGGTGCCCCATGTGCACGGCACCAGGCGAGGTCACAGTTTTACGTCATGTTCTAAGGACTATGACACTTGGCAGTTTACATCTTGCATCTAGGATGAGGTGGGTGCGCTTTGTACCCCTAGGACAAACAAAAACGATACCCGCCTACACTTAGGGGAAGGAAGGCATCAACAATGGTGTAGTTGGGGGATGCCGATGGGTGATCCCATTGGGGGTCCACATTAGAGTGGCAATCAGAAGAAGAAATAGCTATTAACATGCCTATGTGAAGAAGAATGAGGCAATGAAACGCAACAGAAAGCATCACCCAAGAGACATTAAAATTTATCCATGAAAACCTGAGGGGTCACATGGGAAAAGAGCACGTGACATAGGTGTGTCGTGTATAACAGAATCTCGAACAAGTTGCCTCAAGGTGAGGGAAACACACAAAGCTCACGTAAGAAAATGGGCCGGAGCAAGATAGGAAGTCCACTCGCAAGATGCATGTTTTGCGCGCAAGATGAAGAGGTTGCGTGAAAGAGGTACAGGTGGCGACCAAGACGGAGTGGTTGCGCGCAAGACAAGCAGGTTGTGTGCATGTTGGACTAGTGGCATGCTAGCCCGAGGGGTTAGGCGTGATATGAACCATTTGAACGTAGGATAGATGGTTTGTGCGCAAAAGCACCAGACATAGAGGGAACTTCCATGCATGATGGGACCCCTTGTGCGCAGATAGCTTCGAAAAGAAATGAAATTCACAATGATCAGAGGGCCCATCTGAAGGCGCCCCCGAGGGACCTATCGCGCAAAAAACGAATAACATAAGGCCATCGGTTTTTCATACTGTCACAGAAGTTGGGTTTGTCATGTAGTAGAGCATTGATTTTTCTTCGGTTCCCCTAAACATTGGGGATACAGTTCGTTTTATAGCCGGAGTCCTCGGAGTGGCGTGGAAGAGCATGGCATGCAAACTCCAGTCGGTCGTCGGCTTGTTCGCGTAGAGGGGGCCAGGCACGCAAACGCCCGCTCGATGTCGTGTTGGGCGCAGACATGGAACCAGGTGCGTAAACACCCGTTTGTTGTCGCCTTCTGTGTAGAAATGGGTCCGGGAGCTCAAATCCCCATTCAACGTCACCTTCTATGAGGAAATGGGTTGGGTGCGCAAACGCCTGTTCGACGCCGCCTTTGGCGAAGAAACTGGGTCGGGTTCGCAAAGTCCCGTTCGACGTCGCCTTTGGCACAGAAACTAGTCGAGGATGCAAATTTCCATTTGACATCACCATCAGTGTAGAAATGGGGCTGGGTGCAGCCAGTTGCGGACGATGGTGCTTTGGGCACAGAATGGGAGGCCGGAGCGCAAGAGTTTGCGTGCCGGAAGTCCTCTTGCGCAGGTCTCCCCAGTCTTGCACGCACCCTTCTCCCAGGCCCCAGAATATCATCTTTTTCTTCCCATATTCAATAATTACTCTTTTATCCACCAATTTCAGCCCTTATATAAATTTTGGCATCAACAGTGACATTAAATAATTGAAATATTCTATGAAATTCCATATGTGTCCCTCCTCTCGCTTATAAAAGGGAACATATCCTCCACCATATTTAACACCATTTAATCCTTATATCTCAATTAATACCTAATAAAAAACCATCCTAGAATAAATATCTCTTTATAATATCTTCTGGTGGTATTCTAATACCATTATTTTTATTATTAGGGTGTCATCCAAAGGAGGTCTCTCAAACAAGAGGTATAAATCTTAACCAAGATATTTCAATTATATATCTTTTTAATGATACTATAATCATATTTTATCGATTAAAACCTGATTAATTTAGTATAATATATACCATAAGATGTTATTATTATGATTTCACACCCATTTAAGAATCCTTCTACATCAAATGAAAAATAAAAGTATCGATTGTGCATACATGTCAACTATCGGCTCCATGTAGCGATATGATTCATTTTCCAGCGCAAACATTCACAAGTGGTAATAATGATGGATTAAATGATTATATAAGATTTTTAGAACAAAAAATTTCTGATATATTTATTATATAATATCTTCCTTCTTACCTTCAGGCCCATTAGTAAATGATAATGCCACTCGTGAATACGTGTGGACTACCACCTCCACAAATCCATTTGATATGTTTATCATTATTTTTTACTTGGATATTAAAAAGGATATATTTATTGAAAATATATGATATATATGATATAATAATTATTGGTTAAATTTTAATTATCATATAAGTCTTTGTCATTCAATCCATCACAATGTGGAAACACCACTCATATGTACGTATGAACTACCATCTCTACATGGTGATGTAATTCATTTCTCATCACCAATCTAGATGAATGGTTAAAAATATGTATATAATCATTATATATGATATATATATCCTGATTAATTTTTTTATGGAGTAACCATGATCAAATTTTAATGACAATAACTTCAAAACTAAAACTTACTTGAAAAATTAAGAAATTAACACCTGAAATGACTACTTAAATAGAGAATTATTAATAAATGGGTGTTCAAATGATATAAATAGATCATATATAAAATTATATGTATGAATCACATTTTTATAGAATTATTATACATATATTTTTATTATAAATGTTGTTATATAAAAAATGAATCATGGAAAATGTAAGGTAAGAGATTTATCTCAATTTATCTTCATTGAGACATGTTTTAATGTTAGGGATAAATTTATTATTTCTAATGTAAATTTACTACAAAATAATTTATTTTTGAATAATAAATTTTTTATTTTAATGTATTTAAAAAACTATATTATTTCTAGTCTTTTAATGACTTTCAAATAAAAAACAACTAAATCTATAAGGCTTCTTCATCCAAAGTCTGTTTTGTGGAGACAAGTTTCATGTTGTGAACTTATTTATGGTTATGAGATGTATATTGTATCAATTTTAAATATTATTCCAGGAATCACTCATAATTAATTGTATATAATGGTAAAATTAAATTTATTTCATATACGGTATTTCAATTTGAAAAATACCAAAGTGGTAAAAGTTTATCACCTCAAATTGTCTTTTTTCATACATATGTTATGTTATACCCATATATTAGATTATGAGGTGCCTCTAATAAATCCATGATAAGTTTTTTCTTAAATATTCATATGTTCATGGTTTTTGATGTTTCATTTTATGTTACTTTTTTCATGGGGGTTAAGAATCAAATGTTACCAAGGCGGTATGGGTTTTACATTATATCTTATTTTTAATATGAATGTTTATGGTTAAATTATAATGGTGAAATTATATGATCTATCTCTCAAAAATATTATGTATTTTATTCTCAACTTGTTATTACAGAATATTACATGTTTTACTTTTATTTTAATTCTCTTTAAGTACTCATGTGACCAAAAGAATGTTTTTATGGAAAATCAACTTTATTCCTCTATTTGGTAGGGAACATTTTATTCCATGTCCACATTTTATTTTAAATTTTCTAAAGAATTTTTTTAATATTCTCCAAATATTTATTAAAATATTATTCACCCATTTTTGAATTTCTATAATTTTTGTAAAGTAATCTTTTATTTGTTTCCAAAATTAGTTACATTTGACTTTTTATGAAAAACATGGAAATGAATCTTTATTTTTATGTACATCACAAGAATGAATTTTCCACCAATCATGTATTTTAATTTTTTTAATACTCATTATCATGTCTCCTCAGTTCATTATAATGAAAATTTTTCTGTATTTTTTTTAAATTTTAAATTTTAAATAATTTATTTCAAACTGGAAATTATATTTTCCTAAGGAAATATTTATGAGGTATTTTTTAATATATTTTCAAATATAAAAACATCATTTGAAGGTTCTTATGATTTATTGTTGATATAATCCAATGTGACCATATTTATTTTATATTTGGATGTTTTATTATTATGATGATAAAATGATTATGAAACCCATATCCTTTCTACAGAATACGATATGGTGATATGGTGAATGTTTTATGATCATAAACAACACATATGTGTGGATTTCATTATGTGATTAGTGGGAATTAAATTATATATCCTTTTAATGCATTGGCTAAGGAAGTATATCTAATGATATAAAAAATACTGGAATATGGAGTGTATAAATTTCAATAAGCAACTTTTCCTAATCATATAGTCTCGAGGGTGAACCTTGACTAAGGACATTAAGGGATGAGAAGTGAACCCAAACCACTATGATTGTATTGGATGTGATACTTGACTGAGGATATGAATTTATATACTATTTTGTATTCCAAAGGCATATTTATTTTTCCTAGTATATGTTTTGGTGGACCCTGATGGATTATTTATGATTCCACACTCTTATGTATTTTTTATTTTTATTAATAAATCTGTGTGGCATGTTTTATTATTATGTCCTATAAATTGATGGGAATTATTTTATAATGTTAATATCATTTTATCATAGCTGTATTATTGTCTTATAACCACTTATGATCATTGATTATTATCTCTTATGTTTACCCATGTTGAGAATTTGGTCTCACCCTTTCCTATTTTTCCTTACCACAGGTTACGAAGAATGGTTTTATGTATGATATGGAGAAAATGGATATATTTGTGCATATTGTAATGGGATGTGATGTAGATTTTTTATTTAACAGTATTTAATTTATATAAGTTTTCAAATATACTAAACCTTTATGGTTCAAGCATAGATCATATTAATATGTAATTAGTATTCTAACAATAAGATGTATTATTTATGTATGAAATTTTAGGGTCTCCATAGTTGGTAGCAGATAATGTTTTAGTAACTTTTTGAAACTCGGATTAGAAAAAATTTAGTGATAACACTTAGGGTAATACTAGTCATAGGATAACATCCTATGTTATGGAAAAGAGAGGAGTATTTCTTGAAACTATATGTAGACACAGTTTTTTCCCACCTGACCTAGGGGTAATAACAATGGAAAGAGTTGGTCAAGTATATCTCAACAATCATTTATGTGCATGGTAAATGGACCCTTACTACTCAACTTGTTTAAAAAACCTGGGGGTTATGATTGGGTTATTCACATATTATTTATGTACCCTTTTGAATGATTTGTATATAAGATGACAGTGAATAACCAGGGATGATCTAAAAGTGTGATAGATTGATAATAAGGTTTCACAGTTTAGACATATTACAAAATAGTTTTCATGATTATGTGAATAGTCATGACTATTTATCACACTATGATCTTGGTTTTAGATGATTTATTAGACTAGAAGGAATTATCTAATGCTAAATGTGATGGATAAAATAATGATTGTGATCATGAGAAACCAAATGAAATGGGAAATTTAGTGATAAATCATGTGACTATTCCAAACTACATATCTCAAAATATTATTAACAACATGAATTTAAAAGATCTTTTAGATAAACCCAATAAAATAAAAATGGATATTTAAAAAGACCATAGAGAAATTAAGATTAAGCTTCCTATATGCCAAAAACCTGGAATGAATCTCGAAGGAAAATGTATCAAAATAACATAAAGATGTTATAGATGTGTAAAATTAGGACATATATAAAGTAATTCTCAAAGAAAAAAATGAAAATTATGGATAGCACGATTGACGGAAATAATGGTTCTCATATGCTAACATCAACTATGTAATTTTTTTTAAAATGGGAATTTTTGGAATTATATTAATCAATGTCAGTTGGGGAAAGATCAAGATGATGATCAACAATGGTATATGAGTAATGGTTTATCTATTTATCATTAGGAGAATATAAGTGACATAAAAAAGGATATAAGTATTCCGGAATAATATTATGGATCATAGTGAATTGTTTATGAAGGAAGTGGAATTACTTAATAGTTTACATATTGGGATTAGATAATTTTGTTGTTTATGTGTTTTACAAATAATATTTTGGTCATAATAATATAGAAAAATTTAAATATTATTATGGTGTTTTCCTTCTTGAAGTATTTTTAGGAATATATTTAATTATATTGATATCTAAGAAAATTTATTTTTTTGGTAAGGTTATATTTTTGAAAAACAAATTATTGTGGGATAGATAACCCTTGATATGTTCCTAATGTTTGAGATGTTAATGTTTATTTATAATAAATTGAAAATTTATGTTTACATATTTAATTATATAGTATTGGTGTTCTTGATTATTATTTGTGATTCATCATGGATAATGGTTATTTCATTTTTTGATTTATGAAATATATTCCATTGTGTGTGATTTTATTTATGGAATAAGAATAGAGTTTGTTTTTTAGAAGAAAATATGTTTTTAAATAAGGTTTTATAATTATTCAGTATCTCTATATTTTTATTTTTTTATTTGGTCACACATATTTTATAGGGTTTGAATATTAACTATTTATAGAATGGTTTAAGTAGATTTTTTCGGTTTTATTAACGAGGTTTTATATATTAATGTATTATTCAATCAAATAATTTTTTAAAGATATTCGTTAACTTACACTAACCCTTTTGGGTTTGGAAAATATTTAAAGATAAAATGGATGAATTATCTTTCTTTTATGGATCTTATGATCCACTAATGGGTAATTGTATTGCTTCAGGAATGAAACATTCATATTATTAATTCAATATTGGAATATGGATGAAAAGAGTTCTAATTTAAATAAACTATATAACCAATGGATGAAATTTTGTTTATTGATTTTATGAAATCATGTATGTATATTTTATTTTATTCCATGGAAAAATAATTTTTAACTATTGGAAAAATGATCTTGAAAATTAATTTTTTTTCTTTTTACAATTATGTCCAAGGGATTGATGTTGATTTTCACTCCTCATTAATTTATGGGTTTTTTGGTCATTAAAATTATCATAACCATGTTTTATATAGTTTTATATCGTTAGTTTGACATTATATTTATCAACTATATACATATTTTTCATTTGATTCAAATATTATGATTATCTAGAATCCCAATTTCGAATTATTTAAGGAAACCTTTAGGCTTCCCACTTTGCTAATCAAGGGAAGATTTATTAGTCCATTGAATATGTGGGTTAAAAAAAGGTATTATTGAATATTGAACCTCTGGTAACCTAGATTAAAATTTTAAGGATATAATTTATTTTAGGGGAGAGAATTTAAGGCTCTGAGATTTTAACATATATATTTCTATTTAAATAACATTCATGTGTTTGAAAGCTATTTTTACAGGTAATACTAAGTCTAATTAAACAATGATATAGTAACCCTTTATAGCATATCCATTAAATCACAAGGTCTGAATAATAATAAAAAAATTATATAAAATTTGTATAATGGTTTTAAATAATTCAAATGCATTTATTAATGAATATTAAATAGGTACTCAATTTCCATTAAAGTTGTTTCATTCTTCAAAAAATGATTTCATAAATAAATGTTTTTATTTAATTTTGATAATGAAAATTATAATTAAAAATTAAATTTTCAATAAATTTTATTTGGAGAAATTAATATGATTTTTAAATTATCATTTCAATATTATCTTAGGGTGTCTTTTTGGTAATTTTAAAAAGATTTTTTTAGTGAATAGGGAAAATTTTCAGTTTTTATAAAATATGTCATTTATTTTCAAGTACATGGTGCATTATTTTTTCAATTTGATCTTAAATAAAAATAATACTTCTCCAATTATAAATAATATAATTAAATACATGGTAATAGTAATTACTCTTGATTTTGGTATAAGTAATTTTTTGTCTTAAAAACAAATATTTCTAAAAATATGTATTTTGCGTTCAATTAAATTTTTCTTAATAAATTAAATTAATATATATTTTTTAATGGGTTTAATGGAAATTATATGTTATATATTCAGTCATATATTTTAGAATTCATTTTATGGATTTTACAATGAAATTTGTTGAAGTAAACTATCTTTTATGATTAAGAATGCATTTTCCTCATACATGTCTTAGTTATAGTTTTCATTATAATTTAAAATTAAATATAACCAATTATATAAATTTAATATTTTATAATGGATTCCATATTTCAAATAATCATAATTAATATAATTTAATGGTTTTAACTTATTTTTTTCATAATTAATCGTAAAAGAAGTAAAATTTTGTAACCACATTTAATGTTAAAATGGGATTACATGGGAGTTAATCAATGAGAGAAGTGTATTACTTCCACATAAAAATGTCTCATTTTTTGATGTTATTTAAATATTATGTTATCATTATTTTGAATCCCTATATATTTAGATCTAATTTCCCCTCAATGTGACAATATATAATTGAAATCTTTTAAAATTTCTATGTGTGTCCCTCCGCTCACATATATAACGGAACCTCTCATCCTTCCTTATTCACTCCATTTATGTCCTTTATCTTGGAAAATACCTCATAAAAAACCTTCCTAAAGTAATATTCTTAATCTTATAGTTTTTTATTCAATTAAGACCAATATTTCAAGGATTACTTTTTAATCCAAAGGACATCATTCAAAGAAGAGTTATAATCTTAACAAAGCTAGTTCAATTATATTTATTTTTAAAGATTATATAAATTTTGTTTCCCCAAAAAACATGAATAATCCAATATAATTCATATATTTTGATGTTATTATGATGATATAAAAACTATTTTCCACCCTTTCTCCATCACATGGAGAATAAAACTGTTGCTCAGGAGAATATGTGGACTACCACCTCTATGTAGCGATATTACTCATTTTCCATCTCAATAATTCATGGGAAGTTATAATGCTCTATTTTATGTTTATATATAATATTTATAACATTATTATGATTTGTTAATTATAATATATTATTTATCTTTTTACCTTCCAATCCATTGGTAAATGATAATTCCACTCATGCGTACATGTAGATTACATCCTCCACAATGTGATGTGATTTGTTTATCATTTCTGATTTAATTTTTTGGTTAAAATATATATTTAATGATAATACATATAATTATGATATAATAATTATTTATTAAAGGTTAATTATCATTAAACATTCTTTCATTCCATCCATATAAAAGTAGAATCATTACTCATGTGTACATAGAAACTAACGTCTCCATAAAGTGATGTAATCCATTTTTCACCACTAAAATATATGAATTATAATAAATATATATATAATGAATATATATTAGCTTTAATTAATGAATGAAATTTTAAACATGGAAGAACCAGGATCAACGTTAAAGGACCATAACCATTCAACTACAACATATATGAAAAATGAATTAATTAACACTTGAAATGAAGACTTAAATATAATATTATTAATAAATGGTTTTTTAAATGATATAATTGTATAATATATGAAACTATAAGTATGAATATAAATATTTAATATAAAAAAAGAAATCTAAAATTTTTATATAGGAGGTTAGAGTTCTTTTGAATTATTTTGGATATAGGGTAAGGGTTTTGT
Organism: Viscum album; assembly: GCA_963277665.1. Lineage (NCBI taxonomy): Eukaryota > Viridiplantae > Streptophyta > Magnoliopsida > Santalales > Viscaceae > Viscum > Viscum album. The sequence goes on from OY728125.1 coordinate 500,714,943, forward strand.
CTCGATTTCAAGTCACAGAGACATCTTTTAATGTGATTTACCAATTTATTATTTCTATGGTTTATGTAATTACCATGATTTTATTTTATAATGATAAATTATTTAATTCAAGTTAATTTTATAATAATATGAATTTTATGCTTCCAATTAATTTTTATTGAAAACATTTCTAAAGCTGTTAGGGTTATTCATCTCAATTTTGTTCTATTGAGACATGTTTGTTGTTATGAACCTATTTGTGTTTACGAGGTGAATATAATGATAATTTTAAATGTAATACCACTAATAATTCTTAATTGAGGGTATAAAATGATACCATTCAAATTATTTCATCCAAGTGGGTTTTTACTTGAAGGATACTAAAGATTTAATGTTTTATCATCTCAAATATTATGTATTTTATTATACATTGGTTATTAATGAATGTCACATGTTTTCTCTCAATTTTATTCAATTCATGCTCCAAAGATATTGAAATAATATTTTTAATGAAAATCCACTTTATTTATCTGTTTGGATGGAAATATTTTCTTATATGCCCATATTTTCATTAAAATGGTTTCAAGAATTTTTTTTAATATTATATATCGATTTATTAAAGTAATTTTTATAGATGTTTAAATTTCTATAAAAAAGCTTTATTGAAATATATTTTTTTTCCTAAAAAGGTACTTTATTATTTTTTTACAAAAAATATGAAACGTAATCATTGTTTTTATATACACTGCATGAATAACTTTTCCTACCATAACATATTATATTTACTTTAATGATTTATTAAAATGTTTATATAATTATTTTTAAAATCATTATTTTCCATTATATTTTTGAAACTTTTGATTTTAAATAAGTTATTTTCAAATAAAAGTGTATTTTCCTCATGAAATTTTTAAATGATATTCTAAAACTATTTTATTCTATAACAAAATACTTTAATATTTGTTATAATTTATTGGGTATATTATAAAATGTTACAATATTTATTCTTTCTATTGACGGTTTATGATAATGATGATGAAATATTTATGAAACCTGTATCCTTTGCACATGTTATTATATGATGATATGATGAATGTTTTATGATATTAGGGACAATGTATGTATAGTTATCATTATATAAAAAATGGACCAGTAATTATATATCCCTCTTATGGATTTGGTTAAGAAGGATATATAATATAATAATAAGAACTATAATGGGGAGTGAATCTAGTTTATTAATGTAATTGTTCCCATAAAATAGACTTGAGAGCGAACCTTGACTATAAAAATAATGGAAATTTTAGAAAAACATGTAAACTATGATAGTGTTGTTAGTGATCCTTGATTAATGAAAATATTTAATATGCTTATGTGTATAGAAAAAACCTATATATTTTGGTTATGATATATTATCATTGATCATGATTGACTGTGGATGATTCTTCAGTCTTACGTCTTATGCCTTTTGGTTGATAAAAATTTATTCCATGTTGCAAGAGTGTGATATGTGAATTGATGTATATGATATTGTAATGTTAAGATCATGTTGTTATAAAATTATTAATATCTTATGATCAATTGTGATCATTGATTGATTTATATTATGATTATTCCTGTTGATAATCTATGCTCACCCTTTCATAGGTTCCACCTCCTGAGGTTATGAAGAAAAGTTTTAAGTATTATATGTTTCAGATGGGTGAAGGTTGTGAAGTAGTTAATGAGAAATTATATAGATCTTTTATATATCATTTGTTTATGTATCTAATATTCCAAATACAAAATAAATTTAGGGTTATTTCATGGATTTTATTTACATGTATGGATAATTATACTAATAAATTATAGTATTTATGTATAAAAGTTTGGGGTTTCCATATAAATAAACTCTTATACTATCAAAGATGACATTATTATAGTAATCCTGAACTTACATTTAATGATTATGATAATGTGGGAGATCAATAAAAAAATAAAGATCTATGTATCCCACTCCAATTGTCAAGGATGGTGTCTCAACCATAGTAGATGAGTTCAACCAAGTAAATATTGACACATATAATGATTTGTGGCCTTATGTTTTTTCGCCACCACAACAATAGATGAAGATAAGAAACATTTATTATTTTTGAAGTAGTATTAACCCATTTTCACATGAATTATACTGAGATTATTGAGTTAAACCATTAGGTAGAATACCATAATCCTGGGCTATAAGAGGATCACCATGGTTATGAGAAGGAAGTGATAATAATGCATTTGACCATCACTACCAAAGTAAAATATGAGGTTGACATTATCACCAATGTGATTTTCTTGCCTTAATCACGTGGTTATTGATCAATATGGTTGTTGTATTATATTACCTTAACTTCATGGATGGATACTGAGGTTATAATTATATTTGGATGAAGAATGATGATGAATAGTATAAAAATGCCAGATATTGTATAACAATTTAATTCTACTGTGTAATGCTCTTTGGTTTGAAGAACATTGGACACTTATACAAACCTGACATGAAATAAATATTTAATCCCCTCCTAGGGAAGATCATGGAATGATTTGTTCAAGATATGGTGGTCAAATTCATTCTGTGCTTTGATTATCTCAATTATCATGAAATAGTTTTTGGTAAGATATGATAAAACAATATGAAAATAAAACCATAGAAGTGAACCTTCCGGGAGACATCAAGACATTCATTAGTTTTATGGTACTCCATTATAGTACCAATGTTGATCCTAATAAAATTGTGGAATTCATCAATATACCCCACCACCAAACCTTAAATAGTGGAGGTGATAATAGGTTAATTAAACTTATATCAGATGATTCATTACAAATTTTGTTGGTATATTTTTATCATTCACATTATTGATGATGAATGGAATCCCATATTAGTGGGATGAAGGTTTCCAAAAATCCTCTGATTGATTTATGTAATATCTTATTTACCATCTAGTCTTGATTACACTAGTTGAATGGAAACCAATCATTATTTATATATAAGGTTAATTGAAATCAGTTGGAACCATCCTTTACCATAAGAATAATGCATCAAAAATAAAATAGATTGTAATATACTAGTAGGAAAATTATTGATATTAATATCCAACAATCTAAATCAATAATAATTGAAATGGTTTAATATTTACAGTACAAAACACAAGAATTATTTGTTTCACCATAGAGTCTGTGTAGTGTCTCTAATTAACCAGTTCAGGTATATCCTCAACAAATATATCTTAACAAGGTGATTGTAATGTTGGTAATTCATATTGAAACAAATATATATACAATTCATACGTCAAAAAGTAGTTAAGGGGTAGACATTGTAAGAATTTATAACAACACATCTAGTTTTGGAGAATACACCAAAAGATAACAATCTCTATGAAAAAGAATTAATTTCCATTAATAATCACCCCAAAATATGTGATGTATAAATTTATGGATCTTCTAGGTTACCTACAAGAATAATAATAGATGACCCAAAGGATTACTGAGTGGGTCTGGGTGTTGTATTCACCTCTTCAGTCAATGTAGTTTTTCCATAATATTTTCAGCTTTTGTAGGCTTTAACTAAAAATGATGATAAATATAATGCCCTCAACATCATCTTGGATTCATAAAATAAATTTTTAGTAACAAACATACATATTAAAAGTGATTTATTTATTTTAATTAAGAATGTAACTTGTGAATATTCCATTAAAAAGGAGGAACTAATCCCTTTATTTGATTACGTATATGAACTAATGGATGAATTCCACTTGGATCTGACTCATTCACATGCCCCATAACCGTATATTGATCATGTTTATGTGTTATAAATCACTTCTATGGTATTGAAAGATCTTTACCAGAGAAAAATGATTATTCAGATAACGCATCACATGGTTATCTCTCTAGTACATAGATATATAATGAAATTGACAAATGAGATTATCACCACTCTGAATCATGACGATCCATATCCTCATTAATTAATTCCAATAATGGATAGATGTACTCTATAATGGAATATATATTAATTGGTATATTTCTGTCAAATCAATCCAATAATGAATAGATCTTAATTTTGATGGAAAATTTCTTTCAATAGGATAGTCTAAATATGCAGGTGGTCTAATATAATCTTGGATTCAAGTGAATACTCATCAAATTCATTAATGAACTATACATCCTCACTATAATGAAAAAGGTTAAATCTAAAGAATATTTCATTCAACAAATTGGAAACTAGGTCACTCATTAATTAGGATTCCTTGATATTTATAGCCAATACTGACAAAAGATTATTTCAAATTCAACTATAAATTCCATGATTTTGAAAATCATGAAAATTTCATTAATAATCCTCCGGATTTATTTCATACCTCAATATATTCATATTCATTTTTGATGTGGATAATGGATGTCATGGAGTCATATTCCTTAGATACAGCTATGTAGTTTTGTTATATCCTTACTACCAATTATTTCATATCCAAATGGGTGGAGGTTATACCCCTCAAGTAGGTTACAAAAAAGCCTATCATAAAATTTGTGAAATTAAATATCATCATCATATTTGGTGTCCCTAACATTATTGTGATGAATAATGACACAAATTTCTATTCTTCAAAGTTGATGGTAGCTATATCAGTAATACAACATTCCTTAAAACCATTCCTCCCACAACCATGCAATAAAAATTGATAGATATACTCTTTTAAATTAGACAGTATCTAATATGCTTAAAGAGAGAGTGGATAAAAATAAAGAGTATTATCCATAAAATATCTTTTATACCTTTGGGTCTTATCACACCACTACATACATTTCCATGAAATCAATTCCATACTCTCTTGTATATGAAATAATGGTATTTATTCTTACCAATATTCTACTTCCCTCACTATGAGTCACTATTTGTAACTAATTTTCTAAAGTGGATCAGTTTATGAAATGTATGAATGAATTATAGCGACATGATCAGATGATATTAAACATACTAAATAACTAAGAAATATATAAAAATAGGGTTATGAGATGTTTAAATAATAAGTTCCACCTCTGTTAATTTCATTATAGAAATCTTGCGTTAGCTCCCAAAAAACCAATGATATCAGGAAAGAAACATAAAAAATTATATCCAAATTGGGATGAACCATTCATCATACATAAGGTTTACCCTAATGAGGATAATTCCCAGATCATTATATACAGTGAGAACATCACACCTCATACTAATTTTTGGTTCTCAAGAAGTAATTTTCATAAAATAATGTTAGTGATCATATTAGTCACATGACATAAAATTTCATGAAAATATCATAAATGCATGATGTTGAAAAAAATAATTTCGGTCTTTGTAGCATGATTGTAAACTGTGTGGTTGAACATCCCCACTGTATGATACTAAACTACTCAGTATAGGTTCTCATAATATTCCCTTAAACTAAAAAACACTTTGGTAAAATAATTTGGAACCTAAAACAAATTCCTCCACATCTTATCCTATATGAATCTAATTTTTTTTAATAGTGGACCATTCCTTATGACCTCTTTATCCCCTATAAGGAAACTTGATTCAAGTAAAAGTATCTAGAACACAATAAGTTATTTACTTAGAGCATAAATCCCCCCTTTTCTTGCATATGAGTCATATATTTTTAATTAATTACTCTTTAAAGAACAACGTGTCGATTAATTAAATTTCATTATAGGATAAATAGTGATTAATATAGTTATTTTTCTTTTTCTATCAAATGAAATGGGTAAAATAGGCTTACCCCAGTGTAAGGGATTTATCTACATAGGGGATTATTCTCTATAACATGAGGATTTGATTGTCAAGGCCTCATTTAATACCTTATCATCAAGGGATTTATATCCCATAAATAGAAAAATTACCATTTACCCATATTTAATCTCGATTGATGTGAGTTATTTATTAATAATAACTAGGGTTAACATGATTTAAATCCCTACAAGATACATAGAAACAACCTTATCTCCTATCTTAAACCATTACTTAAACAAAAACAAAGGCCCCTTCCCTCATCATGCCAGTCAGATATTTGATGGGGATATTTTATTTAAGTACAATTTGTAGTTTTTTCCATCCAAAATGAATAATTTGTGACATCATGATCTCCAATACTAGGTCCCTATTTTTTTATAAATAATAAATCCTATCATCCCTATTTAAGATACTTCTGTACATTTGTAGTTATTTTTAAAAGAACAATATGTGAATTTATACTGATTCCAACATGATACAAATTGGCACCCATAATTCATAAACTAGTTCTAATTGAAGAAATATAAAATACCCCCACCCTATCATTGTGTATCATTTGATCACTCCTCGATCACATTGAGTTTTTTCATATTTCATCACCAAGATGAGTTTCCCATACCTCACATGAAAATAAAATCTTCACAAAACTATAAATTTGAAAATTCCCCATCTTAGGTATGAGATAGATTTTCAGATGAGTATTTTTCATGGGTTCTCTCATGTAAAACCCAAATATTTATGATAAATTTTATTTTAAATAAATTTGATCTCATTGATACATTCCGATAAACGCAACCATGAGTCTAAATGATCCATAATATAATATTCCATTTAGTTTCATTTTGCACGGTTATTGTAAAATTAATTTTTTCCTCCCTAAGGAAATATATTTTAAAAAGAAAATAAATTTTTTAAATAAATTTAAAAAATTACCTTAATTAAATTTTAGATAATTTTCTGAAATGTTTTATATTTTTCAATGAATTTATAAAAAAGTGTTTTTAATTAAAAATTGTGTTTTTAATGAATTTACTATGATAAATTTTTTCATAAGATGGGATTAAATGTAAAAAAAAGTTAATAATAATATTATCAATCCAATTTTGTTCATTTAAATCAATTTTATTTTCAATTGTCATATGAAAACAATTTATACTTATGAAAACTTTTTCTTTAGAAAACTGATTTTCATCATATTTACGGATTTAGTTTTAAATTAATTTCTTCCATTCTATAAATTAATTTGATAAAGTTAGTCAAATATTTTTAATAAGAATTATTAATATTCTTTAATAATTTAAAAATTATTTATGGTCTTAATGAATTATAAAAATAATAAATTTTTTTACCATCATTATGGTTAAAACATTTTTACCAGGGGTTAAACTAAAGAGATAAGGGTAAAAATAACCCAATTTGTTTTAGATTTTATGGATGGAAAATTTTAAACCCTATATCATCTAGTATTTGATAATGGTCCAATTTGATCCATTTTTTGTGAATTATATGTTGATATAGTTTACTCTATTAAAATATTTCATGTGTTTTCTATCCTCTTCCAATAAAGGACACCACCACTCTTCTCATATCCACTTTTCAAGATACTATTCATTGTGAAATTATCTACCAAAATAAAATAATTTCATCCCTCCCAATAAACTATATTATATGGTTTGATCAAAAATCCTTCATAAGAAGAATTTAGTTATAGACCTCAAGAGGATATCTGAAAATATGTATAGCTCTTAACAATTTATATACATTTTATTTCATTTTATACATAAAAATATTCATAAACAAAGATGAAACATAAAAATTATTATCTTTCATATACTTGGATGTTATTATGATAGTGTAATAAAATATATCTATAAAGACCCATACATTACATACATTGTTATTACTTAAGAATTGAATCATTCTTATTACAACATATAACAAAACCATGATAGGACCATTTAAGAATAGTGTCTTTAGAAACTGGGAAACATAAACAAGTGGTTTATAAAGCATCTATATTGTCTCTCGTTTATTTCATCATATCTAGAGTCCCTTTTGGAATATCCTACTTAATGAACTTCTTCCTGATCCGTGGAAAAGGAAACATAAAGAGGGTGATCATAAATTCTCAGTAAGGGTAAACAAAGGAAATATCAATCATATCATATTCATAAGTACATAACATTTTGAAAATCTTATCCTACAAAAGAGATCATAATATCATAACATGGGATAAATCATAGTAGTGAAATGTAATACCAATAACCATAACATAAAACATGAATTTTTTTTTCATAAACACATAATCATTGAAAATCATTTATTATTAGTCATGACTCATTTCCAAGACTATCATAGTGGACAAAGTCCAATTTTGAACCGAGTTCACTCCTCGTTCCAATCCTGTATCACTGAACCAGATTAACTTTCCATTCCAACCATGTATATATAATGAGATATAAATATTAACTCAATGCATTTCAGGGAGATATAGGTCCCACAAATCTCATAATGAAACCATTCTTATGTGTGCCACAAAATCATAAATCATATATCATATCATAACCCATGTAATAAAAATGGGATTCTTAAACATAATGCCATCATAACATGAACTATATAAGATAAAAGGACATAAAAAATATAATCCCATAATAACATAATCAAATAAATGTAAAAATAGGGATAAAAACATTACCCTATATTATCTTATATGGAAAATAATTTTGATAAAACACTGGAACTCCATTCTTGAGGAAAATATCCTTTCTACTTCAAATATTTTTTTCATTTCATAACATGTCATAAAATTTTAAACTAAAACAAGTTAATTAAAAATAAACATGAAATATTTTAAAAGAGTATTCATTGAAATAATTTTCTATGAATTCACAAAAATCCATTCATGCTGTATAAGTTAAAAAAACATTATTCTCGTACTTTTGCTGGAAAAGTCAAAAAGTATCTCGTACTGAAAACAACAAAAGATTCATTTAATATCTTTTAATAAAAATTAACCAATATGTAAAATTGGATTTAAAAAATTGTAGGAGGATAGAAATAATATTACATATTGAGAAAACATGGATGTGTATGATAAATATTCCCTAGTAAATTCTGATGTATAAACAATCTCAAATAAAAATGAGATTGTGAGATTTTTCGTCAACTTAGGTACGATATGCTTCGTACGTATCCAAAACTCCTGTATAATGATTTAAATAATGTCATTGAATTATTACATAATCATATTCATTGTTATGATAGTATATATTGTCATATTCTTATCTTTTTATTAGTAATATTTAATTACTTCTTGTTATTCTGTGTTCATTGCTTCATGTTCTTATGCATGTTTTGTCAAATAAATTAGTATTCCTATTTTTAGGTTATAGATACCTCATTTACATAATTTTATTAGTGTAATAAATATCATATTTATTCATTCAGTTCATTTATATAATCATTATTCAATGAAGATCATGTAGAACGAGTCACATCACTTCGTGGAGATGGTAGGTCATACGTACGCAGAAGTGATGATATCATTCTTTTGATATTAAAACCGTATATAATTGGATGGTATATAATATTTAAAGAATCATTATAATGTGATATTTATTATTTATATAATTTATACTCATTATCATACGCATCCAAATGATAAAATGTTTGAATAACAAACTACACCACGACGTGGAGACGGTAAGCTGTAGGTACACATGTGTGGTGACTTTTTCATTCATAGGATGGATAAAATAACAAATATTGTTGTACCATTTATAATAACATCACAATATATATATATGATTCAGGAGTTATTATTTCATAAAGGAAACAACAAAGAAGTAGGAAGTGGAAGAAGAAAAGAACTTGAAATAGGTGGTGAGATATTTACCTCTTATTTGGGTACTTCCTTTTGATTTGATCAAAAGGGATATGTAGGATGGATTTATGACTAAAGGAATTCCAATAGGATGAAGGAAGCACAATTTAGAGGGTATTTGGGTTGGGTTTTTCCGAGTATAATGGCTTCGGAGGTGTGAATTAGAGAGAAGGGGGAGTACCCTTTTATAAGTGGGGTGAGGGGCACCTTAGTAAAAACTTAAAATATTATTTTATAATAAATTCATATTCGGTTTATAATGGATCCAAAGTGACTTATTCCAAGGCTAGGGTGGGGATGGGTCGAAACCATCTCATACAATATGTTTTAGACAAGTTTAGGTTACCATTTTATCCTTATTATTTAGATTTAACTATAAGTTAAATAATTTAACTTTTACCATGTCTTCTTGTATTCTTACACAATATGGTTAATAAACTTACTATAAACTTCTAATAGAGTCCCAATTGGATCATTAATGTCATATATATTATTATATAATTCTTTTGGCCTAACCTTAGTTTTTTTATGAATAGAATATCAATTACCAATTTAATATTTTCTTTAAAAACTCTTTTATGTCAATTTTGACACTATTTGTTATTTTGTTTTTTCTTAATTCCTAAAAGAATTATTACTTCGAAAAAAATTCATCTAACCAACCATAATACGTTATATTAAACTATAAAATTATTTAAATTCATAAAATGTCTCAAATTACATTTATTTGGGTATTTATAATAACAATTATGTTAATATTTCATTAATAAGGTAATTACTAAATCATCATTGTGTCATAAATAAATTGAATTATTTAATGTCTAAAAATTATAAATAAAAAACCATTTTGTTATAAATATTTATACCTTTCTAATGAATATTTATAATCTAATTTATTTTATGTATAACCATATATTAAAAATGTTTTACTTATTAAAAATTGATTTTAATTCTTTTAATTCTTCTTTAAATAAAATAATAATAAGTGTCCTAATCTAATAAAAGTGGACCAAAGAGGTTCATATTTAATTACTAAGGATTATTTTGGTCTAATTTCACTTATCCAATAGAATTACGACATGTGTTAGGATAACAATAATATCATTTTTACCTTAATTACCCTATTTACTTTTAACCGTGGTAAATCAAAGTAAAAAGTTACTAATCAACAAATTTTTTTTCTTATTGAACCACATTTTACTAATTGATATTAACCGTGTCTCTTGGATTTTAGAAATTCAACTCATAGAAGCGGTAAAATTATGTTTTATGTTAAATTCGCAAATTCTCTTAGGAGGTGGGTAAAAATTGTAAAAACTTCAATAAATTTTTTATATATCTAGAATTATTATAAACTGACTCCAATGAATTGCGTTAATCATATATAGGCATTATGTATCTATTTTGACCTAAAATAAATTTAAATAAAATAAATAATAAAAATTCGGTTTTAAAATATAACTAAGTGTTTTTCACTATTCAACAAAAATTGAATGTTTTTAGAAAAATAAAAAAAATTCACCCTAAACTAATTTCGATATTCCGAATCCAAAAATGAAATTTAATTTAAAAGATAAATATTATAATATTTCAAAACGTGGTTATTAATATTCATAATGGGCTAGTTTATATAATATTTTAATAACATATCGTTTTTTAGTGAAACACGGTATTGCGTACAATGCAAGCTGTCAAGGAAGGTTGATCTTGCGTGTAACACAAGACAAGATAGTGTTGTGTGTAGTGAAAGATTCCTTTGTTGTTTCATATAACATAATACATAAAAACAAAATATTTCTCATAAAATCTTAGGGTGTAACATTCTACCCCCTTAAAAATACTTTCACCCTCAAAATTTGTCACTTCGTCACCAAAAGATGAGGATACATCACCCTCATGATATCCTCAAGTTCCCATGTAGCTTCTTCTAATTGGTGGTTCCTCCATAAAATGTTAACCAAGTGAGTGGTCTTATTTCGTAGAACATTTTCAGTACGATTCAAAATATCTATTGGTTGTTCTTCATAAGAAAGATCTTTCTCCAGCGGTACAACTTCTGAGCTTAGTACATGTGAAGGACCAGGTATGTACTTTCTCAAAAGAGATACATAGAACACATCATGAACTTAATAGAGATTCGGTGGAAGCACCAATTGGTAAACTACCTTCCCAACACGATGCAGTATTTCGAAAGGACCAATATACCTAGGGCCCAGCTTGCCCTTCTTTCTAAATCTCATTACTCTCTTCAAATGAGATATTTGTAAGAACACTTTATCACCCACTTAAAACTCTAGGTCTTTTTTTCAGTTGTCAGCATAACTTTTTTGTTGACTCTGAGATGATCTTATGTGCTATTGAATAGATATTACCTTTTCTTCCATCTCATCAACAAGATCAGGTCCTAATAGATTTCTTTCCCCATCTTCATCTCAGCAAGTTGGAGTTCTGCATTTCATTCAATAGAGATCTTCATAAGGAGCCATATGAATAATGGAGTGAAAGATATTATTATATGAAAATTCCACCTAAGGTAGGTGTTGTTCTCAAACACCTTTGAAATCCATAGAGGAAGCTCTCAACATGTCTTCTAGAGTTTGAATTGAACACTCAGACTGACCGTCTGTCTGAGGATGATAAGTAGTGCTGAAACTCAACTCTGTATCTAGATTATGCTGACGACTTCACCAAAAATTAGTGGTAAACCTCAGATCCCGATCAGATATAATGGAAAGTGTTACTCCATGCAATCTTACCAATTTCTTCAAATATATCATGATAAGATGATCAGGAGATAAATCTTTTATAATAGAAATGGAGTGTGCCAACATCATAAGACGATCAACTATAACCCAGATATCATTATTTCCTTTGGATGTTTTAGGATGTCTAGTGACAAAGTACATAATGATGTTTTCCCATTTCCATTTTGGTATGGGTAATGGTTGTAACATCCCCTTAGACTTCTATCTCTCAGCTTTAACTTGCTAAAAACCAAGCATCGAGAGACATATTCAACAACATCTCATTTCATGCTATCCCACCAGAATTAATCCTTCCGGTCCCTATACATATTCGTGCTTCCAGGGTGAATAGAGAATGAAGAAATATGAGCTTCATCCAATATTTACTTATTTAATTCTAGAATGGGATGAACACAAACCTGATTCATGAACCTTATTATTTCATCATAATCATTGTGGAATTCAGGAACATTTTTCACCTTCTTTTGTAACTCTACATCTTCTTTATGTGTCTCTTTAATCTTCACATGTATAAATGGTTGAACATTCATTTGACAAAGATAATATTTTAACCTTCCATTATAATTTCAATATACATTCTTTGTAAATCCATAAATATTTTATCTTTTGTGATCCTCATCATGGACAAGCTAGCATGATCTTGTCGACTTAATGCGTCTGCCACCTTGTTTGCTTTCCCGGTGTGGTAATTTATTGAGAAATCATAATCCTTAATCGGCTCCAACCATCTTCTTTGGCACATATTCATCTTCTTTTGTGTGAAAATATACATTAAATTTTTATGATTAGTATAAATATCACACCTTTCACCATAAAGATTATGCCTCCAAATCTTTAATGAAGAGATTACGCAACTAATTCCAAATAATGAGTTGGGAAATTTTTCTCATGAATTTTCAACTTTCATGAGGCATAAGCTATAACCATATCGGTTTGCATGAGAAAACACCCAAATCCCTTCTTGGATTCATCCCTGTTGATCACAAACCATTCTCCACTACAAGGTAGTGTGAGAATAGGTGCACTGGATAACCTTCCTCTTAACTCTTTGAAATTCTCTTCACACTCCTCTGTCCAAATGAACTTAACTTATTTTAGAGTCAACCTGGTGAGTGGATTAGATAATCAATAAAAATATTTCCCAAAACATTGATAATATCCATCCAAACCAAGAAAACATCAGATCTCAGTTACTGTTGTTGGTCTCAACCATCTTTCAATAACCTCTGTTTTTGCTGGATCCACCTATATCCCCTCTTTTTAGATTATGTGACCCAAAATGAAAATTTTTTGAATCCAAAATTCACACTTGGTAAATTTGGAATAAAGCATATCCTGTCTTAGGGTCTTTAATACAATTCACATATGATCTACATGTTCTTTATTGCTCTTTGAATATATAAGAATATCGTCTATAAACACAACCAAAAACTAATCAAGATAGTATCTAAAGACTCTATTCATTAGATCCATGAAGATAGCAGGGGAATTAGTAAGACAAAATGGAATCACTATAAATTCACAGTGTCCGTACCCTGTACGGGAAGCCGTATTTGGTATATCCTTCTTTTGGACCCTTAATTGATGATACCCTAAATGAAGATAATTTTGGAAAAGCATTGAGCTCCATGTAGAATGTAAAATAAGTCATCAATGCATGGGAGAGAATATTTGTTCTTTGAAGTGATCTTGTTAAGTTCGCGATAATCAATGCAGAGTCTCATTGATCCATCTTTCTTCTTAACAAATAGAACAGGTGATCCCCAAGGTGATGTAATAGGGAATATGAATCCCTTATCATGATTCTGTTGGATTTTCTTCTTCAATTCCTGCAACTCAATTGGGGCCATTATATAAGGTGTTTTTGAAATGGGCATAGCACCCAGTATGAGTTCTATTGAAAAATCAACTTCATGATTTGGTGAAAGACCTGGAAATTCCTCTAGAAAGACATCATCAAACTGTAGTACAATGGGATTATTCTTAATTGTGAATTTCTCTCCAACCATTTGAGATAAATAACCTTAATTTATTGGAATCAAGACCCATAAGATGGAAGAAATTTACACTGGAAGGTTTTATTCATCCTTGCATCGATAGATGATCGTAGATTGATCGGGAATATGAAATGTGACATCCCTTCATTAGCAATCGATATGAGCTCGATATAAGGAAATCCAATCCATGTCAAGAATCACATAAAATTCCACTATAGGAAGGATCAAAAGATTTTCAGGAATCAATTTCCCACAAACGTTATTTGGATAATATTTATAAACTTTTTATGCAACCGTTGTGCCATTAGGACTTGTCACAGCTAACTCAAAAGCTAATTGTTGAGGTAGTACGACGATACCCTTGGAAAATTATTTAGAAATAAAAGAGTGGGTGGATCCAGAATCAAATAAAACATTTTCTACATTAGATTGGATGGTAACTGTACCTTTCACCACTTCGTTATCGTAATCCACATCACCGATAGAAATTACATGTGACTTTTCATTTTCTTTGGGCTTAAGAGCTTGTTGATGTAGATCATCATCAACAACCCTTTGATTAGGGAATTTATTAGCATAATTCACCATTTCATTGAACTTGAAACATTGAAGTGTAGGAGGTTAATTATATGTAGCATTTTCTTTTTTCACATCACTAGACATCTTTTTCCCATCACTGCGGCATTCAAATTCCCGATGACCTTCTTTTCCACATTTGAATCATTTACTTGTCCAATTATGACAATTCCCTCCATGTTTCATTCCACACTTTGAGCATAAGGGAAAACTCATCTTCTTTTCAGTGTGGTCTTTAGATTTCCTTTTGAATTCCATTTTCCTCTTCTTATCAATCCCATATGACTGATGGGTTACTCCAATCTCCATCTCAACCTTTAGAGCACATCGAACAATTTCCTTATAGCTATTGAAGTCCATTATGGCTAACACCCTTCAAAGACTTGGTTTCAAGACACTAAAGAATCGATCGATCTTACTTTTAGGTTGGATAATAACTACAAAAGAATAACTTGAAAGTCTTGAAAAATTTTCTTCGTAGGTACCATAGGATTAATCATCCTTTTACTTTAGTTCATGAAACTCCTTCTCCATCTTTGTTCGAAGAATACAAGGGAAGTATTTATTTAAAAATATGTTCTTGAACTCGTCCCATTGCATGGACTCAATTTCATCACATTTCCTCGTATTCTTGATAATATTCTACCATTTATCAGCTTCACCTTCCATATTATATACTACTAAGATGAATTTATCATGTTTAGAGCATTGAAGAAGAGAAAATATCTTTTTAGTGGTACTGATCCATTGTTCAACCACTAATGGATTAGTAGACCCGCTGAATGAGGGTGGACGCTACCTCATGACGGATTCAACCGAATGTCGCTCCTTCGTTTTCTCATTTGGAAGTCCATCATGATTCATTTCTTGAGAAGGTTGTGAAAGAATAGATATAAGATTTTTCATTCCATATCCCACAATGTTTGGTTGCTCAGGGGGACAATCATTGCATTGCCTGTCGCATTAAGCATTAACACGGTTCCTTCAGGTTCCAGCCATTGACTAAAACCAATAAGCATAGTGTGAGAAATAATAATAATAATAGAAAAACAATATAATCAAGAATAAAATTTCACACTTATGATCTTATCATAGGTTATTCATGGCCATTTCTTAAACACTAATATTGTGTTCTATGCTTATACATATCCTTAGGGTTCTTACTAAGGATTTCACATCCTAGTTTCCAAAGGATGACTATACCTTTCCTCTGATACCAACTATAACGACCCATACTGTACACACATTTTTATTACTTTAGAATTGAAGCATACTTATTACAACATAAAACAAAACTATAATAGGACCGTATAGGTATAGTGTCTTTAGAAACTGGGAAACATAACCAACCGGTTCATAAAGCATCTACATTGTCTCCCGTTTATTTCATTATATCTAGAGTCCCTTTTGTCATATCCTACTTAATGCCCTTCATCCAGAGTAGGGGAAAAGAAAAAATACAAAAGGGTGAGCTCAAATTTTCAGTAAGGGTAAATAAAGAAATATTAATCATATCATTTTCGTAAGAACATAACATTTTTAAAATCTTAACCTACAAAAGAAATCATAATATCATAACATGGGATATATCATAGTAGTGAAATGTAATCCCAATAATCATTACATAAAACATGAAACTTTTTGGAATATACACATAATCATAGAAAATCATTTCTTATTAGTCAAGACTCATTTCCAAGACTATCATAGCGGATAAAGTCAATTTCTGAATCGAGTTCACTCCTCGTTCCAGTCCCGTTTCACTGAACCGGATTAACTTTCCATTACATCAATGTCTATCTCATGAGATATAAATCTTTACCTAATGCATTGGAGGGAGATATATGTCTCACCCATATTA
Source organism: Viscum album (assembly GCA_963277665.1). Classification (NCBI taxonomy): domain Eukaryota; kingdom Viridiplantae; phylum Streptophyta; class Magnoliopsida; order Santalales; family Viscaceae; genus Viscum; species Viscum album. The sequence continues at coordinate 500,731,801 of OY728125.1, forward strand.
TAATGAAACCATTATTATGTGTGCCACAAAATCATAAATCATATATCATAGCATAACCCATGTCATAAAATGGGATTCTTAAACATCATGCCATCATAACATAAACCATATAAGACAAAATGACTTCATAAAAATAATTCCATCATAACATAATAAAATAAATGTAAAAATAGGGATAGAAACAGAATCCTATATTATCTTTTATGGAAAATAATTTTGATAAAACACTTGAACTCCATTCTTGAGGAAAATATCCTTTCTACTTCAATTTTTTTTTCATTATTAACATTTGATACAATTTTAAACTAAAAGAAGTTAATTAAAAATAATCATGAAAACTTGTAATGGAAGATTCATGGAAATAATGTTATATAAAATCATAAAAATTCATTCATGCTGTATAAGTTAAAAAAACATTATTCTCGTACTTTGGCCGAAAAAGTCAAAAAGTATCTTGTACTGAAAACTACAAAAGATTCATTTCATATATTTTACTAAAAATTAACCAATAGGTAAAATTGGATTTAAAAAATTATAGGAGGATAGAAATAATATTACATATTGAGAAAACATGGATGTGGATGATAAATATTCCCTAGTCAATTCTGAAGTATAAACAATCTCAGATGGAAATGAGATTGTGAGATTTTCCCTTACATTAGGTCCAATATGCTTCGTACATATCCGAACCTCATGTATAATGATTTAAAAAATATTATTGACTGGTTACAGAATCATATTAATTTTTATGACATCATATATTGTCATATTCAAATCTTTTTATTAGTAATATTTCTTTACTACTTGTTATTTGGGTGTTCATTGCTTTATGTTCTTATGCATGTTTTGTCGAATAAATTCTTATTCCTATTTTTAGGTTATAGATACCTCATTTAAATAATGTTATTAGTGTAATTTATATAATATTAATTCATTCAACTCATTTATATAATCATTATTCAATAAAGCTCATGTAGAACGAGTCGCATCACTTCGTGGAGACGGTAGGGCGTACGTGCGCACGAGCGATGATATCATTATTTTGATATTAAAATCATATATAATTGGATGTTGTATCATATATTCAGAATCATAATAATGTTATATTTATTATTTATATCATTTATACTCATTATCATACCCATCCAAATGATGAAAGGTTTGAATAACAAATTACACCACGACGTGGAGACGGTAAGCCGTAAGTACGCACGTGTGGTGACTTTTCCATTCATAGGATTGATAAAATAAATAATATGGTTATAAATTTTATAATAAAATCACATTATATAGAAGATACTGGAGTTATTATTTTATAATGGAAGAAACAGAGAAAGAAGAAGTGGAAGATGAAAGGAACTTGAAATAGGGGGTGAGATATATACCTCTTCTTCGGGTTCTTCCTTTTGATTTGATCAAAAGAGATACATAGGATGGATTTATGACTAAAGGGAGGCCAATAGGATAAATGGAGGACGGTTTATAGGGTATTTGGGAAGGGTTTTTCTGAGCAATATGGCTTTTGAGGTGTGAAATTGATAGAAGGGGGAGTGCCATTTTATAAGAGGGGTGAGGGGCATGTTAGGAAAAAACATAAAATAATGTTTTATAATAAATTAATATTCGGTTTATAATGGATCCAAAGTGACTTTTTTCGAGGATAGGGTGGGGATGGATCTAAATCCTCTCAACCAATAGGTTCTAGACAAGTTTAGGTTACCATTTTAACCTTATCCTTTAGATTTAACTCTAAGTTAAATAATTTAACTTTTAGCATGTCTTCTTGTATTATTACAGTATATAGTAAATAAAATTACTATAAACTGCCACTCAAACCCCAATTAGTTCCTTAATGTCATATATATCATTATAAAAGTCCTTTGAATTATCCTTATATTTTTTGGAATATAATATCAATTATCAATTTAATATTTATTTTAAAAACTCTTTTATGTCAATTTTGACACTATTTGGTATTTTGTTTTTTTAACTCATAACTACATTATTACTTCGAAAAAAATTCATCTAACCAACACTAATATGTTATAATAACCTAGAAAATTAGTTTAATTCATAAAAAGTCTCAAATTAATTTTATTTGGGAATTTATAATATCAATTATGTTAATATTTCATTAGTAATGTAATTTTTGCATCATCACTGTGTCATAAATAAATTAAATTATTTAATATCTAAATATTATAAATAAAATAAAATTATCTAGGAAATATTTTTAGCTTTATAATGAATATTTATTGTCGAATCTCTATTATGTATAACCCTATATTAATAATGTTTTACTTATTAGACATTGATTTTAATTCATTTAACTCTTCTTTAAATAAAATAATAATAAGTGTCCTAATCTAATCCATGTGGACCAAAGAGGGTCATAGTTTATTTATAAGGTTTTTTTTGGTCGAATTAAAATTATAAAATAGAATTAGGGCATGTTTTATGGTAATAATAATATCATTTTTACCCTTAATTACCCTATTTACTTTTAACCGTGGTAAATAAAAGTAAAATGTTACTATTCAAAAAAATTATTTTTATCTTATTGAATCAAATTTTACTCCATGATATTAACTGTGTCTCTCAAATTTTATAAATTAAACTCATAGAAGTGGTAACATTAAGTTTTATGTAAATTTGAAAATTCTCCTAGGAGGTGGGTAAAAGACGGTAAAAACATCAATAAAACTTTTATATATCTAAAATTATTATAAAATGAATACAATGAATTACGTTGAACTTATATATGTAATATGTATCTATTTTGACCTAAAATAAATTTAAATAAAATAAACAATAAAAATTCAGTTTTAAATTATAACTCAGTGTTTTTCACAATTCATCAAAAATTTAATGTTCTCAGAAAAATAAAAAAATTCACCCTAATCAAATTTCGATATTCCGAATCTAAAAATGAAAAATATTTTAAAAGATAAAATTTATAAAATTTCAAATAGTGGTTATTAATATTCATACCGGCTAGTTTATATAATATTTTAATTGCACCAATGCTTCAAATGGATGGATATAATGATGGATTAAATGTCTATATATGATATTTATGAAATACTTATACTTCAATAATCATAATTTCACATCTAACTTCTTACCCTTTGATCTTTTGGAATACGATAGCGTCTCTCAAGCGTACATGTGGACTACAACCTCCAAAAAGCGATGTGATTTGTTTTTTATTTCTGTTTTACATTGATTGTAATAGGGATTTATTTCATCAATAAATATGATTTAAATGAGAAAATAATGATTCTATAAAGGCAAATTATTTTTTAAATTTCATCCAATTTATATATCATGAAATAAAATGCGATCAGGTGCATGTACGACCTACCATCTCCCTGAATGATGTAATTCATTTTTCTAATCTACAACTTTTTTGGATGGAATTAAATAAATTAATATATAATTAATATATACGTTACTTATATCCAGATAAAAATTCTATTGATTATGTAACTAGGATCAAATTACAAGTCTCAAAACTACCTAACCAAAATATACAAGAAAAATAAATTAGGTATATCCCAGAATTGAGATTCTAATAAAGTATTGTTAAACAAAGTTTCATAAAAGAATTTAAATATATAATATATGATATAATATTTATGATTTTTTTTTTATAATTTTAATAATAAATATTTGTCATATATTAGGTTCAATCATGTATGAAGAAATTCAGACCCGAGGTAAGGGTTTTATGTTAAAATATAATTATTTATGGGGATTGTTTATTAATATGTATACATGATGAAATATTGTGATATAATAATAATAATATTATGAATTTTATTATAACATGGTTATCTCTATATATTAAATTTTTCATTCATTTTCCTCTATTTATGAACATTATAGACAAAAAGTTTTTTTTGGAAAAACAACTATATTTGTCTCTTTAGTCGAAAACACTTTTTCTTCCAAATCCATGTTTTCATTTAAATATTTTCATGAATTATTGTAATATTCTACAATGAATTATTATATTATTTTTAACTTTTTCTAATTCATAAAAACAAATTTGAAATGAATTATTTCTCTATTTTCTTAATAAGGCACTTTTTTTTTAATTTTTACAAAAGTGTGAAGGGAATATATTGTTTTAAATTATGAAATTAGAACGGAATTTTCTACTATAATTAATTCTAAATTATTTGAGGAATACTTTAATTTTTTATATGGTTATTTAAAAAAAATTAATTCCCTGTTGTTTTAGAAATTTTTAGATTTTAATGATGGGATTTGAAAATGGAAGGTTTTATTATCCTTAAGAATGGTTTTAATGATATTTTTATAACATTCAAATTCATAAAAAAGTATCCTTTGATGTTCATTTTTCTTTAATAGGAATATGATCCTGTGATTTGATCCTTATTATTTAACAAGAGGGATGATGAATATAATGATATTATTTTTATTAAACTTATTCCTTTTCCACTTGTTATGCTATAGTGAATTAAAGAAAAGATTGTGAAACATGTTTCTTTTCCATGGTAAAATGATTATAAAGCCCATTTTTTTATGATTTATGATATGATGATTTTTTGATCTTATGAAATGAATATTTATGGTTTTCAATATCTAATTTAGGGGACCTAAAATTTTGTATCCCTCTAATGAATTGTGTAAATATGGATATCTCATTAGATAAATAGGACTCAAATGGGCAGTGAAACCTATTCAATAAGTAACTATATCCACTATGATAGTCTTGGGAGTTAAAAGTGGCTACAACAAATGGGTTGGGATTGAACCCATCCATCTATAATAGTATCAGTAGTAATCCTTGATGATTAAGGAAATAAGTTTATATAAATATGTGTATACCAAAAATTATTGTCTTTTGTCTATATTACGCTCACATGGATAATGTTATTTTATTCCATTATGATTTATGACTTATGAACTTCAATGATTTATGCCATGACTCAAGGTTATGATCTATGATATGCATGGTATAGTCTACAAATGTTTTGATCATGTTCTCATACCCTTATTCTCAATTCATGTTTATGTGATCATTGATATCTACCTTATTTACCCTTACTGAGTACCAGAGCTCACTATTTCTAATGATTCATTTCCATAGGTTATGAATAATGGTAATATGTATAATAAGGTTTCTAGTTACGAATAACATAGTGATAAAGGTGTAGTTAACTTATGAACCATTTTTAATGTATCCATGTTTCTAAAGGTACCTAGCATATATTCTTCTGGTATTGATAGTTATGATATGTAAGGAATATTCATCTTTTAAGATATAATATTTATCAATTCAAATTATGGGTGATTAAAGTTGGTATAAGAGAATGGTTTAGTTAACTTTTGGAAACATGGATGAGAAAAATTTAGTGAGAAAACATAGGATAATCTTATGTATAGGATAATTACATAAGTTATGGAAAATAAGGGGATGTGGTTTAGACACATATTCATCTAGTAGTAATAAAATTTAAAATATTTTTTTGGGCATATATCATCAATCATTTTGGTGCATGGTCTGTATTCCCTGACTAAGGACCTGATTTGGAACTCCTAGGGAATATTCTTTGGTTAATCCATATTTTTCTACAAATCATAAAGATTGATTTGAATAGATAATGACATTGAATAACCTGGATTTAATATATGGTGTTAAATATTCAATAGAATCTCATGGGACATGTATTGTATCAACAATACACTATAAATATTATTGATTTGGATGCTAACAAATACCCTAGTTTTTTACTAATGAAACTACTTTAAGTATTTTTCCTAAATATATTTCATGATAACATTATATTTTTATGGGTTTAGTTTTTTTTCATATTGATTTGGATGTATTTAAAATTATTCTAGAAACATTTTTAAAACCCTACATTTACAATCATAACATATAGTTTAAAAATCATATATTTGAAAAAAAAATATAAGTATTATGTAAGCTAAACTATTGGGAAATTATGTATTACTAACCCTACATTTGGAAGGAACCCTACCTTTGAGAAAAATAAAGTGTACAATATGAACACTCAATTTATGAACAACCATACCTTATCAAGAATATGTTTGTGAACAAACATACCTTGTTAAACCATCATTAATATTGTATCATTATGCAAAAGAAACCTATTTTTGACTATTCAATGATTCTGTTTTCAAATTAAATATTTTTTCCAATTTTTTTAAAATGGTCTCAATGGATGTAAATATCATATTTGAAATTATTTATGATTTATCTATATTCTTGTTTTCAATAGAGTAATTTGTTTATATTTCTATGTGATGTTACCACTCTATTGAATGATTTTAAGGATTGTTATTTTTTAGGAAAAGTATTAGATCTACTTGACTGAAAGAAATCATTGTTTTATTTATATAAAATAATAATATTTTCCTTCTTTTAAGGGTCATATAATATTATATGGGAAATATCATTTTGAATAGATAACTGCAAGAAAGAAACAAAAGATCAAAAGACTCTATTATTTTGGAGAAGCTATACTTTATGAAAATACGAGTTTCAACCTCCTACTGTGTAAAATATACTATTTTTTTATTGTAATTATTATTGAATATCATTCTCAACCAATATCCCCTTAAAGATATTATTTCTTGAAGACATTCATCTCTGAAGAATAACATTCGTATTCTATAAGTTTCTTTTGGAACTATGATCGAGAAAATTTTTTATCAATCAAATAAAACACTTTTTATTGGTGTTTTGGATTCTCAAAATTTGTCATGGTAAAGTATCAGCAACATATACTAAGCTATATATTATCTAGTTACATCTAAAAGAACCTAAAGGATCTGTAAATCCTTATTGTAACGGTGTATACTACCTACAATTTATTGTTATAGTCTTATGATAAGAGGAACTTTCTAGAGAAAATCTCCATGATCAAATAGAAATTGGTTATGGAGTGGAATATGGGATATTTATGCCCTAAAACACTATAAAAATTGATGTATTCTTGTTTATTAAATATATTATTCTCAAACTACTGACCAATGAGTATACTATATATCTGCATAGACTGCTAATAAGGCTAAATGTAAAAACCAGTCAATATTATTGAAAAGAAACAATTCACCCCTTCTTCTGTATATTTGTATTATTATTACCTAACAATTAGTATCAAATGAGTGATTTTAGAATACAATAGATAAGCTCTAGAAATACCAAAATTAAATGATCTATACTAGGAATGATGTCAATGGTAAATCCAAGAGAAGGTATGTAATTTATATATAATTCTTTCTTTAATGGTGATAACTATAGATTTTTGAAATCACATATGATCATCTATCTAAAAAATCATAGATTTAATGTATGTATGAAGATTATAAATCCTTATTCAGTTATTGAAAATCCAAAAACATAGGATGATAATAATGAATTTAAGTATAAAATCAATTCAAAAGTAATGAATGGTATTATTTTGGGAGTTGTTCTATAAGAATTCAATCAAGTATCTCAATGTCATAATTCTTATGAAATTTGGTAGACGATTTCTATTACATATGAAGGAACTGAAAATGTCAGATAATTAATGTATGCTACTACAAAAATAATCTTTCACACCTTCATAATTTATGATGGTGAAAGCATCACCCATATGAATGGGTGATTAAACGAAATAGTCAATTATGTTTCTACCTTATGAATCACAATTTCATAATCAGATAAAGCAATAAACGTACTGAGATTACAACTATCAAAATAGATGAAAATAACTCCTACAATAGGACAATCATCTTCAGTTAATGATATGAAAATTCAATAATTGATTGGAACCATACACTTGTATAAAGGATAGATATTATATGATGATGAAGATCATGAGATAGTAAAAAGGAAAATTAATTCCCATAAATATTCATATAAAATTATTGAAAATAAATTGAATAAAGAAGTGAAGATATAAAAAGATTATAATTTCTTGGATTTGGAAATGGAACTGGCTCAGATTGCCAAAAAATTAGAAAATTTTATAAGAAAAAAAGAGGCTTCAAAAAATCCTTCATGAATGATGAAAAGTGATATAAGGAAGTAAGATTCTATGAATTAAAATAGATTGGTCAGATCTAATCCAATTTCCCATATTTAAAAAAATAAATAAGAAATATGGTAAAGAAAAAACAAAAGAATATTAGTTATGATAAAAAATGGATAAGTTCTATGATGTACACTTGGAGTGTGTCTAAAGACTCCAATTTTTTTTTACAAATTTCACTCATAAAATGCCAAAAAAAATAGAAAAAAACACATGCATTATAGATAAAGAAGAAGATAAGGTAAAATCCTATTATTCTTCCATATATAATTATACTAAACACTTAATTAGAAAATTAGATACCTATTTTCTCAATTCTTGAACGAAAATATGAATCCCCAGCAAAAACTTATATGTCAATATTGAATATTTATAGTTATATTTTAAGTAAAAATAATTCAATTCAAAAATATCAGCATGAATTAAAAGAAAAATTTAAAAAATATACATCAAACTATATTGACCATGAATGTATAATAAATAAATTTTAGGATAAATTAAAATCATTAAAAAGTGATGGTAGTATTTTAGAGAAATGGAAAAATTTCTAAATGATATTATTAGAAACTATTATTAAAAAGAAAATATATATAATATGAAGCAATAGAGAAAAATGAAAGTTATATAAAAATTATTTCATACTACATTCTAAAAATACTACATGTTTGTACTATGAAATTGAAAGAAATTATTCTAAAAACTATTATTTATGAAATCCTCATATTAGTTGATTTAAAAAGCCTTTCATTTCCAAAATCATTTATGAAGTAAGTAAAGTAATTTTTTGTAAAATAAGGAAAATATGTATTTCCATATCTTTGATGTTGGCATAGCAATACCCAAGATAATATTTGTATGAAAATACTTTTGTTAATTTTTTTTTGATAAAAGTCCAAAAGAAAATAATTTTATTATTGTATACGGACTATGGCTAATCAAGAGACATGAGGTGATAATCATTCAATATTAATTCACTGGAAAAACTGGAGATATGACTAGTCACCTTTGTATACAATGCTAAAGGGAAAATAGTTTTATTTGGATCAATTGGAGAACCAAATAAACTTTTAGTCAACAAAGTGTCATATATTGAAGGAAAAAAGAACAACCTAATACGTATTTCCCAATTCTATGATGATGAATTTTATGTTGAGTTTTTATCAATTCATTATCATCATTCAAAGATAAATTTATTAAATTTACTACCCAAAAAACTAGAAATTTTTATAACTATAATCTTTAATCCTTGTGTATAAAAATATGGAATTGTTTAACTATTGAGGAAAATGAATCTTGGCCTTAGAACAGAAGACATGCACACTGAAATGTATTTACATTATATAAATTATATAAGAAACACCTATTATATAATTTACATAGTTAAAAACATGATAATTATAGATTATGTAATTCCTTCTAAATTGAAATAAAACACAAATCTTATTTCAAATGTATTAAAAATGTTTCAACATCTAAACCACTAAAACATATGAACATGGATTTTTTGAAGCATCACAGTTATCAGGTTTGGCTGGAAAATTTTATTTCTATAGAATAGTTGATTATTTTTCTTGATTTACAATGAATTATTTTCAAAAAATTAAATGTGATGTTTTCTGTGTTTTTGAATGCTTTTGAAAAAAATTTCCAAATGAAAAATATTTTAAAATAATATCATTAAGAAGTGATGAGGTTGGAGAATTCAATAATCAATAATTAAATAGTTTTTTCTCAATATTATGCATTAAACAAACCTTCTCTACACCAATAACACCTCAACCTAATGTAATTATTTAAAGAATAAATAGAACTATTCAATAGATGGGAAGGACGAGGTTAAATGAATATAGACTTCCTACCAATTGTTGGGAAGAAGCTATATACACAACATTCAAGTTGATAAATAATTTTTTAAAAATTCCACTTATCTAAAAGACATCCTTTATACATTGAAATAATAGAAAAACTAAAGTAATGTACATTAATTTATTTTGATGTAAGGTATATATCTTTAATAATAAGTAAAACTTTGGAAAATTCGATTCTATGGTTAATGAAGAAATCTCTCTAGGATATTATACTACTTCTAAATCTTAGAGAGTGTACAATAAAATTTCATGGATAATGTAAGAATCACTACATGGGATTTTAAATGAATGTGATCCTTTTGATATAGGGATAGATCAAACTGATAAAACTATTTACTCTTTAGACTACATGGGGTTTGTGTAAAGACCCGTAAAATTCAAGGGAATTTTTTTCTTAATTTTCTTTAGAATTTTACAAGAGCGCGGTTTCAGACGGCACCTGATTCCGAGGCCCGGAGTGCCCGGAATTAATTTCCGAAGTTTGGCTCGGGTACGTTTAGTGAACGAACGAGCGGGAATTCCTAACTTTTGATCCGGTGCTCGGAATTGAAATCCGAGGGCACCGATGAACTCGCAGCGCCGATATTCGCTTAAAGAGACCTTTTCGGGAGTTGCGTTTGTTGCGGGTTGAAAGTTAGTTTTTGGGTTTTTAGTTTAAGTTAAATAAAATTTGTGAGGAGCAAATTTTATTTTTATCTAGTTAAGTCCTACCAAAGGGAGTTGGGAGTGGGACCCACATCCACTTAACCTACCTTGGGAGAATTAAGTGAGGTGGGGTCCACACGAACCCCAACTCCTCAAATTCTATCAAAACCTACCCTTTAACTCTTTTCATTTAATGTTGTCAACTTGGGTTACTTAATTAATTAAGGGAGTTAAACCCTTTTTGAATTTCAAACCTTTGAAATTATTGTGGTTAAGTTATGTAATAATATAAGTTAAAGCTTATATTATTCTAGGGGATTCTTTTACCACCTTGGGAGGATTTCTTGAGAGCTTTGGAAGCTTTTCTTCTTCTTCTTCAAGCTCTGACGAAGAACGAAGAACGCTCAAACTCCGACGAAGAACGACGCCTCTCTTCTTCGTCCTCGGTGTCAACAAGAGGGAACGCCGCTTCCTCTTCGGACCTTCTTCGTCGGCATACGAAGATTCGACAACGACTCTTCCTCCGCGACACCGATATTTCACGACTACGTCAACGTGCGACTATCGAGGTAGAGGTTCTTGAGTTCGTTGTTTTCTTTATTATTTGACTTTCCTCAAGACTTGACGTAGAACGCTCAAGTTCCGACGAAGAACGCCGCTCCGCTCTTCTTCGTCTTCGGTGTCAACGAGGGAGAACACCGCACCTTCCTCGGACAACCTTCGTCGGCGTACAAGGATTCGCCAACGACGTGCCTCTTCGGACGCGTCTCTTCGTCAACGGAATTGACGAACGACTACCGCGACGCCCGATCTCCGCGACGTCGATTTCCGCGGACTTAGTCAAATCCTCGAACTTTTACCCGAGGTAGGGGTTGTTGTTTAATTCTTTATTTATTCCATTTCTTGAACCTGGATCTCGCATGTCTAACTTGAGGCTTGAATGTTTTATGTTGTGTTTTTAATTAACGTGAGGGGGGCCGGACCGCATGAACACGGCCGAACCCCCTCCATCGTTCATGTTGATTATTCTTGCGTGAGGAAGCAAGTGGCGTGGTGCCGTCGCACCACGCGGATGAACGTGCAAATATCTTGCGCGATGCCGTCGTGCGCACCATGGAAGAAACAACAAGAACGCGACGCCGTCGCGCCGCGTTGAATGAATATCAAAGCACGGCAATGGGGCGCGGTGCCGTCGCACCGCGCCAGATGACGAACGCCGCGGCCGGTTCTGGGCCGCGGCGGGACGAGAAGACCGCGGCCGGTTCCGGGCCGCGGCGGAAGAGGAGACCGGCGGCCGGGCCGCCGGCGTCGGAAGCCGAAGAGGGAACCGGAAATTCCGGTCCCGTTGGAGAAAACCGGCCGGCCAGCTGGCCGGCCGGATGCCGTTAAACCGGGGAATTAATTCCCCGGCCAGCTGGCTAAACCCCCCTCTTAAAGAGGGGGGGCGGTTTAATTAAAGGGAGGGGGCAGCCGGCCCCCTCGGTTCCGCACCAGCAGGCCCCCCACGTGGGGGGGCTTCTTTAAAAAAAATGGGGCGCGGCCCTTTGTGCCGCGCCGCCCCTCAAAATAAACCGCGGGGCTTAGCCCCCGCGTGCGCAGCCACCTCGCGGCGCCGGGCCGCCGCGGCCCGCCGCGCCGCCGCGCCGCCGCCCGCCGCCGCCGCACGCCGCCGCCGCCCGCCGCCGCCGGCCACCGCGCCGCCGCCCGCCCCCGCCGCCCGCCCCCGCCGGCCGCCGCCGCCGGCCACCGCGCCGCCCAGGAGGGGGGTCGGGCCGGGTAGGCCCGGACCCGGACCCCCCCCCGTTTCGAACCAGATTTGGTTTTTGGCCCATAACTTGAGCCTCGGACCTCCGAATGACGAACCGTCTGCGGCAACGCGATCCTTGGATCGAGACGGTCGTTTCGGTATATCGCACTCAAGGTTTCGGATTACTTTGAGTTCGGCCGGGTTGGTTCGTTCACGAAACCAACCGGGCCTTCGGAGCGGAAACGCTCATATCTTGAGCCACGAACGTCCGATTGACGCGCCGTCAGTCGCGTTGCGTTCCTTTTAGTGAGACGGATCTTTTGGCATACTCCGCCCGAGGTTTGGACGCAGGTGGAGTACGGTCGGGTTGGTTTTGCCTTAAAAACCAACCGGGCCCCGGAGACGAAAAAGCTAATAACTCACAGACCGGGCGTCCGATTGACGCGCCGTCTGTTTCGTTGACTTCCTCTTGATAAGACGGAACTTTTGACATACTCCGCCCGAGTTTTGGATGCAGTCGGAGTATGGCCGGGTTGGATTGTACCCGAAATCCAACCGGGCCCCTGGAACGGGAAAGCTGATATCTTTCAGACACGACGTCCGTTCGACGAACCGTCAGCGGCGTAGGTGTTTACGTTTAGTAACGGTCCCTATGAGTATACCCTATGGGAGTTCGGGGTACAGTTGAGATACGGCCGGGATTGGTTTCGCTCACGAAACCAACCGGGGCCCCTGGGACGAATAGGCTAATAACTCACAGACCGGGCGTCCGATCGACGCGCCGTCTGTTGCGTTGAGACCCCTGTGACGAGACGGACCTTTGAGACACTTCTTCGTGGGACTTTGAGATACTTGGAGTATCAACCTGTAGCTCGTGGAGCGGACCCTTCCAGTGACGAGCGTGCGAAGTACGGAGACCGTGTAGCTGGCTGAGACCTGACGACTGCTTGACCGACTCGACTTGGAGTGAGTCGACTAGCCCAGTGGACGGAGCACTACTTTCTGAGGTGCAGACCCATGGCGGACGGAGCACTACCTGTGTGACAGTGCAGACCCGCGGTGCTCGTCCGGAGAGTACCTCAGCAGGCTACTAGGGGGTGTGCACTACGGTGTTTGGGTGACATACCTCGGCGGGAAGCACTACTGTGTTTGGGTGGCTGGCCCGCAGTACTCGACAGGAGGAGTACTTCAGCAGTCTTAGGTTAGTGAGCAGTACCTCGGAGTCGTGACAGGACCACTGTACACTCTAGAGACGGAGCTCTTCAGCAGTTACGGTTTCGATAATGAAAATCCTGGTTTGAGCTGAGACTTTGACCTTTGTGTTTCCTCATGATTGAGATGGGTTACTTGATAACTTAGGTATATGTATGGGCATATACCTGGGTAGTGGTTATCCGTTGATCTCATGATCCTTGTGTTTCCTCATGACTGAGATGGGTTACTTGATAACTTAGGTATATGTATGGGTATATACCTAAGTAGAGTTTATCTGTTGAGATCTTCTTGTGTTTATCCTTGTTGGTTTTAGTGAGACCTTGAGGGTCTCGGGGTCCCTACTGAGTATCGTTATACTCACCCCTGCACGGGCTATGCCCGCACCTCGTTGTGTTGGTTGCAGACGACGGACAGTGCTGACAGAAGCCGAAGGTTCGAGGACTGGATGGTACCTGGAGGTGGACTATACGACGAGGCGGTACCCGGAGGTGGACCACTGGGCGGGACATACTCGGAGCGGATGGCGGGACCGAGGAGCAGAGGAGCTATCTGTACCCACCCTTCAGGTGGGATTTCCAGTGGACATCTCAGCGTAGCAGCTTTACTTTTCAGTCGCTGTTTTCCCTTTCGAGTTGTACTTTACAGTTGGGCTTGTATTTCCGGCCCCTTTTTACTTTTCAGCTCTTCTTTTTGTACTTAGTGTTTTTCTTCCGCTTGTACTCTGTGGTGCTTGTTTTCTTTTATAAAGGCAGTGCCTTCCCAGTTATCGGGATTTTACGCCTTTGGTGCTAGTCGCCAGCCCCTGGCCTATGGAAGGCGGGCTTGGGGTAGTCACGGCACGGGCCCCGAGGACGGGTCGTGACAGTTTGAATCACAGAAAACATATTTCGAAAATAAAATAATTAAAATTCATTCCAATACAAAAGAACATGAGTTAAGTGATCCTAAATGTGTCTTACCAAGATAATCTGAAACCTTGAAAGATCATCCTTTATAAAATGTTTTACTAAATCTAGATACAAGATTATGAAGTATAAAAAATTAATGATTTTTTTTTGAATTTTCAACCTTACTATCATAATTAGAACCTAAAACTATAGAGGAATACTTAAATGAATAATGTTGGTTAATGGATATACAAGACAAAATTATTAAATTTATTAAAAATAAATTTTAGGAATAATTTGACATAACATCCAATTATCCAGTATTAGGAACCAAACAGGTTGTTAGAAATTAACAAGATGATCACGGAATAGTTACTAGAAAAAAATCAATATTCTTATCAAAATGAAACAAATAAGAACAAGGGATAGTTTATGATGAATCATTGAACATATTTCTAGATAATAATATATTAGAATCGTTCAATATTATGCAACTCATATGAATTTTAAATCATATCATATGTATAAAAAATCATTATTTTAAAATAAATATTTAATGGAAGAAGTCTATATTAACCCACCACAGGGTTTTGAAAACCCTCATCTACCATATTCAGTTATTAATCTTACTAATGATATATATGCACTTCAACAATAACCTAGGTATTGATATGAAATATTTATCTCCATTTCATTGGAAAATAGAATTTCAATTAGGTTATATGATCAATATCTTTTTTTAAAAACCATTATTTCTAATATATTATTCCTAAAAGTTTATATAGATCGTGTTATTTATGGTATGAAAAATAAAATTATTTTTATTTATTTTTTCCAACCATACATTAATTTTTTCAGAGGAGTATGATAGGAGAATTAAATTTATTTATGGGATTTAAAATCAATTAAAATGATTATGTAAAATTTTTAAATCAAACAAAATAAATTATTGATTTTCTAAAAAAGTTTGGACTAGAAAACAGTAAGACTTATACAGCTCCCATTTTTACTAATATATAGCTTGATTTGGAAGAAGCTTGAGAACCAGTTGACTACAATTTATATATAGATATGATTTGTAGTTTATTTTATCTTCAATCTAGTGGAGATGACATAATATTTTCTCTATGTTAATGTTTTATATTTCAATCAAACCCAAAATAAACCCATATTACTACTGTTAAAACAATTATTATATATTTCAAATGAATTTTTATTCAATATATAATTTACCCCAAAAAAAATGATTTTAATTTAATTTCATATGTAGATGATGATTTTGGGGGATATAGATTAGACAGAAATATCACATTAGGAACCTATTACATCTTCAGAAAATATTTAGTTTCATTGTCAGGTATGAAAGAACATTCTGTTTCTCTGTCAAAAGATGAAGTTGAATATATATATGTGGTTTGTTTCAATGAACATGTGTTTTAGATGAAACAAAAATTACTAATCTTTAGAAATAATTTTAATAATATTCTTATTTTAGGTGATAATAAAAGTGCAATTAATATTTCAGGAAATCATGTAAGTCAGTCAAGAACCAATCTTATTCATATAAGATATCATTTTGTAAATGATCATATTCTTAAAAAGGATATATATTTATAATTTTTATATAATAAATATCAACCTTATGATATTTTTACTAAGCCATATCCCAATATTAGTTTCGATTTTATTATGGGTTATTTAGGAATATTTAAAATTAAATTAAATTATATTAATTTTGTTTTTTGATTTGAATATTTCTTATTTTATTATTTTTATTTGGTTATTTATTTATTCATTGGTTGTCTGAAAAAATAAAAATTTATCTCATTTTTGAAAAATAGTATATTTTCAAAAAAAATAAATTAAATAATGATTACACTGAGTGATTGGCTCGAGCATCCACACTGGATTCATTAAAAACTTAAAAGGCCATCTATCTATCTCTCTCAACCTTTTACTCTTACCCTCAGAATTCAAACATGTGCTAATTTCAGATATATTTTTTCTAATCAAAACCCTAGAATCTGAACCTTAAACCATCAGATTCATGTAAATGATGATGATTAAATGAATAGATGACGACGAACACGATTTGAGAAGAAAATTGAAGTCTACGATGTGAAATGGAGGAGACAAGAACATGTTTGGAATATATGAGAGACTCAACTATTCATTGAGTGGAATTTGAAAATGTTCATACCCAACTTCACTATCTCAGAGAAAATTTAGTTTGAAGATGTGATTCTGATGCTTTTCATAGAGAAATGACTAATCAGTTAGGAAAGATGAAAACATGGTTTTTAAAAAAAAACAAATTTTAGAGATTTTAAAAGATATTTAGGAAGCGAGTTTGATTCTATCAAGAGTAGTTGAAATCATTCTAGAGCATCTACACACACATCTCAATATTCTCCAAATTTAGTCACAAGTTTTGAAGATATTTTAGTTGTAATGTCTAACTTTAAAAACCTCCTTCATACCCTTAAATGTGATAGTGCACCACTGAATTTATTGTGGGACAACCAAAGAGATCTCATAAAGAATCTATCTCTAGGAGACCACGACATCAAAATTATTCTAACTCAGTTTGGTAAGATGGGTTCAAATTCATTAGTTAGAATAAATAGTTCACAAGTTTCTAAAATTAATTTAGATGACACATTAATAATTGGTAAATATTCTAAGATTTTTTTGTGTCAATTGGCGAAAAATGTAAATACCAGTTTAATAGGATAGATGGAGGATTTGAAGGACGTTCTTTAGGATGATCGAGATTCACAAGCTTCTGTCACCTCTTCTGAACAAAACCTTTCACTGTAGATACCCAATCTTGATGTACATAGACATTACATTAATTTTGTGGAGTACAAAATAAATAACAACAATAGAAAAAAAGGAATGTAGTAGTGTATTGTCCTTGGAAACTCAGAACATAATCTTCAAATCATGGTGAAATATCATCAACATCTCCCGTAAAGATATTCCCCTTTTTTTACCTCAATCCTTTCATTATATCCTTGGGAAAAGAAAACATATAAAAGGTGATATCAATTTCTCAATAAGGGTAATCATGGAGAAAATAAAACAAACCATATTCATTTGAACTAATAAACATGAACATAATGTTTAAACATTAAATCCTGAGTAGTGAAATAAATCATGGAAGTACGTAATGAAAAGATCATAAAAGAACATCCATCATGATAAAATAGAATGGGAATAAAACATGTAATTGTGGAAAACCATTATGCTCATGATATGATTTCTATAGTAGCCAAAGCATTTCTGCCAGTACTATCTTAGTGGACAATGTCCATTACTGAACCAGGTTTATGTGTTGTTCTAGCCCTGTATTACTGAACCATATTTACATGCCATTCGATCCATGTCTATCTAATGAGATATAAATATTTATCAAATTCATTTGAGGGATATATAGGTCCCACCCATCTCATAATGAAATCATTATTTCGTGTGCCACAAAATAAACATGAATCATTCATCATAACCCAGAGAATAATATTGGTTTTAATAAACATCATCCCATTATAACATAATCCATATAAAAAAATGGATATAATTTCATCATAAGAAAAATAAAAACATGTAAATCATAGATAAATTATACATAAAACATAAACATACTAAATAATTTCATCTTAGGTGGAAAATAGTTTTGATAAAACACTTGAAATGAGTTCATGAGGAAAATATCCATTCTTCTTAAAAATCATTTTCTTTTCACCAAATGCCTTGAAATTTTAAAAGAAAATTATTTTTTTGAAAATAATCATTGAACAATGTATAGGAAGATTCATTAAAATAAAGCTTTATGAAACCATAAAAATCTGTTCATGCCGTATAAGATAAAAAACACATTATTAACGTACTTTGCCGGAAAAGTAAAAAATGACCTCATTTTGTAAACAAAAGAAAGATTTCTTCCATACCATGTGGTAGAATTCAAAATGGGTAAAAATTAATTTAAACATAAATGGAATAATAGTAAAAATTTTGTGAAAACATTTTTAGAAAACAAGGACATGGATGATAAACATAACCCTAGTAAGTACTTATGAATAAACAATCCCGGACTAGAACGAGATTGGAATAATTATCCCTTACCTTATGTCCAATTTCTCTCGTATGTGTCCGATAATATTTTTATAGTGGGTTTAAAAATATTATTAACTTGTAACAGAACCATAATAATATTTATGATATCATATATTATTCACTTTCAACTTTATATTACCCGTTCATTTGTCAATTCCATGTTAATTTAGCGTTTTGGGTAAAATCGTTTCATTTATCGTACATGTTTTGACTTTTAATTATTAATATGATTAAATAGATCATGATTACTTACTTACATAATGTAAAACATGATTTATATATAATATATTAATAATATAATATAATATATATATATATATATATATAATAGATCGATAAATGAAATGAAATACACCGTTCCTGGAGACGGTAGGCCGTACGTACACATGAGCGTTGTTTTAGTTTCGTTATTAAATTCAATGAAAGTAATTAAATAACATATACATAACCCTAGTATCATTATTATATCATATATTTCATGATTATTTATTATATATGCTTTATATCCATTCTTGAATGGTTAACATGGGGAATGAATCTCATCGTGTCGTGGAGATGGTAATCCGTACATACTCACAAGCGAAGATATCTTTTCCATAATTATTGAATGGGGTTGGAGTGGATGATATAATATCTCATAATCAGTATTATGTTATAATAATCATATATAGTTTTTATTTCCACCATTATACCCATCCAAGTATGGTGGTGGTGGAAAAACAGATTACACCACGACGTGGAGATGGTATTCCGTACGTACGCACACGCTGTGATTTCGTTTTTCGTAGGATGGATAGAAGTTGAAATGTGATTATTTAATATTTATAATAACATATCTGTGTATGAGTTATACTTATGTTATTACTTTATAATGAATCAAATAATTAATAGGATGTAGAATACGAAATAAATTAGAATGAATTAGTAAAGGATATTAACTCTTCTTTGACGCACCTCTTCTAAACCTCCTCTTAGGGCACTAATTTTGGTCTTTGAAGAGAACCAAGACATATAATATGTTTCTAGGGAATTTTATAAGAGAAATGGACAGGTTTTTTGCGATCTTGAATGCTCAAAATTTTGTGAAGAGGAGAGGGAGGAGGTGCCCTTTTATGAGAGATGAGAGGGGAACTTTTTGAAACCTTTAAAATATTAATTTATAATAAACAAAAACCCCACATAAAAACTACCAATGTGACTAAAATTAGGATATTAGGTAATATAGGGTTGTAATATCATCATCCAATCAAATTTATACATGTTTTGTTTTTATTTTAAACCTTATCATTTTGATTTGTCCTTATTTAATCTATTTAATTTTATTTGCGGTAATAATATTCTAATTTTTAAATTGTTATAAATACTTACTTATGTGTGGTTAAATTTCCATAATTAGATACATTATTATATTTTTGACCATATAATTTTTGTTTTTTACTTTTTAAATATTTTTTTTCATTTTTAAACAACTTAATAATACGTAATGTTTATAAAATATCAATAGTGTCAATTTTGACTACATTCAATTATTGAAAATTTAATAAAATACACTTAGAAGATATATTCGATCCAAAATATTTAATAGATTCGTATCATATAAAATACATCTAAAAAATTTGTGGAGAATATAAATGAGTTCATATAATATTAATTTTAATATTTTTAGACCCATTTTTTGAAATTTCTCTTAATAAAATTATTATTGCAGAAATTTTTGTAATGTTATTTGATATACTTATATGTTTAATAAAAATTAAAAATAAGTAACCATGATGACTATAAATATTGTTAATTTTATAATAATATATTTAATGGAATTTATCATCTTAAAATAACAACATTTAAATTGTTATATATATTAAATTGTGAAGGTGACAACTGTGTTATCATTTGATATAAACTAATATAAGTGTCATAATAACTTTTATAAGGATCCGAATGGTCATAAATTATACCATTTCATGATTATGGTTTAAATATATACGACCAATATGTTTTTGTCAGGTGTTATGGACTTTTTATGTGTATTATTATTTTAATAAAAACAATATGATTTATTTTTCACTAAATAAATAATTTATACATCATTAATGTATAAGCTATTAAGGTAATTAAATATTTCATAAAAATTAAAAATAAATTACCATAATAAAGAAAAACATTTAATATTTCAAATTAGTATTTACAATCTATTTTATATTCTGTATAACCTTATATTAAAAATAATCTAATTATTAAAGTTTGAGTGAGACATATTTCCCTTTCCACTAAATAAAATAAATAAAAGGTCTTAATCACATACAAGTGGGTTAAAATAGATACCATTTCGACCCATGTATATTTTAGGACTAAATATAATCATAAAATCTTATTAATACATGTTTTGGGTAATTTTATAATATTAATTTTACCCTTAATTACTTGATTTACCTTAAACTGTAGTAAATAAAATTTACCGTAATTACTATTCATAATGCCTAAAAATAAAATGTAGCCTACTAACTTAATATGGACCTATAGATTCCAAATATGGAATCCATTTATTCCAAATTCAATACACATAAGTTTTAGTATTTATATTAAAATTAATCTTGCTATTGAGAAAACAAGTTTTAAAAGTTAAAACATTGCAAAAGATTGAAATGTTTTTACATATGAATTCAATGTAAAATTAATGATAATGACTTGAATTATATTAAATGATTAAAATATATTCTATTTATATCATAAAAAAATCCAATATTATAATTTAACCATATAAATTATCTCGATGAAAAATGATGTTTTTAAATAAAATTTAGCATATTTTTACTATTCATCAAAATTTGATGGTTATCAGAATAATGCCAAAATTTTAACCAATGTTAATTTTTATATCCTGATTAAAAATAAGAAGATTAAATTTTCAAAATGAATTTATAAACTTGTCAAAAATTAGATTTAAGATGGGTGTTCCATCAAAAGGTGACAAAACTGAATTTTTTTTAAAATACATCTTGTATCTGAAAAATTAATTTTTTTCTCATACCATGATATAGAAAATGGATAAGATGAATTATAAAGTTAGAAAATCCAAAAGGTAATTAATACTATTCATAATGGGTAGTTCATAATAATATTATAATATATCATTGTTTAGTGAAATTCAGTATTTCGTACAACACACGATGTTGAAGAAGGTCCCTCTTGCGTGCAATACAAGCCAAGAATAGTGTTTTCATATAATAAAAGCTAATATGGTTTTGCATACAATGCCGACTAATATAGGGGTAGCTTACAACAAAAGTCATCAAAAATGTAAAGGCCCAGAAATTTCAAGGAAATTTTTTTCATAATTTTTTTGCGATTTTATAAGAACGCAGTTTCTGACGGCACCTGATTCTGAGGCCCGGTGTGCCCGGAATCAATTTCCGAAGTTTAGCTAGAGTAGGTTCAGTGAACGAACAAGCGGGTTTTTATAAATTTTGAACCGGTGCTCGGAATTGAAATCTGAGAGCACCGATGGAACCGCAGAGCCGATAATTTCTTAAGAAGACCTTTTTCGAAGGTGCGTTTGCTCAGGAGGAGTTGCTTAAATTTTGAGGTTTAAGTAAAGAATAAAATAAAATTGTATTCTAATTTTATTTTTCTTCTAAGTTGTTTTATCCTTTGTATGGAAGTTGGGTAGCTAACTTCCCTTGGGAGAATAAAGGAGCGGTGGGGCCCACATGAGCCCCCACCTTTTCACATTCCCCATAACCCCTTGAAACTCCTCTTAATATCTTCCTTGTATTTAATGTTGTGAATTTCCCTCTCCTCTCTTTTAATGTTGCCAACTTAACTCACCATTAATTTTGACACCTCATGTTTAATTAAGTGAATTCAACTTTTGTAAATTTTAAAATCTTTTCTTGAGTTAATAAAATAATGCGGAAACATAATTTTTTAAGGGTTGAAATTTGTGGAGTTGAGGGTAAGGGGGTAGTGGTTTGGAGTTTTGAAGAACTTCTTCTTATTCTTTGTCAAGGAACGTCGACTCAGCGACCCGAATCCTTCCGTCTTCTTCTTCATCCACGACAAGGGAGAAGTCGCCGATCGCTGTGATCATCTCCAGGGACAACGTACCTTCCTTCTTCATATCCAAAACAAGTAAGGAGACGTCGATCCCTCCATGGACGTACCCCGACGTCCACAAAATCGACGTCCGATCTCCGCGACGCCTTTCTCCACGACGCCCGACATGCAACGTCAAATATCCATGTAGGGGTTAGATTGATGTTCGTGGATTTTTCCTTGCCGTTATTCATATTTATTTTATGGCTTCCTATTATCGGATTAACGGGAGGAGTTCGGACCACATGAAGACGGCCGACCCTCCTCCCCCTTTGATGATGTGTTTTTCATGACACGAACAAAGGTAGCGCGGTGCAACGACACCGCGCTAAAACAAAGATGAACGGGCGAAAAAGCGTGGCGCCATCGCGCTGCACCATTAAGGCCAAACAAAGCTGCGATGCCGTCGCGCCACACCAGAGAACCACGAAGGGGACGTGGACGGAGCAGGGCCGTGGAGGAGGGGCGCGGCACAGGCGTGCCCCGCCGGTCGGACAAGGCCGCGACTCAATGCCGTGGCGGAGCAAGGCGGGGCGGCCGGAACCGCCGGTCGCCGGCACCTCAGAGGGGCGGGACCGCGGGGTCCCGCGGTGGCAGTATCGGCCGGCCGGACTGGGCCGGCCATTTCAGGAGGGAGACTGGGGGTCCTACCCCCAGGTGGACAATGGAGCGGACCCACGGGGGCCGCAGTTTCAATCAAGGGGGCAACCGCCCCCCTTCCAGCAACGGCTCGGCCAGCACCGAGCCGGCCGTGCGGGGCACACAGCTCCAGGACAACCGGCCGCCTAGGCCAGGCCGGGCCGGGCCGCACCCACGAGGCCAGGCCGCGCCCTAATGGGCCGGACCCGGACTCGGTTCGGGTCGACCCGGTTCAGGCCGACCCAGGGGGTCTCGGGCCGGGTCTGTCCGGGCCCGAAACCCCCTAAACCTGGACAAGTTCGCTTAAAATCCCATAACATGGGATATAGACCTTCGATTGACGCACCTTCAGTTGAGATATGACCCTTGGATCGAAACTGACGTTTTGGTATATTACACTCAAGGTTTCAGAGAACTTTGGGTATGGATGGGTTGGTTCGAACACGAAACCAACCGGGCCCTCGGAGCGGAAACGCTTATAACCTGAGCTCCAGACGTCCGATTGATGTGTCGTCGACTTTGTTGGATTCCTCGTGATGAGAAATAACTTTTGGCATACATCGCCTGAGATTTTGATGCATTTGGATAGTGTCTGGGTTAGATTGAACCCGAAATCCAGCCGGGCCCCTAGAACGGGAAGGCCGATAACTTCCAGACCAGACGTCTGTTTGACGAACCGTCAGCGGCATTGGTAATCATGTTGAGAAACGGTCCCTATGAGTATACCCTAAGAGAGTTCAGGGTACAGTTTAGATACAACCGGGTTGATCCGCACACGAAACCAACCGGGCCCCTGGGACGGAAAGACTAATACCTCACAGACCGACCGTCCGATTGACGCGCCTTCTGTTGCGTTGAGACCCCTATGACGTGGCGGTCCTTTGAGATACTTTTTCGTGAGACTTTGTGATAATTGGAGTATCGACCTGTAGCTCGTGGATCAGACCCTCTCGGAGACAAGCGTACGGAGTACGGAGACCGTGTAGCCGGCTGAAACCTGACGACTGCTTGACTGACTCGACTTGGAGTGAGTCAACTAGCCCAATGGACGGAGCGCCCGGTATTTTTTGAGAGAAACACGGTGGACAGAGTGCCCAAAAGTTGGCCGTAGACCTGTGGTACTTGACATGAGGAGTACCTTTGTAGGTTATTAGGGGGAGCATCCAGTATTTGGCGACAGGCCCACAGCAGACATAGCCCCCGGTATTTGGTAGCAGACCCGCGGTACTCGACAGGAGGAGTACCTCAGCAGTCTTAGGTTAGTGAGTAGTACCTCGGAGTTGTGACATGATCACATTACTCGTCAGAGACGGAGCTCTTCAGCAGTTACGGTTTCAATAATTAAAATCCTGGTTTGAAGTGAGTCTATGAACTTTGTGTTTACCTCATGATTGAGATGGGTCACTTGATAACTTAGGTATATGTATGGGCATATACCTAGGTAGTGGTTATCCGTTGATTTCATAAACTTTGTGCTTCCTCATGATTGAGATGGGTAACTTGATAACTTAGGTATAAGTATGGGATTATACCTAAGTAAGGTTTATCTGTGGATATCCTTATTTGTAGTTATCCTTTTTGGATTTAGTGAGACCTTGAGGCTCTCGGGGTCCCTACTGAGTATCGTATTCTCACCCCTGCATGGGCTATGCCCGCACCTCATTGTGTTGGTTGCAGACGACGGGCAATGCTGACGGAGGCCGAGTGTTCGAGGACTGGACAGTACCCGGAGATGGACCTCAGGACGAGTCAGTATCCGGAGGTGGACTTTACGACGAGATGATACTCGGAGGAGGTTGACGGGCGAGAGCGTTGTGGAGGCTATCTATACCTACCCATTAGGTAGGATTCGTGGTGTACGATCTAGGAGCTGCGCTATCTGTACCCTCCCTTCAGGTAGGATCTGAGGTGGACGACCTAGGAACTGCTTCTATTCTTCAAGATGCTTGTATTATCTATTGTACTTTCGTTCATTTGTAGTTGTACTTTCAGTTGGGTTTGTATTCTGGCCCATTTACTTTTCAACACTTTCTTTTGTACTTAGTGTATTACTTATGCTTGTACTCTGTGGTGTTTTGTTTACTTTTTATAAAGGAAATGCCTTCCCAGTTATCGGGATTTATGCCTTTGGTGCTAGTCGCCAACCCCTGGCCTATGGAAGGTGGGCTTGTGGTAGTCACGGCACGAGCCCCGAGGACGGGTCGTGACAAATTGGTATCAGAGGAGTCGATTCTACCGCAGAACTTATAACTATGATACATTATTTTTGTGAAGCAATAGTTTTAAGGGTACCAAGTGTGGTTTTCAGTTCAGGGAGTCAGGTGTTGGTGCGGGTGGTCGGCGTGTCCATTCACCAGGACCCTGATAACTGATTTCCGACTTTGTGCAAGAAAATGCTAATTGCATGTGTGTTTTCAATGGTTTTACCTTAAATAAGCTCAAACCAGGTCAGCTCACCAGGTATTAATCGTTTGACCGTATCATGTTTGTTTCTTTCAGGATGCCTCCCCGTGGACGACCAGCTAGAGCCCCGAGAGTGGTACGTACTGACAGCCCGCCGAGTAACGAGGCCTCAGTACATGGACCTATCCCAGTTGAGGCTCCAGTGGAGGCACCGGTGGTACCACCACCTGTTGGGACACCGATTCCACCAGCCCCAGAAGTAGAGAGTGCACGTCGCTTGGGCGCACTGCACGAGTTCCAGCGCCAGAGGCCACCCAGGTTCAGGGGAGAGACGGACCCGCAGGCGGTTGAGGATTGGCTGGAGGCTGTGGTGAGAGACTTTTGGTTAGTGGGGATGACATAAAACTTCATGGTGATCCTTGCTGCCAGCCTTTTTCAGGCAGCAGCAGGAAGATGGTGGAGCCTGATGCTCCAGGTGCTTGTCGACACATCACTTCTATGGGCAGACTTCGAGAGCCTGTTCCGGGAAGAGTTTGTACCAGCCACCTTTCGAGCGGTGCAGATCCAGGAGCTACTTCATCTACAGCAGGGCAACATGAGTGTAGCTCAGTACTCAGCGAGGTTCACAGACCTCTCGCGCTACTCTACAGACATGGTACGAGACCCGTTCTTTAGGGCCTGATCATTCGAGCAGGGGCTCAGGCGAGAGATTAGTGCTTCTGTTGTTTCTCACAGCATCCCGACACAGACAGGGGTGTTGGAGCGAGACCTCCTAGTGGAGAGTTTCATTTCTGAGCAATCTCCAGTAGCAGAATCCTCTACTAGTCGACATGCAGCAAAGTCTTCTACGGCTGGCAGTAGACAGTTGACGCAGAGGTCCAAAAGGACCAGACCCACCGGTGGCCGACTGCACGACTCAGGTTCAGTTGTGCGGGGAAACAGGGGTCGATTCAGAGGCAGTCGTTCCAAGAGTGGGTAGTGTTACTCCTGCGGTGGGCTTGGTCACTTGGAATGTGACTGTCCGACCCGCCGCACAGATGATCAACAGATAGTTGAAGAACCCCTTAGACAGAGGAAATGGTTCGATCAGGGCGGACCGCAAGGAGCAGGTGACCTTGGCAGAGGAGCGGGTTGTGCAGCTGGAGGTGGAAGATGCTTCAAGGTGTTTCCACCACCACCACCAGGAGGTCAACCCCAACCATAGGGAACAAGTGGACATGGGAGAGCTCAGCTTCAGGTAGCAGACACATACGGCTATGGAGCTCCGGAAGCTGGCGGACAAGAGCAGGACTAGTTCCAGGCATGGGACCTTTGATCTTGGTGCTTTTAGTTTCCTTGTTGATGTGGTTGTTGTGTGTCTTTGTACTTGAGCTGCAGTAACAAAAGACAATTTTTCTTGTGATGTTTGCTTCCTCTCTTTTTGTGTACTAAGAGGATCCAGTTAAAACTGTTGACTTGACCCTCACATTTGAGATTCTTACTAGAGGAGACCCAGTGACCACACACTGATGCCGACAGTGTTACTCGACCCTTGGAGGTGATAGTGATAATTGGATCACTTGGTAGTAGCGTCGATGCCTTACGATGTCATCCATGGCATGGATTAGTACCATTCATGACAGGATTGACTGTTTTAGGCAAAGAATGTCGTTCCTCCAGGGGATGAGACCAGATTTCTCTTATTGGAAAAGAAGAAATCATAGTAGCTCTTGTGGGACCAGAGATGGTATTGGCTATGACAGAGAAGGTGCAGATCATCCAGGAGAGGATGAAGAGTACACAGAGCAGACACAAATCATATGTTTATAGGAGACAGAACCACTGGAATTTTAGGATGGCGACCACATTTTATTATGTGTCTCACCTCGACGAGGTCTATGGAGATGTGGCCGAGGCAGAAAGTAATCTCCGAGGTTCAGCGGTCCTTTTCAGGTCCTCAGAAGGGTAGGCGAGGCGGATTACCATTTGACCCATCCACCTCAGTTGCACCAGGTGCATGAAGACTTCCACGTATCTCAACTGAAGAGATACGTGCTTAACCCGATGCATATCATCGACCATGGGGAGCTTGACTTTGGCGATGGGGTGACTTTTTGCGGGGTTCCAGTAGAGGTTTAGGATCGACAAGAGTGGATCCTACGAGGATGGTCAATTCCTCTTGGGTGCTTTCGTTGGCAGCACGAGAACTTCTAGGAGAGCACATGGGAGCGGAAGGCTCAGATGCATGCTCTGTACCACTTTTGTATCCCTAGTTTGTGTTAAATCTTTATGGGGACGTAAAGCCCTGAGGTGGGAGTAATATAAATACCCAGAAGTTTCAACGAAATTTGTTTACTATTTTTTTTGGGATTTTACAAGAATTTAGTTTCTGACGGCACCTGATTCCGAGACCCGGTGTTCCCAGAATCGATTTTCGAAGTTTAGCTCGGGTACGTTCAGTGAACGAATGAGCAGGTTTTTCTATCTTTTGAACCGGTGCTCAGAATCGAAATCCGAGGGCACTGATGGAACTGTAATGCCGGTAATTGCTTAATAAGACCTTTTCCGAAGGTGCGTTTTCTCGGGAGGAGTTGTTTAAATTTTGAGGTTTAAGTGAAGAATAAAATAAAATTGTATTCCAATTTTATTTTAATTCTAAGTTGTGTTATCCTTTGTATGGAAGTTGGGTTGCTAACTTCCCTTGGGAGAATAAAGGAGTGGAGGGGCCCACATGAGCCCCCACCTTTTCACAGTCCCCATAACCCCTTGAAACTCCTCTTAATATCTTCCTTGTATTTAATGATGTGACTTTCCCACTCCTCTCTTTTAATGTTGCCAACTTAACTCACCATTAATTTTGACACCTCAAGTTTAATTAAGTGAATTAAACTTTTTTAAATTTGAAAAGCTTGGCTTGAGTTAATAAAATAATGTGGAACCTTATTTTGTTAAGGGTTGACATTTTTGGTGTTGAGGGTAAGGGGAGAGAGCTTTGGAGTTTTAATGAACTTCTTCTACTTCTTCGTCAAGGAATGTCGACTCGGCGACCCAGTTCCTTCCGTCTTTTTCTTCATCCATGAAAAGGGAGAAGTCTCCGACCGTGGTGATCATCGCCAGCGACAACGTACCTTCCTTCTTCATCTCCGAAACAAGTGAGGAGACATCGATCCCTCCTCGGACGCACCCCGACATCCACAGAATCGACGTCTGATCTCTGCGATGCCGTTCTCCGCTACGCCAGACGTGCGGCGTCAAGTATCCATGTAGGGGTTAACTTGATGTTTGTGGATTTTTCCTTTCCATTCTTCATCTTTATTTTATGGCTGCCTATTATCAGATTAACGGGAGGAGGTTGGACTGCACGAACATGGCTGACCCTCCTACCCCTTTGATGATGTGTTTGTCGTGGCACGAACAAATGTAGCGCGGTGCAATGACACCACGCGAAAACAAATATGAAAGGGAGAAGAAGCGCGGCGTCGTCGTGCCACGCCGTTGAGGCCGAACAAAGCCGCGGTGCCGTCGCGCCGCGCCGGAGAACCAAGAAGGGGCCGTAGCCAGATCGGGGCCGCGTCGGAGGGGCGCGGCGCCGTCGCGACGCGCCGGTCGGACAAGGTCGTGGCTCAAAACTGCGGCGGAGCAAGACAGGGCGACCAGAACCACAGGCCGCCGACACCTCGGAGGGGCGGGACAGCGGGGTCCCGCGGTGGCAGCACCAGCCGGCCGGGCTGGGCCAGCCATTTCAGGAGGGAGACCGGGGGTCGTAACCCCCATCTGGCCAAAGGAGTGGCCCCATGAGTGTCGCGGTTTTAATCAAGGGGGGAAGCCGCCCCCCTTCCCACAACGACTCGGCCAGCACCGAGCCGGCCGTGTGGGGTGCGCAACGCCAGGCCAACCGGCCGCCCATGCCGGGCCGGCTGGGCTGGTGGGGCCGGGCTGCGCCCACCGGGACAGGCCGCACCCTAATGGGCTGGGCCCGGACCCGGGTCAGGTCGACTCGGTTCGGGCCGACCCAGGGGGTCTCGGGGCAGGTCGGTCCAGGCCCGAAACCCCCTAAAACTGGACAGGTTCGCTTAAAAGCCCATTACATGGGCTACGGACCTCCGATTGATACACAGTCAGTTGCGATGTGATCCTTGGATCGAGACGGTCGTTTTGGTTTATTACACTCAAGGTTTCGGAGAAATATGTGTATGGACGGGTTGGTTCGAACACGAAACCAACAGGGCCCTCGGAGCAGAAATGCTTATAACTTGAGCTCCGGACGTCCAATTGACACGCCATAGACATTGTTGGATTCCTCTTGATGAGAAGGAACTTTTGGAATACTTCTCCTGAGTTTTGGATGCAGTTGGATAGTGGCCGGGTTGGATTGAACACGAAATCCAACCGGTCCCCTGGAACGGAAAAGCCGATATCTTCCAGACCGAATGTCCGTTTGACGAACTGTCAGCGGAATTGGTAATCACGTTGAGAAACGGTCCCTATGAGTATTCCCTAGGAGAGTTATAGGTATAGTTGAGAAACTTCCTGGTTGGTTTGCACACGAAACCAACCGGGCGCATGAGACAAAAAGGCTAATAACTCACATACCGTGCGTCCGATTGACACGCCGTCTATTGCGTTGAGACCCCTATGACGAGGCGGTACATTGAGATACATCTTCGTGATACTTTGTGATACTTGGAGTATTGACCTATATCTTGTGGAGAAGACCCTCTTGGAGACGAGCGTACAGAGTACGGAGACCGTGTAGCCGGCTGAGACCTGACGACTGCTTGACCGAATCGACTTGGAGTGAGTCGACTAGCCCAGTGGACGGAGCGCCCGATATTTGGCGACAGACCCACAGTGGACGGAGAACATGGTAGTCCGCCGTAGACTAGTGGTACTCGACAGGAGGAGTACCTCTGTAGGCTATTAGGGGGAGCGCCCGGTATTTGGCGACAGACCCACAGCGGACGAAGCGCCCGATATTTGGTAGCAGACCCGCGGTACTTGACAGAAGGAGTACCTCAGGAGTCTTAGGTTAGTGAGCAGTACCTCGGAGTCATGACAGGATCACCGTACTTTTCAGAGACCCCTCTTCAGCAGTTACGGTTTTGATAATGAAAATCCCAGTTTGATCTGAGTCTATGACCTTAGTGTTTACCTCATGATTGAGATGGGTCACTTGATAACTTAGGTATATGTATGGGAATATACCTAGGTAGTGGTTATCCTTTGATTTATTAACCTTTATGTTTCCTCATGATTGAGATGGGTTACTTGATAACTTAGGTATAAGTATGGGCTTATACCTAAGTAAGGGTTTTCTGTTGAGATCCTTCTTTGTGGTTATCCTTGTTGGATCTAGTGAGACATTGGGGGTCTCGGGGTCCCTACTGAGTATCATATACTCACCCCTGCACGGTCTATGCCCGAACCTCGTTGTGTTGGTTGCAGAAGACGGGCAGCGCTGACGGAGGCCGAGTGTTTGAGGACTGGATGGTACCTAGAGGTGGACCTCACGACGAGTCAGTATCCGGAGGTGGACTTCACGACGAGAAGATACTCAGAGGAGGTTGATGGGAGAGAGCATTGTGGAGGCTATCTGTACATACCCTTCAGGTAGGATCCATGGTGGACGATCCAGGAGTTGTTCTATCTGTACCTACCCTTCTGGTAGGGTCCAAGGTGGACGACCTAGGAGTTGCTTCTATTATTCCAGCTGCTTGTTTTTTCTGTTGTACTTTCGTTCAGTTGTAGTTGTAATTTTAGTTGGGTATGTATTCTGGGCCATTTATGTTTCAGAACTTTCTTTTGTACTTAGTGTATTACTTCCTCTTATACTCTGTGGCGTTTTGTTTACTTTTAATAAATGCAATTCCTTCCCAGTTATCAGGATTTACGCCTTTGGTGCTAGTCGCCAGCCCCTGGCCTATGGAAGGAAGGCTTGGGGTAGTCACGGCACAGGCCCTGAGGACGGGTCGTGACAAAAAAATTAAAATTGTTATTTCTCATAAAATATCTGGGTGTTACATTCACCTTCATCCAACCCTACTATTTAAAATAATTTATCTTCCAAAATGTTTTTGGTAATCAAAAACATATTTTTATAAAATTATGTTGTTTATTATTTTTTAGTTTATAATTTTATTCCATTTCTATTTCTAGAACACATATTAGTTTAGTCTTAAGAAGAATATAACATTTATTTATTGGTTTGTGGTACATTGAATGGGGTTTAATCCATTTTCATCTACTTTATTCTTTATATCACAAAATGCGGATAAAAGTGGGAAAATATAAGATTATTTATTTTATTACAAGTTTATATATTAATCGAAATTATTATTTTGGTATAAATTAATTTTAAATTGTTATAATTTTTATATCATTAAAATATATTAGTGCATCTATATTTACCAATACAATAATTTCTCTATGCTGTGTTATAGGTTTTGTGATCATCAAAAATGTGGATATTGTTGGGAATGTATTTTATCAACAATAATTTATATATATTATGGAATTTGATGTTCACGAATACCCTTCTTCATTTTA
The DNA here is from genome assembly GCA_963277665.1 of Viscum album. Lineage (NCBI taxonomy): Eukaryota > Viridiplantae > Streptophyta > Magnoliopsida > Santalales > Viscaceae > Viscum > Viscum album. Next base: position 500,764,013 of record OY728125.1, read on the forward strand.
CTAATGAAACAACATTATTATTTTTTGATTGATATATTACTTGAAAAGTTTATATTTTATGGGTTTAAATATTTGTTAATTTATTATGGATGTGTTTAAATACAGTCTAGGAACACTGTTAATACCACACATTTTTATGTATAACGTATGGTTCAATAACCCAACATTTGAAATAAAACATATTGATTCTTTACCATACTCAATTGGAAATTAATGGATCATAAAACACACATTTGGAAGGAGACCTATGTTTGAGGAAAATAAATTTTATGTTATCTGCACTATGTTGGTGAACAACCATACGTTATCAATACTATTTTTTTTTGAAAAACCATACATTGTCAACCCTTTATTTTGTTTTTATTATAATATAATGGAAACCTAAATTTGACTATTCAAAAATGGATATAGAAATTTTCTATAATTTATAAAACGGAAGTAAATACAATCTTAATTTTTTTATGATTTATTTAATGGTGTAAATAGTCACTATTTAGGGGATGACACAACTCTCTTAAATGATTGAAATGATTGAAAATATTCTAGAAACATTATTGGTTCAAATGAACCAAAAGAAATAAAATTTATAAATATATGATAAGAATTGTTTTTCATCTTATAATGATCATATCTTATTATATGTACAACATCATTTTGAATACTGAACTAGTACAAAGAAACAAAATTTTTAAGGAATCTGATATTTTGAAGAAGCTACACTTTGTAGACATACATGTTTTATCATCCTATAATGTAACTACTGCATTTTTTCTACTGCTATTGTTATTTGAGATCATTCACATCGCAGATATCTTCAAAGATATTATTTTATAGATACATTTATATATGAATAATAATATTTTTATTCTATCATTTGATACTACAATTGTGATCAGGAACCAGTTTTATCCATTATATCAATCTCTTTTTATTGGATTTTTGGCTACTCAAACATAGTCATAGTAGAGTATCGGCTTATCAGACTAAGATATAGAGAATCTAGTTCCCTATAAAACTTCTTGAAGGATATGTAAAGCGTTTTTGTAAAGGTGTCAAATACCCTCAATTAGTTGTTAAGGTATTGTGTTAGGAGGACTTTTCTAGCGAAAATCACTAAACATTAAGAGAGTGTGTTGGTGGAGTATACTTGGGGATCATTGTTCCCCAAACCACTCTAAAAATTGATGTGTTCTTATTTAATGATTATAATCTACTCAAAATACATACTAAAGATAACACTAAAATTATGCATAATTCAAAAAGAAGGATAAATGAAAAACATGTGAAGATTATCGAAAATACTCAATTCACCACAATCATATGAATATTTTTATTATTCTTACTTAAAATTTCGATCATTATTTATTCATATAACAAATTATTTTTCATGATTATTGTTATATACACTATGATTTGTGGTTTTATTAAATAGATCGAACCTGAATGAACTATATTAATACTCAATGTGATATATAATGTAATGATTTCACTTCAAATAAACAATATTTAATGGGTGATAAAATAAAAAATCATGTTTATATTCTTACACAATTTTTTTAAGATATGAATAAAAATAGGATTCCAAAAAAATAAAAATGAGGAACCAATGTTCTATTGACCCTTCATCAGGTAACATCCACATTCTTTTAGTGGGACCATTGATCTACTTGTGCATGAGAGAAGGACTAATACACCCAAAAAGATAATTTTTGTTTTATCATGTTCGGAACATTAAAAAAATATTTTAGTTGTCTTTTATTTGGTAGATAAAGCAGATCAATGGTGGAATATTATCACGAATATGAGGCAACGAGAAGAAATTTACTCCTTGGATTGGGTCAAGTTTAAATAATTATTTTTCAATAAGTTATTTATTAATATTCCTCGAATGATAATATAGAAGGTATACCTTATGATAAATTATAAGGAAGATGAATCGTTTGGTACCTATATGTTAACTATTACAAGAAATGTGAGGTATGTTTATAATATTATCATCCTATTTGAATGTAAGGTTGATCCATTATTCAGTGGATTAAAAACAAAGTCTCTAGTGTGTATTATCCATAAGGGACTTCAATAGTTTTGAATAAATTATTTTATTTTCGATCAATATGAAAATGGATATTAGAGATAACCATTAATCTCACGGTTTTGGAAATATAAGATAGATGAAATTCAAAGGAAACATTAAAAACCATGGATAAAAGAAGATTTTCCTTACATTATTCATGATGTGTTGAAGGAATAATTGAATAATTTTTCTTAAGGTAACTATTAAATGTTTTATGTTTGGAATGAATGGTCATTAATAAATTGAATTCTGACGTGATGAGAAAAAGATAACAAATTATGAGAATATAGAGAAAACTCCACAAAATTCACCACCCACACTCTAGTCATTCAAATACTAAGATTATAGGCCTTATGTGAACCATTAATCAAATATGATGGTTATTATTAATGATCGATGAAAAAAAATATTAATTTGGGAACAAATGGAAATCTCATATGATCACTATTTTTGATGAAGGGTAGATAATGACATGTTGAAAGGCACACTTTCCATTTACTCTAGAATTAATAATGTCTCATTTGACTATGGATATACCCAGTATTTTATATATAAAATTTTTTCTGAGTGTATCAAAATTCCACTGTAATAATGATGTATTGAATTTATAGAGAAACACTTAATGGTATAATGATTGCATCGTATGTCTATGATTCTTCTCTAATTGATTTTTTTGGGAATGTGCTTCCTAAAAATTATAATATTCTCCCTCTAGAAAAATATGATTTTATCTTAATAATGTGTTTTTAATCACTATATAAATTTCAGATCTATTTATAAGGAAGGGAATCCATGTTTGATATTTGAAACTATCATATGGTCATCTATTAGTGTGACAATAATTATGAGCCTCTAATAGAAATCAAATCCATTGCATGGGAGATGATTCCTATTGAAAATGGTGTTTATCATAGTTAGTTGGGATAAAACTCAACATCAATGATATAATAATTATGTGTGATTTTATTTATTTAATTTTATAATTTTTTCCCACTCTTTCATATAATTTCGAAGATGAGTTCTCAATAGAATTCATACCAGGTAGTACACATATTTCAAAACACCATAAAGAATCTCCATAATTTATTTTACGGAATTGAAGATGAAACTCCATGAGAATTCGGAAAAGGGTTTAATTTATCGAAGTGCATTCCTTTGTGGAAACCAATTATTTTTTATTATAATAATTATGCATCAATGCATCTTTGAATTGATTAATTATAACTTCAAAATATCACTATCATGTAAACATTCCATCTACATCATATTGATGACTTGTTTGGAAAACTGCATGGTGATGAAAACTTATATAAAATTGATCTTTATATTGGATATCATTAATTTAGTGTAAAGAATAAAGATATAACCCCGACAAAAAATTGTAATGGTACGTACACTATCGACTTATTAAGATGTGATTTGGTCTTACATATGTCACCACAATCATCATGGATTTAAGGAATATAATATTTAGAGATTTCATTGATAAATGTTTTGTAGTATTTATCGATGATATTAATATATATTCAAAGATAAAGTAAGGGAATAAATACCAAATGAGGATTTTACTAATGTCCTTATGAAAGGATAAGTTTAATGTAAAATTCAAAAAGTGTAAAATTTGTCTAAAAATGTTTTATTTTTGGGTTATATAATCTAATTATAGGGCGTATTGGTGGATCCATCAAAGATATAAGTTGTTGAACATTGTAAAATATGGTTTAGATCTATAGATTTATTAATTTTTCTAGATAGTATTGATGTGTTTTAGATAATGTTTATGGATGTATAATCTTCTCCTCAAGTTAACATCGAATGGATCCAAGTTCCTTTGGATAGATGATTTCAAAGAAAATTTTAAGGAACTAAATATAAGGTTATTAAGAACGCATTTATGTACATTACCATATAGTGTAGAAATATTTTTAATCTAGTGTGATGTATAATATAAGGGATTAGGATGCATCCTTATGAAAGTTGATATAGTGATAGCTTATGCATCATGAAAATTAATGGTTAATGAGAAAAAGTACCCAAACCAATAATTTAAGTTTTTTGTTGTAATTTTTCCATTAATGATATGGATGAATTATATTTTTGGTGAAAATTGTGATATATGTATAGATTATAAAATTTTGAAGACTATATTCACATATAAATAGATTAATATGTTCGAATGAATAGGATTTGAGATGATTTAGGATTGTGACTTCACAATACATTACCACCTAGGGAAAGAGAACAAGTTGGAATATGATCTAAGTCAAAAGGATCATTCTATCATATCTCTGATGAGGCTCTCAAAATATCAAATGCTTTAGAATTTTCAAAGGATGGATCTGGAAATTCGGATGTTTGGGGAGAAATATAATACTCTCAAATGAGTGTTTAACCATTTATTAAATTGATGATTAAAGAGGTATATAAAGAAGATGAAAATCTGTTATAGAAGGTGATAAATATTCTTGAGCTTAAATATGATTGTGATGGACTGATAATGTTCCAGAACAATGTTTGTGTTCTATCCATACTATATTTTAAGGAGTTACTAGAGGAGTACCATAGTTGATCATTCTCGATTCATCATGGGTGTAAAAAATATGTATAGAGTTCCAAAAGAATATTCTTGGTGTGACTAAATGAATATAGATATTTACAATTAGTTATCTTGGTGCATAGTTTATCATCATGTAAAGGTTAAGAGACAAAATTCTGATAGATGATATAACCATTACCCATAGCAGAATGGAAATCGGAAAAAATCATAATGTATTTTTTCTTCAGACTACCTAAATTGGCTATGGGCTATAATTCCATGTGTGTTATAGATGATTTCTTTAGGATGTCTGCACAATTAATTTTTATTAGAGAATAATTCTCTATTGATCAGTTTCCCAAAAATTTTATTACGAAAATGGAATGGTTCTCTAGAGTGAAACATTCAATTAAATTTAATTGGGATATGGGGATAACCTTGACGTTATGGCGATGTCTTCCACATGATCATGATATAGAGAAGTGTTTTATTACATCATATCATCCTCATGTAGATGGTCCTGATGAGATAACCATTCAAACCCTAGAAGATATAATAAGAACATATTTTATTTATTCCAATGGTATATGGGATTAATACCATCCCCTAGTTGAGTTCTAATATAACAATATCTTTTACTCAAGCATTTAAATGGATCCTTATGAATCCCTATATGGAGAAAAGTGTTGAACTCTAATATGTTTTGTTGAATTTAGAGAAATAAATCTATTTATACTAGAGATAGTTGAGGAAAATAGTAGAGACAAATATATCTATTCAAAAACACATGAAGTCAGCTCATAGTCGACAAAAAAGCAATGCTGATTATCATCGATGTGATCTAAAATATGAATTTGGGGAGAAGGTTATTCTATAAATTTTTACATGGAATAAGGTAATGATATTTATCAATAAGGTAAAGATGTTCCTTAGTCATATTGACCCTTTCAGGATTCATGACCAGGTAGGGATAATAGCTTATTACATGATGCGTCCACCAAACCTCTCTCAAGTTTAAGATGTGTTCCATGTATCACTCTTGAAGATGCACATAACTGATCCATCACATGTACCAAACTCAAAGGTCTTACAACTATATCATGATATTACCTATGCATAAAATATAGTATAGGTATTCATGGTTTTTAAATTAAATCATTAGGAAGGATATAGAAACTATTTTCAAAACCATGGATATAAGCCACTATTCTAAGGGCTATATCCATGGTTATATAAAATCTGTGGTTATAGGTCTCCCACCCTTGCATGGAAGAAAATGTTTCTCACCAAAAAAATAGTGGTGCCTCTATTGGCATAGGTTTCAGGATATTTCCAAGGGTTTTAATAATATAGTTATCATAATATAAATATATTCCCAATGTCTTTGGGAGTGTAGTGGCTAGGCGACTGAAACGTCAGGGTGAAGTGCAGAGATTGAATCTTGCTGGGGACAACTTTTTTTAGGGTGTAGACACATTTTTCTCCCAAATAAATATCACCCATGGACACAGTTTAAACCATGACCATAGGTATATTTCCACGGTTGACAACTTCAAGACCTATTTCCTGAATGATACCACCCATAGCTGGGAAAACATATGGTTGTAGACTATAAGAGAAATTTTGGATCCTATTGTTGATGTTTTCAACCATGGAAATAGCCATTTTTCTTGTTTTGTTATATAAATTTTATTTAATAAAATGGATTCCATATTTTTAATAAAAATAATTAATATTATGTCATAACTTCGACTTAATCCTTTTTCATAATGAATAATAAAACTATAAAAATTCTATTATCATGGTAAATTGTTAAAATAGGTTTACATGGGCGTTAAAAAAATAGATAATGGTTAAAATAAAAAAAACTAAAAAAAATCTATTGAATGCACCTTTTTCATCCCTATATCATGTAATATTTCATAATGATTAATTTATCAGCCACTTAGTTTTAATAAGATTTTGATATATTTTATTCCTTTCAAATATTCCAATTGTGTCCTCTCCCCCAGTTATAAAAATAAACCCACTATCCTCCCCTATACATATTTTTAGAGACTTTTTATTCATCAAAATCCGTACCAAATTCATTCCTTAAATCCATACACAGGACTTGGAGTCCGTTTTTATTATAATACCATCCTAATAAGGTTATAGGAATAAATATATAGAGATTTTCCGAAGAAGAGGTATATATCATAACCATGCATATTTTTAATTTTTTCTTATACTACCTTAAAATATTATTAAACTATGATGAAATAATTATATATGTATTTTACATATAATGAGATGTTATTTTTCTAATAAAATAACCTATATCAAAATCCTATACCATCACATGGGAAATTAAACCATTGATTCTTTTCACGGTGGACTACTACCATGCTATCCGATGTATTTGTTTCATTAACACCCCTCACGGTTGGATAAAATGATCGATTTAAGAAATATATATTATAGTTAACACATAATTACACTTCCATAATTATAGTATCACACCCACCTTCTTATCTTAAAATCTATTAGTGAATGATAACATTGTCTGTGTGTATGTCTGGACTATCACCTCAACAAAGCAATGTGATGTTCCAAAGGATTGAATAACAACCAAGGGGGGAGTGGTGAATTAGTTGTAAAAATTTTATATGTTTATAAAATATATAAAAACCTTGCAACATATTAAATTTAATTACCATATCAACTTTTTGTAAATACTCATTCATGAAAATGAATTAAAGAAAGTAAATCGCATGAGATTTAAATGTTCATACTCAATCTGATAAAATATATCCCTTCCATAGCCACTCTCATTGGTATATGGAAATTAACTATTATGAAGAAGTGAATAAAATGTATTACAACTCCCATTAGACACATTCTATCTCTTGATAGTAATGATTATACTGACACCCGTTAGTTTACAATATTTTATTAAAAAGGTGAAACTAAAACAAATTAATAAAGAATCTATTCAAACTACTCACCAAATTATATGTATAGATCCTTAGTTCAATGTGGATGGGTCTGATTCACTTAGTCTAATGGGGCTGGGTTCAATGGACTTAGTTCGATGAATTATGTCCAATAAAGTTAGCACGATGAACCCATTCTCAATATGAAATACAAAAACTCTACTCAAATGCCCAGTTTAATCATCCACATTCCAATAAACTAAAATTTTATATTTCTAACATTATAATGAGTTCATATTCCATAATAGATAACATTTAAGTGGATTGTGTAGTGCTTCACTATTTTCAGTCACGTGAAAGGTTGCAATTGACAAATTTACTTTGTTTCTATTTATATGCATATCAGAATGGAAAAGGTGGGAAACATGAAACAATTCTACGATATATTAAATTCCAAAATTCTCAGATATACTCATATTTTAATTTCAAGTTTTAATACATTAACTCATCACAAATCTGAAATATTCTTGAGACTTCTCGGAAATCAGCCTTCTTGGACTTCCTAACCATTCCACAGTCCAATGGAACCTCCTATTCTCATTATGATGAAACTACCACTTCTAATTATGATGGAACATCCTATCCACATTATTAAAAAACATACTCATATCATTATGATATAATAATTAAGAATATTTCTTAAACTGATATAATATATGGAACCACTGCATAAAAAGATTTGTCACTGTGAAACATTAATATGACAATTCAATGTTTTTTCGTGGTCCAGTGGATCAATATCAAAATTGAACTCACTCTCAAGTAATAAAAACTCATTTATAGTCATTATTATTTGATAACTCATCTCTGTATGATGTATGGGTGTCAGCAACTCCAGTTTCTCTAATGTTCTTCATATGATAGAGACATCACTAAGATACTCTTAAAACATTATTATCATTACTTAGACATGCTTCAAATTTTTTTTGCATGATACTTCTTGATTTGATCTTCTATGCATGTGTTACAAGAATAGATAAAAACTATTGAGATACCTTCAATAGCCTCCATTCTGAAAAATATTTTACCATGAGACTTTACCATGATTTATGACAACTCCCTGACCAAAAAATCATTTTATGATTAACATTGGAAATTATTATTACTTCCCATATTTTTGTCTACTTATTTATTTCCAACCAAAACACAATATGATTGGAATCATATATTTCCCCCTTTTATTTTATAGTATTTCATCTCCAGTGTTATAGAGAACTTATGAAACTTGAGAATTAAAAATCTGAAAAGTAAAATTTGACTTAAGGCTAGAATGTAATGAATTTTTTAATTCTTGATTCCCTTGAAACATACAATCCAAGCTTCAGAACCAATATTAATTTCTTTCACAGCTTATCCTAGATATCCTGCAAACATTCTGTTTAATTGATCTTGAACATCATTCATAGAGATCTAAGATCGTTGCTCTGTCTGCTCAAAAACTTTACAAACCTATCAAAACATATATTTCAAAAAACTTCAACATTCAGTTCAGCTTAGTCTGATAAACTATGTTTGGTAATCAAGTCTAAATACCTTTCTCCACCTTTACATTTAGTTTCAAACATTCAAAAACTTTTTTAGTATTCTATAAAAACTCATAACGATGAATTACGTTCGAAGAAAAAAACAAAAAATATAATTTAAAAAAAGGTTATTTTCAATAATCACAAAACATGTTACCAAAAAAACAACACAAGTAAAATTTAATCTCCCTCTATGGATATGTTGATGACCATCATTAAATAATTTCTCAACTCACCAATTTTCAACCACTCATACATTTTCAAAACACATGTTTTTTAAATTTCACCAATACAATCCTTTTAAAAAAAGTAGTTTCCTAACACCAAAAAACATGATAAATTAATATTTTTTAAGGAATTACAATCCTCTATGAATAGAAAATATTTTTTTTCATTTTAATATAATCTACCTTCATTTTATATTTTCCACTCACTTATCATTTTCTCTCCCCCATTTTATAACAACCCCATTTCTAGAATCATTTAGGAAAAAAATACATCCCTTTCCATTGAAGGATAAAGTTGTACATATTCTCTCCACTTCTCAACATAATCCAAATAATTGTGCATGTACATTCTTATGAGTTTTATGTTGTAATTAGAGGATCCCGAACAAGAAGTTTAATCCTCAATTCCACAAATGTCTCTTTCGACAGAGATTTTATGAATACATGAACAATTTGATACTTTGTTGAGATATATTACAGAAAAAAATATCCAACAAAAACATTCCATATTATATAGTGAAAATTTATATCAATGTGTATTGATATTGTTTGTTAAATAGGATTTTTAGAAATATAAATTACATATTGATTATAAAAAATATCTTAAATTCTTAAGAAAATTCCCATTGATGAAATTAGAGTAAAAGTCCGAGTAGTTGAGAAATATTCTAATTATAATATGCTCACTTTTACCAAACTTTATTTCTTACTATTCCAACTCACATAATATTCTCCAATGAAAAATATTTTTATAGATTTTGATTTTATATAATTAAAATCTCGAGACCGATCATTCTCAGTATAACCATTAAATTATATTTCACCACATATTTTTTATTATATCCAATATTGATTTGTTCCATTAAAATATCTAAGAATTATTTTTTCTTAAAAAATATGATATTCTTTTGGATTACATTGATACATGGAATGAAAATTTACAACTTAATAAATAATAGGACATGAGGATCTAAGATAAAGGCAAATTTTTATGAGCTTCAGAAAATAATTCTGATTCACAAATTCTATGGATTCATCTGTATTCATCTTTATCCCAATTGAAATAGGAGTATAAATTTATTTGGAATCTACCATAACAATCTTTTTTAATACATCCTTTTTATAAAATTCTTGAAATAAGAATATACAATCTTCCTTATGTTAAATAAGTAATCCATGGATGAATGTAAATTCTCCCATCATGTACATTTCAAAATTCTTATTCATTTTCAGATCAAATTCTTTACACACTTGTTATTCATTTCCATAAAAAAATATATCATCCATATACAAAATAATAATTAATTTACTATAGTTAAATTATTTCACATACAATTTAATATCAACCATTAGAAAAATTGAACATTATAAATTAATAATAATGTTTTGAATACCAGGAACATGGGGATTGTTTTTACCCATACAAATATTTCTTCAATATACAATATTTTTTGTCATCTTAATCAGTTAGGAAACCACAATATTTCTTAATGTAGACATCTTCATCAGTCTCAATATTTAGAATAGTTGAATTTTTATCTATATGATAATCTTTGTAACTATGATGACCAAGTACTGCTAAAAAATTATAATATTTTATAACCATGCAATGGGGTAAAAGCATTCGCAAAAATCCACACCTTCTTCCTATTAATTGCCTAAACAAATAAGCCTTGATTTGTTTCATGAAACATATCTATTTTCATTAAACATGTTTTTGTAATCCCAAATTGTTCTACTAACATTTTTACTATTTGAAAATGGTATATGTCCCTATGTTTTTATTTTCTCAATTTGATCAAACTATTCATTTAAAGAATACACACATTCTCTGCCTAGAATATTTTCTGAAATGAATTCCTATTCAACTTTTCAAATATTTGATATCTCATTTTAAAATCATAGATTTCATCTTTTCTGAACTAGAGCCTTCTGGTTACCAAGAAAATGTTTAACCTCATCATGTTTTTAAATTAATAAATTTCAGAGTTACTCTTCCAACTTCACATTCCTCATCACGTGATTTATATGAATCTTGATATGTCTCTTTTGGATCACTATCATTTTTGTAGTAATTATTCTTCTTGCCTTCCTCAAAAGTTTCAAAAAAATTTGTTAAGGAGCTTGGATTTTTTAAAATTTTCACATCATATGAGTCAAACTAATTTTTTAAAGGTTTATTCTAACAATTTTTACTTATTCCATTGTGTTAATAACCCAAAAATGTTTATTCATTACCTTTTCTCATCAAAATCAGCATGATTCAGATTTTTTATTTTAATAACCATGCACTAAAAAAATACTTTGAAGCCTTATAATGATGTTTTTTGTTATAAAAACATTTCATAAGAATTCATGTTGGATTCCGGTATCAACAAATAGCTATTCTAGACATGTATAACTATTCTAATAGCTTCTCTCCAATAGAAAATAGAATGTTTTTATTCCTTTAATTTTCTTATTCCCATTTATTCAAAACTTCTATTCATAGTCTCCACTATTCCATTTTTTTGTCGGGGTATATGGAGAACTATATTAATGTTTGATTCATTTCTTTGTCAGACAATTTTCCAAATTATTTCATGTGAATTAGTACTATTATATGTTCCAAAATTCTTTAAGTAATCCCCCAATTATTTCTCATAATTTCTTACAAAGACTCAAAACCTTTATATACCCTCTTATGTGTGTTTCATAATTATGTTGCTATTCTTCTAATTGAAATCATCTATAAAATTAATAAATTTCAAATCCCTTTTTTTAATTTATGTCTCATTTCCGTCACATAAATCTGAATGAATGATTTCAATAGGTATGATTGATTGAATATCAACATTATTATGACTCTTATTAGTCATATTACATATCTAAAAAGATACAAAAACACTATATTATTTATATTATATACTATAAAACCTTTTACATCATCCAATTTAGAGAGTTTTTTCATGTTATTCTTTCCATGGTGGCCAGGTCCTTGGTGCCACTATATATTTTCATCTTCAATGCATATGTAAGGGGAGTTGTTAAATTATCCTATTTGGAGGAGATTCCCACCAGTTATTTATAATTTTTTAATTGATTTTATATCTTTTAAAAATTTTATAGTAGAAGAATGTTTTCTAAATATCACATGTTTTCCATCATCACAGTGTCTACTTATACTGAGTAAATTATATTTTAGTGTATCGAAAAACAAAAATTCCATAGAATTCAACTTTTCAGTATCAGTCTCTACAATTTCGATTCTTTTAATTTGTACTAAAATATCACTTATAAATGTAACAACACCTCCATAATGATTTTAAACATTTTTCAATATTTTTAAATCACTTTCCAAGTTTGTAAACCACCACAATCAAGTATTGATTGTTTGTTATTTTTTATTTGATTTTATTGAATTCTCAATAACAAATTATCTTTAATTAACATTCTTATTTAATACTTCATTTTCATTTCCTTCAATGAAAACATGTCTTGTAAGAGTAGTAATACATTCATTAAAAAAATTACTGATTAATCACATATTCTCCAATCTTCCTTCAGACAATCAAACTGGTTATTCATTAGAATTTTTTAAACATCATTAGATTTCTATTTTTCAAAATTATATAAGTTTTCAATGTTAGTAATTTTACATACACTATTTTTATTTATATGATCAAAAATTATTTCTGGATGAGATAATCTATGACTGAAATTATAATCATTATGCTCATTGATTCTGCCACACCAACAAAAACCATCAAATCATGATTTTCAATTTAATTAAGATCTTTCTCTGTAGAGAATTGTTTATGGATTATAACTTATTTCTACTCTTACATACTATAGGCATAGTATATATTTTATATAAACGGAGTTTTCAATTTTCTTAGATACAATATCTTTCTCACATCCCTTCTCAACCCATTAATTCCCAACAATTTCCTTCTACAATGAATTGTTTAAAAAATTAGATGGAACCTTATTTTTTGAGGGAGAAAATTTAATTGATTCTGGATTTGATCTTTCTTAAAAACTATAGAAGTCCTAGATTTTACATCAAATTATTTTTTGATGTTTTTATTTATCATTATAATGGTTGTTTATATTAAATAAGTTTTGATCAAAACTAATTAAATTCTTCTTCAATAGCAGCCAGCTTCTTACTAAGATCTTGAACCATTATTCCTTGCTACAAAATTTATGTTTGTAACTTAATATCTCTTTTATGTATTATTATTCTTTTTTGAAAACTTATTTTTTATTATCAAAATTTTTTACACTACCATTATTTATCATTACGATTTCTTTCTTGATACATTTTTTTATCTAATGACATACAAAAGGATCTATTCTGAGTTGATACTCTATATTATTCTTCTCCTACTCCCTCTACACTATTTGAGGAGTATTCATCCTTCCCAACTGTTGAAATTAATGTTCCAATCATTTTTGAACTTTTATCCTCTATGTAATTATTGTCAACTGAGTCTGATTTCACTTTCTTACTCAACATACTCCTTTTTTCTCCAGTGAACATCTTCTTATATTAGTTGGATTATTTTCTTCCTTATAATTTTTTTAAAACTTATTCCCTTGAGATTTTTCATTATAATCCTCTTAATATTCTATAACTTAATTGTTGGCTAAATTCATAAAAAATTGTCTGATTCTATGACAATCAAAACAAATGAGTGTAACATTACCTCGCTACTATCCTCTTATTCTGGGATAGTTATTAGATATAAGAAACATTATTTTTAATTCAAATAATCGATCATTTCATATTTGGATTCACAAGGATGAAAATCTTCAAAATCATGAATTTTCCTATTTCTAATAGCTTCAAATGACCATTCATCATCCGTATTATTTTTTAACATGTGATATTTTTTCATTTCCTATGAAATATGAAAATTATGCTACTCATCAAGAGATAAATAAAATTTATATTATAAAATAGTAATTTTAGAATTAAACAAGTCTAGAATGTTTCTCATATGATTATTTTCAATTATAGTTTCTTCCCAGAAATTTTTGAATCCTAAGATGTTTCAAAAAACATCATTTAATTTGTTAATGTATTCATAAATCATTTCCTCATATTTCATTCTCTTTTCTTCATACATACTATTCCATATTTTTATTATTACTTTCCTCACATTAGTATTACGTTTGAAAATACATTCCAGCATGTCCCACATAATCTTTGATGTTTTGAGACACATCACCTTCATATAAAAATTTTATGAATGGGATATAAGGATAAAATCTCTATAATTTCCAATAAATTCAATATTTATCTTGCAAAAAAAAATCATTTGAGAATATTTTTCAATAGGTGGAAAACCAATTATAGCAGTATCAAAAACATCTTGGACAAGTGATAAGAGATTTGGAATCATCATGTTCTTCAAACCATAATATTGTTTTCTATAAAATATCAAAATTACTATAATTTTGAAAATAGATATTATCCATGATAATTATTCAACAAGGAAACCTTTTAATATAATAATAATTGAAGTTCCAAATGATTGAATAACAACTGATATGGGGCGGTTGAATTAGTTGTAATATATTTACAAGATCTAATGGTTTTAGAAACATAACACATCCAACTTGTTAAATTTCACTACCTTATAATATTTTAGTAAATACTCATGAAAAAAGTATAAAATAAAGAAAATAACATGATATTTAAAAGGTTATACCACAGTGTGAGAACCAACATTTTTTCAAACACCAATTCCATGGGTCTATAAAAATTTAATATTTTGAAGAATTGAAATAAAATTGTGCCTACTCAATTTATACACCTTATATATACCTATAAGAATGATTATATTTAATCCCATCAATTTAAAATGTTTTCTTGAAAACAATCTATCCAAAAAAAGAATATATACTTATTATATCTTCTCCACAATTGTTCTTTCAGGATCCTTAGTCTGATGTGACTGGGTCCGATTCTATATGTTAGATTTGGCTGGGTCTGATTAACTCAGTCAGATGCATTCTATCAGATTTAATCAGTATACTGAACCCATTATCAATTTGAATTACTCAAAATATACACAAATTAATAGCCTAATATTCTTAAATCAAATAAACAAAACTCTAATTTGTCTAAAATTTTAATTAGGTCTCATTCCGGAAAGACAAATTTTACTTGAATTCTACAGTGCACTACCTTTTCCACTAAAGTTAATTGTTTCACGGTATGAATGTATTGTTTTTTTGGAATCATCATGAGCCTTATCAGTAATCATCTATCTCAGACTTCTTAACATTTCTTTATTTCGATGGAACCTCCTCAACTCATTACGATGAAACTACCTCAACATATTTTGATGGAGCTTCATCAACTCATTAAGAATGAACATCCTTATCTGATTACAATATTAGTATTTATACAATTTCATAGTTTGATGAGATTTCTTGAACCACTACATCAGAATATTTTTTGGTTTGAAAAATTCATCTGAAAGATAAGTGACTATTCCTACCCCAGTGGATAAGTATAAAAAATTACCCCAGTATTTTCCATTTTCTAAAGTAATCATAAATCCATTATAATCGTAATACTTTTATAACTCCTATCTTTTAGATGGATTAGTATTGAAAACTCTGGTTAAAATGATGTTTGACATCCTTTGGATACTTTATTCAGATACTATTCGAACATTATCATCTTTACTTAGGCATATTTCTCAAAAATTCATTGTCTCGTACTTCTCGATCTAATATTCACTATCTGGGTTTATAGAACTGATAAAAACTATTCAAAAACATTCAAAATACAGAATTGTTCAAAATATTTTATCATGATTCATTATCATGATTTATGAGAACTCCATGACCTGAAAAGCATAATCTAATTAAGATAGACAATTATTATAACATCCCTTACTTTCAATACCTCCTTTATTTCTAACCAAAATTCAATTCAATTGGAATCACCTATTCTTCAATTTTTCTTCATAAGTATTTCATCACATGTTATACACAAAACTTATGATATTTGATATATACGAAACAGAAAACCACCATCAGACTTATGGATATAATATAACGATCTTTCTAATTCTCGATTTCCTTGAATCTAGCATTTTGGACATTAGCACCACTCTAAATTTCATTCATAGCATCTCAAAACTATAAAAAACATAATGTATTTTTTTTGGAACATCATGGTAATAGATTTGATATCGATGGTATTTCATATTACAATATTTACAAAACATTCCGTAGTTATCTTTCTAACAACTTTAGCATCCGGTTCAGATCAATCCTATAACCTCCTCCTAGAATAAAACATTCAATACAATTTCCCCATCTTTGTATGGGTTCAATCATTAAAAATATTTATTAATTTATTATATAAAATTATACATATGAAGTTGGTATGATCCTAGAAAAAAAAACGTACTTCCAAAAACGATTAGTTGTCAACCAATACCAAAAAAGTTACCAACAAATCATCATAATGAATATTCATAATGTGATTCGTTTTTCATTTCTATTTTATATGTATTGTAATAAGGTTGAATTTAATGAATATATATGATGTATATTATATTATAATTATTCTGTGAATTTAAGATGTTATATATCTCTTCTTTTATATGATTAAAAAGGAAATCAACATTCATGAATACATGGGGCCTACCATCTCCATGACAGTTTAATTCATTTTTATATTTATAAATATTATTAATGATTCTAAATTTGAATAAAAATAATATTAATTATATTTATATCATGATAAATAGTCTATATATGATGGAAACAAGATAAAATTATAAGGATTAAAACTACTGAACAAAAATATACAAGAAAAATGTATAAATTATCCCCCGAAATAGTGATTCTAAAAGATAATTTTTATAGAACATGTGATAAAAGGTTATAATTAAATATTATTTTTATGATATATATGATTATAGTTCAATAATAGTTTTATAATAAACCTATATTTTTCATATAAGTGGCCTGAACATGTACAATGGATGTCAGACCTTAGGTAAGGGTTTTATAACAACCCTACTATTTGTTTCTTACTTAAACATAACTTATTTCATTAAATATTCACTTTTTACAACCTATAAGATCAATAAGACTAGTGAATTTAAGGATTAGTAACATTAAATAACAACATAAAACATTAAATACACATCTTTATTGAATACATATTTTACATGACCATACAAATTCTTTCTTACATAGCATTGCATGGGATAACCTGATGATAAGCATAAGAAAATGGTGAGCTATAAATCCCAGTAAGGGAGTTAAAAAGGAATGACCGGAACTATATAGTAAATGTAAGGAAATAGGCATATCAATGGAGAATAAGAGAAACATTAATATAAAGAATCAAATATCATGATTATTATAACTCGAAAATGTCTAAACAACAATTAAAATGATATTAGCATCAACCAAGGATCATTGCACATGGATAATGAGTAAACCCCAATTTAACATTATTTGAATTATTAACCCCTCATTTCACTTGACATCTCAAGATACTACTCTTTACCCTCTTCATTGGAGTGATATCTGGGCGTACCCTTTATAATCATTTCATTTCATGCATAAGTGTGCCACGCGGATCATATAACATGGATTCATTAAACATAATAATTTATTCCATGATAAAGTTATGTGGATTTAATTCATAAATCTCTATAATAAATAAGTAAATGTGGATAAATAATAATACCCTTTATAGATAAATGAGCATGGTATTCACTACACAATGGCATTGGCTTTGAAAATCACGGTATAATTTTGTTAGCATAACGACATGAAATAAGAATTCATAAGAATGGTTGATGAGACAAAAAGGGGTGTATCAACATATTTACATTAAAGGGAAAGTAATGGTGTCATATAGATAAATTTCCCAACATATGTAATTGAATTTAGACTCATAATTCAAAATAATTTCTTGAATGTCAATGGGAAGAGAGAAATTCCATACGGAATTTCGGAAAGGTAACAAGTTTAAATGGGAGGCATTAATGGGAGAGAAAGAGGTATATAATTATTCAAAAATAAATAGGGAAGTATGAGGTAGGTGATAAATCATACCCCAACATATTATTTGAAAAACATGGTATAAAAACATAATGAATTTTCGAATAAAATGATAATGGAAGAAATCCCTTACTTTGATGTGTGATACGAAAGGCTTGGGAGGGGATTGAGAGAGGATTCTTGGGAGTTTGGGGATCCTTGGGAGGATTATATATATATTAGGGAATATTTTGGTCATGCTCCAAAGGATTTGAGTGAAGTGAAGTGGGAGATTGGGTGGGTTTATATAGGAAATGGGAGGGAATTATTTATTATTTAGGTTTTGGACCCCACATATTAAACTAATCAAAACTACACACTAGACCATGGTGTTTTTCTAGGGTTTGTTCAAAAGGGGAGTGAAAATAATTATTTTATAAGGTAAATGGCCCAAATTTGAAAAATTATAGTCTTTCTTATGTGGAGGTGAGTCACACTCTCAAGGAAAACATTTTAAAAGGATAAAATATTTTATAATCCATGGAGGCTCCACTAAAGCTTTGTAAAATAAATCAATCATGCCTAAAATCAAATTATTTTAATGGTAAAACATATGTTTTCCAAAGAAACCAATTATAGTATTTTATTACATCACTATAGGGTCATTATGATGTTATAAAACACATTATATAAGTAATCAGTTTTTAATTTTTACCCAAATATTCGACTGTCTCAAAAAATTATGAAAAATTAACCATTTGATAATTTAGAAATCCTGATTCTAAAAATTATACTTTTGTTATTAAAATAATTTTCTATATAATTTAATTTATAATTTATAAATAAAAAGCAAAATTTATAAAAACAGTTAATGGGTTTTGACAAATACATCTTTCAAACCTTTTAAAAAATCATTATTGTATTCATAAAAATTAAATTATAATTTATATTTAATAAAATGAAATTTAGAAATAATAAATTTTTAAAATATTATTTAATTAAAAAATCTATTAATTCATCAAAATATATTTCTTAATTGAATGTTAACTAAAAATACTATTTCTTCTTTAAAAACTATTTACAAAGTAACAATAATAAAATGAATATATATTCTTTATTATATACAAGAATAATAAACACAATCTTAGTTCTAGGGTCTTGTTAAATAAACCCTTATAAAACCCACTTATGACCTAAGGGTAAGGTGTGCGATGGTGACATACTCTTGGGATGGCTTGGATAACATCGCTCGGGTGGTTATCTCTATTAACTTCCACTTCACCCATAGGTGGTTCTGCTCAAGCATAACGTGGTGAATCTCAGCTTGAGCTTGGTCAAGAGTGAAGCCCAGTAATGCTAACTCTTTTTTGAACTCCTAAAAATGGGATTCTTATGGAGCAATTATACTCTATGGGTCCATCACTTCCTTTTTTTGAGTAAATTGGTTTTTTTAAAGTCTAATATTTATTATAATTATGTGATCAATGTTCAATGTCTATATTAGAAATGGTGACAATTTATAATGGTATTTTTTAAATATAAAAACATAAAACCATGTATGTTTTTATGTTTTACATAACCATATTACGTAATAATACATTTATTGATATCAACAAGAATTTTCATTTATAAAATTTTTAGTCGTTATAGGTTTTATGTTACAAACTCATTTTATATCCGGATTATTTATGATTAAGTTCGGAAGATGAAATATTTTGATCTAATTATCAAGAATATCTTTAATTTTTTATACTTGGTTTATTGTTTAGAATAAAATTTTTACTTTTATTTTCCTCTCTCTAACAAGTTAGAAGACCAAATTTTTTTAAGGAAGACAGACTGTATTTCTCTCTTGGGTCGAAAACCCTTATAATTCCATATCCATTCATTATTTATCATTTTTTCAATAATATTTGTAATAAATTCATATAAAATTTTAAATTCATTTTCCCTATATTTTACTTCTGACGAAATGACTTAAAATTAAACTTCTTTTAATTTTTTGAATTAGGAACTTTTTGGCATTTTCACAAAATATTGAATGGAATATTTTATTTTAACTTATACAACATGAACGTAATTTAACAAACTAATGACCACTAAATTAATAAAGTTTTAATTTTCAAGATTCCATTCTTATTTTAAATTAAAAATACTTCCCTATTATTAAGTAAATTTTTATATTTTAAAAAAGTGATTTCAAAATGGAAAGGCTGATTTCCTTAAGAATGCTTTAGTTCCCTTTTTAGTGAATATATATTCAACAAAAAAACAACATTTGATGTTACTTATGATTTAATAGGAATTTTATACAATTATAACATCCTTATTATTTCTCAATATTTTTTATTATAATAATGAAAAAAATTTTAGGAAACCCATTCATTTTCCTTGGGATATGATACGATGAATTGATGAAATTCTTATGATATCTATTTCCTTCCATCGAGTTATTCCATAATGGGATGTATATGGAACTAATTTTTAACAATTTATGATATAATAAATATTTTGTGATCTTATGGAACACATATGTATGATTTTAAGTATGTAATGGGTGGGGAATGAATTCTATTTCCCCATATAGTATTATGTAAAGATGGACATCTCATGAGATAAATAGTAACAAAATGGAAGGTGATCATAGTTCATGTATGGAATAAATGCACTATGTTATCCATATAAGTGAATCTTGACTACTATAATGGTTTGGTGAGTAAACTAAATCAACCAATGATATCCCTGGAAGTAATCCTTGACTACTATGGAATTTATTTTCTATGCTTATGTGTATTCCATAAACTCATGTATTATGCTTATGATATGGTCTAATGGCTTCTTTTCATTGATTAATTTTTTATTTATTTCATATGAACTTACATGAATTATGTCATGAATCAATATTATGATCTATAATATGTAGGGTTTAGTTTTAAAATTTTATGCTCATTTTATCATGCCTTTATGATCATGTTATGTTTAAGTGATCATTGATATCCCTCTCTTTTACCCTTACTAAGAATTAAAGGTCACCCTTTATTATGTTTACTTTCCCCATTTAATGAATAGTGTTATTATGTACTATATTTCTAAGAAGGGGTCAAGTTTTGTAGAACATAATTGGAGATGATATATTTAACTTTTTATCTAGTTTTTTACATATCTAATGTTACAAAGGAATTAGACCTATATAATTATATCATGGATTATTATGTTATGTAATGAATATTAATCTTTCAATATGGGATATATATGTATTAAATGTGTGGGTCCCTTTACAAAATCTATGATTTTTTGGTTGAAAATTATCCCCTTTCCCATATATATATGAGAGTTCTATGATGGGGTTCAATATAAAAACTACATGTGTCTTGATTCATATTCAATCCGGATAAATAATGTCATATAGGGTATCCTAACCTGGATCCACCATAGGTCCTCCACAATACCAAAACCATTTATTTTGTACAATGTTATAGTAACCCCAAGAATTATAAAATTTCCCTCATACTCATGTTACCCCACATTGAACTATTTCAATCTATCCCACATAACAATAAATTTCATTGAACAACCAAACCTATATGGATGGATTCTATTATATGAGTCCCACATATATGAAATGATCCTGGAGTATTAATTCTAACCTTTCATTATCCTACACCATGATAGAATATCACCTAATGATCATGGAGTAACATAAATAAATGTCCTATATGTTATAAATATCTTGGTTATCATGAACTCTTTGGAAACAAGGGAGCTCTCCTAAAAACATATTATTTCTCACACTTAATCATGTGAGATTAGTGGACCTATAATATGTTCCCAAGATTTTTTTTCAGATATAATAAATTTAAAATATATGAATTCACATCCTCATAATTTCATTTCAAAATGAAAAACATATATTCTATTATGTGCGAATATCTGTACCATAATGGATGGTTTATTATAAAGTCCTCAATCATTATGAATGAACCGGATCCATGTAAGGTCTTTTTGTACATTGTTACACATTCAAAATTGAATTCCCTCTTTCCCTATATGTGTATTAGGTCTTTTTCTATTAGGATAATTAGAAAAACTTCAATCCCTTAACCTAGGCACAAACTGCATGTTTCTCTAATTAATAATTACCCTCACAAGTTGCTGCCTTTTTATTTACATCATGATTTCCTATGCGGTTTTTGGTACTCCCTTCGAAATGACATAAAACTACTAAGTGCAGGCCATTATGTATGAATTTAAAAAAATATAATGATTGATCCCTTATCACATGACATTCAACTAAATTTAAGATGATAACAATATGTGTCTTAATTATTGATTAGTTTAAGATATTTAGTGATTTATAGACCATACATTCTAGATCCAACCGCAAGCCATCATTCATATTTACTACTTTATAAAGTATAATGATATCCTATATATCAAAATCCCTAGTACATAATGACTCCTTTGCATCTTTTCAATATACTTTATTCTATAAACCTCACCTTTCTTTTTGAATTAATTGGATTTACACAATGATTTTATGGATATTTGTAACTACTATACTAAAATATATTGAATCGTTATATTGTCTATTCATATATTTCCTCATATAGATATGGATATTCTCCCTAGTTATTTCATATCAACAAGATGTATCTTATCCAGAGGGTATGGAAATTTAATATCCACATTCCCTGATATCATCATAATGAAATTCAAAATCTAAATATGGTAAATGTTATAATTTTTTGTACATATCCAAACCATTACCCTTTATCCAAACCTGTTATTTTTAAATTACATCATAATCATCTCCATTCTCTGTTTAGAAGGTTTTGGGGTGTCCATGATTCTTGATGGCCATCAAGATTGTTACATTTCACCACTTTATCATCATTATCCATGTATCATGACACTAAAATGTATACACACCTAATGAGTCAATCTATTCTACAAATGGTCTCTCATTCACATATGGATTTAACTTTCCATTTCCCTTACCCTTACTTTTTCTCAAATATTTATGTTTCTAAACATTACAATTTTAGTCCATGTCATATGACCATAAAAAACCATTATTGGTTCAAATTACAGTACCTTAAACTTCTAGTGTAAGAAAGCGAAAAAAAATTATGGCTGAAAAATCATAAAGGGTGGTATGAGTAAAGGGTGATTCTATACTCACTATGCTTCACACATTCTAGGATTGGGGAAAATTTATGGACTAAATAAAAAAGGCATGAAGATCTTATGTCCAATCATATGACCCAAGAAATAACCGAGTTGTGATTTATTGATCCCCTGGTCTAGTAAATAGTTAAATAAATGATACATCATATCATTTTTCCCTTATAACATGTTCGGCTCATTAAAATTTAACTTTTAGGATACCAAACCCCTCCTTGATTTCCCTTTTTTACATTACATATGTTATTTGCTAAGTGTTTTGAATATAAAATCCATTCATGGATATCAGTAATGAGTATACTTAACTCCAAGTGAAACTTATGTTGGCTATACATACATGAAAAAATAAGGATATGTATATACACCCCCATTTTGGCATGTCAACCAGAAGCATATCAACATGAGGAGAGGGGTGTCTAATCATAATTTACCCTAACAACCTCATAGAGAGATATATTATCTGAATGTACTCAGTGTTCATCCTTTATGTACCTATCAGATTTCATCATCCCTAGTACAAAGTCTTTATTATGTGATTTGAAAAATCTATAATCAAAATGTAAAAAGGGTTATAGTATCCAGTACATTTTTTATGGTTTATGCCTAGGTATGCATCGGGGTAGGGATGCACTCTCTTGGCCTCTCCTGATGTTGTTCACGACCTTGGATAGGTCACTATCCCTCCAGGTTGGTTTCCATTCATTTATTTGTTCCATAGGTGGGTGGCCTATACCACCATTATTAATGATGATTTCCCCTTGATCATAGTGAGTTGATGGGATGTCGATCCCTCTTTCCATTGATTCATCCTTGAAGTTTTTTTCCTAGTCCATTTCCCCTCTATGATTTCAGATATGCTTGTGAATCCTATTCCTTATTCCACGTTATAGAGGGCATTGGACATTTACCATACTATCTATAGAGATAGGGAACTGACTATGGTCAAATATGATAGTGATGTTGGAAATATATGGACATATACGGAAATGTGGTATGTTGTAAATATATAAAAATATTATTCTTTCAGTGACAGGGGAATCACATGTATGAGGAATCACATGTATAGGTCCTAGGGCATCTATTTTTCAATACTGAATATCTTTTATCAAGGGTGTAAAGTATCTAAGGATTGTTTACATGGGAATATTATGTAAATCATACGAGTTAGATATTTTGATGCATCATGTGGGGGCACTAGTTTTGGGTCTTGTAGGGACATGGCCACAGGTTTAAGGTTATGTGTAGAAATTTACCATATAGAATCATCACATATTGGGATTAATATAGGTTATAACTTCATAGTATTATCGATGTTCATTGGGGACCTCAAGTCTGGATGGTGAGAGTTTAAGTGTACCATTGGGGGGTGGGGTGGGGGGGGGGGTATGATCACACATTTGCGTTTTCACCTCCCAAGGGGAAGATATAAAATATTTTGTGTGTTTTGGGATATTGGGATTGAGCCTCATTATAGGCATCATAAATACAATTTTATAAGATAAGTATCAAATCCCCCGTAGTTTTAGAGCACTATTTAATGGAATACAATACGAACAGTCCATTCAGTTTATCATCATTTGGAAAGTTTGCTCGTGTTCCAAAAGGAGGGACAACAAGGAATGGAGTGAGTATGATGCATGTAAGCTTTCTAAAAAATCGGGGTTTATATCATGTTTATCACTTAAGGATAACTATGTTTTTCTCATAGGGAAATGTTATAGTTCAACATCGTGTCCTAAGTATGCTGTCATGCTATTTAACATTATATGACTAGGATTTTTTCATGCACATTAATAACATATGAATCTGTAATGGATGTTCCATAGTTTAATGTCTTTCATATTTGATGTGAGTGATATACATTATAAATTATTATAGGTTGAACGTGGATTTGGATTATATAAGATGATTACTATTCACTATCATATAAGGAGGATATGAAGATACAACACTATCCCTCACTAAAGGGGAAATTGAGTGGTTCAGATTGATGATGCGACCTCCTGGTCAGTATGTGGGTATACTAAAGTTAGGGATCCTATTTATAGGAGAATGTGTATATGAGATCATATAGTCCATGCTTGGAGAATATGTCTTGGATTTTAGGGTTGATGCTAATGGTCGCAAAAATTATTGAGGAAAGTAGAAAACTTGTTTACATAGGAAGAAGGCCCATGTGCACTCAACATTTATGAAGGTATGTATGATGAAAGGTGGAAACATTTTGGGTCCATGGAGGTTGTTTTCATGAAGGATAAGGGGTTCATGAAGGTCATGGTCATGAGGCCAAGGCCTTCATGAACCATGGTTTCCCAATCTTGGGTTGGTTCCCTAGTTTCACGGGGGGGGGGGGGGGGGGGTTGTGAGCGGTAGAGGTATCCTAAAACACTATGTGGGCCTACATATTTTTCTTATTTCGTTTAGGGAATTATCCTTCGTGAAATTCATCTCCACCATGGTCTTAGGTGTTCAGGTAATAATGTGGATTTCCATCATGAAAGATGGATACCTATAAGAATAAATTACCACTTTAACTATTGAGAGATGAAGTCTTGTGAATTCAAAGCATATTCTAGAAGTCTAGAGGATGTAAACCACAAAAATAAAGGCTAAATGGGGAATTTATAGGCACCATATAAGTCGGGAAATATGTTTTATGAAGGATTACCATATTCATGTAAGATGGAGGTTCACAAAGCTCTAAATTTCTCTGAAAAACTCTTCCCATGCGTAAATGAATCATATTTCATGAATCTACCACCATAGGTTAATTTTGATCCAATTTTGCCCACATTCATCTCAAATAATCAATTAAATACTCTTATTCTCCCCTAAAATGTTTTTTTAACACAAAAATTTCCCCCTCAAAATGGGATTCAACATGGGGGAGAGGATACAATTATGATACCAAAACACTAAAATTCATAACTAAGGGATGCTTGGTTCCCAATATGTGGATCACTATTGGCCTATAAATAGGGGGATGGGTTCCATAAGGGTCTAGGACATTCTCAGAGAATATTGGCTGATCCTCTATTTTTAGGAAAGTCGATTCTTTTGTGATCATTCTATGATTTAAATCCATTACGCTAGTAATATTTCCTACTCCCGTGAATGTATATTCTGAAAACACTTCATTGTGGAACATATTTTTGGAATACCATCTTATAAAAACTAAAAATTTTAATGAACTTAATTTCATGGAACATAATTAAATAAATTTTAAACACATTTAGATGAACATTGTGGGTTTTATTTTTTTTATTACAAGAAGATGTAAGGTGGTTTGGAACATTCTAATTGTGGAGATCTTCTAAATGACATGAAATAATGAATTTACCTCCAAGAGACTAATAAAGGTCTAGAAGGATTAACCATTAATCCAAAGGATTCACTTGTATAGGTTTAGGCTAAGGGATCTTGTGTTGATCCCCAATACCAAACAAGTTTCCCTTTATTATTGGATCAAAATATCTCCAAGGCAATACTAAAGGATCAAATATTCTCTTAGTAATTGTGTCAAATACCACATATTGATCACTTATCATTTTTTGTGGATCACTATGTAGATAATAAAAGGGGAGTACATAGTCATAGTGACATATTCCCCTCAATATGAGAGTATCTTCAGTATGGGATTCATGGAGAAACTCTAGGGTTAAAATGAAGAGTGAGACTTGAAATAGGGTGGAATATTCAGAGAGGAGTGGGCATGAGTATACTGGGTATTCTAGTAGTGTCCTGAGTTTTTGTTACAAGTAAAATGAGTGGGGTTGCATGAGGTAACATGGACCTTCTAGATCCATGTGTACAACCACCCAGATATCAGTCTTGAGTTTTGAGCATATTTTCCCTGAGGACCAACACTTTTCACCTACACTATGGAGAGGTTACCATACCTACAAGCCTTTCTAGGCGGGGTATTTGTTATAGGTCTAGTGGTTTCCTGCACTATATGGGGTGTAGCTCCCAAGGGATTCGTAGTGTTGGGGACAAGGCTCCCATGATAGTAGATTTGGGAGTTGGGTGAACCCTATATATTATTTCCATTGGAGTATTAAATGGATATAGTTAAGTGACCATAAAAGGTCTTATAGATATCAAAATATTCCATAGTCCTTACTTTTTTGATGAAATGGGAGATACTCTAGAAGTACCCAACCCGGGTGGTCAAGATATGAATCCAGAGTGATATGATTTCCATTCCTACACTAGTACAAACCAAATATGGATTCTAGGCGTCCGAGCTAGAGGTTGTGTTGTATATGAATGGTATACAGGATGTAAACCACTCCCATAACATGGAATGAACTTCAAATGAACAAATGAGGAATCTACTAGACATTCCCTCTCCTGACAACATTTTGGGGGGAAGATCGATTTAATGAACAACCAAGGAAGAGGGATTGGTCAAGGAGTCCAGTTGTATTAATTAATTAATAAAATAAATTGAGGAAGAATACTTTTCTATTGATTAGGTAGCTCCATGAATGTTTTGTGGGCTTCTGCTAGTTTTCACTGTTTTAGGTTTCAGAATTATTTTCGTTCAATTTTTTATTGATCTACTAGCATAAAAGAGGGGATGATTTTTAATGAATATCAATAGGTGGGTGAGAAATCCTCATCCTTCAAAGGGATTTGTGAAGAACGTACCTTCTATGTTGTTGTCACAAGTTTCATAACATCTGTCATTGAGTGCTTCTATAGCTGAAATGATGACTCAATATCCCAAGGGGCCACATGGTAACTATAAATATTATCCCTTTCCTGCTAAGATCATAAATTTTTATTTTATTTTCATGTGCTAACATACTTCCCTTATTTATGTAGAATAATTTTGTTTAGTTGAAGAGAAACTCCTAGTGCATGAAGTAATTGTTGCTATAGAGACACCATTGCTGATAAATCCTTAAGAAAACCCCTTCGATCCATTGGATTACCTTTACATGATTAGTAGGTATTTTACCTATTATAACCACTATTTTTCTTCACATATCACAAGATAGTATTCATTTTCCCTATATTTCAATTTCTTTTTTTCACACATTTGGAACTCAAAGAGTAGTGGTGATGCTTGAGAAATTAGATCCTACAACTGAGGTGGTGATGAATAAAGTTGTGTCCCCAATTGGAATGGATTAGAAGGAATTAATTGTGTAACCTACTCAATTTTTTTTGCATCATTATGTTTTTAATGTCTCCCATTAGAAGAGGGGCTGATATCCCTATGGAAATGGAGTCTAGCTCATCCAATAGGGTGCCTACTGTAGATCCCACTGTTGATGTGTTGGCGGAATTTCTCGAGTATGATCTCCAACCCCCAGAGGATCTTACAGAATATGAATCTGATATGGATAAGAAGAACAATATCATTTGTGGAATGGAATGGAGGATCATTTAGAAAATCATCTCCAACATTGCTTGGGATGACTTGATAAACCATATGAGGCATATTAATCATTGGGTAGTGATTATGGGGATTGGTGGGGTGGACTCCTGTACCCTTCAAACCGGGGTTCGAGGAATCCTTATAGTGTGTATGAGATTAATGTGAAATATTTTAATCTATCATCATATTTGAGAAATTTAGAATGTATCAAGTCTTTCCAGGTAGCTATAAATGAACATACTCAACTGGTGGGGTAGAGACAATAGTATGAGGATATTTTACCTGCTAGGGGAAAGATGATCTCTGAAATAATGAAAAAGCTAGTGGAGGACAAGGATGAATAATTTGATTACTTGATAGTGGAATAAAGTTTTGGTTAGGTTTGGGTGAAAATCGAGGCTGATGAGGTTCACTATGTGGCTGAGAAGAAGGATACCAAGATAGTGGTATAGTAGTGGGATCTCGAGGCCACATGGAAATGGGTGACCATATTGTAGTAGTCCCTCACCCTGGCTAGTCTATAGGGTACCTTTCCTTTTTCGTTTACTTTTCTTAAAATAAATTAGATTCTAAAAACTATGGTTGACCCTACTAAATGAAGGAAGTAATTTTTTTTTCAATTAACCATGTATATATTTAAATATTGTCCCATGATCTCATTAACAACAAGAATGAATTTAAACCTCTACGACCACATGAGTCTTGCTCAGTGTGAGAAAAAAGAGACAAATAGAATATCCCCCACTTATATGATATATCTATAAAATGAATGAAATATTGTGGCTAGAATAATCAAGCCACCAATGGGAGTGTCCTTAGTTGGAAGATATTGGTTAGAGTGAGATAAGTTTCATCAATGAATTGCTATTCCAACATGAGTAAATTAACGAGTGGGATAACTACATGAGAATTGGATTATACTAAAAAAAGTGGAATGAAGAATTAAAATAAAAATGTCTTAGATTTCAAACATAAAGAGGAATGACATTTTGAATGAGGAAAAATGTTAACCATGTTCGAAATATTGGTTTTGCAATTGCACTGTCAAGAGTTGGGATATACAGATGAGTGTTAAACATTGACAATGTTTTAATAAAGGACCTTACATACTATAATTGCAATTTCTTAGAGGTTTGTGACCATGATTGGATGATAGCCAGTTTGGACTTACACCATCACTACTAGGTATCCCATTCAGGCATATAAGACGGTGGAGATCTAAATTGAGGAAGACACAAAGTGTGGGGTGAGGGGGAATAAAACAATGATTGATTGGATTTCATTGCATATAGAATTTTCCTTCCATAGATATGAATATATCAGGTGACACATTATATTTAGATCAATATAGAAATTCATACTAAGGGGAGTGTCATCTTGATTTCCAAATGATGATAAAGGAACTTGACCAGTGTGATAGGTTACCAACACCAATGTAAAAAAGGCCTGATCTAGTGGTGGACAAAAAAATTTATATATTTTGTACATTCATGAGGATGGGAGGAATATAGTTTAACATATTGTTGAAAGTATGTTTAATGCATAGTTTAACTTCATATGGTGAGGATGATACATCATATAGTTTATTATAGTGTTACCAAGATTATGAAATGATTTGAATAAAACCATATCTTACAATGTAGAAGTATGCATGAAAAGGGAATAAAGTGTGTGGTCCCTCTTGGGGGACCTCTCGAGGGGGGAGAAAGGTGAGGTATGATTCGGACACCTGGTATTCCTGAAATAGTGTGGATTGTGATTAAAAATAGGTTTTTTGTAGGACATATTGATGAGCCTCTCAAGACTTTCACCTTTTCCATTAATAACATTAATTTTATACAAGTTGTAGGGATTTATTGGTGGAAAAAATCGCGACTTTTTATCAAATTACACTTTATGGGTTTTCGACCAAATAGAAATTCACACCTTTTCTTAAGATATTTTTGGTTCATGTTAGTCATACCAAATGGGAACACATTAGTGGTCATTGTGTGGATGGTTTCACATAGTTTGAGGTCCAATTCATAGACTAAGTATGAGTGATTAAGATCATAGTGCAAGGAATCATCAATGGGGGGTGGGGGTGTTTGAGAGGTTTTTATTGAATTGCAGTGAAAAAAACCTGATGTGAACAAAGTCCCAAGGAGGCCTTTCACTAAGAAAAAACCTCTAAAACAAGATATGAACTATTTAAGGTCACAATGCTTCGACCATGTCTTTTTGATAATCACACTATATTGCTATGTATAAATGTAATGCGATCCAATGCGAGACAAGGGGTGATAAAAGAAATCATGGGAGACCATTGGATTTGTATTTGGTATCGAGATAATATACCCATGAGTTACTATATATCTCAATAAATGAGGAATCAATCTATAAATTTTTATAGAACATGGCTAGGTAGAAGAATAAAACCAAGATAGAACATCCTAACAAGTGATAATGCAATGAATAATCAGAAATAGTCTACTAAAACTCCCGAGGTGGTCCTAACCAGATGGAGAATGAGCGGGATATGGGGCGAGATGCACATAGTTTAAGGTCATAATGCATGGAAAAAGTGTGGTATCCTCTTTAAATTCACATGGACTAAAAGATATTACCAAATTTTCATGAAATGAGCTACATGGAGGCCTTGTTCGACATATATACCTCAAAGTAAAATGAAAATAGTTAAATGTAATGGATCTTGGACTAGAATGTGGTTACTGGTAGTTTAATGTTATAAAGCGTGGACTGAAGAAGGGGGTTTCAAAAAGGGGTTTTTCACATCAGAGAATTCTAAACCCAATGTGAAGAGAGGTAAAATGAGTCCTTTCTCTAAAAATCAATTTTTGGTGAGAGATACATACATTTTATGGTTATGATTCTTAGGATATTGGAAAGGTTGAAATGGTTTTACTTGTCAGTATTAAGGAACATATCCCAAAAAAGGGTTTAGGGGGGATGATATCAAATATTTTCTCTCCTAATGGAGGAATATTTGGATGGGCCTAAGATAGGAAATCCATGAATCACTATCTATCCCATGAAGACGGGAATCAGGGCACACATGCTTCTTGAATGAAACGTGGTTAGAGATCATTGTTGAAATTGGAGGGGGAATTACCTCTCATGTGAGGGTCATAATCTGATTCTATATTTTAAAATGTCATATAGTAAGATACTATCTATATAGTTTTTTGTCATTTATTTAGGAATAGGGTAATAATTCAGATTAACGACTTGTTGAAGGGATATTTTCCTACCTTTTAATATAATGTGACTAACATGATGTCATACATTTTCTCTAATAGGACTATGATGTTGGGTATGCCAGTTTAATGCTATATAATTTTTAACATAGTTTATTTTCATTTTGATCAGACCAAAATGGGTTGCTACCAGTTTGGGTATTTAAATCATGGACATATGAGGTGAGTGTTTTGAGGATGTTTGTGTAGTGAAAAATAATAGAAATTTGGAATTAAGAGTGTAAAAAAGAGTCATTAAAATGCACAATGCATCTCCGAAAATAGGTACGCATAATTTAAGGTCATGATGCTTGGACTGAGGAGGGATACTTCAAATTTAATTACATAGATACTTGACTGAACAGGGGGTGAGATTCCATTTAGTTATGTATATGAATCTATGCCATGATGGTGAAGATTACACCCAGACTCATAATCTCACATGAGACTTGATCAGTGTGACAAAAATGAAGTGGGGATGATTTCCCCATTTAACAAGGTAGATCATGATAGAGAAAAATTATTAATCTTGGTAATGTCCCAATGATGTCGAATTGATTGTTCATTATGCATGAATGCATATGGGAATTAAAACAATATTGTTAATCCTCCCCCAAAATAAGGAGAGGTTATAAGGAGAAAAATCACAAGTTACAAGATCTAGACCTAAAAGTGGGGTGAGTGAAGGGTAGGGAAAAAACTTCTGTTTATGTTAAAAATAGATTCCATAACCACATCATTAGGGGATGGGGAGAGAAAATATTAGCTCAACCATTGACCATGTTAAATACAAGAGAATCATCATTTGTTCGCAATGATCCTTTGAGACATGTTCGCATGACCAGAGGTTAGATGGTTTGTTCTGACACCATTGTTGTTAAGGGGATTGTTCATATTAGGAGGATGATATGGATCCGAACCATGTAAGAGAATAAGTGTGTAAGTTAACATGTTAGGATGCTCAGGGGTAGTTGAACATTCTCAGAGTTATTCCACCACACAATTGAATTTAATGGATGGTCATATCATCTGGAAAGTATTCTGAATGTTCCCAAGTTGGAAGGCCCTAAAATAGTTTACCGGTTGGTATAGGCATATGATATGATATCTGAGCATCACTATTTATCCAATTATAATTGGGAATCGATCAATATGTAGTTCTAGAGTGCGATGTTGTAGGAGAACGACACCAGAAGGGGTAATCCTCTATAGTGGGGACCCAATGTATCATTTAGTTTAACACCATGTTGTAGGGACATGAAGCATGCATTTTAACATATTTCGATAATGATTTTGGACAAGTAGTTTTAAATTATATAGTAAGGGTGGGGCATCATATAGTTTAAAATTGTGTGACCATGATTTATCCCATATTTTAACACCATGTGACTACGATGATGTCCTATAGTTTTACATCATGGGACTAAGATTTATGTTGATTCATCCAAAGTACCTCTTGAGAAACTCAACATTGGTTAGAGGTGTAATGCACTCCCCACTTTGGGTGATCGTTGATTTTTCACCATTATAGTAGACCATATAAATTAAATAAAGTCCTTACTTATTAGGTCCCAAATTTTGTGTCTTATTCATAAGTATCATTGTAATCCTTATATCCAATACCATATCACCATAACTGAAAAAGATAAGGTGAAGATTTTTGTTGAACACCCATGCCACATGATTCTAGTGTCATTCTAGGTTACATAACACTTGGAGCTAGTTATATTTGTGGGATTCCAAATATACCAATCATACATTTGATCTTTTGTTGGACATCTTAGTATTATAAATATCCATATAATTAAATGGAATTTGAACCACTATTGGTAGTACTACCTTACTCACACACATTAGGGAATATGCAGTAACTTGGGTTGAATTTTGAGTCATCTTTCAAGAGGCATAGAGGTAATTGGAGAGCTTATCAGGATAAATATAATTATTCTATCCCATCATATTCTACAGGATTTTATAGTAGGTTTTTTTAAAATACGGTATCTATGAATTATCATTCACATGATATTGGGATGTGTGGTTATAAAAGATGTTGTACTTATTGTAAAAGTTATTTATCTGAGAAAATAAAAAATTATAGATGAAGTCAATTATAATTATATGATGATGATTAAATCAATTGATGATGTGGGATTTTAAAAACTCAATCACTAACTACTGCTTGAATTTTTTCATAGGGATGAATTATTCCCACATTGAGAAGAATTTAGTGATTATTAGAATGAACCTGTACTAATGAGTTATAACTTGAAGGTAGGGGACCACAATGTTGAGTGCCTATACAGAAAAGGTAGAGGAGTAATTATTGGTTTATAGAAGCTCAAATGAAATATGAAAGAATATGGCATTAATATTTTATGCATATCACTTCTTAGAGAACTCAATGTATCCATGAAACATGGTGGACTAGAAATACCCCAATATTTTAATATGGTGAGATAGATTCAATACAACTTTATAGGCCCTACATAACCCAATGAAAACCTCCCGCATGACCTAAGGAACCTCCCCTATAGACGAAAAAGGAGGATTCTATAAAAACCATACATATCAATGTTGGAACATCCTAGAGGGTAGATTTTATCACACACTGTCAGATTCACTCTTGATTATTTAATTCTAGTGGGAGTGTCTAGTGGTTTTTATAATTATAAGTAATGAGGTTGATGAACCTTCTATGTTCTACATGAATGATCATGTCACCTCGGTCATGATCTATGATGGACACATCAATAATTTTAAAGGAATTAGATCATCCAGTATATTAATAGGGAATATGAGTTACCATCAATTAAGAAGGGAACTAGGCTATTATCTCAATTATCTAATCAAATAGTGGTATTATTTTTTTCTTTATAAAAAGGTAGTCACCACTGATCTACTGGATGAAAATTTTTGAGCCAAACTTCACAAAGAGCATGAGACATCAATTTTGAGATCCAAATTGAGACTAGTGATAAGATTATGAAACTAAAAGTCATTGTTTGTGAATATTTTCAACAATAAGAATGGTAATGGAAACACAAACTACATGAGAGTGTTGAAGATAACCCAAAGGCCCACTTTTTTTAGATTTGGGCTGTCAAGCCTTCTATAATTCAGAAAATATGAGGAACCATAGAATTGAATATTCTAGCATGGTGTATCCTAATAAATGAAGAGGATGTCCTCATATGAGATGTTTATATCTAGGAGTATTTCTTCAAGGGCCAGATATGAAGACAGATAAAATTCTAGTGGGTTTCCCTTTCAAAACTTATAGGAGAAAAACAATTTGTCGAATTGAATAAAATTTTATTCCCACCATGCCTATCATCATATCCTTATTTGGTTTTTGAGGATGTACATTAGTGGATCAACAAGGTAAACTGATTGTATTTCATAGTTGTGGAGAAATATCTAAACTATGAAGACCACGATGATGGAACTGTTCTTGATGGAATAATTTCTATTCCATATATCAAGTTGCATGAAATAATGATAGTACATGCTATTTTCCTTACATTCATTATTCTTTTTCAGTATAAATTCACTAAGGTATCATTCTAGGGTCATCAAAAAATGGACCCTAGGATTTCTTAGGATCGGTGGCATCGAGAAATGTAGATTTAGTGGGTACATATTGATGTTATTTAATGTGGTCTCCATCCAACTAGTAGGAGATACATTTTTTAATAGCCTCGATAGGGGATTAAAATTTGTGGATAGATTATTAAAGAATTTTCAAATGTAATCAAGGTGTCCCTATAAGCCTTAAAACATTTTGACATTGCAAGGATGATGCATTTGGATAATAAAAATGATCTTCTATAGGTTCATATCAATACCTTTGTGCATAACAATAAATCTAAGGAAAATGTCCAAGATGATCTAAATTCTTACTTTCACGGATTTATTTTTAGGTGATATTAGAAGTGGAAGTCTAATACTTTCTTAAGATACTAGAGATGGGCCTAGAGTTGTCGGGATTTTACCACCAAATTAGCCAAATAGAGCTCCATCATTTTCCTGAGGAGTGGCTTCAAGATTTTGTGCATGGGAAACTTGTAGGTTTCCCAAATAATCATAAAAACAACAAGCCTAAATTTTTATGAAGAAGGTTTCTAGAGGAACCATGAACGTGGTGTATTATTTACCCTTAGGGGCTATCCAAATTAGATTACTGTCAGAGTACCTATCCATAAAGGATCAGGCCTGAAAATATGATATTGTGTCGACTAGATACTCTGTTATTGGAAGAGGAATTTATACACCATGAAGTGGTGGTTGAGGTCCTGAACGTAAAGGATGACTATGATATACTCATTCTTATTCCTTCTAGGGATGATGTTGGCCACCCTCTTGGGGTACTGCACATCACTTAATAAGTATTCCTTGATAAGTTATTCAACTTCGGCCTCAACCATGGAAATATTATAATGGTTCATTTTTCTAGGAGGCCTCCAGAACCCATGGTGGACCACTTGGGAAAAACATATTAAACAACAAAATCAGTATTGATCCATGATATTTAATCACTTCTCGTCAAAAACACACCATATATCTTCTTTAAAAGAGCCCTGTATTTCTTATAATTCTATAGAGTCCTGATTGTACCGATCAGTGTCATCCACTAGTCTTTCTTGAATACCGATATTTACATATGTTAACTCATCAATAGTGGTGGATATTTCCTATTCAAAGGAAAGATAAGAAATCACCAAATCCTTTTCATTGTTCGAAACATGAGGACTTAAGGAAAGAGGAGACTTCCCTGGAGTAAGAGATGATCGTACAAACATCTTCCTTGGAAAGGGTGGAATCCTCAACGAGGGATTCATGATATGTAATGACCATAGAAAAAAAATCTCATGAGACAATCCTATGTGAATTTAGACTATGATATCCACCTTTGATTTCAAAAGAGATATAACAGGTTGACCTCTATACAGTCATCCCTACTTTATAGAATATGCTATGGTACTACAGATCATTGGCCCTGGGGAGTACCTCTCAACACAGAAAGGTTTTAAGAATTTTTAGATTCAACTCTTCTTATACTATATATGAATATTAGGTGATCTATGATAATTCCATATTATTTGGGACTATTAAGGGGATTCCAATATTAGAGGTTATTGGTTCCAACTAGTAGATTTGAAGGAAGAAGATGTCCTTAAAATCTGCCAAATGATCTATTGATATATTATTTAGATAATTGGGGTTTTTGGATATGCTCAAAACCATCTTTTAAGAGAAAATTTCCCTCCAATTTATAGTACCCAACATCTATGTACCAAGCATCACAAGATTTTATGGGTGAAAAATCACATGAGAGTAACCCTACTTGACCATTAAGGGAGTATTTGGGGAAGTGGTGGTATGATGATGGAGGCACTGTGTAAAAATAGAACCAAGTACATCCCAATAGAGTGTTCTATGTACTGTCCTATAAGACAACAATATATTTAGTGTTTTATACAAAGACAATGAATTGGGTTTTTATCTGAATCTTTTAACATGGATTCTTCTCATGGTATTCATACCCATGAATTGTTGAGTTTGAACGTGTCACATTTTCATCCATGAACCCCACATTTTTGATAATATTGGTTTGTATTAGATTAATCTGGAAGCTAGTGTCCAATATAAAATGATATACTGCGATGAAATTGAACTGAATTTCAACATATAGATTGCTTATATTCCCTTGAATAATGTCAACTTTGACATATTCAAAGAAGGAATTGATGGTTTGACATTATTCATGTTTATATTCCTCTATCAGATAGTCCTCTGTGGTAGCTACCACATCCTCTAAACAGAGAAGACTTTTTGGTCCTCAATGAGGGAACACATAATTCCTTAGATAGGTGGAGTGATTCATGGATCAAGTACCTCACTAATGTTCTAGTAATTTTCTTAAGAGAATCATACTTGTGATCATGGGGAATTTTTCTACCTTTAATGGTCCACTATTTAATAGTGATGACAGAGACTTTCACTAATCAAGGTACTGGGAGTCAGCTGGTTATCATTATGTTTCTCTTTTGAGTGGACAGCTTAAGATGAGTACTAGACTACTACGTTCAGGACTTGGATAACTATTGCTGGGTTCCAGACCATTGTGGCTAATCTTTATGAACAACTAATATGATCTACTGAATAGTTGAAACCTATAGGGCTATTTGAGAGGTCTGTTTCACCTATGATCTAAGTTATTCTTGCAGTTGGGTAATTGTGGAAGGGGTATTCCCTTCTAAAGTACCGAATAATACATCTTTTCTACCATAATGTTGAATTCCCTTTCTTGAATGGAATCATCTAGTTTTACATGAGTGGTTTATGCAGTATTCCTCATCAATGAGTACTGCAAACTGATCCACTATCCATAAAATATTCACATAATAATATTCATGATACTTTTTATTAGAATATTATATAAAGATACAAATTCTAGGGGATTCCACCAATTTGGGGGGCATGAATTCACCAAGTGTACAAGTTGTATTTGGTACTAGTGGGGGACCCTAATTGCACCAATATCATTAGTGCATATTCTTCATAGACTTGAGTGGTAGGTGCATTAAATGGGTAGCTTGAGAGGTATTTGTGGTCACATGTAGTATTAGAAATCTAAAATAGGAATAAATAATTCCTTGGGAGAGAGAGAGCGTCTTATGAGCTAACTGGTAATTATACTTTTGGGTACCTTGGATATGATCCTGCTTCTATACACTAATGTAATAATCATCACCATAATGGGGTGGTAGAGGGATATTCCACCTTAGTAGGGATTTACCAAACTCAGCCAATCAACAATCAAACGATTCTGAGATTAAATATTTGAAGTTGAAACACTCCTTGATGTTGTATCCCTGGAGCATATGGTATGAGTAGTATTTGAAACGATCAATGATCTTATATTCTTTGGGCATCTTGAATTCACCATTTTTTTAAACTTTCCTCTAGGGCGCGAACAAGGTGGTTCTTATCTCTCTTAGCCCCTCCTAGAGTGGTTTTCTTCCTTGGAATAGTCAAGCCCCCTCTAGGGTGGTTGACCTAAATTATTTCTTTCCAATGGTGGGAGGCCTCTTCCACTATGATTGATGATGTATAATCCTTGATCAGAATGACATGATAGGATAACAATTCCCCCTTCCATGGATTCATCCTTTAAGTTCATTTCATAGTCCATTTTTCCCACATAGATTTGATACATGTTCATGAATCTCATTCCCAGATCCATATATCAGTGGATATTTGTAAATTACACAACTAGATGTGGTGAAAAGGTACCTACCCATAGTCATAGATTATTGTTACATTAGACATTTCCGAACATCTATGGACATTGGGTATGTTGGGAATATATAAAACATTTCTTCTTTCAGAGTTAAGTGAATCTCATGTATGATGTATCTTATGTGTAGGACCCAATTAATCCCTTGTTCTGTACTTGGAAACATGAAAATGGGGATTACGGAATTTGTGGTTCATTTTATTGGTCATCTGATTTTCATAACATGTGGTGTATATT
The DNA here is from genome assembly GCA_963277665.1 of Viscum album. Classification (NCBI taxonomy): domain Eukaryota; kingdom Viridiplantae; phylum Streptophyta; class Magnoliopsida; order Santalales; family Viscaceae; genus Viscum; species Viscum album. Next base: position 500,803,703 of record OY728125.1, read on the forward strand.
CTGATACATTAGGTCGGGTCATAGGTTTAGGGTATTTGGGGACATGTTCATTTCTTTAATGTCTTATGGGGATTATACATGGAAGATGTTCTGAATTGGGGGGGGGGGTTATCTCATGTTTATCACATGAGGTATAATATTTTTATCCCACAATGTAAGGATATAGTTTAACAACATGAATTATGTTTTCTTTCATTCATTTTAACATCATGAAACTAATAAATTTTCATACAATTTAACCTCATAAAAATAGGATGTTGATGTCATGCAGTTTAATGTATTGCATTCTAGAAGTGATTGACATGAAATTTAAATTATTGTATCTCAAATGTGGTGGGGTTTTATATTAGGAGATTCTAATTAGCTGTTATGGTATTGGGAGATGAGTATTTCATAGTAGCCCTCATAAGGAAAAAAATAAAGTGGTTACCATATATGATGCGATTTCCTGGGAAGCACATTAATTACAAAGGTTAGGTTTCCTATGATTAGGAGTAGTAGATAATGAGAATTCCTAGTTTATGCATGGAGAAAAGGGAATTCATGCTATGGTTTATGATACCATTCAGGAAAATGATTGAGGTATGAGGGAACCTATCATGTATAGGAACCTGGAATATCGGGACTCAACTTTTATGAAAATATTCTTGTTGAAAGGGGAAAACATTTAGTTTCCTTGGAGGTGAGTTGCATGAAATATATAGGGTTCATAAAGGTCTGACTTGTGAGGATGATGTTAGAGTTTGTGTCCTATGACTAACTATTTGTACTTTTATTACATGTATATTTAATCTATTGAGTATTAATAAAACATCATTTTACATATATTTTTTATTGTTCTGCATGATGATAATGTAATAATGTCTTAGAGTATATGTCTTATTGTTAAGATCATAACAGTTCCCCACCATTATGAGAACCCCGATGTGCTATAGAGATATTATTGAATAATGTTTTTTGGTTGGATAATATACTATAATGGGACACATAGTACCTAGAGTATCAGGTGTGAGTGCACATAAGTATATGAGGCTTCTTCTCATGATATTTTCACTTGGTAATCTCTATGATGTGAGATAATGAGAATATATACACTAATAGGAATTCTTTACAATTTTTTGTAATCATATATTCCTATATGTGAGCTTGTGTGATGCTCCTTAGACTTTAATAAAATATTTAATTCAAGATCAATGTAATGTATTAATATTAGTTTCATAAACCATGATGATAACACTTAATAGTGAAGTTGGATACTACAGGTGTGTCATGAGTGACATGTCATTAATGGATAAACTAAATATGTATGTGTCCATGCTATCTTTATTGAAGTGGATTTCATAACCCTTTAATTTTAATAGAACCATTTAATTAAATTCCTTGGTTATGGTGTAAGAACGTGTTTGTTTTAGATATTTAATGAATGAAATATCGAGATTATAGGTTTTTGAAATATATGTGCAACCTTATTGATGAGATATTGTGATAACGAGAATATAATACACAGTGAATGTTCATATGCGGTTGTCTTTTCCGTGATATTAATGTCATTTTATTGGATTCCTTAACCCATTGGAAGACATTAGTCTTGGACTTTAGAAATGAATTCTTAATGCCAATGAGAAAGAATCCTTGAGTGTCAGACATTAAGTATTTCTAGTGATCAAGATTAAATTGTATTTGAATATAATTGTTGAAATAAATATTATTCTCAAGATTGAGTAATAATTTGATTCTAGTTTTATTGAGCACTGATATTCATAAGGTAATATATAATTATTTTTTTACTAATAAATCATTTATTTTATTAGTTGAATATATATAAAATATTTATTCAGTAGATTGTGATTAAAATATTTATTTTATTCATTGTATATCTTAATAAATATTTATTCACTAGATTTTAAATGAAATATTTTTTTATGAATAAAATATTTATTTGGGTATTCAATAAATACAAAGGAGTTAAAACAGATCAAGGCAAATTCTGAGGATAAATAATTATTAACATGTTGGTAAATATTATTAATTATGTTTTACAAGCTGGAACATGCCCAAAAATAATAATATTACTATTATTATGTGGATGAGGTTTCTTAAAGGTTTTAAATTTGATTTAAATAACAACATGAAAGTAAATAATATTTTAACCTAAACCATTAATCAATAAATATATGGTTATATCTATAATTTAATTCATCAAAAAACTGAGAATAAAGAATTATTGCTGACAAAAAATTCTCTCTTGAATACTTCCTCTCTCTCCCTCTCAATAAAGAAAAATGAAACAGACATTTCTTCAATATCGAAGAACGAGTGAACAAGAACAATTGAAAGAAGGCATTTGATTCTCCATGTTAGCACCAATATATTGGGTGATGTTGTTCATATATCATTGGAACACGTGTGGATCAGCACTTGAGGGATTCTATCCTCGGATCCTTATAGCGCAATTAAGGAAATTTGAAAGGGTTTTTTTTCAGATGGTCAACATTCATCCAAGAAGAATTTTCCTTAGCGAAAATATTTATTTCTTCAAATATTAAATAAAAAATTATTTATTTTATGTGCAATACAATAACTATTTTTTTCCGGAAATAATTATTAATAGAAATTTTAATATATCACCCACCACCATATGATTCTGTTATGCAAGGAAGTAATAATCAAAATTAAATAGAAGTTATGTTTAAATCTATTATTATTTTTATTGATCTATTTGAAATTGATGCCATATTTTCATTTCAAGTTATTTATTATTTAATCCAATTTTAATTAACATGTTATCGATATATTAGTCATTTTTGTTTAGTGCTTGATTATCTAAAATATATAAGAAAAGATTAAGAATGAATGGAGATACCAATAAGAAGTGCCAAATCATTGTCCAATAAAACTGGGATACATGGTGTGTAGATAGAGCACATACCATGTACCCATGCACATAGTACCTGGATGTTCCAAGTAGTAAATTAAACGCAGTGCATTTATTACACACCATGTGTTGACCGAGCCAACCTGGCAGAAAAACGTGGATACAAGGAATCTAGTTTTCTTGTGCACACCGTGTTTCCCATCTTAGTAAACCTGATAAAGCCCATTAGTGGGACTTAGATACATGAAAACTGAGGTACAATGTGTTTATCTGGATTTCAAAAACCGCGTAGTCTCCAAATTAATGGGATAATTATATTAAATTAAATTAAAAATTACAGCATTATAACTAGAATTTATTGATTGTCACATATTCTGTGTTTGAAAATTCAATGATGGTTTAAAATATTATTAAATTATCAATTAATTTATTGTAATAAATATGTTTTTAGTAGTTCTATCATTTGTTTTCCAAGAATTTCATTAGTTATAGGAATCTCTAATTATTTTTGGATTATAATTAATATGAAGTATAATTATGTAATTAATTAATTATTACAACCATGTTTATCTTATTAATAATGAAATATTAAATTGATGAATGCTATCCAGTTATATTTTCCATATTTTTTGAATGTATGAATGATAATGTTCTTGACCAAGGACTAGGTAGGTGTTTATATTTATTTAATTTAATTTATTTCATGGGATTGAAATTATTTAATTTGAAAATAAATGAAGGCATAAGACTTACCCCTCCCTCTATTATTATGTATGTCATGCATGTCCAAGGATATTTATTTAATCCACTTTAAACAATCCTTTGTCTCCCCTAAAATAAACATTAATATGAAATACATAAAATTAGAGGAAAGTCCCAAGGAATGTATAGGTTGTTCAATATGGTTCCATGTTGATTTAAATTTAGTGACATAAAGATATACATCTAGAATGATGCAACTCATCAAATGACCAACCAATGGAGTTATTCACCTAGAACATATTTTGATTTAATGTCTTCACACTATATCAACAATTGGATAAGATTATGATTGGATGATTTACTTTATTTATTTATTTATATATATGAATTATTTATTTTATTCAAGAAAAATCACAATCATATAAATGAATAAATTAATATGAAAATATGGATAATTATATAATTGAATTATGCATAAATGTTTTATCCAAGATGGTTAACTAATTAATTAACATATAATTTACAATAAAAAGATAAGTAATGGTTGAGGCAAGATAAAATTTATTCATAAATTAATTAAAATTCCTTAACCAAATATTAAGTCAACATAAGCCTTCTATTAATTGATTGGGAATGAAACTATAGAACTAATTATAGTATATGGAAAAAGTATAGACATATACTTTTATTAGGTATTTTTTATGATATTTTTGGTTTATATTATCAAAACTTATATTGATTTTAATACCCAAAGTCTATTTAACAAAAATTTGGAGGCATGTGTGGAGGATGTCCAAGTCAGGATTTCATGATAGGGGATTTCACTCAACAGAGCAAGGAGCTGCAAGCCTGTAGTTGGATAGATCACCTACCCAATTAAATTCTTATTATTCCCATGGAAAAAATCTGGATTATTATTAAACAAATGGGGGTCCTTTCAACTAGATTTCCATATAATCTAGAATTTATGATTTCAATAGTGAGGGATATCGAGACATGAAAAAATAGTGGGGGATTTAATAAAATCAATTTATTTATCAACTAAATAGAAGTAACATCTAGGAATGGTATACATACCTTAAGGTTGTGCTACGATATGAACAAAAATATTATGTGATAGAATCCTCATTTCGTGATCTTATTTATAAGGAGGAGAGTGATGAAGAGTTCATATTCTATGAAAAATATATTAATGATGTGGTCAATATTAAATGTTTTATGATTTATTCAATTTCTAGTGAACTCATAAAATCTAATGAAAACATGGATTTATATAGAATGCTTGAGTGACTCTGTGGTCTTTACCAGGAGTTAGATAGTCAAGAATGGTTTTATATTTACATGGTACTCATTCAATTAAATCATGGATATAGAGACCTATATTATCCCCATGTAGTTATGATCATTGGCTACATTGAGTGCCTAGAGGTTCTAGAGTATAAACTCTCTAAAGAACTGGGAACTTATCTTATTATGGAATAACTACCTCCGAGCTTCTCCAGTATTGTTTTATATTCTAAAATGAAAGACACAAATAAGTCTATGATAGATCTTGTTACTCTAATTATACAATTAGAAAAGTTTATAAAACAAAAAAATCCTTAAACCCTTATGGTGAACAAATGGAAAGGGAAAACAAATATAATTAAAATGAATGCTTTTCAACACCCATATAAGAAGAGGAAGACCAAGGGGATAGAATGGAAATGTGATGAAATATATTTCACAAGTGGAAATAAGGGAAACTGGAAGAAAAACGGAACCCATATAAAGAGGAAAGGGAAATAATTAGGTGCATTTTTCATTGAGTGAAATTTATCTGTTTCTACAAATTCGGGATTAGATAAAGATTGTGGTGCTCACAAATGAATTCAATTATAGGAACCATGTATGTAAAGACCGAACCCCAGTTTCCTAGAGATGATGCCTTATTTTATTACATTGGAATGATTACAAGAATTTTTTGTCCTAAAGGAACAAATAGTTTAGAAGTGTTGGAAACCAATATACATACATAAGTTCAACATTACAACATGAAATGAAATAAAGTATATATATATATATATATATATATATATTCCATTAGAAACATCCATGACTCCTCAATTATCCCTATAATTCGTTCATAATTTAATTCATCATATCATGGGAAAATTAAACATAATAAAGGGGTGATATCAGATTCTTAGTAAGGGTAAGCAAAACAATGGAAGATATCATAAATATAAACATTAGGCATGTTGAGTAACTAAAAACACATTCCTTTTAAAACATTTACTTGAACAAAATATGGGAGAAATAAGAGCTAGATAAATAATTCTACAATAAAAAATAATAATGGGTACTCTATTAGTCTAAAAAACACATGAACTATAAATTTCTAGCTTCACAATGAGATAATGCATAATTACAAACATCATAATCATGCTGTCAACGCCTTGTCCCAAAACCATAGATAAACATGTAAAAGCCCAAACTAGTTTTTCTTATAGAACTACCGATGTATCGAGGGGATATAGTGGGACCCAATTATCCCATAATAAGTCCAATTAATTACCAATATAAACATCGATAAAAATAAATATCATATACATTCATATTTAAAAAAACATATTAAAGGAAAATAACTTTCCCAAATCATTAAATATGAACACAAATCATTTAGAATAATATGGTAAATGACATCAAGATTCACATCAACAGTCAAAATAATAATAACCAATTAAATAAAATATAGATGATGATATTATGAAATATTAATCCCAATTTTTCATAAGAATCAATAAGAGTGTTGAAATAGATGAAAATAAACATATAAAATTATCGAGTAATTCTTGAGAAAAATATTCTTTTACTTTAAAAAGACGAGTTATTTTGGAAAAATATTTTTATAAAAGAAGAAGTGAATTAAGTTATAATTTTCAGAATAAAATAATTTATTTTGTAAATAATGTTTATTAAAAAATATATTATAGAGTGCCCTAAAAAATCGCCAAGATTACGAGAAATTCTCTTGAACTGGTCTTGTATTTTGGGATGAATTTTCGAATGATCCTTTTAAAACATGTATCTATCCATAAAATAAAAAAGGATTATTGTTGGTACACATATATAGAACATTAAAATCTAATTTATGATTAATATATAATAACAAATAACAATTTGATTTCTATTATGATAGACAAAGAGTAACCGGAATGAGAATGGAGGTTCGGTTAGAAAACCCTTACCTTATGTCTAGATATGTTTCTATCTTGATGTTAATTTCATGGAATATGAAATTAGAATAATAAATAAATTATTTAAGAACCTATTAGACATGTATTTAGTTTATCAATATTTTATTAATTTATATTATTTACCTTGTTAAAATATTGAATTTCTTCATTACGCAGTGTTCATTTCTTTGGATTTCACAATTGGTATATCTGTATATGAGTACTGATCTTCATGTGGAATGGATATAATTATCCAAAATTGAATTAATATATTATTGATGAAAATATAGAGGCATTGTTGGATATATGTATCATTTGGTTACATGGTATGATAATGAATCATTAGATGAAATATTAATGACAATCACATCAATTATTTTGGCGGTATTTTGATTCTTACAAACTATTTTTGTTGTATGAATTAATATTATATACATATAATAATTATTGAATATTAAATAGGTTATAATAAATTTTTTATTGTCTTTTTGAATAATAAAAATGGTTTCATGACCAATATTAAATGTGAAATTTAAGAACAGGTCTTTGTCGTCCATGAAGGTTGAAAATTGGCACCCCAGGAACGATGATTTCATTTATAAAAGAAGAGAGGGAGAGTGTAATAATATTGATAACAGTTATTAAATTAACATGATATAATTATAGTAAATAGATGATACTATAGTAATCATTATCATTTGGATTGAGGAGGTGAGTAGAGGATAACAAAATAAATGGACATGAAATAAAATTAAAAGAAAGAAGACGTTGATTTACCTCTTGAATAAACCTCCTTGATAAACTCATTAAGGGAAAGGGTTTTAGTCTTTTTGAAAGGCTAAGGGCTCTTAGAAATGGGAAGGTCTAGGTAAGAGTATTTATGATGAACATTTAGGAGATTCAAGGCTTAGAGGAGTTAGGTGAAGAGGGAGTGATGAGTGGCTTTTATAGTGGAAGAGAGGGGCTGTCTCCCCTTATTTTAATCATTATTATATTATTTTGTCTCAAGACTATGAATATTATTTATTATTGTTACTCAAAATAGTAATCAATAAATGTGATTTTAATCCAATGTACATTTACATCATCCATGACTCATGAATTATGAGGAAATTCATTTATTTAGCATATTTTATAAATTATAGAATTGCACTCTTCCCAAAATATTCATGTATTTCAGAAAAATACAAAAAAGTCACCCTCACTATTTTTTGACCTTTATAATTTAATAATGACCTCCATTTTCTCCAAATAATTTTCTAAATAAACAAATTTAATTATTAAATATTATCATTATATACATGAGAATACATTTTTTAAACTTAATTGTTTTTTATAATACATTCAAAAAATAACTAAGGCCTCTTAAAATAATCCTAAAATAACAGGAAAAAAAATATTTATTTAGGAATATATTTTACGAAAATTAATTTATACAATTTTTAATTTAATATTCTAATTAAATATTTATTACTCCCAAAAAGACCAACACTTAATTATTAATTTTTAACATATTATATTTATTTTATAGGCTGTGTAAATTTTATTTTTACATAAATGGGTGAGGTTACTACTATGTTACTATCTATAAGGGTATGTTACTAATCACAAAAAAATTAAGTTGATCCTATCAGACTCTAAATCTCTTACTGATCACAGCTGAGTATTTTAGTTTTTTTAAATTCAAATCATAGAAGTGGACAATATTATTTTTACAAGCTAGGTTATAATAATGTGATGTTTCGTAGAGACTTTGTGTTTCATGAATTCAATATTAAGTCTATTTATATATCCTTGGGGGGTTACAATCCCCCCCCCCCTTTAAAAATATTCATCCTCAAAATTCCAGAATGATATCACATAAAAACATTTTTATAGTTCTCCATGATAAGCTCCTTAGGATCTCATGTTGCTTCTTCAATTTTATGATTTTTCCAAAATAACATTACTCCTCATGTTGTTTGATTATACAACACCTATTCCTTAGTGTCTAGAATTTGAAAAGGATATTCATAGTAAGATAAGTCAGGTTAAAATTCTATACCTTCAGAAGTGAAGAAATATATTGGGTCGTGCATGTACATTATCTTCAACAAGAGATGGAAAAAGTTGTGTTTTTATACCTGTTAGGCAGCATTGCAAATAGATAATCCGCATCTCCAATTCTCTATAGAATAAAAAAATGCACAACATACCTAGGGGTTAGTTTCACTTTCTTCCAAAATAGTATAACAACCTTCCATGGAGATAATTTTAAGAAAACATTATCTCCCACTTGATATTCCAAATCATTCATTTGATTATCAGTATACCTCTTTTTCCTACATTGAGATTCGTTGATATGGGTTCAAATAGTATTTACCTTCACTGTTGTTTCCTCCACACGATCTGGACCTAGATGCTCATTTTGGTGTATGGAATCTTATTCAATACAATGCTTCATATGGTTCCATTTTAATGCAATAATAGAAACAATTACAATAGGGTAACTCCACCAAATTTAAATACAGATCTCATATAAATTGAAACCCAGTTGATCATGATCAATATATCTCTTCTGAAGTTTGGATCATCATTTATGATTTCCTGCCAGTTTGACATTGATAAGAATTACTCAATTGAGGCTCGTTATCCAGGGATTTCTAATGTAATTTCAAGAATTTTTTTGTAAATCATGGACCACAGTCAGAAGGAATGGGGAGAGGTGCTCCACGAAGTCTCACGACATCATTGATATATAGTCTTGCAAGGAACTCCAGTGGATAATCATCCATTTTAGTAAGGGAATGTGTAGATTTTGTATGTCTATCCATAATTATACATATTGAATCATTCTATCATAGAGTTATGGGTAACCAAATAAAGAAAATCCATGGCGATGACATCCCATTTCCATGTAGGAATAGAAAAAGGTTTCATGAATCCTCTAGTTTATTTTTATTTGGCATTTACTTGTTGATAGACTAAACATCTTGATATATAATCTGCAATTACCCCCTTCATGTTATCCATGCAGAAATTTTATATCAAATCATTTTTAATCATATTGATACTAGTATGTATAAAGAAATTCAAACAATGGGAATCATACAATAACACCCTTTTAGCTCGGGTATAGCTTGAACACAAAGCCACTTCCCAAATTTCAGAATTCCATCTTCATATAAGAAGTCTTGTAACATCCCATCATTCACAATATTAATTTTATTTTGATGATTCTCATCATCAGGATGAAAAATATTAATTATTTATAATAAATATGGTTCAGTGACTAGTTAAAAATGTAATGATGTTTCAACTTCTATGATAATTCCCTTGTCCATCCTTACTATATCTATGAATATAGGATCCATTTCAATCTTAATTGTGTTCAAAACACCAAGATCCTTCCATATCAATGCATCATCTAACTTACTATACATTCCTAGGTGGTAGTGTATAGAACAATCATAATACATGAGTAGTTATAGCCATCACCTTTTATCATGTAGAGTTCTTTCTATGAGAAGATATATTTCAAACTCTTTTGATCTGTATATACACATCACATCATTCACCACAGAGATAGTTTCTCAATATTTTTAGAGGAAATATCATAGTATCCAACTCAATATCAGGATAAGGATATTTTTTCCTTAGTTTTTAACTACCATTATGAATAGGAAATAACTCTATCATTTTACATAAGGACACATCCACATCTTTTCTTGAATTTGTCCTTATAGATCACTTTACCATCATTCCCGGATGGTAGATTTAGGATCAAAACATCTACTAATATCCTATTTAATTATTGAAAACATTCCTCATGTTATTTTTTCCAAAGAAACTTAACCCCTTACTGAGAAATATGGGTTAATGAGTTCGATAATCGGGAAAAGTTCTAAATTAATTGGGGATAATAACTTGCTATACCAATAATACTATATACCTTGGTTATATTAGTTGTTTTTTTCCATTCCTAAATATCCTTTTTCTTAAAAGTATCAATTTATATTCTATCTTTTGAATAATGTTTCCATAAAAAGATACCAATTGAATCCAAAATTAGCACTTTAAAAAATTACCATATAATTCATTTTATTTAAGAGTATTTCGAATAATGCACAAGTGATTTTCATGATCATGGTAGAATTTGGAGTATACCAAGATATAATTAATAAATACCAAAACACATTAATCAAGAAATTTCTTGAAAACCTAATCCACTATATCCATGAAGATAGAGGGCACATTAGTCATACCAAAACCATTCCTGTAAACTCGTAATGCCCATACCTGGTTTGAAATGACATATTTGGAATATCTTCCTTCCTCACATGCAATTTATGATATCCAAATCAAAGGTAAATCTTTAAAAAATATTGGGATCCATGATTTTTATGAAATAATTCATCAATGAGAAGTTGGGGATACCTATTCTTTATTGTTGTATCATTGATCTCCTTATATTTAATGCAAAACCTCATATATCCATCATCATTTTTAACGAAAATAACAAGGGATCCCCATGGTGAAACACTAAGGTGAATAAATACCTTACCAAATAATTAATATGGTTTTTTCTTCAGTGATAATAATTCTACATGCCACCACATCATTAGAAACTTCTACCTCAACTGTTGTGACAACATATGACTAGCCATTCTCCCTTGGCCTTCTTTGGGGAATATTTCCTTGAAACTTAGGGAAATCATTTTCATAATATCCCTTCTCTTTTTATTGTTGCATAAAACATTGGTATCTTCTTTTTTCCCCTTGTGATCATGGATGTGGTGAAATTGTTCTATACACTTGTAACAAATAGCCATACACATCAGGATAGTACTCGGGTGTTTCTTCCAACAATTATCAAAGGGTGTGAAGTCAACTATTCTCTTCTACACCATTTCATTATTTTATTTTTCAAGAGATTTTAGTGTCCCTCTTCTTCTATGTATTTCCTTAAAATTCATAAGACATAGAGAATAGTATTTCCATCTTGATAGCACATGAGTCTATATCTTTATATGATGAGAACCATTATAAAACTAGTTCCCTTTAGAAGAATGGTTTTAAACTATCAAATATTAGATAAACAAATTTTCATGTAATATTTATGTATTCCATGACATGTCTTGATAACCTTGTGATGTTATCTGCATAATTTTCAACATTTTCACTCTCTTTTTGCCTTATATTTAGAAACAACCTTCCCATATCTACTCGTTGTTCAAAAGGGAAGTATTTTTATAATAAAATTGCTTTAGAATACCTCCATTACATTTCTTGTATATCATCATCATCATTTTTTGTTTTGAATCAATGGCCACCATTTATTATCATCTCCCAATAGATGATAAACTACAATGACATCCCTATCTCTTTCTTTACACCACAATGTGAGAAATATCTTCTTTGAAGAACTTATCCACTACTCCTTTACGAATGGGGTTGTATTCCCACGGAATTATGGAGGCTTTTGTCGAATAAATCATTCTAACATATATGCTCCATGTTATGGATCCAGATGACCTATACAAGAAAGGTTATTGTTCAAAACATGAGTCAACTATCCTGTTATAGTTATATGGGGATCAACACCAGTTGCAACTCAAATATCATTATCATTATATTGCATAGTAGGAAAATACATACATGGGACACATTTATTCATTTGGTTTCCATTCCTTCCACTAGGCACAATTTCTAAATATTGGAATACACTAAATTTGTTTATGAATGAAAATGTATAATGTCAAACTAGAAAAAACTCAACAAAAACTGAAATTTTATACATGTACAATATCATAATCATGAACATGGTAACTTTGAGGACCTATTTACATTAGATAATTTATAATGGTCTATAAAGAAAATATAAATTGGCCTAAGAATATACCCCGAGAGTGTAAAATTGGGTGCGTAATAAGGCCCATTGTCGTGTAGTAGGTTTCCCCGAGTCAAGCCCTGAACACCTTGTCATAGTTGTTACACATAGATACATATGTGATAGATCCAAATCCACTTGTAGTATCTAGACACAGATGTATTTTCTATAAATATCCACATAATCCAAACCTTACCAAAATTCTAGGATGTTCTTTTATACTTATTCTCAATGTCTACCTTAGGTTTTTCCCCAACTCTATAGGTTTTAAATCTAGTTTCAATGTTATCTACTAAACTTCCTCTAATACCAATTGTAAAGACCTGAACCCAGTTGCCCGAATATGGTTAATTACTTCATTATATTGGAATGATTAAAATAATGCAATATCCTAATGTAACTAATAGTTTAGTAGTTTTGGAAAATGGATATATACATATGTTCAACATTACAGCTTCAAAAGAAATACAGTATATAGATTCCATTAGAATCATCCATGAATCCTATATTTTCCTCACAAGCAATTCATAATTTACTTCTTCATATCTTTTGAAAACAAAACATAAGAACGAGGTGAGCTCAGATGCTAAATAAGAGTAATAAATACAATGGAATATATCATAAACAAAAACATTAGTCATGGTGAATAATGAAAAACACTTTCTTATAAACAAAATACTTGAACACAATATAGAAGGAATAAGAGGTGAATAAATATTGCCACATTAAAACATAATCAAGGGTATTATACCAGTTAAATAACCATATGAACTATCAATTACTAGTTTTATAATGAGGGAATTCATAATGCCATAAAACATAATCTATCTGCTCGGGCCTCAGGTGAAGACTATACATAAGTGGGTAAAAATCCCAACTAGTTTGTCTTATGAGCTCTACCGATGCATCAAGGGGACATATTAGGCCATATCATCATGTATTAAGTAAAATTAATTGCTCATCTAAACATGTATAAACATTAACAACATATACAATCCTTTTAAAAATATCATATGAAATGTACATAAGATTCCCAAATCGTTGAATATGAATATTATCCTTTTAGAGTAATACAGTGAATGGTATCAATATAGAAAATACATAGTAAAACTAATCATAAAACATTCAATAAAATATTGTATATGATAGCATTCAATATTAATCCCAATTTAATATAATAACCAACAAGAGTGTCGAAATGAAAGAAAATACTTGTATAAAATCATCGATTAATTTTTGAGTTAAATACTCTTCTACTTTGAAAAGAAGCGTTCATTTGAAAAAATCTTTGTATCAAACAATATGTTAGTGAAGGTAGTTTTTTTCATAATAAAATTATTGAATTATGAAATAATATTTGCTAAAAATATATCATAGAGTGTCCTTGAATATATGTAAAAATTCAAGAAATTCCCTTGAATCGAACTTGTAATTTGTGAAGAATTTTTCAAAGTTCCTTTTAAAAAATCTATCTATCCCAAAAAGAAAAATGTATTCTTGTTTGTATACATATACAAAAAATTCAAATATAATTTATGATGAGTACATAAGAATAAATATAAATTTAATTGGGATTAATAAATACAAAGGTTAACCCAAAAGAAAATGGAGGTTCGGGTAGAAAACCATTACCTTATGTCCAAATATATTCTACTCTTTCACTTAATTTACAGGAATATAAAATTCTCCATATTAATAACACAATTCTTCATTTAATTCCTTGTGTATACGTTTTAATTCCATCATTATGGAGTGTTCATTTCCTTGGTTTTCACAATCTGAATAATTAAATATGTGTATGGATGATCATGTGGAATGGATATAATTCACCAGAATTGAATTTATATATTATTTATGAACATGCATATGTCTTATTGGTAATATATATCCATTGGTTACCCGGTATGAGGGTGAATCATTAGATGAAATATTAATGATAATCACTTTGATTATTTTTTCCGTATTTTAATTATTATGAACTAGATTTGATGTATGAATTAATATTATGTACATATACTGGTTACTGAATATTTAATGGGTTATAATACTTATTTAATAGTAATGTTCAACCATAAAAATGGTTTCATGACCAGTATTGATGTAGAAATTGAAGAAAGATACTTATACATCCATGAAGGTTGTAAATTAGCACCTCATAGAGGATGATTTCATTTATAAAATAAGAGAGAGAGAGGGAGTTGGAAGATTGATATTGGACATTACATTAACATTATATAATTCTAGAATATAAATGATACTGTAGTTATTAGGATAATTTTTATTGAGGAGGTGAGTATAGGAGAAAACAATAATGGAACTTGAAATGAAATTAAAAGAAAGAAGATGTGGATTTACCACTTTAATACACCTCATTGAGAACCTCCTTAAGGGAAGGGGATTTGGTATTTCAGAAAGAATATGGGCTATTAGATGTGAGGAGGGACTAGGGAAGAGTATTTTGGCCAAACCATTAGAAGCTTTACATCGTAGAGGAGTGTTGAAAAGAGGGAGTGATGTGTTGATTTTATAGTGTAGGGGAAGAGTTCTTTCCAATTATTTTATTCATTATTTTATAATTTTGGCTCAATAATATGAATAGTATTGTTTCGTAGGACTCAATACTATAATAAAATCATGTGAGTTCGAACCAATGACTATTTAAATCATCCATGGCTCAATCATAATGTAGAAATTCATTTATTTATCATATTTCATAAATTATCGAATTTCACTATTCAGTAAAAATTCCTGTATTTCAGAAAAATCCAAAAAATTCTCCCTAACTATTTTCAATGTGTAAAATTTAAATATGAACTCAATTATTTCAGAATTATTTTCTAAATAAGAGAAATTTAAAATTTAAATAATATCATTATTTACTAGAAGAATACATAATTCAAATTTAAAACTGATTTTACAGTACATTCAAAACATAACTATGGTCTCATAAAATTATCCTAAAATCATAAAACAAAAAAATATTTATTTAGTGATTCCTCCACTGGGTCCTCACACACAGAGTTGAACTCCCCCATCAACGATCATAATATGGGAGTGGGTCCACTATTGGAGTTAGTGATTCCTCAACTGTTGATATCAGTTGTGAGTAACGAGCCTCTCCACATGTTCTATGTCATACCTAGTTAGAAGGTTATTCTCCCTTGATGGACTGAGGTACAATCCATTCTATAGAAGAGCGATAAATGTTTCCTGTGTCAGCTAGGAGAAGTACTACCTTGACTGTAGGAAATTGGAGTGGTGCAGTACCATTTAGTCCATCTCGTTAGAGAGGATGCGTGCAGTGAATAGTATATAGATGTGCTACCTGAACTGGGTGCAGTGGTGAGGAGTGTGCCTCTTCACATGGATTTATTTATCTAGGTTCAAGGCATAGGTTAGTGATGGAAGGACCTCTTGTGCTAGAAACGAGAGATGAACAATATTGGTTGTTACTGATAGATTGTATCTCTCTGACAAGAAACATATTGGATGGATGATCTTTTGGAGTTTGTTCTCCTGCATATGTGACACTATTACAACCTTGAGTAGAATCTTGATTATGGAAATGAGGTTGGAACCTCATGAGACTTGGTGTTAGAGATGAGTATATCTGGTTTATTTGGAGAGTCCTTTAAGTGTATTCACATGTCCAGTTTGACACCCTTTTTGATTGACCAATCTTTTCCTCTATAACCATGAATGGTTTGTGATAGAGTTTCTTTATCGAGTTGGTACCCTCCATCTAGGTCGAGATAAATATTGATTTCCAATTTTACATTTTCTTTTGTTTTTTTGGGAACCTACTAAGTAATTTTATTCTCACACTTGCAGATGTGTTTCATAAATTTTATGTGTCTTGTGAAGACCAAAGTCCTTTTGAGTGAGTCCACGGAGGACCGTAGGCTGGTGGATCTTATTGAGAGCTACTGAATGATGTGTTTACTAGATATTGGCCACTGAGATTTGTGGAAGTTGATATTGATATCCATAACCTTGTATTATTTTAGAATTTTGTTTTATTGGTAATTTTTTCCCTTTTATACTATCATTACCTCTGTTGTACTCGGTTTTGGGATATATGTTTTGATGCATTTCATTTTTACACCTTTTGTATCTATATCTATTACATAGTGGAGTTTGTGGGTGTTTGTGTACATGTACATTAGGAAGATTAATCCATGAGTATATTTATGCCTTCAACAAATTTGTATTCCCCTAGGAATATGGAGGTGGGATTGAGGTAGTTACAGCTCGAGCCACAGATTGGGTCAGATCATGGCATAACAAGTATTTCTATAATCTGATAGAGTGTAGTGATTATGTTCATAGAGTTCAGCTTAGTTTCTTTGATCTTCTCGTAGATCAGAGTAGTAGCCTCAGAATCTAAAATAATAATCATCGACTAATCCATTATCTTACTTTAATAAAAAAATCATTATATCAATCAAAATGTTATATTAAAAAAAGGAGTGGAAAAGTCAAGAACTATTGGGTGAAATATTTACTAATTAAAAAACTAGTTCCCTTATGTACTTCCTAACAATGCATCATGTATGTACTTAACCAAACTAAGATCAATCAAATAAATCACCCTAGTTCATCACCCAGATCCTTTTCTTGATATGTTCATCCTTCTTATACACTTTATGTCAAGGAGTTATGATATTAATGGAGCCTACACATGTGAAACTATCACATGAATGCTGCATTAACATCTTTCATGAACCACCAATAAAAATTGTTTTTGAACCATACCAAAAGAGACAAAACAACCTTAAAGAATTTATTAATTACTTTTTAGAAATTCATTTCATGTAAGATTCAGCTTGACCTCAAGATTAATTAATTCTTATTTCTATTAGATTTAATCATGATAGAGGAGGGTAATTTTTTAGAAATCTATTTTTATTAAAGGATGGATAATTGGAATGATGGATACCCAAAATAGCTAAAGTATTGTCCTCAGATGAAGGAACTATAATTTAACCCAAATACTTTAATCGCACCCAACAAGTGCATCCAAGGAAACATAACATGAACTGTCTATACACCCAACCTTCATCCACCATTCACACATACATGAACACTTTATCTAAAGACCCCATTCACCCAAGGTTCTACATTTTCATATAAATAAGTCCCCTTATCACCTCATTTGAATCTTCTTAAAGATAATGATAAGAATCAATGTTTTTATCAACCATTTCACAAACCCAGGTCTTATTCCCAAGTCCTCATATACCTTCCATAATATTATTTAAGAAAAAAAATAATCCAAATTAACCATAATAGAGGTAAATTCAGTTTCCCAAGGACTGGAAACTAAGAAATATTGTGACAAACCAATTACCCTTATTATATTAACACTTGTGCAAATAACACTTACTCAATCACATACATATGTTCCATTATGTCAAAAGCAATCGTGGAGACCCCCTATAAAATGGGAGGATGTTTACCAGAGTTCTATAACTCATAATATCAATTCTCACGAATATTACTATGGAACCACTTCACCGAAGTTACACATGGTTATGTCCCATGGTTTTCCGCCTTTATGGAGAACCATATTGGTCTCTTTAGTATCTCTTGGGGAGACTATTTTGGCCACCCTAGTATTACATGGTTATACCATCATAGTCACCCTACTATCACTTGGGTGAAACCTGTTTTATTCCCTCCATTATGTTAAACCATCATGTTTCAATAAAAATTCACTTATTTTATTATGTCTCCCACATAGGCCTCCAAATATAAAGGCCTCCTCCAAGGATAGATGGCATACATGGTTGGGGTTTTTAACACACCATATTTCCCTAACATTGATATGGAATTCCGTTAGTTAAATTAGTCTCCCATATATCCTATTTTAACTGATTGTGACCTCAAGTTTATGAAATTATGTATTCCCTTAGTAATGAGTGCCCCCATTATAAGTATATTAGTGAGACCATCATAGATCCATACAGTCCAGTCTAGTAAACCACGACCCAAGGATGATTGTCCTGGGTTCTTGGTAGAAGCATAAGTTTAATAAAAGAGGGAGGTATCAAAATATATTGTAATTGTATATCTATCCTTTCAATACCTTTAACGAGAGTGGGAATCATCCATATTTTGATATTATAATAGGCTATAAGATAGTAAGAGTGGTATTCATTATGTAGTAGTCACATAGTATTTATTATAGGTTACCACACTCCAACCTCTATACCCCACCATATCATACCAAAAACAATGATTACAAGAGGATGATACCACACATTGTGTAAAATAACTAAGAAGGATCTTATCTTTAAAAATTTCAATAATTAAGCGATGATCTCCTCGGGCTTCCTCTTCAAATGTACATCCCATCCAAATATAATAGTGAAATATGAATGATAATATATTTTATATTATTTCTTACACTAATAAGGAATCCAGTGGGATTAGAGATATAATTTTATTAATCCATTAATACAAATAAAGCATTCCTAATATTGTCCTCCATATTAGAGGTAATCTGCAAAGAGATATTTCACATAGGCAACCTCAATTCATATGTCCCACTTCTGGATAATCATATGTTCTAATGAAATGTGTCTAATCATACACAATATATTGTTCAAAAATTGAACATGAATAACATGGTATTATATATTTGGGTTGATAATTTTATTAAAAATGGAAATACCTTCATATTGGTTATCTTATTTAGGTTTATCCTCCAAAACATATCCAATAAAGGCCTCATTCCTAGGTATAATATCCAAAAACCATATCTTTTCCTTTTCAAAGGGTCAATTGTCTCTGTGATAAACACTTTAAAATGGACATATTAAAAATGAAGAACACTAGGGTAGCCTCATATGTAAAATACCCAATTTAATCCTCATTTTTTTACCTTTCACAACACATATGTCATATTAAAACAATTATAATCTTCACAAAATGGTCTTAGTCACAAATCATTAATCTATATGAAATAATCCTCATTGGATGATGTGAAACTACATGGTAAAGTACTAATGCATGACCAAAATATATGTAACTCGAACTACGTGGGATTTTATTCCTATCTCAAACTGGATTCAAAGGGCACATCTCTTGTGTTTGATACCTGTATTCACATATCTCTATTTCTTAAACATCCCCACACATGGATATACTACTAGAAAATTAATGATCCTATATTGGGCTATATCCACTATGAAATAATTACCACACTTCGAGGGATACATTCACATCAATTATTACAAAAGATTATTTGGAGTTATATTAACTAAGATTTCTCCACATTAGGATGTATCACTACTAAAGTAATGTCACAGAATGGAGGACCATATTCCATCTCAGTATTACCATATCTTTTATTAGGCTATACATCTAATGAAATCATACTTCTTCTCAATAATAAATATTCTTATAAAATTAACCACCCATCCTCATTGTTCTATATCCCTTTTGAGGTCAACCATAAAGGGATGTTCATATATAAGTAACACAATTATTATCAATTGGAACCTTTTTTTCTAAAAAAACATTTCAACATGAAATTAAACTTCTTGGAATTGTTCCTTATGACACAACATTAGAAGGTGTTATGCAACCCATTAAGTGGAATCAATGTATTGGGATTATAATTCCTTTAATATGGATATGTATTAATTTTATTAAACTGGTAGAATCTTAACTATCAGGCACCAATAGTCTCCCTAGATGATACCAAATTCCATAGTGCTCAATAATGGGGATTTAAATTAAATATCATTCCTTTACAAGATAATGGAGGATATAGAGAACCTTTAATACATTCTGTTTTGTTCTCAATCATTCGCACCCAAATTTAATTGACTCTAGTTTATTAGGAATATGGTATTGTTATTAAGATTATTGGGTAAGATTTAAAAACATGTCTTATGTCTATAAGAATGTACCAGAGTGGGAAATCATTCCTTCAAAGGGTACAGAAGATCCAGACCTCTCGTCCTCCATCTTTGATACACATTCATTAATTAAATTCAATGTCTTACTGACCATAAAAATTGTAATTAATTAATGAAGAATAAAAATAAACCGTACTGAGTTTATATAGGATCAAAAAAAGGGAGGTAGGGGTTTTTCCTGACTCGATCTCATCCAAATAAAGGATGAATTTGTCTCTATTGAATAATTTTTTAAGTTAAAAATAATAAATAAATAATTCAATGGATTATGGCATGTATTATTATAAAATAGATTAAAAATTATCCAATATAAAATTATAGTATGTTCACATCACATCAACCTATTTGAAATTTGGTTTAACCAAATTTTATTTAACTTTGGTTCCCAACCATATACCACTCAATACAAGATCTTACCTCATTTGGTTTCTTGTCATGAAAACCACAATATTTTATTTCACATATATTATTGACTAGGTTCCTTTTATCTTTCGCCATAACATAAATAATGAAAAGTTTATGGATGAGTATACTAAATATAATGGAAACTATAATCTTAGAAAGTGAATCCCGAAAATTAAATGTATACCCTAACTTATGAATATGCAGGTTTAAAACATATTTATCCATGTCCTTTTTTGAATTTTGTTTCTCTAACAAAAATATAATAAAATCCATCATTATGGTTACATTTGTTGATAAAAATTACATAACATATAACAGGAACCATTTATAAATAATGAAATATGATATATTATCTTATAAATTTATGAATATTAAGTCTTAACACATCATTCCAGTTGTAAAGAAACCATTCTAAATGAATTTATTGAATATCCAATGCGCTTACCATAATTTTATTGCAATTTATCAAGGTTACTTTGTATCTAATTCCTATGGTTTCTATTAAATTTTTATTGATACCAACTATGAAATCTATTATCTAGTTCCCCAAATCCAGATGTTACTTTATTACATTGACACATATATATAGATCATCAGATCCAATAGTTAAGTAGACTCAAGAACTAGATACATTAGTGTTCATTAAATTATCTTTTAAACTGAGGATACATCATATGAAACCATGGTAACAATATTAATTATCAATGAAAATAAATATCTCATTTATAGTAGACATTATGGTTTTTAATAGAAAATTAAAACAATAATGAAATAGGTGAGATCAAATTCCCACTAAGGCATAACATTTAGTAAAATCTATTGTATCCTAAACATGGAATACATAATTTGACATGAATAGTCAATAAAAATGAAATATATTTGAATAATGTATCCATTAAAAAAAGAACAATATAAATAATAACATGGAAAACAATAATTGACATCATAATGATAGTATTCAAAATTCCATACATATTTAGCATACTATCAAGGGAACATTCCATGACATCATACATAATGTTGAGGCCTCATCGTAAGACATTATAAATAAATGTGTAGATGTTTAAACTAATTTCCCAAACTAGATTGTCTCATGAGACATACAGATTCATAGATGGGATATTTAATTACAGGCCTCACCCATCACATATTAATTCTAATTCATGAATAATAATACGTTTTCAAAAAATACATTTCAAAATGAGAATTATACATAATTAAGGGTTTTGTAATCCATAATTATCTGTTTAGAAATAATATATATGTGGATTACAAATATATCCCTATTCAATGAAGTGATTTTAATGACATAATGAATATCCAAATATAAGAATATTTAAAATGTAAAGTAACATTAAATTATCAATGCAACGAGAACAATGTAAAAGTTATAGTTTCTTTCATAGTATAGGGATATCAATATGAAACAATTTTTTAGGGTTTTTAAAGATTGAATGAATTATCCAATAAATATCCTCTAGGAGTGTCTATATTGGAGTTTAGTCTTAAGACCACTAATCATGAAACATGTGAAGATAGATTTGATACTCAACCATCCTTTTTATGTTATTACACAAAAGTGATTTTGTTCCACAACTACATCCACTTTCCATTTTTCTTGATTTAGATGTGATTTCTTGGAAACCAAACTCTTATTAACTTACTAAAATGAAGAATGTATTAGAAAAAATGTCTGTTTTATAATGATAACTCTTTTTATTGTGGTATAATTAGTGGGAATGGTGATATATCATTGAAAATATATTACGAAATTTTAAAAAATAGTCTTAATAAAATTTCTATTTAAAATGAAATATAATGAAGACCTTACAAAAATAATGGAAGGTAAGATGTTATGAACCCTTTATTCATTATAGTAACAACTTGGGAAATTGCTATAATGCATGGGAATAGATAATTTCCCACATAATAAACATGTAATGGGTTATAATTCAAAGGAATAATAATAATGGTGGTATATTATGAACAATTTAAAATGACATTATTACAAAAATATTGTAATTGAAATGTAGGAGGAGGGTTGATGACCATTAATTATAAGGTAGCTTCCCAAATATAGAGAGGACCTTTTTAGAACCTTAAAAAAATTATTTGAGAGACCATTGAATGTTAAAATTGGAGGGGATTCATGATCAGTTTATTTAGAGAAGGGAGGCATGTGATTATGATTGGGTTTTTTACTTGAGGTGGGGATGTTTTCAGATTAAAATATTAACTATTTGGTTATTTTAGACAACCGATTCTTGGAATAATTGATTCTAATTAATTTTGTTTAAAATTAAAAAAGAAAATATGAGATAAGTTTGTTAAATCCTTCAACCACTTATTTAAAGGTGAAATTTTGAGGTAATTTCTTCCTTTTTTTATTTTTAATCCTTTTACTTATTATACCATTACCATGGAAATTCACAACTTCATCAAAAACATATATAAAAAAAATTAAATTTATAAATATTTTAGAGATTTTGATTCCAAATGTGTAATCTTTTTTACTTTATTTAATTTCCATATGTGATAAAAACAAATTCTAAAATAATAATTTTATAATACATGAATACAGTTTTTAGAAAAGATGTAACATAGGTTCCAAAATTTCAAATATTTGTTTACAAATGAAAATTAATATACTAAATGAATTATATTAATAAATAAATTCATTTTTGATTGATAAAAATTATTCCTATGTTTTTAATTTATGAATGCGTAATGATTGGGTCATAAATGTTATAGTATTTTTTTAAATGTTATTCTTCACAATTAACCCAAAATTTGAATTATTTGGAATATTATTAATTATTAAACCGTTGATAGTTTTATTTGTTGATTTTTTTTAATTTTTACCATATTTAAATTATATATATTATATGTTTTACATTTAATTAAAATTATATAACACATAGAAAAACAATTTATTAATAACAAAACACTTTCTTCTATTATGAGTGATTACATTTACATTTATTATTATTACTTAATTATTGCATGATTGGTAATTAGTCATTTATATATTCAAAAAATTGTAAATTTAATTCATTCTTATTTTAATTAAGTATAATTTATCATTTAAATATATTATCCAGAAAATGTTTTTAGTTCGACAAACATTATACACATTGACTGTAATACTATATTAATGAACATTTTACTTTAAAAAAATATATTATCAAAACATAAAATTATTTTATGAAAATAATATATGAGTAATTAAAATTTCAAAAGATAATAATAATTAATTCATAATTTTTATTAAAAAATCATGTTACATATCATTTTTAAATGGAATGTTTCTGAGTAAAAAAAATGTACATAGAATACGATAAAAACAATTTTGAAATTAAAATAATTATATTTTTAATTATGAATTCATGATAAAGTATAATTTTAGTCTATTAACTAAATTTTAAAGTCTATTTTAATAGGTGTTTCATATAATATGTCATAAGAAAAATATATATAATGATTATATGTAACAATTTTCTGAATTTAAAAACATGAATCACAATTTGTTGATCATTTAATTATAATGACTTAATAACCATGTTTATGTTAAAATAAAACAACTAATAAAAGGGATGGAGTTATCAAATAAAACAATATATTAAAAAAACATGAATATAATAAAACAGATATAAGAATTTACATAAATATAATGGATTTTTGAAACCATATAGTATATATGATAGTTGTAGGTTTTGGAACCATGTATCAGTTCAGTCGTGGGATTGAGAATAACGACCTTGTTGGACGTGATGGGTTGTATCAATACCTGCAAGATTCCATTTTTCAAGAACATTTTAAAAAATAACAATTCCATTAAACCTGAAAATATATAAATAAAATAATTTAGGTGATAATTATGTTCATAAATTCATTGTCTGGGTTATTAAATGAAAGAAAAATAAAATGAATTTAGAATTTAAATATTCAATTTCAGAATGAGAATTTATAAAATCATAATTTTGCAATCTATGGTGTCACAATATCTATCAATGTAGGTGGTATGTAATATTGATTTAGGATTAGGATCATCAATGGGGCTTCTTATGTATACATTTGAATGGAATCCTAACCCATGAAATTGAATTCCACTTAATTTTAAATGTCCTACATTTTAAAGTTGTGCAATGAGGACCACTATGGTTCATTTTATTTTGATATAGCTATGACCAGAGAATTTCCTTTAAATTTCATGCATCTAGGACCAATATGGTGCCTTTTGAGTTTGTTCATCCAGGAATATATTGTATTATATTTTAAGGTCATATGAATATGACCAATCCTGAAAATTTTAAAATAATGAAATGTGGAAAACTAGGATGATGAAACACAGCTATGGTTTTTCTTGCAATTAAGCATTAGTAGTTATGAAATCATATATATATATATATATTATACACCTTAATTGATGATTTATTACATAAATATAAAAATAAATCAAACCCAATTTATCTTGTGGCCTATTATTTTTGAAAACATTAGATTCATAGAATAATAACTGGAATCATAGTTAAAATAATAATATTTAAAAACCAAAAAAACATTCCCTTATATTCCATTGTTATTTTAATACTACACAACACACTTTGGGTTGTACATAAGAAATGGGTGAGATATTAATCCATATAAAATAATAACAAAATCACAACTTGATGAATGAAATACATGTAAGTTAAGATACATATCAGGGTAAAAAAATAGGTTAGAATAAAAAAATCAAACATTAATGCGTGATATAAGTGATATAATCATAGAAAAAAAATAATGTGGTAACAACATAAAAAAATAAATCATAAGCATATTTCAAGGATAACCATTGAGAAATAATAAAATATTGTTCTTAATATGACATTCCATTCACCATACATTGTATCACATGAGATACAATCATTACCCAATGCATTGTATGTCTATATAATTATGTTCCCTCCCATCACATTTGAATCATGTACATGAATTAGTGTTCCAAATAGATCATACAAAAAAATAATGAATTCAATAAATTTTAATACCATGATTAATGGAAGTGGTTTAAATATAATGAATTTTGATATCTATTAAGGATAGGTGCATTTAGGTGAATACCCATGAGTGGTAATAAAGATGGGTATTCCTTACAGAAATGGTTGTTATGGAAAATTGAAGGATAATTTCAGCATCATAATGGTTGTACATAATAATTTATACAAGGGTTTAATGAGAGTGAGAGGTTGTATATAAATACATATACATTATAATTATAGTAAATAAACATGGGAAAAAAGGAATTCCAACATGAAAAATAGGAAATAAAAAAGAACATGACAAAAACAATACATGAATGAAGAGGAGGAGGAGAGAATCCCATTAAGTTGAGAGGGATTTTCTAAAATGTTAGGAGAATTTATGATTATATTGGGAAAAAATTGATATTTATATAGAGGGGGGTATATATTGGAAATAAATTCTCAATGAGTTTTGAGCGAAGAGGATTATGAAGATATGTGGGAATTTATAACAAAAGAGTGTGTAATTATTTATTAATTTATAAAATAGGGATTTGGACTATATTAAATAAAATAATAAAACCCAAAACCCTTACCATTTATTTTTTAAAATGTTTTCTTACAAATAGGTGTGGTTTTAATTATTTTATATGGATAACAGCTGATATTATTATAATAATACCATTGGTTATTTGAAAGTGAGTCATGTTCATTATGAATTGACTCTAAAACCTTAAAATGTAATACAATTTTAAAAGGGTTCATTTATGGATTATAAATTTCATAAAATAACTTTAAAAAAATTATTTTAATGTGTAAATATATATTTGGCCATGAATTAATTTTTATTCAATTTATTACTTCACTTTTGGTCTATTATGATGTTATAATTCAGATCATATATTTACAGCATTTTTAATTTTTACACAAATAATCATCTGCCTCACAATATTATGAAAAAACAACAAATTTATAATTTAGCTATGTTGATTTGAAAAATAATATTTATTTTATCAAGATTATTCTGTTAATATGAGAATTTACTTTTAAATTAAATTCCCCATTTTCTAAAAATTATTTGTTTTTATGACAATAACAATTATCTAATCCTTGAAAATATTACAATGGAATACATTAAATTATACAATCATTTGGGTATAAATAATTTTTTAAATAATAATATATTATTAAATAATTTTTTTTTCTAAAAATCATAAATTTATCAAAAAAAGTGTTAAAAACATATATGTCCCCAAAATATACTTTTGGTTTCTTCATATCAAAATCTATTTTTCATCAACTCATATGTAATTGAATATATAATATAATAATTAAATATATATAAATAATCATTTTTTATCAGAAATAAAACATAATGATTTGTAATAATAGGCTCTGGAAACATAACCTCTTATTACACATTGGTTCAACCTAAGAGTAATGAGTGCAGTGGTGGTACATTCTTGAGGTGGTTTACTGATCAGGGTTTGGGATGTTATCTTGATAAGATTGAGTTTATCCTATAAACATTTTCATTAATGTTTTATTTGTTGAATTTCATCTTATTATTTTCTAAGGGAAAATCATAGTGACATCATCTCCCATAGAATATTTGACGATTTGGCTTCATAGGGTATGATCCTACTAGTTGAGGCGACCGCTTCTTCCATCTGTATCAATTAGAATTCATCAAAATCCCTTATATAAAATAGTTTTATGGTCACTGTATAATGGATTTATTATCAATGGTTAATATAATAAATATTCATTTATTTCTGACCAACTATATTTTATAGTGGTACAAAATAACAAAAGTAGTGCATCTGTTTTCTATAATTTTATTATTAAATAAATAATTTATTCATTAAAAAAGGGAATTTAATTTATTAGGTTTTGAGTTGATACATTATCCCTATCTTTAAAAAGTTTACACTTTAAATTTAATTTCATATAGAAAAATAGTTGTGGGTACTTTTAGTTTTATGGCCTCTTCTAGTTCCCATATTTCATCCTAAATCTTATGGTTCCGCCACAAAATATAGACTAGGATTTTATAAAAGTTAGGTCTAAAGACTATTTTTTATTTAAACAAAGGAAAGAACATATTTTTTATGGGTATAGGAGGCCCATTACATGAACTATAGGCACAGTGGGAATCAAACCCAAATACATCGCCCTAAAGGCACATATTTGTTTCCAAATGCCCTTTAGTGAATAGTACTTCTACAATACCTGAGCAACAAAAATGCCTACAACACTACCTCCTCCATTAGAATACCTTCTACAATGCATGCTTCCACTACAATGTCATTTTTTATACAGTACCTATGTCCAATGGGGTTTTAACCCCCATCCATTTATGTATTATTAGAGGGTGTTTACAACTAATAAAAACCCAAACTACAATTGACTTGGTGGGTTTTATTATTTCATAGAACTTTGGTTCTATGATCTATGATCTTCACCAACATCTTATCATATTAAATATCATTATAAAAGGGTACCACATGTATATATTGAACATGTGAGGCTTCTGATATGTACTTCATCAATAGGGGTAGATATTACATATCTTGTACTTAGGTTTGGTTATGTGGGAGTGGTAGTTGATAGGTCACAAAACTAATGTGACAAATAATCTTAAAGGGTCCAACGTATCTGGGAATAAGCATTCTATTCTTACAAAACATCATAATTTTATCCCATAGTGACATATTAAGGATCAAATTATGTTCAACCACAAACTCATGACAACATAACTGATTATCTGCACATACTGTTTTTCAACCTTTTGTGGATTTCATATAAAATTTAATGGTTTGAACCTTCTCTGTTATCTCTAGGTTAATATTTGGTCCCTTAATCATATTCTCTCTAACCTCAACCCATTGTTTTGGAATCTGACACATCTTTCCTTATAGATCCTCATAAGGTATCCCTTGAATACAATAATAGAAACTATTATTATATGAAACTTTCACTTTTGGAAGTTGGTAACATTAATATCCTTTGAAATCCATTCAATTTTTTCTTAGAATATCCTCTAGAGTTTGAATAGTTTTCTCATACTGACCATCTGTATGAGGGTGATTAGAAGCACTGAATCTCATCTCTGTATCCAATGTCAGTTAAATACTTCTTTAGAACGTTGAGGTAAACCTCAAATAATGATAAAATATAGTGGGGAGTCTATTCAATTTTTGTATTACCACTCCCCTTAGGTATATCCTGATGAATTGGTCAAAATAGAAAACTTCCTTGATCATAATGAAATGTTATGAATTTATAAGGAGATCAACTACAAACTAGATCATGTTATTTCCTTTATATTTCCAAGGGATTCCTACGATGAAACATGGTTATGTTTTCCAATATCATTATAATTAAGGAATGTTATTGCATTATACCATTAGAATTATGTAATTCATCATTGACTTGTTGTAATACCAAAAATCGAGATACAAATTATAAAATCTCCCCCTCCATGTTTCCTATCCCGATTTTTTTCTTCTAATATCTATACATCATAGTTGTTTTTGGTTAAATAGAGAATGATGAGTTATGAAAAACATCTAAAATATATTTTTTAATATGTATTTGATGCAACACATATATAGGTTCCAATCCTTCTAACCCTATTTTTTGAAAATTAGTACTTCAGAATATTTTTCACCGTTCCATGTTGCTCCTCATTTTTTTAATAATCCTTTATCCTCTCAATAATGGATGGATGAGAATTTAATGGATTAAGGTTTGATGAATATCTTTATATTTTTCCTATTACTATTATTTTCACTTCTATGAATATTAGATTCCTTTAATCCTCGTCATGGATATAGTTGTTGGATCTTTTCATCTCAGATAATATGCTACTTTTTTCACCATCCAAGGATAGTAGTGGATTAAAGAACCATAATCCATGATTAAATAAAACCACATTAATTGGTTCATTTTATACCTAGTAGTGTGAATATATGTTTAATGATTTTATGATCTGTATATATGTCTCAAATCTCCCCATATGGATTATGTATCAAAATATTCAATTTGAAGATCAATGAATCCAATTATAGATAATGTGTTAGATAATTCTACTAATGGATAATTAATTATCAGGAGGCATAAGATATCACATTATCATATTTCAGGAGTACATAACCCAATCCCATTTTGGATGCATCACTATTGATAAAAAATCTTCCCACTAGTGGGTAATGTCAAAATGGGTACAATGATTAGCCGCATATTAAATTATTTAATGTTTTAAGTATATTAATTAGTCTATAAAAAAATCAACTCATTTACGACTTAGAATGGTTAGTTATATTCCGAATCACAAGAAGCATCAAACAAATCTTCTATAGTACCTAGATAATCCATGAAACCTATGGACCACCAAAATAGATTTTGTTTTTTTATCCTTAAATTTCCCATGTTTTTGAAGGATCCACTAATATCACATTGTTTGTGATGTAATGACCTAAAATGATAATTTATCCATATAAACATTCATATAACATAAATTGAATATAAATTATACTTTTGTGAGGTCTTCAGTATAGAATTCAAAGGATCCTCATGTTCCTCCATCATTTTGGAGTAGATAAAAATATCACCTATAAATACTACTATAAAATTTTCAATGTTATTTTAAAAGACACTTCCAATTAAGTACATGAAGATAACTGGAACATTAGTGAGTCCAAATGGGATCACTATGGGATTTCAGTTACCATACATTAATCAAAAAGAAGTCTTGGGTATATCCTGCTTATTGACCATTAATAAAAAAATATCCAAACCCTAGATCCACCAAATAGAATATCAGGCTCATCATAGTTGGCCGTACAATTCATCAATCCATAGAAGGGGATATTTATTAATTATCAATAGTTTATTAAACTCATGACAATTGAAGCACTAGAGTGTTGAATCATCCTTATTCATAAAGAGATGAATTGGTGATCCCCACTGAGTAAAACATTGGAATATAAACCATTAATCAAAACTCTATTGTCGTTTATTCTTCAAATCATCGTTTTCAAAAATGGGCATTCTATATAGATTTTTTAATGTTGGAAATGATACGGGTATAAGATTTATGGAGAACTGAATTTCATACCTGAGAGGAAGACCCGTAAATTCATTGGGAAGCACATCATCATATTCCTTTACAATGGGAATGTCATCATGGGTCATATTTACCTTAGTATCAATCATTTGAGAAAGATAATCATTATCATAAGGAAATAATATTTATACATGAGATGATGATTCCAAATGTGATTCAACCTTCTCATTTTAATTTTATAGATTTGGAGAGAGATTTAATATACTTAGGTGGTTTTCTCCTGCCATCAACATTTATAATCCTATACATGGAAATCAATTATATATATATAATTACATTAAATTATTCTAAACAAAGTATCAAAAGGATCAATGGGATATTAAATAAAAAAACATGGATAAAATAAGTTTTATACATAGGTGTAGATAATTTACTCATATTCTATTTTCACTGATAGCTCCACTTGCACATTTTGAGGTGGTGTTTAAATAGTTATACTAAACTTATGTGCACTGTAGGAATGTGGAGAAGCAGAATAGAATAGTACATTCCTTATCCATGAAAGAATAACTAGAATAAATGTTTCCACATAGTTGTTTGAATCTACCTCATAAGTTTTAATTGCATTAGATCACTCTTCCTATTTAGGCCATTGAGGTTTTTTTATCAGTTATCGTTAACAACCGTTGTCTTTGGGAATTGGATGACATAGTGTCTGTATTCCTTGAAATTGAAATATAATACAATAGGTTGAGGGATGAATGTAGTATTACTTAATTATATCATATTTTGCAGTTTCTCCAATTGGGATTCAATATACAGGTTCCCTTCATTCCCACACCTAAAATATTTCCTTATCCTAATAATTAAATTTCCAAGATTCTTGTTCACACACTCTTGAAAAGTGTTATGTTAAACACTTTCCCCTCCATGAGATTTCCGTATTTCGCCACCAAAATTAAACTTCATTCTTTGATTCCTATCCACAATCCCATGATAATATTGAGATTCATAGGAAGATATTTTTTACTTTGAGGAAACATTATAAAATTTCATTTTAGCTATAGAATTATCGAATCAAAAATTCTTATCCTAAACTAAACTCATGGCCAATATATTTTTTTTGGAAATTTTGCTTTCGAGGTCAATGAAAAAAATAGTGGCATATCACGCATGTCTTGGGATGATTACCTCATACAACATGATAGATTCTTTATCCCTTTTCATCAACCCATGTAAATCCTTCTCAATTTTATGAGTTAGTGAATGGGGAACATATTTATCAAAAAACATTTTCTAGAATAAATTCCACCCCATTTCTTCGATCACCCTCTCTAACATTATATTTTTCATCAACATCCACCACTGATCATCTTCTATGTCCATGTTATTGAAATCCAATATGACCTTCTCATGCTTCAGAAATTTATGGGAAGATAAATATTTTAAATGTAGTTGATCCATTGTTACATGATTAAGGGATTTGAAGATCCACTAGATGTTGGAGGGTTTTTCTATATAAAGGTCTCAATAGAAACTTTCACTTTCTGTAGTGGAAGTGGGTTTTCTATATGATTCTATTTTTACTTCAAAACATGATTTACTTGAGAAATTATTATCTTGAACTTCCTAAATCATTATCCCATCGAGTTGACCATCTCATTTGGGAAGTCATTACATTTCCAATAACATTTTTATTGACTCAGTTCTACCTATTTCTATCCACTGACTAAAATAAATGAAAAAATAGGGATGAGAATTTTAAAAATATTATTAATATAAATGGCAAAACATTTAAATTGAAGGGATAATTTATTCAAAACATAAATTTATAAAAATAATAATTTCTAGGATTCAATCAATCTTATCCATGGTCTATTTCCAACAATAAAAGTTTTTAGTTATTTTTATTTCCATCCTATTTTTTAGAAAGGATCTTGTGTATATACCAAAGTGTATCCCATGGGAGTATCAAACCATGTGTGATGTAAGGATAACTTTTCATGAAATATGTAAATATCATCTTAATACCCAATGCACCCTTTTAGGGAAATTACCCCTTTGTATGATTATGTCAGATACATATCCACTTATAGTACCCATAAATCCATTTTATTTCTCTGAAAACAATTACTCTATACTTTTCCATAATTTAAGGATGTTCTCTATGTTTATTCCTTTACCAAAGGATTTAAACAATCTTTAGTAATCCTAATACCAAAACATAATTATACCATGATATGACACTATCTATGATTATGCATATCTTTTATAAACCTTAACCATGATTTATTATGCGATGATACACTAAATAAAATACCAAAACGTTATGAGGCATTATGACTTTGTGAAATTATATACATAGTAAAATAATATGAAACATGTTTATAACAATGTTATCTATAATTTCAAAATAAAATTCCATTATATTCCATCTACCTTCAAGCGCTTTAAAGGATAACTTGGCGATGTACATAAGAAATGGATGAACTCTAAATCCCAATGATGGAATACTCAAAGAATAACATGATGAAAATAATAAATTTGATTCAAGAGAAATATAAGGGTTATATAAAATGTTTGTGAATCATAAACATGAATTCTTAAGCATGAGATAATATTATAACACCAAGGAAATATAATTTGGGGACAACATGAAACATGACAGCATAAGCATAAGTCAATGATAACTACCAATACATCATAAAATGCTATAATTAGGATAAACTATAGTGCACCATAAATGTCATATCATGAGATAAAAACATTACCCAATGAATTGAAGGGATATATAATTTAGGGACAAGACATCACAATCACATCATTTACATGCATTATAGTGAAACATAGATCATAAAAGATAAGAACACAATTATTCACATTTAATCCCATGATTAAGGATTTTGGGTTAACTACATGGATGTAAAAAAACTAATTAATGATTGTAAAATGTAGGTGAATATCCATGATTGAAAATGGGGATGGGTATTCACCACACAAATCTTTGGAATGGAAAATCATTGGATAATTTGTGCATTATAATAGGTTTATATAAAGTATCATGTAAGGGTTTAATGAGATTGATAGGTGGTCTCTAATTACCTAAACATCATAAAAAAGTTAGATGGTTATCTAAAAATATATTCCAACATGAATAATTTTAAATAAAATGGCACAATTTAAATAAATTTATTGAATAAAGAGTTATATGAGAGAACTCCTTTACCAAGAGAGGGAGCTTCTAAAAAATTGAGAGTGTCTTATTATGGGGTTGGGAAAATATTGGGAGGGATTTAGTGAGTTATATAGATAAGAAATTATTTCTCAATTAGTTTTCAGTGAATAATAGTTGGATTTTGGGTGGTTATTTATATAAATAGAGGTGGGTATTCATTATTAATATCTAAACATGGGTATTGCACTCCATGAGATAAAATAATCAAAACCACAAAAATACCATTATTTCTAATAATGAGTATTGGTTTTAGATATTTTATAATTTCAATAACTGAACATATTAAAATAATACAATTGCTGAGGTGGAAGTGATTCATGTTCATAAAGGATTGATTTTAAAACATTAAAACATAATATAGGTTTTGGAGGATACATTAAATGATTATTTAATCAATAAAATATCATCCTAATCTAAATATTTCCGTATTTAAATATATATTCTTTCATAAAGGAATTTCATATCATTTGTTTCATATATTTTTTCCATTATTATATTATATTGAAGACTATATATTTATATCCTATTTAATTTTTATCCAAAAATTTGATTGTCTCAGAAAATTAATTTTTTTTACCATTGGATAATTTAAAAATGATTATTTTCAAAATAATATTTATTTTATCAAAAATAATTCTATGAATATTATAATTCACACTGCTAAATAGAAAACCATATTTACTAGAAAATACTTATTTTTAGGATAATAAAAATTTTATTACCCTTATAAAGATTACATTGGAATAAAATAAATTATGTTATAATTTGTATATATATAATTATTTTTAAATAACAACATTATATGAAATTAATATTTATTTCAAATTTCTTGAATTTATCAAGAAAAGTGTTAAAACCATATATTTTCCAGAAATAAAATTTTTGTTTCTTCGTATCATATTCTATATTCCCAAAAATCATATATATTTTAATATATAAATTATCAATGGAAAAAGATAAATATAATCATTATTTTATTGTGAATAAAACATAAAAAATGATACTAATATGGCATATATACATAACCTCATATTACACCAGTGTATTCCCTAAAGGTAAGGTGTGTGATGGTGTTACTTTATTGGGGTGGTTCGAT
Source organism: Viscum album (assembly GCA_963277665.1). NCBI lineage: Eukaryota > Viridiplantae > Streptophyta > Magnoliopsida > Santalales > Viscaceae > Viscum > Viscum album. The sequence goes on from OY728125.1 coordinate 500,839,105, forward strand.
GAACATGTTTTGGATTTTGATCTTGATACGATTGAAATTATATCATAAATAGTTTAATTCCGGATTTAGTTGTTATATTTTATATTTGTCTTAGTGTAGTGAAAATATGAGTAATTCCATCTCCCTCAGAAGATCTGATATTTGAGTTTCATAGTGCATGGTCCTATCGGTTGAGGCCATCAATTATTCCATATTTGTTGATTAGAATTTACCATATCCTTTTTTATTTAATAATATTAACAATCATGTTATAATAAATATATTATCAACAATTAATATTTTTAACAGTCTTTCAAATCTGACTAAATATATTTTACAATGGTCCAAAATAACCAAAGTTGTTCATGTGTTTCCTATAACTACATTACTTATAAGGCATTTATTCATTCAAAAGGGAAATTTCATTTATAAAAGATTATTTCATTATAGTATCTCTTTATGGTTCATCCTATTTGTTTGAAGCTAAAAATGAGATGGTGTGGCTGGAGACTACACCTAGTTGAATTCCCTTATTATTTTATAACACGTTTATGGGACACATGGATGAAATTATCATTGATAACAAGATTATATATTAATCCTTGTTAGAGGCATGTGGTATTCAATTAATGGATCCTTCAAAAATAATGTAACTACAAATAAAATCATTTATAGTGATATAATGTTTTAAAGAGGATAAAAAACATATTAGGAAGCCCCAATTTTTGAAAATATTTTGTTTCTATGAATGTGGGTTGCGTTCAACAATGTTATGGGTGTTTAAAGGCTAATGATCATATTTGAATTATGTGGTTACCCTCCATGAAAAAGCTACACAAGAATCCTTTATAAATGATCATACATGGTATGTGTCATAATGAATCTATATATGGGATGCATCATCTTAATAACATAAGTTTAATCCTCCACCCTTCCCTTGTAATGGATACAAAATACACAAAAATAAATTCCCCATCACATTTAAAAAAGGAAGATCTCTAAAAATGATTGGATTTTCTCTTGTAATTTATTCTATGAAATATTGGGTATCTATTGAAGTCTGTATGGAGGGGGGTATTTATAGGATATAAAATGTAAAATTGTCCCAAATATTAGAATAATAATCACTAAAAAGGAAGTATATGGAAATTTATGACTCCCACAAATGTGTTGAAAATTAAACTAAGACAACAATAACTCATATGAAGGATGATTTATGATGATGTGGTGAATGATTAAATTATCATCAATAAGGAATTTAATATCATGTGATGAATTATTAAATCTGATGTGACATGTGATTTAATTTCTTGTGGTGAACAATTTAATTTTATAGGACAACAAATAATTTATATCTCCTCTCAATAAAGTGAATCCACAGAAGTGATAATTCTATGTATACTTGATGGTTTTACATCATGATATTGCAAAAAATTACCAAATTTCCATATATTGATAAACCTTCAATGATTAGAACTTCTATAAACAAAGAGTTTTATTTACAGATTTTTTTATCAATCATCATTTATATTAAAATTTTCCATATATTTCCTTTACCATCATTCTATAAGTGCTAGTCCACTTTTCTGGGCATCTAAAAAAATCCCACAATCATAATTTATCCCAATAAAATTTAAATTTATTAAATTATTAATTATACATGGAATCCTGAATAATTACAATGTGGATTCTATAGAAAGCATTCATATATATATATATATGTTCATGGGTGAGGTATTCTTAGTATTTAGTGGCAGCCTCAAAGATTATCCTGATCTCAAATGGTTCTCATCCTCTGTGGTCCACAAACGAACTACTCAACATGAAAATCTCTTTAGAAAAAAATTGTAATCCATTATGGTAGGCACATAATTTATATATGCACCAATTACCTTTATAAACAACCTACATGAAACTAACTCAATGTCATAGTGTATATATGGGGCTCCTACCATATAACTTTTATATAAATTTTCTATTATTGTCATTTTCACATTCTCATAACCTTCCAAATCCAGATTCTCTATCATTGTTTCCCATTATATGGAAAATAGAAATTGGAATGGATTATCTCTCCAAATCAGTGAATAAATCTAAATATATTGATACAAATACTATAATTACTACAACTAACCCTCAGTACAATTTCATATCTCCGGATAAGGCCCTTAAGTGTCCTCTAAAGACAATGTTTCTGGCCAAACCCTTATCCAAAAAGCTACCTATGTATAACATTGGACTTTATGATAACATTCCAATTTCCACACCACATCACAAGCTATCATCGATGTTGTTTGTGTCTTCAATCAACTATTTCGAAATGAATATTTCCATTGTAGGCCAATCTAATCCACCCATGATTTTAATATATATATATATATACATATTTCAAAAATAAATATTGTCAAATGGATTGTTTCACAAATAAATCTAAACTAAGAAAAAAACACGATACTTTATATAAGGATTATAATTTACCATTTCATATCACCATTGAATATGCCTGTAGAAATAGAACAAGTGACATTATGAAATCTATAACAATAAGATCAAGAAGTAGTAGTCTTAGTTATAATGATTATTTCTTCATGCTTGGAAATGAGATGGGGTCAGTAACTTTTTCCCTAGAAAATTTATATTTTAGTATAAAAATGTATGGATTGTGAAAGATTTCCAATATGAGAAGTTAGAGATCATGTACATAATTATGATATCCATTCTAGCTGAACCACCACCTATGACTACCACACATGAATATATTACCCGTAAATCTTTTACAGATGTGTTGAGGGGTTTTGTAAGTATATGTTAAGATAATATAAATGTGTAGTTATTAATGTGATAAATTATTATTATCTATTCTCATACAAGATGAAGTTATTAGTTCATTTTGATATCATTGATATGGGAAGAGGGAGAATTAGTGGACCTTTTTATTTAAGAATTCTTCTCTTAGAAATCATCCTCTAAAACTTTTATGAGTCTCAGTCCACCCACATAGATATATATATATCAAAGTCACCATATATGAAATAAATATAAATGAGAGATCAAAAATGAAATTTAGTTGGTTCATTAAAAATTCTTACTCCTTTCCATGTTGGATATCCCCCCAATATTAATTATTTACAAACTTATTTCATGATTTCAAGGGAAAATGAAACAATTAGTTATGCACCCTAGCTATAATTATTCTAGTTGACCCTAGTTTTACCCATAAAAAATAAAATAGTCTATCATAGTTGGTTGTAGACAACAACTATTCTTCACTTCCCCACTTCTATATTGACTGGTTATACCCCACAACCATAAGATTTTTAAAAAATAGGTTACACCAAAAACTATAAGCTCGTCTTTCTTCTTTTTAGATCCATTGTAGAAATACATTCTTATTCATATTTTATTCCTCCACGGGGAGGTTGGACAAACTTTTCCAATGTAAAAATATTCTATGATCTCCAATATCCCTCTTTAAGAGTTATATGGTATTAATGCTTCTTCCTAATCATAGAAATACATGGATTATCTCAAACCTCAAATTTCATTACTTCATCTTAAAATATTCCCCAATTAGTTTCTTTTTTAAATACCCATCAATTATAATCTCATCATTTTATTGTTATATATTTGATACACATATATATGTTGAACACCAGTATAATATATATTCATCCATTTCAACTCTTTTTCATTATCATACTATTAAACGATGTTAAATGTTGGTTAGAAACTCATTGTGTACTTTTTTAGAAAAATATAACCACTTCAAATCCATTTTAGAACAGGAAATAGCTACAAATATATGACAATTCTCTCAATTATATATGAAAATTTACATTTAAAATTAAGGAAACATTATAGGATTAATTTTAAATTTCCCACTCAAGAAAAATTTATTTGACCTCATAATGGAAAAGAAAAATCATAGTGAACTTTCTAAAACCATGTTTTCTAAAAACTCGATATAAAATACATTACCATTACTTCCATAAATATCATCTAGATATATAAAACATTGTTGACACTAGAAAATGAATTTCATGATCTTTTCTACAGAATTAATGATGTGATCCTCACAAAAAAATAAATCATTGAGTTTGAGTAGAGATGGGTCTCAATTATAGAAGATGATGTATGCTATATTTCAATGTTCGAAAAGAATACTCCACAATGAGGGACAAGTGGAAAAAACCCCTCATGGAGTAATCTATGTATTTCCAAGATCAATGATAAAAAGGTGTCGAACCATTAAAATGAAATTTCAACATTTCATTTGATGAACATTTTGTATATTGAACATATTGTGAAGAGTAGATATCATTGAAAACATTAATTTTACTGGTCGCAAAGTCCAAACTGACATACATATCAAACATTATGGCTCACAAAATATGGATTGATTTTATAGTGGAATTTGCATCACCGCATAGTCCGTTTGCGCAAGGCACTCAAATATGCCAACTCACATATCCCCACTCACCTGGGCCATCTCGCGCAGGTCCTCTAGTGGGTATATTAATATACCCCACCACCTCAATGTATAAGATAATGGTCAAACACCCAGACGAGGAATCTTGGAGAGGGATTTGGTCACATTTCTCACCATGCCAAAATAAGCATTTAGTGGTGGTTTAAACCACCACTAAATATTTCTACGATAGTTTTGGAAAACCACCTCTAAATCACATGTCATCATTTATTTAGTGGCAATTTTTCAGAACCGTTGAAGAATGATTTATCGGCGGTTATTTTATAAATCAGTGTAATCATATAGTGGTAGTTTAAACCTACATGAAATTATTTCACGGTGGTATTTTTGTTATTTTCAAAATTAATTAATTAATTATTTTATTATTTTTATAATTATTTTATTATTTATTATACCCATCCTTATTTTATTATTTAATCATTTATTATTACTTATTTGTTATTTATATTTATCTATTTATTTATTTATTATTTTAATAATTGATGAATTGATGAATTAATTAATTAATTAATAATTAATTTATTAATAATTTATTTATTTATGATTTTTAATTATTTAAATATCTTAAATTTTTTATTTAGTTTGCATTACTATGAAAATGAAGATGCACATACACATGCACATACACATGAATGCATATGTAATATATTCAAATTCTATGTTGGGTGAGATTTGAACCCATTACCTCTTTCTTATTTTCCAACGACTTTACCACTCTAACATGCTCTTCATGTGATGGATAAATAGAATTTAATATACTTATATATATATTGGTTAAAAAAAATTAATACATAACAAATAGATACAAACTAAATAATTAATGAATAATAATGTATAATGTATAATGAATAACGATTAATAAATAATAAATAATAAATAATAAATAATAAATAATAAATAATAAATAATTTATAATAAACAATAAATAATAATTAATGAATACTAAATAATAAATAATGAATAATGAATAATGAATAATGAATAATAAAAAATAAAAAATAAACATCAATAGTAATAATAATTAAAACATAATAATAAATGAATAACATATATTATTTGATATATCAGTAATCTATATATAATAAATTAATTTAAATATAACTTAATATATGATAATAAATACAAAATTAATAAATAATTAATATTAAAATATGAGTAAATAAACAAAAAATATTCAATGAATATAAAATAAATAAATAATAAATAATATGTTATTAACAAATTATTAATAAATTCATAGAAAATTAATAATAAAATAATAGTAAATGAATAATAAATTAATAATATTTTTTTAAAGGTTTGGGCCGAAGCCACGTTTTTTATTAAACCAAAAAAACCTCTTTAATTGAGTAGAGGGAGACCCATTACATATCCTGATGGCCTATTGGTCAGTTATCCCACTACATGACCCGTAGGTCCATTTTTTTTTGCCTAAGGCCTATTCTGTGAATAGTACTGCTATAGTACTCATGCTGCAACATTACTGCACAGTACCTTCCACTACTACAATACTCTGCCGCCGCTATAGTGCCCGTTATTGCTACAATGCCTCCTCTGCTACAGTACACTACAGTAGTGCTTCAGTACATGCACCCAATGGGTTTTGAACCCCATTATTCATATAGAATTAAGTGGCAATTACCACTAATCGAAACCCCATCTACTAAATTAGTAACTTATGTATACACACTAACTCCATAATAAATTTTAGATAAAAAATAAATAATAAAAAAACAAAAAAATAAAAAATAAAAATAAAAAATATATAAAATAATAAAATAAAACATAATAATGAAAAATAAATAATATAGATATAAATAATATTTAAATAAAATATAAATAAATACATATTGAAATAAATAAATAAATAATAAATAAATAAATTTTCAAAAATAATTAATAAGTAATTTTAAAAAATAAATGAATTATAAATGAATGATAAATAACTAATATATATATATATATTTTTTAAATTAATAATAAATTAATTTTAAATAAATAAATAAATAAATAAATAATAAATAATAATTAAATAATAAATTAGAAATAATAGCTAAGAAATTATAACTATGAAATAAAAAAATAAAAAAACACTAAATGAATATAATTATCTATAACTATATATACATAAAACATAATATAAATAAATTTATATAAACACATATTTATGTTACATAATTATATATAATCACACAGATATATAATTGTATATTAATATATATATATATACACAAGTAAATATAAATATCTCAATATATATATATTTACAAATATATGATTTAAAAATCTATAAACATAAATATGTATAAATATTTACAATGTATATAAATATACAGAAATATTAATAAATTCATATATATATATATATATATAATTGATAATAAATTACCAAAGGAATGGAAAACACAATAATTTCATGACCATCAAATGAATAGGAATGTAAAACAATCAAATAAAATCATAAATGACATAAAATCAATTGAATACAGTCTTAAACGAAGCTGAAATCTCATCAAATGTGTATTTTATATATATATATACATAAATGATTTTAAATATATTATATATCAAAATTTAGTTACATATATTAGAATATAAACATAAATACATATCTATTTATCAATACACACACATATGTATATGTTATCATGATTTACATATGTATATATATATATTCATATTGTTTTACCATAAAATCATTTATATACTATATTTAATGATAATGATATATTTATGTTAAAATAGATTTATATATGATGTATACACACAATATATGTGTTTATTTAAATATATTATAATATGCACAATTATATATATATATATATATAGATCTTTTTTCGAGACACATGGTTATATATAAATATTACTAGTATAGGTATATATATATATATATACAATGTATTGCATTTTTATAAGGTAAAGGAAATAGTTACTAATTTAATATCAATAAATTAATATGTTTTTCCATATGATTTATATATTTAAAAATACATTTCTACATAAATAAGTATTTATACAAGTACCATAATATAAGAAAATATAATAAAATATGCATATATTTAATTGTAAATAAAATTACATTGTAAAAATGAAAAAAATTAAAAAACATAATATCAATATGAATTTGCTCTCTTATAATAAATTTAGTACTCATTGACAAAGGACAATAAGTTCCCCTTAAATGATGCTGATATTTCATGAAATGATAAAAAATGGGGAATCCTGAGTAAAAAACCATTTTGGTGGCGATCGAGGCCTCTTTTGAGATCAGAATAATAGTGACCATTGTCCCTCAAATCATCATGGCATAGAGCTGGTCACCTAATTTGATTTGATATGTGGTAGAGAACAAATGGACACCCAAATCAATAGTTATTTTCATTTGTAGTTTATGTTATATTTTCAACTATTCTTGGAACTATAATAAATTTTATTTTTCTCCATGATACAAAATTTAAATTAATTTGGATTTATTTGATTTCATAGGTTTCAATTTGACTGGTTTTGAAGCTAAAATGGACCCCGATATCAAAATTTATGGTCATTTGATGTAGAATTCTTATTTTCAACTTTTTGAATCTTTGTTTTATATTTCAATTTATTATTAAATATGAAATATAAATATCTAATAAATAAAATATTATAGTTAATTAAATATACAGATAATAATCTATATTTGATAATTAATAAAAAACATAAATGGTAATTAATTTTTTCATTTAATTTTGGTGTAGTTTCTTAAAAACTGCTGATATTTGAAGACATTTTTTTAAAATACCGATGCTAAAAAAATATAATTTGGGTTTTTAAAAAATATTTAAAAAACATTTAGATGATGTTTTAAAAACCACCCCTAAAAACCCACTACTAAATAGTATTTTTCCTATAGTGGCTTCCTCACCCAAGTAGTCCATAACAACTTATAAATCCTACCATGGCCCAATTTCTCTAGGGAGAGAGCCCAACCTAACTCTTGGTAAAGAACTACTTGGGTGACCCACACCTAGGTGACCCAGAGCTGGGAGAACCCTATATGTGACCCACACATTGACAGGACTCATCGGGGTGACCCACACATTGGTAACCCATTATGGTGTGACCCAACTGGGTGACCAAACTATGTGATCCCATTGGTCCATACCATGGGGATTGTACCTGTACACCCCTACTCGAGCACACATCCTAGCTTCGGTCCCGACTATCCCGACTGGTCCCTATATTAACATCACTGACCCCCATGAAAATAGAGGCCCACATCATGATATTTTTTTTCCTAGTATTTGTACATTCTTGGGTTGTGACACATACAACCCACTTCTCATTCCAAATCCCCTTGAGTCGAGACACTCATCATGGTTCCTAAACAAGGTAATCCTCCTTAGGAATTATTTCCAACCAATACAAGGGAATCCTCTTTAAAAATGAACCCCAACCAGTAAAAGGGAATCATACTTAGGAATAATCACCCACCAATACATGGTAATCCTCATTAAAAATAATCCCCAACCAGTACATGGAAATCCTCTTGAGGAGTAATCCCCAATACTACTAATTTTAGGGAACCCCTCCTAGAGTAATCCACTAGAATTTCTTGTAGAATGTAGCACGCATGCTCCTCATCGCCCATTGGCTGCGAGGTTATAGAGGGTATTGGAACTAGAGTGACATCCTCTCCATCCTAAAACCTTAGCATCTTCCACCAATAGAGGAGATGTTTCTCGTTTGAAAAATGTTTGACGTTCTCTTTTCCATCATATTCAATCATGAATCATTTAGACTCATGTGGAAATAGATGCTAGGCATAATCACTACATCCATACAGTTAGATACATGTTTCAAAAGAGGAATTTCTTTTGAATATTTCTATTAAATTCTTTCAAAGTTCCCTTATTGGCATGGGTCATCAAGGCCATGCATCCAACAACAGGGAAAAAAAGATTGTGATGTTTTTCTATCATTTCATCCTCATGTTTCTCACACTAAGCATGACTCACATGAGCTTATAAATTGATGTTGGTCATGACATCCAGATGATTCATATCCTTTTGGGAATCATTCTAATTGTAATCTAGAACAAAATCTAGGCCTTCTGTTTGGAATATGATAAAATCTTTCATAAAAAATTGAATCCTCATATAGGTTAAACCCCATGAAAAGATAATACATGGGAATCCTTCTCAGGAGTAATCCCCCCAATCACCTAGGAATCCACCTCAAGAGTAAGACACGATGTAAACCTCTAAATCTCCATGATTCATTCCACTTCTCATATCCCCAAGTAAATTTACCAGGCCTTCCATTTCAGGAATAATCCCCAAATTAATCATCTCAAAGGACTATATTCCACTCTGACACAAACAACCAATATATGTGGGCTTTGATTACCGTATAAATTGGATATATGGGAAGCATGCTTGAGGTTAAAAGACAATATCCTAACATTATAACCCACTCTCTCTGGTGCATATTATTTTTAGGGCCTAATTGAACATGGAAATAAATATACCATCATGGTTCCATTGTATTCATTATCATAAGTACCATTCACCATGGCATCCTAGATGTATGTTGCTAAACTACATGGATTTATCCTTGTCACATGAACATAAATGGTATGGTGTTCCCAATTAAGAATAACCGAAGTATTTGGGTTATGATCCCTTTTATAAGGTTACATAGGAAGCCCATCAGATGGGTTTTATCCAACCATTCCAACAGCTCCCATATCCTTGGATTACAACACACTTCATAGTTCCCCACTATATGTATAGAAAACTAGCAACATAGTAATAAATACCAATTAATCCATTATTACTACATAAGAGTATACCATCAAAGGAGAGCCTCAGATACATATTGATATACCCAGTATTAAGAAACCTCAGATACATATAGATGAATCTAAATTCCATACATGCTAATAATCTATAGTCAATTCTTGGGAATCTCATATCATTCTTTTGAATTAATAAATCATTCATGAACATATCTGAAATTTATAATATAATATTGAAGTAGGAAAACATTCCCCTCAAATGGGTGTCATGAGCCCAAAATCCCATCCTATTAACTAATGTGAGTTTATAAACTTTATTAGCTAAACTTCCAAATGAATTTATGCCTTTGGATAGTAGGTCCCTCAAGGATATAGAATTTTAGGGTGTTTTCAATTCCCTAAAAAAACCTATTGAAAACCATTTAGAAATGTGATACCTCTATGAATGATTGCATACAACCCAAACCCCTAAAATCAACTATCAGACAAACATAATTTCTCATATGAAAAAAATGGTGAACTCAATGTGAATGAATTAAATAGAACACCAACTTCACCAGATTAAAACGATATACTACCCATCCATCATCCAACCATTCCATTCCTGTCCAAAAAATAATTTTGTTAGAAACATAAAATGGTGAGCCAAACATGAATCCTTAAGCAATATAATATAATCTCTCATCAGTTAGGCACCTTTCACAATCATAAATGAAAAAGGTCAAAAAATGATAATGAATCATTCATGTGTTCATTCAAATGAGATACTAATTAGATATGGGTTTCTTGTTTTTGTTTTTAATATATCAATTCAGTTTCTCTCAGAAATCCATTAGATCTAATGGTGTCCTTTAAGTACCCATGAACTCTTACCCTGTTAGTTCTTCCCACTAGGTCTTTTTACAATCAATGGATATTGTCACCAAAAAAATTTATTCAACATTAGATCACTAATGAAATGTTATTAGAGTACTGTCTGTATGGTACTATCCCAAACCAAGAGTCCACCCTAAATTCCCTCTAGATTACCAAGCCCCATCGCACATATTGTCATATATGGTAGGAAGTCTAGAAGTAGAAAAAAAACAACCACCATCTTCAACAATTTCAGGAGCCTATCCGCAGAATGTGACAACCAATTATTCATGTATATCAAGAAGGTTTGTCAAGCGGATGCTCACCACCTCATCCAGAAGGCACATGAGTCCTTCCAACGAGAACATTCTAGTAATTGCAGCCACTAACGTTGCATGGTACTAAGTGCTCAACATGCTGAGGGCATCACCATTGGCTGGATGGCCCAGGTCATCCATACATAGGTATGCAAGATGGCCCACTATGGGTTGTGACTGACTAACAAGAATAAGGGACACACCCCTCTCTCCTCAAATAGAATCCATTGATCTAATTTGGTGGCCATGTTCGTACAAGAACATACCCACAACCATGTAAATTTATATTGTCAGCAGCCTCGTCTAATAGTATCCAAGGAAACCCACCATTCAAATCTTGAAGAACACCATGCGCAGGAACATACACCATCTCTATCCCACTAATCTTGTAGACAGTGTCATATGGATTCACTAATTGAAACCCTCCAACCATGTTTAGTGGAAATCCGTGAGTTGGTGCACATACCCACGACATTCATCAATCCCTTCAGTAGTTTTGTAAGACAGTACTCGGAGAAGATATTCAAAATGTATTGAAAACAAATAGGTTGGATATACAAATCTATTTCACCACACATGTGTACTGTCAGTATCTACATATATGAAAGGGAGTATAGAATCAATCATATAGACCTTCTCCAAATACATAATGGGTATATATACAAATTCTAATCATTTAAGTCACCAACAATACCCTAAAAATGGTGATTGGGAGGAAGAAAATCCCTACACACATCATGTAGTCCCTTTCAGACATCATTATGGTGACAACAGCAGTGCCAGAGGGATAAAATGACAACTACGTCCCCACAAATGGGTTGGCTCATCATAATGCCACTCCGAAGTAGACACACTCCTCTACTCCCACATAAGAGGGTCAAGGGGAAAAATCCCCACATATTTAAGGAAAAGAAGATCAGGAATGTACAATTGTTCTAATAGAAGGAAATCAACATATCTTAATGGACACTCTAAGGAATAGAAAAACACTAGTCCATGAGAACCACGTCCCCCAACAAGTGTCCCTAGTGACTTCATGGAAGGCATCACAGAAGAAGCCTCACCAATAATAACTAGAAGAAAAACAACCAATTTACAATCTCTATCAACATAATTCTAGAGTTCTTGAAACCCTCAGGTGATTATCCATGTAAAATTAAGATACCAATATCATGTAACCAAATTGTGATAGCGGAATCAGTAATCTCGATGGTCCTCTCAGAAAACTTCACCATGAAGACATGCATCATGACCACGATCTAATAGATATCGAGATCCCATATCCTGATTATAGTTACATATACCCTCTATGTGTCTATAATATCACGGAGAAAGTATTTTCCGCTTACTGTAATACGATAAGGTGGTTCTCTCCTTGATGGTTCTCATTGTGAACGTTCTCCCCCCAGTAGTATTTCAGGTCGTCAAAAGATTCCTCCCCCTAGAAATGTAGCGATGATAAAGCCCTCCTACCATGAGGATCTTGGGAAACAATTCCAAACATTTTTTATTTGTTTCGACTGGAAAGTGAAATTCCTTATCATCTAGAAGAAAACCCAAATCGATAGTCATTCTCTGAATCTTATTTTTATTTCTTTCCTTCCAACATAATAGAGGATGTAGGAACCAATATCACCTCTAATGCTCAAGTGGTAGGGAAGCATCCACTCTAGATAGACTAGTTAGAGTAACCTCTAGTGAATGAAGAATAAGATGTGGTAAACATGAGGAAACATCTCGGAAAATATGACATTCCAGTCATGTTTTGGCCATTATCCACCCATCGATACAACATTCCATATCCACTGTAGGAAGATTGTGTGCATCTAATCTTACTCAACATATTGAAAAATCATCATCACATGATAGAATAATTAGTACCCTAAGATGAATATCTAATTCAATGAAATATATGACAAGGGATTAAATTCTAAATTGACTTGGAAGATCCCCTAGACACATGAAATCCCGAGAAAAAGAAAGGATGCCTTCAATGCGCATGCCTCAGGGCATTAAAAAGATCTTGAAAATTGATAATAAATTTCTTATATGATGTTCATATTAGATGATAGCGTGCACATGGATAACTACATTTAAATATTCACATGAACAAAAAATTCCTTCCAAATGTGGCATCATGCAATTTTATAGCTTCAAGATGGTCTCAATAAATAGATCATATCCCTAACGTATGATATAATCAACAAAAATAGGTCCCAAATAACTCATGTCGATGTCAGTCCTTAAGAGAGCATGCTATTGATATAATTTTCCACCTAGAATCTAAAAATGTAATGAAATATTCATGTTTGGGAGAAATTATCAATCATATTAAAAACAAACCAGTGATAGAAGAATGAACTTTGAAAATGGGCGATCCAAGTGCATACCAAATGATTCACCCAACCCATGATTAGAAAAAACTCTATAAAATCCCAATGGAATCACAGTAGTAGCATCCGTGAATTTCATGAGAAACCTAAGACCATAGGGTTGGGGGATTATTTAACCCATCCCTTGAGGTCAAAAAATTTGAAATAAAGGGTTGTGAAAGAAAAATAGGAACAACCCTAGCACACATGGAATTAGTTTCTTTCACCTTAATAACATCCTACTCAGTGAAAATCAGTTTTATCTGGACGTGGTGTGACACAACATAATGGATCCTCCTATTTCTTCCCTTCTCATGATTTGGTACCCTCACTATGGATACACCTTACCATGCTATATTAATATTTTCTTTAGATAACTATCCATCAAACAAATCCTTTAGAATTTGTAAAGGAGAGGACAAGGCCTCATGTGGTTGTAGAAAGACACAACCCCACAAAGACACTGAGAAATTTACAGCACTGCATTAAACATCATCAAATGTCATCAATACTAATCTTAACGATTCCATAGAACATAGGGCATATTTAGTGGAGGAGTTAGTGGAGAACATTCCCACTCATAATGTGGCCCACACGGAAACATTTGAAGGTGGTGTGCCTACCCAGAACAAAAATATTTCTACAAATCTTGGAAATATTTCATGTAATCCGACATTACCCCACCAAAATTTGTCTAAAAAGGAGAAGGGAAAGGGTTATATTTTACCTCACCAAACTCTCAGGGAGTTTATGTCCATTTCACTAGTGGAATTATTTCCTCAAAGTGAGAAAGAAATAAAATTATTGATATGAATCAATAAAAATGTTCCATGAGGCAGCCTTCCTCCTGGATATACTCTACAAGTAGTTCCTCAACTTGAACTCCCAACTAGAGTACATCATAAAAGAGGTTTCATCGTAAGAAATTGATTTTTATCTAGAACACATGATTATTTTGGGATATTATCCACCAATAAAAATTGATCATGTAGTATAATATCGATAAGTCCCTCTATTGGGTTTAGATCCAGAAAAATTCTAGGTGCATCTATACATGACTTCCACTATTGGATACCCACAGAGGATACTAGTGGTACTACCATAGATGGACTTACCAACTACTATGCCTGTTGAAGATCCAACTTAACCAAATATTACTAGATGGTTCATGAATGTTATTGAGTCACTTAGGGATCGATTGAACGCCATAGTAAAACAACGTGTGCTGATAAAATCCAAAAATAATCCATAAAATGAATGGATAGATCCAAATATTCCCCTTCCCTTAACATGGGGAATCCTACATTTATTATTTTTACATGATCAGGGAGGAGAGAAACAATTGTTGCATTTTTTCTCTCGTTGGGATCCCATGATGGGAACTCCTAAAAATAGATGTTGTGAAATGTAGGTTCATTGTGCTATAACTGTAAGGACCCGTCTTTGTGTGGTACACTTGATTGTAGGCTCTGTCAATAACTCGGTGGGAAGACCTCCATTATAAGTTTCTCATCCAGTTTAGCACAACACTATAGAATACGACAATCCATGACTTCTAAAACTATAAAATGTTGGAAAATTAAGGAGTATTGTATTTCATCACTTTTTTGAACACATTGATATACTAATTGAACCAATCATTCCCTCATGAATATTTTTCTCCCACATATATAGATAATATTTGTGATTAATTTCACATGATGTTTTATCATATGAAATACACCTGAGAGTTTTAGAACCTCACTGTAATATCTCAAAGGGTGTGAGAATATAAAAATAAAATAAAAACTAAGGTCCATGTAATACACTCAGCTCATAGAAAGGGAACAGGAAGAGATGTGACTCCTATAATCACACTTAAGTGGGACCTTATACCCACACCCTCTATGAATCCTTCACCACATCGTGTAGCTATACCTTCTAATCACCAACATCACTTCCTTCCTCGTGATAATGGTAAAAATGAGTACAGGTGAAAATAGTTTGAGGAGATGAAAAACAAGGTCTATACTTTTTGAAATTACCTTTTCCCTGACTACTTCATATCGACATAAGAAAACAGTGTGATAATGTTTCCAAATCCAAAGAATCCCATAAAAGACAGTGATGAGGATCTCCAAAATTAGTTCACTTTTCATCAAAATTTGGGAAAAATATAATAGTGATTAATTTTTAAATTTATATTAAAAAATATTATGGTCTTTGGAAAGTGCATATTAATATTTCCTTCCCCTGTTGAGTGTGTCTCTACGATCGAGATGGAGGAAGAAAATGAATGGAATGAAGTTAGCAATAAGTGTATGTGGATGTTTAGTGACTGGATATTCAAGAATAAGATCATATGAACCCAGGATATCTTATGATCATATTTAGAACACCCGATTGTGCCTCTGGATGCTTATACTAAAACACTACCAACATCATTGACAACTCAGTCCTCTAAAATCTAGTCCACCAAAAAGAGACATGTGAAGAATTGAAAGATGAAAATATTGGAAGATGAGATCATGTAATGGACAAAATTATTCATGACCATAGTGGAATTCATGCTGCTAATTTTACTAGCATGGTCACCGTCCTTCCAAAAGATGCAGTAACGGTCCGCCCATCAATAGGAATCTCCATTATATGAGCAGTTGATCCTTGATTTTCTTACAATTCTTCACTTAATGAATCACTTCTCAGATGATGAGTGTGATTATGAACCCGAATTCCCCACACTTGTCTATGGAACTAGGGGAATAATTTTTCAGAGTCCAAGATACAAGGGAAGACATTGTTCTAAAATGATTCACTACATTAATGATGCCCCGGCTCAAACTATTTACACATCCAAAACACATGGGGGAGCTATCCAACAATCTCAATAAGTGAAAGGAAGTTTCCACCCACATGAAAAGGTCTTCCATAAAATGATCATAAAGGAATATTGGTTAGAGGATTTGTCACTACCTAATCAGCCTAAGCTCATAGGTAGAACTAACAGGCCAAATCCACTAGGAGAAAAAGAACCTTCGACTTCTATTTCAAGAAATGATTCATATACATTAGAAACATCATATCCCAATGAAGATACAAAATAACACCCCCATACTAGGATGTGAAAAACCTTGGATAATACATATGATGTTTTTAATAAATCAACCTTTGTTTACACTAAGTTGATATGATCAGATACTATGATCTTATCAAAATTCCCTCATGACTAACTCATTGGAGCATTGTCGAGAACTCAAGAAGTTGAAGTCAAGGCTGCTGCTACTGAAGTGTATCATAAAGACAACAAATTTATAGAATTCCATAAGGAAATCTATTTCACATACTGAGACGAGATTCCATAATACATGGGATCATCATATGCGTCTATATATATAGTAAGACAAATGACACTGATATCTGATGATCCTCTTTTGACAATGACTCACGAGTCAACCTCATCACAATCTGAATAGTTCGTCCCCTTTGATTCAATGAATCTCAGCTGTCCCCTGTACCCTAATGTTAAATTTTTATTACAATAAAGAGAAAATCCCCTTATAGAAATGAAACTCACGACATAGTTTTAGGATCTTGTGGATAGATCAGAATTTATGGACTTTAAATAGGATAGAACCTTCAATATTATACTCAAAAGATCATGGATTCAACATCGTGATCCAATTCCCTCTTCATACAACCGGTCCCTCAAATATTGTATCAATGGTGAAATTGGGACATTTCATGGTGACAAAGCCCCATTAAAATCCCTAAAAGGATGAGATATGATTCTGGTTAAACCTTTAAAATAGCTCATTGTAGAGTATGTGCTCCTCATAAACCAAATCTAATAGGTGTTTGGGAATGTGAGAAAACATTTAGAGACATTGGTGATTTTAATTGTGACAGTTGAGCCCGATATGATTGGAGATGATGTCACCTCTTTGAGAAATAATGAAATCGTAAATGAAAATGTCTTCATTCAATCCCATGAAGTCCAAAAACACCATATTCCATCAGCTTGGCCGGAAGAAGATGCCATTCGAACATGAGAATATGAAGATGCACATTCTCAGTTCCTCATTTCCCCTTCAGATCACAAAAAATGCCTCTTACTAGTAGGTAATCCTAAAATGGATTCTTCATCATCTGGATTTCCAAATAGGGATTCTTCTCTTCCCTTTGAAGAAATTATTTAATTAACTACTCCCCTAGAACAATTGAATGAAAAAAATATTGAGGAAGAGGAAGAAGTTGATGTCCTCAGTGATTCCCCTCCAGTATTTAAGGGTGGTATCTCTACTACTTTTGACAATATCAATGATTTAAATATATGTATAGAAGAAAATCCATGACCAAATTCATCAATGTGGAAAAAATTTCGAATAACATGAGATATATAATTCCTTCTTGAAACACCACCAGGTCATGTTTTCTTATAATTATATAGAAATTATAGGCCTTGATCCTAATGTGTCCACCCATCACATGGGTTTTCTTGAATACCATCAGTTGTATATGAAGATATCCATAAGGATGAAAGCTAATGACACATCCAAAATTGAGGCTGTAGTGGAAAATTTCATCAAGGATAACCTTATCCAAGAGGTATAATATCCAAAATGGTGTGCCGATATCATCCTAGTATATACAAAAAATTTGAAAATTCAGAGATTCCATAGACATCAAAGATCTTAATCAGCACCATCCAAAGGAAGACTTTCATATTCCATTGACAAAACATATGATTGATGTGATTGATATCTGTTAGGAACTCTCCTTCATGGATAGTTATTTAGGTTAAAATAGAATTTTTATGGACCTAGAATTTGAAGAAGACATCGCCTTCAGATTCCCCTATATAGTATTCTGCTATCGGGTAATTCCCTTTGACTTGAAGAATTCCGTTTCCACATAACATCATTCCATGCATTGTATCTTCGATCCCTTCCTGGGTATTTTTTTAAAATGTTACGTTAATGAATTTTTGGTAAAATCCAGAAAATATTCAAACCACTTAGCCATCCTGGTGACCATTATAAACAATCTACAATAATATACCCTGGATATGAAACCTTTAAAATGTGATTTCAGCATCACCTTAGAGAAATTTCTCACCTTCATTGTATGTCATCTTGTCATCTATGTATAACCTGAGAAAACAAAGGGTATCCTTATCATGTCACCCTTTAAAAATACATAATTAATTGAAATGACTTCAAGGAAACTCAGCTTATATTTAGTTATTCATTGACATCCCAAGAAGTATGTTTTTCCCATCACTACACTAATGATGAACGAGGTCAAAAATCAGTTGTCAATTGTCTTTCATGAATCATTTGAAAACCTCATAATGTAACTATTGATACCTATCAAGTTTATTCAACCCATTGATGGAATTTCACTCATTCTATATGTGAATAACCTTGAGAAATCACTAAGAACCTTCCTTAGACTAAAGTACAATGGTGGGGTTGGAAAAAACATATATTATCTCAATCAGACCATTATTGATGCTGAGAGACATTTTTTAGATATCAAGAATGGATATTTAGAATTCATCATTGTCGTCCAGAAATTGAGGCACTAGTTGTAGCACCACAAGGTCCATTTGGTCTCTTGCAATGAGCAACTAAAGCCTTTCTATGTTTACAGAACAACTCGTATAGTGGTCATTTATCTTGGTGATGTTTAATATACAATTTGTGCCTCTAGAATTAGTTAATGGAAAAACCGTGTCCAATTTCCTTGCAGAACACCCATATGAAAAATTAATGTCATTAAATACCAAATTTCAAGATAAAATGATATTCTCTATTCAAAAAGGCCACCAAATTTCGGAAATGAATTTTTATGGCACATATAGGATCCCAACAGGGTGAAGTATGGAGGAACGTATGTTCAAAAAATGTAGAGAAAGGAATTATGAACACTTCTCTAGTGAAGGTTAGTATAATTAACTCCTTAATATTATTATAATGTTGTACTAATAATGAAGATGACTATCAATCCATTTTTATAGGCTTTTAAATGGAAATACAAATACTGGTGGACCATAAGGAGGTTATAGCTACTTTAGATTTGGTAATCAAATAGATAAATGGGGATTACACCATAAAAAAAGAATATTTTGTCACATTGACTAATTTTGTCCAAGTGTTAATGGTTGAGTTTACCTTAGATAAAAATTTGGTTCACATCCCATGATCACATAATGCTCAAGAAGATGCATCAGAAGATATAGAAACAACTCTAATACATCTAATCTGGGATAAAATAGTCATCTGCATTGACCATTTCTGAATGGTATCGCCTTAACATCTTGTTAGAATAGAAGAGAACAATAATTTACACCTTATCCCTGAAGCATACGGTCCTACCACGGGGTAGATGATTCCAATCATAGAATACATTTGGAATAGATTAATCCCGCATGGTAGATAAAAGAATGATAAAACCCAATGGTGATCAACTAACTTCACACTTTATAATGAAAAAAATCACCTGAAATCCTTCTACCGATGAGGATTTGATAAAGTACATCGTTGATATATCGATGGAGAAGAGACTACAAATATTATGGAAGAATTAAAAAAGGGATATTATGGTACCCACACATTAGGGTGTAGGCTTTTGAATAAAATAAGAATACATGGATACTTCTGGAATTCCATGATGCAAGATTGCATGGAATTCACTAATAAATGTGTTTCCTTTAATGTACATGCCAACTTCATCCATCAACATCAAGATTTACTACATATAACCAAATACTTATGGCCATTTTTTATATAGGGAATGAATGTTGTTGGGTTGAACCCTCCAACCACGGACAAGCAGCTCAAATACATCTTAACTGCTACTTATGTATCCTAAAAATATACTAAGTCAACACCCCTCAAATATGTAAGGTCAGAAAGCTTGCTAGATTTTAAAAATCTATCATAATCACTAGATTTTGTGTCCCTCATACAACACAAAAGTAAAATAGAATGAAATTATATTCTATTGAGTTTGAAATTCTATATCCGTACTATGAAATCAAATACAAGCATTCATCATACTATCATAATTTGGCAAATGGATATATTAGCATAATCAAGACGATAGTGGAAAAATGAAAAGAGTATTTTCTTGATAGGATCTTTCATTTCTTATGGAATTAATAGACTTCAACCCATACAACCAGACATGTGACCCCATAATATTTGGTAAACAAAATTAAAGCAGTCCAACACATTGAGGTCTAGTAACCCTCACTCCATGTTTCCATATGGAACCAGCTATCGACAGGTGATCAATCCAAGATATAAATGGATGAACTAGATCAACTAGATTAATGGAAATTGAATCCCTTTCATGACTTGTAAGTCAATACAAATCATATAGTGCGAGACTTTAATTAGATGGTTCGAATCCATTCATTACTCAAGGGAGAGATGGTAGTGATAATTATGAAATCAACGATACTAGGAATGAATCCTCAGAAACTTGAAACAAAGTGGGTGGGACCTTACCCAATACAAAAGGTCTACTCCAACAGAGATTATTCCATGATCATATTGGATGGATAGGTCATTACTATCCCAAATAATGTAAGGTATCTCAATAAATACTTTGTGTGATCTTGTGAATCACATCCTAGATAAAATATGTAAAACTACACAGTGGGTCTTTGTCACATGATCTTAAAAGGCATGACAAAAGGAATGTTCCACATGATTTTAATCTATGTGGAATCATTGTATTTTTCCGATGATGATAAACTGCACAACATAAGTTCTGAGTCATACAAATAAAAAATGGAAGACACCATTATTCTTCAACTCATGACATTAAACATAATGGATAAAACCCATCTAATTCGATGTTAAGAAACCATCAATTAATAATGATTTGAAAAACTCATTATAGTCAACTAAAAATGGGCCTTCGCCTTAGGTGTAATTTCCAACCATATCCATCTAACCCCTTAGTGGGTCGAGATTCCCTCATGGTCAGACATGAGGAAGAAGGGATGGATATATACCATGCATAAGCCCCACTTACATCATCTCCACCTCATGGTGGGACTTGGGACCCCATTATCTTCATATTTACTAAAAATATCACATCTATATTTCATGATAGTAAACTGCATGATTCTATCCAGAAATATTTATGGCTTGATTCCCAATCCAGTGTGAGACGTAGTGATTCCCATACCTTGAATATTGGGTACATCTATGAGTAAGGAAAAGAAACACCACTTCATTTTCCTGGTGTATGAATCCGATCGTCACAGGTAAACCTTCCAAGATATATGTCATGATACCCATTACAACGAGATGCATAATGTTGCCTAAACCTCATGTTTTCGGACAAACCATCTTCCTATAAAAATTAATGCCTATTTTTATATTTCAAATCTTTATTGATGTGTGGAAAAAAATTTAATAACTACATGTGACTTGACTATCATTCCAATGAGCTATGTAGTGAGCCCAGATCTCCATTCCAATAACAAACCAAAATAAACTACCATTAAATCCCACACTCCATGGGCATGGGTCAGACCTGTGCATGGAATTCATTTTTTAGAACTACATGTGGCTTGATTTTTTGTCCAATGAGATATATAGTGATTCTTGGATCTTCATTCTTGGGTCCAGGCCCAAACAAAAATCCTATAGTCCCATTGTATAGACCAGATATGTTTACAGAGCCTTTAATGAACTATGTGTGTCTTGATTATCATTCATATGATATACATACTGATTCATAGATATCCATAACTGGGAGAAGATGAAATAAAAAATTATTAAATTATCTCAACCTATGTATGGGTCAGACATGCATTGGGAATTATTATTTTGACAACTACACGTGGATTGATTGTAATTCCAATGAGACACATGGTGACACAAAGATATCCAGTCTCAGGTCCAACCATAATTAAAAAATCTCCCAAAACCAAGGTACAAATCTTACCTGTATATGGAACATTCCAAGAACATCATGTGGCTCAATTAACATTCCCATGAGATACTTATTGAAACCTAGCTATCTATTCTCATGCCCAACCAAAAAATTTACGTTATTTCAGGTTGATTAATCTTCGTCTCTACCACTATATGTTGACATTTATGGATGATTTCCTGACCACATGAATTTAAACTAAATGGTATTTCACGAACAATGTCTTTCTTGATCCTCATTTCAATTAGATATGTAGTGACACGCATATCTTTGATCTTGATTCTAGCCGTAATAAACCCCCCACTCCATGTTTACGTATCAAAATTGCATAGGGAACTGTACAAGATCTATGAGAGGCTCAATTCTCATTCTCATGAGATACATAGTGACACTGAAATTTAAATTCTAATGCCCAAAAACAATATTTCCATACTTTCATGTCAGTTCACCTTCATTCTTATAACATGATGTTAAAATTTACGGATGATTTCCTAGCTGCATGAAATTAAAATTCATGGTACATCAAGAACTACGTATGACTTAATTCTCATTATAATGAAATATTTAGTGATGTATGGATCATATTCATATCCAATCCAACATAGAATCTAAATTCCCCTATCCTTTTCTTGTGGTTCTTTTGTGTTGTGGAATAAACTTTTCTACTCCATGTTTCTCACACCGAGCGTAGCTCACATGCGATTAGGAGTTTTGGTAAAACGGTTCCCTACATAATTATGGAATATTGATTAACATAGGGTTTACAATAGTTGTAGATGAAATATCTTAAAAGGTGCACCATATTTTCTCATTAAATGAACATAAAAACACAATTTTACTCAAGAGAATTATGTACCTTGATTCTAATTTCAATGATATATGTAGGGATGTTCAAATCATAGATCTGGGTACCAAGTGCAAAACAATATGGAAAATTATTCAACTCTATAATGTGTGATTTAGATCTACCTCAAAGGATCCAATATGGGTTATCACCCAAAACATGAACCTGTATTCCAAAAAAACCCTATAATTTATTCCACGCTAGAATTGATTCACTACGGGGGACCACTATTTTCGAATTATGTGTGGGTTGAATCTTTCTTTAACTAGATATACAGTGATGCTCAGGTCTCATACCTTAGACTAGCCGCATTATTCCCTCATTATTCATGTTGAGTATCCCTTATTGTGTGATGTTATACTAAATAGACAATGTATTGACAACAAGAAATTAGACCACATGGTACTTGAAGAACTACATATATCTTGATTATCATTCAAATGAGATATATTGCAATTCCTAGGCCTCATATCCTTGTCCTAGACATGGTTTTAAGAATATTTCACACTATTATTTTGTACAAACAAATATATATATATAGGAGATTCTAATTTTTGTTCCCTCATTATTGGGGTCCATCGAGGAAAAAGAGATATCCCTTTCTACATATGAGTCAGATCTATGAAATGGAATTTATACTTCATAGAAAATGTCATCCAAAATATTTTCTTTTATTCTTGAACAAATCCTTTCTAGATGTCATGCTGCCAATATTGGTCACTTTAAGATATTCACAATATTTCTCCAACTCTCTATGATAGAAAGTACAATACCAGAGGACCCATTTTCTTAATGATGTTGTTACACACCCAATAAGTATTTGCATAATGTTACCCAAAAAATGGTGTTTTTAGACAAATAATTCCACTATTGGGTATACAAAAACAGACCCCAGTTGTATTTTCATGATATATCCCATTAAATCAGGTTTTCGATTAGTGATAACTTGAACGAACTATGCTATAATACCCCCAGATGGATTTTCATAATGCATCCGATCAAACCTAGTTTTCTGGTAAATGATTCCACTATTGACTATATAGTTACTCACCCTATTAATATTTTCATAAAATAGACTACAAAATGTGTTTTTCTATTAGCAGTAACTTGACCAATGGGAGAATCATCTTATATCATTGTATGATTTGATGAAATTTTATTGGAATGCCTAATTCACATTCAGTTAACCACCATAGCTTGAATACTTTTCCCATGTCCTTTATCCTAATCTAAAATCTCCCAAGACCATGGTTTAAAATTTAATCTATCATGTCCTATGTATAAAGTAATGATCTTCATTTAGTAGTCCATATATCACAAACAATTTCTATAATTCTATGGTCCTAGTCATATGACCCAAAACTATAGGCACCACATTTAAAATGTTGCATCATAGTGGTGTAATAAACCATATCCCTAATTATTTGGAAATTTTAACATGAAATGTTCCTCCCTTAATTTGGTAAATTCTTTTTTCAATCCAAATTCTGTTCTTGGAAAATCTGAATCTCCACAAATTCTATAGAATTTTCACAATATAATATACAAATTATTGAGAACATATTTTCTAACTATGATGTAACATACCTTGATGGATTTTCATAAGGATTTTCACAAAATGGGTTTGAGAGCCAATAGATGACACTATTAACTATTTTGTAACATTCCCGATATGAATTTACATTAAATGACCAAAAAAACTTGTTTTTCAATCATCGATAACTTCATCCCAAAGATAGACAACCTCTATGGATAAAACCCCTCTTTCCTTATACCACTATTTATATTAGCAAAATCCCTATATTAGAGCTTATAACATTCTCCTCTAACACTAGGATACAATAGAAAATTTCTATATAGATTAGTAATAATGGTAGCATCATTAATATTTTGGTCTAAGATAATGTCTTTAAATTATATCCACCATAATTTCCTAACTATATAGATTTAAATTACGTTCCTTAATTTCTTTTTTGTATGAATTTAAGCTGTATTGTACAATATCCTTTTCAAAAGATTATAAAGTACATGATCATTGTTAGGGTCTCATGAAATTAAACTGCATGATACCTTAACCCATATTAGAAAGGTGAATCTCACTAACATGGATCTTCAATCAAAATGTTCCATCATTTACACATTAAAAATTCGTGAAGGAGTGGTTTCTTATTCATGGAAAATGCTAATATAATGCTCTGTCCATTATCAGACACCTCTCTTTAGAAAAACCACTCACTGTGGCCATGATAAATCAAAATATCTATAAACACCCTTTGGTCATTAACGATACAATGACAGAATTTATGAAAAATTCATTTCAAGACTATTCTATAATACACCATAGTTGGATTTTCATAAATTATCCATTATAATAGGTTTTCTTTCCAAAGGATGATGCAATTTACAATTCTATAACACATACTGGTTGTATTTTCATAATGTATCCAAGAAAATGGGGTTTTAACTAATGGTAACTTCATCATCATGATAAGACTCCTCTATTTCCAAATTTCTTCTTTTATATTATGAAGCTAAAAACTTGTGGATCAAGATTCCCAATTAGGTATCTCTAGAATTTATGCACATTTTTGGCCAAGAAGGATTGTTTGCCTCATCATTTCAGTACTTTTGGTCAACGATGTTGAAACTAAAACACTATTCTCATTAGTCAAGCTTGCATGACATTAAACAAACCTAAAAATTAGACATAGTACTCGCTGGATTGAAAACCCACAAATGGAACTCTGAAAATAAGTTGAGTCTTAGATCGCATGATCTACACTATGTAAGGTTCATGAAAAAATTGAGCATTGAAAAGATAAATGGCACAAAAATGTTATACTAAATACCCAAAAAATGGAATTCAATGAAAAATTAATGTCTCACCTACTATGTCTCCTTCATATTGAGCCACAGATAAAAATTAAGGCAATAAAAAAATACATGATGTTTGATGGTTTTTCTATAAGAGACTATAAATAGTCGAACTACGATCGCTAGGCCCTATAGAATAAGTAAAAATTAGATCATCCTCCCATTTTTTATATTTACAAAAAAGACAACCAAATGATGCTATAATGATCCAATTCTCTTTACAATTAACTTAGATCCATATTCTTCTCATTATGAATGAATCGAATTCTAAGGGTGGATTTTTTAAAAAATGAAAAATTCATTTCAAACACTTTTATGAAGAAATCTTGATGTGATATTCAGTTAGAAAAAATGTTGTATTTTAGTAGATATTTTCCTCCATTCTTAAAGAAGATTCATGCTGGAATTCCATGTTCCAAAATATTACTCCACAACATGGGACAAGTGGAAAGAACCACCCTCCAAGAGTTGGACATGGATTTCCATGATTGATGATGAAATGGTATCAATGCATTAAAATGAATTTTCCATGATTAAATCACGAACATTTGGTGTATTCATATTATCCATAGGTTTGGATTTATTCTCAAGATTTGATTTGACTTATCATGAAACCCAAACTGACATACATATCAAAAGTTATGACACTATGAAGTTTGAAAAATATTTGAAAGTAATTTACATTACCGAACAATGTATTCATGCATGGTCGCATAAGAACTCTTTTATAGGCCCACTACTATAGTCCCACTCCCACATGACCTCCAAATGGTCTATAAATGGACCCGTCCTCCTCAAATTTTGGAATGCAATTGAACTCTGGTATGAAAAATACAAGAAAGTGATATAGTCGCATAGAAACTTCACCCAAGTAGTCCCCACAAATTGGGAAACCTGCAATGGCCTGATTTCATTAAATAGAGACCCCTGAATCGACACTTGGATAAGACCCACATAGGTGACTCACAACTGGTAGAACTGTTGCTATGTGAACTCCCCAGGTGACCCTCACTTGGGAGATACCCACCTAGGTGACCCATAACTTGGCATCATGAACTTGGGCGACCCATACCTAGGTGACCAATTTAGGAATCACACCTACAAGATCATCCATGGAGTTCCTCATAGTCCATACCATAGGAGTTTCAACCCAAACCCACACTCGGGATCCATGATGGATTTCAGTCTCAACCCTCTAGCCCAATCCCCTCGTCACCATCACAGAACCCCATGAAAAATAGAGAGTCACACAATAAACATTTCATCCCAGGACCATCATGTTTTGGGATACATCATAGAAAACCCCAGCTCTCATTTCAAATCACTATGATCCAAAAAAACACCTAAAGGTTCTTAAATTAGGGCATAATCTTTAGGAATAATCCCAAACCTATACAAGGGAACCTCCTTAATGAATAATCCTTAAATAGTGTTAGGGAATCCATTTTAGTAATAAGATCTAACCAGTACAAGGGAGTCCTCGTCAGGAATAAGCCCCAACCAGAACATGGGAATCCACTTTAGGAGTAATCCTGAACCAATTAAATTGTATGGAATCCCTCATTGAGTAGTCCACTAGCCATTCAAACAAAAGGATTCACTCCTGTTACTCTTATCCTCCATGGCTGCTGGTTCAGAGAGGGGATGTACACCACAGTCATCTCCTCTTTCTCCATTACCCTCAGTATATTCTACAAGTAAAGGTGTTGTACTGTCTATTTTTATAGATATTTGAATTTATCTTGTCCGTCACAATCAGGAACGAATAATCCTAACTCATGTAAACACAAAAACTAACTACAATCATGAAATCCAAATAGTCAGAATAATGTTTTAGCAGAGGGTCTTTTTTAGAATATTCATCTTGACTTCCTTAAATGTTACCCCATATGAATGTATTATCCAGGACATGTATCCAACATCAGGTAAAATCATATTTTTTGATTTTTATAATCTTTTATTTACCCTTGTTTTTCATAGTAAGTGGGAACATATGGGTTTAGTGGTTGATGGGGGTCATTCCATCCACATGATCTCAAGACTTTTGGGAATTATTCCAAGTGTAAGACCCAACAAAATATGGGACTCCAGTTTGGTATAAGTCACTAACAATAAAAAGATGGTCATATTTCTCAGGATTAGTCCTCAAGATAAACTAATACATGAGCATCATTCTTAGGTGTAGGCCCCAACCACAACCCCTATTCACTGTGGAATCCCCCAAATGAGTAAGCCCTAAAAACCCTCAAAATATCACTGTGTCCTGTGGATTATAATGGCTACTAATTAATTTAATTGATAATAATTTTTAGGAATAGTCCCCAACATAATCCTATTAATGGGCTATAATACCCTATGATATGAACAACATAACTTCATGTGATTTGATTCCAGTCTGAATGGGATATGTAGGAAGCCTTCTTGATTTTTAAGCCCACTGCCAAAAAATAAACCCTACTCTCTATGAGCCATATTCTTAGTAGGGTATAATTTAACCCATCAGTTCTTATCCCTTCCTGGTTCCTTGGGCTGGTTCGACATAACTACCACCCCAAACATTTACTAGGAACCTTTCTCTTAAATTTCTTATCCACATGATGCTAAACTACATGGTTTGGTCCATATCGCATGACTGTAAAATGTACAGTTCTCCCAATTAAGTGTCATAAAAATACATGGGTTATGAATCTATTCACGAGGATATGTAGGAAGCTCATCACATTGTTTCAATCCCAACATCACAACAACTCCCATCTCCCTAGATGAAAATACACTCCAAATATCCCCCCTATGTGGGTCATGAACCAGCATCGTTGTTTTAATGAACAAATAATATATAGTTAGTACATATGACGATATTAATTACAGAAACCTTGAATGCCTATAGATATATTTAATTATGAATATATTCAAATTGATATAGATGATTATAAATTCCATACATGCTAAAAATTTATTGTTAATTCAACGTTGACCCACACCATTCTTGTGAATTAATAAAGGATTCATAAATATATATTAAATTTTTAATAGTGTCCTAGAGTATGAAACAATTTCCCACCAAAAGGAAGTGATGATTCCAACTTCCCATCCACATGAATAATGTGAGTTCACAGGAATCATTGGCCAAACATTCCAATAAGCACCTAACTTTGGAAATCAGTTCCCTCATGGATATGGAACCCTTCGGTGTTTCTGGTTCCATGAACAACCCAATTGGTAAAAATTTTAAAATAGTGTTCATGAAATGATTGATTTCATACAAATAATCACCCTATAATAATTTTTGCTTGAACAAAATTTTCCATCAGGAAGAAAAAACGATGAATCCAATATGAATGACTTAAATGAGGCACCTCCTTCAGAAGATAAAAAAGATAACATGACCAACCATCTTTGGATAATTATAATCATGATGAAAAAGATATTTATACTAGATAAAACCTTGAATGTACATATCATCTTTTTCAAAATTTTATAAACTTTATAAACATGAAAAAAACTCCATCATGTGATTTTTATACATAATTATTCGATGGTCTAACAAAAGTCTGTCTGATGAGATTTAGATATTTCCTATTTCTGATTGAATTTTAAATTTTATGCCTAATGAAATTTCATATTGTGATCACTAGTTTTCTACATTGGGTATACTTTATACATTTGTTCTTTTGGTTTTACTCATCTTTATCTCTAACCTTGTACACATGTTCCTTATATGATAAAAAAATAATATTCCACACTTAAATGTGATCACAATTCTGCATCGAATGATATTTTACATATATCTCTCTAATTTATATTAATAGATCAATTCATAGGGTATAACTTTGTAAATTTTTGTTTAGTTAAAATTTTAAATATCAATCTAATAAATTTTCATCTAAACTTCATAGCTTAGATTTTGTAAAACCACACCTCCAAATTTATAACACAAACATTGTAAAATGATGTTTTTGAAATTGTAAATTTATTCTAAAGAATAGTATTTGATAGGATCATTTCATTTTCCTCAATCTTGTAACCTCTTTCTAGAGGGATATATTCAACCCATTATCACCAACTTCTGTATTTGAAAAACACAATCTTTTTTCTTGAAAATATTCATGTTATATGGAACATTGAGGATCGATATGACATCACTTGAGTTAATAAAAAATATCTAAAATATGAATCAAACCATCTCCTAAACATCCCCAAGTTCCTCAAACAACTTAATTTACAAAAACATACTAAAAATTTGAAAAAAAATCAACGAACAAACTTTGGACTAACAATCTCCCCCATTTTCATTATCGTTTATATATCTACACATCTTCATACATCATCAAATATAATCCGTGTTCCTATATCTTTCTTCGTTATCCTGCACATTTATGTTAATTTTCATTCCCCCTTATTGAAAATCAATTCATAGTGAAATATAGGGGTTATCATATTTTATCATCATTCCTCTCATAATTCTAACAACGTTTCTCAGAAGAATAATAATATCAAAACATTTTCTAAGAATAGAGAATTTAATCAGACAACACTATGTTTTAATTGGAGAAATCAATGTATAAATTTAGAGTGTATAATCAAGGTGATCAATGCTTTCCATAGAAAATAATCCATACAAAACAATCACCATTATTATTTCATTATATTTATGATTGTGGTATATAATTAATATTCTTATGATAAATACTTCACTTCAACATTTCTCCCCCCAAACAGTAGCACCCTATCCCACATTATAGTGATCGCAATGATTAGTGATGGATATAATTTCTATCTATAATTCTAATACAACACTCATCTAACTCCTATAATTATTCTACTTCAATTTCTTGTATGTAAGTGAAAATTAACAAGAATAATAGGATTAAGGAGGAACTATAGTGTTCCTTAGAAGAAATTACTAAATAGATAATATTATCTTAATATATCATTTTTCTTATTCTTCTTTGACTTAGCATGGGATGGGACATATTCTTTATGATAATCATCTATAGATTTTGTAATCAATTGATTATTCTGTTAATACATTCATTAAATTTTTAATACCATGCCATTCTATATCACATCTATTAAATTTCATTTATATATTCAAACCATAATTTTTAGGTAGTATATCATCAACTTTATTCTGACCTTATGAATATTGTTTTTATACTTTTCCACCAGTAGTATATTTTTCTTCCTCCATCATTCAAGACTTGGATATTTATTATGTCCAAATAACTACCCATTATTATCAATTTCCTCAACTTCCTTAAGCTTCATTAGACACATAACATTGTTTCTTTTCTCACATACCTACATGAAACATTAACATACTCTATCATTAAGAATTGTTTTCATACACATCTTTATTTACTGAAAAGGGTGTTCTTATCATCATATCATAGCCCTCCTTGATTCATACCTCCTTCTTTGTAGATATATATTATACCAATATGAGTATGAATAATTCCAAAATACTCCACAACAATAGAAAAATCCAATTAATCTTAATCTTATAGGTTGATGGTAGTACTTATCTAATGTTTTTATAATAGTCTCTTCACAAACCATTGTCATCTTTGTCAAGGGATAAATATTTTTGAATTATTCCACTCTTTATTCATAGAATATGGTTTATCACTATCCTTATTTGTCCATTTCAATACAATATTATATATTAAAACATCATTTTTAGTAAATAATGTTACACATTTATATTTATTTGTGATATAATTAACCCAACTATGTGTACCTTTATTTGGATTTTCATTTCAAAACTAACCTTTCACATCTGATATCTTGGTGTAGTCTTCTACAATCTTCCTCAACTAAATTTTTAATATAATACACATTAAATTTATATCATCCAAATAGTCCCCATTTTACACAATATTTCTCTAATACCACTTAACATATTCCCAAATTTTACAATCTTTAATATGTTCTTCTTAATTTCCCCAAGAAGTATTGTTTTTTCCTCATTAATATTCTCATGATAAACAAATTTTTCTTCTTGTTCATTCAGATTATTTTATAGCTCAACTAAATTTACTTTATATGATATAACATTTTTAATGAATATAATTAATTTTTTAACTTTATCATCCTTCTAAAATAATATATCCATAAACACCATGTTAAACTTTTTTAGTCTCCTTCTAGAGTTGTATAATTTTCACAAGAGTTACTTGTAAATTCTATTTTAAAATCAATTAAAGTTCTATTCATTTTTTGTCCTCATCTTCACTACTTAATGTAGTTACTGACTTATTCAGATGACTAAAGAAGTTAATTTCACCCACATATTCATTACTAAATGATGAAGCATTATGTTTTCATCTTCTCATCAAATTACTCTTCTTTCTAGGAAACCTTTTCTTTGATATCATTAACTATAGTTTTGGAGACATATATGTTTATTCCCACTCAAAATAATCAATGTTATTATTAGGAAAACATCCTATAAAATGGTAAGAATCATTATAGCTACATCATTTAATAGGTTTTTACCTTTCCTGTATCATTTCCAATTTATATCTCCTTGAAATAAGAGAAATGATTTTGGTATGGTCTTCTTTATCATCCTCAGGAACTAAATAACATTTTTATTCTATTATTTTTTTGACATCTGATCTTACCTTTTAATATTTCATCAAATTGTATTTCTACCATATCCATGTTCTTGAATATATTTTTTTCATTTCATATTCCATGAGAGTATTTTGATGTTTATCTAAAGATAGTTCCACGCGACCATCTGGAGATGACACACTCACCTTAAATCAATATGGAATGTTTCTCATCTGTTTCTTAATAATAGAAGAATGTTTCGTATTCTATATGTAACTTATGATATTTATGAAAATCACACTTTATTTGTAAAATATTCATCTATACTTTCGTAATTATGAATCTTTATACATTTATGTATGCTTCCCTAGATTTGAATCTTAGCATCATTAAATTTTATATTTCTTTCATAGATGCATCACAACTTATACAACATTTCATTAGCTATTGGAATCCTAATAATATTTTTATAAACATTATTAGTGAGATCCATCAAAATATTAATTTGAGGTTTACCACAGAATTATAAAATTACCTTATTTACAGCTATGATATTATCCTCATTAATGAGATAAAATCACACAATTTCATTATATTTTATATCTAGACTATGATGTAAAAGGTGTGGTAACATCTTATTACACAAATAGTGATAGTTATTTCCATTAAATGTTTGAATGACCCTATTTTTCAATGAATTTATATTCTATATCATCAGAAAAAAGTTGGATCTAATTAAGGGAACTTGGGTCTGATACTAATTTATCATCCTAGATTAATGTGAGATCTTTGAGAGGATAATGGGGTGAATCAATTTTCAATTTCTCTTATAAATTATTCTCCTAGAAATAAAACTCTAAATCTTCTAAGAGTTTTAATCCACATAATATATCCCTTAGCCCCACCTCATAATCAATCAATATAAAGAGATAGACAAACACATGATATTTACGTGGTTTTTTATAAAGGATTACTGCTTTCCTTGTTGGCTATCCCCTAACATAAATTATTTATTATATTCTTTTAGGATTAAAAAGGAATATAAAATATTTTTTCTATACCATAGTAATTTTTCTTCTAGTTACCCCTATTTCTACCTCCCCATTAATTATCTCTTCCATCATAGTTGGTCATACCCCTAACTATACTTATCTTCCCTTACATCTTAACTAGTTATCAACAGGATAAAGAATTATTTATGAAATGGTTATACCCACATGAATAGTCCCTTATTTCTTCCTTTTTATCCACTATATAAATCTAATAATCATTAGATGTTCTTTCTCGATGAGTATATTAGATCACAGTTGAATATGTATATATTCTTCAAGAAATTAAGAAGACCCACTGATGAGTGTTGTGGTCCCAAAACACCCTCCAGGTCTTAAAAAAACCACGATCTTCTCCATCATATAATTTACAAACTTATCCAGAAATATTCCCCAGTAAAAATCCATTTTTAAAAAAATCTATCATTTATGAAATCATTGGTTTTTTGTGATCTACTTGATTCTACTCTTTTAAATAGAGCTCAAGATGATGCATCTCTATGCATTTATCCTCTGTTCAATGATACTATTATTTATCTAAAAATTCCCATGTTTGGAAACTCACACACTCCTTATATCAAAAAACATCATAACTTTTACTCATTTTTAGCTCTATGAACGTCAATAAATCAATGATATTTTACACTATTTTTATAGTAAAAATTACTCTAAAAATTAAGGTGAAAGTACGGGCTCATTTTGAATTTCCCCATTCAACTTAAATTTTTTTGAGCTCCTTCAATGAAATAGAATCAACCGAGTTAATTTTAATTTAATTTTTTTTTAAAAATATATCATCAATGATAACATCAAAGCTACCTTAAGTCTAAAAAATATTTAGGAATTTTTGATGCATAACTCAACGTCATCGCCTTTTTTATAGTAGATAAATATGAGGAAAAAATCATATGGTGATCTTTTTAATTACTCTTCTATTCAATGGCCTCCTAAATTTATATCTATTGAAAATAAAATTTTTTATCTGTAATATAGTATTATTTATGATATATCAAATGAAACATTATTTGGTGTTCATCAACACTCTCCTTCAAGTTGATTTCATACATATCTCCATCTGGTATAACTCCACTCCATCTCAAAAATTGTCCACCCTTTCTATATTTGATACAAATTCATATTTATCCATTAAATTTTAAATCAATTATTAATACAATTAAATTTGATTTATCTCTATCAGATACAGCTTCATATATCTCTCTATATGGTATAAATTTATAATTCTTTCCAAGTAGTCTTTATAATTTTCCCCCAAATAATTTTACATATGAACATCATAGATTAATCATTGTACAACCACACCTAAACCTATAAAACATGAACTTTGTAACCTGATTTTTTTAATTCAATAAATTCATTATAGAGAACTATGTTCTATAGAATATTTACATCACCCTATGTTTGGTAACTCTATTCTGGAGAATTATGTTCCACTAATTGTCACCATCTTCTTCCTTTGAACAAATACATAATTGATATTGAAAATATTAATGATATTTGGTAATTTGAGTATTAACATGAAATTTTAATACATAATAATGTTTTTAAAAAATTAGAAAAACTCATCACTCAATCTTCCTTATGTTCCTCTAAGTTGTTTATTTTATAAGTAAATATAGATATTTTGATGAAAAATGAAATAAACACACATTGTACTAATACATGACACAATTATAATATATATAAAAATATATTTCACATCTAAATATTATCAAATGGATTCTTCTCCTCAACTAAATGATGCAATAATAATAAAATGGATTGTTTCACATAAAAAAACAAAAAAAAACCATGAATCATTTTATAAGTATTAAATATGATCATGATTATAGAACTATTGAATTAGTTGGGTAAAAATTGAAGATTCAACATTATGAAATATAAAACAATGACATATAGTAGTTTCATTATTATAAATTTTTTTTATTTAAATGATATTTTAAACGAGGAGGTGTCACTATGTTTTAATCTAAAATAATTGTAATATGGACTTCAATAAATAGGGATTCAGTGATATTTTCCGTGGGAGAATTTATGGCTCATGAAAATCATTATAAGATACATACTAACTGAACAAACTGCCATGGATGCCACCAATGCATATCTTACCATGAGATATTATAAAAATATATTACTGATATATATACGTATATTTTAAATTAATATAAATTTAATATTATTGATGTAATATGTCATTATTAATCATTTTCACACAAAAGTGAATATATGGTTCATTTTATGTAAAAAAATAAATTGTTTCTAAAATTTCCTACCCAATATGTGTTCTTATGTTAAATTCAATTTTTATAAATTTTATAATTTTAATTTGATAATGAAATATTAATTTTATGATTATTCATGTTAGTCAAATCTTAGGACAAAATATTGATATTTTTTAAAATAAGTTTATTTTATTTTGAATAATGAAAATTATATTTTTTTCAAATTCATTAACTTTATACAAGTACTTATGAAATAATAATGAGGTAAAAATATATGGAACCATTTTCTCAAAAAATAATTTATTTAGTTAAGTAATACATTTTTAAATTAATACATTGAATTTAGAAATCTATGCTTCACTTTTTAGTGCCTGTGTTATATTTTATTCTAATGAAAACCTATTTTTGGAAATTTTTCATTCAATTAAGTATTCAAAAAACAATTCAATTTTTGGATTACATTTAAAGTAAAAAAAATATTCCTTGTCTTTCCATAAACCAATAAAAATCCTTAAAACCAATAATATTAAATATTTTCCTGTAATTTTTTTTATTCTTAAAAAAGTGCATTTTTTCTAAAAACTATTTTGTATTTAAATAAGAATGAATTTTATAAGATAAAATTTTATCACCATTATAATTTAAATCTTTGGAATTTTTTTTCAAATTTGTAATCAAAATTTTCAAATTATGTAATCAGTTTAATTTCAAATTTTAGTCATATAACATAAATTTTCATTGTAAAATATAATCACCTTTGTAATGCTTATAATTGTTTAAATGGGGTTCAATTTAAGGGAAATGCCATGAATGTGACAAAAAAATATCTAAAATTTATTGTATGAGTTTATTATTTACCATTATTATCATATCTTTAAAATATGTTTATTTTAGAGAAACCTGGATTGAATGTGACTTTAATTTTATTTTAGGAAATGAGTACTTTTAAATATTACACTCTTCACATATTTCAAACGAAAATTTCCTAACCAACTTGTCCTATTTCCAATATATAACACCCTGATAATTTATGATATATTACTCTTTAAAAAGATTAATTTTCATTGACAACATTATTTACAGGTACCACCATGTTTAAATAGAGAGAGATTAATTATTGAATTATTATTATAATCTAATGTGAAATCTATCACATATGCATTGAATTATAGGTTATAAATAGGATGAAATAAGTTATGAAAATATATAATTTTAATACATAAAAAATAATTCGTTATTTTTAAAATGGTTATAAATTAAAATAAAATTATTTGAATATAATGATATATATTTTTTTAAAACACATTTAATGAGAAAAATATTATTTTATCTTAATAAAATAAAATAATCCCTATTAAATAATGTTTTAAATTAAATTTAAAGATTATATAATCATAATAATAATTTATAATTAATATAATATTGTTTACATGGAAATAAATGAAATAATACTCAATTTCTTACTTAAAAACTTCAATTTATAAAAATGTTTTTTTTTTCATTTTACCAACTTATTTTAAAATGAATTTATAACACTTCTATAAATTTAATCCTTTATATGGATTCCATGTTTTTAATAATTATAATAAATATTATTTAAAATTTTAGATATAATTTATCTTCATTGTGAATCGTAACTGATGTAAAAATTCATTACTACGATTAAGGTTAGTAGTGGTTAATTAGGGTTAAACAAAATAGATAATGGTTCTAATAACCTAAAATCTAGTATAAATCTAAATGTATGAATATATTTACATTATAACTCATCCCATATTCAATATCTTTCCAATTTGGATCCAATATATCATGAGAGGGACTATTTTATACTTTAATATTCATATAAATTACACATTTACAACTCCAATAAATTGTAAAAGGGCACACACTCACTTCTACAATCCACACAACATTACCCATTTATATAGACCTAAAACTTCACAAATATATTATAAAATTCTATATAGATGTACTAGATCTATTTTTTATCTTAATGTACCAACCCTAGGGTCCATTAAAAGTTATTTAATGGTTGCCTCTGAAAGTCTAGTTATAAATCACAACATTGTTCCCTAATTATTATTTCATCTTCCAAAAAATCTAAAAATATTTTATCCATACTAATAAGAATAATAAAATAATATAAAAATAATTATATCATATTATGATTAGTAAATAACTATTTTATTTCTTCTTTATTGAAAATAGAAAATCAAAGTATTGCTCGTGTGTAGGTCTTGACTACCGACTCCACATAAAGATATTATTCATTTTCCATAATCATTATTCATGTTTGGTTATAATGTTATATTAAATGTTTAAATACTGTATTTATGACCTAATTTTTATTCTATAGTTATAATATCATTTCAAACTTCTTACATTCCAACACATTGGAAAATGATAATGTTGCCTGAGCATACATATAGACGACCACCTCCATGAGGTAATGTGATTTGGTTATAAATTATTATTTTAATATATAGTGATAATTATGGATTTAGTGAACATATTCAGAGTTTATGATATAAAAATAATTATATAAAGTTCAATTATAATTTTAATTTTTTTTTCAACCATCCAAATGTGGAAGCATCACATGTGCATATGTATGAACTGTCGTCGCCAAAAAGTTTTGTAATTAATTTTTCATCAACACATTATTTTAGTGGTTATAATTAAAAACACAATTAATAAATATTATAATTATTTCATAACTTAAATTATTGAAAAAATACCATGGTGAAAGTTCCATAACCCTTTAACTGAAACATACATGGAGAAAGACCAGTTTTTACCAAAATGACATTTTTGATGATGAATTTGATAATAAATGGATAAATAAAAATTATAATTGAATTATAGATAGTATTTTATTTATAAATATAGTTATAAAATATATTTACTTTAAAAATATATTTATTATATAGTATTATTGAGACCATACAATGATTGATAAGAATTGAGGGAAGGGATTAATGTTATAATTTAATTTTTTTTAGGATTATCTATAACATACTTTTATTGAAGATAATTTTATAGATATTATCGTTTAAAAATCAAAAATTTTATTCTATAATAGTTATTAATTTATGTTTTATGTATTATTACATTTTTAATCTATTTGATAAATTTAATGGTTGAGAAATATTTATTTAAAGAAAATATAACATTTTTCTTCTAGGATCGATGAAAATTTTCTTCCATGTCTATATATTTCAAAATTATTTCATCAAGGTTTTTACCTAAAAATGATATGTAATAAAAAAGGTAATTTTAATTACCTTTTAATCTATTTACAATGTATTTTAATGATACCTTTTTTGAGTAAGTAATTTTTCTCTTTTTACAAAACTTTGAAAAGAATGTACTCATTCAATGTATAAAGTAAAAATTAGTTTTCCCACCATCCTCACAATTATTCAATTTTAATACTCCTATAAAACTTTTCACCATTATTTTAAAATAAGTTTTTTAAATTATTCTTGTAATTTTTATTTAGCATTTTATCAAAACAAAAGGATATTTTTCTTATGTTTCAAAGAAATATTTGAATATTATTTTAATGTTATTTTTCAATAATGTTATCATTTTTAAGGATTTAATAATTAAATGGTTATATGATATTATGATAAAATTTAATTTGATCCTCTATATGGCATATTATGATGATAGTTTTAATATTAGTCTAGATAACCTTTTTGTTTCCCAAGAGTTAATTATGTTTTAATAAAATATTCATAAAACACATTTATTTTCCATATGTATTATTTTGATGAAATTATGAATTGTTTATAAAAACTATTTCATACCTATGTGTTATTATATGATTATCATTTTAATGTTTTATGATCTTGAGGTACCCATATGTATGGGTTAAAATATATAATGTGTGGGACATAAATTTTATATCCCTCTAATGCATTGGATATAGATAAATATCTCTTGATATAATAAGTACATGGATGTGGAGTGATTCTAGTTTATTAATATAATCATTATATTATGATAATGTTGGGAGTGATCCTTCACATAGATAATATGGAATGGGGGGTAAAGCCAATTCACTATGATTATATTGGTAGTGATACTTGGAAAAGGAAATTATTTTCTATACTTTTGTATGTTCTAGTAAATTATGTATTATGATTATGGTATGTTATTAGGAATCATGATTGATTATTGATTATTAAACATGTTTATTTATTCTTTATTTTTAAATGAA
The DNA here is from genome assembly GCA_963277665.1 of Viscum album. Classification (NCBI taxonomy): domain Eukaryota; kingdom Viridiplantae; phylum Streptophyta; class Magnoliopsida; order Santalales; family Viscaceae; genus Viscum; species Viscum album. Next base: position 500,879,617 of record OY728125.1, read on the forward strand.
AAATCCTTATGCCCTGATTTATTATTAAATTAATTTTAATGATTTCTATATCTTTATTAAGTTATAATCTTCTTCTCATAGTCTTATGATTGTTTTTACTAGTGATTATAGATTGATATATCATTTTTCACCCATGATGGGTATTTGATGTCACATTTTATTATGTTTCCTTTTCACCAGGTTATTAATAAGGTTATAATTATAAAAATTTTAAGAATGAGAATATGATAGAAGAATCATGTGAGAGATGTTGAAGATATTTTTCTTATTTTTTAATTATGCATCTAGTATTAAATTTCCCTAAACCTTTAAATTTGATGGGAGTTTACTTTTTTGATGTATTTAATATTCATATAAAATGATTTAATATTTATGTCTATTATTATTAGGTTAGCTACGTTGGTTGAAATGAAGGTATTAGTTATTTTTTGAGATTAATATTACATAACATTAGTAAGAACCCATAGGATAAGAATATAGATATGAATATAAACAAATTTGTTATAAAGTAGCGACTATATTTTCATAGAAATTAATTCCGTAACTCAAAACTAGATAGTAGATATGGATGTGGAATAAATGGACAAAGGGGTAACACATCTGAAAGGGGTTGATTGTGTATTTACTCGATTTTGAGTATTGCGTAATTAGTGTTCTTAATTCTGGATTCCTTACCAAAACAATATCATAGGATATTCTTGGGATAATTAAAATTTTGTTTTTTAACTGTTATGAAGGATTTGAATATGTGATCACCATGAATGACCTAGATTAAACCAATGTTGTCATAGATTAAAAATTCAATTTTCTAATTAAACAGCTTAAGAATGTTTTATCATTATTATATGATTACTCACTATGGAAATTATTGGACACAATATTTTTTTTTGTTTTATTCAATGGATCAAAGTAGGAGGAATCATATAATTGTTGACTTTTATCGACAATGAAATAATTATGCTCACGAGAAACAAAATTAAACTGGAGATAAAATGAAAAATATTATTATTATGCCTTACCCTATATCACAATATATAATTAATAACCTCAACATGGGTGAGTTTTCTAACACACCCAATAATATAAAGATCTAGTTTCATGGGATTTATGATGATGAAGACCATAGAAGAGATAATATTGAGTTTTTTATATTTTAAGAATTTTGGAAAGAGCACCCTGAGAATTGTATCAATTTAATGGGTGGATATTTTATGGTTGGAAAATGAGGTTATATATATAGTAACTTTTAAGTAAAATTAAAGCGTTCAATGGAGAGAAATAAAGTGTATATTAAAGAACCATTTATATATAATGAATTATATGAGGGGAACATGGGAATTATATGAGTCAAATCCCTAATTCAACGACTAACTCCAAAACCATAGGTGGGAATTTTCAATGTCAATCACTAATGTGGGTAATGATGCTTAAGGATCACCTATCCACCACTCCAATGTTCGTTATGTCTTTCTAATTTTTTTAATAATTTATTATATGAAAATTAATTTATTTTCATTTTAGCTGAATTTAATATAATTTTGATCGTTGATTTCATCTCTTTACATAGATACCTTATATATTGATAGAAAAGGAAATACCATTGATATCATGAACCAACATATGATTTTTTTTGTGTAAGGATGAATATGAACATTCATTGGGAATAAATTATGTTTTATTGGTCATACTAACCATTGATAAGGTATATTTATCTCAAATGGTTAGAGATAAAATCAATATTGAATATATCTCAATTATTTGGGAATATAATGATTTATTTCATGAATAATTTCATAGGATTCCCCCAAAATAATGGTGTTGAGTTATCAATAAATTAAATACATGGTGCTATAACAATTTCAATGGTCTTATATAGAAATCCCTTGATTGAATTGTAGGGATTTAATAACTAAACAAAACAAAATATTAATACGGGATTCATTTGGTCATGTGATTCACTATGAGGTGAACATACTCCTTTTATTAAGAATAAATATGAAATAATGTAACCCTACGTTGATTATTGGAATCAAAATAGTATCATGGTAAAGAATAATTATCCATTATCTTATAATAATGATTTATTATTAATTACAATGAGATCAATATATTTCAATGTTAGCTCTTTGATCTGGATATAAACAACTAATAGTTAAAATTGAAGACATACCCAAGAGAACCTTCCATATGTTGTATAAACACAATAATTTCATAATGAAACTATTTGGTCATAATAATTCAAAAATTAATTCATGGATTTAATGGATAAAGTATTTATAGATTACTTTGATCATTTTTTGGTAGTTTTTATAGATATTATTCTTATATATTCCCAGATAATTGAAGAGAATTAATATAACCTAAGTATTTTACTGTTGATCTTAAGGAATGATAAGTTTGATGAAAAATGTACCAATTTTTAATTTTTTTTAAAGAAGGTTTTATTTCAATGTCATATAATCACATATGAGTGTATATCAATGGATCCATCAATGAAGGATGTTAAGAAACATTAGCCCAGACCAACCACTGAGAATGAGATCAATAGTTTTCTTAGATAAAATGGATATTATCAATAATTCTTGGATAATTTCTATTTAAAATATAATCCAATAACCAAGTTATGTTGGAAGGGATCCAAATTTCTTTATACGGATGAATGTGAGAAATATTTCAAGGATATGAAGAGAAGGGTAGTCAATGCCCCCGTGCTAATACTACCTGATAGTGGATAAGGGTATGTGATTTGTAGTTATGAATAAAAGAATAGAATGAGATAAATACTCATGAAGAATGAAATGGTGATATCTTATGCCTTATTGAAATTTAAAATTAATGTGAAACAATTCCTAACTAATTATTTGGTGTTTGTATCAGTAATTTTTTCAATTGAAAATATGGTGGAATTATCTTTATCATGAAAGATGTTATGTAAATAATGATGATAATAGTTTAAAAAATATATTCAGACAAAAATAATTGTATATGTTTATTTGAATATGGTTGGAGATGATTAAGGATTATGATTTCTAAATACATAACTACTATTGGAAAGAAAACTTGTTTGATGTTTCTTTGATTCAAAAGGATACTGCTATAATATCTATGATAAAGATCCCAAAATAACCAATATTTATGGATTTAAAAATTATTGATCTTAAAATTTTGATGGAATGGAAAAAATATTATCCAATTCTAATAAATGATCAACCATCTATGCATGTGAATATTGAGGAGGTGGAAAAGGAAGTTGTTGATCTATAGAAGAAGGTGAGGAATGTTACTACGTTAATATATGATTATGAAGGAATAATAACGATTATTAATGGTAGTTATTTCATTTAAATACAAGAATTGAAGAAGGGGACATTAGATGAAGCTCGTAGTTCATCATTCTTTATCTATATAGGATGATTGTAGATATAAAAAGACATCAAAGAATATTTCGGGTGGGACGACTTATAATGGGATATTACATAATATATATATATTGATGTCTAGCATTTTAGAATGTTATGGTTGATAATAATAATTCTATGTGGTTGTTACGTCCATTACCCATACTGGAATTCAAATTGAAAATTTTCATTATTGATTTCATCATCATTATCTCGAAAATATCTAATATCCATAATTCTATTTGGGTTATACCCAATCCCCTTATGAACTGATCACATTTTATTATAATCAAAAAATAGTTCTATCTTGATCAAATTTATTTGATATAAATTAAATATATGATATGGTTTCATGGAGGATGACATTTAATTGTATATGATTTTGACATCTGGTTTACCTAGATGTTCTAAAGAAGTATTTAAAATGATTTGAATATAAGGATAGAATTTATCTCTACATATAAAAAATTGAAATAAAGGTAGTTTGAGATAACCATTAAAACTATATAAGAATTTTTGAGGTTATTTTATATGGATTTTAAATGTGGTTGAGATCGACACGTTTCATTGGTAATGTTTTCTTACAAAATATCTTCCACACAAGAATTCAAATAGATTCCAATGAATCCATCTACAGAAATAATTGTTGAAGACTAATGTTAAGGTATAATTTTGAATAAAAAAACATATTGGGACTTAATTTATCTATGTAAATATATGTTCTGTTTACAATCATTCAACATCACATCAAGATAGCTTAGAAGAAATATAAGAGTTATGTTAATAATCCATGGTGAAATCTAGAATCCTAAGTTGATGGTAAGATATTCCTATGAACTTTTACAAGGAATACTGTTATGATAGTTATAAATAAGGGAAATAAGATCCCTTTTTATATTAATCTATTTATATTTATTCATAGTATCAATATTTTTTATTAACATGTGGAACTTCCATTGAACCTCTATGTTGGTCATTATGTGTTTATTGTATTGCTTTTCAGGACATATATACCTAATAAATAATTGGGGTCAAACTCAGAGGTTTTTCTATTTGATAACAACATTTTAAATTAAATAAAACATTAATAAATAATTTATTTTATTTACAAATTTCAATAGAACAATGAAACTCACTTGATTAATGTTTACTGGAGGAATAAAATATTCAAGGAAGCTATGTGGGAATATGTGGATGTGAGGAGACAAAAGTATACTCAATTTTAAAATGATATGTATGAAATTATAAGGGTAAAATTCCAATAATGTGTTAGAATTCAATACCTCAAAATCTTATGATATATTTTTCTTTAAATAAATTTAATTTAATAGATAACATGCTTCACATGCAACATTCTGTATTAGTAGAATGATATATACTATTAAATTATTATTATTTAATATTATTATTATCACTTAGAAATTAGATTAATTGGAATGATTAGGAGGAAAAAATTATTTATAATATATTTAAAACTAATTAAATCGTTTTCAATTTGTTAATAATTAAAATAATGATGTTTTTCTAAAAAATATATTTATGAACACAATGGGTTTTTATATTAATAAATTAAATTAATATCTATTTATGAATGATTATAATTAAAATTTTAGATAATATATTTATCAAAAAAATTGAACATTAATTTAATAGTTTTTACATGATGGGGAATAAATGTAAAATCCGTTTTGTGATTCAAAATGTGTTTTTGTAGAAACACAATTTTTTGTTTTTTATACACTTACTTGAAAATGAATTTAAACCATTTATATAAATTTAATTTTCTAAAAAAATACATATTTTTAATCTTCATAAATAATATTAATTAATAAGTTAAAATTAGTCTTCGACCATTATCAACTGTAACTGAGGTAAAAATTCATTACTACGTTAATGGTCAAATGAGGTTATTGAGGGGTTAAACTAAAGAAATAAGGGTTAAAATGGCCTAAAATCATATTTAAATACGATTTTATGTAATGATTTAGATTATATATCATCATATGTTATAAAAAGTTCTCATATTGGGACACTTTCCTAGGAGGGTGACTTTGTTTTATTTTATTATTTTTAATAATTACCGGTGTACCACTCCCCTCACTTATAAAAGGGTACACCCTCTCCCCTCTTATAAAAATCACTTTATAAATTTATCTCTATAGAAATCTATTTTAAAATTACCTATTGATGTAATATAGGATTTAATATTATTTAAAGAATAAATGAATGGACCTTAAGAAGATATTTAAAGGAGGTTTCTCAAAGAAGAGGTATAAATTTTAATCGTGCTCTTTCTATTTTATTTTTTTGACCTTATCTAAACAATTGTATTAGTGGTAAAACTATGAAAATATTATAATAAGTATACTATTATTTTATTTTGATTATGTAACATCTATTGTCCTCCACCTTCTGAAAAAACGGGAAATGAATGCATCGCTCGTGCTTACATGTCGACTACCGTCTCCACACAGTGATATGATTTATATTACATCACCATCATTAATGGTTAGTTTTTATGATGGATTTAATGTTTATATAGTATATTTCTTAAATATTAATGATTAATTAGTTATATTATCTTATATAATTTCTTATATTCGAATTAATTGAAAATCTATAGCATCGCTCAAGTTTACATGTGGACCACAACCTCTATAAAGTGATGCAATTCATTTTCTATTTTTTATTTTCATGGATAGTAGAAAGTTTAGATTTAAAGAATGTATATTATATTAATGATATAATATTTATTATGTAATGGTGAATTATAATTTTCCATTTTTACATTCCTTCAATCAAAATATGAAAACATCACCTCTGTGTACGTTTGGGCTACCATCCCCACGAAGTGATGAAATTATTTTTTCATTATAGATTCATATGATTTTTTATAAAAGTACATATAATGAATAAATATGATAGATTTAACATTATTAAGAATGTGGAAACTTGATGTTTTTTTATTATGGGATCAATTGGACCAAAACATACATGGAAAATAGATTAGTTTTAACATGAACACCCCTTTTTAATGTTGAAATTGTTATTAAAATTACAAATAGACATTTGAAAGGAACGGTATGTAGTAAGTGATGTTTGAATATATTTATTTAACATATGTATAATAAATATATTTTTATTATAATGGAGATTTTCAAGCTTATGAAGCATAATGAGACGTGATGTTAGGTATTTATGTTACAATATCATTTCTTTTTCAGGATTTTGCTATGCTAATGTTTTATTGTGATAAATTATATCTGTATTATTATTTTAACACCATATATTTTATTTTACACTATTTATTAAAATAATTTTTACGTATTAATACTGTTGTCATATATTTGGTATGTGAAATTAATCTAAAAACGTTTTTAAATAAAATCCAACACTATTTCCCCTTTCGTCGACTTATTTTTTATTCTATGCCCATGCTCCTCAAAATTGATTTATGGAAGTTTTTTACTATAATTGATATATTTTAAATTTCAGTTTAATTTTATTTTACATTAATTTTATGGTTTTAAATGAATTCTTTTAATGATGTTTTTTTAAAACAATTTTTTTTTATTTTTTTCATAGTGTGAAGGGAATATTCACTTTTAATATAAATAGTATAAAAATATATTCCAACTATAATTACCATTCTTATATATAAAGATTAAATCAAAAGATTCTATAGTTATTTTCAAATGAAATTATTTTCCCCATATTTTTAGAATTTTTAGTTAACGTTTTATCAAAATAAAATGAGATTTTTCTCATGTTTTCAGAGAAAGGATCGAATGATATCACTACTGGAATTTTAACCTTTACCAATGGTTCTGAACCATTATAAAAGTATTGTAAATCGTTGGTATATTATTTACGAAAGATTTCCCAAACAATGGACAAGTAATCTATTTGTATAGGCTTATACCAATGGTTCTCTATAAATAGTTGGTATATGTATTAATGGAATAAAAATATGATCGGTTTCAAAAACTGTTGGTATATGTTACCCTTATACCGATGGTTAAGAACCATTAGTATATTTTGTACAATATACCTAAGAAGGATATACCAACGGTTTTAAAAACCATTGGTAGAAGTTTATAACAAAAGTTATATCATACCATTTGTTTAATATATATCAAAAGGATATACCAATGGTTTTGAAAACCATTGGTATAAATATGATGTAGCTCCACCGCAGTGGCCTCCTCCATAGCAGCTCCACAGATGCAACTGCCAGAAGCCACCTCCAACATAATCTCCATGACTTGCAAGAACACATACACCAAAAATCCAAAAGGATACATGGAAGGTTTAAAATTCATCCAAAAATTAAAAATTTAGAAATTTAAATTTAATTCCTCACTCAAACAACAACAAAAGAGAAAAATCTAGAATCCAATACACCCACAATCCAATACATCTAGAATTGAAATGCAATAACACCCATAACACCAATACAAAATTAAAATACAATACATCCAGAATCCAATAAACATAAGAGTATTCAAAATTTAGAATTCATTACCAATACATCCAGAACCCAATACATCCAGAATTCGAAAATTTAGAATTGAAAAGAAATAACACCCAAAATAGTATTCAAAATTTTGAATTCACTCCTAAATCAAACCACAAAACCAATACACAGAAGATAAAAAACATACATGTTATAGGAATCACATGTTATGTTTACTCATGTTCTTGGGTTGACTATCTTAAAAGAAATAAAAAAACTTTTGGTAGAGTAGAAAAGGATCATGATACCACTAAGATAGACAATGGTAGTATACAAGTGCTCAGACATAGGATGAGTTATAAGAAGCACATTGGATGTTTATATTCTTGTAATGACTAAGTATCCATGTATAAATGGTTCCTATTATGATAGTGAAAAACATTGGCCAATATCGACATATGAGATGGGTTACTAGAATAGGGTATGTGTTTTTCGAACACATGTAAATTGTAATAATGGGGAATGTGGCTAATTTTAATTTGGTCTCCTGGGTGTGATATGAGATGAATCCCCATTTTGGGTGTTGGGTTGGAATATTCAATTATGTCTTCGGTATTGGGTTCCCCAAGGAACTTTGGTTTGGTCCTAGAACCCACTGTTTGAGGATAGGATTGGTTTATTAAATGTCATGTGTTTTAGAATAGGGGCAGGAGTTCCACACTTGAGAAGTGTATTGTGTTAGGCTGGACCATGGATCCTTGTGCTAAAGTATCAACATAATCCAAATACATTCGGTCGGTTTTCCATATGCAAGTTGTTGTTTTCACTTAAAATCCTATCCATTTCAAATTAATGATAGACAGTTTGAGTGGTACTGGCCACATCATGCCTCATATTGAGGCGAAGTAGACTCGTACACATCAAATATGACCCATGGATCGTTTTCATATAGTATCAATAGAATCTGAATGTGTTTGGTCAATTTTCCATATGTTAGTTGTTGTTTTCACTTAAAATGTTGTCCATTTCAAATAAAAGTAAGACACATTGAGTGGTACTAGCCACCCTATGCCTCGGATTGAGACGAGGATGAATCATACACATCACAATTGACCCATAGATCCTTGTGATAAAATATCAAGACAATCAGAATATGTTTTGTTAGTTTTCCAAATGTCTGTTGTTTTTAATTAAAATAGTGTCCAATTTAAACAAAATAGAGACACATTGACAGATAGTGGTCACACTGTGCCTCATATTGAGGCAGGGTTAGCTCGTACACATCAAAAATGACTCATGGATCATTTTCCTGAAGTATCAAAACAATCAGAATACATTTGGTCAGTTTTCCGTATGCAAGTTGTTGTTTTCACTTAAAATCCTATCCATTTGAAATAAAAGTGAGACAATTTGAGTGGTACTGGCCACATAGTGCCTCAGATTGAGGTTGGGTTGATTCGTACACGTCTCAAATGACCCATGGATAATTTTTCTAATGTATCAACAGAATCCGAATGTGTTTTTTTTTTTGGTTTTCAGTATACCAGTTATTGTTTTCACTTAAAATGTTGTCCAATTCAAATAAATGTGAGACACTTTGAGTGGTACCGGCCAAACCGTGCCTCGGATTGAGGCACAATTAACTTGTACACACCAATAATGAAAAGAGGATCCTTGTTCTAAATTATAAATACAATACAAATATGATTGGTCACTTTTTCCATATGATAGTTGTTTTTACTTTAAAGGTTGTCCATTTTAAACAAAAGAAAGACACTTCAAGTGATACTAGCCACATTGTGCCTCGGATCGAGGAGGGTTTGACTCTTACACATCACTTATGACCCATGTATAATTTTCTTAAAGTATAAATATAATCCAAATGCATTTGATTGGTTTTCCGTATGATAGTTTTTTTTCCTTTGAAAATGTTGTCCATTTCCAATAATGGTGAGAAACTTTGACTGGTACCGACCACACCGTGGCTCGGATTGAGGCGGGATTAACTCGTACACATATTAAATGAACTATGTATCCTTGTTCTAATTAATCAGCACAATGAGAAATTTTTTGCTCGATTTTCGTTATGTCTTTTGTTTTTACTTTAATCAGTGTCCATTTTAAACCAAAGAGAGTCCCTTTGAGTGATAATGGCCACATCATGCCACAGATTGAGGTAGGGTTGACTCATACAGGTCAAAAATGACCCATGGATCGTATTCATGAAGTAACAATACAATCATAAATCCTTTGGTTAGTTTTCCGTATGCAAATTGTTCTTTTCATATATAATCCTGTCCATTTCAAATAAAAATGAGACTTTTTGAGTGGTACTAGCCACACTGTGCCTCATATTGAGGTGGGGATGACTTGTAGATGTCCCAAATGTATCATGGATCATTTTCCAATAGAATACAAAAGTGTTTGGTCCGTTATTCATAATCATGTTGTTGTTTTCACTTAAAATATTGTTCATTTCAAATAAAAGTTATACAGTTTGAGTGGTATAGGACACACCGTGTGTCATATTGATGCGAGGTTGACTCATACGCATCAAATGTCCCATGGATCATTGTCCTAATGTATCAACAACATCTGATTGGGTATGGTCAGTTTTCCGTAATCTAGTTGTTGTGTTCACTTAAAATGTTTTCCACTTAAAATAAAGGTGATACACTTTGTGTGGTACCGACCACACTGTGCCTCGGATTGAGGTTGGGTTGACTCGTACACGTCAAAAATGACCCATGGATCCTTGTTCTAATGTATCAACACAATCCAAAAAAATTTGGTTGGTTTTCCATATTCTAGGTTTTTTTACTTAAAAGGGTGTCCATTTTAAAGAGAGCTTATATTGGGAACCAATATGCCGAATAAAGTGTGTGATTGTATCTAGAATAAAGGTAGGTGGTCCTTAGCCTTTCGTGAAATGTCATTATGTTTTATATATGTTGAATCGTTTTTCACCCAATGTTGGGATGTCGGGTGGGGGCTGTTCGGGGTCCAGGAAGGAGGGTGGGATGGTTGTCCGGGGTCCAGAGGGAGTGTGGGGGGCTGTCTGCGTGGCCGTCTGGGGTCTAGGGAGGAGGGTGGAAGCTGTCTGGGGGGGTGGGGGGGGGGGGCTACACTTGAAAGAAATGAAATTATTTTATCATTTATATTTTAATAGTAATTTTTTAATTGTACTATTTATTTAAAATAAACATTAATAATAATAATTTAGTTTATTATAATAATTATATTTTTTTTCTGACGATAATAGTTTTTTTCTGAAAAATTAATTTATGAAATTAGTTATATTTTTATGTTAAACTATTCTCCAAATAGAATTAATGAAATTAAAATTTTCTTTATAAAATGATTAAAATTTCTTTGTCTAAGGTCTTTAAACATAAACCCTTACAATATATGCCTACGGATTAAGGTCAAGGAGTGTGATGGTGATAGGTTAATGTTGTGGCTCTATTAACATCGCTAGAGTCATAATCTCAACTGACGTAATCTTCTCCCAAATGTGACTTTGTTCAAGCTTCACTTGTTGAATCATATCTTGGGAATGGTAAATAGTGGAGCCCAATGATACTACCTATAAGGCCCCACCCTTAAACCTTACATAATCTTGAGTTATTACAAGATTACACATTGAGGATCTTTTTAGGTTTAGAGTTTTAGAGAATTAGATCATGAAACATGCATTACATTACACATTTAAACAAAGTGGTTAAATAAAAGACAGTATTCATTCTTCCCATCAACGGAAACATATTTAAAATAAAATACGGATTCTTTCTTGACACATCCCTGACACTATCATCACATCATGTACCTTTCCCTTGACCTGTGAAAAACATTTCAAAAACATGGGATGAGCATAAAAATCTCAGTAAGGGTTATAAAAATATGGAAAGGAAACCTGAGTTCATATATACGTAAGAATGAAATCATACTTTACCCATAAAGCATATGCACTTTAACATACCTCATCAAATCATGAATAAATCATAGAAATCATTAGACATAAAAGGTAACTTGAGGCATTCATAACATTCTTAAGTAGGGAGTAACCCTCTTGGTTACGTTTGGAATACCCATCACAATATATTCCCTAAATCTCTTCGGAGAAACCTTAACGTTTCACTCCTTCGCTTTACCCAATGCATTGGAGAGCTATATCGGGCTCACCCACCCTTAGTTTATCACGGAACCACCCATCTTCATAATAATGCCCAAGAACCTCAACATAATCGTATCACATAAAAGATGCATAAAGGAAACATAAGATTTCCACCTTTCAATCACAAGATATCAATACAACACATTGATATAAAAACATTATGAAAACCATTTTCAATACCAAAACAAAAGAAAAGTAAAACATGGTATTTATTTTTTTCTTTAAAAAAAATGTATGGCTTGTAGAGGAAGCCGAAACTCAAATAATGGTCACGGCGGCGGAGAAGTCGTTGTCGCTGCATACGTACGACACAAACATTCCCTTTTGTCGTTTATTAAACACTTAGTTTAAAAAATATTCCTTTTTGATAAACATAAAAGTCAAAGGGGTTTATACACTGTATAAAAGAAAGTTGTGTATAAAATAAAATATGCCTCAATGAAAGGAGATTGAGACGAAGTCCCATACAAAGACGGTATCCTTGGTTTAAGGATAAATCAATTACATAATTATGTGTGACAAACGAATACACCAAATATAAGTGGATATTAAGAGTAAAATAATCACATGCCTTTCACACATATTCAAAGGATGACATATTCAATAACAACATGTTGAACCCAATGAAATCGAAATTGGGTTAAGAAGTTCCCTTTACAGCCTAATGGCGTCACATCAAAATGAGTTGATGAGAGATAAAAAGTGTATCTCATCACTTGGACATACAATTTACATCAATAAGGATATATGAGAACATATCCCAACATAACAATATGTAAATTAAAATACCCAAAAAAAGAAGTCTTTAAAAAAAAGGAGGGTGAAAGGTTCCCTTACCGACTTGGGTATCTTTCAAAACATACACCCCATGAAAGAAGGACAATAAATAATTGATGTAAATACTCATAAATGAAAGTATATTACACAAAGAGTAGAATAATATGCAGTACATACACCACTAAAAAGAAATTGTGGCAAATGTAGCATAAATCTCACGGGAATTAAAGTGAGATGAAAAAATCCCTTACAAAAACTCAGCAGCATAACGACGCCACATAAAACTTACAAAAATGGATTGATGAGATCAAATAGGGTATCTCATCATATTAACTTAAAGTTTATAGAAAGAGGAATATAAAAGAACATCCCCCAACATAACAAAGAGGAGCTTAAAAGAACTGACATAAAGGAGAGTACTTAAAAATAAAGAGAGAGGTTAGATCTCTTACGAAAATTCGGCAGCCTAACAGCGCCACTCAAAACATCCAAAATGGATTGATGAGAGAGAATAGGGTCTCTCATCACATGAACATAAAAATTAAAGTGAGTGTAATATAAAATAACATCCCAATAACAAGAAAGATGAGATTTAGAGGGAATGACATAAAATAGTGTACTTAAAAAGAAAGAGAGGAGTAAGATCCCTTACCTCAAGTCCAACTTGTCTTGTTCGTTTATTTATATTCCTGAATAATAAACTTTGGTAAATTAATAATTGCCTATGTACCTCCTTTAGAGATTATTATTCCGTTCATATCACATATTATCATGTTATAATAATTGTTTAATAATGTTACTTCATATCAGACAGTTTTGCCGATGTTTGGTACATGAGTCAAAAATGAACTCGTTTGAAAAAAGATTGCCCATGTAGTTATAAGTAAATAATTTCCAGAATATTATTAATGATTAAAATATCATATATATCCAGTAAATATTAATTTCATACTATTCCATATCATTTGGCGATAAAAAACGAAAAGCACCGTTCATGGAGACGGTAGGCCGTACGTACGCATGAACGCTACTTTCATTTTTTGTCATATTAATGGAATTAAAACAAAATGAGATATATATATATGTTATAATTCCAGAATTATATCCATAATTTTGATGTAATATATTACATATATATCCATTATATATATGTACTTATAGTATTACATAACATCTTGAGATAAGAAATGAAATGTACCATTCATGGAGACGGTAAGCCGTACGTACGCATGAAAGCTACTTCTATTTCTATTTCATATTTAATGGAATTAAAACATAATGATACATAAAAGTATTTTAATTCCAGTATGGTATCATATATAATATCATTGAATATATCCTTTATACATACCACATATGGTATTAACGAATCAAATTACTTTGAGGGGGCGGTAGTCCGCACTTACTTAAATGAAGATATCACGTTTACCCATAATGGAAACCATAAAGGTATGCCCAAAATGAAAAATACAGAAGCTTAAGGAAAACATAAACATATTATATATCATATATAAATATAGTGTCATCTTAATGGCCACCTTTGAAGGTGTTAAAATAATGTTGAACAATCATCATTTCGGGAGGCCGAAATTCGCCATCCATGGAAACAGAATGTTCTTTAACCATTAGATATAGGTGTGTGAAAGTGTAGCTAGAATACTTCTTATAAAAACATCCTAGTATATTTATGATACTGGATTTTTAACAAAAGAAATGAATAAAAAGGGTTTAGGGGGTTGGAAAAGCAAAATAAAACAAAAGGACTCAAGTGAAGACATTACCTTAAAATCGGGAAACTCCGTTTGGTTTGAGCTCAAAGGATTCCTTGGGAATACTTATGCCCAAAGTGAGGCTTCAAGGAGTAAGAGAGGGATGTGTAGAGACAAAATGGGCAGAGTTTGGCCGAGCCAAAGGCTTTGGGAGTGTGGGTAAGGAGGAAGGGGTGGGGGCCTTTTATAAGAGGAGAGGAGGGGCACTCTTGTAATGTTACAAAATGTTACTTTATTTTCAAAAGAGTTTTGGATTTTAAAGGTCCCACATTGATTTATTTCAAGGCTAAGGTGACAAGGGTTCGAAATATACTCATCCAATAGGTTTTGGACATGTTCAGGTCTTAGATATTACATTATATTTCCATTTTATTTAAATCGTTAAATAATGAGGTCATCGTTGCATCATCATGATGTCATAAATAATTTAATTTATTTAATGTCTAAAAATTATAAAACAATTACTATGATCTAGGAAATCGTTTTATCTTTCTAATTAATATTTATAGTCAATCATCGGATTTGTATAACCTCATTTAAAAATTGTTTTATTAAAACATTTTATGTTTGTCTCATTTTTACTTTAACTTTAAATAAAAAGATATTAATGTCATTTTCAAACCAAAGTGGATTCATGGGGTCCCCAAGTTGACCCATGGGTTGTCATGGTCGGCCATGACACATCCAATGAGGTTAGGATATGTGTCAAGTTCATTTAATATTATTAAAACATTATTTTTACCTTAAACTACACTAATTACCTCTAATCGCGATTAAAAACATAATAAGTTACTATTCATCAAAGAATTATTTTTATCCCATTGAACCACATTTTACTTCTTAATGACAACCATGTATGTCGGATTTTTGAAATTAAAAACACAAAGATGGAAAAATTTCATTTAAACGGAAAAATCAGTTTTTACAAGTACCACATAGTGGTTTCACTATTCATCAAAAATTGAAGTTTTTCAGAAAAATCCCAAAACTTCACCCTAAGCTATATTTGATATTCCGAATTAAAAAATGAAGTCCATTTTAAAAAATTCAAAACATATAAGTCACATTAATTAATTTAATAATTAATTCCCGCTGTTAGAGCAAATAGCATGTTTTTATGAAACAATAAGTATCAAAAGATTGACACTAGTTTATGTCTGATTTCAAAGTGAAATTAATTTCAACGACCACTATTGGATTAAATGGTAAAAATATATTCTAATTTCACTTTAAAACCAATCCAAAAGATAATATAATCATATAAATAAATTAGATTAAAAAGAGTTTTTGAATTAAAATACAACATTTTACACTATTCATTTAAAAAAATGAACTTTATCGGAAAGATACCAAAAATTTACACAAAGTAAATTTTGATGTTCCAATTCTTAAAAAGAGTTTTATTTGGTCCAAAAGGTTGTATAATAGTGGACAAAACTATATTTAATGACGGTTCTCCATCAAAAGGCGATAAGTGAACCTTTAGTGAAAACTAGGGCATATACGCCTAAAATCAAATTATTTCCATATTTTAGGCCTTTATCTTTTATTGGATAAATGTAAAAAAATTAAAAAAACATATATAATCATATTTTAGTTATTTCTATCCATTCCGACCAATACAACGGCTACATGTTAACTACCATTTAAAATAATATTATTTTATTATTAAAGTGCAACGTAAGATTCCCAAGAATCTCGTTGTTGCGTGTTGGGTACGCCATCGAGCATAGCATACCCTTTAAAGTCATATTAATACTTTATTAACAAATATGGATAAATATGAAAATGTCATATTCATTATTTACCTGGGGTGTTACATCCTTCCCCCCTTTTGGGAATTGCGTCCTCGCAATTTTTAAAATTGAGCTTGGAAACATCCTTGAAAATCCCAAATCGGAACAAGAGTCGGTAAAACAATCACTTTAAAATAAAGAAATATTAGTACAGATGTCATCCGAGTTAACCCATACTAGGACTCAATGTAGGAAAACATGGACATGGAGGAGAAAACATAGGGCCATGTTCTGATGGAGAGTGATAGAAAACATGTTTCAGAGAAAGTTAACAATAAGAAAATCACAAACTTGTGATGGGTTAAACGGTGTTGGGTTCCCCAGTAGGAAAAGTTAATAGACAAAATTTTTGTTTTAAGTTACTTTTTATTGATTAATTTATTCATAGGGAAACATAATCACTTATCATGTTGACTTTAAACATTTACACAAACTCATGTTTTCTCCAAAAGACGAGTATTTAGGAAGACTTGTTCACATTAAGAGTACTATAATCAACTTCTAGAGAATCACCTAATCCAAAAAAGAGAACTATATACATCCCATGTCTTTAGACTTTAACCAAAACCAAAACCAGAAAGGTTATTACAAGGTCAGATAATCCGAAAAAGGATAACCCTTTATAAAAAGAAAATCTATTCTTAATCTCAAAATTTGACTAACAAAACCCAAAGTTCAACGAGGACCATCTGATAAACAATTTGTCCATAAAATTCTTCAATGTAAACCAATATATGATTGAAACCCAAATATTTGAAGGATTTAGTCACATAGTCTTCCATGTTAAATCGTAACATTTATCTCCAAACAATATCAGTTTCTCCTAAAGTCTCGTATTGAAAAGTAATTAAACTAATCACATATCCTCCCTGATAGGTTAATCATTTTAATAAATAACCAAAAATCAACTTACTCTTAATTCATTAAATCATCTAACTAAAAGGATTGGTCAAACTAACCAGGGACTTCACGTAGTCCAGTGGTAGGCGATAAATAACAGTCACACTTTGGTTGTGGGTTCGATTCCCGCAGCTTTGTCCGACGCGACGGGTTGTCACACGGTCTGCGTGTTGTCCTTTTCCCAAAACTATATAATTCTTAAATCATTCCCCAAAAAGAGATAAAATCATCAAAAATGATCACAACATATTTTAACCTCAAGTTTATTTCATGCCTTTCATTTTCCAGCATATCATATAATAAACCATAATTACCTCAAATGTAAGGATCATATAAACTCTAATGGTTACCTTTATAATTATTACCTGAACTTCCACATGGATTGGTCATCTCGTACATGATGCATTGAAGATCATACCAAGGTTCAAGTCGTTGATCATGACTCCTTGATAGTTGGTTTAGAACAACCACGAGTTTCCTCATTGAATCCCCCATTTTATCTAGTATCTTAATCATAGAACCACCACAGTTTCCTTCAAACCTGTTGTCTCTTTGGTGCCTGCTAGATCCATCCATTCACTAAAAACAGAAATGTCAGTGTGATTATATCAAAAAAACCATCATGTACTAATGAGTAAGGTAAACCCTAAGATACACTTACTCATTCAATTTATCTAAAACTTGGACTCTTTCTGAAATCCTAACCATTATGGTAATGCCACTTATGCTTAAAGAATACCCTAACCTCTAAAGTTATCTAAAACGACCTTTGATACCAAATATAAGGCCCAACCTTAAACCTTACTTAATCTTTAGTTATTACAAGATTACACATTGAGGATCTTTTCAGGTTTAGAGTTTTAGAGAATTAGATCATGAAACTTGCATTACATTCCACATTTAAATAAAGTGGTTACATAAAAGGCAGTATTCATTCTTCCCATCAAGAGAATCATATTTAAAATAAATCACAGATTCTTTCTTGACACATCCTTGACACTATCATCACATCATGTACCTTTCCCTTGACCCGTGAAAAACATTTCAAAAACTTGGGATGAGCATAAAAAGCTCAGTAAGGGTTATAAAAATATGGAAAGGAAACCTGAGTTCATATATACCTAAGAATGAAATCATACTTTACCCATAAAGCATAGGCACTTTAACATACCTCATCAAATCATGAATAAATCATAGAAAACATAAGACATAAAAGGTAACTTGAGGCATTCATAACATTCTTACGTAGGGAGTAACCCTCTTGGTTACATTTGGAATACCCATCACACTATATTCCTTAAATCTCTTCTAAGAAACATTAAAGTTTCACTCCTTCACATTACCCAATGCCTTGGAGAGCTATATCGGTCTCACCCACCCTTAGTTTATCACAGAACCACCCGTCTTCATAATAATGCCCAAGAACATCAACATAATCGTATCACATAAAACATGCATAAAGGAAACATAACATTTCCACATTTCAATCACGAGATATCAATACAACACATTGATATAAAAACATTATGAAAACCATTTTCAATACCAAAACAAAAGAAAAGTAAAACATGGTATTTATTTTTTTCTTTGTAAAAAAAAGGTATGGCTTGTAGAGGAAGCCGAAACTCAAATAATGGTCACGGCGGCGGAGAAGTCGTTGTCGCCGCATACATACGACAAAAACATTAACTTTTGTCGTTTAGTAAACGCTTCATATAAAAAAGATTCCTTTTGGATAAATGTAAAAGTCAAAGGTGTTTATAAACCGTATAAAAGAAAGTTGTGTATAAAATAAAATATTCCTCAATGAAAAGAGATTGAGACGAAGTCCCATACAAAGATGGTATCCTTGGTTTAAGGATAAATCAATTACATAATTATGTGTGACAAATGACTGTACCAAATATAAGTGGATATTAAGTGTAAAATAATCAAAGGTCATTCACACATATTCAAAGCATGACATATTCAATTACTACATGTTGAACCCAAAGAAATCGAAATTGGGTTAAGAAGTTCCCTTGACAGCCTAACGACGTCACATCAAAATGAGTTGATGAGAGATAAAAAGTGTATCTCATAACTTGGACATAAAATTTACATCAATAAGGATATATGATAACATATCCCAACATAACAATATGTAAATTAAAAGACCCAACAAAAGATGTCTTTAAAAAAAAGGAGGGCGAAAGGTTCCCTTACCGACTTGGGTATCTTTCAAAACATACACCCCATGAAAGAAGGACAATAAATAATTGATGTAAATACTCATAAATGAACGTATATTACACAAAGAGTAGAATAATGGGATGTACATACATCACTCAAATGAAATTGTGGCAAATGTAGCATAAATATTACAGGAATAAAAGTGAGATGAAAAGATCCCTTACGAAAACTCGGCAGCCTAACGACGCCACATAAAACTTACAAAAATGGATTGATGAAATCAAATAGGGTATCTCATCATATTAACTAAAAGTTTACAGAAAGAGGAATATAAAAGAACATCCCCCAACATAACAAAGAGGATCTTAAAAGAAGTGATATAAAGGAGAGTACTTAAAAAGAAAGAGAGAGGTTAGATCTCTTACAAAAATTCGGCAGCCTAACGGTGCCACTCAAAACATCCAAAATGGATTGATGAGAGAGAATAGGGTCTCTCATCACATGAACATAAAAATTACAGTGAGTGTAATATAAAATAACATCCCAATAACAATAAATATGAGCTTTAGAGGGAATGACATAAAAGAGTGTACTTAAAAAGAAAGAGAGAAGTAAGATCCCTTACCTCAAGTCCAACTTGTCTTGTTCGTTTCTTTATATTCTTGAATAATAAACTTTGGTCAATTAATAATTTCCTAAGTACCTCCTTTATAGATTATTATTCAGTTCATATCACATATTATAATGTTATAATAATTTTTTAATAATGTTACTTCATATCAGACGTTTTTGCCGATGTTTGGTACATGAGTCAAAAATGAACTTGTTTGAAAAAAGATTGCCCATGTAGTTACAAGTAAAGAATTTCCAGAATAGTATTAATGATTAAAATATCATATATATCCAGTAAATATTCATTTCATACTATTACATATCATTTGGAGATAAAAAAACGAAAAGCTACGTTCATGGAGACGGTAGGTCGTACGTACGCATGAACGCTACTTTCATTTTTTTGTCATATTAATGGAATTAAAACAAAATGAGAGAGATATATATATGTTATAATTCCAGAATGATATCCATAATTTTGATGTAATATATTACATATATATCCATTATATATATGTACTTATATTATTACATAACATTTTGAGATAAGAAATGAAATGTACGGTTCATGGAGACGGCAAGTCGTACGTACGCATGAACGCTACTTCCAATTCTATTTCATATTTAATGGAATTAAAACATAATGATACATAATAGTATTTTAATTCCAGTATGGTATCATATATAATATCATTAAATATATCCTTTATACGTACCACATATGGTATTAACGAATCAAATAACTTTGAGGGGGCGGTAGTCCGCACTTCCTTAAATGAAGATATCGTGTTTACCCATAATGGAAACCATAAAGGTATGACCAAAATTAAAAATACAGAAGCTTAAGGAAAACATAAACATATTATATATCATATATAAATATAGTGTCATCTTAATGGCCACCTTTGAAGGTGTTAGAAGAATGTTGAACAATCATCGTTTCGGGAGGCCGAAATTCGCCATCCACGGAAACAGTATGTTCTTTAACCATTAGATGTAGGTGTGTGAAAGTGTAGCTCGAATAATTCTTATAAAAACATCCTAGGATATTGATTATACTTTATTTGTTACAAAAGAAATGAATAAAAAGAGTTTAGGGGGTTGGAGGAGAAAAATAAAACAAAAGGACTCAAGTGAAGACATTACCTTAAAATCGGGCAACTCCCTTTGGTTTGAGCTCAAAGGCTTCCTTGGGAAGACTTCTGCCCAAATTGAGGCTTCAAGGAGTAAGAGAGGTAAGTGGAGAGACAAAATGGGCAGAGGTTGGCCGAGCCAAAGGCTTTGGGAGTGTGGCTAAGGAGGTAGGGGTGGGGGCCTTTTATAAGAGGAGAGGAGGGGCACTCTTGTAAAGTTACAAAATGTTACTTTATTTTCAAAAGAGTTTTGGATTTTAAAGATCCCACATTGATGTATTTAGAGGATAAGGTGATAAGGGTTCGAAATCCACTCATCCAATAGGTTTTGGACATGTGTAGGTCTTAGATATTACATTATCTTTCTATTTTATTTAAATCGTTAAATAATGAGGTCATCGCTGCATCATCAGGATGTCATAAATAATTTAATTTATTTAATGTCTAAAAATTATAAAAAAAATACTATGATGTAGGAAATATTTTTAGCTTTACAATTAATATTTATAGTCAAAAATAAGATTTCTATAATCCCATGTAAAAATTGATTTAGTAAAATATTTTATGTTTGTCTCATTTTCACTTTAACCTTAAATAAAAAGATATTAATGTCATTTTCCACCCAAAGTGGCTTCATGGGGTCCCCAAGTTGACCCATGGGTTGTCTTGGTCGGCCATGACACATCCAAGGAGGTTAGGACATGTGTCAAGTTCATTTCATATTATTAAAACATTATTTTTACCTTAAACTACACTAATTACCTCTAATCGAGATTAAAAACTTAATAAGTTACTATTCACCAAAAAATTATTTTTATCCCATTGAACCAAATTTTACTTCTTAATGATAACCATGTATGTCAGAATTTTGAAATTCAAAACACAAAGATGAAAAAATTTCATTTAAACGGAAAAATCAGTTTTTATAAGTACCACTTAGTGGTTTCACTATTCATCAAAAATTGAAGTTTTTTAGAAAAATCCCAAAAATTCACCCTAAGATATATTTGATATTCTGAATTCAAAAATGAAGTCTATTTTACAAAATTCAAAACATATAAGTCACATTAATTAATTTAATAATTAATTCTCGCTGTCAGAGCAAATAACGTGTTTTTATGAAACAAAAAGTATCAAAAGATTGACACTAGTTTAAGTCTGATTTCAAAGTGAAATTAATTCCAATGAACACTATAGTATTAAATGGTAAAAATATATTCTAATTTCACTTTAAAACCAATTCAAAAGATAATCTAATCATATAAATAAATTATATTAAAAAGGGGTTTCGAATTAAAATACAACATTTTACACTATTCATTAAAAAATGAACTTTATCGGAAAGATACCAAAAATTTACACAATGTAAATTTTGATGTTCCAATTCTTAAGAAGAGTTTTATTTGGTCCAAAAGGATGTATAAGAGTGAACAAAACTATATTTAATGACGGTTCTCCATCAAAAGGCGATAAGTGAACCTTTAGTGAAAACTAGGGCATATACGCCTAAAATCGAATTATTTCCATATTTTATGCCTTTATATTTTATTGGATAAATGTAAAAACATTAAAAAAACATATATAATCATATTTTAGTTATTTCTATCCATTCCCACCAATACAACGACTACATGTTAACTACCATTTAAAATAATATTATTTTATTATTAGTGTGCAACGTAAGATTCTTAAGAAACTCGTTGTTGCGTGTTGGGTACGCCATCGAGCATATAGTCCCCTTTAAAGTCATATTAATAATTTATTCACAAATATGGATAAATATGAAAATGTCATATTCTTTATTTACCTGGGGTGTTAAACTACCTCCCTCCCAGTTTCTGAAAAAATGGGCTTCGTACTTTATGACTGTACTAGTGGAGGCCATTGTTACTCTTTTCTACATTAATTATCCACTCTCAAAATTTTATTTATAAATTATAATGATAAAATTAAAATTATTATCATGAATATAGAACCTAACGGTCATATTTTCCAATGGTCATAATCAAACAAAGATCGTATAATGGTTTAATTCAGGTGGTTACATTACCCTTTATATTCACCTCATAAAAATAATATATTTTATGAAAAATATAACAAACAAATTCAAAAACAATTATCATTCAAAAAGTACAGGTCATTTCATTATTCCCCCATTAAGAAATTTTGTCCCCAAAAATTCAAATTGTTCTATCATTTGTGAAGAGATGTGGGTACTTATTTCCCATTTTCTCCTCTAGTTCCCTTGTTGTTTCTTCATATATATGGTTCCTTCACAATACTTTGAGGAGGTGGGAAGTTTTTTAGTGTAGAACCTTGTCTCTATGATCCATGATATCCACTGGATGCTCCTCATAAGAGACTTCAAGTTCTAGTTGTACCACCTTAGGATTCATTACATGTGAAGGGTCAGTTATGTTCTTCCTTAAGAGAGATATATGGAATTTTTTGTGAATGTGAGAAAGATTTGGAGGAAATGAATTCCAATAGGCCACTACTTCTATGAAATCAAGGATTTCATAGGGTCCAATGTACCTTGGGATAAGATTTATTTTCTACCCAAAAATAATGAATCTCTTCCAAGGTGATATTTGAAGAAACTCTAGGTTTTCAACATAGAAAATAAAGTATATTCCTTGTTTGGTAACACATCACTTCTTCTGACTCTGAGAAAATTTAATGTGTTGTTGGGTGATATGATCTTTTTCCATCTTATCTTACACAAGATATAAGCCAAAATCATTCTCTTGCCATCTTTATTCAATATGTAGGAGTTCTATATCACATCCCTTATAGAGCTTCATAAGGTTCCATTTAAAATCATGAATGTAAGTTGTTTTTTATGACAACTTAAATAATGGGATATATTCGTTCCATCCACCTTAAAATTTCATTGATCATGTTCTCAACATGTTCTAGAGTGTTTAAATATTCTGTTTAGATTGGTCCTCAATTTGGGGGGTGATATACCATACTAATGTTCAACTCTTTACCCAAATCATTTTGAATACTTTTCCATGATTTTTACTTGAAACTTGGATCACTAAAAAATATGACAGAAAATATCACTACGTGAAACCTCACCACATGCTTTATGTAAATCTTGGAAATTTTATCAAGAGTTAAGTCTTCCTGAATAGAGATAAAATGGGTAGTCTTCGTTAGATGGTCCACTACAACACATGTCACACTGTTTCTTTTGGATGTTCTCTGGATTCCAGTGAAAATTTCTATATTGATATAATTATGTTGTCATTAACATACCAACAATCTCAAATCTAATTATTACAATTCAAGAAAAACTTATCTATTATATAAAAGATTGATGAATTTACACTATCCTAATTTAAAAATTATGATTTCAAAAATGATATTTATTTTATCATAATAATTATTAAAATATTATTATTTTATCATTTAAATATATAAATTATTATTTATTAAAAATTATAAAGGATTGAAAATGCATTGTGAAATATCGAACAAATAAAAAAATTAATTTATTTTATCATTTATATTTAAATATGAGTGTTTTAGTCAATCTTTTTAATTAAAATAAACATTATTAATAAATCATTTGATTATTCTAATACATATATATTTTCAGAAAATTTAAAATTATATAATAAAACATCATTTTATCAAATTCATAATATTTTTAATAAAAACTATTCTCAAAATATAATTCATGGAATAAAAATTTTATTAATAAAAAATGATTACATTATAAGTAAATAATATCTCAACACATAACCTTTTATAATAACTGCATACAACCTAAGGGTAAAGAGTGTGATGGTGATATATTCTTTAGTCGACTAAGATAACATCACTGGAGGGGTAATTTACACTAAAATGAATTTATATAGAAGTTTATTTCCTTCATGATTAACATGACGAAGCATGGCTTGGGCTTGGCAAGAGTGAATCATAATAATGCTACCTCCCATCCCATGTTCTGAAAAATGGGTTTTTTGTGACACATTTCTACTAGTTGAGGGCTTCGTTCCTACTTTCTTCATTAATTATCATTTATAAAAGTTCAACTTATATATTCTAATGATGAATTTAATATTATTTTCAAGAGTATAGTTCCCAACCGTCATATTTTACAATAGTCATAATTGAACAATATTTAGATAATGGTTGAATCTATATAGTCACATTTCCTTTTATATTCACTTCATAAAAAATAATGGTTTGGTTGTGAATAATATAACCCATAATTTTTCGATACAATTACTCTTCAAAAATTTCATGTCATTACATTAGTCTATTGTTTATTGGTATGTTAGATTGATGCTCCACTCCCCAATTTTTAGTCGGGCAGACTGATTCTCCCAGTACCCTAGTGAACCAATGTTTTTGGAGGATGGAATAATTCTCATGACTCCATAGGTATGGAAATGGAGTTCCATTTCATGGTTGGTATGGACAGAAATGTATTTCTATGACCCAATTTGATACATGGACTAATAATCCTTGTTTTTTGACTTACGACCAAGTAGTTGGGATGGACGGACATAGAGTACCTGGTCCTGGTTGGATACTTAGAATAATGATCCATGTTTTCCAACCTCTTACCATTATGATGTGTGTACTTGTTACCAAGACTGATTCTCCATGGTATGAATAATTATGAAAAATGATAAATGGATGCCACATGTGAATTAAAATGAATAATCCATGCAGTATATGGATTTTTAAAAATTATTAATTAATATTCATGATTTTTTTATCCTTATTTATTCACTACTCACCTGGTTACAACCATACACTATTTTTTTGACAGGTTATTACATTAGAAACTATTGGTGGTTACCACATGAGATATAATCACACCATTATCGGGCCTCCATGGAAATTGGGTATCCAACAAAATCCTTCTTGTCGTTAGGTAAATGATTAATATATGATTATTTGGGTTGTATTATGCAAGGGATGATGGGTTTTAGCATGGGATGTCCAGATTGTTTTGGGACTCAAGACAATTTTGGGGATCATTTTATTATTTGGTACTAATGATTTTACATTTATGGCTACCTGGAATGTATAGTATACATATAATTATTTTACTATGTTTTTGTTCGGTTATTATTGGAACATTCAGTATTTTTTCCATATATTGTTCAGGGTTGGTTATTTTAGAAATGTATATTATGTATATTATAGATTTAATTTGATTTTTTGTTATATACTTCCCTTGGTTATCTTTATACCCATGATTCTAGTTGACATCCTTTTGCGTCAGGAGAGGTTCACCTGAGGTCATGTGGCACTCCAACATGGGGAACCATTTTTTTCGGGACCAGGAACAGGATGTTAAGATGTGTTAACAGAGGTGGTGTCTTCTATCTTACTATTTGTTTATGTTATATAAGAGATTAAGATTTTTTCTGGTCTTGGTAATGAGCTATTGACTAGGTTTCTACAACCTCATGACTGGGGAAAACTCAATCTTCCAGGGTGGGGAATTGATGTTCTATTTGGTGATTTTACTACTTATTGATATTTTAACATCGACTGGTGTACTTGGATATGATGTTATTGATTAATGATATTTTATATCTTGGACCGGTGTGGAAAGAGATGGAATGTGTGATCATTCATCATTCTAGGAACATAATAATAATAATTCATACATACAATGCCTGTGATTTATAGTTCCATAGGATTCATATGGTGTTAGTTGAATTTATATATTTTGTTTATGCATGTTGATGTTTATTCAAAATAATTATATATTAAAATGATTTGAAATATAAAATTTAATAAATATTGTATTGCTGAAATGCTGGGTGATTGGAATGTTATGAATTTTGAATCCTCTCGTTTTTGAAATTTCATTGTAAATTGAAGGGGAACATGTAATGATATGACCATTAGGGATAATACTTCAGGTATTAATAAAGTTTGATAATAGCTTATGTACAGGTGGTTTATGCTATGAAGGATCACATGTTTTTATTACTTGGGTTATGGGATTTGACACCTTTATTGGTTTGACTGTTCCATATAGTGGAGTGTCGCTTGTTGTGCCTTTGGTTATGTGGTGACCATTTGGTTGTTAAATGTTTTATATTAGTATGAATGTGGATACCATTGTTCTTTGAGACCTTTTAATTTGTGATTAAACCCTATAGTGGGTATTTATATCATAGTTACGATTTATATGAGAATGTATCCTTGTTGTGGGACATATGGTAACTTGTTTATTTTGTGTCTTATATGTCTTATGTTGAGGAAATGGGTTAGGGTGTGGCCTATGTGTAGGGACCTATGTGAAGTTTTATATGTATGGATTCATGGTGTGACATTAGAACATTAGGTGACATTACTCTAGTTTATGGTGTTGGTTCAATATGAATTTTTAGGATGAACTGTGAGAGAGGTCCTCTGTATTGTGAAATATTTTGGGTGCACAAGGCATAGGTTAATGTTTTGGGCTTTTATTTTTCGGAATGTGACTCAGGTTGTATTCATGAGTTAGTGGTTTGAACCGGAGAGGATAACTGGGAAAGAGGTCAACCTAGTGTTGAAGGTATTATGGAATATGAAGCACATGTATATTCATTAGAGGTCGAGTTGATTCATGGTTAGTTCCATTAAGATTCTATGAAGATAATGGAAATGTATTGGTTTTTTCTAATGGAATCACCATGAGTTCTGGTTGTTTTCATTATAAACAGTTTTTAAAGGGGATGTATCATTTGGGAGTTTGACATAGTTGTAATTATTCTGATCGATGTGGTGATCGATGTAGACTCTCGATAGAAATTTTGATATGAAACTGTCACTCAGAGGGATGGGTGGTCTCCTAGTGAGACTTAACATGTGTGAATGTTTGGGTTGTTGGATAAAAATTCCTTGAATTCATTGAGTTTGATGTGGATGATGGAACATATGTCATGATTAGTTGTGGGAGTGTTCATTTGGTTCAAGATCTATTAATGTATAAATCATGGGACCTTGAGTCTATTTCAGTAAAGGATCATCAGAATGTATGTGACATTTAGTTCTGGTGAGGTCCCAATTTTGGGAACGTTATAGATATGTGTGATGATATTTGGGTTGTGAGAACATGTGTCTTGGGAGTAAGAACATTCGATTTTCTATGAAATTAATTTGGGAAGCAATTTTTATGAGGGAAACATTTGGGTTATAATTGTTTGTGGTGGTATTCAATGATTATATCATAGTGTACTCTCAGATTAAAGAAGATAATTCCCAATAACTTAACATCATCATGAGTACATTGAGAGACATTTGGTTATATTCTAGGTAACATAAAGGCTTCCTTAGGTTTAATGAAGTCACTTATTTATATTTTTACCCTTGGATCAATGTAACTGATTCTGTGTGGTGGGAGATGCACCATTGGACATCCCCGAGTGATATTTATGTGTTGGTTCATAGAACAAAGACTATTATGGGTTCCACTCTAGGAAGTTGAGAATGGGTGATGGTTAATGTTTTATTTTGTCATGCAATTGAGAGATATATGGCCACGACAACTCCTTTGTCTCAATATTTATGTGAACATGAACTATGGTGAATGGAGTTACTTGAGGAAAGTGGTGAAAATGACTCTCCTATGGTAGGAGTGACATGTTAGTCAAGGGAGTATGGCCCACATGTTGGTGGTATAATAGGTGTGTGGGGATGATATAAATTTTTGATGTGGTGGGGATAAGACTATGAGGTATATGCTTAGTCTCATTTGGATTTCTATTGGAGGCTTAGATGATGTGGTAGATCGATAAAAGCATTGGCTTCAGGGTTAAGGAAGATCTTAATCAAATCCAATGAGTTTGGGTCAGTGAGGGGAATGTGGGTGTTGAAGAGAATGGTGTTGGTTTTTAGAGAATTATATTCCCTAATGATATAAATTCACTAGAATTTGGGGTTAAATTTTAATAGATGAGTTCTCATAATGGTATATTTACTTAAGAGAAAAAGTCATCATGGTCAGGAAATGTTGTAATGTACTGACAGTGGGGGTTCAGTGTTTCGGGGAGATTCACTTTTTGATAGTCAACATGGAAAGGTAAAAAAGGAATAGTTGTTATGAGTAATTTTCCCCTTAATATAATTCTTTAAATGATAATTG
The DNA here is from genome assembly GCA_963277665.1 of Viscum album. Lineage (NCBI taxonomy): Eukaryota > Viridiplantae > Streptophyta > Magnoliopsida > Santalales > Viscaceae > Viscum > Viscum album. The sequence continues at coordinate 500,908,914 of OY728125.1, forward strand.
AATTTTTTGGAATGGAAGATAGATTTGAGTAAAGAAAAATTTTGATTAGTTCATGTATGGATGGCAGATGTGCATCCATTTTGGGTGGTTTTGATGGTGAAGATATAGAATAATGTTGGATTGTATTCTAGTATATATTTGAGAGGTATGTATTTTGAAATAAATTATGGATACTGCAGAATATTGAGCAGAGGTTCTAGTGGTATTTTTTTATTTTAGAGGTCCTAAACATTTGTTTTTTATAGATGTAATATAATTCCTATGGTCGAGAGAACTATTTCAGGTGAGTGTTTGATATATGTGGTGATCAGTGTTATGGGATGGATGGGTTTGGATAAACTCCAACATGGTGTTTTCATTTTGAAAATGGGTATTGGACTGAGTTTTGAATATGTGTTTTTAGATGAATGTTTTACGTGGGTTATGTTATTGGTGAACGAAAATGGAACACATCCATTTGGAAATAAGTTGTTGATGGGATAATGTCAATGAAATAGGTCGGTAAATTTTATGTCACACTAGTTGGTGCTAGGAATTTTGATATATGATTTATGGAGAGGATTGGGATGATAATGTTCCAATTTTATCTTCCATAGTTGAATAGTTCTATTTTTCATGTCCACATTTTTCTCAAATTAGGAAATCCTACATTTTCATCCTTTTGTGTATCTTATGGTGGAAGTTATTTTGAGGCTGATGTATCATTTCAAGAGCATTAGGTTCATGTCGTAGATAATAGTGGAAGAATAATTAGTCTATGTACTATTTCTTAGTTCAAGTGTTGCATCGACATAAACATGGTTTGGAGGAATCATGGGATTGAGAAGTTGATAGGATGGCCTGGGGGATTGACTTTTTTTCTTGGAGTCTTAATAATGCTTTAGAATCCATCTCTATAATGATTTATTTTTAGGTGGGGATACTTTAATTTCCCAATATTGAGATATAATACATCCCTATTTAATGTTTGGTTTATGGAGTGTTTTCCTTGGATTATGACAAGTCTTAGGGATGTCTCAATGTTTTAGGATGGAAAATTATGGAAAAGATGCCAAAAGATGAATGTTTCAAAGTTGTAACATTGTTAGTATAACCATAATCCATTACCATGTGGGGTTAGGTTGTATCATACATAGTCAAGGAAACATCACTTGTATGGTTGGAAACATGTGTGGTCCTACCCAAAAATATGTGCTTTTGTGCCACTATTGAAAAAAGGTAGTTTCATGCATGCCAAAAAAATTTTCCATACTGTGCGGTGTCTATTAGTACGACAATGACTAGGCCCAATTGAAAATAGGGAGACACGTGCTTGGTTCTCTATTTGGATAATTTTTCCGTCGAACCGTGGACCTCTTAAAAATGGAAAAAGAAAAATTTACCTCTCTATTATTAAGGTGTCTCCCATAATCATTTCTTACATTTTAAGCCCAATAAAAAGTGTGAGAAACCAGGTGCACATCCCACTTTAGTGGATGATTCTCCATTGTTTCTTTTCTATTTAACGTGTCATTGGTTGTCAATTTAAGATCCATGTAAATCATTAACTATGTATCATTCCATCATCAGTAAGAGTGTTAGTGTGTTATTCCCTCTAATTCTAAAGTTCTAAATTGTTTTTTATGTTTTTTTCTTATTGTGGGTTTTGGGTCTATTTTCGATCGAATTATGGGATTTTTTTGATGAATGGTTATCTATGAGAATGAGGTTGGTGGTCTATAATATTTTCCCCATAATATTGATGTTTTAACATTTGAAAATGTATTTTTCAAGATTCTTCCTTGATGTTTTTATTTCATTGTCTATGGAAAGTATTTTGGGCCTTAATTTTAGATGTGAGACCCTTCACGGACCATGTTGGGTACAAGGAAGATTCAAGACTATACCTATGGATAACCATAGGGGTATACCAAAAAATTTATAACAGTAAAACAAATTAGTTAACATCAATATGGGAGGATTATAAAATTGAATAGATTTTACTTGTTAATTGGTATATATTAACAATTAAAGGTCTAATTGAAATTTTTATAATCTTACTTTTTTGAAATCCAAAAATGAATTTCAAATAGTTTAAATTTTTTTATTTTTATTTTTATCCAATTATAGTTATTAATTAATGTCTGTAATGTTTTAAGGTGAACAATGTGATGTGGTGTGGTGTTGTCCTCCAAGTGTTTTAATGGTAGTTTTCAAATGGGTTTTAAATGTTTATTTTCATTTACTGTGTGTGGTGACCAAATTAATGAAAACGGTTTGGTAATCCATTTATGACATTGAGGGAATTTGAGGGTCTGGATCATATTTTTAATAAAAGAGGAAGACCCAGGTTTTTAGGGTGTCATATAAATGATGATCACGATTTTGGTTTGATATTTTATGACATGATATAATGGGGTGGGTATTAATTGAGCCTTGTGTTGACTTAAATTTTTTTAGGACCATGAAAATGGTTGTGAGAAATAATGGAAATGGAAATGGTTAAAAAGGTAATAATTTAGTGTTAAATAGTTTTTAACCTACATTTAGGTAAATTTTTGTATGGATAAAATATAACTTGTTTAAAAAATGAAATTTTGTCATTTGTGTTGAATTTAATAGACATTGGAAAGGATTGAAAATGTAATTTTTGTGGATGGTTGGAAATGATGTGAAAATATCAATTGGATTCATGGATTTATGATCTAATGTTTTAGTCTTCTAGGTAATGGTTTTTAGATTTTTGAATATTGCTCGACCCTTGGGTCTTATGTGGGGCTAGACTGATTCGCAAGGAACCCTGGTTCGCCATTGGTATCACATGATAGGCTGACAATCCGGAATCCAAGGGTATGGAAATGGAATTTCATATCAATGTTGTCATGGTTGGATATGGTATTCTGAGTCCTAGTAGGTTACTTAGAATGAGGATGATTATTTTCAAACCTATGATATAGTGGTTGGGATGGATGGATTATGCATTTCAGATCCTAATATAAACATAGATGGATTCTCCTTGTTTACCGACATGAGACCCCTACAATTAACGAAATGTTTACATTTACTGATGCTCCATTGTATAAATAATTATCTAAATGGTAAATGAAAGCCTCATTTTAATAAAAATGGTTAATACAAGTTGTATTTGTCTATTTAAAAAATATTAAAATGAAAAAATCCATTTCTTTCTTAATTATTCATTATATCCTTGTTTATCTTCATAAACTATTTTTTTGAGTGGTTATTATATTTAACATCATTTTTGGTGGCCTCTAGAGTTGTACTCACACCTTGAATGATCATTGCATTTTTTTAAGCATGGAATGATGGGTTAGAGCATGGGATGTCTAGATCGAGTTGGGAATCATGACTTTGTTCGGGATCCTTTAATAGTTTTCTTAATTTAGATTTTATATTTATGACTTACTGATATGTAGAGTGTATATATCATTATTTTAGAATATTTCCCATTGGATATTGTTGGAAATTCCATTATGTTGACCTTTTTTTGTTCCTATTGGAGGTTTGATCTACTTATATTACTTTTATTGTGTATTTAATCTTATAATACGTTATACTATCCACATGGTTTTATTTATACCTATACTGTTAGTCGACATTATCTGGATTATGGGTATTTGTGCATGAGGTCATGTGGTTTTCCAACTCAGCACACCCGTCATAATTGAACCCAGGCAAAGACGTTACAATAGGTGATTTTCATGTTTTGTAGAACATTGTCTATACGATAAAATATCTTCATCATCTACTCATCATATTAAATATATTTTTCTAATAGTTCCTCATGAAGATTCATTACACAAGGGGGGTTTGACATGTACTTCCTCAAGAGGGATACATGAAACACATCATTTACTTGAAAAAGGTTAAGTGGGAGTCTGAGTCATTAAGGACACCACTCTGACATGATCAAAGATCTCAAATTGGATGATGTATCATGGTATAAGATTTCCATTCCTTCCAATCCTCATTAGTTTCTTCCTATGTTATATATAAAGGAAAAAAGTTATCCCTGAACTAAAACACTAGGATTTGTCTAGGAATTTTTGTTAGCTTTTCTATTGACATTATTTGGATTTCTTATGAACTTGAATGGTTGGATCATTCTATATCATTTATTTTATGATATTTGGAAACATATGATTCCTCTCTCCAAAATTATCCTAGAAATTTAGATTCCAAAACCACTTCCCATAAATATCCTTATAAGTTGTACTTCAAATGCTAAAATGTAAATACATTATATATAAGAAATATACTAAGTGAAGGTTCATATCCAAATATCCTTGTAAATCCATTGAAACTTCTCTAAGCACATCCAACATTGTTTTAATAGTAAATTTTCACTAAACATCCTTCATACATTGATAAGCAGCGTTGATTCTCAGTTAATTATCTAATATGTGATGACATTTTCTCTAAAACCTCAAGGTAATCCTCAGATAATGTTCATCTATAATAAAGAGTGGAACTTCGTGATGTCTTAAAATTTAAAAAAGGAATATCAAAGATATTTGTTCAGAATACATATATTAATTGATATAAACGATATGTTTAGAATTGTTAGGGTGATGGACTACTGACCAGATTGTTTTATTTACTTTAGGTATACTAGGGATACCTTTTAAATAATCAATTATTATGGTTTCCCATTTTTAAAATGGTAATGAAAGTGGTTACATCATACACATAGACTTATACCTCTTAGAATATACATTTTTATAATACAATGCATCCAGATAAAAAAAATAAAATGTAACTCTTTGTTTTATCACACTAGACATTTTAATTATAATCACTATACATCTTTTTCCATTGGGGATGAACAGTTAATGATAAGTTATTTTCCTCATAAAGATGTTCCATCATATATTCTGGTATTGATGGGATACATATCCAGATTATAAACCATAAAAATAATCTTTAGAAAAGTTAACCTATATAATATTTTCTACCATATGTTGTGTCATCAAATCATTATTCTAGGACTCATTGATCCTCTCAAGAATGGTTATTTCAATAGTTATTTGAGAATGGTATGTTAAAGTACCATTTATTATTCCCATATCCATGCATTTAATCTCCAAGAAGATTAAATCCATTTAAATCCTCATCATGGATAGAGATAGGAGATCCATTTTACTCAGATCATCTTCCACTTTGATTGAATTTGGATGAAAAACATTAATTGAAAAATTATAATCCATTGCTTAGCACTAAACACATTTGTTAGCACATATTGGGCTCCTTTTGTGTAAATATATACTTGGGGATTTTATGACCCATATATACAGCATACATTTATTTATAGAGGTAATGTTTTCCAAATCATCTCTGACAATATCACTATAGCCAATTCTAGATTTTCATTTGGATATTTATTATTATGGATCTTAACTTGTTTGGAGGAATGTGATATTGCATGAGTACACAACCCAAAACCTTTGGAATGAAATACTGTACATAACACATTCATCCCCATTGGTGGGTAATGTCATCATACGTGTATAGATTAGTCTCCTCTTCATCTCTTTAAAACATTCTTCTCATTCATTAGTCCATGAAAACATGAAACTAATTCATGTACGCCTCAATTTTGGGATTGGAAATGATGAGATGTTTCTCAAAAATTGAATAATGTACATAGTTAATCCATGGAAAAATCAGATTTATATATAAAATATCAGTCTTATACATCCTCAAATTGGTTCTAATTTGTAATGATCCAAAATGATTCATTTAATATTGAAAAAATTTCTGTCTAATGTTTGTTTCTCCAACCAAATCACACCTTTAATACACTTCATATGTAACTTTTATTTTTTCAATGTCTTCAGTGCATAATTCCAAAGAACCTCATGTTCCTCTATACATTTGGATATAAAAATATTATCCTAAATAAAGTAAATGATAAAATTTTCATGGAAACTCATGAAATACTTATTCATTATGTCCATAAAAGTTTTTTGGAGGATTAGTGATTCCAGTTTTTATTACTATGAAAATGAAGTTCCCATGCATTATTTGAAAATTAATCATGGGGATATCCTCCTCATTCAGAATTACATGTTATTATCCTATAAAAACATATACCAAAGTGAAATACTATGTTCAATGTATTATATCAAAAAAAATCATCAATCGTTAGTAGGGGATACATTTTCTTTTTCAGGATCTTATTATACCCATGAAAATCAATGGATTGGTGCATTGACTCATAATTCCTCTTGTTAAAGAAGAACATTTCACCCTAGAGTGAAGCACATGGACATATAAAACTATTGTCCAGAATATACTAAAATTACATCTTCCAATCCACGTGTTAAATAATATCTTCTCTATACAGGGACATCGATATTGGTAAAGCTCTGAGAATATGATTAATTTAAAATTCAACCTCTCAGATAGGAGTAAGGCCGAACATTTATTTTGGGAATCTCATCAGCATATTCCCTCATAATGGGAATGTGTTTAAGGAAGTTTTTTACATAATCTCAATCATTTTTATTATATATTACATTTCATGATGTAAAAATATCCATTATTTAGATAAAAATAATAAAGGGGAATCATCCTCCTCCATGGACATGTATGAAATTGGAGGAAAGCATATGATTTGTAGGGTGATTTCTTCCGTAAAAAAATTATGTTGGATCTGTATATAGAAAATGATTTCCATAATTAAATTGAATAATATTTCACTTAAGTATGTATCATAAGGGTTGATGATAATTTCATCCCACAATTATGAATATGTGAGGTCTTATATAACTGGTATGTGAGCACTCAACCACCTACCATTTTCACTAATAGTTCTACTTAATAATTTGTGGCTGTGTTTGAATAATTCTACTAAAATTATAAGATAATAATGCATAGAACCATAATCCCAATTTTCGTTCTCTATCAATTAATGAATAACAAGAATACCTTTTAACACTTTATTTTTTGGATCCACCATAATAGTTATGATAGAAAAATCTCTCCCTTGATTCTATGTAGTTTATTCACTTTGATTTTATTTTATAATCCATGGAAATGGGAATTGGCTTAAATAATTTTACTTTTTCCTAAAATTGAATCATGGAACTTCTGGATAAAGGATAACTATAGATTTCCATTATTCCATCACATCGGTGGTGTTTTCCTATTTATAATCACTAACTAGGTTCCCTTCTTCCCCGCACCTAAACAAATTCCTCACATCCATGGTAAATCTCAGGGATTTTTCTTCCCACACATTTGACTACTTGGATATTGGGATTTACTTCCATGGTAATATTTATCCAACATAACAACAGAATAGAAATATATTTTCTAATTTTATACCAATGAAATGAATGTGATTATCTGATCTCTATTTTATCTTTCAAGGCACATCAAACAATTTCATTATTACTGTCAATGTCCCGAAAGGATACGGATTTTCATAGACATGACATCATGATACCAAATAAGTGTTAAAAAAAATTTTAGGTAAAAAGACATTACAATAGGTGTATAATAAATGACTTGGGATGTTTTCCTCATATACCCCCATGGGTTCATCATACATTTTATTTAATATTAGGAGGTCTCTCTCTATTTTCAGTTAGATATTTTAAGAGAATTTTTTGGTGAATTTTTATTCAATAATTCATTCGACTCCATCTCTTTTATCACCAACATGACGTTCTTATTTTGGGCCAACATCCACCATTGATCATATTTTCCTTATATATTTGAAAAATCCAGCCTGAAAACATCTTTCATAGTTTATTGAAGGATGGAGAAGACATTTTCAATAGATTAGATCAATTACTCCATGATTATGTGATCTGAAGATCCAATGAACAACATAGGAATTCATTGAATAATGGTCACAATTCAAAAATTCTCCTTCATAGTGGATTAGGGAATATCTTTTAAATCAGGTTTTTTTTAAAACATTGTTCTATTGAGAAATTAATTTCATAAATTTCATGAATCATACTCTAATCGGGTTGGTCGTCTCATTTTGGAATCCACTACATTTCTCATCACACTAGGTATTGAATAACTTTATCATAATTCCATAAATTGTGATGAAAAAATAGGGAAATAGGGATGAGAATTTGTATATTTATGAACACATAAACGGGAAACCATGAGAATTAATGGTATAACACATAATTTACATATATTCCTTAACCTATAAACATCTATTTTTCAGTATATAATTTTCATGATCTATTTCAAAGCATAATGTATTATTTGAATTTTTAATCCCATAATATCAGTTCTTAAGGTGATTCTCAATTTACCAAAGACTATCCCAATGGAGTGTCAAATCAGGAATACCATGAGTCCCATTTTCAGGAACCATGTAATGGCTGAGTTTGGCTCAATGAAACCTTTTTCAGGTTGTTACCCCTATGTATATCTATGCCAGAGAAACATCCACTTGTAGTATCTAAGAATTGATATATATTATTGGAAACTAATTACTCTATACATTACAAAAATTTAGGTATGTTTTACTATGATAACTATTATTGTTATGGAATTTATTATAGTTTTCTAAACCCAATCCCGAAAATAGATAGTCTTTTCCCAGATACTAACATTAAAAACCCATATTTAAATACACATTATATCATTATTTATTATATAAGGGACACATTATAAAACCCTAAAATACTATGAATCTTTATATATATGAGAAATTAGGTACATAAAATATCCTCTGGGTATATTGATAAAACAACTTCATTAATAATTTCGTTAATGTAACCCGAAAAATAATTTATTATTTCAAAACTGCATGTGATAATATGGGGATACATAGGAAAGGGGAGAAGTATAATTTTCAGTAAGGGAATAAAAAAATTATAGAATAAGGTAAAGCAGTACAAATGATAAAATTGACATATCACGCAAACACTAGACGGGTGAGAAAAATAATTTTAAATGATAGTGCATGATATACCATGATATCATAATTACAATTAGATAATGTGGTGATAATATAAAATATTTAATAATAAAAATTGGTTAAGGATCACCACTAAGTCATAATACCATTTTTTTAAAATTCCCATAATGGATTAGGGTTTATTCATAATCTAATACATGACATCTCATGATACTAAGACATTATCTAGTTCATTGGAGGGCTAATTGGGTGCACCCATAATTTTTATATCATGTACACGGAGAAGTGGGCCACATGAATCATAATAAATAATATAAATTTTCATCATATTTTATCACACAATCATGTATATTGGGTTATATACATGTATGTCTTTAATAAATGATGTATACGATGATATATGTGAATACTTTAGATTGTAAATAATGATATTTATTGATAAAAAAAATATTCATGAAAACTAAAATGATAATTTAAATAGAATGAAGAGGATACTCAAAGATATATGGGTGGTATGAATGAGAAAAAAGGGTATATCATCATAGAGAAATCATAATTGTAGTAATTGGGATATTTGAAATCATATCCCAAAGTGAAAAATTTGAAACAATGGCATAATATATAGAGGTTCTTGAATAAAGAGGAGAAGGAGAGGATCCCATATAATAGACCTACTCTTTATTTCACATTAACACATGATTTTTTAAATAATATAACACTTAATACAAACTGAAATATCTATATGTTTTGTTTATTTGGGAATTAGGTACATTACATAACAACATAAAATAAAAAATACAAAACCTTTTTAAAAAACATCCATAACATGATCACAATATTTCATGGATTTTAAAAATTCATAGGATAACCTCTAGACATTTATAAGAAATGGTGGAGCTATAAATCCCAATAATGGAATAATCATGATGTAACATAAAACATGTTATAAAATATTTAAATAATTTGTGAATAAATGGAAAATTAACAATAAAGAATGACATGTCATGATAGTCATAATATGGGAAATGTGGGAACAACATAAAACAATGCATCATAATCATAGGTCAAGTCTAACATCTAATACATCATTATATAAAAAGTACCCTAAAGGAATTATATTTACACTCTTTCCAAAGATAAAGTCTCATGAAACTATAAATTACCCAATGCATTGTATCACTATATACTTCTAGGTAAACTTGTCTCTTTCATTTCATTCCATTGCTTAAGTGTGCCACAAAAATTATATGACACAGATTCATTCATCATAATACATTATTAAATGATTATGGACTATGGAGTTCATAATTTTAAGTCATAAGTGAAATAATTATATGTGTATAATGGGGAATACCATTGATAAGAAATTTTTATGGTATTCACTACACATTTTTATGGAATCGAATAATCATACTGAAATTTCAACAACATAATAATGTCACATAAAAATTCTTAAATATAGTTGATGAGAGATAAAGGTGCATCTCATAATATGAAGATAAATTGGGAAGTAGTAGGGAAATTTAAATAAATATAACAACAATAGATATTAGAAATAAAATGCCTAAGATAATAATTAATGTTGAATAAAGAAGAGAAGTGAGGATCCATTTCTTTAGTGTGTGACACCAAATGCTTGGGAGGAACTTATTGAGATATTTGGGTCACCTTGTAAGGACTATATCTTGGGTTTATTAGATTGAGGATGTTATCAATGGATTTTTAGTGAATATAAATGGGATCATTGGTGGTTAAATATATAAAATGACTGGGGATTTCTTTATTATTATTCAAACATAGGTTTTGGACTCTATATAATAAAATCACCAAAACCAGAAACATTACAATGGGGTTTCACATGGTTTCTACCAAACAAGAGTGGTTTTAATTGTTTTATAATTATAATGGACAAACATAGAAAAATAATACACTTTATTATGTTGAGGGAAGTTATTCTCCTAAATAAATGATTTCAAATCATTAAAATATATTAATTGTTTTGGAGGATTCACAAAGGCTTTATAAAATTAATCAAACAAAAATAAAATCACATTATTTTAAATTTAAAATATATATTTAGTGATGGATCCTTTGTATTTTATTTATTATGTTGCTTTTGTGTCATTTATATGTTATAATACATAATGTATATAAAAATAGTATTTAATTTTTTTCCAAAAAATCACCTATCTCACAAAATTTTGAATAATTAACCATGGGATAATTTTAACATTATGACTCTAAAAAAATATTTACTTATCTAAATAATTTACTAAATATTTAATTTTTTAATTCTAAAAAATCAAATTAATAATGAAATTTTGGCTTTTTTTATAACAATGGGTTTTGAACCATTATAAAACGTACATTTAAGTTCATAAATATTGTTTGATCGTGTATATTTTATAAAAATTATTTAATAATATTATTATAAAAAAATATTATTTATTTAGAAAATCCATTAAGTCATCATGATAAATTCCATAATTGAAATTGAATATTACACAATAATATTATTCGTGTTTTATAATATCAAAGTAAAAAATAATTTATAATGTAAGAATTATAGAATAAAAATTTCTTAATTATTCTATAAAAATACTTTACATAATCATATTTCTAGTGTCTTGATACATATCCCTTCAATAGACTATATAACACCCTAAGAGTATGGTGTGTGACTGTGAGATTTTCATGGGGAGGTTCAGCGAACATGGATTGGGCCAGGATCTCAATAATCTCGAAATTCTCCTATAAATTGTTTAAATAATGATTATGTTGATGGATCTCATCTTGTGATTGGTCAAGTGAAAATCCCAGCACTGTTATCTCCCTCATAATCTTTGAAAAATGGGATTTATAGTGTACATCCGTACTTTTTATAGCAATCGCTACCTTTGTCTATTTCAATTGGATTTTTAAAACCATATATTTATACTAATAATTTGATCATTATTATATATATATATATTATCAATGGTAATTATTTCTAACAAACATTTAAATACAATAGGATACAATAAATCCAATGAATTTTTTGTTTTTTCTATAACCATATTACATAAAAGGCATTTAATTAGATCGAAATGGGAATTTTGTATAACAATTTGGGTCATTGAAATCATACCACATTAAAAAATTTCACCCTAAAAATTTTCAATTCCCAAACTAAAACAGACTACGGTTACCATATTTCATCACCTCCCCCAATTACCATACTACTTCTTCAAACTTTTGGTTCTTTGAAATCACATTGACATGGTGCATTTTATTATTTCTTACTTTTTCCATATGATCTATGATCATAACTAGATTCTCTTCATAGGAAAGACCATTTTTATATGGTACCACATCTTGATAGAGTACATTCATGGGGTTAGTTTGTACTTACTCAAGATGGATACATGAAATACGTGATGTACATGAGAAACGTTTTGTGGGTATTTTAGTCATTAGTCCACCAATCCGATGTGATCAAACATCTCAAACGGGTTGTTGTCTCATTTAATAAAACTTCACTACTTCCCAAATATCAAGAATTTTTTACATGAAGATATGTAGAGGAATAACATGTCCCCAACATAAATATATAGGTTTCGTCACCGATTGTCATCATATAACTTCTGGTGACTCTAATAAGCCTTGATGTGCTATTGAATGGCCTTTAGTGATTCCACTATTTCCACGAACAATTCAAGACATAGAAGTTTGCAATCCCCAACCACATCCCAATATGAAGGTGTTCTTCACCTCTTCCCATAAAGGGATTTATTTTGATCCATTTGGATTCTTGAGTGGAAACAATTATTCAAAGAGAACACATCTAGAGATAGATGTTGGTCTTGTCATATTTTGAGGTCCATAGAACATACTCACAACCTGTATTATAGTGTTTCAATAGTCAACTCAAATTTATAATCAGTTTGATTATGATTGGCCATACTGAAGTTGATATCAGTTTTTAGAGCATATTATAGACTTTTCGATAACATAAAGGTGTATCTCAAATCTCAATCATATACAATTGATAATTTAACTTTAAAAAGCCTCACCAATTATATAATATATATCCATACAAGTTGTTGAAGAGATAAATCCTCTCAAATTGAAATGAATTGTATAGTCTATGCAAGATGGTCTACAACAACCCAGATAGAATTTTTTCCACTGAATGTATTTTTAAGTCTAATGAACATGTCCATGGTTATTTTTTTTCCATTTCAATGTTGGTATGGTTAATGATTTTGTCATCCACATAGACATATACCTTTGAGCCTTAATTTTCTAACATACCAGGAACTATGATGTATATTCAGAGATATACTTCATAATGTCTTCCTACCAAGAGTGTTCCCATAGAACTCGATATATCTTTGTTATTTCCATGTGAATAGATAAATTCAGACTATGTTAATCAACAAATAGTTCTTTCTTTCGAGTTTTAAAGGAATATATAGTCTTGACCAAAATAACACAATTCTTTCTTCATTAACATTGAACTCAGTGGATTTTCATTTTCTTATAGTTTCTACATTCTTTTAAAGTCCCACATCATCTATTTGAGCATCCTTTAACCTATCTCGAATTTCTAGTTGAGAAATATTTTGTTAATGTATTGACTATGTTCTGTTTTTTTATTCTCATGTCCATCCTTTTCATGTCTCTGAAGATTGAGTACCTATAAATTCACATTAATGATAAAATTGTTGCATTATTTCTACATAAAGCATACTCCACTTTATTGGATTTCCTTATATGGTAGTGAATTGAGTATTCATAGTCCTTGATTATCTATAACCATATTTTTTGGTTCATCTTCAACTCTTTATTTGTGAATATATGATTTATTATTTTGTGATATAGATAAATTTCACACATTATCACAAAAAGAAACTGTCACTATATTTTCAATGTGATGTTCACTATTTCCAACTCCATATCATGTTTTAGGTAGTTTTTTTCATGAAAATTAAACTACAATGAACCATAAGCTATTAATTTGCCATTCTACATGAACACATTGCTTAGGGCCTAAATTTAAGTGTCACTGAACACCATAAAAAATGCCCCAGTTGTGGGTAGGGTGCATACATTCCTTTTGATAAACCTCTTTTCCATCAGTTTAAAGATATCTTCACATTCTTCAAACCATGGAAACATGACTCCCTTATAAGATATCTTTGTTAATGGGTTTGGAAATCATCAGAAAATTATCAAAAATATACATTAATACCAATCCAATCTATATAAAATGTGGATATCTATCATAGATGTTTACCTCGACAATCCATCAATTGGTAATCATGTTTAAGGGTCCACAAATATCCCATTGCTTTTGATGATGTTTCCTTAAAATGAGACTTCAATCAATCAAAACTCAAATTTTCATTACCTTGCATAAATATTTTCCTTTCAAATGATTTTTCATGATAATCAGATTTATCTCATGCTCCTCCTTGGTTTTGGAGAATATTACAATAAAATGTATAAAGACTTCAACAAATATTTTTAGGGAATATATGAAAAAATTATTCATCAATTCCATGAAGATTTACAAAGGATTACTGAGTGTGAGTGGAATTATTATGAACTAATAGTGTCCTAACCTTATACAAATGGTTGTCTTGAGGATATATTCTTTATTCACTGTAACTTGGTAATATCCCAACTGAATATCCAACATGAAAAAGTTCTGTTCTCCACATATCAGACCAAACAAGTAATCAATATTAGTTTGATGATACTTGTTCTTTATTGTGATCTTAATTATCACATGATAATAAATGAAAAGAAGCACTAAAGCATCATTCTTCTTGATGAAGAGGACTAGTTCACCCCAAGGTGAATCACTTGGTAATATGAATCCATTATCAATATACTCCTATAGTTTTTTATTCATCCCCTAAAGTTACATAACATCAATTCTATATGGGGTCTTGGATAATGGAAATGCCCCATGTATATGCTCAATTGAAAATCCCACCACTCAGGTAGGTGGAACAACATACAATTTCTCAAGAAACAATCAACATATTCCCTCAAAATTGGAATGGATTTTAGGATAGTTATTTCCTTATTATCAACCATTTGAACTTGATATGATTTCTCATAGGGAAATATTTTCCATGCATGAGATGTTGAGTTTCAAGAAGATTCATCATCCTCATTGAAATTATACATAATCAAGGGTCAATTAACAATACTAAGAGTCAATTCCTTCTCAGAGTAATTTATGTTGGTGTTATAAAAAGGAAGCACATCCATGACTCTAATTGCATCAATTCCCACTGAATGCATTATGAGAAGGATTTATGGGAAGTTTATTCAAAATTTTGTGACATGGGAGGAATTATATACTTGTGTTGCAATAATTTCCCCATTTTCCATTTTCACTAAGGACACTACTTCCATGATTTCAGGTGGTGTTTGAATAGTTCCACCGAACATTCATGATATGATGGAATATTTTGAACGAGAATAAATAAGTATGTTCTAAATTCTTGAATGAATAACTATCATTCATATCACCACATAGTTTTTGGGAACCACCTATGTAGTTAAATATGGAAAAGGTCTCCCTTTATCCCATGTACATTGTTGGTTGACTATGAAAACCATTGTCTTAGAGAATTGATTTTCAAATCGGATTGGATAATTTTAATTAATGTAATGAATAATGTGTTGAGGTTTGAATTGGTAGTTCCATTACTCCATCACATTAGTGGGTTTCTGCTATCATTAATCGATATCTAGGAGTTCTTCATTCCCACATGTAAAGCCTTTCCTCGTCCCCCTTAGGAAATATCTGGGGTTATTCTTTCTGAACATTTGACAAGTAGTATGTTGAATTTTTTATCACCATTAGATTTCCCCATAGAACCACCAAAATGAATATCAACATTCAGATTATTATCCATGTGACCCCCTTGAGATTCATTGATCTCCATTTGAACTATGTGGAATCATCAAACAATTTCCTCATTGCTATCAATGTAACAAATCGCTAAAGATTTTCATAGATTGGGCCTTATCCCACCAAAGAAGTGGTCAACCATGAATTTGTGGTTCGAAACAAAACTATAGTCATAATGGGAAAATCAATTTTTTTACTCGTATACCCTAATAGATGCTTCATCCTTTTTCATGAGGTAATGAGATTCCATTTCCCTTTTAATATGTCGAGTGTAAGGAAAATATTTATCAAAAACCATTTAATGCAATTCCATCCACCACAAATATTTAACAACTTCATCTGGAATATTATTCTTGATCAATGTAAACCACATATCAACTTCTCCTTCTATATTAAAAACATCCAATTTGACCTTCTCTTATTCAGAATATAGAACGATGGAGAAGATCTTATAATTGGAGTTATTCCACTATTCCACGATTATGGGATATAATGATCCATTTTTAGTCCGAATACTTTTTCACCCAATGCTCTCAATTTTATATTGTTCATTATAAGGGGGATTTTGATGCAACTCATGATCCATGATTCTATTCAGAGCCTAAGTCAGCTGAGATAATATCATCAACAATTTTTCGATTCTTACTCCCATTGCGTTGGGCATCTCATTAAGGAAGTCATCACATTTCCCATAACATTACTTGTTTACCTGATAACTCCAATTTTATAACATTCTGTAGAGTTAAAAGGAAAAGTAGGGATTATTGTTTTTAAAATATTAAACACATAAATGGGAATTTAATGAAATTAATGGGGAAACATATAAATTACATTTATTTCCATAACATAGGAATTTCTAGGATTAAATATATGTTATCCATGATCTATTTCCTAAAAAATATTATTACAGATTTTTCTATTCCCATAATTATGGATCATAATGAGATTTTGGATTTAATAATGAATATCACCTGGGAGTGTCAAAACAGGTGCCCAGTAAGACCCGTTGTTGTATACCACGTTACATTGTGTCAGGTCTGTCATACATTGTCATATTTTTTACAATTAGGTACATAAGTTATAGATCTATATCCACTTACAGTATCCGGAAACGGATAAATATTTTTTATAACTAAATTATCAATTCTTACACAAATTTAGTGATGTTTTATTGTTAATTGTATTCTCTTTAATGCTTTCACTAGTGTATTCAAATCCAAATCCCAAAAATAACTAAACATTTCCTTTAATATAAAATATTACAACCCTACTCTTTATTTCACATGAATATATGATTTATTAGATAAGATAATACCTAATAAGTTACATATGATCGATAAGCATAGTCTCTATTTGAATTGGGTAAACTACACAACATCTTAAAATAGAAAATACATCAGCTTTATTTAAATAATCATTAATAGGATCATAATATTAAATAAATTTTAAAATACCGTGGAATTTCCTGGGAAAATACACAAGAAAGGGGTGTTCTATAAATAACAGTAAGGGAAAAGTCATGGAATATGGTAAAAATGATAAAAATATACATATCAATGGGGAATAAATGTAACATGAGAATCTAAAACATGATATAGCATGATAATCATAACCTGGTTAGTCTGGAAATAACATAGCACACAACATCATAAACATAGGTCAAGGATGGCTACCAATACATCATGATGGAAAACATCCCATTAAGGAATTAGGTTCAACACTTTTCCTAACATGATTTTTCAAGATACTAAACATTACCAAATGCATAAGAGTGATATATAATTCTGGGTGCACCCATCACATTCATTTCATTCTAATTTTTGTAGTATTCCACATAAATCATACCACTTGGTCTCATCCATGAACACATTTTATTAGAAGATAAAATAATGTTTAATAAATATATGTGATTCCCAATTCAATGAGGCTTAACTATATATTTCTGAATACAGTTGACAAAAAATGAGTATGATATTCACTACACAATTGTTTTGGCATGGAAAAACTGCTATGGAATTTCACCTGCATAACAACGTCACATTAAAATTCATAAAATTGGTTGATTGTTGGGAAATGGGTATCTCATAATTTGGAAATTGAATTTTATTTATTTTATAAATTTATATACATATCTACACAATTGTAATAAGAAATATAAGGAATCATATAACAAAGAAACTTAAATAAAGAATATAATGTGAGGATCCCTTACTGGAGTGTGTAACTCCAAACACCTGGGATGCGATTATTGACATAATGGGGGCACCTTTGGAAGAAAATATAGAGTGGGAGAGATTAACGACATTATCTGAAGATTTATAATTAATATAAATGGGATATTTTGTGTGTTTATGTAGGAAATGAGTGGGAATTTGTTTATTATATCCCAAACATTAGTTTTGTACTCTATATAAAAAAATAATCAAATCCAAATACATTCCCATCATTTTAACTATGATTTTTTTTCCAAATTGGATTTTTTTTCATTAATTTATATTTCTAAGGTCGGAATGTAATAAAATTATATCATTTTTTATGTGGGTGAGAGTCATAGTCTTAAAGAAATGTTTTTAAAACCTAAAAATATATTAATGATTTTGGTAGATTCATAATGGATCTATAAAATAATTTAAATAAATATAAAATCTAATAATTTTAATTATACAATATATATTATTTCTTGGATACCTTTTATTGTACTTATTTAACCACTTATGGGTCATTATGATGTCATGATACATAATGTATATTTATATAGTATTGATTTTTACATGAAAAATCGGTTGTCTCAGAAAATTAATAAAATTTCACCATAGGTTAATTTAAACATTATGACTTCGAAAATAATATTTACTTTATCTAAATAATTTTTAATATATATAAATTTTCACATCTAAAATAAAACTGACATTAATTAATAAATGCATGCTTTTTTTACTGTACCAGTTTTCGAAACCTTATAAAAATGAAATTTCACTTCATGGAAAATATACAATCATTTATATCTGAAAAATATATTAAATAATTTAATTTTATATAAAATTTATTATTTCTAAAATCCATTAATTCATTAAAAATAATTCATTAATTGAAATTTAATATTACACAAAAATACTATTCATGTTTTATAATATCAAAATAAAAAACATTTATAATATAATAATATTAGGCTGAAAATGTATTCATTATTTTATAAAAATAAATGTCAATAATAATATTTATATGATCCTCATACAAATATATTCAATTCAATATATAATTCCATAATATTAATGTGTGTGACCATGAGATTTTAATGGGGTGGTTCCATGAACACGATTTTGGATGTGATCTAGATGATCATGAACTTATCTTATAAACGGTTTGGATCATGTTTAGGTTATAGGACCTCAGATTGGTTATAGCTGAGGTAAAATCCCAATAATTATATATCCCATTAACATTATGATAAATGTGCTTAATAGGGTATGGTCCTACTGGTTGAGGCCATCAAGTCCTTTGACAATGTCTATTGGATTTGTTGAAACCCTGTATTTATGCCAATAATGTGATAATTATTCAATGACTATAATTTCAGTGATCAAAATGAATAAAATTAATTTAAATCCAATAGGATATAATAAAACCAAATAATTGAACTGGGTTTCTATAACCATATTACAAAATAAGACATTTAATTAATACAAATGTGGAATTCTATTTATAACAGTTTGGGCTGTTACATCCCTTACCTAGAGTGGTTGCTTATGAAAGATAGGGACGAGATTATTATAAGAATGGGGACACATTTTGAGGTTTATGGATAGGTAATGGAGCATTATATTCATTCTCCAAGGTTTTGGGTGGGGAGGAATGTGATTTTGGAAGGATTATATAGAACAATAGTAGGGGTTATTCATTAATTTCGATACATAGGTTTTTTGCCCTATATGAAAATATAATAAATACCAAAAACCATCAACTGTTTTTCCCCCAGAGTATCTTCTTAATTTGAGCGGGTTTTCATATTTTACATATTTAAGAATAGATCTCACGAAAATGATTTCCATTTTTATGTAAAAGTGTGTCATTTATACCCATAATTGATTTGAAAACCATAGAATATAATATTTTTGGAGGATTCATTTAGGGATTTGAAAATTAAAAAAATTATATGAAAATAAAATATTTTTATTTTTAAGTACATATTAGGTCATGGATACATTTTAGGATATATATTACTTCATTTTTGGGTCATTATGATGTAATAATACACACGATATATTTATGCTATATTTAATTTTGAACCAAACATTTGACTGTAAAAAAATAATAAAAAAATAAATGTTGTATAATTTTAACATGTTGATTTTGAAAAGAATATTTATTTTATCAAAATAATTATATATCTATGAGAATTGACCCATTTGAATAAAAAAATCTGAATTTATAAAAATACTAGTTTTTTCAATAATAGTTTTCTAACCACTGTAAATAATATTTTTGATTTCAAAAATTTATATTATCATTTCTATTTAATTTAAAATATTTAATAAAATATGTTATTAAAATATAATTTATTTAAAAAACTTTTGAATTTATTAAAAATTTTGGTCTTGTTTGAAACTATACATTTCCCAAAAATACAATTTGTTTTTCACCTTATCAAAATCTAGGTTTTATCAAATTTATTATTAAATCATCTAAAATGTGATATTATAATGTGATAAACATAATCATTATTTTATTTAAGTAAAATATAAATATTATTACTTTTATGGTCAAAATATATAACTTGTCATTACACTAGTTAATTCTATAAGGGTAAAGTCTATGAATGTGATATTTTCATTGGGTGGTTCAATATAAATCATTTGGGATGTGATTTTTCTTAGCTCGAAATTATCACATAAATGTTTTCAATTGAGTGTTGGTTTTTTAATCATGTCTTAGGATTGATCAAGGTAAAATCCATGTTTTCATATTTAACTCTATTCTATGATAAATTGGTTTCATAGTGTACAATCATACATTTTGAGGCCACCACTCCATTCGTCTATATCAATTGGAATTTATCACAATCCTTAATATACTGATCATAATGGTAACTATACAATGAAAATAGTAACAACTATTTTTAGTCATAATTGTATATTAAATTTATAAAAGTATATAACTATAACAAATTCCCTATTTTTTGGAAGTGTTTTCTATATCGTCCTTAGTTAATAAAGAATTTATCACTTCTAAAAGGGAATTAATTTATAAATGGTTTGGTCGTTACATTTACTCCAACAACATTTTCAAATATATTAAGGTGAAATTTGTAAAATTATCTTATATATTAGTAGACACATAGTAGGTAATCCATGACTATTGTGAGAATTTTTATATTTTGGGTTCGTTCATTTCTAAATAATGAAATTGGGTCACTCATAGCCTTTCCAATTTGGGTGTGGGTGTATGTAGTATTGTCTGTCTTGCATCATTTTTATGTCAAATTGAGAAAATAAAATTCATATATATATTTTAAAATATAACATTCTCAATTTTATAAATTTATTGGTATTGCATATTTTTCTCTATGGCGTTAACATGTCAATAACTACTACTTATACAACTATTTCTTTTGAAACTGCTACTACTTCTTATTCTACTATATCTATTGTTACTACTACTACTAATATTTCTACTACTACTAATATTTCTACTGCTACTAATATTACATATATTATATGTATATAATGGGGTGAGGGGGAGATTCTGGATCACGATCACATGAGAATACAGGTTTAAAAGGTTGATATCTAATTCCATCGATGAAATTATAATTTATTTTACATAAAGAACTTTTCCACCAGTTTATATCTAAAAAAATCCTTCAACTATTGGGTGTGAATAATTTAATGAAAAAAATCACTGATATAGTCAAGAAAATTGAAAATCCATCATTCTTCTATGTTAATAAGTTCTATATTTAGAAGTTGATCAAGAAGGGGTGATTTTATAATTCCTTGACTAACAACCAATAACACTTTTAGAGGTAAAATCAATGTATGTTTTTAATTACATCTATGATTGTTCACAGTAATGGGGAAAACATGTGGAAATTAAGTTATATTTTTAGAGGAATTTTTGATATTTTGGTGTTCAGTGAATTGAAAATGGCTAAGATGGGTAAGTAATATAATCTCATTCTCTTACTATATAATGATTATAATAGAAAAGAATGGGGTTTTAGTTATATCACTAAAAAACAAGGAATCATAAGGATTCATGAATGAGATCAGAATTTGAAACATGGTAATGTTAGAAATTATCTTTTATTTGGATGGTTTCACATCATGAAAATGAATTGGTACTATTGTTACATTTTATCTCTTTCATATATTTCCAGCATGGATTAAACTCTAATTATAATTGATAAAGAGACTTATTATCTACGATTTATCCTTTTTTCGAAGGTTTTGGTAGAAGTATATCTATCACATACACTTAATGAGGATGTGTTCCTCTCAACCATAAAAAAACATCACCTAGTAAATACATCATGAAATAAATACCAGTTTTATCTAGGAGTGAAATTTTATCTGAAATCATACATCAAAATACAAAAGATCTAATGTGTGGATCCTATCAAAATTAGGGGGTATGTTGATACTACTACTTAGAGGAATCTTGGTAGAGGAAAGAGGAATAATCATGATTCCTCTACCTCAAATAATGTAATGTAAGATAACAATCGAAAATAAGTGTGTAGTAAACCATCCCACTAGGGGATCTGGATGACGTACAAGTCTCCACTATAATTGGAAAGGTTGCTACTGTTCTAATGGATTATATAGTTAATAAGAATTATGATTTGGAGGCTAGTTTTTCCAAATTAAAATTTTAAGATTCTATCCCTCTAGCAGATTTTAATAATGGGAAAGTTACTAATATAATAAAAAATGATATTCCAATAATTATTGTTGACCCTGTCAATAATAAATAATATTTCATAAATTCTTATAAAGAAAAAATATTAGAGGATGATAATATTTTAGAAAACAATTCAATAGAGGTTATGAATGAAAATTAATTGAATAATAAATTATA
This sequence comes from Viscum album, assembly GCA_963277665.1. Lineage (NCBI taxonomy): Eukaryota > Viridiplantae > Streptophyta > Magnoliopsida > Santalales > Viscaceae > Viscum > Viscum album. The sequence continues at coordinate 500,931,797 of OY728125.1, forward strand.
TCTCATAGTTTTTATGAAATCGAACTAAATTTAGGTACTGTATATGATAGTAAAAAATAACATAACCCTGGAGAAGGCCACTATTGATATTGACATGGAAATATTTTTCATTGTGAATGTGATTAAATAAATAAAAACTCATACATTGATCATAGAAAAGAATCAAATTCAACACAAGTAAGATGATATATTCACATTGGTGGATTAAGAGAAAGATGCAAGAATGATTTCTTATAAGGGTTTCCCAAAAATAGTGAGAACCATTGAAAATGTTTTCATCCAAAATAATTGAAAATTCTATTTAAATGAGGTGAAAGAATTATAATTTATTTAAAATAAAATCATTGTGGAGTTTGGGTAATATCACCTATTCCGGAAAATTGTAAGCCTTGTAGAAAAACACAACCATAAAAATAACGAGGGAAAGCGAAATGAGAAATAGATGAATTCATCAATAGGGATAAAGTAATGAGTAGTTCCAATAATAAAGTTACATTATCCTAATTAATTTGATGTTCGTGTACAATAATTTTCAACTAATTCAAATTTTACAAATGATGAAATCCTTATACATTTCCTTGATACCAATCGACCACTATCAGTTTCAATTTCTAAACTCAAGATGAATTTTTAAAATTTGAAGACCTCCAATTGGGATGCAATTAAATGCACATTATTTCAATAATCTTGTTGAAAATTCATCAGACACTTTATGGTTATGAAAGAACATAAGTGTATAGTTTCTATAATTCTTTGAAGGAATTGAGAATTTCTCTCCATTAAACCCTGTAAATATAAATTCCTTTTCTATTAGTTTTATAAAATAACATAAGTCATATTTAATGATAATTGATTTATTGAGGGAACTATAAAAAATGTTAGATTACTCCATCAAAAAATGGATACTCATAAGTTATTACAATAATGAATCTATATATGAATAAAAAATTGGGACAAACATTATCAATATTATATTAGATGAATTATTTTCATGTGATAATTTTATAGCCTCATTGGGTCCCTTAATGATGTTTTTTAATTCATATCATGGCGGTACATTGTGAATATGTAGTTGGAAAGATAAATGTATTGTATTTTTTTATCATATTGATGAATTAAGTACACTTTCTGGATTATATTTATTTTACCTCCAATGATTTAAGATGAATCACAATCCCATTATGGTTAATGTTTTATTAAATAGAAGAAAGTTATCCCCATTTCCAATTAATTTAAATAATTCATGGAAATATATTTAAAAATGTAGGGAAATTATATTTTACGGATTTATGGATGATTGTATCACTAATAACCACCATATCCTCACTAAAATAAATTATAATAAAAAAACTCTCTTATGAGAATAGATCATGGAATCCATTTCATGTCTATATGAAAATATAAATTCCACTGAAAATAATATGGTTTAATATCAAAATAACAATAAAATCTATGTTGTTCCCCCTAGGAAGATATGAAATTACATTTTATAATTGATTCTATTTTACAAATAAATTATATTAATTAAAAAATAAATATAATATTAAAATAATTCAAGTGGGTGTCTTGAATTATAGGGTTATTATTACACTCTTAATGAGAAAAAGGTTAAGAGAGATATTGGTGGAATCCATATTAATTAGTGAATTTACATCTATAAAAAGTATTTTCAATTATTTATATGATTAGTTTAAATAATATACAGTGATAATGGATATGTTAATGACACCTAGGTAATAGATTCTATTCTTGCATATATAGAACAATCACTAAAATCTAATATTAAATAATTCTTCTTTAGATTATGTGATCTAGTATATACTCTACTATTGAAATATGTAAATCAGTCTAGGTTTTGGTGGCCTGGGTAATTACATTCTCATTTCTTATTTGGACATTGTGTGTGGTAATTTATCACATTTTTTTAGAGATTTTTTACTCTACATAAATTTATCAATAGATCAGTTCCCACATAATTGTATTACTTACTAAAATTTAGGATATATTTGACATGAGAGAGTTCAAGAATGTTTCTATTAGAAGTGCTATTCCAAAAATTATTAGAAACATTATATATATTAGGATAAGAGAAATAACTAGTTGTTCTGCCACACATTAGATATTTGGGATTGTTCCTAATAGGAAAATTCAATCCATTCCTTACACTACGAAAAAGTTATTTAATGTTCTATACAAGAGATAAAAAAGATGATAATTGTTCCATCAATATGGATATCTCATATTCCATTAACATGATTATATAGACCTTTAACACATTTATTCTAACGAAATTTGGTCTATATAATTCCATCATTAATCATATTAGTGTAATTATTAATAGTGTGATACTCTCCGTCCTCATAAATGGTTCCCCATGATGAATATTTTCATTCTATAAAAGTTTTATAAAAGGGTCCCTCACTCATGAATCCACTTTTTAATAACTATGATCTATCTAATTACATATATTATTGAACAACAAAAAATTATAAAATTTTATCAAATTAATTCATAGAGAATATTTTTGGATCCATGAATTTTTTTATGACATTGACGTTAATCATTTCATGGATATATCTAAGAAGGACTTGGATGCCTTTAATGTGAATTTTAGACATTATAAATCAATTTTAGGTAAATGAAAATGTTGGAAGATTTTTTTTTCTTTTGAGAGGATGTTTTGATTTTAAAATATTCTAATGATTCTAATACACTTTTTGTATAGGGAGTTTCTATACCATTTCATTATTTTGGGGTCCCACCTTTTTAGTGGAATATTATGATCTCTTATATAAATTAAATTTCATTTTATATCATAGTTGGAATGGAAAATTGAAAATTATAGAGAATGTACTATGTTTGGAGAGTATTCTTAGTATATTATGTGATTATGCCTTATTATGAAATCTCATAGTATGATCATCAATTTTATATGGCACATGTGTACTCATGAATATAATATTATCTTTATTGCATGAAAATAATTCACTAAAACCATTGATATTATTTTGGGATTTTATAGTTAATGACCTAATAATATTTTATTACTCATTTCTCATGAATTATACCAATAATACTCAAACAAATGATGATGATGATGATAAACAATTTATTAAGACAATATTTATATCATGTAATAAAAATTGTCATCCGTTCTATATTTCATCAGTTGTTGGTCAGGTATAAAGCACACCAATTGTGATATAATGGTCTACGGAAGATTGAATATATTTTGTTAGTCTGTTCTTAGCCACTAGAACTTTTTGGGTCTTGAAATTACATTGAAAGAGATAAAGGTTCTTCCTGGATGCAAGAAGAATGTGAGAATTGTGGATATAACTTAAAAGAGTTGGGATATATCATGATTTCTACATACTAATATAATGTTGGGAATATATAACTATTAATATATTGATAAGGATGTGTGGAAATGAAATCCAAGAATCATAATATCACATAATAACAGTGGTTAATATATATATATTCAAATATAATGATTTCACGAATATAACATGGTGTATTGTAAAATTAATGAAGTCCTTTATTACACCTTCTAGGTTCCTTCTTGCATATATTCATTATCTTGGATTTTTCATTATTAATATTATAATTATGGTATAAATATTATATAATATTTTCCATTTTATTTTAAGTATTATGATACACTACAATATATTTTGGCAAACTAATTCTTGGTAGTGAATAATTAGAAGTATATACATTATTTGTTCAATGTAATTTTTTTCATCACCAATGGACATATTGAACTCATAGTTTTTAGCACTGTATCATTTATCAATGATTATATCTTTATATTATTCTTGGATAATACTTTGGCGGTTGTATTCTTCATACAAATTATGTAAAATGTTGTTGTATTTGATAATATACTCGCCTTATTGAATTCTTGTATCATATAAATTACTTTGGATGCTTGAAAAACATAAAAAATAAAAACTCTTTTGATAAATAATTATTTTTTATATTTAAATATTTTTCATAGGTTTTTTATACCTATATAATATAAAAAATCACTTATGATGTAGTCCATCTAGTAGATCCAACAACTTCCTACCTAGATTTAGTTGGATGTTAATAGTGTGGCCTTAGGTTCACCAATCCCATGAGTTTGCATATGATTATTTCCAACCAAACTTGGGATTATCATGTTTTGTTTCTATGATTATATTGGTAATTTAATTTTGTATCAAGAAAATCACTTGGATATGATTCACGCAATATACCGGGTTTTGTTCTTTGGATGGATATTTCATTGGGATGAGTCTTACTAAACCATTATTGAGGATATATAGAGGGATATATCAATAAATTTCCTTTGTATTATTCTTCAATATGGGTGTTTATACCCACTAAGCTACCGAGAATCTACACTTAATTGTATCATGTTTATATAGGGAGGGAAATCTTATGGTGGGTGCATCTTCATTGTTATTCATCATAGAGGCTAGTTCTATGTGGTAATATATGTTCCCAAATAATTATTCATCCTTATTGAATTCAGATGCTATGAGAGAATATCACACATGCATTTTTATACCCCTGGTATTTTATCAACTATATATTTTCAAATAATAAATTTTAGAGTCTTTCACACCTGTCACATGAGTTTTTATGATTATTATTAGTCCGAGATATGAATTTTTTATGGAATTCAATTTTCATGGTGTGTAGAGATACTTCAAAAAGTCGGTAGACTTGTCATTATCCTCCCATTATTATTATTATTATTATTATTATTATTATTATTATTATTATGGGATTTTTCAATAGACCATGTAAGGATATTATTTTCTGTCTACACCAAATGATTCTATTAAAAATTATGTCTATAAATATGAGTTGGGGAACCTATTAAGAGAATATGATGATGGATCTAATATATACAAGGTAATGGGAATGATAATAGAAACTATAAGAGGAAAATAGATTCAGGAATGGTTTCTTGATGAGATAGAGTAATTAAAAGAACCCTTGTATAGGAAAATTGGGGAACTTATCTTTAGTGGCTGACAAGAATTAATGATTTTAGAAATGAAATCTTAAACTGTTTAAATATTATTATGATGACCATTAGGGAAAAAAGATTGAATATATAATATTAATGCATGAGAAATATTACTGAATATTGATGAAATAATCCATGAATAAATGAAGTGTAGTATATCCTTTAGATGCTGTTTTGATATGATTTATAGTGTTTGATAAGGCATGGAGCTTGATTAGAAAAGTAATAAACTAATGAAAAAATTATTGAATTTGATTTTTAGGTGAAATTTATTATGTAAACAGCAATACGAGTAATCCAGAAATCATAAGAGTCATTTTTATACATAATGTTTAGATTTGGGAAAGGCATTTAATTTTTGAAAGAGATATTTTATACTGAAAATGATCCATTTATGATTTTCATAAGTATCACTAAAATATATAATAGTCATTCAGTAAGATTCATTAATATTCTAGAAGGATTACTATATTCCTAGAAGGAACATTAATCATTATATGAGCGTTTTATATTCAGTATGGATATTACTAAGGATACCGTAAGGTTCATCTTAACCATATTATAAACCCTATTACTTAAAAAAATCCCATGAAATGGCATAACTAACATTTCAATACGTCTTAGTTTAGTCTAGTGGATAGAAAAATAGATATAATTTAAATATTTTTGAGATATCTTGTGTAATATGAGTTTGGATGACAAATTATAGAAATAGATCTGATGAAGATCAATGTGTTATTCATTAATTCAGGCATAAAAAATACTCAATTTTTTCAGATTCATTATATGATTAAGAGGTTTTAAGATTACATAATGGATATTTTTTCAAAGATATTAGTTGATGAAATTGACTTCTAGACCATGAATAAAAGTTACACTTAAAAATTCAAAACACGATTCACATGTGGGTTTTATTGGAAATGATTTAAATGTTACAAATATTTTAGCGAATGAATATTTTGGTATTCTGATATCAATTCAAGGAAATAATTTTGTTTATTATATAGATTGAAATAAAAATATTTGACCATGATTTTAGGATATTTTTAATGAGACTTTACATTGTTAAATATCAACTTGTTTTAATGAAAACTTAACATGCAATAAATAATTATGTTAATTCCCATTTACACATATTATAAAAAGCATGGTATTCTTATGAATATAATAGAGCTGGAAAGGAAGAAGAAAATACTGAGTGAGATACATTGAAACTACTACTATAATGAATAAACATATCCTTTAAGAGATTGTGGATAACTTGATAATACATTTTAAGAATATATAACATTTTTTATCAAAATGATGCTTGCTGCGTTCAAGAGGAGAAACATGGTCATCAATGAAAATAAAAAAAATTAAGGACAATAGTACAACTATATGATAGACAGTGATCACAAATATATAGTGACCTAAACCATTATTATATTCTCAAGTATAAGGAATCGAATGAAGTATATGGAAAATAATGGTATGTATGACATGTTTTTACAATAAGAATAGAGAAACAAAAGGAAAGCTACTAACCAGTTTTTGGGATGGAACCATTCAACGATTATGGGATGAAGTACAAACCAGTGTGAGGCCATATCAGTCATCAGGATTGAAGAGTGTATGATGTAGGGTAATTATAAATTAGTGAAATAGTATAACACATTAAGGAATATTATGAAATAATAATGTCAGGATTTACATGGTGTGGGATTCACTAAAGGGTAAATGGTAATTGGTACATATTTTGATAAATTGTGCACATAATAGAATATTCTCTGAACAACCTGAATGAAAAATCACTACAACGAGTTGTCTTTAAAATTTTTTTTGACACTTGTATAAATAATTTTTTTGTGTGCCTTTTATTTCCAATAATATTTTCCTATGATTGAGAGACAAAAGAAAATAGGTATATTCCTTATCCAATCATATAAATTTATTCTAAAAGGGAAAATTATAAATTGTATCATTTAATCATGATCAATATCTCCAAGTGACATGATAAAACCTAAGACCTTCTAGTGGTATCAGATTTAACTCAGTTACCACTACTTGGATAAATTTTACTATCCCATTTGTTTTTATCAGCCTTACAAGGAGTGAAATTTGAAGAGAATTTAGATATACTTTGGGAAGATAACTTTTTCTCAATTATTGATGAATCTAAATTGTAGGTCACATTCAAAAAACAAAAAAATATAATTGAAAATGGGGAAATGATATTAAGAATTATCTCAAGATAAATGAATGATTTATCATTACTTTATGATACCAAATTGGAAATTGTCCAACTGCAAAATGTGTTGAGACAAATCCATTTGAAGAACTATGTTCAAGTTATAGGGAGTCTGAGGGTAATTTATCTATTGAAAAAATAAATGAAGAAGTCTAATTTGATGTCAAACATTAGTTGAATAAAATATTTATTCATTCGATCACTAACATATTTGATTTAATCATAAAGAATCATGATGAAAATGACATTTTATAAGATGAGTCTACATAAATGAATAATATTATGGGTAAGATGTTCCAAGGGAGAAAAATCTAACACAACATATTGAATCCAAATAAAAATCTCTATTACCATAAAATAAACATTTGTCCATGATTGAATAATTGTTGCAAATAATCTTTTATGAGAATATTTTGACTAAAAATGTTTTTAAATAAGTAATATATGAATTAGAAAAACTATAAAAATCCTATATCAATGATAATCATGATCAGTTTGCATTGAAATAAATAATGGTAATGGTTTTTAACAACTTCTTGATACATGGAAACATTAAAATATTTAATTCAAATCTTAATATTACCTATAATCTTAAGGGGTGATATATATGAGATTAAGTTCACATTTTATGATGTAATAATTTCATGGGAAACACTTAAGATACTTTTTATTCTTATCAAGTATCATGTGACATGAAATATAATTTTCTTTTCATGGGAAACATGAATATTTCAAGTCCCCCCACAATGTTCTTCTTTGGTTATGATACATGGGAAACATCCTTTCTAGAATTTCAAAACATTAATTCATGTTTTCAATAATGAAACCCCAAATTTCATATAAATTATGGTTAAAAAATCGATATATGTTATATAGATGATTCTCTTCATTGAATGTAGAATGTCAAAATAGATATAAAAGAGGATGAGATCCCTTTTCTTGGGGAATCTAGTTGCCTATATACATTGAAAATCTATCTTATCCATGTTACATTTTTTATCACATCATACTATAGGTACTATAATCTCATCAATTGAATGGGGATCCTCACTAAAATTCATGGATCCAGACACTAGTGTAAACCTACTCACATGTATTAAGTATATGTTTTTGGATTTAGTGATCGACATCAAGTCTACTCCATCATCGACGAAAAATGTAATATATCTCTATAATGCTATAGGATCCTAATAGATGTTCAATATTTTATTACTTGTTTTATCTTTAAAGAATGATTTGGAAGTTATTTAGTATGCTTTTTGATTCAATTGATCAATAAATGACCCTCTAGACTTTGTAAATTGAATCAGAGAATGTTTCTTTATGGATTAATCATGTAATTTTTAATTGTTTTTGAAAAAATAAAAAGCTTAAATAATTTTTTAGTCTTATCATATATTCTAACATGTTCAATTATTTTTACCCGATTTACTATATAATATGATATAACAATATGATATAGCATGATATGGAGTAATAATTATATTTTGTACAGTATCTCATCTTATTATATGAGATATCATGATCTGTGGTATATATTGTGCCATCGTGAAAACTAGTGTGTCACATGTAAATAAGATATCACAGAAATCATTAAATATGATTGGTTTTTTATGATATCTCTAATAATTGATATCGATATGGTACCTAATTAGTGATTAAATTTTATACCATAGAATAAGATTCAGTAGTGAGGCTACCTCTCTCTTGTATAAGTTATATTTTTCAATTGAATCTCAGTCTAAAAATATGGCACGTAAAAAACATTGTTAAAAATTATGATATTGTATGTTATAAATTATTTTTTAATAGTGTTATATAAATTATAATTATTACATCATATAAAATAGTTTTACTCTTGTTAATAAAAATATGAAATGTTCATCTTTATTTGTCATGTTTTCTGAAATAATGAATCTGTATTCTTGTTAGTTTATTCCATTTTATGATTTTTTATATATGTTTAAATACTTTTAGTAATTTTATTACCACTATTTTTTTAACATTATCCTTAAAATATATTTTGAATATAGTTTTACCACATTTTTTCATGGAGATATAGTTAACTGAATAAACTATTGTGTAATATATCCTTGGGGATTGTTACACTAGGATGGACTACTCACTAACTATAGATTTATGCCTTTTTTAGAATAGTGAGGGATTAGTTATCTATTTCTTCATACATAAACATGTGCATATTTTGTATAAAAAATAACTAAATGTTTTTAATTTAAAAATACATATACATTATTCATGATATGGATATCTGTGTGTGTGTGTGTGCATGTTTTTCTGGATTTAATTTTTTGGCAAGTGAAAGATAATTGTGGGTTGTGTAAAAAGTTTTCAATTAATATGGTTTGATTAAATTATTATAGTTGATAAAATATGATTCTAAAACAATATTATTAGAAACATTCTTACATAATGGAATTAATATGTTTTTGGAGATGAAATGTACATGCCACGAGTATAGTTATGGAAGGCATGGATTATTCATAGTGAATCAGGGCTCAAACGGCTTCAAAATCACCATAAAGGGTTTGCTTCACAATGATTAGACACATTTCTATTGGATGGAACATGTGAAGCTCTTTGTACAAGAATATTCCATCAAGAATTCATGAATGTGTGATGGTAACATCTACACAACAACATTTGGAGTAATACAGTGCTACGAAAACACGCAAATGGTTGATAGTGATCTCCACAAACACGACTCTCTATCACATAGATTCACACTCCTTCACGAAGAAAATTTTTATTTACGATATGATCCAATATTCATGAAACCCCTTGGATATAAATACCAAATTATATTGACATGTTAGGGATGACATGTGACCATTGGAATTGCAAAATCGATCCCAATTTGTGAACCTCTTCACCTTCATGAAGAAAACAAAAAATCGATCACACAATGTATCCCAAATTACTGAAACCTTTTTCCGTGGGTTCATATGAGACACTTCCCCAATTAGAGACGAATTTTTTGATGTCCCAAGTGCTTCATGATGGAAAAAATCCCCATGGGGACCAAGTTTATTCTCAGAGAATTTATCCTTCTCTATATACTCCCCCTATGAAACAAGATATCACTCTAACGTAGGGGAACTTTGTTTCTAAAATAATACCTCTTCAACAAGAATCTAATATTCATGAATAACCTAATTAAAATGATCAAGTATATTTGAAACAAATTTCATAAGACTATACATGGTTTCATACTTTCTTCTGAACCTATTTTAAAAAGGATTTGTTCTTATCCCCCCTACCCCCACTCATCCAATACCGATTCAGCCGCACCTCGAGTACCCATGTATAATGTAAAACCCAATCATATGTCCACCCACTTCACCCAAATTGTGGATTGAACCTCCCACCTACCTCTTTCTTCTAATAGTAGACACCCTAACCCCATATACGCTAAGCATAGTGACCCAAACCAAAATCTTGGGACCGACCACTCTTCCTCGGTATTTCAAATTCCATTCCCCATCTAAAGGTTCATGAGTGGTGGTCAAGTAAGCACTAGGGCGACAGAGTGAGTCCCATCATGCTCAAGTTTCATCACCTAAAACTGAATATCTCTATTTCACATTTGTATGATGTAAAAATGTAAAAAAATCCTCAAAAAATGACACTAAAATATATTCTTTCCATGTACAATACACATATGATGCTCCACGTATGATTGGCATGGGATGACCCCAAAACCTTCTCCCAATAGGATGTATTATGTTCCACTCACATGGAATGAGATATTAAAAGAATATAAAATGGGTAATAACCAAACAATTCCAACAAAGATATTGCCTTTTTTAAAGAGAAACTTTTACGGAGAGGCCCCACACTATTCTATGACAATGCTCAATTCATGGCACAAGTGTCGTTAACATATTATATTAAACTGAAAGTATTTTCCTGGTCACATGACCATAAAATATGGAATACAAAACATGGGTTTTGATACTATATTTCTAAAAATGGTATATAGGATTCCGCTTTAATGTTCAATCCTCAAAATGGTAATCTAATGTGCTCCCTCCTAGAGACATACCATCCAGATCCACCATAAGTGGGTTTCTGATCCACAACACTCAATTCACCTACATGGGGTGTCCAATTCCCCTTTTAAACCATCCAAGAGTGATATATTCCTTCATATGGACACACCATCCATATCCACCTCATTGGGTGTTCTAATCCATAACTCTAGATCCATGTCCATAGGGAGTCCTAATCCATCAGTAAGTATTACAGTTTTGAAATCCTCTTTCTTTTGGGAGAACTATTCAATTCATCCTCATGGAGAATTGTAACACCCTATGATTTCATAGGATGTTATCTCATTAATGTAATTCAATAGCTTGTGCTACACGCAACACTGAGTTTAAACACACCACAACCAATTGAACATAACGTTATGAATAGTAATACCCACTTTTTGAAATTATATATTTTTAATTTTACAAAATGGAATTCATATTTGGATTCATAATATAAAAATTATCTTAGGGAGAAACTTTAGTATTTTTCAGAAAACATTCAATTATTGATGAATAGTGAAAACACTACATTACAGTTTAAAACAGACTTTTTTATTTAAATAATTACTTTTAATCAAAATTTATGTTAATGTCAAAATATATACACAATTTATTTATTAGTATAATTTAATTAATTGAAGTAATTTTATAATAATATTAGATATAAAAAATTTTATTGAACTTTTTACCGTCTTTTACCCACCTGTTTGGCACATTTGCAAATTTTCATAAAACGTAATTTTACCACTTCTATGAATTGAATTTCAATAATCTGATAGATTCATTTGATATTAGTATGTAAAATGTGATTCAATAAGTTGAATATAATTTTTTTGAATAGTGAATTTTGAATTTTATTTTCCATGGTTAAAAGTAAAAAGGGTAATTAAAGGTAAAAATGAAATTATAATTACCCTGCCACATGTCCTAATTATATTATATAAGGTATTTCTACAAAAAATAACATCAGTAATAAAATATGATCCATTTTATCTACTTGGATTAGATTATGAAATTTATTATTATTTTATTTATATAAGAGTTAAAGGTGTCAAATTCAAAGTTTAACCAATAAAATATTTTTAATATAGATTTAAACATAATAGAAATTCTACTATAAATATTCATTAGAAAGATAAATTGTTTTCCGACATGATGTTATTTTATTTATAATTTATAAAAATTAAATATGTAAATTTATTTATGACACAATGAAGATGTTGACAATAATTTATTAATAAAAATTAAAATAATTGATATTATAAATATCAAAATAAATGTAAATTGAGAATTTTAATGAATTAAACTAATTTTATAGGTTAATATGACATGTTATGGATGATTAAATAATTTTTTTCGAAGTTATATAGTTGTTATGACTTTAAAAAAAACAAAATACTAAATAGTATAAAATTTTTACATAAATGATTTTCTAAAAAAAATACTATTTTATTAAATTATATAATAGTCACAAAAATCTAAGCTTCAGCCAAAGGACTTATATAATGACCAATTTGTCATTAATGAACCACTGGGGGTTATCTTGACATTTTATATAATTTTTATTATCCATTTATTATAATAATACAAGAAGTCATGGTAAAAGATAAACTATTTAACTATGAGTGAACCCTTGAAGATAAGGTTAATATGGTGATATAAAAATTTCAAAAACCTCTTTGTTGAGAGGTTTTCGTCCCATAAATAGATTATCCTAATCCTAAATCCATTTGAATCTTTATAAACCGAAAATGATTTTATAATCATATAATATTTCATGTTTTTTTCTAATGTGACCCTCACTACTCTTATAAAATGTTACTTCTCCTTCTCTTAATTTCACAGCACCAAAGTCATTTGGATCTACCAAACCCTGATAAAATATCTTCCCAACTACACTAAACTAAACCTAGAGGCATTAATTCGATCATAAAGGCAACATAAGGATCCCTTTTGATCAAATCAAAAGGAAGCACTTGAAGAATCAGTAATAATTTCATCACCTATTTCAAAGTTGTTTTCTTCTTCCAATTCCTATATCTTTATTTTTTCCATAAAAAAATAATAAATTCAGTCATTTATACATAATTTTTTGTTATTAAAAATATGGTAAAACCATTTTCATTATTCTATCCATTCTATGAATGACAAATTCACCATACATACGTATGTACGGCTTACCGTCTCCACGTTGTGGTGTAGCAAGTTATTCAACACATGATTATTTGGATGGGTATAATAATGAGTATAATTTATGTAAGTAATAAATATAACACCCAATGATTCTGTATATATGATATTTCATCCAATTATATACTATTTCACCATTAATAAAATGATATTTTCGCTCGTGCGTACGTACAGATTACCGTCTCCATGAAAACGAAGAGATTCATTCCCCATCGTAAAAATTAAAGAATAGTTTTCATTTTATGATTTAAATTAATGTTTAAGAACTTAATATCATTCTCGATATGTATAAAATACATCCTATCCCTAAAAAACATGACTTACATAACAAAACATATACATGAAAACGAATTAGATAACACTCGAAACAATGATACTACTGAAATATTATTAACAAAGAAATATTATAAGAGAATATATGATATCATATTTATGAATGTGGTTATTTTATAATTTAATAAAAATAATTTAACTATTATTCAATAGGTTAATGTACACTCGACTATGTAAAAGTTAATGGTGAGGGTTAATTTCATAATATCCTTATTATCCACTGTTGTTTTTATGAAAGTATCTACTGGGAATTCTTTATCATCCACATCCATGTTTCATAAAAATGTATTTAAAATTTTTTTTAACTCTTTATTAGAATATAGGATAAATTCATCTATACCCTTGTTTGACTTTTTATATAATTTTTTGGAATGAATCTTTCTATCATTTTAAAAACAATATACATTATGAACAATTTGACAAATTAAGTAATGAATGTTTTTTAACTTATATAGTGGGTGTGTCTATTTTCTGCCATTATAACACCTTCGAAGATTCCCTTAAAATATTATAAGAATATTTTCAAAATAAATGTTATCATTTATAATTATGTGAATTTCAAATTATTTCCAAATAGAAAGAGTTATTTCTCTCAAATAGTTTTGATTTAATCTATGTCAACTTCCTTTGATGGATTTTAAACTTATTTGAAGTTGATTTATTATGATAAAATCTTCCATATTGTATTGAATGTTATGTGATATATTTGAATTTGGATGTGTTATTTTTATACCATTAATGGTTTATGGTAAATCTATTAACATTTTTTTGTGAGTTTTTAATATGAATGTTTAGGTTATATTTCATCATTTTCATAAGAGGAATGCCTTGGAATTAGTATGTGATGGGTGGATCCCGCTAGAGCTCCTCAATGCATTGGTAGGTCTCATGAGACAAACAAGTGTCTTGGCACAAAGCATTGAAATAATATTATTTGTAGTCTTGGAATGAGGCCTTGACAATATGGTTATGATATCTCTCATTACGAATTCCATCATTATGACATTAGCTATTGATATTACATGTGATTATTCGACAAGAAGAATATCCATGTCAATAAGTAAATATAATTATTTTATTTATATTTTTCATATTATATTAAATTTTAAGTTTAAAAGGCTTGTGTTTTACTGGTATACGTTTCCTTAAATGTTTATGATTATTTGTGATAGTTTCTCCTATATTGTTATCCTCATGGAGCATCTAAGCTCACCCATTTATTATGTTTTCTTTTCCCAAGAATTGAATATGTATATCATGATTAACCTGTAGGGATATGACAAAGTATATGAGTGTGTTCAAATGGGAACCAATGTTTTTTTATTTTCATGATGTAATGTAAATACTACGTACGTATTTAGTACTTCCAAGGCTACTAAACTTATCGGTCTTTTGAGACTTGATCTCTTGTGATCATGACAATGTTATGTAATAATGCACTGAATCTGGGTAACTAGGGTCGGGGTGTTACAGATGGTATTTTATGATGTTTATTACAAACCATGGAAAATAGATTTATAAAAACACAAATTATATAACATTACCCTAAGATAGACTTTTAATATTAGTATAGAAGGGCTTCCTAGAATGTTGTTAATGTAGAGATTTTTTGAGTTTTCTTTGGAAATAAATCCCTGTCTAGATACAAACAAGTATAAGTGGATCTTTCTCAGATGTACATTAGAGTGAAAACTCTGACAAGGAGTTTTTGGTTTGACCTGGGGTATCCCAATACACGACAACAGGCCTTGCTACAATCTTGGTTTTGACACACCTGGGAGATATGCCTGCGATAATTTACATTTTATTTAAAAAACATTATGAAGTATATATGAGTAAATACTTCCTCAAATAAAACATTTTTTGATTATAGATTATATTCTTAAATTGTTCAATTTATGTTAGGTATTTTTCTAGTTCTGAAATATGTATTGTGATTCATAAACTAATCTTGTGTATGCCATTGTTTTGAAATGTCACCTAGTGGAAGGAATAGAAACCATATCAACGCACATAATCCATGTAGGGATTTCTCTCCTACTCAAGATAATTATAGTGTGACTGGTGATGCAATTCATTCTGAACTGCTTATAACCATACTAGGATAACTCAATCCGGTTATAAATAATAACCGTACCCGTATGGAGCACCCTAATCCACAACTTGGAAGATCAATGTTAGAAATATTCATGAGGAATCAAACACCAACATTCAATTGAAAAAATAATCCATTTGTATCTAAATAATTTATATTTTCCTTAGAAAAATTATTTCATTTCTTGGGGAGTTGGAAAAAGGAAAAAGTTTTCATGGAAGATTACTTCCTCAAAGGAGATGCAGATCAATGGTGGTCATTAATTCAAAACAAAAAGGAGGATGAAAAAGTATCAAATATGGAATAGAAGGAGTTTAATGAGATTTTAATATAGAAATAATTTCTTCTGGACCATCTAGAGGATATGGATAGACATTTTATAAGTCTGAGGAAAAAGGAGGATGAGAATGAAACAATATAAGAGGCTAACTGTACAAGGTTAGTGAGACATGTTT
Organism: Viscum album; assembly: GCA_963277665.1. Lineage (NCBI taxonomy): Eukaryota > Viridiplantae > Streptophyta > Magnoliopsida > Santalales > Viscaceae > Viscum > Viscum album. The sequence goes on from OY728125.1 coordinate 500,948,178, forward strand.
CCTATTATATATGTTTCCCAAGGAGTAAGATTAATCTATTATTTTATAGCCTAAAACCATTTCTTCGTCGAGCATTAGTCTCACAATCATTCTAAATTTAGGAAGATATAGTCTCATGTGCTATCAATATAGAAAATTAATTCTCTGAGTCTTACAACTTCAATGCAAAGAAAGAGAATAAGAGATATGTTGAACACTCTAGAAATGAAAATAAATAAGGATTATACTACAATAATATTTCATTGAGGATTTGAGATTACATGGTACTAAGAAATGTGAATCTACAACAAGTTAATCTTTTTGGAAAATAAATGGTTAAATGAAATATAAACATTAATATGGTCCTGATACCGAGGTAGCGATTTTGGAAAAAGAGATGGTTTATTTGGATATATTATATTGGATATTCTTGAACACCTTCGAACAGATTAATGGTTTTTTTATTCCATCATTGTTGAGTATTAAAAAAATTTGGATATAAAGAATATATCTAAAATTCATTAAGAAATAATGGAGAATGAATGTAACCAATAAGGTTTAAGGGTAATTTAGGGTGTTACCATGTTTTATGAGAATACATTATGAAGGTACTCACATGTTATTATGTGGGAAAAAGAGAAATTCATTATGTTATTTTGACCTTCCTTATAAATTTTTGGACTATGAGTTTGGACACAAGTATTTTGGGTAAGTCTAATGGTTGGAATGGATTATGTAAGAAATTGGATACTATGGTTTATGTTTAAAACATTTCTTAATATTTTTTTGGTGTTTTTTTATAAAAAGGACAACTCGAAGATCAGGAGACAACCAGTTGCGTCCTGTAAGGCCGCGAGACTTGAACCTGCAACCGAAAGGCAACAAGGGTGAATCACCTACCACTAGCCTATGTGATTTACTAGTTTCTATAATGTAGTTTTTTAAATGATTTGATAGAGGAATTATAAATTAATTTTTATTGAAACCCAAAATGATTAGGATAAATAAAATATTTTTGAGTTCTATTATCATTTGGAGTGAAAGATGAGTTTGAGGACGAAAATAGTTAAATGATAGACCTCTACTTGTCATGTATTCTTGTTCCTTATTATATGAAAAATTAATTCATAAAATTTAGGAAAAGAATATTAAAACCAAAAATGTGTTATCCTAATACCTTATGTTTTTATGAAGAAATAATATTTTAAGTCATCATTTATTTATCGCTTTGAGGACCTCAATTTTTTATTTATTTTTCACTTGTTTGTGATTGATGACTTCAATCACTCCCTTTAAATATTTACGTTTTACCTTCAATTATGTGTCTCAAATATCCACCAATGTGTTCCTATTCCAAATCTAGATTTGGTGGTTACTTTTTTCATTTCCCTTTCCCTCTCACTAAGACTACATTTTATTAACCCTATTTCTGATGTGGGTTTTCCACTAAGTTATTTTCTATTTTAACCTATTATTTTTGAAGAAAATTTTCAAATTTCAAGGAATTTATTGAAGGAGGGTAGAATGTAACATCCCAGAAATTTATAATACGTTATCTCCTTAAATCAATTCAATAGATTGTGCTACACCCTACACCGAGTTCGTACAGACCATGACCAATCAAACCAGCCGTTAAAAATAGTATTACCCAATTTTGGAAACTTTTTATAATTTATTTTTCAAAATGTAATTCATTTTTGGATTTGAAAAATCGAAATTATCTTAGGGTGATTTTTTGGTATTTTTTAAAAACCATTAAATTTTTGATGAATAATAAAAACACAATGTTATTGTTTAAAATGGAATTTTTATTTAAATAATTATTTTTACTTCAAATTTATTTTAAAATCAAAATAGATATATTATATCTATATTAGTTTAATGTAATTCATATAATTTATTTTATAATAATATTAGATATATAAAAATTTATTGAACTATTTTTGATCTCTTACCCACCTTCTAGGCACTTTTGAAAATTTTCATAAAACATAATTTTACCGAATCAGTGAATTGAATTTCAAAAATACAAGAGACACAGATTATATCAGTATATAAAATTTGGTTCAATAGGATCAAAATAATTTTTGGTGAATTGTATCTTATGAATTTTATGTACCACTATTAAGAGTAAATAGAGTAATTAAGGGTAAAAATGATATTATAATTACCCTAACACAAGTACTAATTCTATTAGATAAGTTTATTTCTTCCAAAAGAAAACATAATAATCATATATGACCCTTTTGATCCACTTGGAATATATTAGGACATTTATTATTATTAAATTTAATGAACAGTTAAAATTGTTATATTCAAAGTTTAATAACTATACCATTTTTAATATAGGGTTATACATAAGATAAATTAGACTATAAATATTCATTAAAAAATATATTTCCTACATCATGGTATTTTATTTATAATTTTTAGACATTAAAAAATTTAATGTACTTACGACAGAATGATGTCGTAGAAAAAACCTTATTAATGAAAGATTAAAATAAATAATATTATAAATATCTAAATAAATGTAAATTGAGACATTTGATGCATTCCAAAAACTTTATAGGTTAATATGACATGATAGTGGAGATTAAATAATTTTTTTGAAGTGATAATGTTGTTATGAATTTCACAACAACCAAATACTAAATAGTGTGAAAATTGACATAAATGAAATTTTAAAACAAATACAATATTATTAAATTATATAATAGTAATAAAAACATAAGGATCGTAAAAAGCAATTATATAATGATATATATGTCATTAATGAACCATTTTAGGTTCTATTGGATATTTATAGTATGTTTATTAACAATTTATTATAATAATACACGAAGACATGGTAATAGTTAAACTATTTAACTATTAGTTAAATGTAAAAGAAATGGTTAATATAACAACTTATACTTGTATAAAAACAATTTGATGAAGGTTTTAGATCCACACATACCTTATCATTAACACTAAATCCATTTTGAGCCATTATAAATATAAAATGAATTTATAATAAAATAATAATTCATTCTTTTCTTAAAGTGACCATCACCTCTCTTTTAAAAGGGTACATTCTCTTCTCTTAATTTCATAAGTAAAAATCCATTTCTCTTTGACAAACCCTGCTCAACTAACCTTCCAACTAACCTAAATTAATCATAGTGGCCCTACATTGATTAGAAAGCCAACCTAAGGATCCATTTTGACCAAATCAAAAGGAATCACCCGAAGAAGAGGTAATAATTTCATCACCTCTTTCAGAGTTCTTTTCTTCGTAAACTTCCTATTTCATTGTTGTTTCCATACCAAAATAATAACTCAGTAACTTCTAAATATTTTCAAGTTATTATAAATATGATACAACCATATTCATTATTCTATCAATACTATAAATGACATAGTCACCATACGTGCGTATGTACAACTTACCATCTCCACGTCGTGGTGTAGTTTGTTATTTAACCCTTCCTTAGTTGGATGGGTATAATAATGAGTATAATTGATGTAAAGAATAAATATAACATGTTAATTATTCTGAATAAATTATATACCATCCAATTACATACGATTTCACCATCAATAGAGTGACATTCTCGCTCATGCGTACGTACGGATTACCATCTCCATGAACGCGATGAGATTCATTCCCCATCATAACCATTCAAGAATAATTTTCATTTTATGATATAAAATTAATTTTAAGAACTTAATATAAATTTTTTTATGAATAAAATACATCCATTCCATAAATACATGACTTACGTAACAAAACATATAAAGTAAAACGAACCAGTTAACACTCGAAAAAATGATACTCCTACAATATTATTAACAAAGAAATATTATAAGATCCTATATGATATCATATTTATGAATGTGGTTTTGGTATAATTTAGTAACAGTTATATAACTATAATACAGGAGGTTAACATATCTTCAACTAAGGAAAAGTAAAAGGTAAGGGTTAATTTTACAATCTCTTTTTATCCAAGGTTATTTTTACGAAAGTATCTACTGGGAATTTTTTAACATCCACATATGTGCTTCTAAAGAATTTATTTAATTTTTTTTTTACAATTTATTAGAATATAGGTTAATGACACTTTTACCCTTATTTTACTTTTTATAAAATGTTTTTAAGGGAATATTTCTATCATTTTCAAAATGAGGTAATTAATGACCTTTTCGAAAAGTTATGGAAATAATGTTTTTCTTACTTATAGAGTGGGTGCGACTATCTTCCACCATTATATCAACTTCAAAGCTTCCCTTAGAAGCTTATAAGAATATTTTAAAAATAAACTTTTTTTAATTATGTGACCTGTAAATTATTTCAAAATGGAATGATATATTTCTCTCAAATAGTTTTGATTTCATCTTTGTCAACATTCTTTGATGGATTTTACACATGTTTGAAGTTGAATTATTATTATATAATCTTTTGTATTGTATTGAAGGTTTTGTCATATGTTTGAATGTGGCTGTGTTATTTTTATTCCATTAATGGTTTATGGATAGAGTGTTAACATTTCATATTCCAGTTATAATACGAATTTTTATGTTATGTTTCTTCATTTTCATATGAGGAATGCATTAGATGTAGTAAGTGACGGTTGGAACCCACTATAGCTCCTCGATGCATCGGTAGGTCTAATGAGAAAAACATGTGTCTTGTAAGAAGCCCTTGAAAAAAATCTTATTTGTAGTCTTGGCATGAGGCCTTGAATATGTGGTTATGATGTCCAGTATTATGCATTCCATCATAATGAAATTAGTTATTGATATTACATGTGATTATTCTAGTAGAAGAATACCCATGTGAATAAGTAAATAAAATTATTTGATTTATATTTTCCATATTATACTGATGTTGATGTTTAAAAGGATGTGTTTTAGTCTTATACATTGCCTCAAATGTTTATGCTTATTTATGATTGTTTCCGCTATATTGATATACTTATTGAGCATCTGAGATCTCCCATTTCATATATTTTCTTTTTCCCATAATGTGAATAAGTATATTATGATTACCCTTTAGTGATAGGCCAAAGGATGTTAGTGTGTCCAAAGGGGACACAATGTTGTTGTTTTATTTCATGATGTAATGTAAAACGTAGGTATGTATCTAGTAATTCCAAGGCTAATAAACTAATAAATCTTTCGAGACTTGACATCATGTGATCATGAAAATGTTATGTAATAATTCACGGACACTGGGGAACTAGGGTTGAAGATTTATAAGAATTATAATCCAAAAATCTCGATCCATGTCTATAGGGTTTCCTAATTCATCGATAAGCCTTCCAGGTGTGGAATCTTCCCTCTTGGGGACACACTTACTTGATCTTCCTCAATCAGCATTCTGATCCACAACTCTGGATCAAAATCCATGGGTTGTTTTGATCAATCAGAAAACCTTCCATGTGTGACATATTACCTTATAGAGAATCACCGTCCATAATATCATTATGTTTCTCTTAGATTTAAAAATATAGATTCACCTCCAAGGTGCATTATGATCAATTGGTAAACCTTCCTAGTGTTACATATTCTCTCATAGGGATACATATCACACATATTCCTCCATATGGTGTTCTAATCCTTCCACCCCATCCCCACAAAACATTATCCTTGTGCTTGTCTCCATAATAGGTTGAACTCATGCCTCAATCTATCTAAACTATAACCCATGATACATCTCTATAGGGCGTGGAACTTGTTACATGACCCCAAAACCTACCCTATGAATATTTATGGGATTCCTGAAGTAAAATTACATGGATTATTCAAGGATTTGGAATTATTAGATCATCATTGACATATGATTACATAGGTTATTCTTCTTAAGATTCATTATATGAGATTCAGTACTAAGAGGAAGAATATAGGCGACCAATGTACCTAGTATCTATACATGTCTAGCGACTACTAACATGAATACTACCAAACCCAAAAGTTAATGTACTATCAAGACAAAATAAGATTTTCAAGATAGAATTTTTATTATTGACCGGTGTCTACAATGAGATGGAACCTAGAATGAGTTCCATAAACATGACATGATATGTGAGTGAGACAAAAACTAGAAAATGAGCTCTACGGGGGGATACATGGAAGTAGAAATCATCATATCATCTTCCAATTTTGATCAAGGTTTATATGATTCTAATTAAAGAGATTAAATTCCCTTAACTTTGGAAAGAGGTAATGTAGGGTTACAATTGCCAGTGTGGACATGCAATATATCGACGCATTGGCAGGACCTAGTGAAAGAATCATAAATTGAAATGGGGAACATGATGTGAAACCATTCTCTTATACATCTGGACTAGAAACATTTAGGATCCATGTGATATTGATGTCATAGGATCTAGATATATAGAACTACTTCTCACAAAGAATATTGTGTACACAACATGGAACTAACAAGAAAATTGGGAAAATTATCAATTGGGAATCCTCATTATGTGAAATTTTTAATGTGGATCCCTCTCTATATTTAGAAAACTATAAGACATTGGGGACTTGGGTACCACATTACTTACACATGTACCGAATTCTGAATCTATATTTCTTACAGGATTAAAATAGTAGGAAATCAACAACCCAACTCATATACTTTATGAGGTAGAGGAAACATTGATATGATAACCCCGCACAATCCACCTCCAAAAAACATCACCCACGATGTTAGATAATGGGATCCAATGTCCCAAATCACCATTAGAGATTGACCAAAGTAGGGTATTTGACACCTTCATATGATGGTATGATATATAGGGGGTCATTCTAGCAAGGGACATGGCCCATAATGACTTGGAGGCATCATCGTCTCATCAACACCACCTCCCATGAGAGTCATGCTAGGGGAAACCTTCCCCTTTTCCAATATAAAATTGTATTGGGTTTCTATTCCTAGAGAGATCTTATGACTTGGTCCCTATACTAAGGAGGTGGAGGATTCCCAACTCATCATTTCCCTTAAAACTTATAAGGTTACAGTAATATGGGATCCCACTAGGATGTGTCAATTCAAGCAAGGAAGAGTATGTTAGGCCAATGAATAGGTGGACTTTAACCTTGATCTTCCTATCTAGGTCCTAAGCACATTACACCAATGCTAGGTGGAGGATTAATTGAATTTATAATAAGGGATATATTCTTCTATGGCACTAGCATCCCTAAAAACAACTATTTCATCCTATCAGATCGCTTCTACAATAAAACATGGATTCACCTTTTCCTAAGTGAGATTGAGACCCAAAGAAACTCATAGGAAGGTGGGGAAGACTATGTCAATTATTTCCACCACTGACAACAATTACAGGCTAACTTGTGATAATGAGATGTAGTGTAGAGGTCTACTCTAAACCATCACCAATTAAAGATGAGGTCCCCCATTATCTATAAAAACATTTTATAGCTTTCTTCTTTGCGGTCTTATTTATCAACATGGAATTCCTCCCCATTCCCACATCAAACAAAATGAAGGTCCTCCTTAATCTCCAACCAACCTGTGCCGAAGTCCTCCAGAATCTCAAAAGAAACATTCTAGATGTCCTCTCCATTAGAAAGTGGTATCCTTAACAGAATAAATTCCCAAGGTAACAATGGAAAAAAATTTCAATGGATAATTACCAGGAAACACAAATTCTTTATTTACCACATCAGTCATTAAGATTATTAGGATATTGAGGAATCGGTAATGGAAACACTACCCCATCTATAAGAGTATTGGGACAGATCCTGATTGTTGAAGCTTTCCATATTTGGAAGTAATATCTAAAGGATTCATATAACCCTATATCGGTATATGTAGGTGTAGGAGGTTCTATCCCCTTCTAGGGGCTCACTGTGTATAAATATATGTCACTTCTAGTTTACCACCTCTCTACCTCTACAAAATATTATAGAAATATTTTGTGGTATATGCTATCATCTTTCTATGATGAGAGTCCAGTCGAGTGATAGAAGTGGGAAGCATACCTTTCACATGTGTAATTGGTTAATAAACCATTCTATAGGGATTTGATGATGTGGTTAGTACCACCGCCATTATATTCCCTAGTGTTGATTGAATATATTCCTTGTGTAGTGGATCATATATTGGATGGGTAGCTGCCAAAATGATTCATATTTGTGCCACCATATATCTCTCATCTAGTGCCAGTAGTAGTATGGAATGACCATGAAAAATTCTCTGAAAAAGAGGTCTTATGAGAGTTCCATGATACCAACTAGTTTTTTGTGGTGTTTTGGACAGCAAAACACTAAAATTTGATATCTTAGAGTCCCTCAATGAAGGAAAATATGTGTGTTTCCACCAGACCAACATGGAAATACTTTACCACCACCATATTCTTTAGTTTTTTATCCTAGAATAAAGGGTCACCTTGAGGATATTTCTCAATAATGTTGAATGGTTGAGAATGAGGAACTTAGAGGATCCCAGTGTCATGTATCCTTAGGCTAACATTAGACCCTCCAACAACATTTCATTAAGATCCATTTGGTGCTCTACCATATTATGGAAGATTAATCTTTGTACGTGTAGATTAGATGATCGAGACAATATAATTATCTCTAATTTATCCCTATCACAGGAAAATATGACTTACCCATCGATGATGATAGTTATTCTCTAGGTATAGTTTTGATAAACATGATCGTTTTTATTTTAAAGAGAACATGAACACCTACATAATGTTTGGCAGGGGAAACATTCCCCAAGTGGCATCACAGTTTCAGATGGATCTTCATAAAAGTTTCTGCACCCTCCAAAAAATGTAGGGACTCAGCCTTGAGGATTTCTCTGATTCATTCCCATCCCATTGTAACATTGATAGCGGTATGAATAATGATGGGACCTCTGATCCATGATTGGTTTCTCAAAAAACAGAGGTCTATAAAATGGTGTCTTCCTTGCTTCAAGAATTTATCAAATTAGAAAAGTATCATTAATAAGCTCATTGCTGATCGTCATTTGGATAAGACTGTCATCTGATGAGATCCCATTTCACCTCTAGCAGAGCAGAATGTACCCCTTGTCCAATTTCCCCCCAATTGAGCTTGGTAGACCTCAACATCTAAAAATAGTAGTGGCTAGAGAAAATGGAATAAAATTGAGGTATGAGTCACCGAACCCACCCACACAGCCAAAATATCCTCCTCAAGATCTGGGATATTTCACTCCACAACCTGCATAGCCTTCTTAATGATTTGATGAGCCTATAGATACATTGGTATTTTAGAATCATCATTATGCCAGGTACCTTCACTAGGATGATTTGATATATTCTCTCAATAATATCCTTGAGGCCCTAGATAATTAAACTGCGGTGATCCAAGATAACCAGAAGTCATACTCAGCATGATTGGATGATAAGAAAGTAGCCTTGGATTTCTGGGAACCCTAAATTTTCTAGGATGAATAGGATGTGAAACCCTCTTCAGTATTTGGATAACTTTATCTCAATGTGTGAGGCCATGTCGGGAACCCTATACCAGAAGGAGGTCCCCGTGATCTAGTGTTTCATTTCGACATGGGAGGGACCTACATTATTCTAGTGTAATAGACTACCTATAGGGTCCATCATTTATTAGGAAGATCTTGAGAGATAGGTTTTTACTAGTTTAGCTCTACCATGTAGAAGAAAATTATTAATGACCTCTTCAAGTTTATGAAATGACATAATGAGGGAGTCTCAGATCGTTTAACAAGGTCTAAAGGCCTCATGTATTCACTCTGTATGTTCCTTGTAGAGACCCAAAGATTGACATACATGGACATTACATTACTTTTTCGGAATATTTAATACATAACGAAAACAGACAAACAAGGACCGTAATAGTTTAGTGTCTTTGGAAACTCGGAAAATAATCTTCTAATCGTGGTGAAAGATCTTCAACATCTCCCATAAAGATCTTCCCCTTTTGTTTTCTTACCTAAACCCTTTCTTTAAATCCCGGGGAAAAGAAAACATAAATATGGTGAGCTCAAATGCTCAATAAGGGTAAGCATAGAGAACATAAAACAATCCATAAACATTTGAATGAAAAATATTGAACATAAATTCTAAACATCAAAATCATGAGCATAGACATAAATCTTGGAAGTACGTAAGGCATATATCAGAAAGGAAAATCAAACTTGATAAAATAACATGGGAATAAATTATGTAATTGTGGAAACCATTGAACACTTGTTATGATTTCCATAGTAGCTAAGGCATTGCTTCCAAGACCATCTTAGTGGACAAAGTCCATTTCTAAAATGAGTTCATTCCTCGTTCCAGTCCTGTATCACTAAACCGGATTAACTTACCATTCTATCCATGTCTATATCATGAGATATAAATCGTTACCCAATGAATTGGAGGGAGATATAGGTCCCACCCATCTCATAATGAAATCATTCTTACTTGTTCCACAAAATAAACATACATCATTCATAATAACCCAATGAATAAAATGGGTTTCGTAATCATCATCCCATCATCATATAATCCATATAAAAGAAATGGATATCATTTAATAATATGAAAAGTGAAACCATGTAAATAATAGAGACATTATACATGAAACATAAAAATATGAAATAATGTCATCATAGATTGAAAATGGTTTTGATAAAACACATGAAATGAATTCTTGTGGAAAATATCCTTTCTTTTTAAAAATAATTTTCATTTCAAAAAATGTCATGAAATATTAATAGAAAGGGATTTTTTTGAAATTATTCATGAAATATTTTTTAGTAAGCTTCATGAAAATCAGGCTTTATAAAACTGTAAAAATCCTTTCGTGCCTTTTAAGTTAAAAAAACATTCTTCTCGTAGTTTTTTCGGAAAAGTAAAAAAGTACCTCGTATGGTAAACAAAAGAAATATTCCCTTCATAACATGAGGTAAAAGTCAAAAATGGTTAAAAATGACATTAAACATACATGAAAACACTTTTATAAAACATGGACATGGATGATAACAATAATCCCAGTAAATACTTGAGAATAAACAATCTCGTATAAGAACGAGGTTGGAATAAATATCCCTTACCTTAGGTCTGATATGCTTCGTACATATCTGAACCCCCTATATAATGATTTAAATAATGTCATTGACTTATGAAATAATCATATTCATTGTTATGATGTCATAAATGGTTCACTTATGACATTATATTACCCTTTCTTTTGTAAATTCCATGTCAAATCAGCGTTTTGGGTAAAATCGTTTTATTTATTGTACTTGTTTGGACTTGTTTTTCATGATATTATTACTTATATACTTATTTAATTAATTACAAAATGTAAAACATGATTTATATATAATATATATTCATTATATACATATATATATGATAGATCAATAAATGTAATGAAATACACCGTTCATGGCGACGTAGGTCGTACGTACGCATGAACGCTGTTTTCGTTTCCTTATTGAATTGAATGGAATTAAGTAGATGACATACACATATATATATATAAATAAATACAATATCATTATTATGTCATATATTTCATAATTACTTATTATACATACTTTATATCATTCATGAATGGTTAACATGGAGAACGAATCTCATCGCGTCGTCGAGATGTTAGTCCGTACGTATGCACGAGCAATGATACCGTTCCCATGATCGTGGAATTGTATTGAAGTTTATGTATAACATTTAAGAATCAATATCACATTACAATAATCGTATATAGTTATTTATTTACACTATTATACCCATACAATTAAGGTGGTGGTCGAAAACAGATTACACCACGACGTGGAGACGGTATTCCGTACGTACGCACGCACGGTGATTTCATTTTCCATAGGATGGATAGAAGGTGAAATAGGGTTGTTTCATATTTAAAATAACATATCAGTATATAATTAAAACTAATTTTATTACTTTATAATGACACATATAAAGAAGATGAAGTTGAAGTAGAAAGAAACTTGAGAGAATCGGAAGAAGAGATTACCTCTTCTTCGACGCACCTCCTTTAAGATTCCTCTTATGGAAGTAGAGTTGGTATTTTGAGAAGACAAGAACCTCCAGAATGTTTCTAGGGAAGTGGAGAAGAGATATGTATGGGGTTTGGCCGATCTTCAAGGCTCAAAAGGGTGTGAAGAGAAGAGGGAAGTGGTTCCCTTTTTATAAGGGAGGAGACGAGCACCTTTGAAAAAACTTAAAATATTATTTTATAATAAAGTCATATTTCGTTTATAACAGCGCCAAATTGATTTATTTAGAATCTAAAGTGGGTATGGGTCTAAATCCTCTCAACCAATATATTTTAGACATGTTTAGGTTACAATTTCAACCTTATCATTTACATTTAACTCAAAGTTAAATAATTTAACTTTTATCGTGTCTTCTTGTTTTTTACCATATATGGTTAATAAACTTACTATAAAAGCCAAAATAACCCCATGTGTTTCATTATTAATATATATATATATCTTTATATAAGTCATTTGGATGGCCATTATATTTTAGGAATAAAATAACAATTAATAATATAATATTTGTTTAGAAAACTATTTTATGTCATTTTTGAAACTATTTGGTAATTTATTTTTTTGAAAATAATAACTACATGATTAGTTCAAAAAAAGTTAATTAAATAAATACTAACTTGTAATATTAACCTAAAAATTTAGTTTAATTAATAAAAAGTCTCAGATTACATTTATTTGGGTATTTATAATATCATGTATTTTAATATTTCATTATTTAGGTAATTACTGCATCACTATTGTGTCATAAATAACTTAAATTAATTAATTTCTAAAAATTATAAATAAAATACCATTAGGTATTAAATCTTTTTATCTTTATAATTAATATTTATAGTATAATTTATATAATGTGTTACCCTATATTAAAAATGAATTAGTTATTAATCTTTGATTTTACCTATTTTCACCCTTCTTTAAATAAATTAAAAATAAATGTCCTAATCTAATCCAAGTGGACCTAAATGGTCATAATTTATTCCTAAGGATGTTTTTGGTCGAATTAAACTTATCCAATAGAATTAGGACATATGTTAGGGTAATAATAATATCAATTTATCTTTAATTACCCTATTTACTTTTAACCGTGGTAAATAAAAGTAAAAAGTTACTATTCACCAAAAATTATTTTCTTCTCATTGAACCAAATTTTAGTCTTTGATATTAATTGTTTCTCTCGGATTTTTGAAATTCCACTCACAGAAGTGGTAAAATGATGTTTTATGTGATTTCCCAAATTCTCCTAGGAGGTGGGTAAAAGAAGGTGAAAAGTTCAATAAAATTTTTACATATCTAAATTTTTTATAAAATGACTCCAATGAATTAAATTGAACATATATAGGTCTTATATATCAATTTTGACCTAAAATAAATTTAAATAAAATAAATAATTATTTAAATAAAAATTCGGTTTTTAAATAGTGACCCAGTGTTTTCACTATTCATCAAAAATTGAAAGTTTTCAGAAAAATACCAAAAATTCACCCTAGGATAATTTTGATATTCTGAATCCAAAAATTAAGTCCATTTCAAATGATAAAATTTATAAAATTTTAAAAAGTGTGTATTACTATTAATAACGGCTAGTTTATATAACATATCGTTGTTTAGTGAAACTCGGCATTGCGTACAACACATGCTATCGTTGAAGGTATTGATTGCGTGTAATTCAGGCCATGTCAGGGATGCATGTAGTGAAAGCCCCTTCTGGTATAGCGTACAACAGTAGACATCAATAAAATTAAAAAGAATATTTTTTCATAAAATATTGGGGTGTTACATTCTACCCCCCTTAAAATAAATTTTGCCCTCGAAATTCATCGGGGTTATAAATTGTTTACTATTCCAAAGTTTCTTTAATAGAAACCCACATCGTAAAAAGGAATACCACAACCAATCTTTAAAAAATAATGTATGAAACATAATAGCTACCCAAATTAACTAATCACGGGGTTTCCACATATGAAAACATAGGTGAAAATATGGATATGGAAGAGAAAGCTAACCATCATGTTTTGATGGAGAGTGGTAGAGGGCATGGATATGAAAAAGAAAAAAATCACAAATCCATATATTTGTGATGATCTAAGGTACCATCTGATTAATCGGATATAAGGGCACTAGGACTACATTTTTGGGTTTCAAGATCAATTCCATAAAGTTGATGAAATTAGAATTAGAATGAATAGTTTCTTGATTTTGGTACAGTCTCACCATTGGTCATCCATTGGAAAATTTCCACTTCATCTCTTAAATAAATGAAGTTGAATTTGTCCTTCATGAAGTGTTAGCAGATCATGTGCTAGAATGATGGGTCATTCCATCTGTCTCAAACAAAAGGTTAGAAAAAGTTATCAAAAATACATAAGTCCATCTATAGTGAGATTAATGATATATGGTTCCTAAAATGGACTTATACTTCATATATAATACTACTTAATATAATAAAACTGGTTTCTACTAAAGAGGGACTTCCTATAGGCCAGTGGTAGGCGATAAAGGCCAGTCGCACTTCAGTTGTGGGTTCGATTTCCATAACCTTGTCTGACGCAACGGGTTGTCGCCCGTACTGCAGGTTGTCCCTTTTCTAAAACTAAATTATTATTACATTCCATTAATAATATCGAAAATAAATTCTAGCCTTAAACAATTCTATCTGATGTCCAACTTAATCCATTCCAACCATTAAGCTTATCGAAAATACTTCTGTCCAATCTCAAAGTTTAATGAAAATGATTACTTGAGAGGTCTCATAACAAGTATGTGAATACCATCATTTATTCCCCATATATCATACGACATATCTTGTTGGTCACATTCCAAACATTATAAGGCCTTAATCATGTATTCTCTTGAAAAATGAATACCCATTGAACCATAGTGAAAACATGACTGCTGTCAAAAGTTAACTATTTCCAGATACCAAAATCCCAAAATTCTGTATACTCAAACCATGATATCACTTAGTCCTTATAACAATCATGAGCTCATGAATAAAATCAAACATATTATTTTCTCCTTATCCATTCATTATGTGCATATCATCTTCATTCCAAAAATATCAAAATAACCTTTCATGGTTACTAGTACCATTCAACATATACTTTTAAATACATTAGGAAAAAATTAGTGTAACAATCTTTAGATGTTTCTTTATTCCATAGTACCATTAAATTACCTATACAACATAACTATTGATAAACATACAATCATTCCACTACCTTCTTAAACCATTGACCAAGATTCAACACTTCTTTCATCTCATATATCATTTGCAGTCTCCTCCTCATCATCCACATAAATACTACCCATATGACCATGCTGATTCTCTTCATGACATTTTCCCTTAGGTAATTGGCTTGCATAATGCCCATACATTCCAAATTTATTACATCTAATCATTGTTGATGTCGTAGAAATACCATTATACTTATACATGGTGTTAACTGAACCATTTACTTTGCACTTACTGGATTTGTGTCTTTCTTTTCCGCACCCAAAGCATCTTCCAGTTCCTTTGAAACATTCTCATTGATGCCTCTTCCCACATGATCTACATGATAGAAATTGAACTTTCCTTCCTCTATGATAATCATGAAGCTCTATATTTCTCTTATTAGCCAAGTCATGAAACTTACTAAAGTTGACATTATTGATCATATTATGATATTGGTGATTTGGCATAATAACAATATGTGGACCTCCAGATCCAATTTCATTCAGTTTCTCATGAATAATATCATTCTATTGTCTATCATATCCTCCATTATTGTGAATCTTCCAGTTCCTAATGATTTTCTAAATCCCAAATAAATACTGTGAGAGGCCAAAATCATAATCACGGGGGATTACCTTCAATATCTAACATCTTAGGTTATATTTTAATATCGTTACCATAATTCTAGGACTACAACCTATACTTATACTTATCGTTAGGGACATCCCTAGACATACCTTATAATTATCTCTAGGGATCTCACCAAAGTTCTCGCATCCTAGTTTCTAAAGGTTGACTAAACCTCCCTCCGATACCAACTTTAGAGACCCAAAGCTTGACGTATATGGAAATTACATTACATTTTCAAAATACTTAATATATAACAAAAACAGACACAGAAGGACCATAATAGTTTAGTTTCTTTGGAAACTCTGAAAATAATCTTCTAATCATGGTGAAAGATCTTAGACATCTCCCATAAAGATCTTTCCCTTTTGTTTTCTTACCTAAAACCTTTATTTAAATCCTGGGGAAAAGAAAACATAAAAAGGGTGAGCTCAAATGCTCAGTAAGGGAAAGCATAGTGAACATAAAACAATCCATAAACATTTGAATAAAAAAGCATGAACTTAAATTCTTAACATAAAAATCTTGTGCAAAGACATAAATCATGGAAGTACGTAAGGGATATATCAGAAAGGAACATAAATCTTGATAAAATATCATGGGAATAAATCATGTAATTGTGGAAACCGTTCAGTACTTGTTATGATTTCTATAGTAGCCAAGGCATTGCTACCAAGACAATCTTAGTGGACAAAGTCCCTTTCTGAATCGAGTTCATTCCTTGTTCTAGTCCTGTATCACTGAACTGGATTAACATACCATTATAGACATGCCTATCTCATGAGATATAAATATTTACATAATGCATTGGAGTGAGATATTGGTCCCACCCATCTCATAATGAAATCATTCTTACCTGTGCCACAAAATTAACATACATCATTCATAATAACCTAACGAATAAAATGGGTTTCAAAAATGTCATCCCATCATCGTATAATCCATATAAAAGAAATGGATATCATTTCATAATAAGAAAATTGAAACCATGTAAATCATATAGAAATTATACATGAAACATAAACCTATGAAATAATGTCATCATAGATGGAAAATGGTTTTGATAAAATACTTGAATTGAATTCATGATAAAAATATCCTTTCTTCTTAAAAATCATTTTATTTTCACAAAATGTCATGTAATTTTAAAAGAAAAGGATTTTGTTGAAAATAGTCATGAAATATTTTGGAGGAAGCTTCATTAATATAAGGCTTTATAAAACTGTAATAATCCTTTCATGCTGTATAAGTTAAAAAAACATTCTTCTCGTACTTTTGCTGGAAAAGTCAAGAAGTACCTCGTATGACAATAAAAAGAAAGATTCCCTTCATAAAATGAGGTAAAAGTAAAAAATGGGTAAAAAGGACTTTAAACATACATGAAAAAACTTTTATAAATCATGGACATGGATGATAACAATAACCTCAGTAAATATATACGAATAATCAATCTCGGATAAGAAAGAGATTGGAATAATTATCCCTTACCTTAGGTCCGATATGCTTCGTACGTATCCGAACCTCCTGTATAATGATTTAAATAATTTCATTGACTTATTACAGAATCATATTCATTGATATGATGTAAAGACCCAGAAATTTCAAGGATAATTTTTTCTTAATTTTCTTTGGAATTTTACAAGAACGCAGTTTCTGACGGCGCCTGATTCTGAGGCCCGGTGTGCCTGGAATCATTTTCCGGAGTTTAGCTCGGGTACATTCAGTGAACGAACGAGCGAGAATTTCTAACTTTGAAACCGGTGCTCGGAATCAAATTCTGAGGGAACCGATAGAACCGCAGCGCCGGTATTTGCTTAGGAATGCCTATTCCGGAGTTGCGTTTTCAGGGGAGGTGTTGTTAAAATTTGTGGCGTAATTGAGGAATGAATAAAATTGTGAGACAATTTTATTTCTTAAGTCTAAGGTAGTTTTAATCCTACATGGTGAAGTTGGGGTGGAACCCAACTACCCATGTGAGGATAAATGAGAGGATAATGTATGGTGGGTCCCACACGAGCCCCCACCTTTTCAAATTCCCCATAACTCCCTACCTCCTCTACCCCCCCACTTAAGTTGTGTAACTCTTCCTCTCCCCTCTCTCCCTCTTAAATTCTTTCCATCCTATCACTTAATTAATTAGACAACTCCTTATTTAATTGATTAAGTGAAATAGGTTTTGAATTTTTCTATGTTTGAATGCATGAAAAAATAATAAAATAAGGAGAGGCCTTATTTTATTTTGGGAGTTTGGTTGTGTGAGAGATTTTGGAAGAGAGATCTTCCCTCTTTTGAAGAACTTCATCTTCAATGAAGAAAGACGCCTCTTCAACGAAGGACGACGACGCACCCATTATACTTTTCTTCATGAGAAAAGAGAGGATATGTCGATTCTTCTTTGGGTGCACTTCTACAATGATGGAAGCGACGAACGTCAACAAACTTCTTTGACTTCCTCCCTCGGATCCTACCGACGTGTAGTGTCTTCCACAGCTAACGTAGCTCGGGATTGGGAGTGTGTGACGGACGCGGCGAAAGACGAACTTCATCGTCTTCTTTCCGCAACACCGTCAATGAAAGACGAATGTCAATCGACGAATCAAATGTAGGGGTTCGTTTCATTTTGTTCTTGATTCTATCCTTGAGGTTCTACGAGTAATGAGAACCCCTTGTTATCGTTTATCGGGAGGAGGCCGGGCCGCACGAACACGGCCGATCCTCCTCCCTTTTTTATTCTTTCTTGTCATTGCGGTTCGAAAGAAAGTGACACGGTGCCGTCGCACCGCGTGGGAAAGAACGGTAAGGATGTGCGACATCGTCACGGCGTGCGGGATCAAGCGGCAAGAATGCGCGATGTCGTCACGCCGCACATTGAAAAATTTTAAACCCTCGTGCGGGGGTATTTTTTATTGCAAGGTGTTCGTATAATTTATTTTGGATAAATTATACCCTCGTCAATGATTAAAATCATGTGTTATTGTTTTCCAATTGTTAACACCGAACGCGGAGGGCGCGGGCCGAACAAACACGGCCCGACAACCCTCCGCAGCTTGTTTATCAATGTGAGGATCGACGGATGATGACAAAGCAGGCCGCTACAGTGTTTGAATCCCTTCGCAGTGATGGTCGGGTCCCGGGAGAACCATTGGTGAAGACAGCAGGAGAAATGGACCACCGGAGCGCGTCCGGTGGTCCGCGAAAGGCGGTGGCGGCGCGCCGCCGGATGGTCGGCGGCGGCGGTGCGCCGCCAGCCTCAATTAGCGGTGAGGGCGGGCCGCGCCCACCCCACCCGCGACATCCGCTCGGCCGCGCTGGCCGAGCCGCGGCTGGCCGGTCGAGCCGGACCGAGCCGGCAGGGCCGGGCCGCACCGACCGGGCCAGGCCGGCCCCGGCCGGGTCGGACCCGGGCCGGGACGGGTCGACCCGGTTCGGGCCGACCAAGGGGGGGTCGGGCCGGGTCGGTCCGGGCCCAGACCCCCCGTTTTCTGACCCTCAATGGTCTTTTGCCCATATCTTGGGCTACAGACCTCTGATCGATGCACCGTCAGCGGAAATACGATTCTTGGATCGAGACGGTCGTTTCGGTATATCGTAGTCAATGTTTAGGAATACTTTGGGTTCAGACGGGTTGGTTTGGATACGAAACCAACCGGGCCCTCAGAGCGGAAACACTCGTAACTTGAGCTTCGGACGTCCAATTGACGCGTCGTCGACTTTGTTGGATTCCTCTTAATGAGACAGTTCTTTTGGCTTTCTCCACTCAAGGTTTGGATGTCGTCGGAGTGTGGTCGGGTTGGTTCGCTCACGAAACCAACCGTGCCCTGGAACTAAAAAGCCAATAACTCACAGACCGGGCGTCCGATTGACACGTCGTCTATCTCGTTGAATTCCTCTTGATGAGACAGAACTTTTGGCATACTTCACCTGAGTTTTGGTTGCTGTTGGATAGTGGCCGGGTTGGATCGTACCCGAAATTCAACCGGGCCCCTGGAACGGAAAAGCTGATATCATTCAGACCGGACGTCCGTTTGACGAACTGTCAGCGACGTTGGTGATCACGTTGAGGAACGGTCCCTATGAGTAGGCCCTATGAGAGTTCGGGGTACAGTTGAGATACGGCCGGGTTGGTTCGCTCATTAAACCAACCGGGCCCCTGGGATAAAAAGGCTAATAACTCACAGACCGGGCGTCCGATTGACGCTCCGTCTGTTGCGTTGAGACCCCTATGACGAGGTGGTCCTTTGTGATACTTATTCATGGGAGTTTGTGATACTCGGAGTATCGATCTGTAGCTCGTGGAGCGGACCCTCCCGGATACGAGCGTACGGAGTATGGAGACCGTGTAGCTGGCTGAGACCTGACGACTGCTTGACCGACTCGACTTGGAGTGAGTCGACTAGCCTAGTGGACGGAGCGCCCGATATTTAGCAACTGTCCCACGACGGACGGAGCACATGGTAGTTGGCCGCAGACCCGCAGTACTCGACAGGACGAGTACCTTTGTAGGCTATTAGGGGGAGCGCTTGGTATTTGGCGACAGATCCATAGCAGAAGGAGCGCCCGGTAGTTGGCCACAGACCCGTGGTACTTGACAGGAGGAGTACCTCAACAGTCTTAGGTTAGTGAGCTGTACCTCGGTGTCGTGACATGACCACTGTACAATTCAGAGATGGAGCTCTTCAGCAGTTACAGTTTCGATAATGAAAATCATGGTTTGAGCTGAAACTTTTGACCATTGTGTTTACCACATGATTGAGATGGGTTACATGATAACTTAGGTATATGTATGGGCATATACCTAGGTAGTGGTTATCCGTTGATTTCATGATCTTGGTATTTTCCTCATGATTGATATGGGTTACTTGATAACTTAGGTATATGCATGTGCATATACCTAAGTAGAGGTTATCTGTTGAGATCTTCTTTGTGGTTATCCTTGTTGGTTTTAGTGAGACCTTTAGGGTCTCGGGGTCCCTACTGAGTATCGTTATACTCACCCCTGCACGATCTATGCCCGCACCATATTGTGTTGGTTACAGATGACAGGCAGTGCTGACGGAGGCCGAGTGTTTGAGGACTGGACGGTACCCGGAGGTGGGCTACACGATGAGTCAGTATCCGGAGGTAGACTTCACGGCAAGACGACACACGGAGGAGTTTAACGGGCGAGAGAGTTGTGGAGTCTATCTTTACCTACCCTTCAGGTAGGATCCATGGTGGATGATCCAGGAGCTGTGCCATCTGTACCTACCCTTCAGGTAGGATCTGAGGAGGACGACCCAGGAGCCACTTCCGTTCTTCCAGCTGTTGTCTTTTTCTGTTGTACTTGTTCATTTGTAGTTGTACTTTCATTTGGGTTTGTATTCTGGCCCATTTACCTTTCAGCACTTCTCTTTGTACATTGTGTTTTACTTCCACTTGTACTCTGTGGTGTTTGTATACTTTTATAAAGGAAATGCCTTCCTAGTTATCGGGATGTATGCCTTTGGTGCTAGTCGCTAGACCCTAGCCTATGGAAGGCGGGCTTGGGGTAGTCATGGCACGAGCCCCGAGAATGGGTCGTGACAAATTGGTATCAGAGGAGTCGGTTCTACTGCAAAACTTATAACTCTGATATTTTCTTTCTGTGAAGAAATAGTTTTAAGAGTACCGAGTGTGGTTTTCAGTTCAGGGAGTCCAGTGTTTGTGCGCGTGGCCGACATATCCATACAACAGGACCCAGACAACTGATTTCCGACTTTGTGCACGAAAACACTGATTGTGTGTGTGTTTCCAGAAGTTTTATTTAAATATTATCTCAAACCAGGTCAGCTCACCAAGTATAAATCATTTAACCGTGTCACATTGTTTCTTTCAGGATGCCTCCCCGTGGAAGACCAGCTAGAGCCCCGAGAGTTTTTCGTACTGACAGCCCATTGAGCGTCGTAGCCTCAGTACAAGGATCTATTCCAGTTGAGGCACCAGCGGAGGCACCAGCGGTACTAATACCCGTTGGGCCACCGATGCCACCAGCCCCAGCAGCAGAGGGTGCACGTCGCTTGAGCGCACTACATGAGTTCCAGCTCCAGAAGCCACCCAGGTTCCAGGGAGTGATGGACCCACATGCGGTTGAGGATTGGCTGGAGGCTGTGGTGAGAGTCTTCAGGCTAGTGGGGACGCCGGCAGACATCATGGTGATCCTTGCTGCCATCCTTCTTCAGGCAGCAGTAGGCAGATGGTGGAGCCTGATGCTCCAGATGCATGACGAGGAGACACTTCGTTGGGAAGACTTTGAGAGCCTGTTTCGGGAAGAGATTGTACCAGCCACCCTTCGAGCGGTGCGTATACAAGAGCTACTTCATCTGTGGCAGGGCAGCATGATAGTGGCACAGTATTCAGCGAGGTTCACAAACCTCTCACGCTAATCCACAGATATGGTACATGACCCGTTCTTCAGGGCCCGAACCATCAAGCAGGGGATCAGGCGAGAGATTAGAGCTTCAGTTATTTCTCACAACATTCTGACATAGACAGAGGTGTTGGAGAGATCCCTCTTAGTGGAGAGTTTCCTTGCTGAGCAGTCTCCAGCAGTAGGACCCACCACTAGCCGGCTTGCGGCAGAGTCTTCTATAGCAGGCAGTAGATAGATGACACAGAGGTCCAAGAGGACCAGACTTACCTGTGGCCGACTGCACGACTCAGGTTCAGTTGTGCGGGGAAACCGGGGTGGAGTAAGATCCAGACGTGCCGAGCATGGACAGAGTTACTCCTACGGCGGAATTGGTCACATGGAACGTGACTGTCTGACCCGCCATGCAGATGACCAGCAGTTAAATGAAGAACCTCCCAGCCAGAGGCAAAGGTTCGATCAAAGCATACCACATGGGACAGGAGGACATGGGAGAGATCAGATTCAGGAAGCTGAGGCCTATGGTCATGGAGCTCCGGAAGCAGAAGGATAGGAGTGGGACTAGCTCAAGACCTGGAGGCTATTGATCATGTTGCTTTTAGTTTTGTTGATGTTTTTCTGTAGTTGCTTCGTGTCTTTGTACTATGAGCTGCAATAATAAAAAGACACTTAAATTTGTGATGTTTTATTTACTCTCCATTTGTTTGGTTGATACTGAGTGGTCCCGGTTAAAACTGTTGACTTGACCCTCACTTTTGAGATTTCTACTGGTGGAGACCTAGTGACCTCACACTGATGCCGACAGTGTGACTCGACCCTTGGAGGCGAGAGTGACAGTTGGATCTCTTGGTAGTTACGTCGAGGCCTTAAGATGTCATCCATGGCATGAATGCATCATTCATGTCAGGATTGACTGTATTAGGAAAATAATGTGGTTCATCTAGGGGATGAGACCAGATTTCTCTTATCAGCAAATAAGAAATCATAGCAGCTCTTGTCAGACTAGAGAAGATCTAGGTCATCCAAGAGCGGATGAGGACATCACAGGGATGACAGAAGCCTTATGCTGACAGGACTTGGAGGCCTCCAGAGTTCGAGGATGACGATCACATCCTTATACGGGTTTCACCTCGACGAGGTTTACGGAGATGTGGCCAAGGCGGAAAATTATCCCGGAGGTTCAGTGGACCTTATTAGGTCCTCAGGTGGGTAGTCGAAGTGGTTTACCACTTGACCCATCCACCGCAGTTGCACCAGGTGCACGACAACTTCCACGTATCTCAACTGAGGAGATACGTGCTCGACCCTTCGCATATCATCGACCATGAGGAACTGGACGATGGTGATGGGGTGTCTTTCACGGAGGTTCCATTGGGGATCGAGGATCGACAGGAGCGGATCCTACGAGGACGATCGATTCCTCTAGTGCACATTCTATGGAAGTATGGGAACCTCCAGGTGAGGACATGGGAGCGGAAAGCTCAGGTGCGTGCTCAGTACCGCTTTTGTAAACCTAGTTTGTGTTGAAGATTTACAGGGACGTAAAGCCCAGAGGTGGGAGTAATGTAAAGACCCGTAAATTTCAAGGAAAATTTTTTCTTAATTTTCTCTGGAATTTTACAAGAACGCAGTTTCTGACGGCGCCTGATTCCGAGGCCCGGTGTGCCCGGAATCATTTTCCGATGTTTAGCTTGGGTACGTTCAGTGAACGAATGAGCGGGAATTTCTAACTATGAAACCGGTGCTCAGAATCAAATTCTGAGGGCACCAATGGAACCGCAGCGCCGGTATTTGCTTATGAATGCTAATTCCATAGTTGTGTTTTCATGGGAGGAGTTGTTAAAATTTGTGGCTTAATTGAGGAATGAATAAAATTGTGAGACAATTTTATTTCTTAAGTATAAATTAGTTTTAATACTACATGGGGATGTTGGGGTGGAACCTAACTACCCATGTGAGGATAAATGAAAGGATAATGTGTGGTGGGGCCCACACGAGCCCCCACCTTTTCAAATTCCCCATAACTCCCTAACTCCTCTAAACCCCCCACTTATGTTGTGTAACTCTTCCTCTCCCCTCTCTCCCTCTTAAATTCTTGCCAACCTATCACTTAATTAATTAGACAACTCATTGTTTAATTGATTCAGTGAAATATGTTTTGATTTTTTGTAAGTTCGAATGCATGAAAAAATAATAAAATAAGGAGATGCCTTATTTTATTTTTGGAGTTTGGTTGTGTGAGAGATTTTGGAAGAGAGCTCTTCCCTCTTTTGAAGAATTTCATCTTCAATGAAGAACGACGCCTCTTCAACGAAGGACGACGACGCACCCATTATCCTTTTCTTCATGCGACAAGAGAGGAGACACCGATTCTTCTTTGGGTGCACTTCTACAATGACGGAAGAGACGAACGTCAACAACCTTCTTCGACTTCCTCCCTCAGATCCTACCGACGTGTAGTGTCTTCCACAGCCGACGTAGCTCGTGATTGGGAGTGTGTGATGGACGCGGCGAAACACGAACTTCATCATATTCTTTCCGCAACACCGTCAACGAACGACGAATGTCAATCGATGAATCAAATGTAGGGGTTCGTTTCATTTTGTTCTTGATTCTATCTTTGACGTTCTATGAGTAATGAGAACCCCTTGTTATCGTTTAACGGGAGGAGGCTGGGCCGCACCAACACGGCTGATCCTCCTCCCTTTTTTATTCTTTCTTGTCATTGCGGATCGAAAGAAAGTGACACGGTGCCGTCACACCGCGTGGGAAAGAACGGTAAGGATGTGCGACATCGTCATGCCGCACGAGATCAAGCGGCAAGAATGCGCGACGTTGTAACACCACGCATTCAAAAAATTTAAACCCTCGTGCGTGGGTATTTTTGATTGCCAGGTGTTCGTATAATTTATTTTGGATAAATTATACCCTCATCAATGATTAAAATCATGTGTTATTGTTTTCCAATTGATAACACCTAACGTGGAGGGCGCGGGCCGAACAAACACGGCCCGACAACCCTCCGCAACATGTTTATCAATGTGCGGATCGATGGATGATGAAAAAGAATGTGGCTACGGCGTTTGAATCCTTTCGCAGTGATGGTCGGGTCCCGGGAGGACCATTGGTGAAGACGGTAGGAGAAATGGACCACCGAAGCACGTCCGGTGGTCCGCGGAAGGCGGTGGCGGCGTGCCCCGCTGGCACGGCGGCGGTTGTGCGCCGCCGGCCTCAATTAGCGGCGAGGGCGGGCCGCGCACACCCCCGCCCGAAGATTCCGCTCGGGCACGATGGCTGAGCAGCGGCTGGCCGGTCGAGCCAGACCGAGCCGGCCGGGCCCAGCCGGGTCGGACCCGGGCCGGGACGGGTCGACCCGGTTCGGGCCGACCCAGGGGGGTCGGGCCGGGTCGGTCCGGGCCCAGACCCCCCGTTTTCCGACCCTCTATGGTCTTTTGACCATATCTTGGGCTACGGACCTCTGATCGATGCACCATCCACGGCGATGCGATCCCTGGATCGAGACGGTCGTTTTGGTATATCGCACTCAAGGTTTCAGAATACTTTGGGTTCGGCCGGGATGGTTCGGAAACGAAACCAACCGGGCCCTCGGAGCGGAAACACTCGTAACTTGAGCTCCGGACGTCCGATAGAAGTGACGTCGACTTTTTTGGATTCCTCTTAGTGAGACAGATCTTTTGGCTTACTCCGCTCGATGTTTGGATGCCGTCGGAGTGCGGTCGGGTTGGTTCGCTCACGAAACAAACCGGGCCCCTGGAATGAAAAAGCCATGAACTCACAGACCGGGCGTCCGATTGGCGCGTCGTCTATCTTGTTGAATTCCTCATGATGAGACAGAACTTTTGGCATACTTCTCCTGAGTTTTGGTTGCTGTTGGATAGTGGCCGGGTTGGATCATACCCGAAATTCAACCGGGCCCCTGGAACGGAAAAGCTGATATCTTTCAGACCGGATGTCTGTTTGATGAACCGTATGCGGTGTTGGTGATCACGTTGAGAAACAATCCCTATGAGTATGCCCTATGAGAGTTCGGGGTACATTTGAGATACGGCCGTGTTGGTTCGCTCATGAAACCAACCGGGCCCCTGGGACGAAAAGGCTAATAACTCATAAACCGAGCGTCCGATTGACGCTCAGTCTGTTGCGTTGAGACCCCTATGACGAGGTGGTACTTTGTGATACTTATTCGTGGGACATTGTGATACTTGGAGTATCGACCTGTAGCTCATGGAGCGGACCCTCCCGGAGACGAGCGTACGGAGTACGGAGACCGTGTAGCCGGCTGATACAAGACGACTGCTTGACCGACTCGACTTGGAGTGAGTCGACTAGCCCAGTGGATGGAGCGCCCGGTACCTGGAGACTGAACCATGGCGGACGGAGTGCACAGTAGTTGTCCACAGACCCGCGGTACTCGACATGAGGAGTACCTCTGTAGGCTATTAGGGGGAGCACCCGGTATTTGGAGACAGACCCACTGCAGACGGAGTGCCCGGTAGTTGGCCGCAGACCTGCGGTACTCGACAGGAGGAGTACCTCTGCAGTCTTAGGTTAGTGAGCAGTACCTCGGAGTCGTGATAGGACCACTATACACTTCAGAGACAGAGCTCTTCCGCAGTTACGGTTTTAATAATGAAAATCCTGGTTTGAGCTGAGACTTTTGACCTTTGTGTTTACCTCATAATTGAGATGGGTCACTTGATAACTTAGGTATATGTATGGGCATATACCTGGGTAGTGGTTATCTGTTGATTTCATGATCTTGGTGTTTTCCTCATGATTGAGATGGGTTACATGATAACTTAGGTATATGCATGTGCATATACCTAAGTAGAGGTTATCTGTTGAGATCTTCTTTGTGGTTATCCTTGTTGGTTTTAGTGAGACCTTGAGGGTCTCGGGGTCCCTACTAAGTATCGTTATACTCACCCCTGCACGGGCTATGCCCGCACCTTGTTGTGTTGGTTACAGACGATGGGCAGTGCTGATGGAGGCCGAGTGTTTGAGGACTGGACGGTACCCGGAGGTGGACTACACGACGAGTCAGTATCCAGAGGTGGACTTCACAGCGAGACGACACATGGAGGAGGTTAACGGGCGAGAGCGTTGTGGAGGCTATCTGTACCTACCCTTCAGGTAGGATCTGTGGTGGACGATCCAGGAGCTGCGCCATCTGTACCAACCCTTCAGGTAGGTTTCGAGGAGGACGACCCTGGAGCCGCTTCCATTCTTCCAGCTGTTGTCTTTTTCTGTTGTACTTGTTCAGTTGTAGTTGTACTTTCATTTGGGTTTGTATTCTTGCCCATTTACCTTTCAACACTTCTCTTTCTACTTTGTGTTTTACTTCCGCTTGTACTCTGTGGTGTTTGTTTACTTTTATAAAGGCAATGCCTTCCCAGTTATCGGGATTTATGCCTTTGGTGCTAGTCGCCAGCCCATGGCTTATGGAAGGCGGGCTTGGGGTAGTCACGACATGGGCCCCGAGAACGGGTCGTGACATATGATTTCATAATTGGTTCACTTATGACTATATATTATCCGTTATTTTGTAAAATACATGTTAAAGTAGAGTTTTGGGTGAAATCATTTTATTTATCTTACATGTTTGGAATTGTTGTTATTGATATTATTACTTATATCCGGATTTAATTAATTCCAGAATGTAATATATGATTTATATATAATATATATTCAGTATATGCACATATATATTATAGATCGATAAATGGAATGAAATACACCGTTCTTGGAGACGGTAGGCCGTACGTACGCATGAACGTTGTTTTCGTTTCCTTATTGAATTGAATGGAATTAAGTAGATGACATACATATATATATATATATACATAAATCCAGTATCATTATTATTTCATATATTTCATTATTACTTATTATATACACTTTGTAATCAATCATGAATGGTTAACATGGAGAATGAATCTCATCACGTTGTGGAGACGGTAGTCCTTACGTCCGCACGAGCGATGATACCATTCCCAGGATCGTGGAATTGTATTCAAGTGTATGTATAATATTTCAGAATCCATATCACATTATAATAATCATATATAGATATTTATTTACACCATTATACCCATCCAAGTAAGGTGGTGGTCGAAAATAGATTACACCACGGCGTGGAGACGGTATTCCGTACGTACGCACGCGTGGTGATTTCATTTTCCGTAGGATGGATAGAAGGTGAAATAAAGTTGTTTCATATTTATAATAACATACCATTATATATGTAATACTGATGTTATTAATTTATAATGATACAACTAAATAAGAAGAAGTTAAAAAGAACGAAACTTGAGAGAATCGGAAGAAGAGATTACCTCTTCTTCGACGCACCTCTTTTAAGCTTCCTCTTATGGAAGTAGAGTTGGTCTTTTGAAAATACAAGAACATCCAAAATGTTTCTAGGGATGTGTGGAAGAGAAATATGCAGGGGTTTTCTGAGCTTCAAGGCTCAAAAGTGTGTGAAGAGAAGAGGGAAGGGGTGCCCTTTTTATAAAGGAGGAGAGGGGAACGTTTGGAAAAACTCAAAATATTATTTTATAATAAAGTCATATTCGGTTTAGAATAGCTCCAAATTGATTTATTTTGAAGATAAAGTGGGGATGGGTCGAAATCCTCTCAACCAATATATTTCAAACAAGTTTAGGTTACAATTTGAACCATATGATTTAGATTTAACTCTAAGTTAAATAATTTAACTTTTACCATGTCCTCTTGTTTTCTTACACAATATGGTTAATAAAGATACTATAACAAGCCAAAATAACCCCAAGTGGTTCATAATTAATATATATATCCTTATATAAGTAATTTTTCGGAACCATAGATTTTTAGGAATAAAATAACAATTAATAATATAATATTTGTTTTAAAACGTATTTTATGTCAATTTTGACACTATTTGGTAATTGATTTTTGTGAAAATCATAAAAACATTATTAGTTAGAAAAAAGTTAATTAAATCAATAATAACATGTCATATTAACCTATAAAATTAGTGGAATCCATAAAAAGTCTCAAATTACATTTATTTGGGTATTTATAATATCAATTATTTTAATATTTCATTATTTAGATAATTACTGCATCACCATTGTGTCATAAATAACGTAACTTATATAATGTTTATAAATTATAAATAAAATACCATTAGGTATTAAATCTTTTTATATTTCTAATGAATATTTATAGTCACATTTATCTTATGTATAACCCTATATTATAAATGAATTAGTTATTAAACATTGATTTAACTATTTTAAACCTTCTTTAAATAAATTAATAATAAATGTCCTAATCTAATACATGTGGACCTAAATGGTCATATTTTATTAATAAGGTTTTATTTGGTGTAATTACACTTATCCAATAGAATTAGGACACATGTTAGGGTAACAATAATATCATTTTTACCCTTAATTAGACTATTTACTTTTAACCGTGGCAAATTAAAGTAAAAAGTTACTATTCACCAAAAATTATTTTAATCTCTTTGAACTACATTTTAGTCCTTGATATTAACCGTGTCTCTCAGATATTTGAAATTCCACTCACAGAAGTGGTAAAAAAATTTTTATGTGAATTTCTAAATTCTCCTAAGAGATGGGTAAAAGATGGTGAAAAGTTCAATAAATTTTATATATATATAAAATTATTATAAAATGACTCCAATGAATTACATTGTACTTATATAGGTCTTATATATCATGTTTGATCTAAAATAAATTTAAATAAAATAAATAATTATTTAAATAAAAAGTCGGTTTTTAAATAGTAACCCAGTGTTTTCACTATTCATCCAAAAATTGAAATATTTCAGAAAAATACCAAAAATTCACCCTAGGCTAATTTCGATATTCCAAATCCAAAAATGAAGTCCATTTCAAAAGTTAAAACATATAAAATTTTAAAAATTGGGTATTACTATTCATAACGGCTAGTTTATATAACATATCGTTGTTTACTGAAACTCTGTATTGCGTACAACACACGCTATCGTGGAAGGTCCTGATTGCGTGTAATGAAAGCCATGTCAGGGATGAATGTAGTGCAATCTCCTTTTGGTGTAGCATACAACACAAGACATCAATAAAATTAAAAAAAATATTTTTCATAAAATGTTGGGGTGTTACATTCCTAACTTAAGAGTTGCTACTAATGATGTGCATGGGTAATATCAAGACATAGATGTTCCCTACCCTCAATACCTAGAAATTATAATTTAGGATTCATGAGTTTTATATTAAGGAATAGTGTCTAGATGAATCTATATAGTATGCTATGAAATCACAGTCTTAAATTCATCCAAATCTAGAATGATTACTTTCAAATGGAGAGACATCTATGGCCATGTAGGTAAAGCCCACTAGATGATAGAGAGTATAGCCCCTCTTTAGGCAGAGACTCACCAAATAAAATAACCATAATAGGAACTGTCATTCCCAATGCCAAACTATCAATAACCACTTCACCAAGTGCAGAATCCTAGAAGAGAGAATAATGCTCCATAACCTTAGTAGGTTATGACCTCCATTAGGGATAGACCCCCAGTATTCCATTCCCAAACCGAATGTGTCATACCTATTCATTCAATGATTAATAGGTCCTCAGATATTTTATATGGGCCATAACAAAGGTACTTATAATATTCATAGAGTGTAGGAGTCCCCATTAAGTCAAGTGAACTGAACGCCCCTACCATTTTGCTTACCACATTATCCTAAGACATACTATCATAGAATTAAATGTTTCAAGAATTGGCTCTAGGGCCAAGTGGAAAACTATTTGATCATATTGAGGGATTTCATGGAACAGGTAACACATATCCATATAGATCCTAATATAAATTTTAAGGCTTCTAGTGAATGGAAGTAGGCATCCAGTTATTGAACCGATAGGTATGATGACTTCCTGGATCACATAGCATTTTTCCTTTCCCACAGTGTAATCAATGAATACTAATGCTGATCGGAGCCTCATGTAGTATTCTTTCCATCTCATGATACTTCCACTACATCCCCATAAGATCCTACTATGTCTCAAAAGAGTAGGGGTCAATGATGAAAGATAAATCAGTGTCCTCCACTAGTTCCAATGTGATCCCACAGTCTTGATGATTTCATGCATCCTGAGTTGGGAATCACAGCGGGGTCATCCCTACATTGGATGACCCCCTTATAAAGAGAATATTTTTTTCTCTATGAGCTCCATTAAACTGGTGGACCACATCATAGTACATGAGTATGAGGACTGATAGAAAAACAACATGGGTTCCCCTAGATGATGCCACAAAAAGAAGGGGTTGATGACATGAGAAATTCTAGAATACTCATCCCAACACTTCATACCGATCCACAGATGATATGAAGATTATGAAGTAGTTTTTTTGCAGAGATCATTAGAAAAATACTCCTAGACCACCAATCAAAAATAATGTTTTGGATAACCATGTTAATTGATTAAACACATTGGCCATAGATGATTATGTTAACCGACTGAGAAGACTAGCTATGATCGAGTAGTGATTGGATATATCAATCTAGAACAGGACTCTGCTATCCAATTGTTGTCTCATGGTGTAACAGTTCACATCATCTAGTTCATAGGAGTGAATTTCTTGAACTATCCTGAATCTAGTGGTATTGCCACAACATCGAGAAAGCCTCCCACCAAAGAGAATCCCCCAATGGGTAAACAATTCTGGAAGGAATGTAAAACGTATTTAATAACATCACCATCAAAACTACAAGTATCTTGATCATAAAATATATTATCTAGTCAAAATAAATATACGAGGCCCTTAAAAAGGATTTGAGAATCCCTCTTCCTCTAAGCATATAGGTAGATTCCATAGAGGACTACTATAATGTATAGGTACTGAAATCTAATTTCAAAGTCATCATATAGTTATCTAGAGAAAATGAGGACTCCCTCAACTAGGGGTATATCTGATCATTGTACATTATACATCATTTTAATGGAATCGATATCTATCTCTACCTAGTTGACATAGGTTCTACGACCAATATTATCCTGATTCGGATGATCCACATGCTGGGGAGAAGGATGATGATCAAAATTCTTCTAAACAAATGATTCAGGGTTATAATAAGACTGATCATAAACAATATAGAAGTATATAGTTGATGAAATATTTGGGTGGCTAGATATCAAGTGAAAAATCCATTATTATATCATAGGATAAATCCTACAATTCACTACTAGGTAGGCCGTGGATTAAATTTTATGGGGTATTCTCCTCATTGTATCACTAGTGCCTCACGTACTCCATAAATAGCAATGTATGGGTAACCCAGGCTGATTTGTTTAGCTTTGACTACTATAAATCTCTCTATCTGGATGCTAGATATTAAAATAGTGAGTGGATGAATGTTCAGACCAATGAGGTTCATCATGAAATAATCATATCCAATATATAGGTATATGTGGATGATTCATTCATTCTCACAGTCAATCATTTGGAGACTGCAGTCCCAGACATGGGATGTTTCATTGTTGTTTCTAAGGGAAAGGAAATTTACTTCTCTAGAGGGGAGGGACATCTGTATATTACCTTGCACTCTTACAAGGGATAAGCCCTGGTGATACCAAAATCCCATGCTCCTATAAGGTACCGAGAGGTATCCCCTATGCACACCATTTCACATCAGTCCCACAAGTTCAGTAAAGAATGGTTGAATCTATTAAAGCCATACCACGACCATTATTTTGAAATCACGTTTTGACCCCAAAACCTCAATCTGGATGGAATTGGATTGATAACCTATTTCTTGATGATTTCAAAATATAATGTAATACTCAGTGGAGATTCCATGTCCACCCAAGTAGGCACTAGTGCTCCCTCTGAATTGGATAGCTCAGATTAACATCCTTTTCATATCGATTCTCTTTCCTCAAATGATGAAAAGGATTATGAAGATGCACCTTCCATAAACAAATAGGGCATCTCCACCACAAACAATGATGTGATTTTGGTGAACTTGGGTACCACATAAGATCTAAGACCAACATTGATCAGTGAATCCAAGCCCCTAGAGGAGAAGCGGTAGAATGTTTCTACACTGAAGAAGCATCATGATGTTTTTGTAAAGAGCATCGATGAGTACCATGACTAGACCATAAAAACATTTTCCAATATCATTGTCTCTCAGGGAGTCATAATGGCTTCGAGCAGCCTCCAATAAAAATTAATCTATCTCATGATGATATGGTTGAGGGTAAATATAATAATATTATCAATCTAACTTCATCAGGGAAATTTAGTATACAAAGTGGCAATCTAACATCATCCTTGATGGGAATAAAAATGGATATATCTAAATCTTTTTTCCACTTCTGAGAACTCAAATTCAATTTTACAAAGGATGAATTTTCCATTCCTATGGAAGTGATGTTGATTGATTTGATAGTTGGGCATCATTCCCTACGCTTTATGTATGAATATTTTGGTAACCACCTGATTCATATGGACCATGAGGATGAGGAGTCTATAGCCTTCAGATATTTACAAGGTACTTTCTAATATCAGTAGATTCCCTTCATCATGAAGAATGAATTAACCACTTATTAGAAGGCCATGCACCACATCATCAATATGATCCTTGGGACATTGGTGGAATGTTATGTTTTAATCTTGGTGGTTAAATATTTACATCCTCAAGACCATATCAGAGTCCTAGAGAAAGCGTTTTTCTTCCATTACTCCTATAATTTAAAGATGAACACCATGAATTGTGTCTTCAGGGTTACCATTGGCAATTTTATCGGCACTATCATCAAATTTAAAGGAATCAATATCAGAATATAGAAGATAAAATCCATCATCCATATTACTCCCCCAAGAAACCTATGGGATTTCACAGTTTCCAAGGCCACTTAGTCTATATACACTAATTCATCCTAAATTTTTCTAGTAATTGTAATCCTTTTTTGAGGATAATTTTCGTAAGCTAACATCTACCGGTGGGATGTGGAGTGTATTACCATGATTGAGAAAATCAATTAGTATCTTCTACAACCTCTGGTTTTTATTCCACCCAAATTGAATAATCCAATGGTACCCTATGTGACCTCCCTGGAATGGTCCCACAATGTTGTTATTTCTTAGAAGAATAATGAGGGAATGTAAAAAGGTTTATACTATAGAGGATTCATGCTCTTTCACATGAAGACAAAATACTCCCCGATCGATAATAGAAACCTCACACTGGTTTTAAAAGGGTATAACTTTGCATCACTAGAAACCTCACAGGATACAACTATTATCCCAAGTAGACCCGCTAATGTAATTTCTAAATTTACCAATATTAACGAGATGGTTGGAGAACTGGTCAATGATCCTTAACTAGTTCAAAATTGGGTTCATTATATAGAAATATCAAGGTTCAAGGATTGGAATACTTCTTAGACACCCTTCTGACCCAGGAATAATTTCCCCTTGACATTGATATCCAAGAAGGGGTCATCCTGTCAGTGGATCATGCTATGCCATGTTGTAAAATCCATTTCAATGGTGCCTGTTAGGGCCCAGTCGGTAGAAGAACCAATTATAGTAGGATAAAAATAGCGGTAATCAATGTATTCATTGTTAACCCGACACATTATATGTGTCCATACACATTCCTACTGTCATATGGCTAGACCAAAAAAGTGGCAGAGCATCATGCTCCCTTTAATAGTCCCGAGATTTCCATTGATATTTACATCCCCTATGTTTATGTGAAGGGAGAATCCAAGATGGTCATAAAATATATTATTGGTTATTATATCATCATAAGGCTAGATATTGTTCCTCTTCTAGAGTGAATTCCCCAGAAAATGATAAAATTATATTCTGAAATGGAAGTGACACTTTTTCCTTGCTCGAAGAATTTTTGAGTCGAATCCCTGGCCTACATAGCTTCCTCCATTAGAGAGCCTAATGAAGATTACCTATTTATCCATGTGGCAGATTGGAGGGTCGTCAATACCATATTTTTAGATGATGATTATATGAAGTAGGAAAACCATATGGTTACAAATTCTTCTATAACGGGACCGCTGGGTTCCCCCACAACATTGGAAATATATGAATAGACAAATACTTTTTTCTATTGTCTTTAGTGCTGTATTATCCCACCAGACCGTGCCCAGCATTAGAGAATCCATTAGTGGGAATTTTAATTTACCCTAAATAGTCAGTCTAAGCATGATTAAACTCTTTAAATATGCATATTTTATAGAATTATTCATTGTTTCATCTATTGATATGAGATACCATAAGTTATGCAGTAATTCCATGCCAGTTATTGTGGTTTTCACTATCTAGTATTTAATATCACCCATTATATTTGATGATTAGGATACTTATGGCCCACCATTTTCCATTACTACCTCGATTATGCCACGATGTGTGAAACAAGTTAGTCCCATGACTACATTGTGCTTCAACCACCAGAGCTTCTCCAAACCCCACATATTTATGGACAATAGTTTTATGAAGAATTGATGTTGTGGGCCCTAATCCATCGGTGACAGCTCTCTAGTGCATATTTATTATAACTGAAAATGATTTCTTATCATAATGATATAATGAGACTCCTCTATTGGATTTCATGGCCCAATCCATGATCTAATTCATTTTCCCCCACATATTCCATTGATTTGGAGTCCCTCATGCCATTATCACAAAAAACAAAACCAAATTCCAATCTACTCAGTTAAATATGGTGTGCACCATGTAAAATTTATATTTAAACCATACATTCTTCTATCATATGAATAAAATTGGATGGATTTAGGTTTTAAAAATCCCCTCTCAAACCACTTGCAGAAGAAGGTGGGGGCAGGGAATGAAAATATGGTTAGACAGGCCCCCCAATTCACTCTAAGCCTATAAGAAGAACACATAGAATTACACCTTGGATACCCCATATTACCTAGTGTAGAGAATTAAATTAGTCATATCCACTGAGGTTTTGTTTCCATCACTCTAAAAATCTACATAAGACCATCAATCACCAAAAACAATATCAGAAGTCCATATATCTGAGTTATAATCCCATAAAAAGATCATTATAAAGGCCATGAATAATCTATAGAGGAACCAAAACAGGATTGAAAAATCATTAAATAATATGGTTTTCCTTCTCTCCTTCCTCTAAGGAGACACGACACTATCTCTTAGGATGGAAATGATACACGGGAAGATACCACAAAATTTTGAGCCAATGTGGGAAGAACCTTACACCAGTCACAAGGTTTTTAATGGTTAAAAATATTTGATCACAATGTACATAAAATGTATCACTCCTCCCAAAAAGTTCATGTTTCTCAAATAGTACATCAAATGAAGAGCTTGTTTCTTCCATGTTTCATGATGTTAAACTATATAACCACCATCAACACTGCCACATGAGGCTAAACCATGGGACGTGTCATGATGACATATCATTAAACTATACCGCAAATTATACTCACTATATGATGTCAAACATGATGTCTATATCCCAGAAAATGATGTTATTATTTGATTGGTCTAAAATCTATTACCTTATATTAAAATCCCATGGTCCGATATTTATGACCCTAAAATATGAGATCATGTTCATGTACCCAAAATTTGAACCTATGAAAGTCACCTAAGTAATATAGTATTTTTCATTGGGACTCATTGGACCTCATTCAATTTTGGGATATCACTCCTCTACACAACACATATTCTCTTCAGATAACCAGTGTCCATAGTGCCTGATGCTAAACAATAGTATTACTCAGGAAAAGTTCAGGATTCCCAAAATGATAATCACGAGATAATCAAATTTCCTTGGTGCAGAACATTATATTATAAGACAAACCTATTTTAGAATAGGATTCCTCTAAAATATATATAATAATTACCTTAGGTGTTGGATATGGGACACACATTGAGAACCATGGGATTCCTTATTTCCATTTCATGAGAAGATCACCACTATCAATGTTTGTCTCTTACCAAGCCATGATATTAAACTACATGTATATTGACCCCCCATCCTCATTAGATAAGTTTTGTTTTATAGACTTCTCATATAAAGGGACAACTATAAATTTATTAACCCTTCATCCCCTTGGACTTTTTTTTATGATCTATGCAATTAGACATTTAACAATTTTCAACACCCGGGATATTCTACTCTGGATTCATCGAGATCGTTATTCCACTTTTGATACACCATTCTTTATAACATGTGTTAATCCCACATTATAATACAACCTATTGGAATTATTGAATGTGTGGGGGATTGGAAACTAGGAGTATTGAATAACTTCAGTAGACTTCCTCATTATATTTCTAAAATTTGAGTATTTATGTGTTTGGATTTACATCATCCTAAAAATCCATCCCCCAACCCCCAAAAGACAGTGGTTATTGGGGAAAATTTCTTGCCACATGTCATATTCCAATTCCCTGATAGATCCATTGAATCAAACAGTGGATACTACATTTTGAACATTGTCAAAAGATGATCCTTCATTTTTCACCATTCATAACTGGCATGGTTATGGTCTCAATGTTTTTAATATTGTCAAAAGTCGATGCCTACTCATCATTTATCCCCTATCTGGATCTCAGAAGTATTGACTTACCTACTTTACACCTCTATATGTCTCAATGTAATTTCAACCCCATTTTGTGACCCCTCCCAGAATCTGCACATGTCAAGTAGGAAGGCCAGTTTCATTTGGTTGTTCTTAACATGGTATCTCCTCACCGATACCATTCACTTAAATATGTCAAGTAATTATTATTTCCACTCCTTATTTCCCACACAAATCATAAATTATGTTGACCAAAGAGTCCTGTTCAAGTGTGTACTAACATGGTCATGTTTCCCATGATTTAAGGTCTAAATTTCCTGACTGAAAAATGAGTTCATATCAAAAAATCCAAACAATAAATAGAACGTGAGTGATCTCATTCATGCATAGTGTGGAATTGGTCCTCATAGTCCCTCATTCAAAAAATGATTTTCCCCAAAAGCATTGGTAACTTACCACACCATTTTGATGAACTACGTATATCATAAATCTAATCCTTATGAGATATATAGAGATACCCATACTTCTCATCTTTGTGGCCAACCAAAAATTAATAAGAACTTAAGACCCATATACCCAGTTACTGTCCATGCAGTATGACCTTAAACTATATGAAGTTTATCACAAGGTGTATATGTAGAACGTGAGCCTTTTTAGATCTAATCATGTCTGGATATATCTCTATCATACAATACATATTCCCTTGAATCTAATCTCCCCCTAGATCAATGAATCATGACAATATATTTTCTCTCTTATAACTATGGATCAAGCATTATGACATTAAAATATGTGTCTTTTTCTTACTAGTACTTATCTGGATCACGAGGATCCATGGATCTACTAACATCAGGTTTTACCTCTCAAGTGCCACATATATACCACTAGAATAAAAATTTCCCCCATGGTCCATGAAACATGACATTAAACTAGTATACATGGTCAAGACTATATGACCCTTAACTATGTGCACTCATTCATAACTACTGGTGGATTGATTACCATACTCATGGGATATGAAGTGATGACTTGACTTTCTGTCTCTGATCCTTGATATAGATTCACTACAAAACAAACTTTTACTTGTGGTGTGATCACATCAAAATGTATCATGGGCCTCCTTATGGGTATAATCCCCATTTAATTTCCTTGATCCATAAATAAGATGATATGCCCTCATATCTTGATATGAGGAAGGAATTCCCTTACTACATGGCATTAGAAACTACAGTCTTACTCTGAACAAGCCTAGGATGCCTCAGAATGAGAGATTAATTTAACCTATATTAATCTAGGATGACCTGTATGAAAAATACCGGGTAAAAAAATATCCTCAAACTATATCCTTACCCCATATAAAGATGGGATTCCTTGTATACAAGTTTGGTAAGATTCAATAGCCTCTTTTGAGAGGGTTATCCACTATCGTATTTTTTATTCAACCAATCGATTATTCTGAACTATGTGTGGTTTGATTATTATCCATATGAGATATGTAGTGACTCTTGAAAAATTTATATGGGGTCAATCCTTTCTATAAATTCATCACAATTCATTTTCCTTCCCCATTTTATAGCCCAAAAATTAAATCCCTAAAATAAATCTGTGGTCCAATATGTACATTCTTATACTATTTTTATCCTACCCCACACATTTCACATGAAATGCATGCCTTCCCAAACATCATTCTTGTCAGTTTAACAGTCTTTCACGGTGTGTAAAATGCATTAGGATGCCCTCTGGAATGATCTCAATGACCTTAAACTATAAATAGAGCCCATGTCTGGACATCCTAAATTAAAAATGTTAGTTATTTATCAAGAATGATTTCTTTGGCATCAGATGGCCTTTTATGCCCCCTTAATCACATCAGGTTTCATTCCATTTGATTATGTGAACATTAATTTTAGAAAGACCCCCATGGTCGACGAATTTGACCACTAACTAATTTATCCACGTCTAAGAATCATGAAATTAAAATTTATGAGACCTGCCTCAGATTATTTTTCTCAATGTGGGGTCTCCCATATTTATACCAACTATATCCCCTAAATCCCATGTTTTTATGGATATAATTCACATCAATTAACCTCATCCTATTTCTCATGAACCTAAACTACGATTCTACCTCATGAAATGGACATGGGATACCCTATTGTCATGACTTGAGGGAGAAATGATGAACCGCTAACTGCATAAGACCTGCATACCACATCCCATTCAGATGAAATTAAATTATGGGATGTGTCTGAATGACATGGTTCATAACTCTACCATTTTTTATCCTTGTAGAATAATGTTAAATTTCATGTTTATCATCCTCATTACATGATGTAAAGCAAAAAATAATCCTAGTATTATGCCTGATAGGCCCTTCGCTTTGGTGTCAGTCATCTAAGACATAATTAATATTCTTTGGCCATCTCTCGACATTGATATGAAGAATCCCCGAGAACAATAGATTAACGTTTTTATACTGATATTCCTACATTAGTGTTCCCTAATCCATTTGTCATGAATCCAAGAGTGCTATAATCATTTTGTGAGTTTCACCACTTCATTCCCACACCTTGTGTGCCCTCATTTACATCATCATCCTCCTCCACATTAGAAGGAACCCCTTAAAAGAATGGTGTATAGCCAAAATGTGCTCACTTCCATCTAATGGAAAAATCCTGATGAAATTCAGATTATATCTTATGTTGGGATCTGTTTTTTGAACATGGCCATCTATCACTCCTCTTTTGTTTGTCCCCCTTTCAATCTAATAGTATAGATATTGTGTTTAGAACATGGTCAATAGTTATTATGTATCATTATACAACTCTCCTTGTCTTCCAAATTTAGGGTATTTTGATTCACACTCTTCATCCCCCTTCGTTCAAGTATAATTCAATGCACATAGAATTTCCCCATTTGTGTGTGAGAGAACATTAGAAAAGAAAGGTAGATGTTATGAGACCTCTATTATCTAGACATAACATCTCTCAACCCAAATGACATCAGTGGTTAGTCCACAATATCATAACCAAATATTTTGCATGATCCTATCACACTATCATATAAATAAGAAATAATATGGTCATCCCTTGTTTCTCACACCGAGAATGGATCATGTAAGCTTAGGTATTGGCCACTGATCATATTGTAAATATGATTGAACTGAAAATAATGAGACATGTTCAAGCATGCATAAATCCAATAATTTAATGTTACAGTGGTTCATCCACATATTGGAACCTCCCCTTGGGAAAATTCAATGAGACATTGACCTCTGTGGCCAGAAATTCGAGGTTGGGAATCCTCTCTCTAGTGGTCACCAGGGTCCTCTACCACTCTTCTAGGTATTTATTCTGTTCATCCGTCAGGGATCACACATCTTCAGATATGATCTTCTTTCAGTTCTATTCATCTTGACACTCATCCACTAACGATGCCACCTCTTTTTCCTTGTCTTTGGTTTTGTCTAGTTGTACCCTTAAATTGTTAATTACCTCAACCTATGTAGTATAAACTACCGCATTCTCTTACATTACCTCCTCTAGGTAGCTGATCTATCCTTTAGCCTCTTCACATTAGATGGACCCTCAATATTGTGTTTCAACTAGGCTAGGTCGAGAGCCATCCCTTCCACACATGACTGCTCAACATTTAAGTATTGTTTCTACATATTATGCTTTCTAGATTTTACCCTACTAGTACCCATGCTGACTATCTTGTGGTGGAGATATCCCCCCCAGTTTGTATGTTAACCTATCTGGGCGTGGGTTATGATTTTTCGCACATATATCAATGCCTTATGATGGACAATATAGTTTTCTTCAATGATTTCTGAGCCATAAACCTTGAAAAATTATGAATTAACTTACTCATAAGTTGAAAATATATCAAATATATCATTGGAAATATTTTTTAGGTGATGGTGTTGAGGATTGATTATATAGAGATCCAACCCTGGAAACCACTCTCCATAATCCTCTATACCATTGGATGAGGCTTCCACTATATGTTATGGTACCTCTTAGTTGGACACAATGATCCTAGATCCGTTATATGAACCTATTAGTGGCATGAACTTATCATCAAACCCTGGAGATACCACCAATATAAGTTATAGTGAAACAAAATCCAGTTCAACTTACTCAATCTCCTAAACTACCTGCATAATTTCTGCCTCTTCCCTGGTGACATTGGATCCAACAATTGCTTTTGGTGGAAACTCAATGATTGGATTCACCACTACATCCCATTTAACCAACATTGTCGCAGGCATCAACTCGACCCCCACAATTGAGGGAATGCTTGTATATGTCCCCTACTATGAAAACTCTATGGTCCCCTACACAATTTACTATAGTAGAAAAGCATTCACAACTTCCACCCCAACCCATGGTATATTTTTTCGAACATTGATGTTAGTGGATGAGTCCTGTAAAATATTCAAACTGGCATTCCAAAATGCATTAGTCAATAATATGGATATAAGTATTGAGAAATAGGGAATAGAAGGGAAAGATAACTAAACAATTTGTACTCCAATAAGGGTATCTTAAAGGTTCACATGTAGTCCCCTAGGTAGGGTTCCCTATGTGGCCACTTCCCCAATTCTTGGTGATGATGGTTGGATACTCACCGCTGTAACATTATGGTGGGACCCCACACACTTCCCTTAAAGGGATGAGGTCCATTCCCTTCTTTTGAAGGTCTGTCATTGACCTCCCCCTCCTTCGTTCTTTATTCCCACCCATGTGAATAATGATTTAGGAAATATTTCTATGAACTAGTTATATCCAATTCAAAAATGATCTAGATATTTACTAGGTCAAATTCATTGCTTCCTCCATTTAAAGAGCCTTGATGTGCGTCAATTACCTTGGAATTTTGTGAAGTCTCTAGAAGAGGTGAGATCACTACTAGATCTAGTACTAATAGTTATGTGGGAGATTTTTTGATCAGCAACACCCTTACTTGGTTGTTTAGATGTTTCAAAGTGACCAGAGAATGGACCATGTCCTCCAGCACCACCATTTATTGTTCTATCATGTCCTAGGATATGTAGAAGCCTAACATAGCATGAACAATCCCAAGGATATTCCACCCATAACTATTTAGATGCTTCTAAATCCCACTAAACCAAATTAACTATAGTTAGATATCCTAGTTGTCCCATTATTTA
Organism: Viscum album; assembly: GCA_963277665.1. NCBI lineage: Eukaryota > Viridiplantae > Streptophyta > Magnoliopsida > Santalales > Viscaceae > Viscum > Viscum album. The sequence continues at coordinate 500,991,199 of OY728125.1, forward strand.
GAGAATATGATATCATTATGAATATCCACAAGTGAAACTATTTCTTTGGAGCATAGAAAAATGTCATTGAAACCACCCCATAAGGATCCACTTTTTCGCATGATTGTCTTCCCATGAGTGTTGGGAATGATTATTATTATCCTATCCCTTTGGATACCTCCTCATCATGGAAAAAATATAAAAATCTACTACTATAGCCCTATTAGCTGGGCCTTATCATCCTCCACAAGATACTCAGACCACCAATCAATCTTGGATCTATAGTTGAATGGACACCCCTTCATTATCTAGAGTGTATCGTCACCTCAAAAAGTCCCTAGGATATGAACACTCCAAACATGAGAATATTAATGAAGCATCTCATATGTGGTGGTTGATGGGGACAACTCATTCAATATTTTTCTGTCATCACGCATCATTATACGCTAGATCTTCATCATCGATAAAGGTTGACACTTTTGATTCACCTCTGATTATACATTCTGTGTCAATCGATGTTGACACATGAACTACATTACGAACCAATGTGAGTTGTGTCGATCGTATATCGACTCCTAATCAACCCTCGTGACTTGTACCCCATCTTAGAAGGCCAAAAAGTATGATCCTTTCTCGATAGTCTTCATTCCATCATCAGTCAAAAACCTCATTTGGAGGGGGAATGAAATAAATATTAAATGATCTACTAGCCTGTCTTTCTCCATCATGTACATCAATCCCAACATGAATGAGAGAATCCCCAAGATATTCAATATCATCAGCTAGATATTTATGGTATGAGGAGATATGTGGTTCTGATACTTATATATCCTCATTTGTGGGGCCACCCATATGTGAATGAAATGGAGGGCGCCCACACAGAAGGAGTTGGGTATTCCATCCACTGATGTGGTTAAGCACATTCTATAACTTTTCTAGTACTATGAAAAACAATGTGTAATACTTCCCAATTTCCAATATCAGTGCCATTAAGAAGGTTCTTGGTCACACCCCCATATATTCATCCTTCGTAGGGATAATCTTGCAGTAGATAAGCCTGGAAATTAACCCCACCTGTCTGACTATAGGTTGAGATTTGTGATGGATGTTGTATCCCCACATCTACCACTAGATCACCTCTAATAACCTCTAGTAGGAGCCCTCCATTCATAATTCGTATCTCATGGGATATGTTCTCAACCTCATCAGCAGCTACACTGCTAGATCTTCCACCTGGCCAAATCCTCTAGTGATTTTTTAGGAAGTAACTGAATATTTTCTTGATGGGAATATCCATAATCCATGGATTCTCTTTTTTGGTTCCATAAAAAGATATATAAATTCCTTTACTATTTTTTAGATCTACACTTAGTCCCCCTATACATTCTATACAGAGAAAATATTTTCATACCTTATTACCTAATCTAGGATCTCAGTTATTTTATGAAGGTCCAATATTGTGATGCTAACTTCCCCATGATGTAAATGGAACATGTTGGTCCCCAGGGAATATATTCTCAATATCATAAAAATGATTTCTTAAGGTATTTAAACATGAAATTTCAAATCCCATGAAACTTCTAATTTCCACACTCACATAAGATATTCAACACTTCATGGAATGAAAAACTTTTCCAGTAGTTCTAAGTGAACTTATTAGTAATGTTTCCAAATAGATGTCAGTACCATATATCCTACAATCCATTCAAAGTATTACCCAAATCCTCTTTGAAGATATTCTCATACTATGGTGTGGAGTCCGCATCCTCCAACTTCTCCCCACCATGATTATTGATGTAGATATTGAGAAAGTATGTTGTAATTAAAGAATGGTCCCTCAAAATATTCCCTACAGAGGCCATATACAACTGAAACCTCCTCAATATTCCCATATACCAATATGATCGCTCATCCTTTATGACCGTCAGGATAATGATGTCATATTTTGTCCCAAAGAGGTATATCGTCCTTCACCTTGCCTAAGGGTATGACCAACATGCATCTATCAGTAGAGAGATAAATTACTCATGGTGTGATGAAATCTAGACAAACTCCCAATCATGATGTTCCCATCCATGTTTTCTCTATTAATAGTATTAGCACTCGATCCTTAACCAACCATTTTATTCAAGACTTAGATGATCTTTTCAGTCTTTTCTCTAGTTCTCAAAGACCATTCTAGGAGTTGATTATAAGAGGTAATTCGTGGATATAATTTAACGGATTTCTCTTCATATATAACACTTTAAAATTGTTGAGTTTTTGGACTCTAGTTACCTTTAATGTTTTCAAACCACAAGGTTCATGGGGTCTAGTTCGCAGAGAAGTGCTCATGGAGAACGGTTTGCGGAGACGATGAGCTTCATGAAAAGAGGGAGAATTTATTTTCCCATTAGGATATTTCAGTGGATTTAAGGCCCAATTCACTATTTTTAAACATTGAAAGGGATTGGGATTCATAATAGCCTTTACATTTACAAGAATCATGTGTAGGGTTCTTGAGTGCACTTCGTGAATGGGATTTGATTTATAATTTTAGATGAGTCTCCATTAAAATCCATCCATTATTTTTCCCATCATATCCCATTATGAGAGGATGATTTTCTATCAAAAAAATATTATGAGGTTATATTTGAGAAAAGAACAGCTATTTCTGAGTGAATCTAGGCTCAAAATGCCTCAAAATACAACTAAATGGTCTAGTTCATGAGGCTTGACTACTTCACACATGACCAAAGCTCATGAAACTATATGGATGAGATTTTTAATTCTTGAATGAACATAGGTGTTCCAATAACCCCCATGTATCATAATTCAATGTTTTATTGTTCTTTTTGAATGCATACAAATTTAACAGCAATCTTTGTGAATAAGAATCTTAGACTAGCAGAGTTATGACCTATCCTGATGCTCATTATGATTCATGAACACCTCTAGTATTCATGAAATCCCTATCCTAAAAATACCCATTAATTCCAATATTTTAGGGATGATTAAGGACCTTTGCCCACATAAAGTCTATCTTGATTCTTGAACCCTATATCCTTTAGGAAACAAAGTGAAAATAGATCACCCAAGGTGTACAGGATTTGAGAAAGTCTTTGTGTTCTTAAGATCATCCACCCCATGGGGTGTATCATTTTATGATGTCCCACGAAATTAATGTATGATAAATCCCAAATGGGGAACATGAATCTTTTTGAAGCATTCTTTACTCATGAAGAACTCCCCTTATGAATCAATACTTCACTTTGAAGAAGGGGAACCCTATTTTGTGAAGAATTTCTCATTTAAAATCCCATGATCTTCATGAAGAACCACTTTTCAAGGCCCCACCTTTCGCAAAACCCATTTTCCTGGCCTCTCGATAGTTCTTCCCTTCTACTAGCCCTCTTATATGATAGTTATGTTCCTACGGCCCATACATCCATATTGGACCAGTCTTTCTATACCTCTAGTCTATATGTGACCTTTTACACCAATTCTTATGTCTTCCCACATCACCCCAAGCATGAGACAAGCCTCCCACCTACCTATTTAATCCAAGAATAGGTACCCTATCCCATTTTGTTTCTAATAATATGGACCTTAATGTGTACTTAATGACTAGACACTTCTCCCTAATAATTCCAACAGCATTCCCCTACAAATGTTATGTGAGTGGTGTTCATGTAATCCCAAGGGGTCAAAAGTGAGCCCCCATAAATTCAATCTACAATAAGTAAAACTTCCTTTCTCCCTGTCATATTAGTATGATGTTAAACGACAGTAAAACCTCCTTAGTACATGATATAAAAATATAGAATTACCCTATACAGTTCACAAAGGATTCATCATGTATGTGTGGCATGTGATGAAAATGACACATCATACCAATAGGATTCCCTACAGACCGCTCACATGGAATCAGATACTCCATCAAGATCAATGAATAATCCCCAGACCAATAAAAACATGGAAAATCTAATTACAAAGGGAACCTTCTACATATAATCCACACACCATCCCTCACTAATACTCCTTTAGCAATATGTGAATCCATACCGCATGCAATTAAACTGAATCGATCAGTCTTGTCAGATGGCCTCAAACTATGGAATCGAAGTATGTGGGGTTTTATCCTTGTATTCTCAGCATGGTTTGTAGGATTCCTCCCTAAGGATAAATACTCATAATGAAAATCAAAGGTTCTCCCTCCTAGGGTCACACCATTTAGATTCTCCTCAAGGGTTGTTGTTATCCACATCCCCAGATCCACCTCCCTGGGGGGTCTCAATCCATCAGTAAACCTTCAGGGTTTGACATATTTCCTAAAAGGGACACACCATCTATATCATTATTAAGGGGTGATCTGAAGAATAACTCAGGATCCACTACTACAGGTTGTCATGATCCATTAGTAAACCTTCTATGTGTGAAACCTTCTATCATAGGGACGCACATTGAATTTCTAGATGTGAGGTAATGGTTTTATCACAATTCCTTTAATTAATGAATATTTTAGTGAAATAAAACTAATTTCTTTTATTAGGTGTATATACTACCCCTTTTATATGTCATATCACAACTCATTCATAAGTAATGATATTTTTTGTTCCAATTTTAATTATTTTATTTGAAGATATTTGGCAAGAATGTTACATAGTTGTAAACTGTTTCTAAACACAATTCACATTTTTTGGGTTATATAACATATTTATTGAAATAATTATGAAATGATTATATATTAATATAAATATCAACTATTTTATTTATTATTCACACGTATTCTGGGTTGATTTATTCATGTTATACATAATCTATCAATTTATTAATTCTCAAAACAATGATATGATCTTTATAAGGGTTATTAGTCTCAAATTATCCATCCTTAAGACATATATATAAGACATGTACATATAGTATTTTAAAAGGTGTATATACTGTAGCTATTACATGATATTTATTGAATCTCATTATTTTCATGATATTTATGTTCTCATTTGATGTAATTCATTCATGGGTCTTATAATTGAAACAGTTATAAAGTGTAAAAGGCCTTATTAAACAATCTCATTCATTTTCAGGATTGTTAATGTTCAATTCTCCTTGGGGAAATCATATGATTGTATTTTCTTGAACCACTTATATTTTTCTCTCATCTCGTTATGAATTTTTTACATATATAATTTTCATTTCACCCCTTTTTTATTAATGTAATATCAAGAAAGTAATTTATAAATGATATTGATGTTGTATATTATATTAAATCTGGAATATTTCTCTTCCATATACATTTTTCTAAATTTTTTTATATATTTTTTTAAAAATAAACATTATCTTAAATATTTTTGATGTCTTCTTTGACCCTTTCTAAAAGGTTTTAAAAGTAATTTTTTGAACGTTTAAAAAAATTATCACTATTTATTCCCATTTGAAAATGGTGGAATGATACTTTTTTAACATTAATTATGAATAAATTATCCCTATAATTAAAATTATATTCTTTAAATATTTATTTATTAATTTCCAACGATTATTTTCAACAATAATGTATTTCAAAATCTATTTTAGGTTATTATTTTTTTATGTTAATTTCTATGTGGAATTTATATTTTTCTTAGGAATTGTTTTAATGATATTTAATGGTATTTACACTCATTGAAATCAGTAAAAATTATTGTTACATAAATTGTGATAGAGAAATGTTGTAATTATTCCATCCTTATTCTTTATTTGGATGGATTATTAGATTTTCAAGGAACCCATTTCTTTTTATGCATAATTCATGATATGAGAAAAATTATATTTTTGTTATGATTTAAAAGTGAATGATTCTATTTTTTTAATGAAAATTATATGAAAATTATTTATGATTAATGGGAATCCTGATATAACTTATAAAAAGGATTGATACCCACTATAGATCAATGAATAATGGGTGAGATTAATATAACTTATAAGATGGGTGTAAAAATATGATGCTGCAATGTATTTGGTAATGATATTTGTTTTTAGAGGCCAAAAGGTTTGATTTACCATAGGGTATTTCCAAAATATTTAAATAGCCTCTAGGATTTCCTAACATATTGTTAAAATGGGCTATGATGACAATTATCTAGGAATAAAAAGAAATTGTTATAATTTATTTCGGTTTAAATATTTGCTTTGACCAAGATTGACATAACATGGCTCTTGATTAATAATTATAATCAATCTAATATTTGTTAATGAATTATTCAATGATTAATGGTTTATTATCCTTGTAATTATAAGGATTAAAACCCTTATTTAATGATAATGAACTTTGATTATGTATTCATACCATTATGATCATCTAATTATGACCAATGACATTCATTTTTAATGATTATCTTTACCCATAATAATAATTTGAACTTACCCTTATTATGATTCCTTTCCCAATTTTATAAAAAATAATGATTAATTATTTAATCCTTGAAATGTTTCGTATGTGAATGATTTTATGGGATATTTTTAATACATATTTTTCAATGTTAAAATCATTATATAGTGGAAAAAATTCTACGATGAGTGTTCTTATTTAATAGGTTTTCTTAATTCTCCATATCTCTAGACCATAATTGTCTTTGGGTATGAAAGTGATACAATATTTTCATATGATGATGTATGTTTTAGATGAAAATAATTTTAAAAAAACCTATTCACGTCTATTTGTATAAAAAATAGAAAGGCAATGTTTATGTTTTTAGCACTAGATCTAAGAGTGTGGGATCAGATAATTTATAGTTAGTATCTTAGTAGGGTTTAGACAACATTGGATATTCAGATGTTTTCATGTTATTTTATCTTAATTTTAATTTATACCATTATAGCTTTAAATTTTTCTAGTTTACCACATGTTAAATGTCTTATAAATCCCGTTTTAGGATTTAAGTTGTGGTTTTTCAAGGGGACTATCATACTTGGGGAGTCATGTAACGTTTCTTGAATGTCATGTTGGAAATTTTAAAATATCAATAATTTGATTATGGATCTCATGATCAAATATTGTGGAATAAATAATTAAGGGGTTGGGGGAGAATGTAACACCTTGATGATTTTTTAATAATGTGAATTATCTTATATATCTTAAACAGAACACAACACCGAGCCAAAATTAACCTTGAAATATTACTATTTAAATGTGAAAATTATAACAAAACTATTAATTTTTTATGAATTAGATTAAATGATCTATGAAATATATAAAAAAATATTCAATTGAATATAAATGTAAAAATTAATTCCTATGAAACAAGAAAAAAATAATATTGATTATATTTTATTCATTAAAAAAATTTGTTTTCATCCAAAATGTTTTCTATTTCATTTTTTGAGAAAGAATAATAATTGATTTAGGGAAATTTATGAAATTATATTTTATTAATTTAAAGAGTTTTTTTATCATCATATCAAAATATACATTAGTTGATAGTTTGGAATTTTTATGAAATGATTATTCTTTAATGAATAGTTAAGAAACAAAATTTTCAAATAATGCCATTTATTTCCATTAACTTTTGTTAATTAAAAGTATAATTATATTATATATTTTTTATTGAAGTGAAATACTTACCATTTTATTTAAAATAATATTGTAAATTTCATTTTTATAAAAAATTCACTGGATTTTATTGAACGTTTATATTTATATTTTAAAAAACAGTTGTACGAAAACATTTTTTAACTACATAGTGTTTATTAAATATAATTAATTATGATAACTCTTCATAATGAAATATAAAAGATAAATTTATATATTAAATTTCTATAAATATGAATTGATATTCATATAATGATGATTTCTAGTCATAGAGTGAATGTATAATCCTCATTCCCTTAAAAAATGTATGGTTTAGAAAACCTATTTTAATCACTCTTACTGTTTTAATTTAAAGTTAAATTATTAAAATTATGTCAATTTAAATTGGAAAAATTTATTCCATAATTTTAATAAATAAAATTATCATTAGGTAACAATGTCAGCTTATTATTTTGTCATAATGAATTGTAAAAACAGTAAAAAACTATGTTACAGTTAAGGGTAAAACAGGTTTACCAGAGGGTTAAACTAAAGATATAAGAGTCATAATGACCTAATAACTTTTAGAAATTTTAATTTGTTTAAATATTTCAACCCTATATAATTTAAATCCCATGAATCTGACATTTTGGATCCATATTTATATGATTATGACCAATATAAAAATTTAATTAAAAAATTCAAAAAAGGAACCGTCCTTTTATTTAATATATATAATACATTATGAAAAGGTTAAAAAATATAAAAGAGTGTAAATTTTCATATTAAAAATTAATCAATTTTTTCATATCATGATAATTTATTTATAATTATTTGTGATGAAATTGTTTTCTAAAGAGCGAACACAATGTTGGAACAATAATTATTTATTTAATTGCAAAAAATAAATGATTTTAAATATATTTTAAGTGATATAAAATGAATGCATTATTGAATTAAATGAGTATATTTTATATTTTTATGATTTTTGGAATGTGTGATAGTTAAAATTTTAAATTCCACCGGTATCTGGATATTTTTTAATGTAAAAAATTATTAATAATGTTAAAAATTTTATTAATTGTATTTTATAATAAATAATGACTATTTAAATGCTTCCAAATTCATAAAAAAAATATATTTATAAGATAATAAAAATGGTTGAAAATATAAAGCATGATCTATTTATGTTACATTTGAACTTTTATATTATCTTTTAATGTCCAATAGAAATTAAAAATAAAATAAAAAATATGGTAATTTTCAAAATGGTTTTTGAAGGGATAAAGAAAAACAATTTTTGTGAAAAAATCAAAGAAACTAGAAAAGTTTTTATTTTAAGAGTTTATTATTACCCAATTCATATAATATTATAACCATATCAATTTTAAAGCTATTTAATATGAAAATTAATTTGTATTAATTTAATACTATATGTAATTCCATGGGTGCCCCCAACCTCTATTATGAAAGGGCACCACTTCTTCTAATTTAAATACACCTCAAGAACCATTATTATCAGCCAATACCATCCCAAATAACTTCCAAAAAACCAAATAACAAATTTATAACTATTTTCATTGTCATAATACTTACTCTAGATGTCTTAATATGTAATTCAAATGAGGTTTTCTGAAGAAGAGGTATAGTTCTTAACCAAGCATTTTTGTTATGTTACTTATTTTACATCCCTAAAATCTTATTCAAATATTATTAAAACATTTCATAAGTATATTAAATATAAAAATAAGTTATTATTTCAATTTAATAACCTATATCCATTTCCTTTTCCATCCAATGGGAAATAAACCCAACACTCATGTGTACTTGCAAAGTACTACCTCACGAGCTAATATAATTAATTTTCCATCACCTTATATTATGACTGTTTTTGGATATATATTTATTGTTTATTTATGATAATAATGGATTATTTATCATTATATTAACATATTACATCATATGGTTTCTGAAATTTCCATTAAATAAAATGATAGTTTTATTCATTTGTAAGAGTGGACTACCACCTTTATGATGTGATATGATTATTTTTTCTTCACCACATCACCTGAATGATATATAAAAGAATGTATAAATAAATTATATTTTATTTCTGATATATTTAAAATAATGTATAGTTAAAAAAATAATTACCTTCTTTACATAATGATAGATGAAAAATGGATATATTACCCATGCGTATGTTTGACCTATCATCTTCATGAATATAACATAGTTTATTTTTCATAACCATAATATATGATTAGTTTAAAAAAAATAATTGATATAAAAATTGATAAATGTTTCTTTATTATAATTGTTTAAAAGATTTATCATTAAACCATGGAACCATGGTAAATATAAAGAAGTTGTTTTGAAAATATTGAACCTAACATCCTCAAAGATCATGATGTAGAAATTAACCATTAATTACTTAATAATGTTTTTAAAATAAATGAAATAAATGGTTTAAGGACAAGGTATTAAACTTTTGAAATTTTATATATAAATAAATCAATTTATATGAGTTTATTAGACATGAGTTAATGAGCATATATAGAAATTCTAGACTTAAGGAAAGGGATTTTGTCTCAATTTACATTCACTATTGAATATTTTAATATTTTTCACCAAATTTATCTTATGATTGGTATATACTAGTCCTTTTACATAATATATCAGGAATCATTAAATCCTAAATATATTTTACAATTTAATTTGAATATTTTTATCTTAGATTATTTAATGTTATTGATACCAAGTGGTGAAGGGTTTATTAAATAAATTTCCATTCATTGGGTTATATATCTTCTTCATTTACTTTATTATTATAAGAATATTTGAGAATAATTGTACCATTTTTTAATTTATATATTTCCACATTGATTTTTATTTTTTTTTATTTTTTACACATAATATCTATATTGATCAATTACCAATTGAATGATATGATCATTATAATTGTTATTAGTCTCAACATCCCTTTCCATAGGATCTGTGTTTATGATATGAACATATATTCATTAATAAGGTGTAAATAAATCCCCTATTACCTAATATGTCTTGAATATACATATATTTATGACATTTAATGCTTCTTTTAATGTTATTAGTTTATTGGGATTATTATTGAAAAGTTATAAATGTGTCTAATTTACAATCTCATTACTTTTCATGATTTTTTATATTCAAGGTTCTTTAGTAGATAGTCATATGAACTTATTTTATTGAACCATGACACATTATTATACAATATATATTAAATAATGTTTAAAATTTTAATATAATCATTCCCCATTATTTATTAATGAAACATAAATAAATCCTCATTTAAATGATACAGATCTGGATTCTTCTTTTTGATTTGGAATAATTCTCTTCAATATAATTTGATTCCAAAATATTATAAATATGACCATTTCTAAAAACAAATGTTTTATAGAGATATTTCACATGGTATTTGATCTTATGTTGCAATGTTTTAAAATGGAAATTTCATAACATCTTCTAAATGGGTCACTTTTGACTCCATTATCCAAATGTTAATAAATGATTATTTTTAACATTTACAACAAGAATATATTATCCCACCACCATGAAGATTATTTTCACCGATGATTAATTTTTTAGTTTCAATGTTAATTTTCTATGAAAATGCATTTTACAATATTATTTAGTGTTTCAATTTTTAATATAAATTTGCACTATGAAAAGGGTATTTTTCTAATGATTTTTTGATGATTAATTACATGTATTTCTACTATTCAGGGTTAATAACAGTTTATGATATAAAAAATTGATTATGTTAATGATGTAATTGCACCATAATTATTATTTCTCAGGATTGATTTTGAGAATGTAAGGGTAATCATTTCATTTACATGGCAAAATACAGCAATGAATGAACATTGATAATCACTATGAATAATAAGTGAAGGATTAAAAAATATTTATTCAGGAATGGTACTTGGAAAATATTGACAATGAATGGGTGTTCACAATAAATATTATATAAGGGGTTGATCCCCATTATAGTTCATTAATAATGGGTGATCGTGATATATCTTATAGAATAGGTTCACATAGATTACACTAAAGTGCATTGGGTAATGTTCCTTATCATTAGAGGTAAGAAGGATGGAGTTACCAAAGTTGTTAGCTTATAAATTTAACTAGAATCAAATAATTCATGACAAGCGTTTTAAATGGGTTATGAATATAATTATATAAAACAACACATTTACATTATAATTTCAATGGGTTTTAATGGATACTTTGATTATGATTTACATCACATGGATTATGATTGTTGATTCCAATAAATCATGTCTTTCTTAAACATTTATTCCAGGTTTCATGGTTAATGATACAGTTAATCATGGGTATGAATTACCATATATTTTTTCATTCACTTTGGCTATGTTATCATACCCTTAATATAATATTATTCTCATTGAACATATAAAATTGATAACGTGTATGTTTTTTCATACTTAGAATTTAATCCTGCTTTTTTATGTTGCATTTTTCCCATGTTATAAAGAAAGATAATAAAATATTTTTTTCACTAGAGGATTAATATGTGATGAATATAATGGGATATTTTTATGAATAAGTAAAGAATATGTAAAGCTGGTAATAGTGGGAACATACTCTTTTGATGTAATGTGTGTTGTTCAAGTACATTTTTTTTCAATTTCTATAAATCCCTAAATAAAAAAGGTCCCTGGGTGTGAAAGTGATATAATATTTCCTTATAATACATTAGGTTTAAAAAAATTAATTTAGAAAAAATTTATATCATATAATGGTTTCAAATTCTAAAATGTATTGTTTTTATTTTAAGAATGAGATCCAAGAGTGTGGGTTTAGTGATATTACATACATACCAGGGAAAAATAGTGACTGAAGAAATGAAATAAAAAATTATCTCTGAATAAAATAAGTAACTATATTGATAAAATTTGGATGATAGATAGCCTCAAGGGATTATAGTTACAGCTTAAGGTATTTATATCTAGTTATAGATGAACAAGATTTTAAATGTTAATTCTTATCCTAGAATTATCATTATCTGGGTGAAGTTATTTTTGAATTATAAGGAATGAAATGACAAAGAAAATACATTGATGATTTTTGTAAACTATTCTTATTAATAAAGGGGAATTTTAATGATCATCTATGTGAATCTATTAGATCAATGATTCATGGTTTTTTAGCATCCCATGCTAATTTGAAAAATACATACATGTCTATAAACTAGTGAAGGAGAGAATCATGTCTATAAGATGACTTCAACCCTCTCTTGAGTATTTTGTGATATTTCAGAGTTCTAATTACACATTGGACTAGGTATTATTGGTCCCAAAAAATTATTATGTCAAGAATAACTATGGTATATTCAATGTAATGAAAAGGTAGTTTTTATGGATTTATATATCTTTAAATAAATTCTTCTCATAGATATAATCATTTAAATAATGATGTATTTTTATAAAATTAATAAAAATATTGATTATTGACTATAATTATTCATTTATCTAGATACAACCCATCAATTTATTATGATGTGTGGTCAAAATAATAAAAAGTAAATATATATAGATTTAAAGGAAATTAAACATAAGAATAGTATAGATAAAAATGATAAGAAGATATTGGATTATAATGTAATCTTATAAAGATGATATTAATTTTTTTTATGATATGATAACAAATAAAATATCTATCTGACACACATTATAATTAAAATAAAAAATATATTTAGAAATATTAAAAAAACAATTTGTTGTCATATCTATTTAATAAATAAAATATACACTAGAAATATTTGGAAAATTATAATATGATAATTTGAGATAAAAATAAATAAATGATATATCATTCCAACATGTGGTGTGCTATAAATGACCAAAGAATAAATTTTAGAGTAAAAAGGTTATTAATAACATGTGATATATATAAAAGTAAGAAAATAAATTTTTATTCATATAAAAAATGAAAATGATCATAAATTAAGTCATTACATTTAATAATTAACAGTACATCATTTTGATATGTAGTGTGCTCAAAATTAACTAAATAATGTTTTTATTGATTTAATGGAAATTAAAAATGTTCATCATGTGCTTAAAATTAAGAAACATATCTTAAATTACCATGAAATTGTATTCATACAATCATTGATTAATTTATGACCTATAAGAATGTAATACCTATTTATCTAACATTTGGGGATGTCAGAATGACTAAAAATATGTTTTATAATAAAAAGAGGTAAAAACTATTAAAATATTTTAAACATATAAAATAATATGAAATTATTATAAAACCATATGGATGAGTGAATGAATATTTTTTATATTAAAAAATAGATGGCATGTCAATATGATATAAAGTGTTTAAGAAGTTACTGAAATCTCATTTTTAATATATTTATAAGTCTTGAGAAACATGTTCAAAATGGTCAAAATCGAGGGTAGGAGCCCAAATTATCAGGGAATACTATGAAAATTATGAAGTATTAATTTTTCACTTATTGGAATTAGAGACAAAAAAATTCAATGAATTGGTGTGGTAAAAATGGATGATATTTCATTCTATATTTGGGTTTCATTAAAAATGTTATGAAATCTAATGAAATTAATCGAACATGTAGGGTATTCAAATTATTGAAAATAAATCTTCAACTAATTTATCACATGTAGGAACTTATTGCATGATACTCTAATATTAAATTAATAAAAATCAAAATTGTTTTTTTAAAGTAAAAAAAGTAACTAAAAAATTTTATGTGGTTGAAACATAATAAACAACATTAGTTTTTTGTGATTTATTTTAATTGTGATTAGAGGAAAATTTGGTATATTTAGTAATATATGTCACGTCCAAAAAATATTTTTTGTTATTGAAATGATTTATAGTTCATTTTTACATATTTAATTGTTTTTAAAAATGTGTTAGATAGTCCAAACCAATAAAAATACCTCAAGTTGACATAAAATGATAGAAAAAATATCAATAATATATTTAAAACTTGTAAGAATGAAAAAAAATAATTCATTTGAGCATAGTATTATAGGAATTACAGATAAAGTATTATTTTATTAAAATGTGATTAAAAATAAAAGATATGATCAAAAAAATGAGAAAATAAACTCAGATCATCAAAAAATATTATAATATTTATCCTTTAATAATTTGTGACATGTAATAATATAGGTAATGTCAATATGAAATGTTATGTGTTAGAAATTATAACATTTATGGTTTTTATTTTTTATTAAATGATAATAGTAAATATATTTTTTGAATTTAAATAGATGAAATTTGGAATTTATGTGTAAATAGATGAATTCAAGATTTATTTATGTGTAGGGAAGAAGTTTTCCGTCTACCTTTCCCCATTTATAGATGAGACAGTGAAAAAATACATGGGTATGGTAACTATGTATCCCCCAAGTTAACCTAAAATATCATATACCATGTCCTGAAATCCTGATACCCTTCATTACCATTTATAATATTAGTACAATGAATGAATTTAGCATTTTTTTGGTATATTAATTTCTAAATCATGTTTCACATTGGTTTGTTTTTTCTCATAAGTTAATATTTTTATTAACATTGTTGCAATTGTATGTTGGGTTATTAGTAGTATTAATGATCATACCTTGGATACTCCTCCAATAATGGTTAGAAGTTCATCCAGATATGGATGGATTTCATATAAATATGACACCTACATATTGAGAGAAAAATCGAGAGACATGTGTGTTATAGAAGAAGGTGTTTCTTTATTCAGGTCAATGAGTTCTTTTGTGGTTTCAAAATCTAGGTCACCCTTGTTGGAATTAGATTCTATTGGTGAAAATCACACAATAATTTGTCATCCCAACTTGTAAATATGAATCTTTGCAATATTTAATAAATTTATATGATTGGGAATTCATAGTACCCGATCCATTCATAGAATACTGTTACTATTATTAATGTTTTAGATTATCACTATAGTGTTATTTTTAACTAGGTAAAGAATAAACTTATCAATAATATTGAAGTTAGAGCTGATTGAAATCCCACTCAAAATTGTTTCATGTAAAGGATATCATATTATATTTCAGGGTAAAAATAAGAACATTCAATCAATAAATGATGTTATGGATCATTGAATATAGGATTTATGTTAGTATAAATTTTTATAAAAATATTTCATTATATTTATAAATCCTTTCACTAGTCTTGGAAATGTTTTATTCCTCGTACTCCATGATATAAAATATGTTATGTTTACTTTTAATAATTATGGAGTTCCTTTATATTATGTAAGTCATAGAGTATCATACTTCAATGAAATTACTATACATATTAACTAAAAAATGTGTTCATGAAAATGTATGTCTTTTAACCTTATTGATAGAGTCTTCCTCATCAAATCTATTTTGATTCGAAACATTAAATACTCATTTATAGGTTAGAAAAGGTTCATTTCCATACTCAATAGAATGAACCAGGTCATTAGGAATTTTATTTGTAGTGTATTATAGTTGAATGGAATGTGTTATCTATTTGATAATGTACTTGTTGTAAATCTATTTAGTATAGAGGAATGAAGATGACATGTATGGGATGTTTCTATGAATATTTAAAATCAATAATTATTTGGAATATATCAACTACTTTGGATTATGAGAATCTACTTCTTAGAATTATATTATCATGATGACTCATCTCTAGTAAAATTAATTATATTGGATAATCTATTTCAGATATCTTTTGTATGTATCCTATATAATTATGAATCATTTTTGAAGGATTTTTTTTATATAATTAAAATCTATTTTTTATTATAATATGTATCAAATTTCTATATTAAATTATGCACCATTTTTTTTATATAATTACATTCAAATTATGGAGAATTGTATAAATCATCTATATGATATTCCCATATAATTTAGGGATATAATCAATGCGTATAAATTCACCCACAAAAATAGCTTTATTATTTATAAGATTTTATAGGTTGTTAATCTCATTTGAAAATTATTTTGTTAGTATATCATTACTGACCTCATTGTGGTATCTAAATAGATTAATTATTTGCATAAATTCTGAATTTATATTAATAAATTTTCATTGATTAAGAGAATTTGAAACAAAATGATATAATAAACATGATCATTATTTCTTATTTAAACATGATTTATTACATATTTGTTAACTTAATACAAATTATAATATCAAGAGGTATAGTATATTTTTAACACCCCAAGCTTCTACGATACTCTTCTCTTTGAATAATACAATAGCTTTTGATATACGCAACTTCAAGTTCTAACATACCACGACCACTCAATGTAGCCCTTATGAATTATAATACCCACTTTTTAAAAAAATTATAAATTTTTTCTTTCAAAATGGACCTCATTGTTGGATTCAAAATATTAAAATTTTCTTAGGGTGAATTTTTGGTATTTTTCTGATAATATTCCATTTTTGATGATTAGTGAAAAATACTACATTATTGTTTATAATGGACTTTTTATTTAAATAATTAGTTATTTTATTTAAATTTATAATAACTAAAAATAGATACATAATACAAATATATGTTCAATATAATTCATTGGGGTCATTTTATAATAAAATTAGATATATAAAATTTTATTGAACTGGTTACCGTCATTTACCCACATTCTTGGTGAATTTTAAAATTTCAATAAAACATGATTTTACCACTTCATTGAATTGAATATCAAAAATCCAAGAGACACAATTGACATCAGTAAGTAAAATGTGGTTCAATAATATGAAAATACATTTTGGTGAATAGTAACCTTTGACTTTTATTTACCATGGTTAAAAGTAAATAGGGTAATTAATGGTAAAAAATGATATTATAATTACCCTAACACATGTCCTAATTCTACAGGATAAGTGTTTTTTGAAAAAAAATCAACATTAGGAATAATGTATGGTCCTTTCGAACCTTTGGGATTAGATTAGGACATCTATTAATATTTTATTTAATGGAGAGTTAAAAGTGTTAAATTCAGTTTTTAAGAACTAATTAATTTTTAATATTGGATTATTCATAATTTAAATTCTACTATAAAAAATTATTAGAGAGATAAAAATATTTCCTACATAATGGTATTTTATTTATAATTTTTAGACATTAAATAATTCAATATATTTCTGAAACAATGATGATGCAGAAATTACCTTTTATTAAATGATTAATATAATTGATATTATTAATATTAATATAATTGTAAAATGAGACTTTTGATATATTCAACAAATTATATAGTTCAATATTACATGTTATATTTTATTAGATAAATTTTTTTCTAAGTGTTAAAGTTGTTTTGACTTCACAAAAACAAAATACCAAATATTGTCAAAATTGACATAAATGAGTTTTTAAAACAAATATAATATAATTAATTGATATAATATTCCAATAAATCTATGGTTCATCCACAGGACATCGATAATGATAGATATATTAATAATGAACCACTTGGGGTTCTCTTCGATTTTTATAGTAAATTTATTAACCATTTATATTAATAATTCACAAATACATGGTAAAAGTTAAGATATTTAACTTCGCATTAAATATAAAAAATAAGGATAATACGGTGACCTAAACCTATCTAAAACCTATTGGTTGAGTGTATTTCAACCCTAACCCACCTTATCCTCAAAATCAATCCTATTGGATCCATTATAAACTGATATTTTTATAATAAAATAATATTTCATGCTTTTCCTATAGTGACCCTCACCTCTCTTATAAAAAGGTACTTCCAATTCTCTCAAAATCACATGTTCAAAAGAATTTTACTCGTCCAACCCCTAATCAACCTATGGATCCCTTTTGATCAACTCAAATGGAAACACCCGAAGAAGAGTTAAAAATTTCACCACCTATTTCAAAGTTCTTTTATTCTTCCACTTTCTCTTTCATTATTGTTTCCATACAAAAATAATTACTCAAATAACTTATACATACTATGATTTTATTATAAATATGGTATAAACATATTAATTATTCTATCCATCTTATGAATCACAATTCACCATACGTGCGTACGTACGACTTACCATCTCCCTATCGTGGGGTAGTTTGTTATTCAAACACTTCATTATTTGGATGGGTATAATAATGAGTATAACTGATGTAAATAATAAATAATAAATGTTAATTATTATTTATATATTATATATAATCTAATTACATACTATTTCACCATCAATATAATGATATTGTTGGTCATTCGTACGTACGGATTATCGTCTCCACGAACGCGATTAAATTCACCCCCATCATAAACATTCCAGAAAAATTATAATTTTATTATTAATATTTTTTAAAAAACATTATCATTATGTATATGACTCAAATACATCATATCAATAACAAACAAGGCTTATATAACCATGCATATAAACGAAAATGAATCAGTTTACACCCGATACAATGATACTACTGAAATATTATTAACAAAGAAATATTAAATGATCATAAATGATATCATATTTATGTATGTGGTTCTTTTATAATTTAATAAAAATGATTTTACAATTATAAAATAGGTTATGGTACCCTCAAACAAGGAAAATTAAAAGGTAGAGTTTAATTCTACAACCTCTTCATTATCAAAGGTTGTTTATACAAGAGTATCTACTTGGACCTCTTTATCATTGACATCAGTGCTTCATAAAAATGGATTTCAAAACATTTTTACAATTTCGTAGACTATTGTTTAAATTCATTTATACCAATTTTTACTATTTATAATATTTTTATAAAGGAATTTTTCCATCGTTTTCCAAACAATGTCTTTTACGACCTTTTCAACAAAATTAAGGAAAGAATGTTTTTTAACTTATATGCCAGGTGCATTTATTTTCCATCATTATAACACCTTTGAAGTTTCACTTAAAATATTATAAGAACATTTTAAAAATAAATGTTATCTTTTATAATTACATTACTTTTAAATTATTTTAAAATAGAAAGATATATTTCTCTCAGACAATTTTGATTTCATCTATGTCGACATCTTTTGATGTTTTTATGGTTGTATGAAGTCGATTTATTATGATACAATCTTCCATATTGTACTGATGGTTTTGTGATATTTTTGACTATGGATGTGTTATAGTTTTTACCATTCATGGTTTATGGTTTAAGTATTAACATTTTTTATTCTAGTTTTAACACAAATGTTTATGTAATGTTTCAACATTTTAATATGAGGAATGCATTGGACATAGTAAATAACTGGTGGAGTCCACTACAGCTCCTACATGAATCAACAGGTATCATGAGACAACCTAGTGTCTTGGAATAAGGCTTTGAAAAAATATTATTTGTATTATTTGCACGAGGACTTGACTATGTAGTTATGATGTCTGACATTATGTATTACATCATTATGAAATTGGCTATTGATATTATATATGATTATTAGACTAGTAGAATGTCTATGGGAATATGTAAATGGAATTATTTGATTTATAATTTCCATATTATACTGATATTTATTTTCAAAATTCTTGTGTTTTAGTCTTATACATTTCCTTAAATGTTTATTCCTATTTATGAAAGTTTCTGCTATATTGGTATCCTTGCTGAGCACCTGAGCTCACACCATTCGATGTTTTATTTTTCCCAATATGCGAATAAGTATATTATGACTAATATATATGTATAGTCAAAGGTAGATTATTGTTTTAATAGGAGACACAATGTTGTTTTTTTCCATTTCATAATGTAATGTAAATATTATGTATGTATCTAGTAATTATAAGTCTACTAAACATATTGGTATTTCAGGACATGATTCCTTATTTCATTCCAATGTTATGTAATAATGCACCGACTCTAGGTAAATTGGGTCCGGGATGTAGATATGGTATCAAATAATGTTTAGTATAATATATGGAAACTAGGATTATAAAAACTCTGATTATATAACATAACCCTAAGATAGATAGTAAGGATTAGTATAAAAGAACATCATAGAATTTTGGTAATGTATAGATTTTGTAAGTTTTATAATAAATACATCCATTTCTGGATACAAGTAGGTAGAGGCGACTCTGGAATAGATGTATCTATGAGTGAAAACTCTGACAAGTAGTTTTGGGCATTACCCGAGGAATCCTTGTACACGACAATGGGCCTTGCTGCACTGTTGATTATGACACACCTAGGGGATATTCTAAAGATAATTCAAATTTTATTTACCGACCCATTATAGAGGATGTAACGCCCTAGCCTCAGAATCTAATAACCAGTGCATTATTTTAATACATTTTAATGATTACAAGGAATCAAGTTCTGAAGGACCAATCAATTTAGTAATTTTGAAAACAAGATATATACATAAGTTCAACATTACAACATGAAAATAAAAACAACACTAATGTATTATATTAGAAACATACATGCTCCTTAGATTATGCATGTAATTCACTCATAACTAACTTCTTCATATCCTAGGAAAATGAAACATAAGAAAGGGGTGAGCTCAAATGCACAGTCAGAGTAAGCAATATAGCAGAATATATCACAATCATTAGGCATAGTGAGTAATTGAAAACATATGCCTTTTCAAATAATTAACATGAACACTTTATGGAAGGAATATGAGCTGAGTAAATAATTCCATAATAAAACATAGTCATGGGTATTCTACTAGTTGAATAACTGCATGAAATATAAATAGATAAACTCATAATGATGGAATGCATAATTCCAGACATCATAACCACATAGTCAAGGCCTCGTGCCAAGATTAAAAATAGGAATTTGTCAAGGGCTTAGGCCAAGACACTAGTTCTTCTCAGGATACCTACTGACACATTAAGGAGATATAGAGGGCTACAACCATCACTTAATAATTCCATTTCATTCCTCATATGTAATTGTTTAAACATTAAATAAACATTCATATTAAAACTAGAATACGAAATGTCAATACCTTATCCATAAACAATCAATCGTATAAAAATAACACATCCATAGTCAAAAATATCACAAAAACCATCAATAAATTATATTATAATTATATCATAACAAATCCACCTCGATCAAGAATAATATCCCATAAAAGATGTTGACATAGTTGAAAATGATAAGTAAATATCTTTTTGAGAAATATCCCATTTTATAAAAACATTTAAAAGTCTCACTATTTATCAAGAAGTTATTTGAATTAGATTTTTGAATCAAAGTTTCCAATACTAGTTTGAAAATTTTAAATGGAATTTAAATTTTAAAACATTAACATCCATATAAATAAATCTTTAAAACGAATTTTAAAACATCGAAATTAATGATAAATATTTAAAAGAATATATTTTTAAAACATTTAAAATGGTATTTTAGTTAGAGTTCCTAACCAAATGAGAGAATTTTCAATACAAATAATTGAGGTAATCAAAACTTTATAATATCATAATAATAAAGGGGTTCATGATATAAATTATAAATATAAATTATATACACCAAACAAAAGTGAGTTGGCGAACAAGAAAAAAGAAGACTCAATGGAATTTAAGTTGAGATGAAATCTTATATAAAAACTGTATCTTTAAGTAAAGGTTAAATCAATGACATAATTATATGTGATAAATATAAATACAATCAAAATGATTTGATATTCAGTGTAAATAAATCAGAGGATATTCAATCATATTATTATAAAAACAACACCAATTTATTGGATGTTTAACTCAATGAAGGGGGATTGAGTTAAAATTACTCTTATCAAGTTCATATCTATGACAGGAGAATTTATCAATGGAGTGATTATGTGTATAAAACGTATATTCATAGAAAGGGGATTTGAAATTAATATACAAATAATAAATATTCATTCCATACATAATCATGGAGTAAAATAATCAATGAATTATTCTTAAAGCCCAATGAGTGGAAACTGAAATTTGAAATTCCCTTACAGATTTGGTAACATACGAAACATACACCCCATAAAAGAAGTATCATACAATAAAGATGTAAATACTAATAAATTAAAGTATATTACACAAATAATATAGTCGTGGGCAGTACATACACCACAAAAATGAAATAATGGCAATATAGCAGGAATCCCACGGGAATAAGAAGTGAGATGAAAACCCATTACCTTGTAGTAATCAATCGAGTGGTATGAACAAAAGATAATAACCACCAAATGAATCATATAATACCATGAATATAAATAGAATCATGATAATATATATCAAATGGCAGTATACAATACACCACATGCAATAAATAAGTGGCGAACAAAGGAAATCTCACGAAATTAAAAGTGAGATAAAAAACCACTTACCTCAAGTCCGACTTGTCTTTTATGTTCAATGTTCTTCCTAAATAACAAAAATAAGTTAATTTATACTAGATTAAAAAAATAAAGTTTATTATTCCTTTTATATTACTTATTACATTTCTTTGAAAATTAGAAAATAATTTGAGTTCATATTGGATATTTTATTGATGTTCAGAACTTGAGTAAAAAATGAACTTGTTATAATTACAATTTGTCCATGTGGTCAAAAGTCCATTATCTCTATAATTATATAAATTATTTAGATATCATATAAATATTATATATTCAGTATATATATGTATTTATTATAGTACATAACATTTGGTGATAATAAATGAAATGCACCGTTCATCGAGACGGTAAGCCATACGTAAGCATGAATGCTACATTCATTTCTATTTTGTATTTTAATGGAATTAAAAAATAATTATACATAGGTATATTATAATACCGTTTTAATATAATATATAATATAATTTACTCCATCCTTTATATGTCTGACATAAGTCATTAATGAGTCATATCACTTAGAGGGGGCAGTAGTCCGTAGTTACTCAAAGGAAATTATCACATTTAACCATAATGTAAACCATAATGGTATGATATAAATGGAAAATACAGAAGAATAAAGAAAAAATAAAAATAATATATATCATATATAAATATAGTTCCATCTATAATGACCACCATGAGAAGAGGTAGGAGATAGTTGAAGAATCATCATTTCGTGGGGTGTTATTTTGCCATCCACAGAAACATTGTATTCATTACCCATGAGATGGAGGTGTGTGTATGTGTAGTTAGAATACTTCTCATAACAACATAATTGTATATTTAGGTTACTGTTTATGTTATAAAATAAATGAATAAAAATATTCAAGGGGGTGGATATGTAAAATAAAAGAAAAGAAGTTAAGAGAAACTATTAACTTTAATTTGGGTAACTTTCTTTGGTATGAAGAAAAAGGACTTCTTGAAGTGAAATATGCCTAAGATAAGGCTTCTAAGTGTAATAGAGGGATCGTGAGTGCTTATTTGGTCAGGTTTGGGATTATCCAAGGGTCTTGAGAGGTGTGATAAATGGCTTAGAAGTGGTGTCCTTTTATAAGGGAGAAGAGGGACTCTTTTAGAATGTTTGAAAATGTTATTTTATTATAAAATTATCTTCGGTTTCACAGGGTCCAAAACACATTAAAGTTGAATTTAAGATGAATAATGTTCGAAATAAAATCATCCAATAACAATTGGATAGGTTTTGGATATTTTTTTAATATTAATAATATGATTTATTTAAATCATTTATTAATGAGATGAATACTTCATCATTAATGTGTCATTAATAATTTAATTTATTTGAAGTCAAAAAATTATAAAAAAATAAATTAATTTAGGAAATATTTTTATCTTTCCAATGAATATTTATAGTAAAAAATATTAATTATATAACCCCATGTAAAAATTGATATACTAAAAGATATTTATTAATGTCATTTCTATCTTTACTTTAAGTTAATTAAAAGAAAGTGTCATTATCAATTTTAAGTGGCCCCATGGGGTCCCAAAATCATCCCAAGAATTCCCACGGTAATACATGCCTTATAAAATAAGGTTATTACAAGTGTTTAGGTAATTTTTTATTATTATATTATTCTTTTTACCTCGAATTACCATATTTAGCTTTAACCGCGATAAATAAAAGTCAAAATTTACTATTACCCAAAAAATATTTTCATCTTATTGAACCAAATTTTAATATTAATAACAACCATGTATGTTGGATTTTCCAAATTCAATTTACAGAAGTGGTAAAATTTCATTTAAATGAAAAATTCAGTTTTCTAACTACTACTAAGTGGTTTTACTATTCCTTAAAAATTGATGTTTTTTAGAAAAATGCCAAATATTCAGCCAAAGATATATTTGTTATTACAAATTAAAAAAATTATTCTATTTTACCAAATTAAAAACATAGAAGTTGCGTTAATTAATTTAAAATTAATTCCCATTATCAAAACAAATAGCATGTTTTTAAGAAATAATTATTATCCAAATATTGACACTTGTTTATGTATAAATTCAAAATGAAATTAATTCCAATGAAAACATTGGATTAAATGGTAAACATATAATCTAATTATACTTTAAAACCATTCAAATTTATAACTGAACACTATGAATTATTTTTATTAAAAAAGTTGTTTTCAATTAAAACTTAGTATTTTTCACTAATCACACAAATATGAAATTTATCACAAAAACACCAAAAATTTATTTAAACTAAATTTTTATGTCCTGGATATAAATTAGAAGTTTATTTTGTAAAATTGAATATATAAAAGTGTCAAATATTTCATTTAAAAATGCTTTGCCATTAAAAGGCGGCAAAATTCATGTTTTTGAAAAAATATTTCCTTTATCTGAAAAAATGAATTTGTTCGTAAATTATGTCTACGAAATACATAATATGGATGTTAAAATTATATATAATATATAAAATTCATAATTTAGTTAATACTATTCATAACTACATTTTAATGGATAGTTTGGTAAGTTTTTGTGTGCTCGAACTCGGTGTTGTGTGAGGTAAAAGCTGTTAAATTACTTTAAAGAGATAATGTACTATGAAAACTTGATATGTTACATTCTCCCCTCCTTAAATAAATTGAATCCTAAAAATTTATGTCTGGTATTGAAAACATGGGTTTTGACATTTCAAAATATCTTATTTGAAATCCAACATCTAAAAATGATTAATGAGGCCTCAATTTTGAAATAAATAAATATATGTATGAAGGTTACCTAAAATAACACATACTAGGGTTCCATGTTGGATACAAGGATATGGAAGATAAAACTAATCATCATGTTATTATGGAGAGTGATCGATAATATTATTAAAAGAAGTTAACGATATGAAATCCATAAACATGTGATGGGTTGAAAGGACTTTTATTACCTAGTTAGAAAAGTAAACAAACAACTTATTTATTAGATTGACAAAGAGTATAAGGAGATATACTTACTTTACAAGTAGTGTTTCATTCATTAATAAATTTCTACCAAGAACTCATCTTTTCTCCAAACGATGAGTATCAAAAATGACTTTGTTACACCTGAAGCACTACAATAAACTTATAGAGAATAATATAATAAACAAAGCATGAACTATATTTTAAGATTTTCATTAAACATAATCCAATACCAAAATGGTTAGTACATGATCATATGATCAACAAAAAAGAAAATACTTTATAGTATGAAATACTACTCTTAATCTCCAATATTTAAACAGACAATACCCAAAGTTCAACAAATTCCCTTCAATGAACTATCGTACAAAAAATCCTTTAATATAATCCTAACTAAGATTGAAACCCAAAACTCAGAAGAATTTGATTACTTAATAATCCATGTTAAATTGTATCTTCAAATAACATCGACTACTCTTAAAGTCACATACATAAAATTAATTAACCTAATCACATATTCTCTATTATAGGTTAATAATTTCCATAAATAACCCAAATCACTATAAATCCACAATAAAAACAGTGAAAAATTTCCACCATTACTTCTCAAATGAAATTCCATAGTATTCTATTTTCCTTAGGCATATAGTGTTACAAAAAGAGAGAAAATCTTCCATGATAACATTTATCACCTAATCACCAAATAATTTTCATATAGTAAGGATAAATCATAAGTTCCCAAAATCAACATATTCTTGATTTATAAAATCATTTATCTAAAAATAATTAGTCATACTAATCAGGGACATCACGTAGTCTAGTGGTTGGTGATAAATCCCACTCTCACATTGGTTGTGTGTTCAATTCCAGAATCTTTGTCTGACACTATGAGTTTTCAGACAGTCTGTGTGTTGACCTTTTTTAAAAACTATATAATTTTATAATATTCCAAAAAATGAGATAGATTCCTCAAAATTAACAATAACATTATTTAACAACTAATGTTATCTCATACCTCATATTTTCATCCCTAAAATTAATAACCTGTAATTTCCTCAAATTCAAGGATCATATAATCCAAAATAGATCTTTATATCTATATCCACAAAAAAGAGGTAATTATTCCTCAAATATCATTTTCACATAACAAACTACATGGTTACACATAAAAGAGAATAGTCTTCCAATGTAATCCCATGATTTTAAACATTTATCCATCCATTTATTTCCACACAGGTTCTTCCTTGAATTAGAGGTTATCCAATAGAATAGGGCATTGACTCAGGTAATTCCATGGTCCCTTAAATTTTTGGCAAATGACTGTAATTAGATTCGTATGATCATTTTTGTTTTCTTCTATAGTACTCTTCATTTTTCCTCGGTAATTATTTACATTATGTCCTTCTCTCCCACACATAGTGCATTTATTTGTTCCATTTAGACACTTTCCTAGGTGTCTCCTTCCACATTTCCTGGATGATGGAAATTTAGATTTCTTTTCTCCAAGGTCACCACTACTGGAGCACTTATAATTCACTGCCTTTCTATTCTTTATTGAGTTCAGGAGTTGGTTAATATATATGTTGTTGATCATATTTTTGGAAAATATATTTAGCATGAACATGATATCTTTTACACCTATCAACATTCCTTTTCTTTGCTCATTTCCACCTCTGTGGCCACCTTGTAGATAATCTTCAATGTTATGATGACTTCCTTGGAATCCACCCTTTGACTAACACAAGAAAGCATAATGTTAGTCATAAAATCATTTAGAGAATATTATTACACCATAATTTCAATTTGAAGCACATTAGGATTAACCAAGGTCACTTATTCTCATCTTATATTAAAATCCATCATATCAGTTTGTAAGAAAAATGTAAATTAACCTAAGAATATCCCTTGGGAGTGTCGAATACAGGAGTGTATCAAGGCCCGTTGTCCTGTACAAGGATACCCCAGGTCAAGCCCAAAACTCCTTGTCAGAGTTTTCACACCTAGGTACATCTGTACTAGAGCCGTCTCTACATGCTCATTTCCAAACCAGAATGTATTGCTTGGAAAATACAAAAAACACTCTACATTTCAAAAATTCTATTATGTTTTTCTATACAAATCCTCAAAGTCTATCTTAGGTTAATTTGTTGTAATCATAGTTTATCTATATCTAGTTTCCAAGGTTTCTACTACACTTCCTATGATACCAATTGTAACGCCCCGACCATAGAATCTAGGATTCGATGCATTATTTTAATACATTAGCATGGTTACAGTGAATCATGTCCTAAATGACCGATTAGTTTAGTAGTCTTGGAAACAAGATACATACAGAAGTTCAACATTACAACTTGAAAAGAAAAACAAAAATGATTTATTCTATTAGAAACATCTAAGATTCTTATATTATGCCTGAAAGTAACTCATAACTAACTTCTTCGTATCCTGGGAAAATTAAACATAAGAAATGGGTGAGCTCAAATGCTCAGTAATAGTAATAAATACATCATAATATATCATAAACATTAGGCGTAGTGAGTAATTAAAAACATATGGCATTACAAATAATTAACATGAACAATTTATGGCAGTAATATGAGTTGAGTAAATAATTCCATAATAAAACAAAGTTATGGGTATTATACTAGTCAAATAATTACATGAAATATCAATATCTAAACTCATAATGATGGAATGCATAATGTCGGACATCATAACCACATAGTCAGGGCCTCGTGCCAAGACTAAAAATAAGATATTATCATGGCCTTGTGCTAAGACACTAGTTTGTCTCATGAGACCGATTGATGCATCGAGGAGCTATCAAGAATAGTATCCTACAAAGGATGTTGGCATAGTTGAAAATGATCAGTTAAAATGTTTGAGAGAAATATCCCTTTTTATAAGAACATTTATAAGTCTCACTATCAAGAAAATGTTTAAAATATATTTTTGAATCAAATTGTCCCATATCACTTTGAAAATTTTAAAAGGATCTTATATATTAAAACATTAATTTCCATATAAATATAACATTAAAACCATGTTTAAAACATGGACATTAATGATAATTATTTAGAAGAATAAATATTTAAAACATTTAAAATGGGATTTTATTTATAGTTCCTAACCAAATGAGAGACATTTAAATAAAAATAATTAATTTCATCAAAAAAATTTAATATCATGGGAGTAATGGTATTTGTGATATATTATGTTAATGTACAGTATATACACCAAACAAAAGTGAGTTGGCACACAACAAAAAAAAAGACTCAATGAAATGTAAGTTGAGATGAAATCCATTATAAAAACTGTATCCTTAGGAAAATGATAAATCAATGAAATAATTATGTGTGACAAATATAAATAAACTCAATATTCATGGGTATTCAGTGTAAATCAATTAGAGTATATTCACACATATTCTCGTAAAAACAATAACAATGAATTTGATGTTTAACTCAATGAATGGAGATTGAGTTAAAATTAATCTTATCAAGTTCATATCGATGACTTGAGAATTTGTCAATGGAGTTATTATGCATATCAAAATTATATCCACATAAATGGGATTGGAAATTACAATACAAATAATAAATAGTGATTCCACACAAAATCATGGAGTACAATAATCAATATTGTATGTGTAAATCCCAATGAGTGGAAATTGAAATTTGAAATTCCCTTACCGATTTGGTAACATATGAAAATTACACCCCATTAAAAAAGTTTCATACAATGAAGATTTAAATACCATTAAATTAAATTATATTACACAAATAATACACTCATGGGCTATAAATAAACCACACAAAATTAAATAGGTGCAATATAGCATGAATCTCATAGGAATAAGAAGTTAAATCAAAACTGCTTACTGTGGAGTAATCAATCGAGTTATATGACTAGAAGTTAATAACCACCAAATGGATCATATAATACGATTAATATAATGATAACCATGATAATATATGTCAAATTTCAATACACAATACAACTCATGCAATAAATAAGTGGTGAACAATGGAAATCTCACAAAATTAAAAGTGAGATAAGAAACCCCATACCTCAAGTCTGACATGTCTTGTGTGTTCCTTGTTCTCCAGAATAATAAACTTAAGATAATTTCTACTTGATTTAGAAAATTTTTCAAGTTTATTATTCCATATATATCACTTATTTCCTAGCTATAAAATTAGTTAATTATTTGAGTCCATATTGGATATTTTGTCGATGTTTGGAACTTGAGTCAAAAATGAACTTGTTATAATTACTATTTGTCCAGGTGGTCAAAAGTCCATTATATCAAGAATGATATAAATTATTCAGATATCATATATATATATATATATATATATATGATATCCATTATATATATGTATTTATAATAGTACATAACATTTTGATATGAGAAATGAAATGCATCGTTCATGGAAACGGTAAGTCGTACGTATGCATGAACACTACTTTCATTTATATTTGGTATTTTAATGGAATTAAAATATAATGATACATAGGAATAATATAATTCCAGTGTAATATAATATATAATATAATTAACTCTATCCTTTATACTTCCCACAGAAGTCATTAAAGATTTATATCACTTTGAGGGGGCAGTAGTTAGCACTTCCTCAAATGAAATTATAGACTTTACCCATAATGGAAACCATAAAGGTATTATATAAATAGAAAATAAAGATTCATAAAGATATCCTTAACATAATATATATCTTATATAAATACAGTTCCATCTTAATGGTCACCATGAGAGGCGGTATGAGATAATTGAACAGTCATCATTTCGTGAGGCATTATTTTGTCATCCACAGAAATAGTGTATTCTTTACCCAATAGATGGTGGTGTGGGTTCATGTAGATTGAATCATTCCCATAAATACATCCTAGTATATTTAGGATAATGTTTTTGTTATAAAATAAAGGAATGAAAAG
This sequence comes from Viscum album, assembly GCA_963277665.1. Taxonomy (NCBI): domain Eukaryota; kingdom Viridiplantae; phylum Streptophyta; class Magnoliopsida; order Santalales; family Viscaceae; genus Viscum; species Viscum album. The sequence continues at coordinate 501,021,987 of OY728125.1, forward strand.
ATTTAATGGGTTGGAGATGTAAAATAAAAGAAATAAGGTTAAGAGAAACCATTACCTTTAATTTGGGTAACTCCCTTTGGATTGAACCAAAAGAACATCCTGGAGTGACTTATGCCTATGGTAATGATTTTAGGTGTAAGATCCGGATCATGAGAGCTTATTTGGTCAGGGTTTGGACGATCCAAGGTGCTTGAGAGGTGTGAGTAATGGGTTAGAATTAGTGTCCTTTTATAAGGGAGAGGAGGGGATCTTTTGAAATGTTCAAAACTGTTATTTTATTATAAACATAGCTTTGGTTTCAAAATGTCCAAAACTCATTAGAGTCGAATATACGATGACTCATGTTTGAAATAAAATCATCCAATAAGAATTGTACAGATTTAGGATATTTTTCTAATATTAATAATCTTATTTATTTAAATCAATTATTAATGAGGTGAATATTGGATCATTATTGTGTCATAAATAATTTAATTTATTTGATGTCTTAAAATTATAAAAAAATAACATATTGTAGGAAATATTTTTATATTTACAAATAATATTTATTTTCAAAATATGAATTATATAACCCCATGTAAAAATTGATACACTAAAAGATATTTGTTAATATCATTTTTTCGTTACTTTATGTTAATTAAAATAAAGTGTCATTATCACTATTAAGTGGCTCCATGGGGTCCCAAAACTGACCCAAGGAATCCCATGGTCTAACATGACTCATCCAATAAGGTTAGGACAAGTATTAAGGTAATTTGATATTATTATAATATTATTTTTTATCTTTAATTACCCTATTTACCTTTAACCACGGTAAATAAAAATCAAACGTTACTATTCATCAAAAATTATTTTCATCTTATTGAACCACATTTTACATACAAATAACAACCATGTATGTCAAATTTTCGAAATTCAATTCACAGAAGTGTTAAAACTTCATTTAAATGAAAAATCTAGTTTTTTAACTACTACTAAGTGGTTTTACTGTTCAACAAAAATTGAAGTATTTCAGAAAAATAAAAACAATTCAGCCTAAGATATATATTATATTGAAAATTAAAAAATTATGTCTATTTTACCAAATTAAAAATATAGATGTTTCATTAATTAATGTAAAATTAATTCCCGCTGTCAAAACAAATTGCATGTCTTTAAGAAACAATAACTATAAAAAGACTCCCAATTGTTTATGTATAATTTCAAAGTGAAATTAATTCCAATTACCAACATTGGATTAAATGATAAAAATATAATCTAATTATACTTAAAAACCATTCAAATATATAATTGAACACTATAAATTATTTTGATTAAATAAGTTTTTTTTCAATTAAAATTTTGTATTTTTCACTATTAACCCAAATATGGAAGTTATCAGAAAAACACCAAAAATTTATTGAAAATAAATTTTTATGTCCTAGTTATAAATGAGAAGTTTATTTTGTCAAATTTTATATATAAAAGTGTCAAATATAGGATTTAAAAAGGGTTCCCTATTAAAATGCAGTAAAATTGCATTTTTTTTAAATTCATCCTTTTTCTGAAAAAATGAATTTTTTCTTAAATTATTCTTAAGAAACACATAATATAGATTATAAAATTAAATGGAATATATAAAAATCAAAATTCAGATAATATTATTCAAAACTGCTTCTAAACAGCTAGTTTGGCATGTCGTCGTGCGCTCAAACTCAGAGTTGTGTGATCTTCAAGCTATTTAATTACTTTAAAGAGATAATGTACAATGAAACATTGGGGTCCTATATATGATTTATGAGTAAATACTTCCTAAAAGAAAATATTTTTTATTATTCTGTATTATATGCATAAACTGTTCAATTTATGTTAGGTATTTTACTATTTTGGAATTATGTATTACGCTTCATAAACTAATCTAGTGTATGCCATTTTTTAGAAATGGTGCCTAGTGGATGGAATAGAAACTGTATCAACGCATGTAATCTAGGTATGAATTTCCCTCCTACTCGAGATAATTATAGTGGAGTTGGTGATGCAACCACTGCTAAACAACTTATAACCATACTAGGACAACTCACTGAGATTTGGAATAATAAAATTACTCGTATAGAGCACCCTGATCCACAACCCGGAAGATCAATGTTAAAACAATTCATGAGGAAAAAACCACCAATATTCAATGGGACTACAAATCCATTTGTAGCTGAGCAATGGATAAGTTCCTTAGTGAAAGTATTTCACACTTTGGGAGTAGAGAAAGGGAAAAAGTTGTTGGGGATGTTTATCACCTCACGTGAGATAAAGATCAATGGTGTTTAATAATTGAACAAAAAATGTAAGATGAAGCAGTATAAAATATTAAATGAAGGGAGTTTAAAGAGATTTTCAATTAAAAATACATTCCTCGTGACCATTGAGCAGATATAGAATGAAAATTTCTGAGTTTCTGGTCAATGGAGGATGAGAATGTAACAATGTATGAGACTAACTTTACAAGGATAGCAAGGCATATAACAGATTATATATGTAACCCAAGGAGTAAGATTTATTTTTTTGTTGATGGGTTAAAACCATTTCTCAATTGAGAATTAGTATCACAATCCTTCTTATCGTACAAAGATATTAACCCATGTTCTATCAAGATAGAAAATGAATTCTCCAGGTATTACAACTTTAATGTTAAGAAGAAGAAGAATAGATCTACTGAACACTCAAATAATGGAAATAATGGTATGAATGGAAAAGTTGAATTTCCATCCTGCGGTAAATGTGAGAAGAAACACCTCGAAACATGCCCGAAGGGAATGGGAGTCTGTTACTAGTGTGGTGAAATATTCCACGAACCTCATGATTGTAATGGAAAGAAATAGGTTGTCAATGTTGAATGATCAATTGTAGGGAAATGGGGAATTATGAAATTTAATGTCCTAAGTGTTTGGGAAACTTACCTCCAAAAAATGCCAAGGGAGAAAGGCCAAGCTTATGCGATAACTACTACTAAGGTTGAAGCTTCGAATGAATTGGTGGTAGGTAATTTAATGGTTTCATCATGTTTAGCCAATGATTTATTTGATTCTAAATCATTAAATTGTTTCATATCTTCCCAGTTTTCCATGAAGATTAGATATTTCAAATTTGACTTAACAAGGTGGTTGTCAGTCAAAACTCCTAAGGGAAGTAACATTGCAACAATGTTTTGTGAATCAGTTCCCATTAGGTAATATAAATTTTCTTTATCTGCTTATCTCATCATTATACACATTATAGAATTTGATATAATCCTCGGTATGGATTGGATTTTGAACCATGATGCAAACATTTATTCTTAGAAGAAGGAGGTTACAATTTTGGATAATGATTAGGAGTACCATATCATTATAGAAAAAATGTAACCACCAGATTCTTATGTAGAACCACCCCCAGTATCTCTACTAAATTCAATTATTAGGGAAGAAGAGAGTGAAATAACTATGGGTGGGGAAAGGAATGTTCAAATATAAGGCATACCTATTGTGAAAGAATAAGTTAAATTGTTTCCATAGGATTTACATGGACATCCTCCAGAACGAGAAATTGAGATTTCCATTGATTTTATTCCTGGTTCAAGGCCCATATCGAAGACCCCTTATAGAATGGCCATTGTAGAATTAGTATAACTAAAGAAAGAACTATAGGAATTGAGTAATAAAGGATTTATTCTCCCTAGTGTTTCTCCATGGGGAGCCCATGTTTTTTTGTTAAGAAGAAAGATGGATCTATGAGGTTGTAAATTAACTACAAGGAGATTAATTCTATAACAATAATGAATAAGTATCCCATTCCCAGCATTGATGATTTATTCGATCAACTTCATGAAGCTCAATATTTTTCAATGATTTATCTTTGATCTAGATATCATCAGTTGTGTGTTAAGAAGGAAGATATTTTGATGAAAACATTTCATACCAATGATTGGCATTACAATTTTACAGTAATGCCTCTTGGTCTGACTAATTGTCCCTATGTTTACATGGATCTAATGAATAGAGTCTTCAAAGAATATCTTCATGACCTTGTAGTGGTATTTATTGATGATATCTTGGTTTAATCCAAAAGCTATGGTGATCATGAAAATCACTTGAGCACTATTATAAAGACACTTAGTAGAAAGGAATTACATGGAAATTTTAGCAAGTGTGAATTCTTGATTCAAGAGATTTATTTTCTTGGCCATATTGTCGCTATGAATGGAATCTCCGTTGATCCATCAAAGACAAAGGCAATCCAAGAATGTGCAGCACTGCTGAGTATAACTGAGGTACATAGTTTTATTGGTTTAATAGGTTATTATCGTCACTTCGTCCAGAATATTTCCTAGATTGGCTAACCCATTAACCAAGGTAACATGTAAAGGGGTTATCTTTTTTTGGACAAAAGAGTGTGAAGAATGTTTGGAAGAACTAAAGAGAATATTAGTCAATGATCCTATATTGACTCTACCATCGTGGAATAATGGGTTTGTTATTTATAATGATGCTTCAAAGAAAGGAATTGGTTGTGTCCTTATGCAGAATTATCGAGGTATTTCCTTTGAATCACGACAACTAAAAATTCATAAACAAAACAATCATACTCATGATCTTGAGTTATCAGCTATAATATTTTCCTTGAATTTATTTAGACACTATCTATATGGTGAAAAATGTTACATATATATCAATCACAAGAGTTTGAAATATATTTTCTCACATAAAGAACTCAACATGTGGAAAAGACGATGGCTTGAACTACACATAGATTATGACTTCACTATACAATACCACCTAGGGAAGGCAAATAAGGTGGAAGATTCTTTGAGCAAAAAGGTTCGTGGATTTTTTAACAAGATAATAATTTAAAGGGAACATATGTTCATGGATCTAATAAATATGAATATGGGAATAATCATGGAAGGTGAAACATCAATTCTTTTTCAAATGGTTGCCAAACCATATTTGCTAGAATGGATAAAAAGTTCTCAGACTGCGGATGAGGAGTTTAAAAAGAAAATTAATGATGTGAATGATGGGAGTTTTATTGACTTCGTATATGAAGATATAATTTTGAAATTTAGGAAGATAAATTGTGTTATTGATATACCTAATCGAATAAGGGAATTGTGGGATGATGCTCATGGCCCTAATTTCTGTGTACACCCTGGTAGCACCAAGATGTATAGATATTTGAAGGAAAAATTCTGGTTTGACAACATGAAGAGGGATATTGCTGATTAAGTGTAAATATGTATAGTTATTCAATAGGTGAAGGATGGAAGACACCATCCTAGATGAGTCATGCAACATCTTCCCATACCTGTTTGAAAATGGGATGATATTACGATAGACTTTGTCATGGGTATACCAAATACTCCTAGAAAGAATGATGCAATATGAATCATTGTTGTTTATCTTACCAAGTCATCATATTCTATTTCTAAAAGATAAGATTTAACACTTGAATGTTTAACAAGACTATATATTAATGATGTTTTAAGAATTCATCAAGTACACCTATAGATTGTTTCTAATTGTGATCTCCATTTTACATGAAGATTCTGGAAAATTATTTAGAAGGCATTGGATAAGGAACTTCATTTGATAACTGCCTACCACCTTCAAACTGCTGGAAAATCAGAACAGACTATTCAAACCCTAGAAGACATGTTGAGATCATACTTAAATAACATTCAAGGTATATGGGATCAATATTTAACTTTGGTAGAATATTCTTATAACAATAGCTTCTATTCAAGTATTCTGATGGCACCATATGAAGCATTATATAGGGATAGATGTCGCACACCAACTTGTTGGGATGATGTTGGTTATAGAAAACTTATAGTCCTAGAACTTGTTGTGGAAACAATGGAAAAGGTGAAGGTTATCCAAACCCAGATCAAAGTTGCTCATAGTAGCCAAAATGGATATACTGATAACCGAAGGAAAGATCTAGAATTTCAATTAGGAGATCATGTTTTCATGAAGGTATCTCCATGGAAGGGTGTTATACAATTCAGTAAGAAGGGAAAATTATATCCCAAGTACATCAGAACTTTCAAAATTCTAGAACAAATTAGAGTTGTAGCTTATCGTTTGGAAATGACGTAAAATCTCTCCAATGTTCATGATGCGTTTCATGTATCACTGTTGGGAAAATACATGTCTGACCCAAAGCATGTACTCAACTATAAAGAAATAGAACTTGAACCTAACTTGTCTTATTGTGAAGAGCCTATCATAATTCTTGATACCAGAAAACATGTGTTGAGAAACTGGATGTCTCCTCTGGTGAAAGTTCTATGGTGAAACCATAAGATGGAAGAGGCGACATGGGAACCCGAGATACTTATGATGGAGAACCACCTAAATTTTTTATGATGTAATATTATAGAAATATCGATGGTGAAATTATTTGAAGTAGAGAAGAATGTAACACTCCAAGCTTCCATAGTACACTTCTCTTTGATTAATACAATATCTTGCGTTATACATAGCTTTGAGTTCTAACGCACCATGACCAATCAAACTAGATGTTATGAATAGTAATATGCACTTTTTGAAATTTTATAAATTTTATTTTTTTTAAAATGGAATTATTTTTAAATTCAAAATATCAAAATTATATTGAGGTGGATTTTTTGTATTTTTCTGAAAACTATCAATTATTTATGAATAGTGAAAAACACTGCGTTAATGTTTAAAACTAAATTTTTATTTAAATAATTAGTTATTTTAATTAAATTTAATTTAGGTAATAATAGATACATAATACCTATAAATTTTCAATGTAATTCATTGGGGTCATTTTATAATAATATTATATATATATATAATTTTATTGAACGTTTTACCGTCTTTTTCCCACCTTTTAGGTTCATTTGCAAATTTGCATAAAACTTAATTTTAACTCTTTTGTTAATTGAATTTAAAAAATCTGAGAGACTCTATTGAAGTTAGTATATTAAATGTGGTTCAATAAGATGAAAATAATTTTTGTGAATAGTAACTTTTGTCTTTTATTTACCACGATTTGAAGTAAATTGGGTAATTAAAGGAAAACAAATGATATTATAATTACCCTAATGCAGGTCCTAATTCTGTTGGATTAGTTTTTTTCGATTAAAATTATCCTTAGGAATAAAATATGATTCTTTGGGTTCACCTGGATTAGATTAATACATTTATTCTTATTTTATTTAAAGAAGGGTTAAAAGTGTTAAATTCAATGTTTAATAAATAAACCATTTTTAATATTGGTTTATACATAAGATATATTATACGATAATTATTCATTAGAAAGATAATAAGATTTCCTACATAATGGAATTTTATTTATAATAGTTATACATTATATAATTATATTTATTTATGACACAATGATGATGAAGTAATTACCTTGTTATTGAAAGATTAAAATAATTGATATTATAAATATTAATATAATTGTCAATTGAGACATGTGATGTATTCCACAAATTATATAGGTTAATATGACATGTTAGTGTAGATTAAATAATTTTGTTTTAAAATTGATAATGTTTTTATGACTTTCACAAAAACAAAATACCAAAAAGTGTCAAAATTGAAATAAATGAGTTTTAAAAAAACAATACTATATTATTAATTAATATAATATTACAAAAAATCTAAGGATTGGCCAACAGACTTAGATAAAGTTAGATATATCAATAATTAACAACTTTTGTTCTCTTGGTTTTTTATAGAATGTTTGTTAACCATTTATTATAATAACACAAGAAAACAAGGTTAAAGTTAAACGATTTCACTAAAAGTTAAAAAAAATATAAGGTTAATACAGTGACCTAAACCTATCTAAAAACTATTGGTTGAATGGTTTTCAACCCAGAACCACCTTATCCATGTAATAAATATTTTTGGATCCATTGTAAACTGAACATGAATGTATAATTAAATAATATTTCAAGCTTTTTCGAAAGTGACCTTTACCTCTCTTATAAATGTGTACTACACCTTCTCTCAAAATCAGACATCCAAAGTCATTGGCTCGGCCAAACCCTAGTAAAATATAATCCTCACTACCATCAATTATACCTAGAGGCTTTAGTTTTATATTAAAGCCATCCTAAGTAGAGCATTTGATCAACTGAAAAGGAAGCACCTGAAGAAGAGTTAATAATTTCAGCACCTCTTTCAAAGTTCTTTTCTTCTTCCACTTCCTCTTTCATTGTTGTTTACATACCAAAATAATAACACCAATACCTTATAGATGATGTGATGTTATTATAAATATGGTACAACCATATTCATTGTTCTATCTATCCTATAAATGATAAGTCACCATACGTGCGTGCGTACGACTTACCGTTTCCACGTCGTGGTGTTGTTTTTTATTCAAACACTTCATTATTTGGATTTGTATAATAAAGAGTAGAACTGATGTAAATAAAAAAAACATGTTAATTGTTAGGTATATATTATATTACATCCAATTAAATATTATTTCACCATCAATAGAATGATATTTTTACTCGTGCGTAGGTAGGAATTACGGACTCCACAAACGTGATGAAATTCATTCCCCGTCATAACCATTCAAGAACAATTTTCATTTTATGATTAAAAATAATTTATAAGAACTTAATTTCATTCTCTAAATGAATTAAATACATCCTATTCATTATAAAAATTTCTTACCTATCCAATCATATAAATTAAAATGAATTTGTTAACACCTGAAACGATGATACTACTAAAATAATATTAACAATGCAATATTAGAAGATCATATATGATATCATATTTATGTATGTGGTTATTTTATAATTTATTAAAAATGATTTAACTATTATAAAAGAGGATTATGTACCCTCTATCAAATAAAAGTACATGGTAAGGGTTAATTCTACAATCTCTCCATTATATGAGGTTGTTTATATGTGAGTATCCACTAAGACCTCTTTATCTTTCACATCCCAGTTTCTTAAAAATGTATTTCAAATTTTTTTTACTATTTAATAGAATATGGGATAAATTCATTTATACCCTTCCTTGAATTTTCATAAAATGTTTGTAAATGAATCTTTCCGTCATTTTCCAAATAAGGTCATTTTACGACCTTTTTGACAAAATTAAAGGAAGAATGTATTTTAACTTATACAGTGGGTGAAGCTATTTTCTGCCGTTATTACACCTTTGAAGCTTCCCTTAAAATATTATAAGAATATATTCCTATGAAATTTTTTCTTTTATAATTTCATGAATTTTAAATGATTTAATTAGTAAGAGATATTTCTCACAAACAATTTTCATTTCATTTATGTCAACATCCTTTGAGGGATTTTACACTAGTTTGAAGTTGATTTATTACAATAAAACTTCCATTTTTATTGAAGGTTTTATGATATGTTTGACTATAGATGTGTTATTTTTATACCATTCATGGTTTATAGTCAAATTATTATCATTTTTATGCTGTTTTTAATACGAATGTTTATGTTATGTTTCAACCTTTTCATATGAGGAATAAATTGGACTTAGAAAGTGACGGGTGGAGCCCGATAAAGATCCACGATGCATCGTTAGGTCTCATGAGACAAACCAGTGTCTTGTAAAAGTAAAATTAAATAAATCTAATTTGTAGTCTTGGCACGAGGCCTTGACAATGTGGTTATGATATCGGGCATTATTCATTCCATCATTATGAAATTTTCTATTGATATTACATGTGATTATTCGAGTAGTAGAATATCTAGGCGAATAAGTAAATGACATTATATCATTTTTATTTTCAAAATTATGCAGATGTTTATGTTTCAAAGGATTTTTTTTAGTTTTATACATTTCCATAAATCATTTTGATTATTTATGAAAGTTTCTGCTATATTTTTATCCAAACTTTCCAGCTGAGCTCACCCCTTTATATCTTTTATTTTTCCCAGGATGTGAAGAAGTATATTACAACTAACCTACAAGGAATATCTAGGTGAGATGAATGTTTATAAAGGATACATGATTTTGTGTTTTATTCATTTTCGAATGTAATGTAAAACTTATGTATGTATCTAGTACATCTTAGGTTACTAAACTGATCGGTCTTTCGGGACATGATTCCATGCTTCATGCCAATTTTATGTAATAATGCACTGACTCTGGGTAATTGGGGTCGGGGAATTAAAGTGTTCAGAAATTAGGAATATTAAATAACAACTTAATACATGAAATACAGCAATATATTTACTGAAAAATTCTTTTACACGACCATAAGATTCCTTCGTACTTAACACCGTATGGATTAACCTGAGGACATACATAAGAAAGGGGTGAGATATAAATCATAGTGATGGAATAAAAATTGAATAATATTAGGATAATGATAAATATAATTCAAGTTATATCAATTAGGAATAAAAATAACATGAATATAAATGAATTATATAACATGATAATCATAACATGAAAATGTGACAACAACATAAAGCACTTCATCATTAACATAAGTCAATGATTAACCATAAATACAAAATTGTGTATATATTTCACATTAATTAATCTGGTAAATCCCTATTCAAATATTAAGTATCATTATATTAAACATTACCCAATTAATTGGACCGCTATCAGGGCACACACATCCAAAACATTTCATTCTCATGCTTAAGTGTGCCTCATGGAGAATATAGCATGGATTCATTCAACATCATAATTTTATTCCATGATATAAAAATTTAGAATAAATATATGTATGTTTATATTTAATATTATTATGTTCATAAGGTTTAATACCCTTTATAGAGAAATGGGTATGCTATTCACTACACAATTATATTGGCATGGTAAATTGTGGTGCGATTTTAGCAGCATAACAGTATCACATAGAAATTCATTAAATGTGTTGAGGAGAGAGAAAGGGTATCTCATATTTATACATGAAATTGGTTGTAAAAATTATATTTAAGGACATTCCCCAACATAAGTAATAGTAAATAAGAAACATATCATAATAAATAACATTGAATAAAGACGAGGATGAAAAATAACCCTTACAAAATTTAGGCATGGTAACAGGTGTATGTAACAGTTATTAGGGGGGTTAAATGGGAGAGAAATGGGATATAATCATTTAAAAATTGAGTTTATAGTAATTGTATAGTTAATAATGTATCGTAACATAAGAATATTAAAATTAAAAAGGCATATAATAGATGAAGTGAATGATTAAAAGATGAAAGGGAGACAATCCTTTACGGAATTTTAGCGTAGTAATGAGTGTACATAACTGATTATAAGTGGACTTAATGAGAGCTAAAGGAATATATAATAATTTATAAATCATATGTTCAACAAATGGATCATGTAAAATTATATCCCAAAATATGAAAAATGGAATTTAAGAAACATAATATAAAATATGTGATCAAATGGAAATGAGAAGAGAGTAATTATTTTACAGAATTTTGATAGAGTAATGACTTATGTAAGATTAAAAATGATGGGTAATAAATGATCCCTAATACAAATAATATCAATGGTATATAATTTTTATGATTAAAAATTAATTGATATACATTCAATTGAAATTAAATGAACTAATCTAAAAGAAGGCGCTTGAAATCAAAGGTCAAGAGAGAAATCCATTAGAGAATTTTGGAATAGTAATAGATTAGGTAATAGTCAATGAGGGGGAATAAATGATACCTGATTAAAATAAATTAGAATTTATAATTTGGAATTGATTATAAAAATATTAAAATATAAACAATAGAAATTAAAAGTCTAGTTTCAAACAGGTGTGTAGAATAGAAAGAAAGAGAGGAAGTTGAGGATCCTTTACAAGGTTATTTGAATCCAAAGGCTTTGGAGAGGCTTTATTAGGAAATTGGAGAGACTTGGGTAGACTCTAAAGAGTATAAGGAATGGTTGGTAGAGATTAAAAAGGATTGAGCTATGATAAATGAGAGGACTTGTGGGTTTATGTGGGATAGAAGGGGGATTTCGTTATTATTTTGGTTTTGGACACTACATAATAAAATATTCCAAACAACTAACCGAACCAGAGATTCAAGAAAAGGGGACAGGTATACAATATTTTATAAGTCCAGGGGCCAAAGATATTAATTTAACCCCCTTTTATATGTGGAGGTAGGTCACAGATTTAAGGAAATGATTTTAAAATCTTAAAACATTGTATAAGACTTGGAGGATTCATTAATTTTTTATGAAATAAATAACATAAACTAAAAATCCCGTTATTTTAAATTTAAAAACATTTAATTTCATTAATATAAATTTTATAGATTTTATTACATTACTATTGAGCAATTAATATGTTAGAAAACACAGTATATGATTATATGATATTTAATTTTTACCAGACACATTGAAAGTCTATGAAAATTTTGAAATAGTCACATTTGGATAATTCTAACATCCTGATTCCAAAAAAATAATCTTTTTATATAAATAATTTTCTAAATTTTTTAATTTCTACTTTTAATATGAAAACCTACCTTTATTGAAAATGGACGGGTTTTAACAAAAACTGTTTTCCTTGATTAATAAAAAATTACATTTGACTTCGTAAAAATTATATAATAATTTATTTTTAGTAAAATAAATTTAATAATAATATTTTATGAAACTATTCTTTATTTAAAAACATTATTAATTCCCCCAAATAGATTTCTTAATTAACCAAATATAATATTTGTTCTTTAAAAATTATTTACAAAGTACTAATAATAAGAAAAATATATCTTCATTAATCTAAACAAAATTTAATGTAAATATTATTATTGATAGTGACTGGATACAAATACCTTTATATAAAACACATATTCACTAATAGTAAGTTTCACGATGGTGGTGATTTCATGGAGGTGTTTGATGAACATGGTTTGGGTTGTGATCTCGATGAGCTTGAAATTCTCGGATAAATGGTTTCTATAATTCTTTAGTTATTGGATCTCAACGTGGTCTCGGAGTAAAGAAAATATGAGAAATAACATATCCCATAGAATCTATAACAAATGTTCTTCATAGTATATGATCATACAAGTTGAGGCTATCACTTCCTATATCTGTGTGGAATGGATCTGATAAAATCCCATATTTATACTAGTCATGTGATCATTGTTCAACAACTATATTATCCATGGTAAAGATGCTTAACAGTCATTTAAAATACAATTATATAAAATAAAATAAGTTTATGTTTTTCTATAACCATAAGACTTTTAATTAAATCAAAATGGCTAAGTTTATTCAATATAGTTTGCGTAGTTACGTAGGCAACCTAAAAAACTATCTATGAATTTGTTCATCCATACATGTTCAACATATAGATTCCTTAAATAATATAAGGAAACCTATGAGAATCATTATATTAATTATATATATTCTAAAATTATTTGATATTTTATTTGAAATGATTCAAAATTTACAACTTCCATTATGAAACAATAACGGAATTATTTTAGGCCATTGTAAAATGAATCATTCTGATTAGTTTTGAAATATAATTTTTATTAATATTATGTAATTATTTTATTTGACATGCATGAATATGATCCTAATAAGGATAAAATCTAAAGATATTTATCTCTAGATGTTCATGACTAATATCTATATTGATTTGAAGGCTGATAACCTATTACAATTAATTTGGGATAAATGTTCAATTCATGACTTATTTGTTTTAAACAAATTTTTTTATACAAGGAAAAGATAAAAAATATAATTGTTATATAAATATTATCCATAAACTTTTAATTGCATAGTTTCCTAAAAGTAATATATACTATGATGCCAATTGATTTCCATGGCCATCTGGTTGTCGGGCGGGGGGTGGGGGTGATATTTTGAGTCATCAATGTAGAAATAATAAAAATCATCTATATGAATTGTGGTGTTGTTTTTTTAATATAATCTAAAGATTTTAATTTGTTTCCCGGACATTCAAATATCAAGATTCAATATATATGGAAATATGTCACTTGATGTTTCCAATGACAACCAATATTTTAATAAATATTATATCAGGATTTATTACATAAATGTACGAATTATATAACCCTAAAAGATAATAATACCATTTGTATTTGGGAAATTAGGTACTTAGGAAATCAACATGGTACATTGATAAAACAAAATTATTGGATATTTTCATAAGATACTCCTATAATTCAATAACTCTTTTAAAACTACACGAGATAAACCTTGGACAAACATAAGAAATGGGTGAGATATAAATCATAGTGTGGGAATTAAAATGAATATAAAACCGTAAACTGGTACATATGATCCAATGAGCATATTAACGATACAAAAGGGGGCTGAGAATCAAAATCATGAAAAATATTAAATCATATAACATGATAAAATAAAGATAACATGGGAATATGGAGACAAAAATAAAATATAAAATTATAAAAAAGGTCAAGGATAACCAGAAAAAATCATAACATGGAAGAAAAAGTATAATAATGGAATATGTTTAATCACAAAACAAGTACATGATATATAATGAGAAAAAAACATTACCTAAAGCATTGGAGTGCTACCTGAGTCTGCCAATATATTTTATATTATGTACTTTCATAATTGTGCCACATGAATCCTACAATATAAGACTTCCATTCATCAATATTAATCCCATGATAAAGATATGTGAGTTATATACAATAATATCCCAAATCAATAATGTATACATTAATCTAGGTAAATACCATTGAGTGGGAATAATGATGGCAATTCACAAAAAATGTTTTTGGCATTGGAAATTACAAGTAAATAACAAATTCATAAAAGGGGTACACAAGGATTCCTAGGATTTCTAAATATGATTGAATTCGGTCTCTCATAACGTGGACATCCAAAGGGTAGTAAGAGGTATGTTTGAAATCAAATCCCATGATGTAAAATTGTAAATCTGATGGAATAATATAAAGGAGTTTCTTGAACAAATATAAGAAGATAATCCATTTCCTTATGGGTCGCTTATAAAAGAATGGGAGGATCCTCTTAAGTTCATGGGGACACCTTAGGATAGATATAGAGAGGTAAGATATTAGTATATTCCTAATATAATGCGTTTTATATGAAGTGGAATGGAAGTTAATGTGGGTTTATATATAAAAATAGAAGATAGTTCATTATTAATTTACAAAACATAGCTTTTAGAATCTATATAATACTGTAGTTAAATTGAAAACCATTCAATAATTTTTTCCAATGGCATCTACCAATGTGGAGTGTTTTGTGAGAATACTTGTCTAATAATTGAGATCATTAAAATAATGACTTTGGAGATGTGTATGTGAGTTACAAAGAATATACTATAAAACCAATATTAATCAAAAAGTATATGGAGGATTAATTAATTGTAAATATTTATATTAGGATCAAATTACAATTTAATCTCATGCATGCTATAAGATATTTCAATGAAATCAGTTGTCCTGGTGATTTGACCCCATGACCACCCCCAAACTCCAACCTAGCCGCACCACCCCAACTAACCACTGGGGGCATAGATTCATTAAGTGTATATAAAAATTAATATAATATCCAAAAAACACATTATTTTAAGGTGAATTATATAATATACCATTGATACATTTTATAAAATATATTTCATCCATTTTGGGTCATTATGATGTTATAATATGCACCTCATATTCATACTGCATATAATTTTGACCCAAAAATATGATTGTCACCAAATTTTTTCAAAAAATCAACATTGGTTAAATTAGATTATCTGATTTCCAAATAAAATTAATTTTAGAAAAATAATTCTATATTTATAATATTATATACATTTAAATCTGAATTTGATAATTATTACGAAAGACAAATTTCTGGATAGTAAAATATTTTTTAACCCTGATAAAAATTATTTTTCACTTCATAAAATTTTATGATAATTTATATTTAATTAAAATTATTGAATAATAATATTTATTAAAAAATAATTTATTTTAAAAATTCATTAATTTAATAATATAGTGTGCCTTGATAGAAACAATACATTTCTTAAAAAGTCATCTTGTGCTTCATCATATCAAAATTTAATTTTTTTCAAAATTATTGGTTAATCAATTAATATGTAATATTAGATAGGGATAAATATAATCATTATTTCAGTGATAAATTATATAAAAATTCATACTATTGTGTTCAAGATACATAACCCATTATTACACCATCAAATATCTTTGGGTACGGTGTGAGATACAAGATATTCATGGGGTTGTTTGACGTATATGGTTTGGGACATGATCTTAATGAGATTTAAATTAACCCATAGGTTATTTTGTTCACATTTTAGTGGTTAAATTTTATATTGTGATTGATCAAGGGAAAAACCCAGTTATGTTATCTCTCATAGAATCTCTAATAAATTGGAATCATAGGTTATGATTCTACTAACGGGGACATCCATCCTTTTGTCTTTACCAATTGAGATCTATCATAACCATTTATATAATAATCACAATGTTTACTATAAAATAGATATATAAAAAATTGTTAGGATTCATAATGGTATTTCATGTTTCACAGACCCTATAATTGTTCAATATAGAAAAAGTAGAGCATGTTTTCTATATAAATTAATTAGTTAATAATGTATTAGTTAACTAAAAAAGGGAATGTAATATATTAATGTTCAGGTCATTACATTATTCCTCCATTAAAAAATTAGACCTTCAGATAATCATTTCATAAAAAAAAACTTGTGGCGGTGATTCTATTTCATCACCTATTCTGGTCCCCATGTAGCTTCATCAATCTTGTGGTTTAACCAAGAAAATTAAACCAGATGTATTATCTATAACATGTGATAGATTTTGTCCCTATTTAAAATTATGTTTATGGATTGTTTCTTAGAATGTATGATAGGTATCAGGGGTGTCTATATGTTCTGGAAATGAAATTAAGAAAAATATGACGAAATTTGAATGTTATATGGTTGGATCATGAAGAGATTAATTGTGTACCATAACTGTATAGGGAGGGGGAGTCTTAGGGAACGTTGAGGACACAACTCTTACATTTTATTGAAAATAATTCAGGCATTCCCAAACACATCTGTTGATATTACTCATTTGGAATGATGGAGGAACATAAAAGACGAATAGTTTTTCTAAACCGTGTGGGTGTCTAGCAGGACCATGTGACCAAGCCCACCTCTAAGATTATGGATGAAACATTGTTGAAATACTATTTTGATAACCATCCAGTAAAACCTTGATCCTCTTACGAAGTGGGAAAATACCATTTTCCCTTTTGATATTTATGGTACCTCTCTCGATATTCTCCACCAATGGACATCCTACTACATGGGTGAATATCCATGAACTCTAACCATATCCATGGATGACTCTACCATGATTTTCATGAGTTTTAAGTGTCATTGGTTGTGAATTGATGAACTATGTATGTATTCTACAATTATTCAATACATTTTATAGAAGAGGCTTCCTGGGTAGTTCTCTATCCTACCAATGATCTAAAACCCCTATTATCAACGGTATTCAATATTCTGATTTTTATGCTACACTACTGGATATCATGCTTTTACCAACACTTTTATACCAATGGTTCCTTTTAACCATTTTTATAGGTGTTCTTTACCAATGGTTTATGCGAACTGTTGGTAAAGATTTGTAAAAATTGATTTTTCCCAATAGTTTGTTGAAACCATTAGGAAGGATGGGTAAAAATGGGTTTTCCCAACGGTTTTATTAAACCGTTGGGAACGATGGGTAAAAATTGATTTTTACCAAAGGTTTTATGAAACCGTTGGGAAATATGGAGTTGTCCCATCAGGTTTTAACAACCGTTGGGAAAATTCGGCCACAAATTCTACAAGGTAGAAACCCCCACCCCCATTTCGAGATGCAGACCCCGATTCTAGAATCTACAACTCCAGAAGCCCTACCCAACTCTAAGAAGCCCTTGAGAAGCCGCAACTCCAGAAGCACTACCTAATTTTTAGAAACCCCCGCAGCATAGTAGAGAAATCATTTCCCTTAATTTTCAGAAGGTGCACAATGAACCCTAACCCGAGTTCTTCCATCCGATCAGTTGCAAATCCCCCATCCAGGTTAGACACTATAAATCTCTTCCCAAATAAAACCATTGTAGCACTCTTCCTATGATTTCTACATTTATTTCAATATCTACCAAGATCACGTCATTTTTTCCTATTTTAGGGATTTTGGAAAATTTTATGATTCACACTATTTAATATTGAATCAATGACTAATACATGATTGGCAGATTTCTGTGACTAGGGTTGAATTTGGTTTCATATATCATTTGTAACTAAACATACGACATACTACCACTAATATAGTGATTCCACGGATCATGGGGATTCCTCTTCTTTTGTTTTATAGAGTTTGTAGTGTTGGTTTTTAATGTATTTTGTTTTCTTATAGATTCATAGTGATAATGTATTTGGTTCATTTGGTCATTAATTTTAGGTGAGTTATTATTAAGTTCTTCTTAGAGAACATTGTATTCATAAAGTGTTCATAATTTTTTTTGTAGGTGGTTTCTACTCACTAAGTGACAATTTGGTTACGTTTTTATGATGGCAACGTTAAAATATTTTTAATAATGAAATATATTTATATTTTAATTATATAAATAAGTGGTTTTAAAATATATGTTTATAAAATAGGTAAAATGTTTTCTAAGTGTTATATTTGGAACTGTACAAAGACAGATCCCATTTTTATTGTATTCTAAAATCTCATTAAACATATTTATACTTAGTGAACCCTTTATATGTTTTGATCCATGTTTTAGAATTACCACTAATATCCCATATCTTAATATTATGTTTAGATTGTGTACATCTCATTAGATTTTTAATGAGTTCTCTTCTTCCTTCATTAATGTCTTCCAAGGATGTCTTAGAAATCTAATAGCCACTTGAATGTTTTTCCTTTCATAAATAATGTAATGTATTCCAGTAATAGACAATAAAATTTTACATTATAGTAAACCATGTAGATAACCTCCATTATTATATGATCTCATAGGTGGGTGTGGTTAATATGGATATAAATTTAAACATATGTATTGAATTTTGTTTCTATATTTCATGGTTTCAAATTATGCAGTTGGGTTTTTTTAATGGGATATATAGAAACGTTTTAAACCCCTACTATATATGCCTAATGGTTGTCTAGTAGTGGATTAAACCACCACTATTTAATGTTAATACTTGTTTACTATTTTTTATTTCAGCAGTTGTTTTCCATGACACGAAATGGTGAGGATATAATTGCGATTCAAACCACTAATATATCCTGTCCATTTTTTGGCAGGTGAAACTGTTGCTAAAACCAAAAAAACTAATAAAAAACATTCAGTGACGATTCCCCAAAGCTGTCGCTAAATTTATAGAACTAACATGAGTTGGATGGTGAAGCCAATTTTAGCAGTGATTTTTGGAAACCGTCATACAACCATATAGAAGCAATTTAAACTACCGCAATCTCAAAAAGAAAAAGTAGCTGCTATCAATCAATTTCTTTGTATTGTCCAATGCATGATTCAGAACTAGTTATTTTACCCCCCTGAATAGCCCCACCCACCCCCTGGACACCCCCTCCCCCGTGGACTACCCCCCAGTCCTAGGGATTGCCCGCCCACCCCTCTGGACACCCTGTACCCCCTGGACAGTCTCGCCACCCCCGCCTCCCCCACCACCCCTTAGACACCCTGCCCACCCTTAGACACCTCGTACCAGCCTAGAAAACCACCAGCCCCTGGAAAGCTCCCCCTGCACATCCCTGACCCCCCTGAACAGCCCCGTCACCCCTGTGGAAATCCCTCCCACCCCCTGGACAGCCTGTACCTCCCTGGACAGCCCCCACCCTTGTTGATAGCCCGCCCACCCCACCACCGGACACCCACCCACTACCCCCAGACACCCCCATCCCCCCAGACGCCCCACCCCATTGACACCCCGACCCTACTGGACAACACCTCCACCCCTGTGGATATCCCAACCACCCCCCGTGGACAGCCCACCCACCCCCTCAACACCCAGACCCCCTGGACAGCCCTGTCACCCCCATGGGCAGCCCGCCCACTAACTGGACACCCCTTCCCCCCAGAACAGCCCCACCCACCCACTGGACACCCCGCTCACCTCCTTGGACAGCCCGCCCACCACCCTGGACTCCCCCTACCCCCTGGATAGCCTGACCACCCCTGTGGATAGCCCGCCCACATGGACACCCTTACCCCCCTAGATAGCCCCCACCACCTGGACACCTTCGACCCCCCGGATGGCCCTACCACCCCCTGGACACCCCGCAACCCCCTTGGATAGCCTCACCACTCCCCCGATCCTCATCCTACTCCTCATCTCGATCTCCCTGGAGAAGTTAAAGTATAATACCCATGTACTCCCAACAAGAACCTTAATGATTATTTATTCTTTTATCCACATCGAATATCTTACTAGGAAATCCTTGAATATAAGCATTAGAAAATTTGTATCTTATTTTCATATATACACTGTATTTTGTTGTATTTTTTTAATATGATTCTCATATAGAGTAATGTGTTAGTTATAATTTTATTTAAAGTAAACAATTGTCATTTACCTAAATATTTTTTTGACTGAACTTCAATATTATTGAATTTCTTTGAAATGACTTATTGCAATTTTGTTACAGAATGTATAGAATTTGGATGTATGAAACTGATCGTATTTCAACCGATTTTCAAAATAATTTGAACAGCTTTCTAGATTTTCCATTTGATAAGGGTTCAGATAGTGGTCTCATACATTTCCCATGTTCTAATTGTGTTGGAAGACCTTGGTTGAGTAATGAAGTAGTTATCTATCATATAACCAAATATGGTTTTCAAAAAAAAAACTATTATGTGCGGTATCACAATGGAGAGAAAATGGAATCTAAAAAAGTTCATGATCCAAATGATAGGACTGAATTAGAGAGTTTGATATATGATCAGTTTACATTTATTCAGAATCATGAGAAGGAATGTATGTCTAGCCAACAATATTTCGATACAAACACACATGATGTGTCCAATGAAAATGATGATGTTGATAGGGTGAAGAAATTGAATGATGTTGCGATGACTCCAGCATATCGACAATGTGTTAAAATGAAAAAGATAGAATTTTTAATCCAATTGTTTCATGGGAAAACTATGTATGGGATTTCAAATACAAAAATTGATTACATTCTTACCTTCATTAAGTACTAACTTCCAGATGATACAAATATTCCCTCAAACCACTATATGGCATGGAAGTTAGTTGATGAACTTGGATTCAAAAAAAATCATCCTTGCCCGAATGATTACAGCTTATTTTGGGAGGAAACTACTGAAAGAAATTATTGTACTAAAGTGGAAACTCCCAATGGAAGCCAAAAGATGATGGAACACCATCTTGTGTGCCACTAAAAGTAATGTGGAACCTCCCGATGGAAGCCAGATAATTGTATCAAATGTCGAACGTCCCCGGACAACCCCCCCCAGATAGCCCCCCAGACAGCCCCCCACCGACCAGAAAAATTGGGATTGCGTTGATACTAAAACACAAAAATCCATGGGTCATTTTTGACATGTAAGAGTAAACATCACCTCAATCCAAGGCACAACGTGGTTGACACCACTCAAAGGGTCTCACTTTTCTTTGAAATGGATAATATTTTAAGTAAAAACAACAACTGGCATACATAAAACAGACCAAAATCATTATAATTCTGTTGATACTTTAGGAAAAGGATCCATGGGTAATTTTTGATGTGTATGAGGAAACCTTGCATCAATCCGAGGCATGGTGTGGCCGGTACCACTCAAATTGTCTTTCTTATGTTCAAAATGGATACGCTTTTAAGTAAAAACAACTAGCATATGGAAAACCGACTGAATGCATTCATATTGTGTTGATATTTTAGGCATCTATCCATGTGTCATTTGTGAAGTGTATGAGTCAACAAATCCTCAATCCAAGGGCCGGTGTGACCGACACCACTCAAAATGCCTCACTTATATTTGAAATGGACAGGATTTTAAGAGAAAACAACAATTGGCATACCAAAAAACAAACCAAAGGCATTCGAATTCTATTGAAACTTTAGTAAAAAGATACACGAGTAATATGTGACATGTACGAGTCAACCCCGCCTCAATATGAGGCACGCTATGGCTGGTATCAATCGAAGTGTATCACTTTTATTTGAAATTTAAATGATTTTAAGTGAAAACAACAACCAGCATACATAAAACCGACCAAACGCATTCGGATTCTATTGATACCTTAGGAAAATGATCCATGGGTCATATGTCACGTGTAAGAGTCAACTCTGTCTCAATCCGAGTGCCGTTTAGGCCAACACCACTCGAACTATCTCACTTTTACTCAAAATGGATAGGATTTTAAGTGAGAACAACAACTGGCATACGAAAAAACGACCAAACACTTTCAGATTCTTTTGACACATTAGAAAAATGATCCATGGGTCATACGTGATGTGTAAAATAAACCATGACTCAATCCGAGGGCCGGTGTGGCCAGCACCACTCGAAATGTCTCACTTTTATTTGAAATGGACAGGCTTTTAAGTGAAAACAACAACTAACATACGGAAAACTGACCAAACGCATTCAGATTGTGTTGATACTACACCACAACAGTCCATGGGGTATTTTCAAGGTGTTTGAGTCCAAATCACCTCAATATGAGGTGCAGTGTCGCTGACACCCCTCAAAGTGTGTCACTTTTCATTGAAATGGACAACATTTTAAGTGAAAACAAGAACTGAAATACATAAAACCAACCAAAGGCATTCATATTCTATTGACTGTTTAGGAAAAGAATACATGTGTAATATTTTATGTTTAATAGTCAACCTCACCTCAATCCGAGGCACGGTGTGGCCGCTATCACTCAAAGTATCTCAATTTTATTTCAAATTGATAGGATTTTAAGTGAGAACAACAACTGGCGTACGGAAAACCAAACAAACACATTCCTATTATGTTGATACATTATTAAAACGATCCATGGGTAATATGTGACATGAATGAGTCAACCCTTCCTTAATAAAAGGGCCAGTGTGGCTGACACCACTCGAAATGTCTCACTTTTATTTGAAATGGACAGTATTTTAAGTGAAAACACCAACTGGCATACATAAAGCTGACCAAACGCATTCGGATTGTGTTGATACTTCAAAAAAAAAATGATTCATGGTTCATTTTTGACATGTAAAAGTCATCCTTGCCTCAATTCGAGGTGTGGTGAGGCCGACACCACTCAAAGTGTCTTTCTTTTCTTTGAAATGGACATCATTTTAAGTGAAACAACAACTGAAATACAGAAAACTGACCAAACACATTTATATTTTGTTGATACTTTAGGACAAGGATCCATGGATCATATGTGACATGTACAAGTAAACCCCGCCTCAATCCGAGGCATGGTGTGGCTGGTATCACTCGATGTGTCTCACTTTTATATGAAATGAACAGGATTTCATGTGAAAACAAAAACGAACAAGCAGAAAACCAACCAAACGCACTGGGATTGTGTTGATACTGCAACCCAAAGTTCCATGGGTCATTATTGACGTGTACGAGTCAACCTCACCTCAATATGAGGTGCAGTGTGGCCAACACCACTCAAAGTGTCTCACTTTTCTTTGAAATGGACAACATTTTAAGTGAAAAAAAAACTTGCATAATGAAAACTGACCAAACTCATTCGGATTCTGTTGATACTTTAGTAAAAGGACCCATGAGTCATTTATGATCTTTATTAGTCAACCTTGCCTCAATATAAGGCACATTGTGGCCGGTAAAACTCAATGTGTCTTTCTTTTGTTTAAAATGGATAAGCTTTTAAGTAAAAACGATTGGCATACTGAAAACTGACTAAACGCATTAGGATTGTGTTGATACATTAGGAAAACAATCCATGTGTAATGTTTGACATGTATGAGTCAACCTCGCCTCAATCTGAGTCATGGTGTGGCCGACACCGCTCAAAGTGTCTTTATTTTGTTTCAAAAGGACATAATTTTATGTGAATAAAACAACTCAAATATGGAAAACTGACCAATGGAATTTGGATTCTATTGAAACATTATGAAAATGATACATGGGTCATATGTGACATGTATGAGTCATCCCCACATCAATCCAAGGGATGGTGTGGCTGACATTACTCAAAGTGTTTCTCTTTTGTTTGAAATGGACAATATTTTAAGTGAAAAAAACTGACATAGTTAAAACTGACCAAACACATTCGGATTGTGTTAATATTCTAGTAAAATGATCCATGGGTCATTTTTGACATGTAAGAGTAAACCCCATCTAAATCCTAGATGCGGTGTGGCCAGTATCACCTGAATTGTCTCAAATTTATTTGAAATGGACTAGATTTTAAGTGAAAACAACAACTGGCATACGGAAAACCAAACAAATGAATTCATATTTTGTTTAAACATTAGAAAAACTATCCATGAGTCATATTTAACGTGTACAAGTCAACACCGCCTCAATTTGTGGCACGGTGTCACCGATACGGCTCAAAATGTCTTTCTTTTTTTTAAATGGATACGCTTTTAAGTAGAAACAACTGACATACAGAAACAGACCAAACACATTCAAATTATGTTGATAAATTAGGAAAACTATCCATGGGTAATTTGTGACGTGTAAGAGTAAACCCCACCTCAATCCGAGGCACGGTGTGGCCGTCACCACACAAAGTGTCCCTCTTTTGTTTTAAAAGGACATCATTTTAAGTTAATACAACAACTGACATACAGAAAACCAACCAATGGCATTCGGATTCTATTAAAAAATTAGGACACCGATTCATGGGACATATGTGACATGTATGAGTCAACCCCACCTCAATCCAATGGATGGTGACACTAGAACCACTCAAAGAGTTTCTCTTTTTTTTGAAATGTACAAGATTTTATGTGAAAACAACAACTAGCATACTTAAAACCGAAAAAACGCATTCAGATTGAGTTGATTTTTTAAGATAATGATCCATGGGTCATTTTTGACATGTAAGAGTCAACCCCGCCTCAATACAAGATGCGGTGTGGCCGACACCACTCAAAATATCCCACTTTTGTTTCAAATGGACATCATTTTATGTGAAAACAACCATTGACATATGTAAAACTAACCAAATGCATTCATATTCTATTTAAACATTAGGAAAACGGTCCTTGGGTCATTTTTTATGTGTACGAGTCAACCCCGCCTTAATTGGAGGTGCAGTGTGGCTGGCACCACTCAATGTGTATCATTTTTTTTTGAAATGGACAATAGTTTAAGTGAAAACAACAACTGACATACGGAAAACTTTCCAAACACATTCAGATTCAATTGATACTTTAGTACTATGATCCATGGGTCATTTTTGATGTGTACGAGTCAACCCCACCTCAATCTGAGGCATGGTGTGGACGGTTCCACTCAAAGTGTCTTTCTTTTGTTTAAAATGGATATACTTTTAAGTAAAAACAAACGACATATGGAAAAACAACCAAACACATTAGGATTGTGTTGATACATTAGTAAAAAGATTCATGGGTCATTTTTGATGTGTAAGAGTAAACTCCGCCTCAATCTGATGCACAGTGTGGCCGACACCACTCAAAGTGTCTCTCTTTTATTCCAAAAGGACATCATTTTAAGTGAATAAAAAACTGAAATTTACACTCCTAAATGATAGTCACAAACTCTTTGTCATGAGTTGGGTAGTTTCACTCATGGGTTTATATGTGATGAGACTCCTACAAAAATACCTTTTCACCATATATTATAAAAAATACAAGTTCAATTCAAAATTCATCACAAATCATTACATACCCAAATCTATGATTGGAAAAAATGGGGATTTGAGCCAATTTCAAACTCTTATTCCACTATAATAAGTATTTCTTATACTATTCTTCCTATTAGTATTTTATGGGGAGGTGGGGGGATGTGCTAGTAGGGGGGATTGTGCAGGGGTGAGGTGAATTACTACTGGAAGAGTGGCTGTTATATGAAGATTGAAATGGGTGTAAATAATGTTTGATTCAATGAAATTGTTATTTACTCTACTGTATGATTATTTTCATATGAATATTGAAATAAGTAATTGTATTATATAACATGTTTGGAAGATTTTGAAGGTTTTATGTGTTTTGTTTGTGCTATTTTAGGTCTTTTTTGTTGTTTTAAGTCTGTATGTGGTTTTTGTGTTATTTTTTATGCAGGTGTATACTGGAGGGTCTACTGGAGGGATGTTGTGCAGCATTTCTGAAAAACACAATACCAACGACTTTAAAACATTGGTATAACATTTCTGGAAAAACAAAATACTAAAGGTTTTAAACCATTGGTGTAACAGTTCTGAAAAAACACAATACCAACGGTTTTAAACCATTGTTATACTTTGAGAGAAATTAAAAAAATATACCAATGGTTTTAAACCATTGGTATAGTGTTTAGTATTCAATATATGCCAATGGTTTCTTGAAACCATTGGTAAAAAGGATATTCCAACATATACCAATGGTTAGCTGACAACCGTTGGTATATCAATAAATACAGTGGGCTATAACAATGGTTTAGATCAAACCTTTAGTATAGGGATTTTTTCAGGTCTTACTACCCTATGGTTTGGAAAACTGTTGGTATAGGCTATACCAACAGTTTTACAGCCTATACCAATGGTTTAAAACCGTTGGTATAACCTTCTTTCCCAGTAGTTCTATTTGAACTCGAATCAAGTGTTGTTTTTGGATGAGTTACTGTCTACAATAATGTAGTAGGTGTCCTATAAAATATTTCACAGATTCATTATAATTAAAAATGTTTAGGTTGTTTTTTCATGAATATTTATTTCTATATTTTTATGTATTTTGATAAAGAAAATAAATTAGGTCATAAATTGAGGTACGATACCCTTCATGAACCTTGTTGGGTCTGATGTTGATTCAAGACCAGACATAAGGCTAACCATTGGGTATTCCAAACCCTTGAAAAAAGGTTAAATGAATTGGAAAATATCGACATAAGGTAATTATGATATTTATCAGGTTACAAGATTAAATTGGTATGTTATAATGGTGAGTGGGATAATTGAAATGTTTTTATACTAGTATTTTCAAAATTCCTAATAGGTGTTTGAAATGATTATATGGTGTGATTTGGATTTTTATTCCTTTGTATAATTAATGGACGGATGTGATTTTAATGAAAATTGAGTTCTACGATGAGGTATTTACCATGAGGAGATTTAATGTGAGTTTTCAAATGTGTTTCAATTTTTGATTGGAAATGAGTTTGTGAGGTGACCCGTTTGATGAAAATAGTTACATAATAAATTTAAGGTTTTGATGGAAAAATATGTTCATTGAACTAGCTTTTTTTTCAAAGAGTAATACCCATGATTTAACTGTGGATTACAAATGTTAGTTATGATGTTGTGTTGAAGTTCTATAAGATGTGAAAAATGGGTGGGATTTAGTTTATCCATTTCATAATTTAATGTTCTATTTGGACCATGAAATTTTTTTCATAAATAATGAAAATGGGAGTGGTTAAATTGGAAGGTTTTATTGTTTAATCAATATTGAATAACATTTAAAGAACGAGTTTTATGGATAAAATATTAATTGTTTAAATTATGAAAGTGGGTTATATTGTTTGATTGTAATGGACCATGGAAATGGTTTTTGATGGAACGGATGAGGATGATCAGAAATGAAATTCCAAATACTGGTGGGATTCATAGAATGGTGTGCCATTTTTTATAATTTTTTAATGAAATATCTCTTTTTTATTCCATAAACATTTCATTACAATGTACAAAATAGAGGATATTTTAATGTTTAATATCTGGGAAACAAGGTATATAACAAATGAAAAAATAAAAAAAAATTACTCTAAAAATGTTAAATGATTCTTTATATTTCATCATAATAACTTTTATTGCATCTCAGAACCTAGGGATAAACATAGAAGAAAAAGGTTTTCATAAGTCCCAGTAAGGGAAAATAGGAGAAATAGATTTTATGTGATCTTGAGAAATATTGATAAGGACTTGAGAAATATCATAAACGCATGAGTAAATGAAAAAATAGGAATATTAGAATAAAAATAACATGAATCATAACATTATAATTTGACTAAAATAGTTAAATGAGATATTCATATGAATATCACCAATGTTTTTCCCCAAGGTGACCTAAAATTTACGTATGTTACTGACAAAGGTATTGTAAAACATGTCATATCTAGAGATAAAATTTTTTACCAAAATATATTGGATCTATATTAGGGTTCACACATTGTGTTTAATTATTAATGTGTATCACATATATAATAATAAATAATTTCATTAATTACTTATGGAGAATAAAAGAAATGAGTTACATATCAAAATCATGGTATGTTAAATAAAGTGCTTAAACACAAGATCACTTTGTCATTATTGAACCACGAAAAAACGAAGGTATGGTTAATGTATGTTAATAACTGAATAAAATTGTTCATTTTTAAATATAGGTGAATACCACAAGAAAATAATAAGGTGTGTTAATTCAAAATATAAATCAATTTAATTTATTAACCAAAAGAGAGAAATGTTAAAAATAAAATTAAGCAGCATAAATGGTGTGTAACATAGTTATAAAAAATAGTAAAATGTGATGGGAAAAAAATCTCTAACTCAAAAAAGGCTCTTAATAAAGTAAAAGGGTATAATTTAAATGGACAGAAGAATATAGTTTATAAATTTGAATAACATACCATATAAAAAGATAACTTTAATGAAAAAGAGATGTGGAGATTTCCATTACCATGAGGAGTTGTTCCTAAAATGTAATGATTTGGGAAATGTGAGATTTAGGAATCCATGGGAGGTATACATGGTAGGTAATGATATCATATGTTAATATTAGAATAATTTAGACTGAATGTGAAGTAAAAAATGGCTTTGTATTTATAGAAATATATGAGGATTTTTGTATTAATTTCATTGGACACATAGGCAGTGGTAAATTAAATAATATGAGATTTCCCCTGTATTTTACCATATTATTGGACACATGGGACAACTATAATGTTATCTTAGTCCATAAGAGTCAAACTTTATTTTATATTACTTACTTTGGAAAGGGATGAGAATGTTTTCACAAAATTACATTATTAAAGTTAATGTTCCCATTTTAAAAATTTGAATGTAAATTATATATTTAGAAATTGATAAAAATCAAATAAAATAATTTATATTAAAAAAATAATGTATTTTTTTATTGAGGATAATTAGTTATAACATAATTATGACATAATTTTCACATCATTAACATACCAAAAAAATGAAATTGTATTTTTACTATTCAACCAAAAAATGTACTATTTTAGAAATTTGTTAGACATTCACCCAAACCTAATTTTAACAATTTTACAGAAAAATGATTTTTATTTTGTCCTAAGAAAATATGAATATGATAATTTTATCTTTTAAATATAAAAATATTTGTTTATTACAAATAATATGGGATAGAATATTCATTGTAAAATTTATGACACTTAAAAAAATAAAATTATTTTATCATTTATATTTAAATAAAAAAATTTAATTATACTATTTCATTAAAATAAAAATTATTAATAATCTCTTAGATTGGTATAATAGTTATATTTTTTTTGAAAAGAACAATTTCTTTCTGAAAAATCAATTTATCAAATTCGTCAAATTATTATGATAAACTATTCTAAAAAAGAATTGATTAAATACAAATTTTATTTATAAAATTATTAAATTTTATGTATCTAAGGTCTTAAAACATAAACCCTTAAAATATCCAAATACTTCCTAATGTCAAAGTGTATGATGAAGACAGGTTCATGCAGTGGCTCGACTAACATCACCAGAGTGTTAATCTCAACTGACATAATATTCTCCCAACTATATCTTTGTTCAATCATCACTTGTTTAGGCATAGAGTGGGCATGGTCAATAGCGTAGCCCAGTGACAATACATCCCTCCCAATTTCAATAAAATGGGCTTCATACAATATGACTCTACTATTTGAGTCCATTTTTACTCCTTGCTACATTAATTATCCATTCTCAAAATTTTACTTATAAACCCTAATGATAACATTACAATTATTATCCTGAGTATAGATCCCAACTGTCATATTTTTCAATGGTCATAATTGACCTATGATCATATAATCGTTGAATCCAAATAGTTACATTACCCTTTATATTCACCTCATAAAAATAATATATGTTTTGAATAATATAAAAAACCAATAAAAAAACAATTATCATTCAAAACGTTTGAGCCGTTACCTTATTACACCATTAAGAAATTTTTCCCCCAAAATTTCAAATTGTTCTATTAGTTGATATGAGATAGGGGTACTTATTCCCCATTTCTCCTCTAGTTCCCTTGTCGTTTGATCATATATATGGTTTCTATAAAGTACTTTCATGTAGTGGGAAGTCTTTTTGTGTGGAACCTTGACTCTATGATCCATGATCTCTCTTGGATTCTCCTCATAAGAGAGGTCATGTTCCAGTTGTACCACCATAAGATTCAGTACATGTGAAGGGAATGGTATGTTGTTCCTTAAGACAGATATGGTGAATACATTGGGAATGTGAGATGGATTTTAAATAAAAGGCAATTTGATAAGTCATTGCTCCTATGTGATCAAGGATTTCATAGGGGCCAATGTACCTTGAGATATCATTCCCTTTCTTCCTAAAAAATGAATCTCCTCTAAGGTGATATTAAAAGAAACACATTTTTTCAACACTGAACGTCAAGTCTATTCCCTAGTTGTTAGCACATAAATTTGGCCTACTCCGAGAATCCTTAATGTGTTGTTGGATAACATGAACCTATTCTATCATATCTTACATAAGATCTAACCCAATAGCTTTCTTTCACAACCTTCATCTAACAAGTAGGAGTTCTATATCACTTCCCTTATAGAGCTTCATAGGGTTCCATTAAAAAACTATAATGTAAGTTGTTTTTTTGAGAACTCGACTAATGGTATATATTGGTTCCATAGACCATTAAATTCCATTGATCATGTTCTCAACATTTCCTAGAGTGTTTACATATTCAATTTAGATTGGTCCTCAATTTAGGGGCGATATGCCATACTAATATTCAATTCGGTACCCATATAATTTTGAATAATTCTTTGTTATTTTAATATAAACCATGGATCAATATCAAATATAACAGAAACTATCACTCCATGCAACCTCACCATATGTTTTATGTAAATCTTGGAAATTTGATCAAGAGATATGTCTTCTTGAATTGAGATAAAATGGGTAGTCTTGGTGAGATGTTCCACTACAAAACATGTCACATTGTTTCCTTTGGATGTTCTCTAGATTCCACTAACAATGTCCATAGTGATGTAATTATATAGTCATTGACATACCAAAAATATCAAATTGTATTTTTATTATTAAATAAAAACTAATGTATTATAAAAATTTATCATGAATTTACACTATCCTAATTTCAAAAATCTAATTTCAAAAACGATATTTATTTTATTATAATAATTATATAATTATTATTATTTTAACATTTAAATATAAATTTTTTATTTATTGAAATTATAATGGATAGAAAATGAATAGTTAAATCTTGAACACATGAAAAAAATTAAATTATTTTAGCATTTATATTTAAATAGGAGTGGTTTAGTCATACTTTTTAATAAAAATAAACATTATTAATAATACCTTAATTTCTTATAATAATTATATATTTTTAAAAAGAAAAAATTGTATACAAAAAAATAAATTTATCATATTTGTAAGAAAAACTATTCTCAAAATAGAATTGATGGAATAAAATTTTATTAATAAAAAATGATTACATTATAGGTAACTAATATCTCAACACATAACCTCTTATAATACATACATTAGGACTAGGGGTAAGGAGTGTGATGGTGATAGATTCACGAGTCAGCTCAGCTAACATCACCCGAGTGGTAATTTCCACTAATAGGAATTTCTACAGAAGTGGATTTCAATAAAGATTCAAATTATGAAGCATGGCTTGGGCTGGATCAATATTGAATCATAGTGATGCTACCTCCAATCCCATGTTCTAAAAAATGGGCTTTTATTACACATATCTACAGGTTCATGCCTTATTTTATCCATTCTTCATTAATTAACCTTTCTCAAAATTTTATTTATAACTTTTAATGATGAATTTAATATTATTATCATGCTTATAGTTCCCAACATCCATAATATACAATAATCATAATTGAACAACATTTTGAAAATGTTTCAATCTATATAGTCACATTTCCCTTTATATTCAATTCATAAAAAAGAATAGTTTAGCAGTGAATAATATAACACATAATTTTAGGAAACAATTATAATTAAAAAATTTCCAGTCATTATATTTGTCTAATGTGTTTGGGTTGTTAGATTGATGATCCACCCCCATTTTTTAGTGGGCCAGACTGATTCTCCAGGTACCCCAGTGTGCCAATGTTTTTAGAGGATGGAATAATTCTCATGACTCCATAGTTATGGGAATTGAGTTTCATATCGTGATTGGGATGTAAAGACAAGGATTTCTATGACCCAATTTGATACTTGGACTAATAATCCTTGTTTTTTGAATTGTGACCAAGTAGTTGGGATGGACGGACTTGGAGTACCTGATCCTGGGTGGATACATGGAATAATGATCAATGTCTACCATCCTATGGCCCCTATGATGTATGTACATAGAACATATACTAATGATTCATGGTATGAATAATTATGGAAAATGATAAAATAAAGTTGCATGTGAATTAAAATCAATAATACTTATGGTATATGGCCTATTAAAAATGCTTAATTCAAATTCCTGATTCTTTATATCCTTATTTATTCATTACACACCTGGTTTCCAACATACACTATTATTTTGATAGGTTATTACTTTTTAAACAATGGGTGGTTCCCTCATTATCTATACTCACACCAAGCCTTGACCTCCATGGCACATGGGTATCCAAGAAAAAGATACTTTTTTTCAGGTAAAGGATTAAGATATTATTCTTTTGGTTGTTTTAAGCATTAACTGATGTGTTTTAGCATGGTATGTTTAGACTAGTTTGGGACTCAAGAAAATTTTGGAGATCAATTTATTGTATTGGTATTGAAGATTTTATTTGTATGGATGCATAAAATATAGATCATACATATAATTATTTTATTATGTTTTTATTTGAATATTATTGGAACATTTAGTATTTTTTCCATTTATTGTTCATGATTGGTTATTTAATAGATTGACATTACTTATACTATGAATTTCAATTTATTTATTGGTATATATATCCCATGTTTGTCATTATACCCATGATTCTAGTTGATAGCATTCAGCATAAAGAGAGGTTCACCTGAGGTCATGCAACACTCCATCTTGGGGAACCTTTTTTTTTCAGGACCTTGAATAGGATGTTACGAAGTGTTATTTGAGGTGGTTTGTTATATCTTACTATTTGGACATGTTAGACAAGATATTATAATTTATACAGGTCTTGGTAATGAGTTATTGACTATGTTTTTACTGCCCCTTGAATGGGGAAACAACAATCATCCAGGGTGGGGAATTGATGTTCTGTTTGGTGATTTTACAACATATTGATATTTCAACATCAATTGGTGTACTTGGATGCTATGTTATTTATTAATGATATTTTAAATCCTAGACCGGTATGGAAATAGAGGGAATGTGTGATCATTCATCATGCTGGTAATAAAATATTAACAGGTCATTCATATGATGCCTGTGATTGATAGTTCCATAGGATTCATATGCTGGTGGTGGAATTTCTATATATGGTTTATGCATGTTGATGTTTATTTGTAAATATTATTTATGATTTTTTTTTGAAATATTAAATTGAATAAATATTTTATTGTTGAAATGTTGGGTGAATGGAATGTTATGAATATTGTATCCTTTGGGTTTTAGAATTCTAATGTTAATTAAAGGCGAATGTGTAATTTTGTGACCATTAGGGATAATGATTTAGGTATTAATAATTTATTATCATACCTTATTTATGTGTTTTTTGGGTAGTGAAGGTATTCTAGTTTTGATTACAAGGTTTATGGGATTTGAGACCTAGATCGGTATGGATGTTCCAGATAGTGGAGAGTCACTTGTTGAGCCTTTGGTTATGTGGTTACCATTAAGTTGTGAAAATGTTTTATATTGTTGTTAATGTGGGGACCATTTTTCATTGATACCTTGTAATTTGTGTTTAAACCTCAAAGTGGGTATTTGGGTCATAGATATGATAAATATGAGCATGTATCCTTTTTCAGGGAAAAAAGGTAACTTTTTTCTCTTGTGTGTAAGATGTCTTTTATTGTGGAAAAGGGGTAGGGTGTGGCCTATGAGTAGGAAACTATGAGAATTTATTTTTGTATGGATTCATGGATTAGCATAGTAACATTATTTTATATTACTCCAATTTAGGGTGACATTTCTCTAGCACTTTTGAGGGTGACCCGTGAGAGTGGTCCTCCATATTGTGAACTCTTTTGGGAGCACAAGGCATAGGTTTATGTTTTGGGATTTTATTTTTTGGAATGTGACTTAGTTTTTAACCATGAGACAGTGGTTTGAACTGGATAGGATAACAAGGAATGAGGTTGGCCTTATGTGGAAGGTGTTTTGGAATATGAATCACATGTATATTCATTAGAGGTCGAGTTGATTCTTGGTTGGTTCCATCAAGATTATATGAAGATAATGGTAATGTATTAGATTTTTTTAAAGGAATCACTATGAGTTATTTTGGTTTTCATTATAGCCAGTTTTGAAAGGGTAAGGATCATTTTAGAGTTTGACATAGTTATGATGAACTTGATTGGTGCAGTGATTGATGTAGACTCTAGATAGACGTTTTTATATGAAGCTAACACTCAGAGGGAGGGATGGTATCATGGTTAGATTGAACATGTGAGAATGTTTTAGTTGTTGGATAAACATTTCATGAATTCATTGAGTTTTATGAAGACGATAGACCATATTTCATGATTATTTGTGGGAGTAGTAATCTGGTTCTAGATCCATTGATGTATAAATCATGTGATCTAAAGTCTATTTAAGTGAATGATCTTCAGAATGTATGTGACCTCTGGTTATGGTGAGGTCCAGATTTTGAGAATGTTATAGAGATGTTTGATGCTATTGGGGTTGTGAGAACATGTTTCTTGGGAGTAAGCACATTTTATTTTCTATGAAATTAAAGTGTGAATTAATTTTTATGAGTGATACTTTTGGGTTTCTATTGTTTTTGGAAGTATTCAATGATTATAACATATTTCACTCCCTGTTTAAAGAAGAAAATTCCCAATAACTTGAATTCATCATGAGTACACTGAGAGACCTTAAGTTATATTCTAGAAAATATAAAGGCTTCCATAGGTGTAATGAAGTCCCTTCTTGATGTTTTCCCCTTAGATCAAATAACTGATTCTGTGTGGTGGGAGGTGTAGGATTAGACGTCCCCGGGTTAGGTTTCTATGTTGGTTCTCAAGACATAGACTATTATGGGTTCCATTCTAGAATGTTGAGAATAGGTGATGGTTAAAGTTTTATATTTTCAATTAATTGAGAGTTATATAGACATGACAACTCCTTGGGCCCAACAGTTGTGTGAACATGAGCTGTGGTGATTGGAGTTACTTTAGGAAAGTGGTGTAAATGACACTCCTATGGTAGGAGTGACATGTTAGTCATGGGAGTATGACCCACAAGTCGGTGGGATTATAGGTGTATGGTGAAGATTGATATTTTTATGTGGTGGTGATAAGCTTTTGAGTTATAAGTTTAGACTCATTTGGAAGTCTATATGTGCCTTGGATGTTATGGTATATCGATACAAGAATTGTCTTCAGGTTAAGGAAAATCATAATCAAATCCTATGAGTTTGGGTTGGAGAGGATAAAGTGGGTGTTTAGAGAATGGTGATGGTTTACAAATAATTATATGCTCTGATGTTATAAATTATCTAGAATTTGGGGTTAAATTATACAGTTGAGTTCAGATAATGAAACTTTTCTTTAAATTAAAAAGACACCATGGTCAGGAAAAGTTGCAATGTACCAACAGTCGGAGTTGGGTGTCTTGAGGAGATTCATTCTAGGATAGTCGACAATGAAGGGTAAAAGAGAAACAAATGTGATTATTAATTATTTCCCTTAATATGATTCTCTCAAATATAATTGAATTTTTTAATGGAATCTTTCTTCGAGGAAAAGAAAAAATTTCATTAATTCACGTATGGATGGAAAATGTGCATCCATTCTTGGTGATTTTGATGGTGTTGATAGAGGCTAATGTTGGATAGTGTTCTTATACATGATTGGTATGTATGTATTGGGAAATAAATTAGGGAAATGGTAGAATATTGAGAAGAGGATTGAGTGGTAATTTCTTATGGTGTAAGTTCTCAACGCTGCATTTTTATAGATGTAATATAATGCATATGGTCGGGATAACTATAGTAGGCGAGTGATCGATATATTTGGTGATCAAATTTATGGGATGGATGGGTTTGGGTAACCCCCTAGTGTTTTTATTTTGAAAAGGGGTACCAGATCGGTTTTTGAATAGTTTGGTGTTTTTAGATGAATGTTGCACTTGGGTTATGTTATGTGGGTTCAAAAATGGAACATGTCCATTGGGCCATGAGTTGTGGACTGAGTTAAGTCGGGGAATGAGGTTGGTTAATATTATGTCCCACTCTTTGGTGTCAATAATTTTGATATACAATTTATAGAGAGTATTGGGATGATAGTGTGCCAATTTGATCTTCCATGGTTGAATGGTGCTATGTGTCATGTTGTATTTAGTCACAAATTAGGGAATGATACCTTTTCTTCCTTTTGGGTATATTTTGGTTGATGTTTGTTTGAGGCTGATGAATCATTTGAGGAGCATTAGGTTCATGCCATAGATCATAGTGGAAAAATTATTAGGGTATGGACTATTTTCTTGGTTTGAGTGTTGCATCGACGTAAACATGGTTAAGAGGAAACATGGGATAGTCAAGATGATAGGTGGGCCTAGGGGACCAACTAGTTTTCATTTAGTCTTCATGATGCTTTATAATCTTTCTCTCTGGTGATCGATTTTATGTTGGGAAGATTTTAATTTCCCAATATTGAGATAGAGTCGATCCCTATTTAATGATTAGGGTAGGAAGTGTTTTCCATTGATTGTGAATGTCTCGGGGATGATTCAAGGGTTTAAGATGGAATATTTGGGAAATGTGCCCAAACGATGAATTCTTCACAGTTGGAATATAGATAGTTTTACCATGATACAATACCATGTGTGGTTAGGGTGTCTCAGACATAGTTAAGGAAATATAATTTGCATGATATGAAACTCGTGCAGTTCTTCCACTAAACTTATGCTTGCATTCTTTTATAGGACAATGGTAGTTGCATGCATGACACATGACTTTTCCAAACCATGTGGTGGCCATCGGTATCATATAGACTAGACCCCTATTGGAAATAGGGAGACGCACGATTGGTGCAATATTTGGATAACTACGTTGTCAAACCATGAACTTCTTAAAAAAAAAAGAACAGTTTACCTCTCTATCTGTATGGTGTCTCCCATAATCATTTCTTACATTTTACCACCTATAAAATGGATGAAAAACTGGGTGCACATCCCTCTTTGGTCTATGATTCTCTATTGTTTCATATCCATTAATGTTTCATTGGTTGTGAATTTAAGATCCATGTAAATCATCGACTATGATCCTTCCATTATCACTAAGAGTATTAGAGTGTTCTTCCCACTAATTATAATGCTCTAAGATGTTGTTTTATGTTTTTTCATTCTCTTGAGTTTTGAGTATGTTTTCAATCGAATTATGGGGTTTTTGGATGAATGATTGTCTATGAGAATGATGTAGGTGGTTAATAATATTTTTCCCATAATATTGATGTTTTGATATGTGAAAATGACTTTTTTAATGTTTCTTCCTTGCATTATTTATTTCGTTGGCTATGGAATGTATTTTGGGCTTTAATGTGATGTGTGAGACCCCTCACAAACCATGTTAGGTACAAGGATGATTCAATACTGTACCTAGGGATATCCATTGGGGTATACCAAAAAATTGAAAATAGTAAAACAAATTAGTTAACATCGATATGGGAGAATTATGAAAGTGAATAGGTTTTACTTGTTAATTGGTATATATTAATGGTTAAAGATATAATTGACATGTTTATAATCTAACTTTTTTAACATCCCAAAGTAGATTTCAAATGGTTTATAGGGTGTTATTTGGATTTTTATCTAGTTGTGGTTATTAATTAATGGATGTAATGATTTAATGTGAACTATGTCATTTGATGTGGTGTTGACATTACATAGTCTTAATGGTAGTTTTCAAATGGGTTTAAAATGTTGATTTTTAATTACTGTGTGTGGTGACAACATTGATGACAATGGTTTGGTAATTTAAATAATACTTTTATCAAAGATGAGGGTCATAGATCATATTTTTATTAAAAGAGGAATACTCGGGTTTTTAAGGTTCCTTATAAATGATGCTAAAGATTTCAGGTTTATATTTTATTACCTGAGACAAATGGGTGGGTATTAATTAATCCTTGTTTTGATTTAAATATTTGTTGGGACCATGAAAAAATTTGTGATAAATAATAAAATGGAAATGGCTAAAGGGGTACTCTTTTAGTGTTAAATGGTTTTTAAAGGGAATTTAACTAAAGTGTTGTATAGATAAAATATAACTCATTTTAAAAATGAAATTTTGTTATTTGTGATGAAAGTAATGAACACTGTAAATTATTGGTAATGGAATGGTTGTGGATTTTTGGTCATGATGTGAAAATCCCAGTGGTATTCTTTTATGTATTATAAAATTTTGTAGTGTTGTGGATAATGGTTTTTAGATTTTGGAATAACACTCATCCCTTTGGTTTTATGTGCGCCAGATTGATTCTCTAAGAACCCTAGTTCATCGTTTGTATCACATGTTAGGTTGACACTCTTGAATCCAAGGGTATGGAAATGGAACTACATATCAATGTTGGGAAGGTGGGATATGGTATTCTAAGTCCTAGTAGGTTACTTTGAATGAGGATGCTTATTTTCAAACCTGTGACATAGTGGTTGGGATGGATAGATTTTGTGTTTCAGATCCTAATAGAATCTTATATGGATGCTCCTTGTTTACCAACATGAGACCCCTATAATGAATGGAATTTGTACCATGACTAATGCTACATGGTACAAATAAATATGTAGATGATAAATGAGTTCCCCATTTTAATAAAAATTGTTAATACATGTTGTATAGGTCTATATAATAAATGTTTAATTGAAAAAAAAATGTTTCTTTTTTTTCTGAATTATTCATTGCACCCTTTTTAATCTTCATAAACAATTTTTCAGAGTGATTATTACATTTGACATAATTTTTATTGGCCTCTCGAGTTTTGCTCACACCTTTATTGGGAATTCATGTCACATGTGTACCTGAAAATATGATTCTTGTTTTTAGGTACAGGTATATGACATGATCATTGTATTTTTTTAATCCTGGGATGATGGGTTAGAGCATGGGAAGTCTATATTGAGTTGGGAATCGAGAGTATTTTCAACATCCTTTTATAGTTTTGGTATTGAAGATTTTATATTTATGACTTCCTTATATGTAAAGTATACATATCATTGTTTTAGAATGTTTCCCATTGGATATTGTTGGAAATTCATGTATGTTGTTCATTTTTTTGTTACAATTGTTTGTTGGAACTGCTGATAATACTATTAGTGTGTATTTTATCTAATAATTAGGAATACTCTCCCCATGGTTTTATTTATACCTATGTTGCTAGTCAGCATCATCTGGAATATGGGGATCTGTTCATGATGTCATGTGGTTTTCCAACTCAGCACGCCCATCTAAATTGAACCCATACAGGGATGTTACATTTGGTAATTTTTCTTGTTTGGTAGAACATTTTCTCTATTAATCATGATATTCATAAGCTACTCATCCTATTAAATATTTTGTTATATTTCCACCTGAAGATTCATTACACGTGGATGGTTTGATATGTACTTTCTCAAGAGAGATACATGAAACACATCATGTACTCGATAATGGTTAAGTGGGAGTTCTAGTCATTAGGAATCCACACTAACATGATAAAAGATCTCAAAGAGGATGATGGATCTAGGTATAAGCTTTCCATTCCTTCCAATCCTCATTATTGTTTCCTATGTGATATTTAAGGGAACAATTTATCACTGAACACAAACTCTAGGTTTCATATATGAATTTATGTTAGCTTTTCTTTCGACATTATTCAGATTTCATATGATGTTGAATGGTGGGATCCTTTTATATCATTTATTATAAAATATTGGGTCACATTTGATTCCTCTGTAAATTTATCCCTGTAATTCATATTCCAAAAACTATTCCCATAAATTTCCTCGTAAGGTGTAGTTTTAATGGTAAAATTGAAATACTTTACATATATGAAATCTAATAAGAAAATGTTCTTATTGAAACATCCTTGTAAATCCATTAATCATTTTCTCAGCACATCCTATAGTGTTTTATTAGTAAATTCAAACATACCATCCTTTAAATGGTGATATGTAGTGCAGATTCCCAGTTCATTATATAATGCATGATGATGGTTTCTCTAAAACCTCAAGGTAAACCTTAGATCCTAATTAGCTAAAATAGAGAGTAGAACTCCATGCAGTCTTACCACTTAATAAAAGTAATATCATAGAGGTTTAGTCAAGAGATATATATTAATTGATAGATATGATATGTTTTGAATTGGTAAGGTGATGGACTACCGACCATATAGTTTTATTTTCCTTATGTATAATATGGATTCCTATGAAATAATCAATTATTTTTGTTTTCCCATTTTGAAACTGGTATCGCAAGTGGTTAAAACAAAAACATAGACTTCTATATCTCAGAATTTACTTTTTTGTCATAAAATGCATCAAGATAAATAATATAAAATGTCACTCTTCGTTTTATCACACATGACATTTTAATTCAAAAGTCTATAAAGCATAGATATTAAGGGATGAACAATGAAGGATAAGTTGTTTACATCATCAAGATGTCCCCTCTTATATTTTGGTATTGATGGGTTACATTTCTAGGTTATAAACCGAATAAATCAATGTTTAGTAATGTTGACCTATATAATATTTTATACCATCTGTTGTGTCAACAAATCATCATTCTTGGACTCCTTGATCCTCTCAATAATGGTTGTATCAATAGTTATTTGAGAATGGTATGATGAAGAACCTTTGTTATTCCCATATCAATGATTTTAATGTCCATAATGATTGAATACCTTGATATCCTCATCATGGATAGTGCTATTAGATCCTTTTTATTCTGATCATTTTCCACGTTGTTTGAATTTTGCGGAAAAAATTAATTGAACCATTATAATCCTTTGATTACCACTAACCACCTCTGTTAGCACATATTAGGCTCCATTTCTGAAAATATATACTTGAGGATTTTATGATCCATATATATGACATACATTTATTTAAAGAGGTAATGTTTCTAAATAATCAATGTGAATATCACTATAGACAATACTGGATTATGAGTTGGATATTTATTATTATGGACCATTAGTTTGTAGGCAGAATGTGATATTGCATGAGTACAAAACCAAAACCCTTTGGGATGAAATACTATATACCACAAATTCATATCCATTTGTGGGTAATGTTTTCATAGGTTTATAGATTAGTCTATTCTTTGTCTCTTTAAAAAATTATTCTCATTCATTATTCCATGAAAACATGAATACCATTCATGTACGTATCATTATTGGGAATAGAAATTATGAGATTTTTCTCATAGATTGAATATTTTACCTAGTTAATCCAAAGAAAAATTAGATTTATATAAATATATATTGTCCTTATCCAACCTTAAATTGATTATATTTTGTAATAATCCATAGTTATCCATTTAATATTGGAAATATTTCTAATGAATATTAGTTTCTCTGACCAAAACTCCCCTTTACTATACTTCAAATATAACTTTTATTTTTTCTATGTCTTCATTATATAATTCCAATGAAACTCATATTCCTATATTAATTAGGATTTTATAATATTATCATAACTAAAGGATACTATAAAATTTTCAAGGTAATTTCTAAAACTCTATTCATTATGTCCATGATGATTTTTGGAGGATAAGTGATTACATATGAGATTACTATGAGCATGCAGTTCCCATGCCTTATTTTAAATGTAATCTTGGAGATATCCTCCTAATTCACCTTTACTTGTTGGTATCCTAAAAAAACATCCAACATAGTGAAATACTAGGCTCACCATAGCTGATCAAAAAAAATCATCAATCCGAGTTAGTGGATACTTTTTCTTTATCATGATCTTATTATACTCATGAAAATCAACAGAGAGGTGTGTTGACTTGTAATTCCTCTTGTTAAAGTGGAACATTTGAACCCACAATGAAGCACAAGGGAACATAAAACCATTGTCTAGAAGCTACTAGAGTTACATATTTAGATCCACATGTTTTATAATATCTACTCTATACGGGGAAATCGATATTGGTAAGGCTATGGGAATAAGTTTAATTGAAAATTCAACTTCTTATATAGGAGGAAGGACAAACATTTCTTTTGGAAAGCACATCAGAATATTACCTCATAATGGGTTTTTGTTCAAGGATGTTATTTTCCTTAATCTAAATAATTTTTATGAGATATTATTTCTCATGGGGTAAAAATATCCATGATTTAGGTAAAAGTACTAAAGTGGATTTTTCCTCCTCCATGTACTTGTTTAGAATTAGAGGACAACATAAAATATATAGTGTGATTTATTCTTTCAAAA
The DNA here is from genome assembly GCA_963277665.1 of Viscum album. Classification (NCBI taxonomy): domain Eukaryota; kingdom Viridiplantae; phylum Streptophyta; class Magnoliopsida; order Santalales; family Viscaceae; genus Viscum; species Viscum album. The sequence goes on from OY728125.1 coordinate 501,065,002, forward strand.
AATTTTGTTGAATATATATGTGGAAAATCATTTCAACCCCTAAATTGAATCATATTTCACTAAAGGATGTATCATAAGGTTTGATGATAATTTCACCTCTAAATTATGAATAAGGGAGGTTTTATATAATTGGTATGTGAGAATTATAACACTTACCATTTCCAAAGATAGTTCTACTTGATAAATTATGGTGGTGTTTGAATAATTCTACTAAAATTCTTAGATAATAATGCATAGAACCATAATCAAAAAGTTCATTCTATTTCAATGATTGAATAACAAGAATAACTTTTAACACATCATAATCAAGATCCACCTAAATATTTGTGATTTCATAATATCTCCCTTGATTCTTTGTAGTTTATTCACTTTGATTGTATTTGATAATCCATTGATAAGGAAATTTTCTTGAAAATTTATACTTTTTCATTAAATTGAAACATGATACATCTGGATAAAGGTTAAATAGAGATTTCAAATATTCCATCACATTAGTGGGGTTTTCCTATATATAATCACAAATTAGTCTCCCTTACTCCACACACCTAAAAAATTTCCTCACCACCCTTGGTAAATCTCAGGGATAGTTCTTCCCAAACATTTGACTAGTGGGATATTGTGATTTAATTCTATGGTAATATTTTTCCATCGTACCATAAAAATGAAACTATATTTTTCTCTTTAATCCCAATGAAATGAATGAGATTATATGACCTCCATTTCAACATTCAAGGAACATCAGAAAATTTCATTATAGTAATCAATGTCCCAAAAGGCTAAGGATTTTCATAGACATGACTTCATGCTACCAAAGAAGTGGTAAATAAATATTTTATTGGGAAATACACAACTATAGGTGTAACATACATGGCATGGGATGTTTTCCTCATATACCCCAATGGATTCATCATATATTTTATTAATTATTAGGACGTCTCTATCTATTTTTAGTTAGAGAGTGTAAGGGAATTTTTTTTGTGATTTTGTTTCCCAAAAACTCATTTCACTCCATCTCTTTTATCACCAACATGACATTCTTATTTTGTTCCCACATTAACCATTGATCAGGTTTTCCTTATATATGTGAAAGCGTCAACAAGAAAATATATTTCTCAGTTTATTGAAGGATAGAGAAGAATTTTTCAATGGAGTGGATCCATTACTTCATAATTATGTGATCAAAAGATCCATTGACCGTCATAAGCATTTATTGAATTAATGTCACAATTAAAACATTATCGTTCATAGAGGATTTGGGAATATCTATTAAATTATGTTTTTCTTTAAAACCTTGTTTTATTGAGAAATTATTGTTATAAATTTATGAATCATTCTCTCATCGGGTTGGTCATCTCATTTGGGAGGCCACTACATTTCTCATCACACAAGATATTGACTCGGTTTATCATAATTCTATCAATTGAAAAGAAACAAATATGGTAATAGGGATGAGTATTTCTAAATGTTTAAACACATAAAATGGAAACCATGATAATTAATGGAAGAACACATAAATTATATATATTCCTGAACCTAAAAACATCTTGATTTAAATCTAACATTTTCATTATCTGTTTGCCATCATAATTTATTATGTGTTTTTTTAATCCCACAATTATGGTATGTAAGGAGATTATGAATTTACTAAAGAATATACCATAGGAGTTTCAATATAGGTATACTGTGAGTCCCATTTTCATACACCATGTCATGACCGATTCCAGCTCAATGTAACCTTTTTCATGTTATTACTGCTAGGTATATATGTTCCAGAGAAATATCCACTTATAGTATCTAGGAAAGGATATATTTTATTGGAAACCAATTAATCTATACATTAAAAAAATTTATTTATGTTTTACTATGTTTAATTTTATCATTTTGGATTTTATTATAGTTTTCTAAAGATAATCGCCAAAATAACTAGTCTTTTCTCAGCTACTTAATTTGACAACCAATATTTCAATACACATTATATCAATATTTATTATATAAAGGAAACATTTTGAAACCCTAAAACACAGTGAATCTTTCTTTCTATGAGTAATTTGGAAAATAAAATATCATCTTGGAATATTAGTAAAATAACTTCATTGCAAACCCCAACAAATAATTTATTACATAAAAAATACATGGGATAACATGGAAACATACATATGAAAAGGGATAAATATAATTTTTAGTATGGGAATAAAAAAATTATAGAATAATTTAAAGAGGTATAAATGATCAAATAGAAATATCAAGCAAACATAAGAGGGGTGAGAAACATAATTTTAAACAATAGGGAAAGATATAACATGATAACATAATTAATATTGGAGAATGAGGTGATAATAATTAAAATTTAATCATAGAAATATGTCAAGGATCACCACCAAGTCATTATACCAATGTTTAAAAAGTACCATAATGGATTAAGTTTTCTACATAATCCCATACATGACATCTCATGAGACTAAGACATTATCTAGTGTATTGAAGTGCTTTTTTGGTGCACACCTAATTTTTATATCATGTACACGGAGATGTGGGCCACATGAATCATAGAAAATAATGATCATTTTCCTCATTTTTTATCAAACTATCATGTATATTGGGTTATATACATGGAAGTCTCCAAAAAATGATGTATATGAACATCTATGCGAATACTCTAGATTGTAAATAAGGATTTTCATTGATAAAAAATAATTTCTGAAAAAATGATACTTTCAATAGCATGAAGAGGGTACTCAAAGATATAAGGGAGGGATGAATGAGATAAAAGGGTATACCATCACATAAAAACCATAATATTAGTAATTGTGATGTTTGAAATCATATCCCACCATAAAAAATTTGATGCAATGGCATAGTATAAAGTGTTTCCTGAATAAATGGAAGAAGGGGAGGATCCTATATAATAAACCTACTCTTTTTTTCAAATAACGCATGATTTTTTATATAATATGACACTTAATAAAAAATAAAAGATCTATATGTGTCGTGTATTTTGGAATTAAGTACATTACATAAAAAACCTAAAATAAAAAATACATCAGCTTTATTGAAAACATCGATAGCATGATCACAATATTCCATGGCTTTTAAAAATTTGTAAGATAACCACGGGACATATATAAGAAATGGGTGAGGTATATAGCCCATTAAGGGAATAATCATGATATAACTTAAAATATTCTATAAAAAATTTAAATCCTTCGGTAATACAAAGAACATAAATAGTAAGGAATGACATATCATGATAGTCATAATATAGGAAACATGGGAATAACATAAAAAAATGCATCATAGTCATAGGTCAAGGATAACATCCAATACATCATTATATAAAAAGTTACATAAAGGAATTATGTTCACTCTCTATCCAAAAATGAAGTCTCATGAGACTATACACTACCCAATTCATTGGATCACTGTGTACTTCTAGGTGCACCGGTCACTTTCATTTCATTCCATTTCTTAAGTGTTCCAAATAGATCATATAACACGGTTTTATTCATCATAATACATTATTAAATGATTAAGTAGTATGGATGTCACAATAATATGTCAGTATTCAAATAATTATATGTGTATAATGGTGAATACCATTAATAGGAAATGTTTATGGTATTCAATAACCAATTGTTTTGGCATCGAATAATCATGGTAAAATTTCAATAGTATACAAACATCACATAAAAATTCAAAAATCTAGTTGATCAGAGATAAAGGTGTCTCTCATTATTTAGAGTTAAATTGGGAAGTATTAGGTACATTTAAATACATATAACAACAATATAAATTAGAAATATAATGCCTAAGATAATAAATAATCTACAATAAATAATAGATGGTGAGGATCTCATACTTTAGTGTGAGACACAAATGCTTGGGAGGAACTTATTGAGATATTGGGGTCACCTTGTAAGGACTATATGGAAGGTAGAGTAGAGTGAGTATGTGATCGATGGATTTTTTGTGAATTGAAATGGGATAATTGGTGGTTATATAGGGGAAATAATGGGGGACTTCTTTATTATTTTTCAAACATCGGTTTTACTCTCTATTGAATAAAATAACCAAAACCAAAAGCATTACAATGGGTTCTCACATGGTTTCTACCAAATGGTAGTGGTATTAATTGTTTTATAATTTTATTGGAAAAACATAGAAAAATAATTCCCTTTCTTATGTGGAGGGGAGTTATAATCTTAAAGAAATTATTTTCATTAATTAAAAATACTAATGGTTTTTTAGGATTCATAAAGGCTTTATAAATTTAATTAAATCAAAATAAAATCACATTATGCTAAATAAAAACAATTTATTTAGTCATGGATACCCTTTATTTTATTTATTAAGTCACTTTTGGGACATTATTATGTCATAATACAATAAGTATATTTAAATTGTATTAAATTTTTAGCCAGAAATTCTTTTATTTCAAACAATTATAAATAATTGACCATTGGAAAATTTTAACATTATGATTCCAAAAATAATATTAACTTTATCTAAATAATTTTCTAAATATTTAATTTTTCACTTCTATAAAATCATATTAATTATGAAATGTCTATTTTTATTTAAAAAAAACAATGGGATTTGAACCACTATAAAAATTACATTCGACTTCAAATTTTTTTATCATGTATATTTTATATAAACTATTTAATAATATGACTATAATAAAATATTAGTTATTTATCAAATCCATTACGTCATAAAAATAAATTCTTTAATTGAAATTGAATGTTGAACAAAAATACTATTTGGGTTTTATAATATCAAAGTAAAAAACATTTATAAATAAAAAATTATTGAATTATGATTTTTTAATTATTCTATAAAAATAATTTATATAGTTATGTTTCTAGGGTCATGATATATATCCCCTTAATAAACTATAAAACACCCTAATATTATGGTGTGGTACTGTGAGATTTTCCTTCGGAGGTTCGACAATCATGGTTTGGGATGTGATCTAAATGATCTCGAAATTCACCCATAAATTGTTTCACTCATGATTATGTTGATGGATCTATTCATGTAATTGGTATAGGTAAAATCCAACTGATACTATCTCCCTCATAATCTCTGATAAATGGGCTTTATAGTGTATAGCTCTACAGGTCGTATCCACCACTACCATTGTCTATGTTAATTGGATTTGTTAAAACCCTGTATTTATAGTAATCATATGATCACTATTAAATAGATATGTTATTAATGGTAATAATTCCTAAAAAACATTTTAATCCAATATGATAAAATATATCCAAGGAATTTCCTGTGTTTTCTATAACCATATTATATAAAAATACATTTAATGAAATAGAAAGGGGAATTTTTTATAACAGTTTGGGTAATTGAAATTTTCCCCCATTAAGAAATTTCACCCTCAAAAGTTTCAACTCCCACACTAAAACAGACTTCGATATCTTTGTGTCATTACCTCCCCTAGTTCCCACATTGCTTATACAAACTTTTGGTTTTGTCACATCACACTGACATTGTGCCATTTATTATTTCTTATTATATTTTCACTATGATCTATAATCTTCACTGGATTCTCTTCATAAGAAAGATCAATTTACTACGGTTACACATCCTTATTGAGTACATAAATGGGTAATAATATGTACTTATTAAAGATGGATACATAGAATAAGTAATGTACATGACAATGGTTTGGTGGGAGTGCTAGTCGGTAGTCTGTTGCTCTGATGTGATCGATGATCTCAAAGGGGATGTTGTCCCTTTGAATAAAATTTCACTTATTCCCAAATATCATTAATATTTTACGTGGAGATATGTAGATTAATAACATGGATCCAACATAAATATATTGGTTTCATCGTTGATTGTCATAATATCTCTTCTAATGACTCTAATAATCCTTGATCTACAAGTAAATGGAATTTATCTTTTCCACTATTTCCTCAACCATTTTAGAACTTAGAAATTCACATTACTCAACCACACCCAAGTATGAAGGTGTTATTCACCTCTTCCCATAAACGGATTTAGAGGGAGCTGTTTGGATTCTATAGTGGAAGGTATTGTTGTAAAAGAACTCGATCAGAAATACATGTTGGTCGTGTCATATTTTGAGGTCCATAGAAATTACTCACAACATGTATTATAGTTCTTGAATAGTCATCTCAAATTGACAATTAGTTTGAGGATGATAGGTTGTACTGATGTTCAATTCAGTTTTTAGAGCATGTTAGAAACTTTTCCATAAAATAGAGGTGAATCTCAATTCTCAATCATATATAATTGATAGTCGAACTCTACAAAGCCTCACCAATTTTATAATGTATATACACACAAGTTTTGCAAGTGATAAATCCACTCAAATTGAATTTAGGTGTATAGTCTATGAATGATATTCTACAACACCCAGATAGCATTGTTTCCACTAAATGTATTTCTATGTCTAATGGAAATGTGCATGTTTATTTTTTTCCATTTCCATGTTGGAATTGTTAATGATGGTGTCATCCACTTAGACATATACCTTTGATCCTTCACTGGATAACATGCCATTATCTATGAATTATATTGAGATATATACTTCTCAATGTCATCTTACCAATAGTACTCTCAGAGATCTCGATATATCTTTGTTATTCCCATGTGAATAGAGAAATTCAGACTATGTGCATCACCCAATAGTTCCTTCTTTAACTCAGGATTTGATGAAACATATGGTATTGACCAAAATATCACAATTCATTCTTCATTAACATTGAACTCAGAGGATTTTCCTTTTCTTATAGTTTCCACGTTCTTCTAAATGCCATCATCATCTCTTTGAGCATCCTTTAAGAAATCTAGAAGAGCTGGTTGAGGAATATATTGTGAAAGGATTGATGATGATCCTTTTTTATTTTCATGTCCATCCTCTATAAGTATATGAAGATCTATCCCCTATCAATTCATAGTAATGATAGAATTGTTGCATCATTTGTACATAGATCATCATCCACTTCATTTTATTTCTCTACATGGTAGTGAATTGAGCGTTTATAGTCATTGATCATCTCTAACAATATTTTTTGGTGCATATTCAACTCTTTCTATGTGAATAAATACTTGATTATTTTTTGATACATATATATTTTACACTTCATCTCAAAAAGAAAATGTCACTATATTTTCCAAATTATGTTCACTATTTACAACTTTGGACCATGTGTTCGGTAGTTACTTTCATGAAAAATAAACAAAAATTAACCATAGTCTATTACATTGTCATTATACATGATCACATGGCCCATGGACTTTTTTAAGTGTCACTGAACACCATGAAAAATTCCCCACATGTGGGTAGTGTGAGTACATGCACAGTGATAAACATCATTTATATCTCTTCAAAGATCTCTTCACATTCATCAAACCATGGAAACATGACTCACTTATAAGTTATCCTAGTTAGTGGATTTGAAAATCATCAGAAATTTATCACAAATCTACGATAATATCCATATAATATATGGAAACTATGGATATCTGTCATAGATGTTTCCCCCGACCATCCAACAATTGATTTTGATTTTGAAGGGTCCATAAATATCTCATTTCTTTTGATGATGTTCCCCAAAAATGAGACTTCATTCGATCAGAACTAACATTTTCATTAGTTTTCTTAAATGTTATCCTTTAAAAAAGACTTTTTTCACAATGAGCATATTATTCACATTATCCTCCTTGGTTTTGGAGAATATTATAAGATAATGAATAAATACTTCCACAAATTTGTTGAGGGAATATATTAAAAATATATTGATCAAGTCCATGAAGATTTCTAGAGGATTACTATGTCTTAATGGAATAATTATGTACTAATAGTGACTTAGCCATGTATGAAGAGCAGTCTTGAGGGTATATTCCATATTCACCATAACATGGAAATAACCAAACCGAATATCTAGATTGAAAAAGATTTTTTTCTTAACATATATAACCAAAAAAGTCATCAATTTGAGGTATATAGTACTTATTCTTTGTCGTGATATTTTTATCGCATGATAGTCGATGAAAAGGCGCACTGAACCACCATTATTCTCGATTAAGTTGAGTAGTTAACCCTTAGGTGAATCACATATTCATATGAATACATTATCCTTATACACCTATTGTTAGTTATTCAACCCTTACAGTTACACAACATCCATTATATATGGAGTTTAGGATAATGGAAAGGCCCCAGGTACAAGCCCAATTTAAAATCAACCTCTCAAGTAGGTGAATACCAAATATTTCTTTAGGAAACAAATCAACATATTCTCTCAAAATTAAAATGTATTGGATGATGGTTATTTACTTTTTAATAATAATTTGTTCTAGATATGCTTGTTCATAGGGAAATAATTTCCATTCTTGAGATATTGGTGTTAAAGAAGATCCATCATTCTCATTAGAATTATGCATAAAAGAGGGTCTATTCACAATACTAAGAGTCAATTACATATCATAGTAATTTATGTTGGCACTATACAGAGGAATCCCATCTAGGACTCGAATTACATTGATTTACACTAAAGGTATTATTCCAAGGATTTATGGGAATTTTATCCCAAAAATTGTGAAATGGGTGGAATTATATTCTTGGGTTGAAATAATTACCCCATTTTAAATTTTCACTAACAGCTCTACTTGCATGATTTCTGGTGGTGTTTGAATAGTTTCACTAAACATTAATTATATAAATGAATGTTTTGAACCAGAATCAATAAGTATGTTTTCTATTCATGAATGAATAACTATTATACATATGACCAAATAGTTTTCAGAAACCACCTAAGTAGTTTTAAAGGAATAATTACTCCCTTTCTGCCTTGGATGTTGTTGGTTGTCTTTGAAAACTCTTGTCTTGGGGAACTAATTTTTAAATTGGATTTGTTACTTATAGTTTAATTAATGAATAATGTTTTGAGATTTGAATTGATAATTCCTTTCCTATTTCACATTAGTGGGTTCTACTGTCAGTAATCATTAGATAAGTGTTCTTTTTTCCTGCATGTAACGCATTTCTTCGTCCCACTTAGGCAAATTATGGGGTTATTATTTCTGAACATTTGACAAGCGGGATGTTGGAATTTCTAATCACCATTAGATTTCCCCATCAAACCAACAGAATTAAAATCCACTTTTATCTTATTATCCCTATGATACCCTTGAGATTCACTGATATCTATTTTAATTATGCAAAAATATCAAACAATTTCCCCAATGCTAACAATGTAATAAATCACTAGGTATTTTCATAGACTAGGTGTTAGGCCACCAATAAAGTAGTCAACCATAAATTTTTTGGTGAAAACTAAGCCAGAGGTGTATTGGGAAAATTTGGAATTTTTTTACTAGTATTCGTTGATAGATTCATCATCTTTTTTCATAAGGTAAAGGGATTCCATTTCAATTTTAATATGGAGAGTGCAAGGAAAATATTTATCAAAAGACATTTTTGGGAATTAAATCCACCCGAAAGATTTAATATCTTCCTCAAGAATCTTATTCTTGATCAATTTCAACCACATATCACTTTCTCCCTCCATATGAAAAACATCCAATAGAACCTTCTTTTATTTAGTACATTGAATGATGGATAAGATCTTCTCAATGGATTTGTTCTATTGTTTCGCGATTAAGGGATATAATGATCCATTGTTAGTTAGAGGACTTTGTCACAAGATGATCTCAGTTTTAGCCTATTCCTTATAAGGGGTATTTGGATGATACTCTAGATCCAGGATTCCATTTAGAGCTTATGTCAGCTGAGATGTTATCATTAAAAAAAAATTGATTGCTTCTCCCGTCGGGTTGGAAATATCGTTAGGGTAGTCATCACATTTACCATCACATTAATTGTTTTCCTGATTACTGTAATTTCCTAACATTTAGTAGAATAAAATAAAAAGCCGGGATGATTATTTTCAAAATATTAAACACATAAATGGGAATTTAATTCAACTAATGGGATAACATATAAATTACATTTACATCCTTAACTTATAAATTTGTAGGCTTAAATTACTGTAATCCATGATTTATTTCCTAAAATATATTCCTCTGGATTTTTTTCTTCCCATAATAATGGTTCATAATGAAATTTTAACTTTAGTAATGAATGTCACCTGGGTGTGTCAACCCAGGTGCCCTGTAAGACTCATTGTTGTATACCAGGTTACACTATGTGAGGTCTGGCACACGTTGTCAGATTTTTACCACTAGGTAAATCTATTTCTGAACCATGTCCACTAATAGTATCTAAAAAGGGATATATTTTTTTGATAAAACAATTACTATATACTTACACAAATTTTTTAATGTTTTCTAATAAATTTTCTTATCCCTAAGGCTTTCAATAGGTTATTCTAATCCTAATCCCAATAATAACTAAACTTTTCTATTGATTCAAACTATAACAAACCTTCTTTTAATTTCACATTAATATATAATTTATTACATAAGAAAATAATTTATAAATACCATAAGATCAATAAGTGTAGTTCTTATTTGAGCTAGGTACATTACACAAAAACTTAAAATAGTAAATAAATTAGAATTATTGGAAAAATTCTTAACAAGATCATAATATTTATGGATTATAAATTTTCATGGGATAACCTTGGAAAATACATTAAGAAGGTGTGATTTATAAATCCTAATAAGGGAATAATAATGTAATATGATAAAAAATGTTTAAAATGGTCATATCAATTTGGGAAAATGTAACATGAACAATAAAACATGATATAAAATGATAATAATAACCTAGATAATCTTGAAAAAGCATAGAAAAAAACATCATAAACAAAGGTCAAGGATGAATACCAAGACAACATGATGAAAAAAGTCTAATAAAGTAATTTGGTTCACTCTTTGTCCCAACATGATGCCTCATGAGACTAAATATTACCCAACACATTGGAGTGATATATAATTCTGGGTGCACCCATCACATTCATTTCATTCTCATTTTTAAGTGTGCCACATAGATCATAAAACATGGTTTTAGTCAAAAACACATTTTATGACAAGATAAAGAATGTTGAATAAATATATAGGATTACAAATTGAATTTCATTTAAGTGTATATTGGTGAATATGGTTGACCAAAAAATGAGAATTACATGCACTACACAATTGTTTTTTCATGGAAAACCTTTAATGAAATTTTAGTGACCTAACTACATCAAATTAAAATTCATAAAATAGGTTGATTAGAGATAAATGGATATTTTAAAATGTGGAAATAAAATTTTAAGTATTATATAAATATAAATACATATCACAATTATTGGAATTAGACATAGAAAGAATAAGATAACAGAGAAACCTGAATAATGAATATAAGGTGATGATCTCTTACTTGAGTGTGTGATTCCAAACACCTCAAAGGAGATTATTGAGAGCATATGAGAATCTTTGGAGGAAAATAAAGAGTGAGTGGGGGAGATTAAGGACATTATCTAAGTATTTTTAATGAATATAAATGGGATATTTTGTGGGGTTATATAGGAAATGAGTGGGAATTTTTTTATTATATCCCAAATATTGATTTTGAACTCTATATAAAAAATAATACATTCCAATCATTTTAAACATAGGGTTTTTCCAAATTGGTTTTTTTTCATTAATTTATACGTCCAAGGGATGAACATAATAAAATAATACACTTTCATATCTGGAGGAGATTCATACTTTTAAAAAAACAAATTTAAGACCTAAAAATATATTATTGATTTTGGGAGATTCATAAATGATCAGAAAAATCAATTAAATAAACATAAAATCAAATTATTTTAATTTTAAAACAAATATTATGTCATGGACACCCTTTATAGCATTTATTACACCACTTTTGGGTCATTATAATGTCATAATACATACTGTATATTTATATAGTATTCATTTTAACATGAAAATTTGGATGTCTCCGAAAATTAATAAAATTTCACCATAGGACAATTTCAAAATTGTGATTAAAAAATTAATATTTATTTCATCCGATGTATTAATATTTAAATGTTCAATTTTAACATAAAACCAATATTAATTATGAAATGCTGTGTTTTATTTACTATACCAGTTTTTGAAACCTTATAAAAATTAAATTTCACTTCATAAAAATTTATGATCATTAATATTTAATAAAAAATATTTTATAATTATATTTTATTGGAAAATTTATTGTTTAAAAAATAAATTAATTCATGAAAATTAATTCCTTAATTGAAATTTAATATTACCCAAAAATACTATTCATGTTTTATAGTATAAAAATAAAAACCATTTTAAATATATTAATAATAGGGTGAAAATGTATTAATTATTATATAAGAAATAATTTCCATAATAATAATTATAGGGTCTTCATATACATCTATTTAATGCACTAGAAAATTCCATAATAATAAGGCATGTGACTGTGAGATTTTAATGGGGTGGTTCAATGAACATGGCTTTTGGAGTGATCTCGATGATCATGAACATATCATATAAATGGTTTCAATCATGATTATGTTACTGGATATCATATTAGTATTAGATAAGGTAAAATCCCCATAAATATATCTCCCATTAAAATTCTGATAAATGTGCTTCTTAGGGTATGGTTCTACTGGGTGAGGCTATCACTTACTTTGACTGTATCTATTGTATTTGTTAAAATAATTAGTTTATACCAATCTTGCGATCATTATTCAATGAATATAATATCAATGGTAATAAAGAATAACATTAAATTAAATCCAATGGGATATAATAAAACCAAAAAATTGAAAGAGTTTTTTATATCCATATTAAAAAATAAGACATTTAATTAATTCAAAATGGGAAGTTTTTTAATAACAGTTCAGGTTATTATATCTCTTACCTTGAGGGATCACTTCAAAAAGATTGGGAGGAGATTAATAAGATATTTGGGACACCTTGGGAGGTATATGGAGATGTAATGGACGAGTATATTCATTCTCTATGGTTGTTGGGTGTGGTGGAATGTTATTTTCACGAGATTATATAGAAAAAAAGTGGGTTCTTTATTAATTTCCAAACAAAGGTTTTGTGCACTATATGGAAATATAATAAATTCCAAAAACCATATAATGTGTTTCCCCCATGTTATCTTCATAATTAGAGTAGGGTTTCGTATTTTATATATTAAAGAATAGATCTTATGAAAATAATTTCCATTTTTATGTGGAAGTGTGTCATTAATATAAATAATTGATTTTAAACACAAAGAATAATTTTTAGAGGATTAATTTAGTGTTTATAAAATTAATAAAATTTTATGAAATAAATTATACTAATTTGTAAGTATGTATTTTTTTCGGGATACCTTTTAGGGTATATATTACATAATTTTTTGGTCATTATGATGTCATAATACACACAATATATTTAGGCTATATTTAATTTTGATCCAAACATTTCATTGTAACCAAATAATGAAAAAATAAATGTAGTTTAATTTTTACATGTTTATTTTTAATAGAATATTTATTTTATCAAAATAAATCTATATCTATGAAAATTTACACATTTCAATAAAAAATACTCAATTTATGAAAATACAGTTCTTTATTAATAATAGTTTTCTAACAATTGTAAATAATATTTTTGATTTCATAAATTTATATTATCATTTATATTTAATTTAAAATATTTAATAATCAAATTTTATAAAATTATCATTTATTTCATAAACTTTTGAATTTATTAAACTTTTTTGTCTTGTTTGAAACTATACATTTCCCAAAAATACAATTTGTGTTTCACATTATCAAACCCATGTTTTATCAAACTCAATATTAAATCATTTAAAAATTAATATGATAAAGTGATAAACATAATCATTATTTTATTTCAATAAAATAAAAATATTAATACTATTATGGTCTAAATATATAACTCTTCATTACACTAGTGAATTCCTTAAGGGTAAGGTCTACGATGGTGATATTTTTTGTTGGTTAGTTCAACATATATGGTTTGGGAGGTCATTTTGCTTATCTTGAACTTATCAAATAAATGTTTTCATTTGAGCATTGTGTTTTTAATCATGGCTTAGAATTGATCAAGCGCAAATCCATGTTAATCTATATCTATCTATTCTATGATAAATTGGTTTCGTAGAGTACAATCCTACTACTTGAGGTCACCAATCCATTCGTCTATATCTATTGGAATTTATCATAACCCTTAGTATACTGAACATAGTGGTAACTATAAAATGAATATAGTAACCATGATTTTAAATTATAAATGTATTTTAAATTTATCAAACTATAAAACTATTCAAAATTACCTATGTATTGGAATTGTTTTCTATAACATCATTACATAATAAAGAATATATCTATTCAAGAAGGGAGTTCATTTATAAAAGTTTTGGTCGTTACTTTTACTCCACCAACATTTTCAAATATATTGAGGTCAAATATGTAAAATTATAATAGATATTAGTTGACCCTTGGTAGGGAACCCATAACTATTGTGGGCATTTTGACATTTCGGTTTCATTCATTTCTAAAAAAATATGGCCACTCATACCCTTTCCAATTTGGTAGTGGGTGTATGTCGTATTGTCTGTCTTGTGTCATTTTAATGTAAAATTGATAAAATAAATTTCAGGTCTATATTTTAAAATCTAACATTCTCAATTTTATAAATTTATTTGTATTGGATATTTTTCGCTAGGGCATGAACGTGTCAATTACTACTACTTATACTACTGTTTCTTTTCGAACTACTAATAATTCTTATTCTACTATATCTATTGTTACTAATACTTCAGCTATTGTTGTTACTACTACTAATATTACACAAATTATATGGATATAATGTAGGGGGAGGCGAGGTGATTTGGGATCATGATCACATCAGAATGCTGGATTAATAGGTAGATATCCAATTCCATCAATGAAATCATAATTTGATAAACATAAATAACTTTTCCACCACCTAGTATCTTAAAAAAATTCATCAACTATTGGGTGTGATTCATATAATGAAAAACATCACTGATGTAGTCAAGACAATTTAAAATTAATCCTTCTCCTATTTCAATAAGTTCTCTATTTGGAAGCTGATCGAGAAGCGCCGATTGTATCATATCTTGACCAACAATGAAGAACTCTTTTAGAGGGTAAATAAATGAATGTTTTTCAAATATATTTATGATTATTCAAATTAATGGTGACATATTATTGAAGTTAAATAATATTTCTAGAAGAATTTTAATATTTTGGGGTTCAATGAACTAAAAATGACTATGATGGCTAAATTATATTATCTCATTGTCGTCCAATATATTGATTATAATAGAAAATATCGGGAATTTAGTTATATCCATAAAAAACAAGGATTCATAAGGAGTCAAAAACTATATCAGAATTATAACCCTGATAATGTTATAAATTTTCATGTATAGGTTTGGATTCACATCCTAAAATTGAATTTGAAGTATTGTAACATTTTCTCTCTTTCAGATATTGCTTCCATAGAATATAATATGATTATAATTGATAGGGATACTTATTATCTATGGTTTATCATTTTTCACAAGGTGTTGGTAAAAGTATATATGTCATACACACTTATTGAGGATGTGGTCCTCCCAACCATGAAAAAAACATCACCATGTAAATAAAGAATAAAATACATCCAATTTTTTATCAAGGAGTTAAATTTTATCAGAAATCATATATCTAAATAAATAAGATCTAATTTATGGAACCTATCAAAATAAAGGGGCATGATAAGAATTCTTCTAGTTGGAATCTTGGTAGAGGATATATGAATCTTCCTGACGCCTCTACCTCAAATAAAGTAATGTAAGATAACAATCCAAAATATATGTATTGTAAACCCTCCCACTAGGGGATCTGGATGATGTATAGGTTTCCACTAAAATAGGGAAGTCTGAAATTGTTCTAATTGATGATATTGTTAAAAGGAATTATGATTTAGAGGCTATTTTTTCCAAATCAAAATTTTAATAATCAATCCCTCAAATGGATTTTGATAATGGACTCATTACTACTATAATAAAATTGATGATACCATAATTATAGTTGAAAATATCAATAATAATTAGGTTTTCATAAATTATTATGAATAAAAAACAGTAGAGGATGATAATATTTTAGAAAACACTTCAATGGAGGTCACGAATAAAAATTCTATGGATAATCAATTAGATCTCAATTTTTTTATGAAATGGATCTAAATTTATGTATTTTATATGATAGTGAAAAATAACATAACATTATATAAGGCCACTTTTGAGATTGATTTTGATATATTTATTGTTGTGAATGTTATTAAACAATTAAAAACACATATATTGAGTTTAGAAAAGACTCAAATTCAACACAAGTAAGATGAAATATTCATATAGGTGGATTTGGAGAAGTCTATAAGAAGGATTTCTTCTCAGGGTTTCCAAAAATTAGTGATAACCTTTGATAATGTATTCATCAAAACTATTTAAAAATTTTATTTAGATGAATTTGATAAATTTAATTTATTTAAAATGAAATCATAGCTGAGTTTGAGTAATCTCACATATTCAGGAAAATTGGATGCCTTGTAGAAAACCACAACTATAAAAATAAGGGGGGAAAGAAGAAATGGAAATATATAAAATCATAAATAATGATAAATTAATGATAATTTCCAAAAATAAAATTACATTATCCTAATTAATTTTATGTTCATGTATAATAATTTTAAAATGATTGAAATTTTACAAATGAATCAATCCTTATACAATTCCTTGATACCAATCGACCACTATCAGTTTCAGAATCTAAACCCATAATGAATTTGTAAATTTTTAAGTCCTCCAATTAGGATGCTATTAGATACTCATTTTTTCTATAATCTTCCTCGTAATGCATCTGATACTCTATAATTATGAAGGATCATAAGTGTATAGTTTCTATAATTCAATGAAGGAATTTAAAATTTTTCTCCATTAATCCCTGTAAATATAAATTCATTTTCTCTTAGTTTTATATACCAATATACTTCATATTTAATGATAATTTATTTATGGATGGAACTATACACAATGTTATATTACTCCCACAAAAACCGGATACTCATAGGTTATTACAATAATGAATCTAGACATGAATAAAAAAGTTGGGACATACTTTATCTAGATTACATTAGATGAATTATTTTCTTGTTCTAATTTTACAACCTCTTTGGGTACCTTAATGATGTATTTGAATTCATAGAAGGGTGATACATTGTGAATATATTGTTGGAAACAAAAATTTATAGTATTCTTTATCATATTGATGAATTAAGTACACTTTGTGGATTATCTGTATTTTCCCTCCAATGAATTAACACAAATCGAAATCCCATTATAGTTAATGAATTATTGAATAGATATAGGTTATCCCAATTCCCTATTAATTTAACTAATTTATGGAATTATATTAATAAATGTAGGGAAATTATATTTTATGTATTGAGGGACGATCACATCAGTATTAACCACCATATCCTCAATAAAATACATGAGAATAAAAAAACTCTCATATGAGAATAGATTATGAAATACATATCTAGTCAAAATGAAAATATAAAGTCCACTGTAAATAATATGGTTTTATATCAACATAATAATAAATTCCATGTTTTTCCTCTCTATGAAGATATTAAATTGCGGTTTATACTTGATTCTAGTTTCCAAATAAATTATATTCATTAAAAATTAAATACAATATCAAAAGGATTCAATAGGGTTTCTTGAATTATAGGGTTATAATTAAATTCATAAAGAGAACAAGGTTAAGAGAGAGATTAGTGGAATCCATATTAATTAATCACTTTACATCTATAAAAAACAATGTTAATTAAGTGTATGTGAAATTTAAATAATATACAATGATAATGTAAATGTTAATGAACCCTAGTTAATAGATTCTATTCCTACATATATTGAACAATCACTAGAATCTAATATTAACTAATTCTTCTTTAGATTTTGTGATCATGTATATACTATCCTATTAAAATATTTAAAGCACTCAAGGTTTTTGTGTCCTTGGAAATTAGTTTTTCATCTTTTATTTGGAAATTGTGTGTGGTAATTTATCACATTTTGTTAGAGATTTTTTAACTCTAAATTAATTACTCAATAGATCAGTTCCCACATAATTTTATTGATTATTAAAATGTCAGATATAGTTGACATAAGGGAATTCATGCATGTTTCTAATTGAATTTCTATGAGAAAAATAAATAGTAACATTAATGATTTAATGATATTTGAAATAAATTTTCATTTCAACACACCTAATCTATTTGGGAGTATTCATAATAAGAACATTCAATCCAATCATTACAATACCACATTGTTCTTCAATGTTCTATAAAAGAGATAAAAATATGATAATTGTTACATCAATTTTGACATCTCAAAATCTATTAACATGGTTATACAGATCTTTAACACAACTATTCTAAATAAATATAGTCTATATAATTCCATCATTAATCATATTAGTGTAATTATTAATATTGTGATACTCACTATACTCATTAATAACTGTGCATGACATAAAATAAAGAACAGTGGGTTCTAATATTATCATTCATGTTGACATGCATAAATCCTATGACATGGTTGAATGGAGTTTCATCATACGTGTCATGAGGGGTTTTGTGTTCCAAGAAAAGTTTTGTGACATTTGTTTCAGGTGTTATTCATCACCTTGGTTTTCTGTTGCTCTGATGGGGAAGTGTTTTGGATTCTTCAAGTCTGTTCAGGTTGTTCTCCATGTGGATCCATTGTCTCTATGTATCTTTGTTCTTTCTCAAGATGATTTTTCTAGGAAATTAAATCATAGCTTGGTGGAAGGTAGTTTGAATCCTTTCTGTGGGTGGTGGAACATGGTAAATATCTCTCATATAATGACTGCTGATGATATCCTGATTTTTACAAATGATAGGCACTCTTCTTTGAATTGTCTCATGGGGATGCATTCTAGCTATGGTCGCCTTAGCAGGCAATGCATTAATCCTTCAAAGAGTCATGTCTACATTTTTTATAAATATCCCAGAAAAAGGTGTAGGGATATTGATATTATCCTTGGTTTCTGCCAGAAACAACATCCAATCTCTTAACATGGAGTGCCAATCTCCTGTGGCCGCATAAAAGATTATCATTTTAATGGGTTTTTGGATCATTTTCTGGGAAGAATATTTAATTGTTAAGTAAAAGTTGTTATCGTTTGGAGGGATAATTTTTTTGATAAACAGAAGGGTCACTTCCATTCCAATGCATGTTTTATCTGCTATCAATCCTCTGAAAGGCTCAGTTGGAAGGATGGAAAACATTCTTAATGATATTCTTTGGGATTCAAAGCAGGAAGGGAGGTGTCACTGGGCTTCTTAGAGGAGGTTTTCTCGACCATTGGATGAAGGAGGGATGGGTCATTATGATATTCAAGATACCAATCTTTTTTTACAATCTCGGATCGCTTGGTAAGTCAATTTCGGGGGAGATTTTTTGGGCAAAGTTCTTCCAAGCGCGCTATGGTAGGAATGTTGTGTCTGGTCTTCACGGATCCACGGGATTGGAATGGTGCATGTTCTCTCACATGGAAACTTCTCTAACCATACTAGATGGATAATAGGTTGTAGGGATATTAACATCTAGTATTCTAACTTTTCTAGGGAAGAACATGCATACCCAGGTTTTCCTTCTCCTAGTATATCCTTTAGCGAAGCTACTGAGTTTTTTGATTCGGTTCATGCGGTTTTGAATACTCATCAAATGAATTTTTTTGAAATAATTGTCATGAGTGATGAGCCTGATGTTTTTTGTTTCATGTTTTTTGGTTCAGGAAGATATAACTCTCACGGCTACAGAAGGACTCTTTGGGAAAAAACCACTTTGGATGTGTGGGCACCGGTTTCTTGGTGCAATGTGATCCCTTTGAGGATGAACTTCTTACTTTGGAGGATCAGAAATAAGGCTATTCCAATAGAGGAAAAAATTCAAAGGAGGGGTATCTCAATGGCCTCTCAGTGTTACTACTGTGATAATCCAAAAGCTAAATCGACAACTCATTTGTTTTTCCAAAGTCAATGGGCTTCTTACCCTTGGTCTATGTTTTTTACATCCTCCATGAACCGATAATGAACCTCGCTCACTTCAGGACTTCTTGAGGTCATGGTTTATGATCTCTGATAACAAAAACATGGGGAAAATAGTTAAAATCACCATCCTTGTGGCTATATGCTTGAATATTTTGGAGGCTCAAAAATAGGTTCTGCTAGGATCCAAACGATCCCTTTTGTTTCTCCAGATGTGGCTCAGGTCACTCATTGTTGAATTGGCTTCGCTCGTCAAAGATGTAGCCACTTCGGCTTCGCTGAACAACCTCCTCAGTCGACCCTCATTGATGAAAATAGGAATTTGTTGTTGGGAGAGATGGAAGCCTCCAAACAATGGATTGAAATTGAATATTGATGGTTCTTACCTGGAAGGGGTTATGAGGGGAAGTGGGGTGCTTCGGGATTGATGGGGATCTGTCCATATTGCCTTCAGTTCTTACTATGGTCTGATGACCTCCCTGGGTGCGGAGGTTCGGGCCCTTAATTGTGGTTTCATGGTTTGTAGAAGAAGAGCATTGGAGGTGTCCAAGATTGAATCTAAATCTGAGGTCCTTCTGAAGGCCTGAAAGGGACGTCAGGGGGTTCCTTGTGAGATGATTTAACTTATTCTAAGATGTAATATGGCATCACATCATGGAAGGATTATACATCATGGTAGGAGGGAGACTAATTTTGTGGCTGATTCTCTTTCTCGTTTGGGTAGGAAGGGAGAGTCTCTGTGGATCTCTGATAGTCTTCATTTTCTTCCTCTGGAGTGTGCCAGTGTAGTTCAAGGGGATTCTCTTGGATTACACCACTTGCTCCCACATTGAAGGGTTGTCTTCTTGTCCTGATCAATTCTTTTGAAATAAAAAATATCTTTCGAGTCATGTCTCTTATGTATCCAATGTTTAAAAACTAAGATCTATCTAAGTACATATATTATATAACGTTCATAAAATATATTATTTAATCAAATTAGTTCTTATAGAAACTTTTTTTTTCCCTGAATCTTTTTATGATAATCACATTAATCATTTCATAGATGTCTCTAAGATGTAATTGGATTATTTTAATTTGAATTTTTGTCATTATAATGAAATTGTAGGTCCATCAATATGTTGTAAGATTTTTTTGTGTGTTGAGAGGAAGTTTTTATTTTAAAACATGTTAATGTTTCCAATACCATTTCTGTAAAGGGATTATCTATACCATTTCATTATTTTGGGGTCCCACTTTTTTAGTGGGTGTTAATATCTCTTATATAAAGTAATTTTTCTTTAATATCATTGTTGGAATGAGAAATTTTAAATTATAAAGAATGTACTATTATAGGAGAGTAATCTTGGAATATTAAGTTATCACATATAGGATTATTTATGTCATATCCATTTATAAATGGTGATGAGGCCTTATTAGGAAATCTCGTATAATGATCATTAATTTTTTATAGTACATGTGTTCTCATGAATAAAATATTATCTTTATTGTTTGAAAATAATTCACTTAAACCATTGATATGATATGGGGATTTTAGAATTGTTGACCTAATAATATTTAATTATTCATTTCTCATGAATTCTACCAATAATACTAATACATATGATGATGAGGATTTAAAATTTCTTAAGAGAGTATTTATTTCAAGTATTGAAAATTGTAATCATTTATATATTTCATCAGTTTCTGGTTAGGGATAAAGCACAAAAATGGTGATATAATGATCTACCGAAAATTGACTATATTTTGGTAGTCTGTTCTTAACCACTAGAAAATTTTATGTCTTTAAATTCCATTAGAAAAGATAGTGTTCGTGTCTTAATGTAGGAAAAATGTGAAACTTATTGATATAACTTAAAAAATTTGGGATATTTCATGATTTCTACATATTAATATCATTTTGAGAATATGTTACCTTTCATATCTAGATGATTATTTGTGGAAATGAATACCATGAAACAAAATATCACATAATACTAGCGGTTAATGTACATTCAAATGTAATGATTTCAAAAATGTAACACGGGGTATTGTTAAATTAATGAAGTCTTTTAATACACCTTCTAGGTTCGTTCTTGAAAAAAATAATTATCATGGTTTTTTTATAATCAAAATTATAATGATGGGATAAATCTTATATACGATTTTCCATTTTGTAATGATTATGACACAATAAAATAGATTTTTATAATATAATTATTTGAAGTGAATCATTGGGACTATATAATGAATTTTTTCAATGTAAATTTGTGCATCACCAATGGCCATATTGAACTCACGGTTTTCATCACTATATTGTTTCTCAATGAGTATATATTTTTCCTCTTCTTGGATAATACTTTGGGGGTTGTCTCCTTCATACATAATATCAGAAACATTTTTGTATTTGATAATAAACCATCATCATGGAATGCTTGTATCACATATATTCTTAATGATTATCATGAAAAAAAATTAAACTCTTTTAATAAATAATTATTTTTAATATTTAAATATTTTTTATAGGTTTAGTGTACCTGGATAATATAAAAATTCCATTATGATGAAGTCCATCCAGTAGATCTAACCACTTAATACCTAGATTTAGTTGGATGTTAACAGTGCATCCTGAGGTTCATCAGTCCCATGAGGTTTCATATGGGTATTTCCAATCCACTATGGGGTTATCATGTTATTTTTCTATGATCATATTGGAAATATAATTTTTTATGAGGAAAATCAATGTGATGTGATTCACGCATTCTGCCAGGTTTTGTTATTTGTTTGGAAATATCATTGGGAAGAATCTCACTAAACCATTATTGAGAATTTATTGAGGGATATATCAATAAATTTTAATTGTATTACTCTTCTATATTATTGTTTATTCTCCCAAGCTACTGAGAATATACACTTAAATGTGTCAACTTTCTATACGGAGGAAAATCATGTGATCGGTGCACCTTCATTGTTATTGATCGAAGAGTCTAGTTCCATGTGGTCATCTATGTCCCCAACCAATTATTCGCCCTTATTGGTTTCAGATGCAATGAGAGAATATCACACATTTATTTTTATACACCCTTGTATTTTCTATATATTATATTTTTCATATAAAACATTTATAGTCGATCACACCTGTCACCTGAGTTTTTCTGATTATTATTAGTCTGAAATTGGACATTTTTAAGGGATTAAATTTTCATGGTGTGTGGAGATACATCCAAAAGTCAGTAGACTGGTCATTATCCTTCCATTATTATTATTATTATGTGATTTTTCAATAGACCATGTGAGGATCTTATTTTCTATCCACAAAAACGGGTTCCAATAAAAATTAAGGCTATAAATATGAGTGGGGGAACCTATTAAGAGAAGATGATGATGAATATAATATATAAAATGGAATGGGAATGATAATAGAATCTATTTGAGGAAAATAGATTTTATAAAGGTTTTCTGATGAGATAGTGTAATTACAAAACCCTCATATATGAAAATTGGAGATCTTATCATTGCTGGGAGAGAAGAATTAATGATTTTAGAAATGGTATGTAAAATAGATTAAATAGAATTGTGATGACCTTTATGGAAAAAATCAGGAATACATTATATTAACACATGGGAGATATTACCAACTGTTGAGGAAACAATAGATGCATAAAATAAGAGAAGGAGATCCTTTGGATGTTATTTTGATATGATTTGGAGTGTATGATAAGGCAAGGGTCTTGATTTGAAAATTAATAAACTAATGATAAAAATTATTCAGTTTTAATTTTTAGCTGACAGTTTTATATAAAAATCCATAAGAGTAATATTAACATCATAAGAGTCATTTTTAGCCATAAAGATGAGCTTTGGGAAAGGGATTGAATCTTTAAAAGAGTTATTTTATACTCCGAAGGAGTCATTTATGATTTTCACAAGGATCACTAAAATATATAATAGTCATTCAGTAAGATTCAATGATATTATATAAGGATAGATATATTTCTAGAAGGATCATAAATATTTATATGAGATTTTTTTCATTCTATATGGATAATAATGAGGATTCCGTAAGGTTCATTTTAATCATATTATATACGTTCTTACATGAAAAAGTCCAAAGGAATGGCATAACTGAGATTTCTATACTTCTCAGTGTACTATAGTGGAAAGAACAATATATATAATTTCAATAGGGATGAGTTATCTTATGTAATATGAGTTTGGAAGAATAATTATTGAAATGGATCTGATGAAGATCAATGTGTTATTCATTAATTCAACCATCACAAATACTCAATTTTTTTGGATTCATTCTATGATTCTGGGGTTGTACAATTACATAATGGATCATTTTTTTAAATATATCATTTGATGAAATTGGGTTCTAGACCATGAATAAAAGTTACACATAAAAATTCAAAACACAATTCACACATGGATTATTTTCAAAATGATTTAAATGATTCAAATTTTGAAGGGAAAAAATATTTTGGTATTTTAATATCACATCAAGGAAATTATTTTGTGCATTACGTATATTGAAAAAAATATATTTGATCAATATTTTAGGATATTTTCAATGAGAATTCAAATTGGAAAATATCCACCAGTATTAATGATTAAATAAAACATAATAAATAATTATGTTAATTCACATTTACAAATATTATTAAAATCATTGTATTCTTATAAATATAATAGAGTTGGGAAGAAAGAATAAAATAGTGAGTGAGATACATTGACAATAATACTATAATAAATAAATATAGCCTTTCAAATAATCAGTATAACTTGATAATAAATTTTAATAATATATAACATTTTTTATAAAAATGAAGCTGACTACATTTAAGAGGAGAAACATGGTCAATGATGAAAATAATGAAAATTAAAGACAATATTACAACTATATTATATATAGCTCTCACAAATATATAAGTACCTACACAATTATTATATTTTACATTATGTGGAATATAATGAAATAGATTGATAATAATGGAGTATTTGACATGTTTTTACAATAAGAATATAGAAAGAAAATGAAACTTACTCACTAGTTTTTGGGATGGAACCATTCAATGATTGTGTGATGCAGTACAAAATGATGTAATGACATATTGGTCATCCGAATTGAAGAATGTTTGATGTAGTGTAATTGTAATTTAGTGTTATAGTAGAACAAATTTCGGGATATTGTAAAATATTATTGTTAGTGTCAATATGGTGTGTGATTCACTAAACAGTAAATGGTAATTGGTACATATTTTGACAAATTGTATCCATAATAGACGAATCTCTTATCAACCAAAATAACCAATCACTAAAATGAGTATTCTTTCAAAAAAGATTTTGACACTTGTTTAAATAAATTTTTTAGTTTTCCTTTTGTTTCTAATAATATTTGACAATGTTTTAGAGACATAGAAAAATAGGGATAATCCTTAACCAATCATATAGATTGATTCTAAAAGTAAAACTTATAAATTGTATCATTGAATCATGACCTCTATATTCTAGTGACATAATCATACATAGGACCTTATAATAGTATCAAATTTAACTTAGTTACTACTATATGGAATAATTTTACTATCCTAGTAGATTTTATCATCCTTAAATGAAATGAAATTTGATTAAAATTAAGATATACTTTGGATATATAACATTTTCTCCATAATTGATGAATATTAATTGTAGGTCACCTTAAAAACACTAAAACATATAATTTAAAAGAGGGAAATGATATTCAAAATGATCTTAAATTAAAACAATTATTTATCATTACTTGATGCTAGGGAATTGGATAATTGTTCAACACCAATTTTTTTTTGAGAGTGATGCATTATAAAAACTATGTTTAAGCTATAAAGAGTCTGAGGATAATTTATCTATTAAAAAATTAAATTTTAAACACTAATTTGATGTCAAATATCAGTTGAATAAAATCCATATTTATTTGGTCACTAACATATTTGGTTTTATCATAAGGATTCATGATGAAAATGACCATTTATAAGAGGGTTCTGAAGAAATGGAGATTGTTATGGGTATGATGATCCAAAGGATAAATATCTAACACAACTTATTGAATCCAAATAAAAATATCTATTACCATGAAATAATTTAATGTCCCTAATTGAATAACTATGGAAAATAATCTTTTATGGGAATATTTTGACTATAAAAGTTTTTATATACGAAATATATGCATTATAAAATCTATAAAAAATCTCTATCAATGTTAATAATGATAATTTTTCATTGAAATAAATAATTATAATGGATTTTGATAACTTCTTGATACATAGAATCTTTAAACTATGTAATTCATATCTTACTATTACCTAGAATCATAAGGGGTGATATAAATGAGATTAAGTTCAAACTTTATGATGTTATAATTTCATATAAAACACTTGAGATACTTTTTCTACTTATGTAGTTTGATATGACATGAAATGTTATTTTATTTTCAAGGGAAGCGGGAATTTTCCATGTCCCTCCAACAATGTTCTTCTTTGGTTATGATACACGGTAAGTATCATTTATCGAATTTCACAACGTTAATAGAACTTTTCAATAATGAAAACCCAAATTTCTTATAATGTATGGGTTAAAAATTGATACATTTGATATAGATGATGCTCTTCAATGAATGTAGATTATCGATATAGATATAAAATGGGATGAAATCCCTTTTCCTGGGGAATCTAGTTGCCTATATACATTGAAAATATATCTTATCCATGTTCCATTTTTTATCACTTCCCAATAGAGGTACCAAAATACCTTCAATTGAATGGTTATCCTTAAGAAATTTCATGGATCTAAATACTAGAGTAAACCTACTCACATGTAGTAAGTTTATGTTTTTGGATTTATTGACTGACATCAAGTCAACTCCACCATCAAAGAAAAATGGAAGATGTTTCTATAATTCTGTAGGAACCTAATAGATCTTCAATATTTCATTACATTTTTTATCATTAATGATATAATGAGTAGTTATTTATGTTTTTTTTATTCCATTGATCTATAAATGACCCTCTAGACAACTCAATTGTATCATAGCATGTTTCATCATGGATTAATCATGTAATTTTTCGTTGTTTTTTGAAAAAATAAATATCTTAATTAATATTTTAGTCATATGATATATATTAACATGCATAATTATTTTTTCTTTGTTTATAATATCATATGATATATCAATATGATATATCATTATTTGGAGTAAGACTTGAATTTTGTATAGTATCACATCTTATTATATGAGATATCATGATATGTGGCACATATTGTGTCATCGTGAAAACTTGCCTATATCATGTAAATAAAATATCATAGGAATAATTAAATATTATAGGTGTTATATTATATAACTAATAATTTATAGTAGTATTAGTCCTAATCATTGATTAAATTTTATTCCGTAGAATAATATTAACTAGTGAGGCTAACTCTCTCTTGTATGAGTCATATTTTACAATTGACTATAAGCCTAAAAATATGGTATGTGAAAAAAATACTAAAATTATGGTTTTCTATGTTCTAAATAATTTTTTATAAGTGTTATATCAATTATAATTATTTCACCATATATAAAGGGTTTCCCATTGTTAATAAATATATGATAAGTTCATCTTCATTTGTCATGTTTTTTGAAATAATGAAAGTGTTTTCTTGTAATTTTATTCCATTATATTATTTTTGCTTATATATTTTTATATATTTTTATTAATTTTTATAATTTATTTATATTATATAATTAATTTAAGAGATAGATCATTCGATTACATCTTAGGAGGAATAACATATGACTAATTTTTTATATAACGTTACCTTTATTTTTTGTGAAATTATCCTTAAAATAGATTTTAATTATATTTTTATGATATTTTACCATAGTGATTTCATGAATTGAATAAACTATTGTGTAATTTATCCTTGAGGATTTTTACTCTGGGATGGACTACTCGGTAACCTAGAGGTTTATGCCTTTTTATTGAATGGTAATAGATTGGTTTTCTATTGCTTCACACATACCCATGTGCATATTTTATATAAAACATAACTATATTCATGTAATTTAAAAATTTATATACCTTTTCATGATAAGGATTAATCTATATGTGTGTGTGTGCATGTGATTGTGTGTGTGTCTGCCTAGATTTAATTTTTGGGTAACTGAAAAAAATTATGGGTTGTGTAAAAAGTTATCGATTTATATGGTTTGATTAAATTATTGTAGTGGATGAAATATTATTTTAAAGCTATATTACTAGAAACATGATTACATAAAGAAATAAATATGTTATTGGAGATGAAATATTCATTCCATGAGTATAGTCATAGAAGTCACAGACGATTCAATGTGAATGAGGGCTCAAACGACTTCAAAGTCACCCTAAAGGGTCTGCTTCATAATGATTAGAAACATTGATATTTGAAATAACATGTTAATATCTATTTATAAGAAGGATCCTTCAATAATTCATTAAGGAGTGATGGAAAATATACATAAAAACATTTGGAGTCATGCATTGCTTTGTGAACATGCAAATGGTTGATAGTGATGTTCACAAACATGACTCTTTGTAACATAGATTCACACCCCTTCACGAAGAACATTTTTCTTCATGAGATCTTCCAATATTCATGAAACCCCTTGTTTATAAATACCATTTTATATTTAAATGTAAGGGATTACATGTGACATTTGGACTCCCAATATCTATCCCAAATTGTGAACCACTTCACCATCATGATGGAAAGAAAAAATTGACCACACAATGTATCCAAGATTCTTGAAACCGTTTTCACTAGGTTATTATGAGACTCTTCCCCAATTTGAGATGAATTTTGTGAAGTCCCAATTCTTTCATGATGGAAGAAGTCTCCATGGGGAACTTGAGGATTCACAAAGAATTCAACCTTCTCCATGTACTCCCCATATGAACCAATACATCACTCCGACCTAGGGTCACTCTCTTTATCAAAGAAGACCTATTCTCCAAGATCATAACCTCAATGAATCACCTAATTAAAATAATCAAGGATTAGTGAAACTCCTCTCATTAGACTATAAATCGTTATTACCTTCTTCTAAACCTATTTTAAAAAGGATTAGTTCTTAGGACCTCCACACTCATCCAATACCTATTTAGTCGCACCTCGAGTGCATATGTGACATATGGAACCCAATCATATGTCCACCCACTTCACAAAAAGTGTGGATCGAGCCTCTTACCTAACGCTAATATCTAATAATAGGTATCCTTTCCCATTTTATTCTATGCATAGGGACCCAAACCCGGAACTTGTGATTGATCACTCCTCTTTAGTAGTTTAAATTCCATTCACCATCCAAAGGTGTATGAGCGGTAGGCATGTAAGCCCTAGGGCTACAGAGTGAGTCCCCCCATGTCTGAGTTTCATCACCTAAAACAGCATAGATCTATGTCCTATTTGTAATATGTAAAACTGTACAACAACATCTCCAACATGTGACATTAAAATGCAGACATTCCATGTACAATACACATAAAATGGTCTATGTATGATTGGAAGGGGAAGACCCCCACACCTTCTACTAATAGGATGCACTGTGTGCCACTCACATGGAATGAGATCTTATAGGAAGATAAAATGGGTAATCCCAAAATAATTCAAACAAAGAGATAAACTTTTTTTAAAAGGAAACTTTTATATGGATTATGTTATGACGGGAGGATGTTTATGAAACCCATTTTATTATTTGGGTTAGATGAATGATTTAGGTTTATTGTGTGGCACAAGTAAGAATGATTTCATTATGAGATGGGTGAGACCTATATCTCCATCCAATGCATTGGGTAAAGATTTATATCTCATGAGATAGACATGGATGAAACGATAAGTTAATCCGGTTCAGTATTACAGGATTGGAATAAGGAGTGAACTCGATTCAGAAAGGGACTTTGTCTACAAAGATGGTCTTGACAGCAATGCCTTGGATACTATGGAAATCATAACAAGTGCTGAACGGTTGACACAATTAGATGATTTATTCCCATGTTATTTTATCAATATTTATGTTTCATTATGATACATTCCTTACGTACATCCATGATTTATGTCTTTGCTCAAGATTTTGATGTTTAAACATTATATTCATGTTTTTAAGTTCAAATGTATATGGTTTGTTTTATTTTCTCCATGATTACCCTTACTGAGCATTTGAGCTCACCCTTTATATGTTTTCTTTTCCACAGGATTTCAAGAAAGGTTTTAGGTAAGAAAACCAAAAGGGGAATATCTTTATGGGATATATTGATGATCTTTCACCATGATTAGAAGTTTACGTTCTGAGTTTCCAAAGACACCAAACTATTACGGTCCTTATGTGTCTGTTATTGTTATGTATTAAGTATTCCGAAAAAGAAATGTAATGTCCATGTACGTCAAGCATTGGGTCTCTATAGTTGGTGTTAGAGGAAAGGTTTAGTTAACCTTCGGAATGTCGGATGCGAAAACTTTAGGGAGATCCCTAGAGATATTTCTAAGGTACATCTAGGGATGTATGTAAGGATAAGTATAAGTATAGTTTATAGTCTTAGAATTATGGTCACAATATTCTAATTTAACCTAAGACGTTAGATATTGAAGGTAATCCCTCTTTATTGTGTTGTTTTTACCTAGCATGATTTTTTCCTCTCACACTATTCTTTTTGGGTTTTAGAAAATGGCTGGAAATAGGATTATTCAAGATAATGGAGAATATGATGGAAAATGGAATGATATTCTTCATGATCAAGGAAATGAAATGGAATTTGGAAGGTGAAACATCGTTATTATGTCTAATAAGAAATCTCATAACATGATCAATAATCTCAACTTTTTTATGTTTCCTGACTTAGTTAATAAGAGAAAGAAGGAGTTTCTTGATGATCATAGAGGAAAGAAAGTTCAATTTTCCTCATGTGAATAATGTTGGAAGAGAAATCAAGGAAAATGTTTCAAAGGAACTGGAAGATGCTTTGGGTGTGTAAAATAAGGACACAAAGTCAGTAAGTGCAATGGAAAAGGTTAATTAAACACCATGGACAAGGATAATGATATTGCATGGACAGCAAAAATGGTTAAATGATTTAAATGTGGAATGTATGGGCATTCTGCAAACCAATGCCCTAAGGTAAAGTCTCATGAAGAGAATTAGCATGGTCGTATGGGTAGTATTTATGTTGATGACGATGAAGAGACTACAAATGATATGTGAGATGAAAGAATTGTTCAAGCTTGGTCAATGGATTAAGAAGGTTGTGGAATGATTACATGTTTATCAAGAGTAATATTGTATAAGTAATCTCATGGTACTATGGAATAAAGAGACGTCTAAGGATTGCTAAACTATTGTTTTTCCTTATGTTTTTTAAAGTATATGTTGAATGGTACCGGTGACCATGAAAGGTTATTTAGATATTTTTGGAAAGTAGATGATATGCGCATAATAAAAGGATAATGAAAAAAATGAAATGAGCTCATGACTGATATAAGGACATAGTTATATCATGGTTTGAGTATATAGAAATTATAGAATTTTGGTATGTGGAATGTGTTAAATTTTGACAGCATTCATGTTTTCACTAAGGTTCAATGGGTATTCATTTTTCAATAGAATACATGATTATGGTATTCACATGTTTGGAATACGATAAAAATGATATATCTTTTGATATATGAGGGATAAATGACGGTATTCACGTGCTTGTTATATGACCCATTTTTTAATATTTCTTTTTATACTATGAGTTTGGAATGAAGTATTTCGGATATGAATAAATATTGGAATGCATTATATTTAAAATATGTTATTATTGTTTAAGGCTAGAATTTATTTTCGATATTATTGATAGAATGATATAATAGTGTAGTTTAAGAAAAGGGAAAACATGCAGAACGGGTGACAACCCGTCGCGTCGGACAAGGCTGTGGGAATCAAACCCACAACTGAACTGCGACATGCCTTTATCGCCTACTACTGGCCTACAAGAAGTCCCCGGTTAGTAGAAACTAGTTTTATTAAGCAGAATGATAGATGAGGTATAAGTCCATTTTGGAACCATATCCGATTAATCTCACCAAAGATGGACTTATGTATATAACGTTTTCAAACCCTATGTTTGAGATAGATGGAATGACCTATCATTCTATCACATGATCTGCTAACATTTCGCGAATGTAAATTCAACATCATTTCTTTAAGAGATGAATTGGAAATTGTTCGAGGCACGAGCAACGTGGAGGTTGTACCAAAATCATGTACGTTTTCTTTTAATTAAAAAACTATTCAACATTAGGGAAATGATCTTGAAAACCAAAAATGTTTTCCTAGTGCTCTCAAATCTGATGAATCAGATGTTAACTTAGATCATCACAATTTTATGGCTTTGTGACTGTTCGATTTTTCATAGCCCTGTTCTCTAACACTCTCCATCAGAACTTGACGATTAGATTTATCTTCCATATCCATATTTTCACATATGATCTCCCATGTGGGAACCCAAGTGATCAGTTACTTTGGGTATCCATTTTGTTTCTAATGATCATTTTTTAAAAGTATGATTTATTATTCCTTTTTACGATGTGGGTTTCTATGAAAGAAACTCTTTAGTAATAAACTATCTATAACCCTGAAAAATTTCGAGGGAGAAATTCATTTTAAGGGGGTAGAATGTAACACCCTGAGATTTGATAAGATATATTCTTTTTAATTTTTTTCATATCTTCTGCTATATGCTACACCATGATTATCTTGCACTATACACAACACCGTATTAGCTTGCAGTATACACAACACTAATCTTGGATCGTGTTGAACACAATTTCAAGTTTGTTTGATAGTAGTTATTCTACGCAACATTGAGTATATATATATATATATATATTTAATTTATAAATGAATTATAGTTATAGTTTTTTATACGCAACAACAAAGGAGTCTTGCACTACACACAACCCTGACTTGGATTTCATTACACGCAATCACAACCTTCGTCGATAGCGTGTGTTGTATGCAATACCGGGTTTCACTAAACAACGATATATGATTATAATATTATTATGAAATAGCCGTTATAAATATTATTAATTAAAATTTTAATTTTTTTACATTATTATTCATCTTATACATTTTCTAGAACATGGTATGAGAATAAGATAAATTTTTCAGGTAAAATAAGTATTTTTCAAAAAATGAAGTTTTGCCACCTTTTGATGGAGCACCCATTTTAAATATAATTTTTGACATGTTAATAAGTTAATTTTTTCAAAATAAACTTTTTATTTTGAATTAATATTTATAAATTTACATTGGATTAAGTTTTGATATTTTTTTAATAACATTCATATTTTAATGAATAGTAAAAACACGCTATATTTTAATTAAAAACAACTTTTTTCATCGTAATAATTTATATGGTTAAATTATAATATTTAATGGTTTTAAAGTATAAATGTAATACGTTTTTACCATTTAATACAATTTAATTTATTATAATTGATTTTACATTGAATTCATAAGTAAAATCATTTTAATCTTTTGCAATGTTATAACTTTTAAATCTCATTTTCTTAATAATGGGATTAATTTTAAATTAATTTCAGAAACTTTTTTGTATTGAATTTAGAAAAATGGATTCCATATTTGAAATTAGTGGGTCCAAGTTACGTTAATAGGATAATTTCTATTTTTGTTCATTATGAATTGTAACTACGTTAAATTTTATTTACCATAGTAAAAAGGTAAATCGAGTAATTAAGGGTAAATATAATATTATAAAATTACCCCAAAACATGTCTTAATATAATTTGATTCTTATATTTCGTCCTAATTAATATTTGGGTCGCAATGGAATCCATTGTATGCCACTTGTAGGATATTAAGACCTTTAGCTTATTTTATTTAAAGGAAAGTTAAATATGTCTCACTCAACTTTAATAATTAAAGTATTTTTAATATAAGTTTATACAGAATATAAATTAGGTTCTAAATACAAATTTTAAATATAAAATGTTTTTCTTTATCATGGTAATTTATTTATAATTTTTAAGAGATATTTAATTACATTAATAGCTTATACATTAATGATGCATAAAGTATTTATTTAGTGAAAAATATGTAATATAGTTTTTATAGAAATAATAATACCAATTAAAAGGCTCCCAAACCGGACCAAAACTTATTTTTAGTGTATATATACACCATAAGAATCCAATTACCTAATATATGACCGTTTCGAGTCTTATAAAAATGATTATGACACTTATAATATTTTATTTTAAATGATTTCAAAGCTGTCACCATCATAATTTAATACATATAACATTTTAAAAGTTAGGTTTTTTAGAATATAAATCCGACTAAAAGTATTATTATAAAATATATAAGATTTATCTTTATCCTAGTATTTTAGTTTAAATTTTTATGCAACAAATAATTATATTTAATAATTATAACAAAATGTTGTAGAAATTATTTTATTAAGAGAAGTATAAAATAAAAGGTTTTTCATATAGTAAAATAAATATTATATGAACTATTTAATGTGAAAGACTAATTTCCTAGATGTATATGACATGTTATAAACCTATTAAATATTTCATTTCGAATATATCCTTTGTGTGGATTTTATTTAAATTCAAATAAATGAATAGTGTCAAAATTGACACTATTGTTATTTTATAAAAATAACATATTATTAAATTGTTAAAAAATCACAAAAATATTTAAAAATTATGAATTGAAATTTACATAGTCTAAAATGTCATAAAGTATTAAATTATGGAAAAATAACAACACATAAGTGATTATTTATAACCATTTAAAATGTAGAATTTTATTACCACAAATAAAATTAAATATATTAAATAATGATAAATAAAAACAATAAAGTTTAAAATAAGATCAAAACATGTCTAAATTTGATTGGTTGATTATATTAAAACCCTAGCTCATCGAATATTAGAAATGAGTAATTTTTGGAGGTTTTTATGTGGGGTTTGAAATTATATTAAACTAATATTTTTGAGGATTCCAAAGGTGCCCCTCTCCTCCCTTATAAAAAGGCACCTCCTCCCTCTCCTCCTCACACCAGTTGGAGCCTCGATTCTTGGAAAATCCCTGACCATTTCCCTTATAAACATTTTTAGAAACATACTAGAGGTCCTTGTCTTCTTCAAAGTCCAATTTTAGTGCCCTAAGTGGAGGTTTCAAACAGGCGTGTCGAAGAAGAGGTAATATACGTTACCGATTCTTTCAAATTCATTTCTTCTTCTAATTCCCCTTATTTAGTTGTTTCATTATAAAGTAATAACATAAGTATTAATTATATACTTTTATGTTATTATAAATATGAAACAACCCTATTTCTCCTTCTATCCATCCTACGGAAAATGAAATCACCGCGCGTGCGTACGTACGGAATACCGTCTCCATGCCGTGGTGTAATCTGTTTTTCCACCACCACACCACTTGGATGGGTATAATGGTGTAAATAATAAATATATATGGTTATTATAGAATCATAATGATTCTAAGATATTATATCATTCAATCCAATTCCATTAAATAAATATGGGAATGAAATCATCGCTCGTGCTTACGTACGGATTACCGTCTCCACGATACGATGAGATTCATTTTCCATGTTAAAAATTCAAGAATGATTATAATGTATATATAATAAGTAATCATGAATTATATGACATAATAATTCTACTGGATTTATATATATATGTATGTATTTCATCTACTTAATTACATTCTATTCCATATGGAAACGAAAACAGCGTTCATGCGTACATACGGCCTACCGTCTCCATGAACGGTGTATTTCATTCCATTTATCAATATATTATATATATGTATATTATGAATATATATTATATATAAATCAGGTTTTATATTCTTGAATTATTTAATCATGATCTAAGTAATCCTATGAATAATTACAAGTCAAAACACTGACAATAAATGAAAAGATTTTACCCAAAAACGCTGATTTAACATTAAATTTACAAAAGAACGGGTAATATAAAGTCATAAGTGAACCATATATTATATCATAACAATTAATATGATTATTAAATAAGTAAATGACGTTATTTAAATCATTATATAGGAGGTTAGGATACATACGAAGCATATCAGACATAAGGTAAGGGATAACTTTTCCAATCTCGTTTTTATCTGAGATTGTTTATACATAACTATTTAATGGGGTAATATTTTTCATCCATGTCCATAAAATGTTATTAATAAAGTGTTTTAAATTATTCCATGTATGTTTAAAGTCATTTTTAACCCTCTTTGACTTTTACTTTGTGTTATTGAAGTAATCTTTCTTTTGTTTACCATACGAGGAAATTTTTGACTTTTTTGAAAAAAGTACAAGGAGAATGTTTTTAACATATACGACATGATTGGATTTTTACGGTTTTATAAAGCCTTATTTTCATGAAGCTTCGTCCAAAATATTTAATTACTATTTTAAGGAAAATCATTTTATTTTATAATTGCATGATGTTTTGTGAAAAGAAATTGATTTTGAAGAAGAAAGGATATTTTCTTCAAGAATTCATTTCAAGTGTTTTATCAAAACCATTTTCCATATAAGATGGCATTATTTCATATGTGTATGTTTCAAGTATAATGTCTCTATGATTTACATGGTTTCAATTTTCTTATGATGAAATGATATCCATTTTTTTGTATGGATTATGTTATAATGGGATGATGTTTATGAAACCCATTATATTCTTTGGGTTTGGATGAATGATTTAGGTTTATTTTGTGGCACAAGTAAGAATGATTTAATTATGATATGGGTGGGACCTATATCTATCTCGAATGCATTGGGTAAAGATTTATATCTCATGAGATAGACATTGCTGAAATGCTAAGTTAATCCGATTCAGTAATACAGGACTAGAACGAGGAGTGAACTCAATTCAGAAAGGGACTTTGTCCACTAAGATGGTCTTGGTAGCAATGCCTTGGATACTATAGAAATCATAACAAATTATGAATGGTTACCAAAATTACATGATTTATTCCCATGATATTTTATCAAGATTGATGTTTCATTATGATACATGCCTTACTTCCAAGATTTATGTCTTTTCTCAAGATGTTGATGTTTAATCATTATGTTCATGTTTTTAAGTACAAATGTATATGGTTTGTTTTATTTTTTCCATGCTTACCGTTACTGAGCATTTGAGCTCACCGTTTATATGTTTTCTTTTCCCCAGGATTTCAAGAAAGGTTTTAGGTAAGAAAACCAAAAGGGGAAGATCTTTATGAGAGATGTAGAAGATCTTTCACCATGATTAGAAGATTATCGTTCCGAGTTTCCAAGGACACTAAACTATTACTGTCCTTGTGTGACTCTTTTTGTTATGTATTAAGTATTCTACAAAAGCAATATAATGTCCTTGTATGTCAAGATATGGGTCTCTACAATTAGTATCAGAATAAAGGTTTAGTTAACCTTTGGAAGCTAGGACGCGAAAACTTTAGTGAGATCCCAAGATATATTACTAAGGTAGGTCTAGGAATGTCCGTAAGTTTAAGTATAAGTATAGGTTATAGTCCTAGAATTATGGTAAAAATCTTAGAATTTAACCTAAAATGTTAGATATGAAAGGTACTCCCCCTTTATTGTGTTGTCTTACCTAGCATGATTTTTTCCTCTCACACTATTATTTTTGGGGTTTAGAAAATGGATGGAAACATGATGATTCACGATAATGGAGAATATGATGGACAGTGGAATGATATTCTTCATGATCAAGAAAATGAAAAGGAATTTGGAAGGAGAGACATCGTTATTATGTCTAATCAGCAATCTCATAATATGATCAATAATCTAAACTTTGTTAAGTTTCTTGACTCAGTTAATAAGAGAAGGATGGAGTTTCATGATAATCATAGAGGAAAGAAAGTTCAATTTTCCTCATGTGAATCATGTGGGAAGAGACATCAAGGAGAATTCTTCCAAGGAACTGTAAGATGCTTTGGGTGTGTAAAAGAAGGACACAATGTTATTAAGTGCAAAGGAAAAGGATCATTTAACACCATGGACAAGGATAATGGTATTGCTTGGATATCAACAATGGTTAAATGTTTTAAATGTTGAATGTATGGGAATTATGCAAACCAATTCCCTAAGGGAAAGTCACATAAAGAGAATCATCATGTCCGTATGGGTAGTATTTATGTTGTTGATGATGAAGATACTACAAATGATATATGAGATGAATGAAGTGTTCAAACTTGGTCAATGGTTTAAGAAGGTAGTGGAATGATTACATGTTTATTAAGAGTAATATTGTATAAGTAATCAGATGGTACTTTGGAATAAACATACATCTAAGTATTGATAAACTATTGTTAATCCTTATGTTTTTGAAAGTATATGTTGAATGGTACTAGTAACCATGAAAGGTTATTTAGATATTTCAGGAATCTAGATGATATGTGCATAATGAAAGGATAAAGAAAAAAATGAAATGAGCTCATGACTGATATAAGGACAAAATTATATCATGGTTTGAGTATATAGAAATTTTGGGATTTTGGTTTGTGGAAAGTGTTAAATTTTGACCACATTCATGTTTTCTCTAAGGTTCAATGGGTATTCACATTGCAATATAATACATGATTACGGTATTTCCATGGTTGGAATGTGATCAACAAGATATATCTTTTGATATATGAGGGATAAATGATGATATTCACGTTCTTGTTATATGACCCTTTTTTTAATCATTCTTTTTATACTATGAGTTTGGAAAGAAGTATTTTGGATACGCCTAAAAATTGGAATGGATTATATTTAACATAAGTTAGTATTGTTTAAGACTAGAATTTTGTCGATATTATTCATAGAATGATTTAATAGTGTAGTTTAAGAAAATGGACAACCTGCTGATCAGGCGACTACCCGTTGTGTCGGACAAGGTTGTGGGAATCAAACCCACAACGGAAGTATGAAAGGCCATTATCACCTACTACTGGCCTACAGGAAGTCCCCAGTTAGTAGAACCTAGTTTAATTAAGCAGGATGATAGATGAAGTATAAGTCCATTTTGGAACCATATCTGATTAATCTCACCATAGATGGACTTATGTATATAACTTTTTCTAACCCTATGTTTGAGATAGATGGAATGACCTATCATACTATCACATTATCTACTAACACTTCTCAAAAGACAAATTCAATATCATTTATTTAAGAGATGAATTGGAAATTGTTCGAGGCACGAGTAACGTTGAGATTGTACCAAAATCAAGTACGTATTTCTTTTAATTAAAAAATTATTCAACTTTAGGGAAATGATCTTAAAAAAATGGTGTCCTAGTGCCCTCATATCTGATAAATCAGATGGTACCTTAGATCATCACAATTTTATGGCTTTGTGACTGTTGGATTTTTT
Organism: Viscum album; assembly: GCA_963277665.1. NCBI lineage: Eukaryota > Viridiplantae > Streptophyta > Magnoliopsida > Santalales > Viscaceae > Viscum > Viscum album. The sequence continues at coordinate 501,104,587 of OY728125.1, forward strand.
ATACCTCTGTTCTCTACCACTCTCCATCAGAACATGACGATTAAATTTCTCTTCCATATCCATATTTTCACCTATGATCTCCCACGTGGGAACCAAAGTGATGAGTTACGTTGGGTATCCGTTTTGTTTCTAACGTTAATTTTTTAAAAGTATGTTTTAGTATTCCTTTTTTCGATATGGGTTTCTATGAATGAAACTCTCTAGTAATAAACCATCTATAACCACGACGAATTTCGAGGGAGAATTGCATTTTAAGGTGGGTAGAATGTAACACCCCGAGATTTTATAAGATATATTCTATTTAATTTATTTCATATCTTTTTCTGTATGCTACACCATGATTATCTTGCGCTATACACAACACCGTACTAGCCTGCAGTATACACAACACTAATCTTGGATCGTGTAAAACACAATTTCAAGTTTGTTTGATAGTAGTTATTCAACGAAACATTGAGTATATATATATATATATTTATATTAAATGTATAAATTTTGTATGGTTAGATTTTGTTATACGAAACAACAAAGGAGTATTTCACTACATGCAACCCTAACTTGGATTTCATTACACGCAATCGCAACCTTCCTCGATAGTGTGTGTTGTCCGCAATACCGTGTTTCACTAAACAACGATATATGATTATATTATTATTATGAACTAGACGTTATGAATATTATTTACTAAATTTTGAATTTTATAACATTATTATTCATCTTACACATTTTCTAGAACATGGTATGAGAACAAGATAAATTTTTCAGGTAAAATAAGTATTTTTCAAAAAATGCAATTTTGCCGCCTTTTGATGGCGCACCCATTTTAAATATAATTTTTGACAAGTTAATAAGTTTAATTTTACAAAATAAACTTCTCATTTTGAATCACGATATAAAAATTTACATTGGATTAAGTTTTGATTTTTTTCTGATAACTTTCTTATTTTAATGAATAGTAAAAACATGCTATATTTTAATTAAAAACAATTTTTTTCATCGTAATAATTTATATTGTTAAATTATAATATTGAATGGTTTTAAAGTATAATTAGAATATATTTTAACCATTTAATATAATTTATTTCATTAGAATTGATTTTACATTGAATTCATAGGTAAAATCATTTCAATATTTTGCAATGTTTTTACTTTTAAAACACGTTTTCTTAAAACGGGATTAATTTTCAATTAATTTATGCAACTTTTTTGCACTGAATTTTAAAAAATTTATTCCATATATGGAATAAGTGGGTCCAAATTATGTTAATAGGCTATTTTTTTTGTGCATTCGTAATTGTAACTACGGTAAATTTTATTTACCATAGTAAAAGGTAAATCAGATAATTAAGAGTAAATATAATATTATAAAATTACCCCAAATATTTTCTTAATATAATTGGATGCTTATATTTCGTCCTAATGAATATTTGGGCCGAAATTGAATCCATTGTAACCCACTTGGAGGTGATTAAGACCTTTAGTTTATTTTATTTAAAGGAATGTGAAAAATATCTCCCTCAACTTTCATAATTAATGTATTTTTAATATAATTTTATATAGAATATAAATTCGGTTCTAAATACTAATTTGAAAGATAAAATGTTTTTATTTATCATGGTAATTTATTTATAATTTTTAAGAGATATTTAATTACCTTAATATCTTATACATTAATGATGCATAAATTATTTATTTAGTGAAAAATAAGTAATATAGTTTTAATATAAATAATAATACCCATTAAAAGGATCACAAACCTGACAAAAAAATATTTTTAGTTTATATATACACAATAATAATCCAATGACAGAATATATGGTCTTCTGGAGTCTTATAAAAATTATTATGACACTTATAATATTTTATTTTAAATGATGTCCAAGTTGTCACCTTCATAATTTAATAAATATAACATTTTAAAAGTTGGGAGTTTCTGAATATAAATCTTAGTAAAATTATTATTATGAAATCTAGAAGATTTATCTTCATCCTAGTATTTTAGTTTTAATTTTTATGAAACATATAAGTATATTTAATAATTATCCAAAAATATTGTAGAAATTATTTTATTAAGAGAGGTATGAAATAAATGGTTTTCCAAATAGTAAAATAAATATTATATGAACTATTTAATGTACTAAACAAATTTCATAGAATAATATGACATATTATAAACCTATTAAATATTTTTGTTAGAATATATCCTCTGTTTGGAGATTATTTAAATTGAAATAAATGAATAGTGTCAAAATTGACACTATTGTTATTTTATAAAAATAATATATTATTAAATTGATTAAAAATCACAAAAATATTTAAAAATTATATATTGAAATTTATATAGTCTAAAATTTCATAAAGTATCCAATTATGGAAAAATAACAACACATATGTGATTATGTATAACCATTTCAAATTTACAATTTTATTACCATAAATAAAATTAAATAGATTAAATAAGGATAAATCAATGTGATAAGGTTTACAATAAGATCAAAACATGTATAAATTTGATTTTTTAATTATATTACAACCCTATCTCATCTAATATTCGAATTGAGTCATTTTTGGAGGTTTTTATGTGGGGTATGAGTTTATATTAAACTAATATTTTTGAGGATTCCAAAGGTGCCCCTCTCCTCCCTTATAAAAAGGCCCCTCTTCCCTCTCCTCCTCACACAATTTTGAGCCTTGATGCTCGGACAACCCCTGCCCATTTCCCTTATCATCTTCATCAGAAACGTACTAGAGGTCCTTGTCTTCTTCAAAGACCAATTTTAGTGCCATAAGAGGAGGTTTCAAAGAGGTGTGTCGAAGAAGAGGTAATATCCATTACCGATTCTTTCAAATTTATTTCTTCTTCTAATTCCTCTTCTTTATTTGTTTCAATATAAAATAATAAAATCAGTATTAATTATATACTTGTATGTTATTATATATATGAAACAACCCTATTTCACCTTCTATCTATCCTACAGAAAACGAAATCACTGCGTGTGCATACGTACGGAATACCGTCTCATTGCCGTGGTGTAATATGTTTTTCCACCACCACATTACTTGGATGGGTATAATGGTGTAAATAATAAATATATATGGTTGTTATAACATCATACGGATTTTAGGATATTATATCATCCACTACAATTCCATTAAATAAATATGGGAACGATATCATCGCTCGTGCATACGTACGGATTACCCTCTCCACGATGCGATGAGATTCATTTTCCATGATAAAAATTAAAGAATGATTATAAAGTATATATAATAAGTAATCATGAAATATATGACATAATAATGATACTGGATTTATGTATATATATATTTATGTCATATACTTAATTCCATTCAATTCAATAAAGAAACGAAAACAGCATTCATGCGTACGTACGACCTATTGTCTCTATGAATGGTGTATTTCTTTCTATTTATCGATCTATTATAAATATGTATATTCTGAATATATATATTATATATAAATAATGCTTTATATTCTGAAATTAACTAATCATGATCTCTTTAATCCTATGAATAATTACAATTCAAAACACGAACGATAAATGAAAAGATTTTACCCAAAACGCTACATTAACATGAAATTTACAAAGGAACGGGTAATATAAAGTCATAAGTGAACCATATATGATATCATAACAATGAAAATTATTCTATAATAATTCAATGACATTATTTAAATCATTATACAGGAGGTTTAGATACATATGAATCATATCAGACATAAGATAAGGGATGACATTTCCAATCTCATTTTTATCGGAGATTGTTTATACGTAAGTATTTACTGGGGTTATATTTTTCATCCATGTCCATAAAATGTTTTTCATAAAGTTTTTAAAATTTTCCCATGTATGTTTAAAGTCATTTTTAACCCTCTTTTACTTTTACTTTGTGTTATGGAAGAAATATTTCTTTTGTTTACCATATGAGGATCTTTTTTACTTTTCCGACAAAAGTACGAGGAGAATGTTTTTTTAACTTATACGGAAGAAAGGATTTTTACAGTTTTATAAATCCTTATATTCATGAAGTTTACTCCAAAATATTTCATAACTATTTTTAAAAAATCTTTTTCTTTTAAAATTGCATGACGTTTTGTGAAAAGAAATTGATTTTGAAGAAGAAAGGATATTTTCCTCAAGAATTCATTTCAAGTGTTTTATCAAAACCATTTTCCATCTAATATGATATTATTTCATATGTGTATGTTTAAAGTATAATGTCTCTATGATTTACATGGTTTCACTTTTTTTATAATGAAATGATATCCATTTTTTGTATGGATTATGTTATGATGGGATGATGTTTTTGAAACCCATTTTATTCTTTTGGGTTATAATGAATGATTTATTTTTATTTTATGGGATAGGTAAGATTGATTTCATTATGAGATGGGTGGGACCCATATCTCCCTTCAATGCATTAGGTAAAGATTTATATCTCATGATATAGACATGGCTGAAATGGTAAGTTAATTCGGTTAAGTAATACAGGACTAGAATTAGGAGTGAACAAGATTCAGAAAGGGACTTTGTCCACTAAGATGGTTTGGCAGCAATGCCTTGGATACTATGGAAATCATAACAAGTGCTGAATGGTTTCCATAATTACATGATTTATTCCCTTTCTATTTTATCAAGATTGATGGTCCATTATGATACATGCCTTACGTATTTCCAAGATTTATTTCTTTGCTCAAGATTTTGATGTTTAAACATTATGTTCATGTTTTTAAGTTCAAATGTATATGGTTTGGTTTATTTTCTCCATGCTTACCCTTAATGAGCGTTTGAGATCTCCCTTTATACATTTTCTTTTCCCCAGGATTTTAAAAAAAGTTTTTGGTAAGAAAACCAAAAGGGGAAGATTTTTATGGGAGATGTTGAAGATCTTTCACCACGACTAGAAGATTACGTTCTGAGTTTCCAAAGACACTAAACTATTAGGGTCCGTGTGTGTCTATTTTTGTTATGTATTAAGTATTCCGAAAAAGCAATGTAACGTTCATGTATTTAAAGGTTTAGGTCTCTACATGCATGACACATTAATATTTATCCCCATCATTATTCTAGACTAACAACATTACCATATAGGAATATATACCTTTGGTTGATATGAATGTAGTAGCTTCATAATTATCATGTGCCAGTCATATTTTTACATTCCTTGAATAACCATACTTGATGGAAATTTCACAATATCCAACCATAGTATCAAATAAGTACCTACATGATTGGAAATTGGAAATCAAATTTTGAAAAATTTCTGATTAGATCTATGATGTTAATGAAGACAAAAAGTTTCTCATTATTATTCATTAAGGAGACTATATTGCATTGAAATTTTAGATAATTGATTTTCCAAATTATATTAGAGATGATAATCCTTTTAAAAGTTTCCTTAGTGTTTGTAGTATGAGTCTTGTGTTTACTTATGGATGTTCATTTTTATCCTTGAAGGTTTTCTGGGAAGCCCAAGTGGTAATTGGATACCTCATGATTGTGGCCTAGAATTCCAAATTAATTAAGAAAAAAAAAGTATGAATTATTCTTAAAAAATGTTCAATATACCTATTTTCATTAGGAAGACATGGCCGCACTAATCAATGTGTTTCATGGGTGATATTATAAACCAAGGTTTGATTTTTAAATGTTTATCAATAGTGGTAGAGACACTTCTGCAAAATGTTTTCGGGGCATCCTTGAGGTCGTCCTCCGCTTCCTCTTAATTTTCCTCTTCCTCTTCCTCTTTATAATTATTTTCCTATTATGCCACACACTTAGCGGGAGTGGGTGATGAAGATAAATTCTCATAGTTTGGAGAGGAGCCCACATTTTGAAAACCATATTGGGGAGTTGCTTCATGTGACCCAACTGGTGATGTGGGGTTTCTTTAAGCCTCTGGATGGGAGAAGAGGGATAGAGAATGGGTATTCGAACTATCCTATGGTGACACAATTTTCTTAGGTGATTAAGATTTTGAGGTGGCTATATAATGAATCATAGGGGATGGAATAAGGCTATTTTATCTTGAACTTTTACCAATTCCTGGAGATTTAAATATTTTTTCAGTTCTATCAAGCTTAGTCGTCCTGATCGATGTCATGAAGGTTGTTGAATATGTTACCAAATTTGGGCCAACGCCTTCATGATGATTAAAAAGATTCATGCATTGTTCATTTAACTATTTTAATGGATTGGTCGAGGTAATTTCTAAACTTTTCAAGGTAGCTAATTGAGTGACATTTTCAATCATGGGATGTTTCCCTTCCCTCTAGTAGAATCAGGATTAAATATATTGTGATCCATAGGATTTGAATAGTGTTTTATCACTAAAACATGTAGCATTTTAACCGTTCATGCAATATTTGAGTCATTTTTGGTATGGGGAGGATAAATCCACTTTCTGATGCAATAGAGGTCCTTGTAGAAAAATATTTAAGGTCAATTCTTTCTCAAAAACCAGAAAGTATGAGTTATATTCAATGTAAATCAAAGGTGCACTAAGAATGTTTCATCCAAGAGGATTTTCTATGTCTTTTCATAACCCTGTAGTGCTATAATGAAAGGTTACATGTTCTATTAAATCCAATATAGTCAATAATGTGATCTATATATAATAAGGTTTAATCTTTAGCCATTATCAATAAAGGATTGTTAGGTATAAACTTTATTTATCATACCAGACACAAACATTGGTGTGACTAATCACTGTATAATACAATGCATATCATGTTCCATGGATGTGATGATCATACATCATTATTCAAGATAAATAATTGACTAATATACATTATTAGTATAAACATTTCGTTTAAACTATTGATGTATCAATAAATCTTCAATGATTGCTTCACGGATGTCTTTCGATAGACTCAGAGCATCCAAGATTGAAAACCTGGCTAGTACTCGGGATAATTTCATTAGACTATAATACACCAAGTGTAAATATTAGAGATTCCAAGTAGAAGTATAATACCTAGAGGTATATTTAGAAACTAAAGAACTTAACATGGGAATATCATCCTTCAGAATATGATATGAAGGTACTCAAGTACTTAGTGGGTTAATTAGAATAGGTCTGCTTGCATGCCGATGTTTATTGGATAATTTCTCCCCATAAAATATATTATACCATATAATTGGTCTAGGTAGTCCCCTAGAATATGTGTTGGAACGTTCCTACTCTTATTAGGCTCGTTGCAGGTCTCTCTAATGAGTTTTGAATGTGTAGATGATCCGAACAGGGACGTGGTTAGAGTATTGATTTCAGCCATTATCGCCACTCCCCCTGTATACTTGGACCCTAGGGAAAAATCCCCTGGTTTCTTAATTAGATGTATGGAACTCATGTTCATGGAAATTATGATCATCATATATGGGTTATATTATGTTAATTCCATTAATAAAACTGAAGATGAGTTCATCGTCTTATAAGAATTTTATATCACAAACCAGAAGATAGGGTATTGTTTAGTAGGACTATGAATGTTCATTCAAGATAGATGGAATGAAGAATGAGAGAGTAAAATTAACTTCATACTTTGTATAGTTTCACCATTGTGGGTTTTCATTCTACCCTTTAAACCATATAATTTTTTAGAAGACTTACCTTTTAAGGGTTGGGGTGATAATAGGGTATGTTGCTCCGTAGATGAAGTGACTAGAGGCATAATTGGTTTTTTGAACTTTTACCAGAGGATAGAATGATTCTTGATAATGTTTTTCTATTAATCAAATAATTGAGCTTCTTCTATACTCTTATATAATATTCATTCCACTCTCCTATTTCCACTGTGGTTGTACTGGAAACACATGCCACTTGTGCTATTGGTGTCCCCAACTTCACCTTCCAAGATTCCATCATTTTTTCCTTGATTTCATTGAATCCCATAGTTTTCTAGATATTATTCTCTAATGTATGGTTAAAGGGGAGATATTTTAGGATCTCTTCATGAACAGCCTTATCATGCCTCTTGGGTTTCATCAATTAGAGAATTTTGTTATCCAAAGACTCTATGAAGTATGAGGGACATTCTAATACAAGAACAAATAAATAGTAATCCTCAGTTACTCAAAATTGTTTCACATATGTCCCTTAACCTCATCTTCACAAGAATTGAGTTTTTATAATGCTTAATAGGGGGTGTTTTGTGATGGGGTGAAAGCTCTTGAGATGGAGCTAGAGTAGAGGATGGAATAGGCATGATAGTGACAAGCTCTTCTTTTAGTGATCTCTTCCCTTAAGCTAAATGAGTTATTCTAGACTAGGTAATGCTTCATATTATGGAGTCTTAAAATATCTATGAAATTATGGGATGATCCCAAGACCTAACATTATATGTCATATGTATGAGTTGTGTTCATAACTCTTTCAAAGGATTCACTATATGAAGGGAAACTAAATATTTAAGTGAATGATATAGGATTAGGGAGAGGCTAGAACCTTCCAACCAGTGATTAATTCTAAGACCCTCTCATTCTCTCATTGATTTGAGTTATTGAGGTTTAGTATTATTCTCCTCCAAAACGTTGAACTGAAATGAAATAATAAATTTTTACGTAGCCCTTCTTAACAAGATAGATAATGAGGAATAAAACTAGTGTACCATATTAAGAGTATCAATTATAGTGTTTTTATAAAGCACATAATTTTTAATAATGCTTCATTTTTAGGGGTTACTATAATCAAATCACATCCTGATATGAAATGATTCAAATATTTCTCTAGGTCCCAAGAGCCATTATTGTGGGAAATAAGGGCCATAAAAATAGTTTTATAGTGTTGGTATAGGATAGATAAATTTTGGTATAGAATACACCAATTGTTATCCCAACCATTAGATAATTGGGTATCGGGAGAGGCATATTACAATTGGTTTTAATAAATCATTGAAATAAGGATAATATAGTTTTAGTTTACCTATAGGTTTTTGAACCATTGATATAGTTTTAGTATAACTATTCAAAAACCCATTTTTTATATGACTATACTAATAGTTTTGAAGTCATATGTAAATAATGAAAAAAATTCTCCATGTTGAAGCACCACCAACCCTCCAAAATAGACACAATAACCTACCCAAATAGCCACCAAAATCCACAACAACGCCCCCTTATCTAATTACCTACAAACAGGTATTGAAAACTAATATACAAACAATGATAAAACGAAAACTAATTATTTCATTCAACATGATATAATCTTAATTAAAACAAATATAAATATTCATTGAAAAATATTAATCAAACATCATATTTCATAAATTTCTTTAAAAAATGTAAATGAATAATCTTTTCCACATAACTATCACTGTCATCACCATCATCATAACCTTTATCCCTGCTGACATTCTTATCGTCATCCTTGCCGCCATCCTCACTGTCAACCTTACCCTCATCCTCACTATCATCCTCACCACCACCATCAACATAATCTGGAACATCATCATCCTTACCACCATTATTACCACTACCATGTTCACTATATAATGTACACATCAACGACATATCTACATCATAAGCCACAACCATATCCGGTCAATGTGATGGAGATATGACTACCAAAAATTTCATAAATTCATCATTGGACCATTGATTCCATTCATGCAAATGTAATGAAGTTTTTTGTTCTATTCATACTCTCCCTAAGCTAGTGTTTCCCATACATTAACTTTTTAAAACATGATTCTACCAAAAATAGCACATTAAATGGGCAGTTATCTAGTTGTGATTGTACTGTTCCCTATTCGACAATATTCTCATCCATGGTTCTCATCTCTCAAAACCTGATTTAAGTGATCATTTGGACCAAATTTTCTAGCTTCCTTTACATCAAGGGTCTCTAAGACACATGGTAGGAAATATAAATGGACTATCTAGTTAATAAATAATGAAATTTGAATTCAACAAATTAAATCTTATAATCTTCCGGTGTGTCGATCCGTTTACTATTCCTAAAACATTCTTCTTTTGGATCGAGAAAAACAATTTTGGTCAAGGAACACATCTATAAATATTAAAAAAACCCCTCTACAAATAAATGGAATTTTGAAAATAATAATTTAAACTTGTTTATTAATAAAGAATTTCATAACTAAAACCAAATAAACATACTCAATGATGTGATAAGATTTTCTATAATGATTTATTACTTTGTGCTAGTATGATAAAAGTTTTTTATAAAAATAAATATAATATAATAATGTGGGATAATTGAGAAAATAATTAAATAATGATTTGATAAATAACATAATGTGAAATCTAAAAATTCTTATTGAATATATTATTTCCATGAATATAAGGATAATTTAATTATAGAATAATCCAAAGGGAATTCTTCTAATGGAAAAAATTAATCAAGATTGAATATAATAATATTACAGAAAATTGGAAGGTGAAACGTATTATTTATATGTTTATATTTGGGGGTTTATGTATCAATGATTTAATGTGGAATGGTTTGAAATAGGGAAAATAACTATAAATTTTTCATTGAAGGATATTGGTGATAGGGTTTAATAAATATTGGGGTTTTTTTATTTCAAAAAGACACATGAAATAATATAATTTATTGTTTATTAGATTAAATAATGTTACTTTTTGAGTATAATGAGAGTGTTTAAGGTCATCTTGGTTTTGATCCCCATTGTTCCTATTACACTTTAAAAAGAATAATTTTATATTGTTATTTTTAGTTTAATTTGGTTAAGTAAGGTTCCATTAAATTCAGTTTGTTTCAATTATACTCAATATCTATTAATGTTGTACGATATTAATTTTTCATATTAATTCCTTTCTTTTTATTCTGGATCAAATTAGGTTATTTTGATCTACCTATACTTTCATATAATGTTTTAGTTAAATTTTCATTAGTTTATTTAACCATGGTAATATTTAGTTTGGTATATATTAATCTTTATTCATTTAGTTAAGTTATCTTTCATTTTATTTATTTTAATTCAATCAAATTAAATATTGTTTGTTTTGTGTGTAATATTTTTCATTTTTATTCACTTTTTGGATCATTTTTAGACTAATACTTTTATCTTTTATCTTTTCTTATAAGATTCATTTCGCGTTATGATTGTTTTTTTTTTGCATCAGATTATACTCAATTTATTTGGTATTATTAATTTTTCCATTATTTCATTACTTATGATTTGGATTTGTTGGTTCATGATGAATTGATTTGGTTTTATTCCCTCATTATTTCTTTCTATAGTTTCATATTTATTCTGTTCTTATTGATTAATGGCTCATTATGTCTAGTATATTCTTATTTTTCAAGATAAAAGTATGATATTTGTGTTTCATTTTAATTGAATAACATTGATAATTTTTTATATTTAATTTCATTTAAATATTTATTTATAGATTTTTTTTATTTAAATTTGGGTTGTCTTTTTTGGGCCTATTATGTTTTATTGGATATAATTAAAATATATTCTAGTTTTAATTTTTTAGAATAATTTATTTTAGATTTTTTTTCTCAAGTCAAATTGTATTAACTTTGTTTATCTTGGTTGGTTTCTACTTGATTCACAGTAGTTTGGTCTATTTATTTTTTTCATATACATTGGTTGTTTTTATTTGTCATCTAGTTTTTTTATATTTTAATTTAATTGTAGTTGGTTAAATTAAACCAACATTAGTTCATGAATGTTTACATATGGTTGATTCAGTTTCTTAAATTTAGTTTTGTATAGTTTTTTTAATAACCCCACCTTGTGGAACTTTCCACTAAATGTTCATGGGAAGGAATATATTTTATTGAATTAAAAATTAACCAATATTGAAAAAACATAATATTTTCCATCCAAGGAACTGACACTTAATGGAATCTTTTTGAGATTATGCATGAGAACCCACAATCTCCAACAATGTAATTATTTGGAGTTCATCAATCACTAAATTGGGGAGGGTTGATGCTTATTCTGGGTACATCAACTAGTTTAAATGTTATATATGACTATTAATGGTCATTATATTTCATCCAAATTTATATACCACTTATATTATTTTATTCAAGAGATTATTTATTATAAATTTCCTCAAATGTATAACTTTCACCTACTATATAAGGAAGAGGGGTTAAGCCTTTGGATTATCCATATGCCTCAGGGATATCATTTGAATTCCTTCTAACATTCATTATCTGGGATGATATTGGGTAAACAATAGTTTTTTTCCATAGTGTTCTGGGAAGAAACCAAGAACCAAAATAAAAGAGGACATTTAACTATAATGGTACATACTATTCCAGTATTGGGTTATAATGTTCTTGTATCCCTACATTTCAATGATGATGGAGAGATGGAAAAATGAATCCCAAATATACAAACATGCAAGAAATGTTTTTCAATAAAAAATTTAGTAGTGTTTATATACAATGAATGTAGAATCCCAGTTAAGCTAAGAGTTATGAACCGTATCAAATTAGTAATATTCATATGAATGTTTCAGATTGGTTGATTATTGTCAATCATATCCCCTCTTATATGTTTAAGAAAAATAGTTTTTTATTACTACGATGTTAACAAATGGTCTACATATAATTTTGATATTTTCCTATCTAGAAATATACACTGTATTATCAGTCAAATTAGTTAGGGACAATAATTATATTTTATAGTTCCCCTATATTATTTTTGAATTTTTTGTTTGTTGTTAAACTCGAGGGAAATGAGTGTCTTAATTTTATTACCAATCCTTGATCCAAATTGTTTCCATTGCAATGAAATATTTTCATTGTTTGGATAAAGTAAATGAATAAAGAATCTTCAAATGAGTATCTTTTACTATGTGTGCCAGGGTTCATAGTTGATCATCAAATTCATATATAATTTAATTGTGTGACTAGTTTCATTACACCATTTCATTCAGTTGGGAATATGTTTTGGTGTGATTATCTCAATGTTATATTTTGATATGTAAATAAGAAAAAATTTAATGGTTTTTTAGAGAAAATTCTAATTTTTAATTTTTATGAGGTGTTTTATTTTTGAATAGGGACATGCATTTGAAAAGTTACCATTTTTACATCTCAAGAGGGTGTGTCTAGATGTGTTTATTAGCTAGAAGAGTGTTTTTTGGTATCATGTATACATTATATAAAATTTGGATAGACCTAGAATGAAATTTCAATGTAGGTTGACCACCACATGGAGGACTATTCCATATCAGACCTCATAGTGGACGTCCAAATTCCCCTAATAGAGGGCACGATTCCAAGGATGGGAATTTAAACTAATGTTGTGCCTATTGAAAATGGATATATAGAAACCTCATGGTTGGATTTTTTAATCACCCTAACACCTAAGGGGTACCACCTATGTTAAATTGATTGAATGGGATAAAAGACTAGGTGGGATGTTTCACTAACTATTAATGGGGTATAAAGACGGTATGAGTTTTATTTTAATTGTTTATGTTGATCCATAATTATCAACTGAATTAAGAAAATTCATGACCAGAAAACAAACAAAAAATACAAATCCAAAAATTATAGTACCCACTAAATACATTCCATATTAATCTAAATGATACATGATCATTTATCTAGCTAAATTAAAAATGGAATAATATATAAAGAAACCAATAATTATAACTGAGTTTTTTACCTACTTCCTCGCATGGTCCAACATTATAGTCCATCCCAATGTCTGAAGGTATTTTATAGCACCCATATTTTTTAGTTATTCTTCATTCTTCCAAAAAATAATTTTCAAAAACAAAAAAACAATATTAATGCAAATCACTTTTATTTTCATTGAAAACCGTATATTTTTTGTTAATACCATGAACTCAGTACTCATCCAATAAGCAATAATTTCCCGATAATATTCTACTAGACACTAATTTATGATATGTGTGCTCCAAAAATACATACCAACTCTAGAATTTATTCCACTATAAAACTCATGAATATATGATCTCAATATCTCACATAATACAAATAGTCATGCTTTCCTCATTGCCTCACCATCAAGAAAATTATTACAAATCTAACACCAAAATAATAATTCATATAAATGAAATAAAAATATAATATTAAATCCCATGAATTTGCATAACCATATTTTCTACCCAAAAATTAGCCATTATTTCATTTATAATATGTTTCTAAGTGAGTGTCATAATGAGAATGATTTTATAGTATTTGGAAAGTGATTCCATATAAATCATACATTATCATCATATTTTTTCAATCATTTGATTTTACTCATTTTACTCCACCATCAGACATGTGTGGTAGTTCCACACAATATGAATGTGTGTAAACCCATGTTACCTAGCGGCATATGTAGCTGTTAAAGAAAAAAATAAATATTTTATTAATACATAGAATAAGGAAAATAATTTATGCTCAAAACCATATAATAGGGTTCTATAAATAAACTGGAGAGTGTATGATCAATGGGTGGAATAACAACCCATGTAATTATAGAATAAGTATTTTTCTTATATTTTTTATATTTATGAATTAGAAAGTAATTTAAATTTAAAATTAATGGGTTTTCTAATATAATACCCAACACAAAACAAAACTTTTCTTCGAAATATCATGTTGCATAGAAGACCATGTTATACCAAAAATAAATATATTATTAATTTTATAATTTTATGTAATTGTTATCACAAAGCCGTTAGAATGATGGGATTTAATTATATTAAATAAATTATAAAAATATGGTTTACACATTTTAATGTAATGAATCATTGGTTAGAAAATTAATTAGAAATAAACAAAAAAACTAATTGAATATAAAAGATTTGTTTTTATAAAAAATATATTTAAGTTAAAATAATTTTGTTTATAAAATGATATAATAATTATTTTTTGGATAAAATGAGTGTTATTCTGAAAATGTTATTTTCTATCTTTTGATAGAGAATCAATTTTAAATATAGTTTTTGAAACATTTATATGTTCTATTTGAAAAATAAAACTATAATTTGTAATCAAGACCTAAAATTTACTTTAGATGTTTTTTTATATTTTTATAATAAAATTAATATTTCAGTGAACTGTGATAAATACTACGTTTTGACTCAAAACTATTTTTTTAATATAGATTATTTATATTATTAGATTATTCTTTTAATTAGTTTTATATTAATATAACATTAATTTTTTATCATTTAGTCCAATTTGTGAATTGGAATCAATTTAATGTTGAAATTAAATATAATAAATTTGTAAACTTTTGAATGTTTTACCTTAAAAAACTGTTTTCATATTCCTCCATGCGATGTATTTTTAATTAATTTCTTCCAATTATGAGTTTATAATTTGGAAAACTAGATTCGATATCTGGAATCAGAATTTATATATCATATAAGTAGACCCATTTAATTTTTGATCAATATGAATAGTTACATTAGTAATAAATTTTATTACCATGGTTAAAGGTAAATTAGGAAATTAAAGGTAAAAATAATAAAATAATAATATAAAACTACCATAAAACTTGTATTAATTTAATTGGATGATTGTATTCTGAATATTAGTATTCATGGGTCTATTTTTGGACCACATGGAGCCACATGAATGCTTTTAATTCATTTATAATATTATATTCATTGAATATTCATTTTTATTACACTTGTTTTTAAAAAGAAAAGTATTTTAATATAGAGTAATATTAGGGATCTCTTCGGGTATAAATAGTTTTTTGAAATATAATATTATTACAAACAACATGGTAAATTATTTCTAATTTTTAAGAATTAAATAGTTATGTTTAATTAAGTCACAAAGATGATGTGGTAATAGATATATTAAAGAAGGAATAAAATATATGATATTAATAATATTAAACACAATATTATTTGAAATATTTTATTGTATGTATGAATTTTATGGACGAATATGTCATTTTATGAATGAGATAATATAGATTTTTCTAAGGCATCAAGTTGTCATGATTTTAAAAAAAGGTCAAGTGACGAATAGTGTCAAAAATTGACATAATTCATAACTTAAAATATAAAATATTTAATAAAATAAAATAAAATTTCTTAAAATATAAGATTCATTCATAAATATGGCATCCCACCATTTTATTACATATATTTTCATTACATTTTACAAATAGAGGACCATTAAAGTCTAGTATCTAGGAAATCAAGAAAAAAATACATAAAATCATAAAACACTCTTTGAAATCCCTGTTAAAATACTCTTGGAATGTTAATCCTATGTAAAAATACTACATATCATAACATGAAGACATACATCAAAGGAAAAGGTGAGCAGAAAGCCCAGTAAGGAAAGAAAGGGAATTAGTTTACTTGTGATATCAATAATAAATTGATGAAAAACATAAAGACATGAGCAATGAAATTAGAGTCATTTAATAATGAAAATAACATGAACCATAACATGAATATGTGGGTAAAATATTTAATTTATACATTCATGAACATATCACCATGTTTTATCACCAAGGATTCGTAATAATTACAAAGGTTATTCACCAAGGTATCGTGAAACTTATCATCTCTAGAGATTAAATTCTTTACCCAAGGAATTGGTGATCTATCAGGCCACACACTTAATATATCTTTATTTTCTTGTGATCCACATATATCATAATAAAATATTTCTTAAATAACCAATAGAGAGTAAAAGTAGTGGGTTTCACTTAAAAATGTTGATGTTTTAAAAGTTCCTAGAAACATGATCGTTATGTCTTTTATAGACCTTGGAAAATGAAATAGGGTTTCTTGTATGTCAATTATATAATAAAATTGATAAATTTTATGTCTTTATTAATACCTCTGGAAATAAAAACATATTTGAGTATTCAGATAAATAAAAAGAGACAATTTCTTGATGAAAAGAGAGATATATATTAACACAAAATTTCTCGAGCATAACGGTTATATAACATGGTTTTATAAAACAATAAAATGAGTGGGTAAAAGGGTATCCCATAAATAAATTAATCATTTATAGTAGAGTTACATAATAAAAATAAATAATATCTTGGTGTGTAATGACACACCACATGAAAAGGAATCCTGAATGAAAAGAGAAAATGTGATTTCTTTTACGAAAATTTGGCAGTCTAACAGCGTCATATAAAAATTACCAAAATAAATTGATGAGATAAGAATGGGTCTATCATCAGTTGTACATGAAATTTAAATTAATAAAAATATATAACAACATACCCACACATATTAAGATGGAAGATGGAAGACATAACTTAAAGGAAGTCCTGACTGAAAGAGAAGGGTGGAAGGTTCCCTTACCTTGAAGATTAACTTCAGATGCTTGAAGGTTGGGACCTTGGGGGCCTTGAGGGCACCTTGGGAGGGCTCCTTGAGAGGTATAATGACTATAAATTTGTTGATGAGTATTTTGGATTGAAATGGATGAGGTAAACTCTTGGTATTTATATGAAAAGTGAGGTAATATTTAATTAATTTCCAAAGGACACCTTATCGGTGGTATTTACAAAACAATTGGCTCTCCCATGGTATATTCCCATAGTATTGGCCACTTGGGACACCTACTAGAATATCTTACTATTTAAAGGTTTACTAGAATGATTAAATCATTATTACCTAATTATTACATCATTGATGATGTCATAAAACACCCAAAACTCAACACTGTATCTTCACTATTCACTGAAAAACAAAACATTGTAAAAAAAATATCATAAATTCACCCTAACCTAAAATTGATTCTATAAATTTAAAAATTATATCCATTTTATAAAAATAGTTTTCTAAATATTTTTAATTTATTTTTTAAATAAAATCATTATTTATTAAGAACAACTTTAAAACTGTAACTTGTTTTTTTGTAGTACCACGAAAAAGTAATCGAGATCTCATTAAATTATCATTTAACCATAAGAAAATAAAGTAAAAATTAATTATTATAATTTATGATATGTAATTTTCATTTAAAATTATTTAATTAATTTTAAAATTGTAAATAAAATATTTGTGACCTAAAAAATAACAAAACTTATACTATGATCATTATTTCACTTTTACGATGTCTAAATGGTATTTATACAATCATGGGTGAAGATTCTATTTTCTTGGATGGTTTACTATTCATTACTATTCATAAGGGTATTTTAATATTCATTCTTTACTTTTTACTTAAAATCATGTTGATCTTATTAGAGTCTAAATTTCTTACTGATCACAATAGAAGAAAAACGTTTTTTAAAAATTATTTCACATTATTAATTATTTAATATTCACATGAATATTTTCAAATACCTTTTTTCTAAAATTCATCAATAATATTCATCCTATATTCATATGGACATTTTAAAAAAAAAATTTTACCATAATAAAAAAACATATTTATACAAAGGGATTACAAAAAGTATCTATGGCCTTGTTACATATCCCCATATAACACCTTCCTAGAAGCTAAGTATAAGTAGTGCTGTGGTGATAGAATCTTAGGCTGGCTCGGAAAACATTGCCCGAGTGGTGATTTCAATTTCTTGATCTTATCCCTTATGTGATTCTGTTCAATCTTCACATGTAGAAGCTCATCTTGGGCATTTTCCAAAGTAATGCCCAGAGATGCAACCTCCTTCCTAAGTTGTGACAGATGGGCTTCGTACAATCCGAGTCTTTTGGATAAGGAAATTAACTCATCTTTCAGTATTAATTAACCAATATTACTTTTATTTATAAACAATAACTTTAATGTCAAGAGTTTAGTTTCCAATTATCTTATTGACCAACAGTCATATTACAGTGGAATCCCAATTGTATCACTTCATTAATTAAAGGCTATAGTTTTGTGGACTATAAAATGAAATAACCCACAAATATTTGAAAAGAATATTATTCAAATGTTTGGGTCATTACAATAAATATGATATTACTCTTAAAATTTATCTAATGGGTCATTAATATATATTTTGGTGTGATTTTTTATTTATTTTAACTCTCAAAGTGTAAATTACTTAATAAAATAGTTTGAGTTAAAAATGGTCTAAACAAATGGATAATGATCACAAAATATAAAAAACTTGTTTAATTTTAATTAGAATATGAGGATTAATCCAAAAATAATCCTATATTAAAAATAGTTTTTTGGGACCATGTTCAATTTTAATAAAATTTCTAATAATTAAATACTTTTAATTATTCTAAGGGTTCTGATCCCATGTCCTATAAAAATGCATTTATTCCTCTATACTACCCAGACACCCAAAATATCTTGGTTGGGAAAATATAATCCCAAAACCCTTACTATAATTCCTACCCACATTCTTGAGTCATTAATTTAGTATGAATACCCTCCTAATAATTGTTAACAAGTTAAGAATTGTGATCATCCAAACGAAAGACAATGTTTTTATTTAAGTGTTTCTATTTTATTTCATCGTCAACTTCCTTTAAATATCATTCATCCATGGAGAACTAAAAATAAAAATTATCTTAAATATAATGATAATTTTTATATTTTTATTATATCCCAAATCTATCTCCAACTTCATCAAAAGGGAAATGAACATTTTATTTGTTTGTACCGCAGACTACCGCCCTGCGAACCAATATAGTTAGTTTTTCATTACAGTTTCTCAAGACTATTCATAATGATGAAAATAATGTTTTTATAGGATTTCAATGATGTATTATGATTATAATATAATAATATATCAAATATGATCTTATGTTCCATGCACATAAAAATGATAACATCTTATGTGCATACTTGTGAACTATCACCTCCACGAGGTGATGTGAATCCTTTTTAATCACCACATCACTTTTTTGATATATATATATATATGTATATTTAAATTATTATTATTATTATGTTAATTATATTATTATTATTAATTAATGATTAAAAAAATAATTACCTTATTTACATAATGATCAATAATAAATGGAATCGTTACTCATGCGTACGTACGGCCTGCCCTCTCCCTGGTTATAATTTTGTTTATTTTTTCATACCATAAATAAATGGATTGATTTAAATGCATAATTTATTTTTAAATGTTATTATTATTTCATTATTATTATTTTTTAGATTATTACATTATGTCCACATTGACTATTATCATCATACCATGTTCATTTTTGACTCAAGTACTGAATATCGAACAAACGTCTAACATTAACTCAAATAATAAACTTATTACTATACCATGGTAACTAATGAAATAAAATTAATAATAAAAATGAAAATCTTCTAAATAAAGTGTAAATTAACATAATTTTTTTAATAAGAATAAGGATCATACATTATGAATCTAACTCAAGTTAAGGGACTTCATCTCAATCTCCTTTTATTAAGGCATATTTTGAGGTTATATGCCACCTTTTTTATAAGGTATGAAATGAACTACTTTGACTTTTAATTCATTCTAAGGATTTCAAAATTCATATTTTTATATGAAGTGTTTTACTTTCATTACAAAACATCAAAAGGAATGGTTTTTAATGTGTGCAGCGTGAATGACTTTTCACCGCAATAACTGTTATTTTATATTTGGATTCTTCTATAATCCATAATGTTCTTAAAAGGAAAAGAAATACCTTATTCCATTTTTGGGTGTATTGGAATTGAAAATGGTTTCTAAAGTGAATTTACTATATTTCTATCTTGAAATGATTTATTGGGATTGAAAATTAAATTTTATGGGTGAAATTTTGATAATTGAAATGTTTTATGGGTTATAATTTTATAATTTTACTTGGACATTACACTGGTGGTTACATGGAAAACCAAATATGAGTGGTTGCATGATAAACTAAATATGGGTTTTCATGTGATAAACTAAGGACGGGTGGTTACGTTATAACCTCTAATGCATTTGGAATGGAGGTCGCTCGTATGGCTATTACGTTTAGTGATATGGGTTGAAGTCGACCATATAGTTATTAATTTTAATTATGATTCAATCCAACGTTTCCTTCATTTGTTTTATGTATTTTATATGGGTTTTATGTTTATATTTTTATTAAATAAATGGTATGTAATGAGCTAATATTCTATAAACATGATTGACTACTTCTTAAAAGTGAAAATTGTTACATTATGATGAAGTATTCATGGTTTACAAGTTTTCAAAAAGCTAACAGTTTTACTTATCTTTGTATCCCTTAATGATGTTTTTGTTCTCATACCATGTTTTTGAAATATTTTTCATGTGATTTAATGTATAATAGATACAATGATGTGGCCTAGGAAAAAATGTGATGTTTAAAAATGAAATGATACCATGTTTCATTTTAAATGTTTTTTGTTTTATGAAAAAATGGATATACAGTAGAAGTGTCTACTTTGTAATTTTTAGTTATTATATAATAATTATGGCCTAATTATTTTAAAATCTAAAACTTAAAATATGATCAATGTCAAATAAATTCAAATTACTGACTTAACTAAATATTATGTAATGTTTAAGGCTAGGGCTTTATAGTTGGTATGAGAGGATGGTTTCGACATATTTGGAGATTAAGATGTTTTTTTAAAAGATATGGAAATCATTGTGGATTTAAAAGTTTTAGGATGATCATTAGTTCAATTTCATATAAACCTCTTGTGAGGCTTTATGTTCTGAATTATTATGGTGACTGATGGTATTTTGGCAGACATTCACCTTTGATTAAATTATGTGTTATTACATTTTGGGATGAAAATGCGAGGTATAAAATAACCATTAATGTTAAAACATTTTATAGTTATTTTTAAGGTATTTATAATATTTTTGGAATATTATATGAGTTATATAGTATTTGAAAAAGGACAACCTATATGATGAGTGATAACTCATCACATCTAGCAAGGCCATAAGAATAGAACCCACAACCGATGGATGATAAGGTTACATCACCCTCCACTGGTCTACATTAAGTTTCTAGTTAGTATGAGTTTTTATTTTAATTTAAATTATTTTATTGAATAAGATAAAGTGTATTTTGGGAATTTATCTTTTATAAAATGGATATCTTTGGAAATGGAAAATGATTTGAGGATTATTCTACAAATGTTATTCTGGAAGACGTTCACAATTTTGGTAAACTTATATGATTAAGGTAAATAGAATATTTTGAAATTATATTTGAAGAGTAATGGTTTATGTATATTTTGGAAGAATATATGAATTTAAATGAGGAATTATGGGGAATTAGGTTATTTATCGAAATTATTATCCTATCATGGTGAATATGTGATTAGATTAACTACATTTTAGCATGAGACATTAAGGGGGTAGATTGTACATAGAGTCAAGTGTTATTGTTTATCTTGGAATATTATTTTATCAAATAATTCTATATTTTGAGTTTCAATATTATTTTGGATTATTTTTAGAAATTTTATGCATAATAATTTTTTGAATGGTCTATATTGAACTTTGGGTATTATTGTTGAATTTTAGAGATTAAAAGTAGTCTTTATTATTAAAAATGATTATTCTTTTGGGGGGGGGGGGATTATCTTATATTTTCTTAACCATTCTGGTTTTGGATAATGTTTCATGATAGGAGAAATATATAGTTAATCTTTTTTGTATTATGTGATTTTATAGAAGTTTATTCATAAGAAATAATCCTCATTTAGAGAAAAACGATGAGTTTTGGGATGAAATTTATTAAAGGATAAAGCTCAATTTTTAAAGTAAGTATGTTTCCTTAGGTTATTAGTTGAGGAATTAAAATCATTACTCAACTTTATGAAATGGATCATAAAACAAAAATGATTTCTATTTACTATTCCTACAAGGAAATCAATGACTATTTAACCCATCATAATTTTGTGGATTTCTAATTGATGACTTTCTCAGAATCATGTTTTTACCCCTCTACATCAGAACATGATTGTTATTTATTCATCCATATCCATGTTATCCTATATGGAATCCTATTATGTTTTATCACTGGTGAACTTTGTACATCACTTTATTTCATTTAATGTGGATGTTTTATCGACTCTTTCTTCGATGTTGGATTTCAATGATGTTATTTTGAAAAGTGAAACATCAGTAACCAATCCCAAATTTAAAATTGCAAGGATGCAATTTCCAAAAGGGAGGAAGGATGTAATATCCTAGAAAATATAGAAAACTAATATTTCAAATTTAGTAATATCAATGAATTTTATAGTATTTTTACTTTAAAAGGGATTCTATGTATGATGGTGTACCTGACACACAACTATAGGTTTCTTCGAAATATTTCATTGCACACAAGAATGAGGTATACTGAAAATAATATATTATTAATATTATTATATTACGTTATAAGTATCCCATACTTATTAGAATGTTGGGAGTGAATGATATTAACAAAATTAATAAATTGTGTTGATATTAGTTTATACAATAATTCATTGGTTAGAAAATTTATTTGAAATGAATAAAAAACAATTGAATATATAGGATTAGTTTTTATGAAAAACAATTTCTGTGTGAATAATTTTTTTATAAAATAATCAAATAAATATTTTTGGATTATTTTAATTAAATAAAAATAAATAATTATGTTTAAAATTCATATTAGATGTTTTATAGAAATTTTATAAGTGATCACACCACAATTCACTATTTCATTTTCACCATTACACCATTGTGAACTACTTGATTTATATTGACAATTATAAAAATAATAAGAAATTTCATTCCATGTTTGAATCATTGTTTTTTTATCACTTTAGAAATGGTAAATGTTACTTCTTTTGAGGATTAAATTGTTGGGGGAGGTATTTTGGAGGACACATGATGATGTCCAAGAAAAATGGGCCAAACTGCACAAGATCCATACACAACAGTGGACTCATCTGCGCACTTCCCCTGAACTGTAAATCTGAATGGGATGCAAATTTTTGAGCCTGTTCAATATTAATTGGGATACATTTTATCTGAAAGAAAGTATGAATAATTTGATTATCTGGTGGCCCAACCGACCTTTGTCTAGAACACCGAATCTGCATGAATTCAAAAGTTGTATGTTGTGAGATGTCCATATCTCATGATCTACTTGTCCAAATTGTTCCAAAATTTTGGTGGAGACATCCAAGAGGTGGGGATACAACTTTGTTATTTTTTTCAAAGTAATATAAGGCATTTTGAAGGTATAAAGAATTGTGAAAAGTGGTTTATAAGAAATATGTGTCCTCAAAACCATCTTCCCATTTTCTATAAAATGGGACATTGGGATACACATTAGAAATTTCGACTAGTAGGAAAATCTCTAGTGTTTTGGGGACCCAAAGGAGTCCTCTTCTCATCCAAAAAGTTCTAGAGGACCCTATCATCATAGAGGGAAAACAATTAAGAAGGAGTTTCACCAAAGCTTTCTCATCCTCTCGATGGCGAGCTAAACAGTGGACGATCATTTTGAGGGAGCTACACATATATGGGAGGGAGTTCTAGAACTTGATACTCTACTGGTTTTGTATAATTTGAGTGTGTATTATTTCACTTTTATTTTATCTAAACATTTTTATTCTCTGAATTCTTTTCTTGGTTTTAATTAAGTGAACCGCTTTTCATTTCAACATCGATTTGGTTGAAATTTCAAGTAGGAAACATGGTATATTCCAATTGGGAAACACAAGAATCCAATTTCTCTCACACTTAAAAAGATTTTAGTATGATTTTTCATCCATTATTATTTTCATTAAGTTCAATCCTTGACAACATGATTGTTGTGTCAAGGGTTTTTACATTGTATAATGTTTTGAGGGGAAAGAGGGGAATCAAGATCTTGATAACCCTCAACCAAAAAATTAAACAAAACCATGTGATATTTTCAGAACAATAAACTATCCAATATAAGTAGTGAACATGAATTTAACTCCTTATCTCATAATTCTAAACCACAAATTTTATTTATCAAATATTAAACTCTTTAAATCAAGTCAATTTCTTAAAACTTTTTTCAAACCCCCCCTCCACCTAGTTGTTCATCTTATTAAATATTCACACTATAAAAACCATCAACTATCCTTGAGAGATGACCATGGGTAATCCTTAGAATACAAAATATTCTTATAATCTCTATCAATTTTACATGTCACAAAAAAGAATTCAAATTTTGGCATTGTTTCTGGGGAGAACTTTGTTTTTAGTGTGTGTTTTTATAATGGTTTTTTAATTTTAGTGAATATTTATTTATTTTATCTTCTACCTTTTCATATATGTTTTGTTCTGATTTATTTATTCTATAGTATCTATGCATGAAGCGTTCTACTTTGGGATAATAATCACCTATTGAAACCGAACTAGAGTGGAACATACGTCAGCGACCTCGAGATGCACAAGACAACCATTTGAAGGATGAAAAACCACAACATGAGACATTTCTAAAACCATCTACTTCTGGAACCAAATTTGAACCTAAAATTAGCTTGTTTAAAATGACTAAAAAATAGAACAATAAAAAATTTAACCTCACTATATATTGATATCCAACCCACTTACATTCAAATGCAATGCGAGGCACCCAATTTTGAACTCAAATCAAGTTTAATTCATTTATTACCAAGATTCTATGGAAATGCTTGAGAAGAACCACACAAGCATCATAAATAATTTCATAATGTGTATTATACTTTAAACCCTACTAATGTGGATGAAGAACAATTAAACATTAGGGAATTTCCATTTTCATTAGAAGGCACTGCAAAAGACTAGATTTATTATGTTAATTCACCAATAAGAGGTTGGGAAGACATGAAACTCCTTTTTCATGAAAAATATTTCCCATCTTCTCGCACTGCAACTATAAGAAATGAAATATGTGGTATAAGTCAATCACAAGGGGAAACACTACATGAATATTGGGAACCCTTTAAAACTCTTTGTTCAGGATACCCAAACCATGAAACAAGTGATCAACTTTTAATTAAATATTTTTATGAAGCTTTAATTCCTATTGAATGAAATATGATTGATGCTACTACAGGTGGTGCATGAGTTGTTAAAACCCCAATCGCTACAAAGAAATTAATTGAGAACATGGAATATATAACTCATCAATTTGGTTCAAGGAATTATGTACCCATTCGAGGTGTCCATGAGGTGAAAAGTACCGAATTCCAGCGGAAGGTGGACACGATGTTCAAAAAGGTATATACCCTTCTTCGACAACTTACTATTTCCTAAGGGAAATACCAATCTCCTCCTCCCATCCATTATGGTATATGTTTTTGGAAAACCATTACTCCGATGAATGCCCCCAACTGAGATAAACTTCTGAGAGTTGTGAGGAAATATTTATAGGCTTCCCCTATAACCAACCCTTTAGGAAAGAACCATAGTATCCATCCAATCATATGTGGAAAGGCAACCAATCCTATAGGAAAGGGGGGTATTCAAACCAACCTCATCAACCATGGAACCAATCGGGGCATAGTAGTGAACCACCACCACCGAGAAATCCTTAATCGCAACAAAGGTCATTCCAACAAACCCCTCAAAAACCTAATCATAGATTAGAATACATGATGAAACAAATGGCTGCAAACAATATCCAACTCCAACAAACAACCCAAGATGTCATACAAGGCCTAAAACCCAATTAGGACAAATTTCCAACTCTATGGGGGAAATCCGTAGCCATGGGTCAAGTAAGCAAGCTTATAAACCAATATTTAACCTTGGAGATAAAAGAAATTTCAGTTCCATCACCCTTCATAGTGGAACAATGGTAAAAATCCAAATGACCCCTCCAATAGAGTCATCCCCTCCTAAGGAAACCACCACTCCAAGTACTTGAAATGATCCAAATGAGGTAGAACCTTATCCTGATAGAATCCCCTCCAAAGGAAAGAGTGTCTCTAATGATGAGTCATATAGCCCTAAAATCCCTCTTATATTTCAAAAAAGGGCCTCCCCACATAGAAAATAATAGGAAACTAAATGTGATAAGTTAATTTTGGATACATTTATAAAAAATGCGGGTAAAAATTCCCTTGATTACTATTGTGATACACATTCCAAGATATTCCATGTTTCTAAAAGAGATGTGAACACACTAAAGGAAACATCGAGGTGATGAAAATTTGAGCATAGGGAGGAATGTTTCAGAATTGATAGAGCCATCATATCCCACCAAGTGCAATGATCCCAAAACATTCTCGATTCTATGCACCATAGGGGAGTATTATTTTTCTAATGTTATTCTTGATTTAGGTGCTTCTATAAATGTGATAATTTACTCCATTTACTCTACATTGCTGGTTGGGGAACTAAAGCCTATTGGAATTATTGTTCAACTAGCTAACCAGAGTACCGCACACCCCTCTGGTGTGTTAGAGGATGTTCTTGTGAGGGTTCAAAATTTAATTTCACATGCTGACTTTTATTTGCATAAAATATATAATGATATATGGAATGGACATACCCCGATTATATTCAGGAGACCCTAACTGAAAACTAAGAAAACCATTAATAATGTCTACAATGGTTCATTATCTATGAAGATTAGTGGTGACATTTTCCACTTCAATATCCTTGATTCCATGAAGCACCCCTTAGAATAACGTTCATCTCTCTGTGATAATTCTATAGATGTACTCCTTTCACATGAAAGAACATCATTTCATCCCCGTAATCCCCTTTCTGAGCTTTCTTCATTGACTTAAATGCTAGGAAATGATTCATTCATTTATTGTTGTAGTGGTCAAGAAAACTGTCATGCATGTTCATCGATTGATGATTTCTTGAACATTGAGGTTCCAATAACCATCGATGATACTTCTAATCTTGTAAAATATCATTCCTCATTAGAGAATGATACCATTGAGTAGTTAGATTAGATTAGTGACCTCTCACTTTAAAACACACTCTCATCAATCCAAAATACCCCTAAATTGGAATTAAAACAACTGCCTCAAGATTTAAAATATTCATATCTTGAGAATACAAACAAGCTGCCTGTCATCATTTCTAGTTCACTTCCTCCTGAACATGATTTGTGACTACATGGACTTTTGAGGGAGTATAAACAATATTTGGGATGGATACTTTCTGATATTCCTGGTATTATCCCATCAATATATACACATCATATTTTACAAAATTATGAGGCTATATAAGTGAGGCAGGCATAACATTGACTAAACCCAAACATCCTAGAAGTTGTGATAAATGGTATAAAAATTTATTAGCTACAAGAATCATTTACCACTTCTATGATAGACAATGGGTCATTCCCATTCATGTAGTTCCTAAAAAATTGGCCTAACATTAATCAATACTGAAAAAAATGAATTGGATCAAACTCGTGTGCAGAATAGTTTTTGTGTCTACATAGACTATTGCTGAATAAACCAAAACAACTAGGAATGACCATTTCCCTTTTCCATTCATTGACTAAATGCTAGGGAGGATAGCGGGTAAGTCCCACTACTATTTCCTTGATGGGTATTTGGGATATTTTCGTATCGATATTTCCCTAAGGATCGGGAAAATACAACATTCACTTTCCACTTCGGCACATTTGTATACAGGAGGATTCTATTTGGTCTATGCAATGCTCCGGGTACATACCATCAATGTATGGTTAGTATTTTTTTCAGATTACCTGGAGAATTTCTTGGATTTTTTCATGAATGATTTCACTATTTATGGATACTCTTTTGGTGTATGTTTGAGTAGTCTTGGTTTAGTCCTATGTTACTGTATTGAAAAGAATCATGTATTAAATTATGAAAAATTCTATTTCATGGTGCAATAAGGTATAGTTTTGTGGCATGTTATATAGGGGGTTGGTATCCACATAGATAAATCAAAATTGGATTTCATTTCATCCTTACAATTCCCCAAAAATGTATGGAATCTGTGGTATTTCTTTTGTAATGTTGGATTTTACCATCATTTCATTCTTGAGTTTAGTAAGATTGAACTCCCACTCTCCTGGTAACTCCAAAAAGAAATATTATTCTTTTATAAAGAATGTGAGGAAGATTTTAATAAGTTAAAATGGAGTCTCACGTCCCCCCGGTAATTTAACCATATCGGTGGGATTTAACATTTTAGCTCATGTGTGATGACTCAAACTATGCAATTGGGGATGTCTTGTCACAAAGGGTCGATCGAGCTCCACATGTCATTATCTTTCCTCACATACTTTGGACCCTACCCCAGAAAACTACACCAAAATTGAAAATAAATTACTTGCCACAGTTTTTTCCTTAGATAATTTTAAGTCATATAATTAAGGGTCCAACTTAATTGTATTCTACGACCATACGACACATTGGTATCTCTATAAGAAACCAGAAACCAAACCACACCCCATTCACTAGATGGTCCTCCTTAAAAAATTCAATCTAAAAATGTGAGATAAAAAAGGAGCAGGGAATGTGGTGGTTGTCTATTTTAGTAGGATCCAAATTTCCTCAGACTTTGTCTCATCTCCCTGTATTCCAATAAATGAAATTCTTCCTAATGAGCTACTATACGGGGTGCAAGATGTTATTCCTTGGTATGCTGAAATTGTTAATTATTTTGTAGTGTCTTGCAATCCTACTAATTTGAACAAAAGATAGGACAACCGTCTCAAAAATGAGTCTTATTTGTACATTTGGGATGAACCCTACCTCTGGAACACATGTATTGATCAAGTAATTAGGAGTTGTGTCCCTCATTAAGAGTTTTAGTTCATCCTTAGATTTTGCAATAGTTTTTCTTGTGGGGGCCACTTTGGTCCCCAACGGACTGCTCGAAAAATCCTTGATTCTGGTCTCTTTTGGGAAACACTTTTTCAGGATGCCAATGGTTTTTTTAAATATTTTTCTCATTGTCAAATAATGGGTAATATCTATAAAATAAGTGAAATTCCACAACAAATATTTCTCTTTCATGACATTTTTGATGTTTGGGGTATTGAATTTATGAGGAAATTTCCTAATTCCTTTGGAAACTTGTACATTCTTCTGGTAGTTGATTGTGTGTAAAAATGGTTAGAGGAATGATCTATAAGGACTGATGATTCTAAGGTAGTTGTAGAATTTTTGAGAACCCATATCTTTTATAGGTTTTCATTGCCTTGGTTAATCATCAATTACAAGTGTTCTCATTTCTGCAACCAAACAATGCAATCACTTTTGTGTCGGTATGGGGTCGGTCATCGAGTTTCTACTATATATCACCCATAGAATAATGGCCATGCTATGGTTTCAAATATAAAGGTAAAACAAATCATGATAAAATGGTTCAACCCCATAGAAAATATTGGAGTCATAGACTTGATGATTCATTATGGGATTACCATACTACTTTTAAGTCTCCCATTTGCATGTCTCCATGTCGTCTGGTGTTTGGAAAGTGTTGTAACCTCCCTATTGAGATTGATCACTGGGCATATTGGGCCATCAAATAATGCAATTATAATTTTTCCAGGGCATGTCTTCAAAGGAAGTTGCAGATTCATCAGCTAGAAGAAATGAGAAGAGACGCATATGAGAACTCCTTGATTAATAAGAAGCCTACTAAGGTTACCCACGATCGTCTCATCCTTCATCGTCAGTTACACATTGGGAAGAAGGACCCTCGTTATAATGAAATGTTAAATTTTCATAAAGGAAAGCCTGGTTTTCTCTGGTTTGGACCATTAACTATTACAAACGTCTATCCATTTGGTTTTTTCGAGGTTCAAAATGAATAAACCAAGCAATCCTTCATAGTAAATAGGCAGCAACTAAAGCACCTCCACGAAACCCTTCTAAAGTCCCCAATAGAGGAACTCCAAGTACAACAAGCATTCTACGAATGACACCCACCATGTTTTATCCTCCCTTCCTAGATTTTAGTTTTATAGTGAGGACATTGCACACTCTAGGTGTGGGGGATGGGTATATTCCTGGGTTAGTTAGGAATTTTAATCCTCTTTCTTCATTTTCTCTTTTTAGCTTGCTTAATAGTATATCTACTTTCCCCCCTTCTCTCCCACACAGCATTGTGCCGAAATATTATTTTTTTTATTCCCACTTTATCATAAAAAATGACGCTCATCTAATCATGGAACTTATTGAAAATTCTTGTGGAATGTCAGTATTTCATATTGTTTTAACTTTCAAAAAATAATTCTAATGAAATGTGAATTTCAGCAAGAATTCAATACTATGGTGTGAATTTTTTTTAAATTTAGTTCGTTGTCAATGATATAAATAATTGTATCATTTAGAATCCTTTGAGAATAATGGTTCCATTTTTATGAATAGTTTAATGAGAAATTGTGTCACTTACTCCCTCCACACCTTTTTTTCACCTAAAAATGATGTATGAAAATTTATTACTTAATAAAAGGTAAATATAATTTAGGATGATTTTGATTACTTCCCAAAATCATTTTTTTCATTCATTCGTTCCTTATCAGATCTATTTCATTTCTATACCTGATTCAGCTATGCATGTGTACCTATTATCAGATAGTTTTACACCCTCAAAAAAAGTCTTATATTGGGCATGTCAAAACCCACCCATCCGAAGACTTTGATATAGTTATAACTGATAGAGTTAGTGTTTTGTGGAGATGAAACATGGGTTGGGAGAAGAGTGTGAGATTTTTCCAAGTGAAACATTTGAAAAATTAAGAAATGTGGGGAGTGAATAAATGAAACAAATATGGGGATATCTAGGTCAGGAGATTCTGGTTTGACATATGGGGTTTCTTAAGCTAGTGGGTCTTGAAATTTGATTTCAATGGATGTGGGGTAAATTCTATAGAAATGATTTTATAAGTAGACAATTATTAAAATACCTTATATTTACTAGATAATAAGTTTAAAGAATGGCATGTAATGTTTGTCACACACACATGTGGAGAATTAGAGACATGATTATCTTTTGAATTATTATCTTTTATTTTTATCATTCATCTATTGAAATTTCATTTGGAAACAATTTTTGAGATGTATTTTTCAATGATAATGTTGAAAAACTCCTCGGTGTGATTTTTTCTTTGATCACATTTCTATCAAGATTTAAATTTTCATTGACTGTTAAATATTTATGAAGTTGGGAATATCTACATGAATAATTTTTGGAATTTTGACTTTTCCCAGGTGTGTAAATTATTAGGTGTGGGGGTGTGATCACACCGTGATTCACTGTTTAATTTTTACCCTTACACCACTTTGTTAAACTTGTTTTATTTTGAAAATTATAAAAAAATAACAAATTTAATTCCATGTTTGAATCATTTATTTCGTTTTTATCACTTTTAAAATGGAATATTTTACTAGTTTTGAGGATTCTATTGTAGGAGGAGGTGATTTGGAAGACCCATGATGATGTCTAAGAAAAATGGAAAAAACTACACAAGATCCATACACACTAGTGTACTCATCTACTCAATGCTTCTGAACCATTAACCCAATTGGATAAAATTTTGTTGGATGGTTCAAAAGACATTGGGCTAAATTTCAACTAAAGGAACCCAACACTCATTATGCCATTTGGTGGGCCAACCGACCTGATCTATCCAGCACACCAAATCTGCAAAAAGTCAAAAGTGGTATACTGGGATCTGCCTATATCTCAGGATCTAGTTGTAAAAATAGTGCCAAACATTCAGTGTAGATATACAAGAGTTGGGGATACAACTTTGTTATTTTTTACAAAGATAGATAAGTCTTTATAGAGGTCCAAACCCATGTAAAAAGTTGTTTTATGAAATTTGTGAGCTCCAAACCACCTACCCATTTTCCTCTAAAATGGCACATTGGGCTTCCCTTTTAGAAGTTTGACCGAAAGGAAAATATGTGGTATTTTTGTGACCAAAAGGATTCCTCTCATCATCCAATAAGTTCTGGAGTCCCCTATCATCATGGGTTGATCTAAAATAAAGAAGGAGTTCCACCAGAGCCTTATCCTCCTCTTCATAGTGAGCTAAATAGTGGACGATCATTTCAATGGAGCTACACATACTTGGGAGGGAGTTCCATCACTTGATACTCTACTAGTTTTTTATAATTTTTTTTGTGTATTATTTCACTTATGTTTTATCTATAAAATTTTATCCTCTGAATTCATTTCATAGGTTTAATTACGTGAACTACTTTTCATTTCAACACCGATTGGGTTGATATTCCAAGTAGGAAACATGGATTGTTCCAATTGGAAAACACAATTATCCTCTTTCTATCACATGTAAAAAATATATTAGTATGCGTTTTTGGCCATTAATAAGTTCTTGAAGCCCAATCCTTGACAACACTATTGTTGTGTCAAGGGTTGGTACTCTGTGCATCGTTTTGAGGGGAAAGAGGGGAATCAATATCTTGACAATACTCTTCCAAAGAATTATAGAAAACCATGTGAAATTTCCAAAACAATGATCTATAAAATATGAGTAGTGAAAATGATGTGATATACTTATCTCATAATTCTAAAACTCCACTTTTATTTATCAACAATTAAACTCATTAAATCAAGTTATTTTCTTAAAACTAATTTGAAACCACCCGATCTTTTTTTCTTTTTATTAAAAAATCACACAATAAAACCAACAACGATCCTTAAAAGAAATCCTAGGGTCTACCATAGACTAAACAATCTTCTTTAAATCATTACCAATTTCATGTGTCATGACAACACCTTCAATAATAACAAATACAATTTTACGGTTAAAATGAGGGTCTTTCTAAAAATAATGTTTTAATGCCTTTTGACAGAGAACCCATTTTAAATCATGTTTTTGAAAATTTTATAATTACAATTTGAAAAAAATAATCTTAATATTTATAATAATACATTAAATTTACTTTGTTTAATTTTTGGTATTTTTCTGATAAAATTCATATTTTAATGAATAGTGAAAAATATTGTGTTTTAACTCAAAACTATTTTTCCATTAAATTATTTATATTGTTAGATTATTCTTTTAATTGGTTATAATGTATATTTACATTATGCTTTTACGATTTAATCCGATTTTGGTTATTAGAATAAATTTCAAATTGAAATTGGATATAAAAACTATGTGAAATTATGAATGTTTTACTTAACAAACATGTTTCCTTATTCTGTCAATGAGATTATTTTTTAGTTAATTTAATGAAATTAATTATTTTTTATTTGCAATAATAGATTCCATATTTGTAATTAGAATGTTAAAATGAGGTAAATAGGTCCACTATATTTTTGGAACATATTATTAGTAACATTATTAATATATTATTTTTCAATGGTTAAAGGTAAATTAGATAATTATTTCTAAAATTAATATTATAATAAAATAAAACTACCCTAAAACATATCTCAATTTTATTTTATGAGTGTATTCGAAACCTGAGCATTCCTTGTTCTATTTTTGGATCAATTTGAGCCACTTTAATTTCTTTACTGAATTTATAATAATATTTTCAATGAATAGTCATTTTTTCTACACTTTTGTTTCTAAAAAGTAATGTATTTGTATATGGATTTATACCCATGATATCTTAGAATATAAATATTATTTATAAATATAATTTTATTTCCTATATTATGTAAATTTAGTTTTAGTTTTTATGGATTATATGATTAAATTTAATTATGATACAAATATGATGCAATAATAAATTTATTAAATAATGAATCAAATAAATGATATTAATAATATTAAAATAAATATATTTTGATATATTTTACTTCATCTACTAATTTTATGGATTAATATGACATTTTTGGATTGATTTTATGTTGTGTTTTTCAAGTAATCATGTTTTTATGATTTCATTTTAAAAGTCAATTAATAAATAGTGTCAAAAATTACAGAATTCATAACTTAAAATATAAAATATTTAATTAAATGAAATAAAATTTATAAAAATATTATATTCTTCCAAAAATATTATATAACTCTTAATGTTTCATTAATTTCCCATTCATAGGTATTTTGGAAAGATTTGGTAATTTTTTTATTCCCAAACTGTAAATTACTTAATAATCCAGTATGAGTTAAAAGGGGTTAAAAACGATAATGATAAAAAAAATATTCAAAACTTGTATAATATCATTTTTTTTATTCTTATTAGTCCCAAAATCATAATATATTCTAAATCAATCTTTTATGAGTTATTATTTTATCATGGTATATATAAATTAGATGAGGGTTATGTGATAAACCAATGATGGGTGGTTATATGATAAACCCACGATGGGTGGTTCTGTGATAAACAAAGAATGGGTGGTTACATTATAACCTCTAATTCATTGGGTATAGACGTCGGCCATATTGATATTCCATTTAGTGATTTGTGTGAAAGTCGACTATATGGTTATTCCATTTAAGTGTGATTATGTCCCAATTTACCTTTATATGTTATATGAGATTTCTATGGGTTTTATGGATATATTTGTATTAAAAAATTGTAATAAGTGAGAAAATATTCATTATTGAGTATTTAATACTTCTAAAAGGTGATAAATATTACATTATGATAAATTATTCATGGTTTACATGATTTCACAAGCATAAAAATTTTCCATCTTTTTTGTATCCCTTAATAAGATTTGTGTCCTCATCACAAGTTTTTTAAATTTATTACATATGATTTAATGGATAATAGAGTCATGGATGGGATCCAAGAATTGTTATGATGTTTAATCATTAAATGAAA
Source organism: Viscum album (assembly GCA_963277665.1). Lineage (NCBI taxonomy): Eukaryota > Viridiplantae > Streptophyta > Magnoliopsida > Santalales > Viscaceae > Viscum > Viscum album. Next base: position 501,140,170 of record OY728125.1, read on the forward strand.
CCATGTTTCTTTTTAATATTTTTTTGTTTTATGAAAAATATAAGTGTGTTGAAGTGTTTACATTTTAATTTTTGAGTTTTTATGCAATAGTTATTGTCTAATTATATATAACTATAAAAATAAAAAGATCCTCAATGTGAAATAATTTCAAATTAATAACTAAAATGCATATTATGTAATGTTTAAGGATGGGTCCATATAGCTGCCGCTGGATCCTAATGATCCGAGGGAATATCATCCTGTACAGATAGAGTGACATTCCATGTCATCATCATAGTTAAAAATTTATCTATGTAGAAGTTTGAGGAAAATTATTGTAGAATCTCCAAAATAATTAAGTAAAAGGAAAATTAGATGACATAGTTGTATTTAAAAATAAATTATATGGATGGGGAGTAGGATCCATCATCAATAAAGGGAATGAAATGCGAAGAGGATTATATGAAAATGGTGGTGAAATCATTGGTTTATTAAATAACAAAGATGAATATAATTTAACTTTGGGATTAGAATGTTTGTTAGTTGTTATGTAAGAGGAATTGATCGAGAGTGGTTGGGTATGCCGAGTAGTGCACACAGCTATAGTGCCACCCCCCCCCATATCATCTGGCTGAGCACTAGTACAAGTAGGTTGGTTGAAAAAAATGGTATCCAAGGGGTGAATCATGATTAAAAGATAAAAATAAAATTAATCACATGAAATTATATGTTATATATATATATATATTAAATAAAACAATCATAACAAGCACCAAATGAGGGAAACCCATCTCTCTCATTGGTAAATTATTTCCTATCATCATTTTCCTTTGTATGTGTTCAATGTTTTTCATTTCCTACATTTAAAAAACATATTTAATTCATTATATATCCTTTTCTAATGTTTAGGAAGAAGAATAAAGAAGATAAGACATAACATAATAAATAAATAATAATTGTGAAACCAAATAATGGATACATGGTGATATAAAAAACCATTTTATATTTTGTAGGAAGAATATCATAAGATAAAATACATGTAATATAAACACCAATATAATATAATTACCTTGTATAACATGGATATGATATAGAATTATTCTATTTTAAATTAAATCAAATTAAATTTTTGTTAGGACATTTAGTTCATTGTGGAAACTTGATTATGTCATTTATCTATTTCTATTTGGATTAGGTCATCTGATTCATATTTTTGGTTAGGTCATTTTTTTCATTTTTTTAGTGAGGACATTATTTTCATTAGTTTTGATTTTCATATTGATTACATTAAAATGATTCCATTCAATTCATATTTTTTTTCTAATTAACATCTTTTATTATTATAGGGTTTGGAATGTCCTAATATATTTCAATTCAATATTTTAAAATTTTAATCAAAGAAAACTGCAACTAATATATATTGAAAATTCACATTATGATCAAGTTGGATTCAAAATATTCGTAATAAAGAGTAATTAAATTTGAAATGTACCAAACTTAACAACCCACATAGAGATAAAAAATAACTAAAAACACATTTGGATGATTCTATTTTTTCCCACCACTACTTTTGAATTAAAATAAACACACAAAAAATCAATTTTTGGTGTAATTATAAGCAATAAATTGACTGGGGAAAATGGGATATGTTATGGTGTCAATTCAGTCAAACCAATTATAAAAAATATGTATTGTTATTATATAAATAATTACTTCCAATCTAGGTCAGTGAGTAACTTTTACATAAAAAATATGTTTCTCCATTTATTACAATGTATGTGGATGTTTGGTAGCAAGAGTGTGAGTCATGTTAATAACTCAAAATCCCCAATCATCAATATATCTGACATTCCTCTTCATCAAATCACACCACATTCATTTCTTCATAGTTACTAGACTGTGAGATTAATAATGTAATTAAATTATTCTTTAAATGAATCAATTATAAGATGAATCTATAAATTGAGTTCTACTATATGATGAACTAGAATAAAAGTATGTTGTGGTCATTACCATAACACCATCTTGTTGTGTGGTGAGGTTCATTACTCATTACGAGATAATAATTCTATACTAATTGATCACATTTTATTTACATTAATGAGACGTGGAATTAGGAAAAAAATATAATGATATTATTTCTTCAAATACATAATCATTAAGATAAATAAATACCTAAAATATATATCAATATTAAAATTAATTAAAAACTAATTTTATTTATTTATAACAGTAATAATTATACCATCAATTATAAGAAAGAAGAAAACTCTTTTTTATGAAAAGTCTCTCTCCTTCTCAAATATAAAGAAATATTTTCTCTATTTATCCTTTTTTATATTCGAAGCTGAAAAATATAAATTCCTAATAGATATTTATAATTAAACAGAACTGTGCGATGTTATATCACCCACTATTCAAGGATTAATTAGGTCAAAATATATGATCTAGGAATTACCCATGTTTTTTAATGTGATAAAAAAATTGGTTCAATTTTCACATAGAGTTATTTTTTATTTCTTATTTGTCTATTCTGTCTCATGGTCTCATCATAAAAATACATTCAAAAGATATCCATAAATTATTATTCCATGTGAAATTTCATCATATAACCATTTGGGTGATTTGTATTCTACAAAAATGTCTTCAATGTGTACATGTTTATTTCAGATGGAAATATCTTTCAAATAAAAAAAGGCATCCAAGAAGTATTTTGGATAGAATATGGATAGTTGGAGGCATCATGCATTTAAAAAAATTAGGGAAAAATGTTTTCATTAACTTATAGAAGAATAATGGTGTCTCTACTAATAGTTTTTTATTAAATATTGGGAAAATTATTATCACAAAGGTATCTCTAAATATTGAAGAATTGACTAACTACCACCATTACATTATTAGACAGTAGATGAAATATTTCTATTGGAATAAACTCAGGCATAAGGATTTGATAATCATGATTATTCAAAGATTTCAACTTAAATGTTCTTATTTTGACCCATTTTCATATGTTTCATAAATATCCATCAGGAACATCAATAGCCTATAGTCCTTCTAGAAATTTATTTTTTTCTATAGGTGTCGTCACATAATAATAATATGGAACATTCTATTTATTTTCTCCAATACAAAGAAGATGCAGTTATAGTCTAATACCTCAATCCATCATGTCATGTTTTGATTGTGAGTCATATTTTTTATTTCCATGGACATTTATAATAATTTAAATAAACATTTTTCCTTAATATTTGTCAATGTTCATTATGTCTAGGCAGCAACATAACCAATTAGTTGACCAATAATGAAACTCAAAGAAAATATTTTTCTTCTTTCAAATGTAATTGGTTTGAATTGAAACATTATTCCACATTATATATTTCATCTAACCCTTCCGAAATGAAAAAACCAATTCATTCAATTAATTAAGTACAATAGTTCAAGACAAACACTAACATGGATTGTTGGTCTCCAGGGTAATTTCAATTTTTTTGATTATTTCAATATGTATGATCCATTGGATAGAATCCTCAATTTCTTATAAAAGTAATACCATTGATAAATTTAACTCCTCTGGATCATGTGTTATTCGTACAATCATGACATATTATTTTCCCATTTTTTTCTCCATCAAAACATTATTGCATAAGATGTAAAATAATTTAACAACCACATAAGCGCAACATGAATTTGAAATATATATTTAAAATGTCCATTATATTTGTGGAAACCAATAATCTGAATATTTTTTAAAACTATTATTATAGTCATTGATGTATACATCATTATAATTTATATGATCATAACGTCTATAAGTGAGTATTTTCATGAAATTTAATTTTATTTTCATATAAATCCACAGAGAAAGGTAATGAATGTGTATGAAAACCAACCATGTCTTGTTCGATGTAATAATCATCTCAAATGGATTAAAAAATAACACTATAGAACGAACCTCACAATATTCATGCCATCTAATAAAATCTGGATATCAAGAATCAAAATCCTTTCATGAAAATACATCTATAGGATTAATGAATTCATTATTTTCATTCATTCTCAATATATAATGAAATTTAATTTTTATAGATATTATATCACACATTAAAATAATCGGGTGTCTGAGAATCAATTTAAATTTCCATACTACATTTTGTTGCACACGAGATGGTGTCTTATCAGTACATTACATCCATCAATGTGAGACACATTTAATATAGTCATTTGAATAATCTATTTACTCATAGAAAATGATTCAATCATTAAATCAGTCTTGAATTTTGTTTCATAAAATTCATGTTCGTCAACTAAATTACATTCCATATAATCTTGTGATAGAATATATACATCATTCGGAAGTAATTCCATTAAAAATATAAGAATATAATCGACAAAAATATTATAAATATCATAAATGGGTTTCCAATGAATCTTCCTGATTATAAATTATAGCTCGTTATTTTATCACATTACTAACATACTAGAGTCATGACAACATCATTTAATATTTTCACCCTTTTAACATAATCATATTCATTACATGCATTATTTGTGCTCATATCAAATTATTCTTGAGTCAGGATTAATTATTTCTCATTATGATGAATAAATAGAAACTAGTATTCTAATAAATTCTACCATTCATTCCTCCCATTTGGATCATGAACATTTTGAGATTTAATTTTCTCCACATTATGTTACAACACATAGTAGTGTGTTTGGAAAACATATTTGGTTATATGGAACCCAAATTATTCAAAGACTAACAAATGTTTCCCAACAAAATTATAACATGGGAAGTGTATAAGAACACTATTTGAATCATTGTTAAAAAATATATAAATATCTCTCCAAATTGATTTTAATATCACATGAAATTTTATTAGTTTCATAAATCCAACTTCTATATATTCTATAAACAAATTATATTTCATTTCCCTAAAGTAACTAAATAAATTGAAGTTAAATCAAAATAAATATTTAAGGATACATAAATTGTTCACATTTTATGATACAATTATAGACACAATACTATATTTAAGAATCATAATATTGAATAAAATAAAATACTATATATATATATATATTCTATAAATATTAAACCATTAAATTGATTACCATTACTTTAATGAGTAATAAATACACATAATACTATAAAAGGTTGTGTTGATAATGTCGGTTTTTATTTTTTCTCTTATTCATTTCATTTTTTAACAAATGATATACTTATCCAATAAATTCATGTAAAAACGATTATAATTTCTAGGTAACCAACTTCTTTATAAAACATAAATTATGATATTTGGATAGATAAATCAATAATTAGTGGTTTCCCATATTTGAGGTATATAAAAATTAATTTTTTCCCCACCTTGATATCAAGGAAATAAATTTGATTATATATATGTTATAGGAATGATAATTCCTTGTATTTATAATAGTAATACACCTATTGTGGAAGTCCTATGGTAGGAAGAATGTTTTGAGGAAATGATAATTTTGATGTGTTGCCTTGTATACTTTTTCCTTTGTCCTTTTAAGGGTGATGGTTGATGATGAATCTAAATGTGTATATGTAATGTGGAGAAATTGTGGGTTAAAGTTATGGATTATGGAATATTTATAATGTGGTGGGAGTGCATATGGTAGACTTTTTGATGAGTGAGAAATCCAATTTTGAAGAGGAGTTCTGAGGGATTTTGAGGAGGAGTGGTATGGAATTCCAAGTCGGTTAGTTTGGTACAAATCGATAATATTTAGTATAGATCAAATCAATTCTATTTACTTAGGGTTTATCTAATATGGGTCGGTTCAATTTGTTATATTTTTTTTCTATTTATATTTTTTCAGTTTTGATTGTTTTAGTTCATGTACTTTCCATTCTATTTTTTCTTGGGTTGGATTATATTATATCTATAATGAGTCATTTAGGTGGGTTAGGATCAGTTTAGATATGTTTAATTAATTTTTCTTCACATTGGATTTCTTCAATTCCATTATCATATGTTCAAGATAGTTTTTTTGGTTTTATTTGGGTTTTTTTAATTTGGGTTTTTTTGGGATTGGTCTAGATAATTCAATACATTTACTATATTTGGATCCACTTTTTATATTTGATTCGGATCATTTTCATTCAGTTCTTTTACTTTATTTTTGGAATGGTTCTACTCATTTTAGTTTTTTTGGGTTTGGTTTTTTATTTGATTTCAGTGACTGTAATTCATATTAAGGTCTTATTTATGATTGATCAAGTGAGTTAATTTTTTTAATTACAATTTAACTTCATTTATTTGTGTTCAATTTGGTTATGATAATTTTATTTTAGTACAAAATGATGCAATTTAGTGTAGTTCATGTATATTAATTTCTAGTTGGGACATATCATGTCATTTTAGATCAACTCAATTGGTTTAGTTGGGTTTCTTTGGTAATGATATTGATAGTATTTGTTAGTTTGATTATGTTTTAGTTTTTAAATGAATGACTGGCCAAGTTAAATTATTATCATCATTGATATGTCAGTTTGGTATAATTTAGTTTGATTAGGGTCTTATCAGTTCATTTACTATTAAATTAGGTCATTATGGTACATTTTACAATTTTTTAATTTTGTTTGGTTCCATTTTTTTATTTATATTATTTTATTTAAATTAAATTTTGTTTTATTTTGTTATAGTTAGTTTTTATCCAACTTTGACCATTCAATATAGTTTGATTTGGGTAATCTCATCTCAATTTTTTAGATTGGGTGGGTTATCGTTTCCATTAGTGTTGGTTTGGTTCCCATCTATTTAGTTTTTCTTAGTTCAATGTAGTTTGGATCATGTTTGGTCAGTGTTTTTTATTATCGTTACCATAGTTCAGTTTATTTGGTTTGGTTTTAACATTTTTTTGATTTTATATAGTTTAGTTTCATTAACTTTCATTGATTAGTTCATTATATGATGAGTTATGTTGATTTTATTCTTTTTGATTTTATTAAAAAAATTTCCCTTCTCATTTCGAATAAAGGGTTTTTTACTTTGAATTTGTTCATAAAAATTTAATCTATGTAAGGTATGGAACAAATTGAACTATAGGGATTCGACCTCAACTAAACCAGACCAACCTAACTCATGGAAAACTAATGAAAACCAAAATGAATCTAATTCAACAAACCATAATTGAATACAATCAACTATACTGGTCAAATATTAGTTAAATAACAACTGAATCGAATAAAATTGGACAAAAATTTATGAAACCAAACATAAAAAAAACGAACAAAAACATAAAATAATTTAAAAATATAAATTAGAATAAACTATCATAAACTAAAGAAAAATAGTTTAAACTAAAACCAAAAGACATATACTGAATAAAGGAGAGATTAAATAAAAATAGATTAATCTTTATCTAAATAAATGAAATGCTATGAAGATAAGTTAGGTATCATAGAGTTTTAGACCTAAAATAACAATGAAATTAATGATTGATAGAATAACTGAAGTATTTGGAAGTCACTGATTTAATATAAAATAAGAATGAAATTAACCCAATAGAATATGAGAGATTGTTATGGATAGGGAATAAACTCAAACACCGAATGACAGTGATAAGTTTCCCCAGATGAGATATAGATTGAAGGAGGTGTGCTTTCATGGGTGTGTATTTCGGGAAGTTATATCTGAACACATTTTTAAAACCATTGGAATAGATAACCTCATACCAACGTTTTTTAAAATCCTTTTATTATAGATAATTTTATCCCAATGGTATTTGAAATAATTGGGATATTCTTAATATAAATAGTCTATCCCAATATTTGTTTTCTAACCATTGTTATAATACCATGTGTATATCCCTCCATTCCAATAATTCATGGAAAATTTGAAATATTGGGATCCTAATTTTTGTAGGGGAGGGGTGTATCCACTAATTTTGGGTAACTCTTCCATTCTAGATGTATTGGTTCAGGTTATTACACCACATCTTCTAATCCATATCTTAGTGACTCAATGGTATTGATAATCCCTATAGATTTGTATGTATGAGTAGGAGCTATGATAGGGGAAACAACTGGTATGGCCATCTATAGAGACTCTACTTGTACATATAGTGGTTATTCAAAATGGGATAGTCTATGAGGACATTCCAAACACATCTCTAGTCGTGTACCTAATAGAGAAACTCCTCATCCCTTAAATATGTGGAAGGAAAATATATTGGATGTTATTGGCCCAAATAGAGTGGATGCTCTGGCTCAATTTTTGTTATTAGGAAAAATACCTTTGGTTGAGGTACTCTAGTTGGAAGAATGATTTCAGTCTCATTATGTGTAGCATATGTAATATGGGTATTTCCATGGTGTAATTCTATATTTAGTTTTCTCAACTCATTCACTTCTTCCTCCTATTAGGAAAATATGTCTTCAAGTGAGAGGAGTTCAACCTCTTCAGGTGGTGGGTGAGTTACATCCATACCTTTAAGATTTTTTTTTTATATTTTCATTGAGTAGGTAGTAGTAGAGTAGTTTAGTTAATCAAAAAATTCATATAAATCCATTGATTTTGGGTATGAACACCTTTTTTTCATTTCAATGTGTATTGTATTATGAATAAAAATCGTCTTCTCATATTCCTATGTGTCTGCTCTGCATTATATAGTTTCATCAGGGGTGTTGCTAATGAAATTTAGTTATGCATAATGAATTTTAAGAATTTCCTCAGTCTCCTTTTTAAATTTCATTTTTCTGGGTTATCAACAAGTCATTTTCTTCTCATTTGTTGGCCATATTTCAACCATTTGATTAATTGTAATCTGAAGGGATTTTGTGGTAATTTTTTCCTGCATATGATGAATTGGGTAGATTAATTCTATAACCCCCCACATATACATGAAAATTATTTACATTCATTTAAGTGGAGGTTAAAGTAAAAAATCCCCCGGCCTTATGGGACGATGTTTCACCATTTCCAATTTCATAATTTTTTAGACTAATTTCCCACCCATTGTGGTTAGGTTAAGATATCCCCATCCCTATGGGATGGGGTTTCTCTTGTAATTTTGAGGTTTCTAGAACCATGTCTTCTCTCTTTATTTTACAAAGAAGATTATGATCATGGGATGGGTGAATTTTTTTTGATTTTCACATTGAGGACCTTCTTCCAATAGTAATTGTGTTTCACGACAACTGGCTTCCATTAATATGGAGGCATGGTCAATATTTTTTAATTTGTGGTTTAGGATACTTTCTATGGATTTCTCTCTTCTAGACCAATTTCATCAAGAGTCATCCAACGTCGTTTTTTGGTGGGTGTGCCATATGTTGTGGACAATGCATGTTTCCTGATCCGATCTTGAGGATATTAAATTACTTTATGTCACCATTTTTTGGATATTTAGATTAGTGAGATAGGTGAAATTAAAAACCCACACTATTCACACCCTCTAAAATGGATAGTGGTTATGGTGTTGGAGATCATCTAATAAATCTATTTTAACACATTGAGACATGATGAATTATGGGAAACATGGTATTTCTTAAATATGGGGGTTCGTACAACTAGGAGGGTCCCAAAGTCGATTTGAAAGTTCATCCCTTCTATTACTGTGACATTACATGGATAATCAAAATAAAATTAGATTTTTTATTTCAGGTGATGTAGATTAGTTCATATATTCAGGAGAATATCATGCACAAAATATTCCAGCAATACCTATGGAACTCTGTATTAGGGAATGGCTAAAGGCTAGAACATGACTTGTATATTATCATTATCCAAATGTATCCTCATGATAAATATGTATTTTTAGTAATTGGAATGAGTTCCCTCAAAATAATCAGATAAAAGTGGTTGTTTCTCCCCAAATTAGTTGTAAACATCAGGTTTTGTTTGGATTTTATAAGACATATATGAAGATAGTGGATCCAATGGTGGTTTAGAGAATAACCATTTCCTTATGATATCTTCCATTTGAGAAAGGATGTCACTTTTAAATAATTAGGCATCAGGAATTACTGGCCCCATTATTCCAAGTTCCTAATGATAGGAATGATTTTTCATTGTTGATTATGTTAGGGGAGGACCTCATTGAGGAAATGAAATGACACAGTGGTGAGGAAATTCCTAGTAAATTCTATTATGGTTAGGACTACAATCATGGATTGAAATATGATATTAAGTGGAATTCATGTAGTATGTACTATGCATAGGAGCTTCAGTAAAGATAATAGAAAGGGGAGGGCCTTGTTTATGTTTGATCTTATGGAAATGAGGTGGGTTACTATGGTTCTCATGAAGAGGTTGGATCTAATGAATGATTGGATTCAGAAAATAATGCAATCCTTCGTGGTAATATTTCTAGGGAGGACCTCCAAAGGTATTGGAAGAAATGTTGTAGGGAGGACCTCTACCATTGCAGAAAGTATTTCTGTAATTCTGTAAGAGAGTAATAGGATCCGTTCATAGCATAGATAAGCATTTGAGTGCTCCAATAACACCAATGTTGTTTAGAGTAGTATTGTATAATGAAACTTCATTTCCTAATCACTTTTGGGGAGTCTTTTTTCTCTGATTCTACATTATATGTGATTGGGACCACTTCCTATGGATAAAAAATTTCATATATAGAAGTTTATTTGATTAGTTTCCATTTTATTGATGTAATTTTATGATAGATTTATAAAATATTAGTAGGGATATATTCCCACCCTAGATTTTTCACCAGGATATATTGATGAACTCTAGTAGGAATATGGGCATGGTACCTATCTGATTCTCTATTTATCACAGGATTTGTCCCATGATCCACCTAGACAGAAGTATGCACATGCATATTCTCTGGAGTGACCATTATATAATATTAATTACTGATACAAATATTGAGTGTAGATTTGTGTTTCATCCCTTTAATAACATCTACTGTCACGATTATATCGTGATAGGATTGAAGGATTTAAGTTTGAATTTTTTTCCCATTCATCATTTTCAGGATATTCTAGGTAACATCAGAATCCAAAAAAGATATATACCCATTATATTTTTGGAATAGGGATGTATTCCTCCTCCTATCCTTTATTTACTATCTCTACATAATGATATTAATCAGGTATGTGCAAAGAGATATGTGTTTACCCACATTTTTGGTATCCTCATGTTGGTTTCTTCAAATGCAGTAAGACTAGGAAAGAAGGATTGGTATATGTGCATAGGTGTGTGTACCTACTCACAGTTTACCACTATATATTGTTATTATGTTTTTCTAGAGGTAATAATGGTAGGATCATATTCACTATTAACTGGTTTCTACCATTGGTAGGATGTACTAAGTCCCTTATTCTGAGTGACATGGGTTTGAATCCAAAGGGAAACTCGCACATAATGATGAAGGAATATAGTCATGTGGAGTTGGTGGAAGTGGTTAATGGTGGGATCTATTTGGAGGAACTCCTATGTTGCTGTAATGTGTCCTTTTCTAGCTTAATGATCAGAATCCATATGATAATTTTGAATCATTTTATCATATTCTAGGGATATGACCTATAAATAATTTAAAATTTATGATGGTGTTGTTAGCTTCTTATCCACCATCCATTTATGAGTGGATAATTTGTGGGATTTCACGTATTAGATTTAATTTTGAGTGGACTTAATATTTCAGAAAGTACTATTTAGGATGTACTCCCAAATCAATGCAATTGAAACCCATTTCTGAATATGATTGTTGGCGATGATTTACTCAATTTAGACGAGGACCTAGCTTGTGTATTAACCAATGTGTAAATTCAGGGATATTGGAAGCATTCCATTGTATTGAAGGGATTTCTTGTTGAAAATTCCTGAATATATGTGGAAAACAAAAATAAGAATACTACATCAAGAAATCATCTTCACCAATAAAACCATGTTTAATCGGTTATTTTGTGTCCACGTTTGATCATCATTTATTTTTTAGAGAATGAAATTGGCATGACATGTGGAAGACCCAATAATTTTGGATAAGTATTAACATTTGGTTCACCATTTTTATGCTTCTCTCCATGGTCTATGTGAACAATGAATGGAATTTTTTGGTGGTGTTGGATCAACCATTCACATTGTGTATCTATTTACACATCCTTTATGAGAAGTTTCAAATGGGTTTTATTTGTCAAATATGAAATGACCACCAATTTCCTTATTTATAATGATTCTTGAGATTTCTTTCCAAAGGTATGTGATAATTAAGAGATGGCTACACTGAATATTAGGGACTCACATTGTTTAAAAGGATGAGATATTAGTCTCATCACACCCTTTTATGGGGAATTACTGCCTAATTAAGAACTCCATAATAGATTTAAGTCATATTCATGAATCCTTTATCAAATCACAAATATAAAATAATTCATCCTTAAATTAGTGGTTGATAATTATTATGATTTTGATTAAAATAAAATATATGTATTTAATGATACTAATCGAAAGAGTGATCCATTATTATTTGATCTTCTCCTTTGATGGTATCTGTTTATTTATAGATTAGAGGTGCTCATGTAGTTTATTATTATGGTGTTGGTTTTGATCCAAAAAATGGGGATCTTTTTAATTTATCATCATTTGAGAAGAAATGGGATTTTTTATGATTATGGTAATGAATGTGTATAAGGATTCTTATTTATACCCCAAAATGTAATCAGAACCCACCAAATTTTGTTCTGAATAACTGTACAAATAATTTCCTTTAATATTTTGTCGTGAGGACCAAGCGATGCATTTTAATGTCATGTAGGATGGACGACTAGTAAAAATGTGACCATTCAAGGATTTTGTGTTACTTTAACTGAAGGGGACCAAAATAATAGGAATGGGTGTATGCTCAAATTTTCTTCATGAACCTACATGTAATATGGAAAATAGAATATTTGGCCGACCTTGGATTGTTGGGTCTAAACCTTAGGGTGGATTATTATGAATTAGTTTTTGATAGGAATAAAACCCCACACAGTTTTTAAGGCTTGGTGATTATCCTATAGAGGAGTTCCATATATTCTTGATTAGGAATGTGGAACTTGGATGTCTTGTATGACATGGAATATGTCCCTTTTAGAGGATTGTAGAATAGTTTTGTGGATTACACCAAAAAAGAGTTCCATATCAGGGAGAGAAGAGGATTTTTCAAAAGGACTCTCTGAAATCATAGGTATTTGATCATATAAATATCATGATTATCAATAACCACTAAAATCAAATGAGTCATTATTAGTGTGAGGAAAAATATGATTTGAAATATCTAGAAATGGACACAATCTATTTTCTTAATTGGTGGATGATTCATGAGATACAAAAGGAGGGGGAATACCCCATAAAAAGACTAGGGGCTTACTCTATGATTGATTCACCTAGGGAATGTGAGAGGAAGATCCAAAAAATTTCTATCTTATTATAATTTTTACACATTTTCTGTTGTCCTACTTGGGTAGATTCACTTTAGGGAATCATATTTAGATAAAGGGTTTTGATGATACAGTGTCATCTCTTAATTTCAACGCTTGGTTATCACCATGATCCTAAGGTTTAGATCCTCATTACCAAGAGAATGAATGATAGAGAGAAATATAAGGATATTTATTGGGTAGATAACTACAAGACCTCTATTAACATTAAAATGTATAATCATGAGGGTAGGTTTGTTTTCCTTATGCTCGAGATATATATATCTAGAGGATTTTGGGTGAGTCCTTGGCTTGAAACCCCTTAGATGATGGATCCAATATAAGAGGCATGCTACCATCAATGGATTGAGTGAGGGTTATATAGGATTTATAATGAAGGAGAGGCTTGGTTGGATAGAAGTATGAGTAAATAGGTAAGTCATGGGAGAAAAAAAGGTGGATTTCATTGGTAATGCATGAGAGATAATAAGGTAGCTCATGCGGGTAAGGCATGGGAAAGGATAAGGTAGCTCGCGTAGGTATGACCTACATAAGTAGAATGTCTTTCACGCATGGTATGCATGTGTAATATAAAGAAGTCGTATTGTGGAAAAATTGGGAAACATAATTTGGATGAACCCTTTCTCTAGGATTCATGGGTCTCCTTGGGTGTCTTTGGAAAAAAATTAATCATGTTTTGGGCTCATGAAGGAGACAAATCTCAACTGTTCTTATACTGTGGGAGGTTATTTATGATGGACTATTGTTTCTAAAATACTAAGGGAAATATAATCACCCAATTTTCCTTAACTTCCTCTCCTTTCGAGTCATGGAGATCTACTTGAAAAGTTTTGAGGGCCTTGAAAAAGCAGTAGGGTGAGAAGATCTTCAAGGATTATTCTTATCTTTGATTTGTTTCAAATTTGGAGACAACTATCCTATTTAAAATCATTTTACGGACCCATGGGGAAGGATTTAGCTCACAATAGTGTTTCATGTTGGGTAAAACGTAGGTGTAACCTATATGAGTCTTATTGGGTTCAAATATTTGAGCCTACAAGGTGTCACTGGCGCACACGATGAACCAAAATGGTGATAAGGGCTATACCGCTAGGAAAATGTGGGGACAGAATGAGTTAAATTATATCTTTAAATTCTCTTTTAATGATTTTTCCCATTAAAACGTAACATTACAATAAGAAAAAAATGTCTTTCAGCATAGAGTAATATGGGTTTTAATGATATATTAATATCATCATGAGTGGTAAACTCTTTTTATAATGGGTTGAGACTTATTATTTGGACTAGTCTACCAATTGTATCCCATAGAATATCCTACAGAGTCATCGATATACGTAGTGGTGTTTTATTATAATATTTCACTTGAACCATAGGTTGGTGATTTAATTTTAATCTGAATGATTTTACTATGATACCATTATTATAAATTTCATTGAAAATTAGATAATAAATTGGTAGTTGGGAATATTACTGATATTGTCATCATGTAGATCATAACCAAGATATGGTTTTTCCTATAAGATATCATGTAAATTCATAATTCCATTGATTAAATTAGATTTATAATATTCTTTTCCATGAAAAGTTATATCAAATGGGATGTGTTTGGATTCTCATATGATGGGAATGTGATGTGCTCATCCTCTATATGAATAACATATGATATATTAATAGATCATGTTTTTTAAGACAATAAATAAATTATGAGACAAAATATAATATATTTTCATTTTTTTATGTATAGTGGGAACATGATTCCATGGATAATGTTATTATATTGGAATGTAGTTGATGTATATGATATAACTTATCCTTAATATCTTTTATAAGTTTTTAATTTGATTGACGAAGGTCACATTGGACCACATATAATCTTATGTAGAACTATGAAATTCAAGAGTTTTCTATTTTCATACATTATAAAATAGGGATTTCATAATTATTGGTAATGATTCTAAATATCATAAGATTACAAATTCATCACTCTGCACAATTATTAATTTTTGGGTAAAGCATTTCTTCCAAAATAATGAGAGTATGAAGTATCGTTCCCAAAAGTGTTTAGAATGTATTCACAATAGATATAATTTTTTTCTTTAACGTAGTTATGGGATTTTAAGTGCAAGTGGTTGATTGATTTATATGAACAATTAACTAATTACATTATATCTTAAAACAACCTAACATAATAAGTTATGATATTTTTTTAGATTTATATCAAACCTTATGAGCTTATGACATCATAAGGATGGAATGAGATAAATTTTTCATATGTGTCATATCATATGGCAGGTGTTACAATATTACATATATGTGATCCATGCACCTTGTATGCCCCTTATACATATATCTTCTTCAATTGTGATACATGTGATAGATAATTTAATGAATTTCAAATCAGACATTTTAGGTATTCAATGAATAAGAACACAACAACTTGTAAAGTAAATTTAAGAACCGAATACATGAGATATAGCCATCATCATTCATTCAATAAAGAGAACAGTGTTTAATATAAAATGGGGCTTGATTTCATCTATTTGGGAACCCATTCTCATTTGTATAATATAAAATAAAACTGATACAAAGTAAATTTTGTCAATTTATAGTGAATTTTATATAATCCCTTCATGTGTACCAGAATACTGAAGAAAGGTTTGGTTATCTCAATGTAACTGTAAACATGTCGGAGGAATGAAAAATAGACTCTCTATATCCATGATCCCTATCAATCCAAATACATCCACATAATAATATGTAGGTTGTAGCTATCATGTTGTAGGTATAAAATAGTTATTTAATTATTACATACATGTTTAATCATAAATTATTGATCATCTAACTGTTTATGTATTTTTCTATAATGATTAATTATTATATGATACCCTAAAATCCATCACAATGTGAAATAATAATGAAAGTATCATGAATATCATATTGAGAAACTAAATAGAATTTGAAATTAAGGATTGATATTAATTTATATTTAATGAAATTACCACAAAATATTTTTTTAGATTGAGTTAAATTTTATAAATTATATTAAATAAAAAATATAACCTACAAAATTTAAGAGAAGAGAAGTTCATCCACCTAAATTACTAATGAGAATATTACCAAACATGAATAATAATTGTGGGTAATATAGCCTCAAACCATCTCATGATAAAACTATAACAATCTCTTATATATGATAAACTCAAAATCATAATATTTCAATTTTCCTTAATACAACATCAGGGGAATGTACATGTCCAAAATAAGGAAATTTAATGTTTGGATAAAAATTCCAATAATACTTATCACCACATCAAGAATAATTAATGGAATATCCATGAAAATAATATTCTTGAGAAGATATCAATTGGCTAGTGTTTTTATCTGTAAATAGAAAGGTGTAAAACTTGTTCAAACTATTTCTAATGTAAAAAAGGAATATTAATTTACAATTATCCATTTTTTGTGGTTTGGACCATGGAACATTGAATTTTAATGAAATATAACACCTCGAAGAAATTTTATAATAAATAAACTAAGGGGGATAAAATAAAAAGGCAGTCGAAAACATAATTCTTTAAAAAATATCCACATAATATGAATCAAATATTATTTACAAATATATTTACTCTCCCATAGAATTAATTTGAATATTGAAATATAATTGTTCACAACTATTATTAGAATTTCTAAATACTAATCATTCACAAATTATCTTATCAGGTGAAAAGGGCTCCACAAATGAAAAGGGAGATTATAAGCAAAAGAGATGAATATATCTTACTTGGCATGGATATGAAGAAAATTAAAAAATCAAATAAGGGTAATGAGTTTACATGATCAAAGAAATAAAACATAATAGGGTGTCAAATAATAATAGAGATTCAAAGAATATTGGTGAAAATGTAACACTATGGACCAAAAAACAAGACATAGAAATTAGAAGTAAAATAAAGTTGAAAATCGTGAAGGGAAAAAAGGTATGTAATTGAAAGAAGAACAAAAATTTCATGACAGTTTTTATAGAAAGAATGACATAATATTTATTGGAAGGAAAATGTGTGGATGGTATATGGAGGTAAAACATGTTACAAAGGACTGCATGACTATCCTAGATGCTAAAGAATAATTTATCAAAATTTCAGATGAATCAGTTAAGAGATACATTGTCCATTATTAGAATATTGTTTTCACATTTCACTAACAATTATCCTCATTATTTTATTTATTTACACATATTTGACATTTTCCATGAGTTTTTAGAGTTCCAAGTTTAAATGTTTGGTTTGGGGAAATTATTCCTTAATCAATATGGTTTCTTGTACGCAATTTAGGGGAAATTGGGTGATTATTGTAATATAGGGGCATTTAGATTACATATTTGTTCATGAATGGTTTCCCTATAAGGGTAGTGCGTGGTTAGATCAAAAATATTTAAAATCTAGAAAAACCATGTGGGTTTATTGTGAGAACTTGTTTTGGAACATGAATTATACAAGGTTACTAGAAACAATGAGCAAAGGATTAAAATGGCTAAGTAGTATAAAACTACATATTTTCATTTTTGTTATTGATTTTTCCAAACTACATAGAGAAAAATAAGCTTCAATTGTATTAATCGATGCCTAAATATCCCTTCAGGACATAAGTTTTTTCTTGGATTAGAAATTACATATCCCCCACTTTTATTTTTATCTCAAAATATCTCATATCCTCTCCCATTTAACCCCCATGAATCAGTCTCCCACTACAATGTTGGTCAAATAATTAGTCTATAAATATTTTGTATTATACAATATTTAATGATAAATCTTTCGGGTAATCTCCTCTTAATATGTTCATCTCTTTATTCCTTACCCTTATAATTATCTCTAGACTTATAAGGATCATAGTTCCCAAGGTATTAACATTTCATGATTTTATTAGAGTTTCTATGGTTTTTTGTGTTTATAATGGTGTTATACAACTATTTGAGTTATTTAATGGTATATTGACCCTAATGTTGTAAAATACTTGAGTTTAAAGGTAGTTGATCCCTTGAATAGTACGTTAAACAATTAATTGTGATTTAATTTTGGTTAAAATTCATGTTTCATATGATTTAAAAAATTTATCATGTATATCTATTATATTATTTGTTTGAAGGATGCTTTTTTCTGTTGATTTTGATTAAATTAAATGGGGATTTCAACTATTTTTTCATAGTATAAATTCTATTAGAGAAATAAAAGCACACCAAGTGTTCATAAAATTGATCAATTGGATTTTAAAATTGGTAGATAGATTTAGAAGTATTTTTTTCTTCTAATGAAAATAAAAAGAATTATTTCCCAAGATATGGTTGTAATTTTTCATTATAATGGATCACAATTACCAGGAATTATTATAGTGTTTTACTATTTTTTTGTCTTTGGTTTTCAAGTATTGTTTTATATACCATTATCATAAGGAATAATCCTGAGGCCCAGTGAGAACATTCGAACTGGTTTCCAAATAATAATAATTCCCTAAATAATTATACATTTTTTGGTTAAATGAGTTTTGTGACATCCCCATATTTTAGAATAACAACATTATGCTCAATAGCATATACGAATTGAAACATTATGCCTAAATGAACCGCGATATACCATTTAAATGTGAATTTTATGAACTAAAAATTAAAATTTGGGTAATAAGTAGGAAAATAATATTATATAAAATTAGGTATAAATTTTTTATTTAAATAAAATATATATGTTAAATAAGGACTCAGTTTGTTTGTAAAGTATTGAAATACTTCAAAAACTATAGTTCTATACAAATATTTTTATTAATTTTTCTGAGAAAATAAAATAATTAATTAATTCCAATTTTAAAAAATTTACTATAAAAATGAATAAATTTTTTGAATTAAACATGTAAAAATTAACTTGGGGTGATAGTTATATATTTTTTAGAGGAGAGTTATTTTTCAATGAATAGTGACTAATAATGTTTTTTGTTAAACTATCATTTATTTTAAAAAATTCTTTAATATAAAGGACCAATTATTTTATGAATTTTATTAAAAGTTAAAAAATTATATTTATTTTAATTAATTAAATTTGAATATTTATTATACATTATGTTGGTATATGATTATTTTCAAGATAAAAAGTGAATTCTTTCTGAAAACTATTTTTATGTCCATTATGTTTCTGTAGTTCAATTAATGAAAATAACCCATAATTGTTTTTTATTTTAATGAAATTTAAATAATACAAATATATATATTAATTTTAATTCATATATTGATTATTACTAGTCATACATTTAATATAATATCATATTATTCTTGGAAAATACATTTCACGAAAAACATTTTTAGAAGCATTTTCCAAGTTATTTTATAAATTAAATTTTACCACTTATTTGAATATAATTAAATAAAATTAATTCCATTTTTCAAATCAGATTAATTAATATAAGTTAATAATTTCAACTAAAATTTTATTCATAATAAATTGAAAAGGTGAAAAAATTAATGACAACGACAATTTTGATCACACATAACCTACCAAAAAAATCCTTTACATCCTTCGACACATTATATAGCTACTTTTATTCCCACAATAACAACTATAGAACCAATAATTGTATATAAAATGGTTGTTTTTCTAAGAAAACGTAGTCAACCTCATTATGCTCTTTTTTTACAAAATATTTACACATATTCAATTATTTAATTAAAATTAAAATATACTAACATGAATATCTAATATATAATAATATTTTTTATATTTATTTTAAAATATTCATTAATATTCTTTTATATCAAATAGGAAACAAATCCATCACTAGTGTATACAATATACTACCACCTCATAAACCAATGAAATTTTATTACATCACTGGATCACATGGATATTCATAATTATTGAAACAATAAGTATCTATGATACTTATTATATGATAATTACTCTATAAAATTAATACATCTTCCAATTTCTGAACCCTTCACCCATTAAAGAAATTATAACCTATCTCATGCATATTTACACCCTACCATATCATCTTAGTGATGTGATTCATTATCTATGTTCAAATTAAAATAATGATTAGAAACATGTATCTGATGAATAAAATTGAGTTTTAATTTAATTTAATTTTATAGATTATGGAATTATAACATATGAAAAATAATATAAATTCTATGAAATAACATGCTTGAGAAAACAAAATAGTTAACACCTAAAACAATAGTAACAATGATATTTCAGTAACGAATGGGTGATAAGATGTTCTAAGAAGACAGAATGATGTATTATAAATATCATTATTTCCATGGAAGAAATAAATAACTTGTTTAAAGACATTATTTAGGGTTTTAGACCATATTCATCTAAAGGGAAGCGCGAGGTAAGATATTTCATCACAATTTCCACTCATTGAGTCATATTATATTGTTATGTTCCTTATTTATTATCAATAGTGTATATTATTAACCTTTTACTTATTATAACATGAATAAATGATGTTATTTTATGTTTCAAATCATATTATATCACCTAATATAATTTGACTTTAATGTTTCCTAGTGGAAAATGCATCATAAGAAAAATTATTCTCATTGGATTATATTACTTATTCATTATATTTGAAATTCTAATACACTTTCTATAATTTCATTTTATTTTTTATTTTAAATTTCCACATGGTTTATGTTAATTAAAATTTGATGCACATTAACAATTCATTCATATATTCTATGTTCTACATTATGATTTTTTTGAGAAGTTTTGTCTTAATTTCTACTCCAGTGAGACATATTTGGTATTATGAAATAATTTATTTTTATGAGGTCCAAATACTACTCTGTTGATATGTTATTTATTTAATGTGTTCATATTAATGATATTTAATGAATCATTTGAAATTATTTCTTTTAAGGAGGTCACAAAATAGGAGTTACTAATGTAGTAAGGTTATATTAGATAGTCTCATTATTATTTTGGATTATTTATAATCAAATAACCACTTCAAGAATTATTTGATATTTATATAATAAACCAATTTTTTTATTCCCCTCTAGTTATTCATAAAGTATTAAAGTAATTATACCATTTTCTTTGTTTCATGAAAAAAAGAATGGTTGGAATGAAATGGTTCGTCGGGAGTGGGGCATTCAATCCTTGTTATCCCATGAGGTCGGTGTCACATAGATAAATCATTTCACATTATGTTGATCATTTTAAAAATTCATAAGAATTTTCAATGGGTCCCATATCCATAATTCAGTACATACTATCTTTCTAAAGGTAGGAGGAAATTTTGTGTTTCAAACCCAATATCAATTAGGAACTCAAACTAATAGAGAGGATGGGAGATTATGCTCATAAAACCATTTTTTGGGAGAATTATTACCAAATCTAAGACTCTATTACTGATTTATGTTATTTTCATGACTATATTCTTAAACCCAATATAAAATAATTTATCCTAGGAAAATGATGAATTTAAGTCTTCTATATATAAATGGGGGATCTATTAATGAGAGAGTATAGTCGTATCTAAGGTTCCTCATCTATTTACCATTATTTCATTGAAATTGGTAACTATTTATATTTTGAATCCATAGAACCAGGAACCATGGAGTTTACATCCATATCAGAGAGAATAATGATGTCTCTAGGATGGGATCGAACCTTTATAATTCTCTATAATTATACAACATATTTCCAGAATCAAAACCCAAATTGTTTATTTAAACCATTCATTTTAACATCATGATGAAACTAAATATATGAGTACACTAAGGAATTGGATTTTGAGCTCGTTCCTTAGTTAGTTATCCTATATATCGTATTAGTAATAGGAATCGAGTTCATTATAGTTAAAACTCTCAATCAGGTCGTACCCTGAGGTGGATTCCCTTGAATAGGAGAAGTCATATCATTACTATTAATGGGTATTACACACTATGGTTTCCTTATATGGGGGATATTCATGATGAAAATGATATGATCATTCAAATTACCTAATACATATGATCCATGGTTTGTGTGAGAAGAAATGGATAGTAAGTGATAAGGATAATTGAATATTGATTACAGACTCATGTACTAGGGTGGACCTAATTGGATTTTTTTGATGGATCATGGGCCTTGTTAAGGAATAATATATATCATAGTCATAGAAGGAATTAGAGTCTTAATTGTTCAATTATCCTCGCAGTCCATTGAATGGTGCAACAATTAAATGTACCCATTGGGGACATTTGGTACAATGTGTTTAAATTTCTGTGACATGGAGGGGTTACATATACGTGGATTCCCATTGTGGATCAGCGGTTAGGAATGTGTCCTAAAAACACTATTTTGATAGGAATTAGATTTATCATGGTTTATTTGGGGGTATGTCAGATTATATCCATTGGACAGGGTTACCATCTCTTAGGAAATTTTCATGAAACATCCAGATTTCCTTCTTGACATATCATGGTAGTATCTATGACATGTTTTATGATTTCAATAAATTTATTGGTTTCTTATTGAACCATTCAAATGATAATCACATGATCAGGTTGAATTGTATAGAATAAAATACATGATCTATATGGAATGTCTAGGAAGATACCCCATGATGAAGGAGGACATGTATAGAGGGTTCCACATGATTGGATAACATATCTGGAGGGTATCCCTTGACCTAGATTACATGTTTGGATGAAGTGGAATGTTTTGGATCACATGTATGGATGGTTTCACAAAACATGTATGACATGTCTAGAGGGTTTCACAAGAAATGGTATACATGTCTGGATGGTGTCCCAAAACATGGAAGACATGTGTAGATGGCATCCCAATAATATAACGACATGTAATATGGATATACCATGATCTAAATGGCATGTTTGGAAGGTGTAATAGGACTTGGGTGACCCTCCATAGTGATGTTGAATGATATGGGTAGGTCATGTAAAGCCTTTGATAATTATTTTATCTATCTTTTCATATTCAACCCATGTTTTTAGTCTTTTTCTAGGCATTTTTTCAAACGTTCCCAGTAGTTTTCAATAATTATCTTATTCTAGGATTCTTGTGACCCGCTTAACATGTAATAACACCTTCTCAAAATCTTTTTGTCAAACATAATGATCTTCAAGTGATCCATATAATGATAATGAGAAGAACATATTCATTCATCATGATCCATTAAATTGTTCTCCAGATTTTACATGGTAAAAAACATTCATGGTCATAAGATTGGCCACTCCAAGAATTCTTCTCCTATACTCCCTTGTAGTAGTCTCCATTGTGTTGGTATTTTATTTTTCTAAGTGGGAGGTATTTATAGGCTCTTCCACTCTAGTTATATGTCTCCTTTCAGGGAGAATATCTCGAAAATATGTTTTGAAGATATTGAATGGATTAATGCAACATGTTCATTGCATGATCCTACTGTGGGTCATCCACAATATCGCATGATGATCAATGAACCTAGGAATTCTCCACCACGACATTGTTTATTGGACCCTATCATATCAAATGGATTTCTCCAAAAAACAAAATTTACTTTTCAAAGAGCCTTACCAATTTTTGTCCTATTTGTCTACATGTCTTCATCATATCAATAAACCCATGGTAAATAATTATCATGATCGAAGATGACCATTATATCATTATTCAAAAGACTAAGACAACTTTGTTCAGGTCATTCATGAGACAAAGATGAATTGTCAGGAGCCTCTAATGATATCAAACTAGCTTCTCATGTGGTATTTGTGAGATCAATGGTGATCCCCTAGGGTGAATAATTCATTTTTGATGATGATCATATCATCCACCCTTATTTAGAATCTTCAACCATTTCACTTTTTGGCTTACCTATTTATTTTACAAGTAAAATTGATCTCATTACAATGTGAGAGCATTTCTGGTTACAATCACTCTCCTTTTATGTGATACATCCAGTTTTCAATGATGGATCATGTGATGATGTGTGAGAATTACCATATAAAAAACATATACTATTTTTGGTATCATAGGGGAATCACATTCATGAATATGCAAGGTGAACATCTTTCGAATGTTAGATGTGACACACCAACATACTCTTGTATAGCATGGTAGACATGAAACTAGTTTCTCCATGAGGTATTGTGTTTTGTATGAGTATATCACCTGATTATCAACATAACTCTATATCACTTGTATCTTAATACCTTCCTCATAAATTATTTTAAAAGGGTTTTTGGAATTTTTTTTCCATGTATTGTTTAGTTGAAAATTCAAATTATGAGAGTAACTCCTTAGGAAGCATCCACCTGACCATTAGTTCATTTCATGAATCCTTTGGAAGAATAAAATGGATTATCGAAAGAACCTCCATGGGATCATGTGTAGATCATACGCAGTGCATGACCCATTGACATGAATTTCCAAAAGTCACATGAACACATGTACCTATAATGGTTACATGATCTATGTGATTTTGCTTCATTAACTTTATTTATCTTGTTGAGGAAATAATACCCATGTTTCTAGTATTTCATATATTCTAGGTTTTTTATGGTTATTTAGAGGGCTTCAAAAAATTACCCCCCCCTCTTCGGAGAAATGTACATGAGGATAAGAAATTTGTTCTAATGAAATAAAATGCCAGAATATGTCATTGGGGATTTCGTGAAGTAGTGTTGTCACATATATTAATTTCATGATCTGAGGATGTCATACTTTCATTTCAACATCATACGATAAAGACATATTATGTGCGGTTTATCATCATGAAAAATAGATGTATGTCTTGTAGGTTAACATCATTTAATAAAGACATATTTCCTGAACATTAATGTCATGCTATAAATATATGAAAATTATTTAACATCATATAGTAAGGATGTTTGTCATGTAGTTTAACTTCATGTGGTTGGGATGTCTACCATACAGCTTAACATCATACAGTAATGATATTTTACATGTAGTTTAACATAATATGGTGATGACATGATTAATTCATACGAAATGGGTCGGACATACTAATGATGACCAAGAACACCCCAAGTGGTTTAGTTTTATACAGTGTTTCTAGAGAAAATGAAGATTTTTCATCCCATCCTGTAAGAAGAGAATACCTCTAATGGTTGGTCAAATCAATTATAAATCGATTCAATGATTAAAAATAGGTTTCCCCACTATTATCCAATAGCCCTGAGAGATTTTTTAGATTTTGTTGGTGGATAATTAAATAATATGGAAGATGAATCCACCTAGATTGTTAGAGTTTGTGTGTTAATATTCATAATCCAAATGTTCGAATCAATGAATATGGAATAGGGTAGATATAATCGGTAATAAAAAAATACCATGTGGAGTTATGTTCTTCCACAATGATACCAAAGATCATAAGGATCATAATTCTTTTCTTCTATGGGGGAGATTCCTCTATCTAGTAGGACATATTCCCTTATTCATGAGTCTATAAGGATTATATGCATAGTCAAGTAGAGGAAATCCCTACTCTTTTTCAGGGTCCATGAAATAATTTTAAATAAAAAACTTCTAAAATGACATGGGGTATGCAAAAAAGGACTATCCAAGATGGATTATCATACCATAGGGATGTTTATCATTTGGGTTGGGAGACTCAGGCCCTACACCATGTGTTTTTAGGTCATGTTGTATGGTCCCTTAAAATAAATATTAGTGAAGTATCACATTACTTCTTTGGGAATGGATAAAATACAAAATGATGTAACATAGAGGATCAAATCCACATTAATTATTATGTCACATAGATTTTAAATCATGGTCCAATTTTCTTTGATCATGAGAAATGATATGAGATAATAAAACACGGGACGACCTAGTACACTCTATGGTGTTCTATTCTCCCATAGTGAAGTCTGATATCACAAGGATATTAATGTAATTTTTTCAAAGTAACAAAACATTTTTTATATAGTCAGGAGATATATGAAGGATCAAAGGGTAGAAAGGCATAGACAAAAAATGTGTTCATAAAGTTGAGTGTCCTTTTTCTAGGGACATGGAGGGTTCACAGAGACTTGAAGCACTAAATTCATGAATTGTAATTTATGGAAATCATAATATTAAATAAATTTTTAGGCACAAAATTGTTGTTTCACCTCTTAGTGGACACATTATCACCGTGATGATTAGGGAAAAATAATTACACAAACAAATTTTTGTACAAGGGGGTCCAATGAGCATGGTTCAACTTTTACTAGGGATACAAAGTGGGAACAATGAGATTTATTCCTTGTCCAATTATTATCTAAATATTTCCAACAATTTGAAGAAGAAGACTTTAGAAAGTGGAAACATGACTTTGGATTGGGCCACGCTTTGCGGGTTTTCAACCCAATAGGCTTTGTGTCTCCTCTACTTGTTGTTTAATGTATGATTATTTGAACCATAAATGGATTATGGTTAAGGTTGTGTATATTTGGGAATAGTGTACCGAGATTATGATGGTGATGTACATAGACATTATATGAGGTTAATGATACATAACATTGTTATTATAATACATATATTCAAGTGCACTCTAACATCGTTCTTAGTGGGAGGTGAGAATGTTGTACCTCAAAGGTTGAGGATATCAATCCATGAGTAATGGTACGAAAAAATTGTGTTGAAGATGACCAATAACACCCTCAAGTGCTGAGTTCTTCCATGGGTATTTCATAGTCACAAAGATCAGAAAGACCTTCCTACAGGGCCATGATAACTGTTTTTTTGTTCAAATCCCATATTCATAATTATCTTGGTCAATCATAGAGATCTATTTCTGATCCAAGTTCTACAGAAGGATTTCAAAAACTAGAGGTGATCATCAAATGTATTTTTATTTATGGTTTTAGGTTCTTAAAAAGGTGATAGAAGCACCCTGTTCTCTAGTTAGTTGGGGTAAAGCCCTTGTGGTCCTTTGATAAAGTATGGTGATGGGTGATGGCTTGTAAATTTTAGAATCCTATAGGGGGCACATATTTTTCATGTAGTTTAATTTCATTTTACGAAGAAATTTTCCTTGTACTTTAATGTCATTTTGTAAAGAAATTTTATTTTCCTATTATTTTAACATAGTGTGGTAAGGATATGGGAACTCATGTGAATTTTTTTCAACATATCCTTTAGTAAAATTTTCATTGGTTGGGGTATTTATATGCATGGAAAATATTTTATATGTACACAGTCAAAGTTGAGGGTATCCATGTGTTGTAGACCATTATTTTTCAACGTTATCACATGTGTAAAAAATATGTATTTAGATCTAACTCATCTATAGGATGAATGATCTTGAATGAGTCTTGCCTCTTAAAAAGATGTATAGGATTATTTCTTCTGGAAATGGGGATGACCTTGTTTGTTTATGGTTCAAACATTCCAATTAGTTTCTAATGGGTTTATTCGTAGAACCAGAAACATCCAATGATTCTATATCCATTTGGACATACATTCCAAAGGTAGGTGCTCATTAGTTGTGGATCTATGAGGCTTATGAATTTTCATTGGTCATGGGGAAGGGAGGTCAGACACATCTCACCTTTTTTAGGGGAATTATTGTCTACTCCAGGACTCTCTTTATAGATTTGAGTTATGTTTGTGAATCCTTATTAATATACTAAGTATGAAAATGATCTTTCTTTTAGATCTGACAATCAATTATTGATATATATGAGATTTAGAGAATCTTTTATATGTATTTGAGGTTATTCATTGATAGAGAATCATCCGTATTTATTAGAGATTATTATTCAATCGTATCCTTCAACACATTATATAGAAATCTATTGGTCATTATGATAACCATACTGGTTTCAAAGACACTTAATGCGTCCCTTGAAGTTTATTGACGTTCATAAAGACATGGATTATTTCAACGATGGGATCGTAATCACATATGGGCTACCTACGTATCCTTGTTTAGAAAATGAATCAGAACCCATGTAGTTCGAGTGAAAAAATATGGGGTTTATGCATGATTGGTGTCCTAAAGAGAGATGTCATAATTACTTTTACACTCTAAGCTCATGTGAGTCATGTTCAGTGTGAGAAACAAGATGTATTAGTTAAAACTGATTATTGTGCCACGAATGATGCAATCATAAGTAATGATGTGAGGCTTATGTATGTATGACCGCCCAAGATAGATGAGGATCGGGACAAACTTTAGGTAAGAAGCCCGGGAACATGGTCTATTAAGGTATAAGTTATTTATGGTGCTTTGGATTCTTAACTATGTGCTTAATCCTGAGAAGGATTCCCAAATTAGAGGGGACATATGACTGGGTTTTATTCCTGAAAAGGAATCCCAAATCAAAAGAAGTTAATACTAGGGCTTACTCTTGAGGAGGATGCCCAAATTATGGAGATTTGTAATTTAGGGCTTACTCCTGAGAAGGAGGCCAAGGTTAAAAGAAATTATGACTGGGATTACTCCTGAAAAGGAGGCCCAAGTTAAAGTAATTTGAAACTTGGTGCTTACGCCTGAGAAGGAGGGCCATGAATAGGGAACTTGGAGCTTACTCCTAAGGAGGATGCCCATAAATAGGGAAATTGGGTCTTACTCTTAAGGAGGACTCCCATTAATTGGGAACTTGGGGCTTACTGCTATGGATGATTCCCATAATTAGGGAACTTGGGGCTTAATACTAAAGAGGATGCCCAAATTAAAGATCTTCACATCTTAAAGGATGAGGTTGAATAAAGGAAATCCCTAACCATAGTGATATAATGTTATGTAAATCACAAAGTTTTAAGAGATGTTCCACGAAATTAATTTCATATAAGGAAGCCAACAAAGGAACAATGCAATAAATGATCTTGAATAGGGTTTTGAAGGCTATATCTTGAAGAGGTGAGAGGAATTTGAGGAAAGGAAGTGAAATGGAAGGAGGCGTGCAAGTCCTTGTCATGCAAGTATACTTGTGCGACATGAGTTCACATGGGTGACAAAGAACCTGCAGGGTAATACTTGGGTGATACTTGGCTCATGCCCTTATTATTATCCCTAGATGTTTCCAAAGGGGTGGAGCACAGGTTCTGTTGAAGGGATAAGGCGACACGGATGTGTGGCCATTTCCCATAAGGGCTGGACACTTTGGCACGCATGTGTTCATTAATTCCAACACATTGGCCTTATTACTCCTCTTTAGAGCTTCATTTCCTGGTAAGAAATTACCTTAGAGGTGTTCGGAAGACATCAGATAGAGACTTGGGTGACCAGAGCTTAAATATTAGTTTTCGATTTTTTGTCCCCAAAATGGGGGGCCCACAAGGGTTATTTATAGGCAATCTGAGTACATTGGGAGAAAAAAGGATAGGGCACGCAAGTGACATGACCAACCCATATATGGTGCACAATTATACTTGCATGACCATAATGAAACTTTTGTGACCCATGCTTAAAGGGTTCCTTGTTCATGCCTTTGTCAATTTTTGATGTTCTTCAAAGGATAAATCTCTTTGTGCTTAAGTTATTCCACTTTTTCATTCGTTAGACTCTCTGACGGAAAGAATCGTCAACAATGTTCCCCCCTCATAGTTGGATCTGAAAAATGAAATATGATTTGACTCTCAGGAAAACGAGATACAAGGTACTATTTAATCAGAAGAAAATTTTCTCTAACTGCACTCAAGAACATTCTTTTAAAATTGTTCCAAGAAGAGCTGGTATCATTGCATCTCTTATTGTAACGAATTTAATGGATGAATTCTAGGTGGTGTCTGATGAATCTCTAGATGTCTTAAATCAAATGAAGAATTATGTTGAAAGCCTCTTGTAATTCTTGAAAAAGAGATGAGACTCCAATCTATGGATGCCCTTCTAACTCTTGCGCATCAATGAAAAATACATTCATCTTCAATCATTTGTGCCTGCATTCTTTTACAACATGCTTTAAATTTTTACTTAAGCAAATGGGCCTAGTATGCATAGTTTGATTTTTGCTAGGGTGATACAAAAAACCCCACAAACTTTGCATCTTTTAATTGCTCAATATTACCTAAATCATACCAAATATATGTTTAGTGATCTATGAACGAACTTTTGTTCATATTTCCCTTGTCTTTTGTGGGAAGTTTAAATTCATGCACGTCGGGCATAAAAATTCTAATGTTTAAGGTTGAATAGCATTGACTGAATGTATTAAAATTGACTCAATTCATTGATAATTTATCTAAAAACATATTACCGTATTCATGTTTGGGGGAAAACATGTAAACTATGACTTAATAAATTTTCATTCTGAGGAATGATATGACAAAAGGGTTAAAAGGCATTATAAGTAGTTTTTCTTAAGAGGGAAGTTGCCATTATTTAACAAACCCGTTAGGGAGTTTAATTATGCACGACCACTTAAGGGCATTGGCTGCATATTCAAATAATAACATATTTTGGATAACAGGTCTGTTATGTAGACTACTTATGAAAGGACACATAGGGGCATGTTCGACATAGTCACACAAAATAACTCTTAGGAATTTTACTTTTCTATTTCTAAAAAATCCAGTGAAAGTTTATGGAGATTCAAATTTTCCAAAGCATAGAGTCTGCTGTATGGAGAGAGGTACATGAATATGGGGAGGATGTTCCCAATCAAGATTTTTAAAGAATTGGATGAATGTGACTCCTTCAAAGGTCTAACCCAAATGCATGGAAGGGATATATAAACCATAGACTTGAATGCTTTTAGATCATGAATAAGAGTATTGAAAAAATATGTTAAGGATTACTATTTTTTTCGCGGATCACTTCATATTTTCGTTATGATCATTAAAGACAAAAGCGGTTTTCTTCCAAAGAATGAAATTACCAATATTTTACAAACCCGTTAGAGGGTTGAATTATGTAGGGCCACTTAAGGGAATTGGCTGCAAAGTCAAATAATAGCATATTTTAGATGACAGGTCCGCTATGTAGACTACTTATGCATGGTCGCCTAAGGGAACGTGCTGCATAGTCAGGCAAAAGAATTCCTGGGTATTCGACATTTTGTTACCAGAAGTTAATAAAAGGGTTATGGCGATCTGGAAGTATTTTAGGTTAGGATTATGAGACATGAAAAATGGGTATTGTCCAATGCATGAAGTATATACATAGACCAATGGAGACCATAAGCAAGTTTTGGCTGGGTTCGATATTGAGGTGTTGGACTTCACTACGTATCCCATAAGGATGGTAATCAAGACATACGTAGTTCTTGAAATACATTTTAGCGTCATGTGGGATGAGAGTGTAGGAGAACTTAGTTTAGTATCATATAGATCAGACTATAATAAATAATACACATTGTGTTTTTTATAAAACTGATGTGAATGAAGACCAAGGTTTTCATACCACATTCATGTTTTCACAGGGGGAATTTTCATCCAAGGGACTGAAAGTGGAATTTGGGGTTAGGCCCAAACACGTAGTGATGAATTCGAGGGATACTCAAATGTTTCTACATATCCCATATGGATGGGAATCAAGACATACATAATTCTTGAAATACCCACTATACAGATTTGGTTCATACAAGTGAAGTGTGAAATTGGACTTTAGTGCAATGATGGTTTGACCCAAGATTAAAGTTTCAAGGATTTCCATGTATTCACTTAGTTCTTGGAATATGAAATGGTTGGGGAACACTATCAATAATGATTCCGTCTCAGTTGAGGGTGTCAAAGAATGTTGTAGTTTATTGTCGTACAGGAAAAATGTATGAATAAATCAGGGTTATATTCATGGACCAGTGCTGTACAGTTCAGCGTCAGGTAGGTAGGACGTATTGCTATGCAGTTTAATGTCTTACAGTGAGTACACTGGGGGGATTTATAGTTTAACATCCCATAGAAAGGACAATGGTGAACCAATGTGAAGATATTGGTTTTGGGGGTGGCTTCACGAATCAACATCATATCTGATGGGGGTGAACCGATGTGAAGATTTTGGTTTTGGGCTTTAACCTCAGGAGGTTTCCTACGTACTCAACCTTGAAGGCAAGGATCATACTCTGTGTAGTATTATTGAAGAATGAATAGCTGATCGAGTTTTACATGAGGACAATGACCTAAAAATGGTGTTGGGACTTATGCATGGTTAGAGACCCAGAGAGGGTGTTATGGTTGAAGTTCACTCTACACTCATGTGAGTCTTACTCAGTGAGAGAAACAAGAGGTAGCAGAAACCCTAACAATGCACATTTTAAATTCATGTTAGACAATGGAGGGAATGTGCAGTTTAAAGTATTGTAGTAAGGACTAATGGGAGACAATGCAGTTTAATGTCATATAGTAAGGACAATGAGGGGCTATATAGTTTAACTTCATATAGAAAGGACGAAAGAGAAACTGTATAGTTTAACATCATATAGCAAGGAAGAAAGGGAGACTATGTAGTTTAATGTCAAGTAGTAAAGACAAAAGGTATTTTTGTTACACAAAATACTTTTTTAGAAGTATGGAATTAGTTGGTGTCATGATGAGTTCTCCATCAATTGATATTAAAGAATAAGCTCTATTAAAGTAGACCTTATGTATTGAGTAAGGTTCATCCTATTTTGTCTCAAGATTTGGAGGTTTCTTTCCTGGTATCATTGGAGTTCTGATGACCAATACCAATTCTCCTTGAATGAATGAACGAAGATGGACTCTTTTGTTGAAAGCATGTGCTATTCGATTCTGAAAGTCTTCCAAGTGGTGCAAGGTGCACAATCTTTTTTCATCTAATCATTCCAATTCACCCGATCTCTTTTGAGATTGTTCATCTGTAGATAACTAATCACAAATGGATACTATGAGTGACAGTAATTTAACCTCAATGGGATAGACTGCTTCTGTTCCATATACTAATGAATTTGGAGTTGATCGCGTAGCGGTGCGGGTTGTGGTCCGATAAGCCCATAAAGCAGGAAAAAGTTTATCAGGTCATGATTTCATATCTCTATCCACCATATTTTACATTATATTAGAAAGAGTCTTATTGAAGGCTTATATTTGGCCATTGGCTGCTACATGATACCAAGATGAATGGTTGGATTTGATGTTGTATTCTTGATACAACTTCCTTACCTCGGATGAAAAGAAGTTGGTGCCATTGTCCGTCAATATGTTATTAGGGACACCAAATCTGGTAATTATGTTAGACTAGATGAAGTTAAAAATGCTTTTAGAACTAAATTCTTTGAAAGGTATTGCCTCTTCCCATTTGGAAAATATGTCAGTAGTAGTGAGAATATAATTAAACTGCTTGGATGTAGCCAAAGTGTAAGGTCCTACTACATCCATTCCCCATGTGGAAAATGGTCATGAGTATTTAGCTGTATGAAGAAAATATAGATGTTGATGAATGAAATTGGTACATAATTGGAACCAATGTCACTTATTAGTGAAATCAACAAATTCTTGTATCATTGGAGGCCAAAAGTATCCAAGCCTTCGAATTTTATCAGACAGTCAATGTCAAGACTGGTGGGCACCACATACTCTTGCATGTACTTCTTTAATTACAGCCATTGTCTCTTCACCATCAATACATCTGAAGAGAATTTCATCAAAACCTATCTTGTAGATAATTTTTTCTATGTGATATGGGTTATCATAAAGAGTAAAATTGACCACACATTGTCAGACTTGTTCTTTCCCAGCTCTATTAGGTGAGGGTGTTCCATTTTGAAGGTATTCCCTGATAGGCGACCATCCATCCTGTAGTATGGCTGTATGGTTCAGAAATGGGACTAATTTCAATGATTTCCATTGTTCTAATTTGAACATAAGGTGAATCTATATGACGGTGGGCAATAATTATGATTTTCTCATCCTGATTTGGATCTGTCCGAGCTGTGGCTACATTAGCCAATGCATAAGCTTGAGCATTTTGTTATCACGGGACATAAGAAGATGTCGGCTCTGGAGGGAATTATGTCATTAACTCTCTAATGTAATCATACAATGGTATTAAATCTTCTTTTCTGATGGCATAGTCCCCATTTACTTTTTTGATTAGCAGTCTGAATAACCATTCCCCTTTAAGTGATTCACCTGTGCCTGAAGCACCAACTCCAATCCTGCGATGAGATCTTGATATTCTGTTCCATTGTTTGTACCACATTCCAACAATAATAAGGAATAGGGTAGCACTTCCTTTTCTGGGGAAACAAGCACAATTCATAACCCAACTTTGTTGAATTTAGGATCTTCCATTTTCTTCCTTGTTGGACTTCTGGAAGCACCATCGAAGTACATTTCCAATGTTTGAGGATTATCTTGAATAGATAAGACTTCCTCATTAGGAAGTTCAATATCTAAAGATGTATCTTCTACAGAAGGGTGTTCATAAAGAAAATTAGCCAGAGCTTGGCCCTTTATTGCCTTTTGAGACATATACTGGATATCCAGCTGCTGCAAAATAACTGCCCACCTTGCCAGATGTCTTGTAAGCATTGGACGACTAAGGATGAATTTGAGCGGGTTATTGCAAGACACAAATTGGACCTCATGATGTTTCAGGTAGTGTCTCAATTACTGAATTATATAGATTAATGCTAGGAAGAACTTTTCAATACATGAATATTGAGTTTCTGCATCTAGCATAATCTGACTGAGATAGTAAAGGTTTTTTTCATTCCCAACATCATTCTTCTGGGCAAGGATAACACCCAATGAACACTCTACAACTGTCAGAAAAAGAATAAGTGGTCTTCCTTCAAATGGTGGAATTAATACCGGTGGACTGAAGAGATTTTTCTTGAAAATATTGAATTATTCTTGAATTTCTTTAGTCCAATGGTAAGTGACTCTCTTCTTCATTAATTTGGTGAAGCATAAACATTCTCCTACCATATTGGCGATGAAATGCTGAATATAGGCCAAGTGTCTTTGAAGTCCTCTCAATTCCTTCAATTTTCGAGGATGTGACATACCAAGGATTGATTTTTTCTTCTTAGGATCAACTTTGAAACCACAGTGGTGTACAAGAAACCAGAAAAATGTTCCTGAGGTTACCCCAAAAGCACATTTCAAGGGGTTCATCTACAAATTGTGTTGTCGATGTTTGTGGAATATGATTTTCAAATCATCCATACGATTAGAATGTTTTCTGATTTTAACCACCTAATCGTCCACATAACATTCAACATATTTCCCTAAAAATGGTTTGAAGATATAGTGCATGGCATATTGATATGTTGCACCTGCATTCTTGAGGACAAAGGGCATTACCCGATAGCAAGACACACCTTGAGGGGATCTGAAGGCTCTGGATTCTTCATCTTCTAGATCCATTTGGATTTGATTATACCTAGAATATCCATCCATGAAGGAAAGTGCTTCATAGCCATATGTTGCATCAATTAAGAATTCTATGATCAGAACTGGAAAATCATCCTTGGGACAATGCTGATTATAATCTCTTAAATCAATTAAAACTCTAATTTTTTTCATTCTTCTTTTTCACAGGTACAATATTAGCCATCCATTTTGGTTATTTTACTTCTCTGATGAAGTTAGCTTTGATAAGCTTATCCACATCAGCTTCAATTTTGGCGGCATAAGTTGGGTGTGTTCTTCTTGCAGCTTGCTTGACACATCGATGTTCTTCTGGAAAACCCAAATTATGGGTAGAAACATCAGGATCAATCCCAAGATTTTCTGTATAATTACAAGAAAATATATCTTGGTTTTACTTTAAAATTGAAATATAAATTTCGTGCTCTTCAAGATTCATGGCCGCACTAATTAAAGTGGGGCTTGGATCTTCTTTGCTACCCATATTTATTTCTCTAAGTTCATCCACAGTTGTAGAGATACACTCTTAAAAAGTTTAAGGAGCATCCCTGAGATCATCCTCTTCTTCTTCAATATGTGTTACTTCTTTTGTTTATACTTTCATAGTAGATGATGAATCATAATTTCAATGATTCAGAGAGAGAGAGTAAAATTTGAACATCTTGAAGAAGAGGCTACCATTTCTGACCCTATTGATTATGAAGGGTCTTCCATGGGTAATAAAGAGGATATGATGGATTGAGAATCGACATCATCGTTAATCTCTAACATTTCTATAACTTCTTCTACCCTGGAAGATGATGTATAGAATTTCTGGATTTCAGCGGATGAAATGAAGGCATCTCCACTTGAGTTTTCATCATTGCTTGGTGAATTACCAATTTCTCCCATGTTGTCTGGCCTAGATTCCGTAATTGACATTATGGAAGTTTCCATAACAGTATTTGGATTTGGGTCTATCCTATCAGTTTGACTTATAGTAAACACATAATTTCTACTTACATGTATGAATGTGTCTACTAGAATCTTTTCCAAACCATATGGAACATTAGTTTTGGTAACCTCCTTTGTCAGGGATATCTCCTTTCCCTCCATGTGATATAATTCTGCCTTAATGTTTTGAGATTCAAATGTTTTGAATGGAGCTTTATCACCAAACAATGTCCCAATTTGACCATTGAAACAATATTTGAGAAATTGATGGTATGATGAAGGTATAGTCGCATATTGATGTAGCCATGGTCTTCCTAGAAAAATGTTGAAGGCTTTGTCATGATGAACAACCATGAAATCAAAATTGGATACAAGGTCTCCAAACTAATTTTTGAGTGTAATCTCGCCCATAGGTTATTGATCATTTTTATCATATCCTTGCAACATCAAAGTGGAAGGAGATAAATAAGATTTGGGGAGGCCTAATCGATGATGTGTATGAATAGGGATGAGGTTGAATCCTAAAACATTATCAATGAAAGATCGTTGGATGTCTACATCATTGACCATTCCAGATAAATAAAAAGGTCTAATATGTCAATTCACAACATCATCTTCATCTTCATCTATAAAAGATATCCCTGCATGGCATTCTTCTGAATCATTCTTTATATGGTAAACTTGAGCTGTAGCAATTACAGTTTCGAATTCCAGAGGACTTGACAAAGCCTCAATGAGTGCCTCCCAAAGATCCTTTGATAGATTTAAGGCATCCAAAATTGATAACATGGTCGGTATTTGGGCCAAATGATTCAGGACATCATACTTTTGGTCCAAAGGTCTAAGCTTCCCAACAGGAACATGTGGTTTTTCAAGTTCATTATAAGTAGATGCTTTGGAAGTAGATGAATCTTGTATCGGGGTAGGATTTGGAAATACTCCTAGATTCAGTAGATTAGACCGAATAGGTCTATTTATATGCCGAGAGGAAGAATGTATAACCTCCAACCGATCCTCCAAAATAATTGTGACAGGACTAAATCTGCTATGCGTGGAAGAACTTTCTTGTTCTTGTTGAGCCCGCTGAAGGGCATTGCCATGTGTTTCTGCTGCATATACAGTTCTAGCAGGGGTAGGACTGAAATAGTAGCTTCTGCAATATCCATGTCTTCCCCAGTATCCTAGACCTCCGGAACTTCCTCTAATTCCTCTGTTTGATATAGGAAACTCAGGCTCATCAAGATAAAAATTGTGACTAGAATAAGGTTCTGTTAAGTGAATCAAGTTAACAGAACTAAAGATCAACTCTTCATCTGGTGAAGATTCTGCCTAATTAGCTAGTTTAGGATGTGCTGTTTGGTGGGGAGGTGCCCGTGCTTTTGAAGTTGATGGCATAAAATCTTCCAGGGTCAAAGACAACTTGGGCTTTGACATGAGCTCATCTTCTTCTAATTGCCCTTATTTTTTCAAATTATACCACTTCTTTGAGGATTTTCCTTCTGATGATGGTGGTTTTGCGGTGGTATTAATGGTATAATACACAATTGGTTTCTTCAACCGCGTTTGTAAAATGGCATGAGTTCGGTTGATTGTTTTCCTGACCATCCAATCATCATATTTCTACGCATTTTTTCTTCTTACTTCGTTCCACTCGCCTCCTTCCTCTAGATCAGTAGCAATAACACATGATACCTAGGCTGAAGAACGTTTCAGTTTAACCTATAAAAATTCCACCAACTTTTGTATAAGGTCATTGAAGATAGAACACTCCTAAATATGATGTCCCAACATCTGATGAAATGGTAAAAAGTTATAAAGGTCTTTATCTCCTTCCTTTTTCGGCCTTTTAGGGCTTGGCAACTGAACAAAATTATTTTCCAGAGCTGAAATGAAGTAACCCGGAACTTTTTCATTTTGAAATGAATAAACATTGTTTTAACTCCTCAAATTCTTTCCGTCTTTGATATATTTGATCATCTTGACAAAACATCCTCTATGTTTGACGCTCAGGAGGTGGATCCCTTCGATAATATGAAGGTTTTGAAGTGGAAGAAAGTACAAGTGCTTGTTTAAGTGTAACTGTAGTAGTCTTTGCTCTACCCATTCTCTTTCCTGGGGTTTATGTAATTACACGAGTTTTAGGCTTAGTTTCTATAAGATAATCTTCTATCTATTAAGCGGTTGAAGTAATGTCTAAAAACTCTCCTATGTATTTCACAGGGATCAACAGTGTGCATAATTCATCATGAAAAGTTTCCACACAGATCAGCAAAAAATCCTCTTGAGAGAGTTCTATGATTAATGAAATATGTTAATCCCTTCCAACGAGCAATGAAATCTGAAACTCTTTCGTTCTCCCTTTTCATATAATTTTTAAGATCAAAAACTATCGTCTTTGGCAACATTGAGCTGAATTGAAGAAGGAATCATTGATAGAGATCTTCCCACCTAGTAATTGACTAGGATTGCAAGCTTGTATACAAGACAAAAGCAGGCCCTTGTAATGACTGTAAAAAACACCTGAGCTTAACTTCTTCTTTTTATTGAGGAGTCATCATCATAGGATCACAACAAGAAACAAAATGTGTTAAGTGTTTTTCTGGGTCTCTCGAACCATTAAAAATTGGGAATGTGGTACATGCAAAATTTGATGGGGGAGGAATTGCATCAACCCATTCAGGGTAAGCTCTCTTTTCTGGTTGAATTTGTGCACGTATTCCTTCCGCTAATTCCTACTAAGCTATTAATAACTCAATTGAAGTAATTAATTTTTTAGAAACATCTGGTTTAGCTTGGACATGAGTAGGTGAAATAACTGGAGTTTGGACAGGTGTAGCGACAGGTACTACAACTGATGGTATCACTACAGATTGTTGTCACGCATGACCCATAAGATTGGACCTATGAGGGTGTACTGGTAAAGGAGGATATTCTTGATCCATCTCTGTATCTACAACAAATTCCCTTGGCTGACTGACTCCAACAAGCTTAGGAGGAAGAGTACCTTGAAGTAGTTCTGTATTAAACTTCCTTAAAACCATCATTTCTTCCTCTTATTGTGAAAACCATTTCTATAGTGAGAGTGATTGGCCGTCTCTAGAGTTAGTCTATGACGTAACCTTACTTTTAACCTTTTACGTGGCACGTGCATTTTGGGAGTATGGAAGGGAATTTCCCGAAGGAATATCTTGCCTCTGGGCAGCCCTCTGGCCTCTAGTACGCACACCTTCTTCATTTATTTCTATGTGCAAAGCCTCTAGAATAGGAACTTCTAAATATGATTCCTCTGAGCGAGCCTCATGTTTTAGGGGATTAACGACAACGACATTGATGAAATTTATTGATTCATAACGCATTGCATCCCTTCAATCTACATTTCTATGATACAATCTTCTTCCATGTCCTTGATGAGACATTGCCTTTTATTGAGTTGACCCCTCAAGAACTTCTTGATGAACCGTAATTTGGAGGGAATCTCATGATATTTCAGCTCTACGTTACTTTTTTGGCTTCCTCCCTAATCGATAGAAGACTGAATTTCCCTGAGGAAGAGATTGAGGATTTGAAAAAGTCCCCAGTCCGGTGGACTGGGGCTGTTCTTGTTCAACTCCTCAAATCCTATTTGTTGATTCCAAGAGTTGATCTAAAAGAGTCCCCAATCTGGAAAGCTGAGGTGGTTCTTGAGTTTTCACATCTGAGACTTTCTCAAAATCTCTCCTGATTTTTCGGACATTAGTCTAGAAATTGGATAGATGAATCAACCTACATCCACTCAAATCACCTGTCTCAACTGACTGTTGGATGATTTTTGACACTTCTGTCACATGATGATGTGCATGCTCTAAACGAGAGGCCTATTAGATATTATCATTTGCTTGATGCAAGAGTAATTCAAAAACTTGTTCTTTATATGCCCGAATTTGGGAAGAACTATTTGAGTCATGTTCTTGAGGAAGTCTTTGATTACACACAAAACTAATTGGTTGTGGCTGGCCATTGGAAAAACATTGCATGAGACCATTTTTGGCGGGCTTTCTTGACTGGAAAGTACAGTGAAATGCAGTGCTCCCTGAACACCCCATCCGCTGATATGAATAATATACGAGGCATTGGTAATTAACTAGCGCAATATTTTTAGTGCACCAACACATGAATGTTGAAGTGCTCTCTTCTGCTTTTCAACCATTGGATATTGGGAAACTGAGAGAGATGCCAAGTCATTTTGGCATTATAACCCTTCTATTATCTTGACATGATTTTCATATTCATCATAAGATAATATTTTCTTTTTCAAGTGGAATGATTTTTCCACATGTTGAGACGAATATCGTGAATACAATATTCCATCAACATCTCTGGAATATCATACTGAGAGTCAGCCAAATTCCAAAACATGATTGGTACTTCACCTTTCGCCAGTTATTTTCTCATATTTAGAACTTCCTCCTTATCATTCAATGAATATTCTTCTACCTGATTAGACCAAAGATGGCGCTTCTTTTTTGCTTTATCAAATTCAACAATATTGGTAGAGAATTAATTTATCAAACTAGAAGATGAACAACCCAGGGGTGGTTCGAAGAATGACCTACACCCCGAGCTATCTCTTGATTGAGAAAGTATTTCACTTGCTAGCGGTAAAGCATTAGGTATGACTGGAATTACATTTTTAAGTGCCTCAAGATATGAGGGATTTCTCGTTACTGCATTGTACTATAAATAATTTTCCAGGCAATGCGAATTACTACTGTAGAGAGGACTTTCGCAGCTAAATTCATCATCACGTGGAGGACCACCATGGTGGGTTACAGAAAAAGATTACACGTTTTACTCCATGATCTTCTGGCCACACCAAGGGTTTTCGTGGATCCCATCTGAAGATGAATATTTGAGAATGACTAAACTGTCCTGAATGAAGCCTTCATGAGGATTTTTTTGATGAAGACGTTCGGAATTATTGTTTCCACTATTGGGAAATGAGATAGTAGAATCTTGAGTTTCAGCAGATAATTGTCTGAGCGCATCGAGAACTCCAGCATCGAGCAAGGCCTTATTACAGATTGGCTCCTGATTTTTTGATTGTGATGAATGGGTCTTTTTTAGATGCCTTATTACTCACTTTAGGAACCAATTGTTGAAAAAAGTGGTTATTATGGTCCGGTTTATGTGTCTTCTTAAGATAAATGGTCAGGTTAGGCTAACTATCTCTATTTGAATCAAGTGTATGTGCCTAACTTGATTGTCCGTATGACGTGGGGGAGTATGCCCCACAACCCTCCTGGACTAGAACAGAGGTGCGTATCTATTTTGGAGTCATATGTTGATGTTTCACTCCACTGATAGGGACAAATTTGTATTTCTTTCCTTATGATGCTTCTAAAGTTGTTATAATATTCTAAAAGACATCCAGAATATGAGTAGGGATTTTCTTCAGCTCTTTCACCATTGTCAGATTGTTCTTGGTGACTTCAGCTACCAGAACGGGAATATACGTCCATTATGTGCTTCGAGTAGGTGTGTATTCCTGCTCCTTTCCTCCTTTTCCTATTAGTTAATTCGGATAGTACTCATGTGTGGGGGCAGATAGTTGAGTCTTCTCCAAAGTTGTCATCAGACCTTTCTGAATGACTTCTCTGGGTGCTACAAAATGAGACTGTTGGTAGGATTGATGAACATTGGCAGGTGTATGTGCCTGTTGTGTATTCTTCTTCATGTATGGTTGATGAATTTCCTTCAATTCTAGCAGACAAGACTCCTGACAGAATTTTTGATTATAAACAGATGTATGTACCTGCTTATCAGGTGCCACCATATTAGATTGGCGAGCTTCTTTGGGTGCAGTCCGATGAGCCTGCTGACTAGTTGATGAATTATAAATAGGTTTATATGACTTCCTATAATACTCCGCTGGAATTACCTAGTTGGATTGGCATGTTACTGCTAGACGAGTCTGCTAGGTAGTAACATCAGGATAGATAGGTGTATATGCCCGCTCGTTTTTTCCATACAGTTGGCTTTATGGACATCTCTGGAGGGGGCATAAGTAAGAACCTTCCCCCTATTGACCAGATTTTTCCTCTGATTGTTTATCATACATGCTCGGGTCTGAGGAACCTGAGCTAAACCCCTAAATGTGATTCCGTCATCATTTTGAGGGTGTACTGCCACACGATTCTGGTGGCGATTGTATATGGGAGCCCTCGGGAAGGACTCTAGTCTTCTTGAATTAAGGCCTTGATGGACCTTCTCATTCAACTCCCCAAAATATGGAAGGGACTGGTGATTTCGTTCTGGGGATAACGACCTGAAACGGTTGGATATGGTGGTTGGCACCATCTGCTTCTTGATCACTGGTCGTCGCTGTCCGGACAACCAAGGTGAATTATTAACTTGGAGGGCTTGTCGACCGGACTCCAGAGTCAGAATGGTACCTTGTGGATGGTATTTTTTAACCAGTGCATTTGATACCCAACGTTGAAGATGCTGAGTAGGTGATGTCATCCTCAGAGAAGACAAGGATCTAGTAGGAGTAGCGGTTGAGGCATTCACAGGTGTGAACTTTAAGGAAGCCATTACTATAATACAAAAGATCTTGGAAAAGAGTTCCTATTTGATATAACAGAGATAATCAATAAAATTTTGGCCACTAAA
The DNA here is from genome assembly GCA_963277665.1 of Viscum album. Taxonomy (NCBI): domain Eukaryota; kingdom Viridiplantae; phylum Streptophyta; class Magnoliopsida; order Santalales; family Viscaceae; genus Viscum; species Viscum album. The sequence continues at coordinate 501,183,397 of OY728125.1, forward strand.
TATTTTGGATGATCACATATTTTATTGATTGTTTTTTTCCCCACACATTGAGTTTAAATAGGGGCCTAACAAATAAGTGAAACACCATTTAACTTGGTTATAGATTCACATCGGGTTCACCATTTTTGTTTCTTCTGGAAATGGGGATGACCCTATTTGTTTATTGTTCAAAATTTCTAATCGGTTTCTAACATGTTTATTCATAGAACCAGAAACATCCAATGATTCTATATCCATTTTTACCTACTTTCCAAAGGTAGGTTCTCATTAGTTGTGGACCGATGAGGCTTATGAATTTTCATTGGTCGAGAGGATGGGAGGTTAGACTCATCACATCATTTTGGGGGGAATTATTGTCTACTCCAGGACTCTCTTTATATATTTGAGTTATGTTCGTGAATCCTTATTAATTTACCAAGTATGAAAATGAGCTTTCCTTTGGATCTGAAAATCAATGATTGATATGTATGAGATTTAGAGAATATTTTATATGTATTTGAGGTTCTTCATCGATAGAGAATCAGCAGTATTTATTAGATATTCTTAGTCAATTATATCCTTCAACACATTATATAGAAATCTATTGGTCATTATGATAACCATACTGGTTTTAAATCCACTCAGTGGGGAACTTGATGTTTATTGTCGTTTAGAAGGACATGGATTATTTCAGAGTTGGGATCGTACCCGCAGATGGGATACCTATGTATCCTTGTTTAAAAAAGGAATCATAACCCATGTAGTTTGATATAAACAAAATTATGGGGTTTATGCATGATTAATGGCCCAAATAGAGATGTCATAATTACCTTTACACTCTAAGCTCACATGAGTCATGCTCAGTGTGAGAAACAAGATGTATTATTAGAACCTGGAGATTGTTTGACGAAAGATGAAATCATAAGAAATGATGTGGGGATTATGTATGTATGAATGCCCAAGATTGATGATGATCAGGACTTACTTCAGGGAAGAAGCCCGGGAACAGGGTCCATAAAGGTATATGTGCTTTATGGAGCTTTGGATTCTTAACTTAGGGCTTACTCCTGAGAAGGATTCTCAAATTATAGGGGACATATGATTGTGTTTTATTCCTAAAAAGGAAGCCCAAATCAAAATAAGTTAAGACTGGGGATTACCCTTGAGGAGGACACCAAAATTGAGCGGATTTGTAATTTAGGGCCTACTCTTGAAAAGGAGGACAAGGTTAAGGGAAATTATGAATGGGGCTTACTCCTGAAAAGGAGGCTCAGGTTAAGGGAATTTGAAACATGGGGCTTATTGCTAAGAAGGAGGCCCCTGTATAGGGAACTTGGGGCTTACTCCTAAAGAGTATTCCTATAAATAGGTAACTTGGGGCTTACTCCCAAGGAGGATTCCCATGAATAGAGAAGTTGGGGCTTACTACTAAGGAGGATGCCCATAAATAGGGAACTTGGTTCTTACTCCTAAGGAGGATGCCCAGATTAAAGATCTTCTCATCTTAAAGGATGAGGTTGAATAAAGGAAATCTATAACCTTAGTGACATAATGTTATGTAAATCACAAGGTTTTAAGAGATTTTCCATAGAATTCCTTTCAAATAAGGAAGCCAACAATGTAAATATGCCATAAATGTCATTGAAGAGGGTTTTTAAGGCTATATCTTGAATAAGAGAGATGAATTTGAGGAAAGGAAGTGAATTGGAAGGACGTGCACAAGTATTGGTCTGGCGTGCAAGTCTTGATCATGCAAGTATACTTGCATGATATGAGTTCACTTGGGTGGCGGGGAACCTGTAGGGTAATACTTGGGAGAGACTTGGATCATGCCCTTAGTATTATCCCGAGATGCTTCCAAAAGGTTGGCGCGCTAGTTCAATTGAAGGGATAAGGCGACGTGAAAGTGTGGCCATTTCCCTTAAAGGCTGGCCACTTAGACGCGCAGGTGTTGATGAATTCCCATACTCAGGCCTTATTCCTCTTCTTTAGAGCATCCATTCTAGGTAAGAAATTACCTTAGAAATGTTCGCGAGACTTCAGATAGAGACTTGGGAGAGCAGAGCTTGAATCTGAGTTTTGGATTTTTTATCCTCGAAATAGGGGGCCCACACGGGGTATTTATAGGCCCTCTGAGGACCTTGGGAGAAAAAACAATAGGGCGTGAAAGTGACTTGTGTGACCCATATATGGCGCACAAGTATACTTGCCTGACCATAATGAAACTTGCACGACCCATTCTTAAAGGGTTCCTTGTTCATGACATTGTCAATTTTTTTATGTTTTTCAATGGATGTCTCTCTTTGTGCTTGAGGTATTCCCCTTTCTCATTAGTTATACTCTGTGATGGAAAGGAGTGTCAACAAGGATGCTTTTATGATCTATTGAATTTGAAGGAATTTTTTTCAGTTTAACAAAATGTGAGTATAACATGGTTCCCAGTATGAGGTGTGTCATTCTCACATTATCCAGAATGTCTTTCCAGTTACCTAAATCTCATGTGATCTATTCTTTTCAAGATAAACAAGGGAAAACTATACATTTGACTAAGACACACAAGTGTGGTTCTTAGATAACTCTCTACATAGGTCCAACCCATATGTAGTTCGGGGTGTATTTTTATCATTTTATGGTGGGGATAGATCCAAGTTTAGATATCAAAGAATCATTATATATCCTGTGATGATACGAAATAAAACCATATATACTTCTTGCAGGAGAGATCCCTATGTAGGTCTGACTATTACAAAATGAGGGGGTATTTTTTATCTTGTGGTTGAACCTATATTTGGAGACCAAAACATAACTTTGTATCTAACAATAATAGGAATGTTGCCACACATATTCCTTGAATTTGAAACTATCCACACATGTCTAACTCATATATGGAGGGGGAATTACTCCCATTTATTTTTGGAGATGGCCACAAGATTTGATATCTGAGAATCACTATTTATCCAATGATGACAATAATCAAGACACATATAGTGCATCAATATAAAATCCCCATGCAGGTCTAACCCATATTAAGATGGGTTATTTTTAATATTGATTATTGAAACTAGACCTAAAATTATGATTTTTAGTGTGACTACATATCTTTTGATTACTATAATCAAGACACATGTAGTTCTTGAATAGAGGTATGAAAATGGACCAATACCTAGGATAGTTTTCCTCTCAGGTGTGGACCAAAATAATTCTTAGTTTTATGTTATGAAATATACATCAAAAATGTTGTTTAAAATTATGAGATCAGCGATATTGTTGAGTATTTTATGTTCTTACATCTAGTACATTGATAACCCAGTCATGAACCATTATGTCTCTATCATGTGGGGAATCCCATAACAAAATTCCTAATACCCTATGAGATATGAATTGTGTGAGAAACATTGAATGAAAAATGTTTCCACCCAAAAAAAATCAATTAAATGAAATTAAATGTAAATTTGAATCATGTTGTGGATTGTCCAAGATATAGGATCTAGGTGTCCATATTATGCTCATTAGATTGGGAATAAATCCATAAAAATTTCTTGAAAACTTTTTACTTTAACATCATGCCGCAAGGATGACAGGAATTATGTTTAACATAATGTGTTAAGGTAAAATGTAACTCGACAGTAAAAAAATGAATTATTAAGGTTGTAACATGGAATAGATATTTGGGTATCACTGTGTATCCTGTAATGGTATGAATCAAGCCACACAATGATCTTAAAAATGAATTTATTTAACACCTTGTGGTATGAATTTCATCCATGAAATTTAACGCCATGAGGTAATGATGATGGTTACCTATTGTTAACAAAGAACGCATGAACTTAATCATACAGTCTGATGTTTTTTTACCATTGAAAATATATTGTGTTCAGAACATTGATTTTGTATCCTGGTGTCACTACATATCTTGTGATCATAAGAATCAATCAAATTTTTGTTCTGGGATGGAGATATTACCCATGTAAATCATACTCTCACACAACGATGTGAACTTCAATTTTAATTCACACAAATCTATCTCATGGGCGGTGAATCATCAGAGATATGATTCTTAATATAATGTTTAATTTCATGAAATTTAGATCTTTTCCATGAATTTTTTGCTAATATGGTGAGGAAGTTTTATTCATTTTAACATCATTAAAAAATGGAAAGGAATAATTTTCATTTTATAGTGTTAATTCCATGAATATTTATGTATAGTTCAACATCATGTGGTCAGGATGTGACATGTTTATGGATGAATTTTTCATTAAAACCAACCACATGACATTTCATGGTGAATTTCACATAATCCTATATCAATTTTATCTTTTGTTACCATGCCTCCTAATTTGGTGGGAGGGTCTAGTCATAGACTTATAATCACCTAAAGGGCCTACATGGACTTCTTCCTTCATAGATGGAATTCCTCTCTCTATAATTAATCTAAAGATGAACCCATATAAGCCTCACTAATAGAGGATATTTTCTTATTTGTCTAATCCCAAAGTGTAATTTTCACGGCTTGGTGCCGAGTCGATTCCAATCTGAATCCATCTAATGGAAGATTCCCATTATGAAGGTAATAAATTATGTCTTTATCTATCATGTGGTGTATATTTCTGCCTAACTTTCTAAGGTGATGTTGATTTAATTTATTTCCTTCATGCTAGAGGCCATGACTGATGAGACCATCCTGCAACATGTGATTTTGAACACCACCTCTTCCTGGTCAGGGTTGGCAAGATGTTTGGCATCATTATCCATTTCATTTTCATGAACATTTTTTAATAAAAAGTAATAATATAATATTGTTTAAAAATGGAATTCTACCATCATTTCTCTAATGTTGCAGACAATGGTGTCCAAATCATCCATTTTTATGTAATATTAACCATTGATCTGTTTTATGAGAAGATCTAAATCCGAATTGTATTTTAGGGAGTCTATCTATAGTTTCTGTTTTATTTCCAAGATAATAATGAGGTCACGGTATTTAGAATCATTATTAGTACAACCATCAAATAGTGAGGAATAGTTGGAAGAAATTTCTTTTTCCAGAGAAACAAATAATTTCTCTATGAAAAATAGATTGAGCTTTGGGTTATCCAACCTAAACATGATTTGATTTTGGAATGCACCATATTAATACATATCCCATGAGCATGGAGTGTTTTGGTAAAATAAAACCTCTTCTTAGATATGATCAGTGTCCACTAGTTTGATTTTGGGGTGGTATGTTCCATGATGATATTTTTCTAGGCCTTCCCTTTCACTGAATTCTATGACATGAAATGGATGTCATAATATTATAAAATTACTACCCATCATTTCAAACTCCTAGTGATCATAGTGTGTGCAATGATGTACATGAGTGGGTCAATATGAGAGACTAAAGTGTATTTCATGATGTTGTGACTAATGTATCAGTTTTTTTCTGATAAATATGTGCACGGGGAAGTTATTTTGAACATTAGAATACTAAATCTCAATACCCATCATTATTTGATTGAGGTAGTAGAGAATTTTTATACTCCCCAAATAATTTATCATTACAGGGAGAGCGCATAACTTTCATTTCATGGTGGAAACATATATGATGTGTGGGATTCCTTCCAAAATACACATCACATCTTTTTGGTGAAATAGGTATTGATTGAAACTCTCAAAGTATTATTGGTATTCCTCATCACAATGGTATGTGAATCCATTATTTATTAACTTATTTAAGGGGAGGTAATTTCTATCTAGGTTAGCTTTGAAATACTGAAAGCAAGATAGGTGCCCTTCGAGCACCCTTAGTTCATTATGATTTATAAAGGATGAAATTTACATGATTTTAGAATACTTTTCTAGGTAAATCTCCATGCGACTGTGGAAAATTAAAAACCAATTTAATTTCACAAATTTCACCATGAAAGTTTAATAATCGGGTTAATATTGAAACATTTTAGCGAGAATTTTTCGAATATTGTTTGAATATCCAGGATGTTATAAAATAACTATCTATATTTGACCATTCGGTTATTGACATAACATTATAATCTTCATCCTTAGATGGTATTATTTATATGAATCTTGGGTACTTTGTAGGTGTATCTATAATTCTTTCATCCAATTATAATTAACTGGTAGCAAATGATCCACTAAGGTTATTTGAAATCAGTGGTTTACTCATCATCACCAGAATTTTTCTCTAATTGTACCCAAAATACCCATCCTTAAAAGAAAAAAATTAAACTATTTAACCTCAATTGATCAATAGTTTTGTGATTTGAAATGGGATTTCACTCTTTTGGTAGTTTTAACTAATTTATTTTAAATCTATGAATACCCTAATTGGAAAATTCTTTTTCATTATTGGGATGATGTTGGTGAGGCATATTTGGAATTGCAATTCCCATAAAAATTGACTTTGATAAAATTTTCAACTATGGACTCCATATTAGTATCATGAGAGGGGAGAATCTTTTTGACTATCTACATGAAACCTCGAGGTTCATTGGGTAATCCTAGATGCTTTGTGGACACATTGGGGTTCATCCTACTAATTTACATAAACATCCAAAAGAAGTTATATCGATGTTTCTTTATAAATGAAATTTATATATCCTAGTTCTCAAGTGGCATGGTGGAAAAGAACAATGTAGTCCATGATTCTTTTTCTGTTCTATGATTTACCTATCTAAACTAATCCATGATGGTGGAGAGGCTTTCCTCAAATGCATGAGGGGCGTTTCATAGTTCACCCTCATCTTATTTCACCTATGATTTTGTGGAAGAATCTTTAGACATGGTAGGACCTTTGGGGGAATATCTATCATCATTGAAGTGACAGATTATATGGGAAGAAGATTTATCATACCCAACATTTAGTTTTATTAAAGAGAGATTCCAGAGCTATTTATTTTCATTTAAACAAACTTCAGGGAAAGGAGGATCCTAAACATCTTGGATTAATTCTACTACATCAATCAGGTTTATGGGTAGCAAATAATCGTCATTGATCATACTCATAGAATTACAAAAGGTTTCCCCCATTCCACTTGGGGATTAAAACTTCATATTTTTATCCAAAATTGGTTTCTTTGAATCCATTTTATAGAAACCGTCCTCGTCATATACATATTCAAAAGAATTGAAGAGAGAATAGTAATCATGTAGTATGATTACCTTTCTATCTATTGGAAATTTCAAAAAACCAGTGAAATATTAAAGGAACCACAACATGGTTATCAATCCAAGATCTTATGGGAAATAAATTATATGTTTGTATTTCTAGATAACCATTAATTCCTAATTATAAGTGATATCCCCAAATTTATCTTTAATAATTATCTACATAATAGGTCATTTCTTACTCTTATCACACCCTTAAATGGTTGTCTTTATTAGAGTTAATTACCTCTCCCTATATCCAAAACATCAATGGGTCTAATCTGGGAGGATGATTATAAGAAAAATATAAAAAACAAATCCCTTAAGATCTCAATATTATCATGATTTACTACATAATACGAGGATCCGATATTTCCAAAGATGACCTCCTCCTGATCATGTTCTACAAATGAGATGGTGACATGGATTTCTGATAGAATAGTCTCAACTCGATAAATCATGGATGTAGTGAATTCTATGTAGAATTATTGTGGAATCTAGAGGTATTATATGATTTCATTTCTTAGTTCCTATGAAATATTCAACACATCCATGATTGAGTGTTTAGATAGGACAACCGACAAACTATTTCAGAATGTAACACTTTTTTACAAAAGGTCATCTCTTAGAAAGTTGTAGATTCTACTTATTATGGTGTTATAGTGATGATGTGTTTATGTGGATGACCATAGTACCTTTTCAATGGAAAATTGAGAATCCACTTCTAGAAACATAGGTCATGCAAGGCTTTCCCATTGTTTGGTTTGATCATACAACCCCACTCCCACTAGTAAGTCATGTAAGGTTACTATGCTTAGGTGCTAGATGGATGGATCTGGGACACCTTTATGTTTCTAATTGTATTTCTAGAGTTCCATACCTTGGGTTTCGATTGTATATATTTCATTTGGGTCCAAGGTATTGTGTGTGGACATGCTTGAATTGTCACCTATATCCTCATCTTATGTGTATGTGACCTATGGCTCCCCAGTCACATATGAATAAATCACACTTGGAGTAATATACATCATAAGATTTTGGTATTTTAAATTTTTTTAAATTATTACAATCAAATATGATAGCTTCATCCAATGAGGGATCTATTTTATGGGACTGTTAAACTACACCATACATAGAAGGGGAAAAGACTGCAAGAGCCATGACTTAGGAAGGAGATGAATATGACTCTTCCACTTATATCACTTTCAATTTACAGTTGTCACAGCATAATCTAGGAGGAAACATTGATGTCAGCTTCCTAGGAGATGGGATCATTATAGTTTTGTGATGTTATGATCTCATGGTAGAATGAGCTCGGTCTACTATCTTTTGAGTCATCCAGTTTTCAAACATTTTCCTATGCCTAGATAAAACTTTTTCAGTCACTCACTCCTTATTAATAGGGGATGGCTTCAAAGGCACATGTACTAGTTAATTCTACAATATCACCAATCTATAATTGAGCATGAAATGGAGGAATAATTTAAATATGAATCAATACATGATAGTGCGACCTATCCTCTTATGGAATGGGTGGTAGTTAAGAAGATCAGTGATATTGAACTCGATGTTATTCCTAGGCTACTACGTCCTGAGTTGGTAATGTTCTATTTCTGCAAGTTAATATTACGAGACCTAGTAATTTTTGAAACAATATGATTTGGTCATCCATTGTTCAAAACCTGAGAGAACCTAATATATTTTTTCTTCTATTCAAGGGATATTTTTTATTACTTCTCAATAGGAGGAGTTAGATGATTCAAAGTATTAATTGGAGAATGAATGGGATCATATATCAGTTTTAGGGTAACATATTTAGTCTCTAACTTTATGATCCTTTTCCCCTATGATAAGGGAATGGCCCCAAAAATATCTTAGGTTTTCTAAATGGGATCTTCTCAAGGTTGTTCTTTTTTTACCAATTAAATGAATCTGCCTGCATACTACATCAGGATCCGGGGTGTCTGCAGCTCAGCCTATAGTTTTTTAGTATAGAGATTCTATAATTTATTTTGTAAGAGAGAAAACTAAGTGAGTATGTTATACCCTTCTATCTAGATTTGATGTATGATACACTTTCATTTACACATTCCTTTCCTTTTGTAAGGTCTATTATTGTAGTTTTCTATAGTGTAGATATGAAATGATAAATGAGTTTACAAAGATGTTATTCCCACCATGATGTAGACGATACTAGAAGGCTTATGTAGAAATAAGTATGACCTTTTAAAGTATATAAAAAACTCATCTTGGTTTCCTCATGATAATCTTTAGAGCCCATCAATGTATAACATGGTGAAATCAAGTATGGGATCTTCTATTATGGATATTCAACATAATTAAAGGTGGAGACGGTTGGATATCCAAAACATTTGTGGTAGAAAAGTCCATTCCACCTATTTGGTATATTAATCACTTTTGTGATTCACTAGTTCAATCCTCCCTTCATTGGATTCCATTTTAATATCCAGGGAATCAATGACATTGGGGGTACTATTGTCTAGGACACCCCTATCTAAAAATACCTTCAGGTGCTTGATAAAGTCGCCCCGTTTTCATCTACAATTATTTATTAGTCCATGATAAGACTGAATGATTTCCCCGAAGGAGGTAATGGAGGTATGTCATGATCATCTCCATATTACTAATTTATATAGTCTGTCATCTAGGAATTAGAGCTATAATGATGCTTATATGCCACTCTTCATGGTGGATCATATCTTTTCTGGGGTTTAAGAGGAGGTATATTCATCATAACCTAATGAAAATACCGAGTGGGAATATTACCCCTGAGTAGCTCCTCATTTAGTTGTCTATAATTTTTTTGTCTTATTATCATATTGTGTCAGCTACTCTTACTTGGAAGTAATTTCATCTCTTACGGATGATGAGTAGGATATAACTAATTATTTCCCTTTATCCTTGGAAGTGTTCCAAAAATGAGGTGGAAACCCAATATTTAGAAGTTCTAGGTATTTTATTGTTATATAGTTCTTGATGCATGCTTCCTATGCTGTTTTCATCTATATCACCCTCCCCTCGATATATGTTTTACATATTTCATACCTCTACATTTTCATCTTGATCAAAATTATCTATTGTGTTGATGGTAAAAGCATTCACTAATGTGTGTCTAGAAATAGTTTTTGTACCATTACCCTCAACATGATAGGGTGATTCTGCACTACACGGAATAAGGTCAATTCCCCCACCCCTGGCCATATTTTACCATTTTGGCTTCTGACCCTTATAAGGTTTGATTGACATCTCTGTTTTCTCCATCTGTTTCAACCTATAAACATGGAAATTAACATAGGTTTTTTTCACAATATCCTAATGAGAGTAGAATATAAAAGGTTCATATGTTGGTAATATTAACAAATTGGATTTTGAATATCAATATTTACCTTCCAATATGAAGAATCCGGATTTCTTCAATGGTGATAATGATAATAGAAATGTACAAACCCCTACACGATGGGGAATATTTAGAGAAAAAAATTTGGAACAAATTAATCTTGTTGTGGATTATATGATTATTATTTTTATTTATTTGATCATTAATGGGATTGGAATTGAGATATAAATTTTTCAAATGCTATGGGCTGGTCATAAATGGGAACTGTCATTGATTTTTCAAGGACCCACTTGAGGTGTGATAAACCTTACGATGACGATTGATATAAAATCACCCTCACTATATGGTTAGGGTTTGGATTTTATATACTGTTGGTATGTCCTATATCTACTAAGGTATTGTTGACCTATGGGGTGGAGGTAGTTGAAAATATTTTCCTAGCCTATTGGTTTGGGTTTTCTCTTGGATGTATGCTCTGGAATCTGCTATTATGGCCTATTTGATTTGGTGTAACTATTCTCATGTATGATCTAAGTGTAATGAAGACCCATTATGTGATTCATTTTCTATGGGAATTTTTCAGGTTACCCAAAATATTGTCTTTCAAACATGAAATTAATTACAATTTCTTAGATAGACATAGTTAAAAGGATTGACAAACACATGTAACATTATTCATGATGTGTTTGCATGATTAATGATGGGGGATTCTATTATTGTGACCAACTAGACTGCATGTTACATAGTCCCTTGATCTCACCAGAGGCTTGGATGTTTCAGGATTCCATATGTGGGGGGCCATTTCTACTCTAGAGGCACAGTGAAGTGAAATTATCAATATTACCCACATCCTTACATACATAAAGATTACCACGCTATAAAAATATATCGATAGAGAGTTTTCTAGATATAAAAGAATACACTACAAAGGCATTTTAAAGATATACTATTCCTGGATTCTGAGCTATGGAAATGGTTTCCATATGTAACATACAATGTAGTGTATTTGTGGTCAAAAGTGAACCTCATATCCAAAACAAGGGAGGTATATATCATTTTTTCCATTGATGAGTTTCCAATATATTTTGGAATTGGAATGGTATTTCATCCTACTATAGGTCATTTGGGTTCTCATAATTAAAATTGGATAGGTTCTAGAACATAGTTGGGATATTTTTATAGATAAATATCTCCATATATCCATGTTATCCTCATATTTTTCGAATTTTGAAGCATAAACCAGGTATGACCATAAAGAATTCAACTCAGAGTTTCACAATAACTATGGTGAAGTGTTTCAGGTAGTTGAGGGGGAACTATAAACGATTGACCCTGATGTTTTGAAAATATATCTACACCAATGTGTTTGTTTTTTTAGAACCTATCTAATAAAAATTGATGGGAAAGGGAAGTACCTTTTTATCTGAGGGATATCTCTCCATGGGGAGGATAACCATGGTGGATTTCATGATTAGAGTATCTATGATACATATCAATATAACCATGAGGAGGAATATAATTGTAATGATCACATTCTTCTTTGGATTATGTTTTGAGAAAACCTTTAGTTATTTCAGATTTGTTTTTTCATCCACAACGATGATGGCTTTTGGTCGGCCATGGATATGAGCCTCATTTTGCATTGTGGATGCAATATTCCTACCATCCCTTTAGGGTTGAGTAAGGATATGATCATTATCACTGACAACCTTCGAAACATTTGAATAACCATCTAGTTTCACATGTATATGAGCATACTACTGAGAATCTAATCCATTATGTTGGTGATATTCTATGTTTTTAGAAGGGATATGAACCTTCCTGTGGGTGGTTTCTAGAATATGCTTATAACACCCCAAGATTTTATGAGACATATTATTTTTAATTTATTTCATATCTTCTATTATACGCTACACCAATATTATCTTGCGTTATACGCAACACCGTATTAGCTTGCAGTATGCACAACACAATTCTTGGATCTTGTTACACATAATTTCTTGTTCATTTGATAGTAATTATTCTACGCAACAATGAGTGTGTATATATATATATATTCAATATATTAGTGAAATATGTTTGGATTTTGTTGTATGCAACAACAGAGTCGTGCACTACACGCAAACCTGACTTGGCTTGCATTACACGTAATCACGACCGTCCTCGACAGCGTGTGTTGTACGCAATACCGAGTTTCACTAAACAACGATATATCGTTATAATATTATTATGAACTAGATGTTATGAATAGTATTAACTAAATTTTGAATATTTTAACATTATTATTTCATCTTACACATTTTCTAGAACATGGTATGTGAAAAAAATAAATTTTTCGGGTAAAATGAGTATTTTCAAAAAATGCAGTTTTGCCGCCTTTTGATGGCACACCCACATTAAATCTAGTTTTTGACATGTTTATAAGTTAAATTTGACAAAATAAAATACTTTTTTGGAATCACAATATAAAAATTTACTTTAGATAAATTTTTCATATTATTCTGATAACTTTCATATTTTGATGAATAGTAAAAACACGCTATATATTAATTAAAAACAAATTTTATCATCGTAATAATTAATATGGTTATATTATATTTTTAATTGGTTTAAAAGTGTAATTAGAATATATTTTTACCATTTAATACAATGTTGGTCACTAGAATTAATTTCACTTTGAATTTGGACATAAACAAGTGTCGATCTTTTGATAGTTATTGTTTTTTAAGAACACGCTATCTGTTTTGATATTGGGAATTAATTTTAAAATTAATTAACACCACTTATATGTTTTGAATTTGGAAAAATAGACATCATTTTTTGAAATCTTATTATCAAAAATAGTATAGGCTGAATTTTTGGTATTTTTCTGAAAACATTCAATTTTTGATGAATAGTAAAAAAAACACTGAGTCATAGTTTAAAACCGAATTTTTATTTAAATAATTATTTAATTTATTTAAATTTATTTTATGTAAAAATTGATACATTATACCTATATATGTTAAATTAATTTCATTGGAGTCATTTTATAATAATTTTAAATCTATAAAAATTGTAGTGAACTTTTCACCATCTTTTACCCACCTCCTAGGAGCTTTTGCAGTTGTTCATAAAACATAATTTTAACGCTTCTATGAATTGAATTACTAAAATCCAAGAGACACGGTTAATATCAAGGATAAAAATGTCGTTCAATTAGATAACAATAATTTTTAGTGAATAGTAACTTTTTACTTTTATTTACCACGGTTAAAAGTAAATAGGGTAATTCAAGGTTAAAGGAATATTATAATAATTCAAAATTACTTTAACACTTGTCCAAAACTTTTTGTATGAGTAATGGACGACCATGGGAATCCATGGGTCGATTTTGGGACCCCATGGCGCCACTTATGAAAGACAATGACACATTAGATTAATTAATTTAATGCAAAGACAAAATTGGTATTAACAAAAATCCTTTAGTAATTAATTTTTATAAGGGTCTATATAAATTATCATTTAGACTATAAATCTTCATTGGAAAGCTAAAAATATTTTCTACATGTTGGTATTTTTTTTTTATTTTTAGACATCAAATAAATTAAATTATTTATGACACAATAATGATGCAGTATTTACCTAATTAATAAATGATTTAAATAATTAGATTATAATGATTATAATATTATCCAAAACATGTCCAATTCTGATTGGATGATTTTATTTCGAATATGTGCCATCTTTTCTTCGTCATTAATGTGTTTTGGACCTCTTAAAACTAGTGATAAGTTTATAATAAAATAATGTTTTCACACATTCCTAAAGAGCCCCTCCTCTCCCTTATAAAAGGAGATCACTAATATGCAATTCGTCACACGTCTCTAGCCTTGTTTCACATCCAAACTCTGCTCAATTAAGCTCCCTATATCCCTCTCCTCCCCTAGAATCCTTACCTTAGGCAGAAGGCACTCCATAAAGTCCTTTTGGTTCAATCCAAAGAATGTTACTGAAATTAAAGGTTACCGTTTCTCTTAAATTGTTTTCTTTTATTCTACATCTTCAACCACTGAACTTATTTTCATCCTGTCTTCTATAAAAAAACCAGTATCCTAAATATAATAGGATGTTGTTATGAGAAGTACTTTAACTACACATACACTCACCTCCATCTAATGGATGAAGAACATAATGTTTCTATGGATGGAAAACTAACGCCTCACGAAACTATGATTGATCAATATTCTTCTACCACCTCTCATGGTGGCCATTATGATGGAACTGTAGTAATATATGATATATATTATGTTTATGAATTCCGTATGCTTCTTTACTTCCCAATTATATCAAGCCTTTATGATTTCCATAGTTGGTAAATAAGATAATCTCATTTGAGGAAGTGCAGACTACCGCCCCCTCAAAGTGATGTGATTCGTTAATTCCTTATATGGGATGTATAAAGGATGGATTTAATGATATTATATATGATATTATATAAGAATTATAATATACCTATTCAATTGAAATAATACAATGAAATTAAAGTTGCGTTCATGCGTACGTACGACTTACCGTCTCCATGAACAGTGCATTTTATTTCTTACCTTCACATGTTATGTACTATTAAAAATACATGTATATGATGGATATATATTGAATATATATGATATATAAATCATGATTTACATTCTGGATTTAAGTAAATCATGATATAAGTAATACTAACATCAATAACAACAAGTCCAAACACGTACGATAAATAAGATGATTTTACCCAAAACGTTGCTTTGACATGGTATTTACAAAAGAACGGGTAATATAAAGTCATAAGTAAACCATATATGAGATCATAATAATGAATATGATTCTGTAATCATTCAATGACATTATTTAAATCATTATACAGGAGGTTCAGATACCTACGAAGCATATCAGACCTAAGGTAAGGGATAATCTTTCCAATCTTGTTCTTATCCGAGATTGTTTATTCATAAGTATTTGTTGGGGTTATCGTTATCATCCAAGTCCATATTTTATAAAAGTGTTTTTATCTATGTTTAATGTCCTTTTTACCCATTTTGTCTTTTACTACATGGTATGTAAGGAATCTTTCTTTTTTTTACATTACGAGTTACTTTTTGACTTTTCCAAAAAATGTACGAGGAGACTGTTTTTTAACTTATACGGCATGAAAGGATTTTTATGGTTTTATAAATCCTAATTTTCAGGATGCTTCCTCCAAAAGATTTCATGACTATTTTAAAGAAAATCTATTTCTTTTAAAAATCCATGACATTTTGTGATAAGAAAATTATTTTGAAGAAGAATGGATATTTTCCTCAAGAATTCATTTCAAGTGTTTTATCAAAACAATTTTATATCTAAAATGACATTATTTCACATGTGTATGTTTCAAGTTTAATGTCACTATGATTTACATGGTTTCATTTTTCTTCTGATGAAATGATATTCGTTTGTTTTATATGGATTATGTTATGATGGGATGATGTTTATGAAATCCATTTTATTTTTGGGTTATGATGAATGATTTATGTTTATGTTGTGGCACAAGTAAGAATGATTTAATTATGAGATGGGTGGGATCTATACCTACATAAAATACATTGGGTAAAGATTTATATCTCATGAGATAGACATGGCTGGAATGGAAAGTTAAATTGGTTCAGTAATACGAGATTGGAACGAGGAGTGAACTTGATTCAGAAAGGGACTTTGTCCACTAAGATGGTCTTGGCAGCAATGCCTTGGATACTATGAAAATCATATCATGTGCCTAATGTTTTTCCACAGTTACATGTTTTATTCCCATGCTATTTTATCATTATTAATGTTTCTTTATGATCTATGCCTTATGTGCTGCTATGTTTTATGTCATTGCTCAAGATTTTGATGTTTAAACATTATGTTCATGTATTTAAGTTCAGATGTATATGGTTTGTTTTATTTTCTCCATGATTACCCTTACTGAGAATTTGAGCTCACTATTTTTATGTTTTCTTTTCCCCTAGGATTAAAATAATGATTTTTGGTAGGGAAACAAAAAGGGGAAGATCTTTATGGGAGATATTGAAGATATTTCACCATGATTAGATGATTATTTTTCCAAGTTTCCAAAGACACTAAACAATTACGGTCCTTGTGTGACTGTTTACATTATGTATTAATTATTCCACAAAAGTAATGTAATGTCCATGTACATAAAGCTTTGGGTCTCTACAGTTGGTATCAGAGGAAAGGATTAGTTAACCTTTGAAACTAGGATGTGAAAAATTTAGTGAGATCCCTCGAAATATTTCTAAGGTATGTCTAGGTATGTAACTAAGGTTAAGTATAAGTATAGATTATAGTCCTAGAATTATTGTAACGATCTTAGAATTAAACCTACGATGTTAGATATTGAATTTACTCCCCCTTTATTATGTTTTTTTCCCTAGCATGATTTTTGCCTCTCACACTATTCTTTTTGAGTTTTAGAAAATGGATGGAAATATGAAGATCCACGATAATGGAGAATATGATGGACAATGGAATGATAGTCTTCCTGATCAAGAAAATGAAATGGGATTTGGAAGGTGAAACATCATTATTATGCCTAATCAGAAATCTCATAATATGATCAATAATCTCAGCTTTGGTAAGTTTTTGGACTCAGCTAATAAGAGAATGGTGGAGTTCCATGATGATCATAGAGGAAATAAAGTTCAGTTTCCCTAATGTAAGTCATGCGGGAGGAGGCATCAAGGAGAATGTTTCAATGGAACTAGAAGATTCTTTGGGTGTGGAAATGAAGGACACAAAGCTATTAATTTTAAAGGAAAATGTTCAGTTAACACCATGGACAAGAATAATGGTATAACTAAGAGATCAAAAATGGTTAAGTGTTTTAAATGTGGAATGTACCGGCATTATGCAAACCAATGCCCTACAGGAAAATCTCATAATGAGAATTAGCATGGTCATATGGGTAGTATTTATGTGGATGATAATGAAGAGACTACAAATGATATGTGAGATGAAATAATTGTTGAAGCTCAGTCAATGTTTTAAGAAGGTAGTGGAATGATTACATGTTTATCAAGAGTAATGTTGTATAAGTAATATCATGGAACTATAGAATAAAGAGACATCTAAGGATATTTACACTGTTGTCTTTCCTTATGTTTTGAAATTTTATGATGAATGGTACCGGTAACCATGAAAGGATATTCAGATATTTTTGGAAAGAACCTAATAAGCACATAAAGAAGTGCTAAGGAGATAATGAAATGTCTGATAGTATTAATGAACTCATGAATTATATAAGAACAAAGTGATATCATGGTTTGAGTATAAAGAATTTTTGGGATTTTGGGATGTGGAAAGAGTTAACTTTTGACAGCATTCATGTTTTCACTAAGGTTCAATGGGTATTCATTTTTCAAGAGAATACATGATTAAGGTATTCACATTATTAGACTGTGATCAACAAGATATATCAGGGATAAATGATGGTATTCACATTCTAGGTAGATGACATTTCTAGTAATTTTTTTCTTTATACTATAATCTTGGACAGAAGTATTTTGGATAATCCTAATGATTTAAAATGAATTATTTTTGAAACAAGTTAGTATTGTTTAAGGATAAAACTTTTTTTTCGATATTATTGATGGAATGTCATAATGATGTAATTTTAGAAAAAGGAAAACCTGCATGATGGGTGACTACTAGTCACATCGGACAAGGTTGCGGGAATCGAACCAACAATCGAAGTGCGACATGCCTTCATCACCTACCAATGTCCTATAGGAAGTCCCTGTTTAGTAGAAATTAGTTTTATTTTGTTAAGAAGTATGATAGTTGAATTATAAGTCCATTTTTGGAATCATATACGATTAACCACACCATAGATGGACTTATGTAAATTTGATAACTATTTTAACCTTTTGTTTCAAACAGATGGAATGACTCATCAATCTATCACCTGATATTCTAACACTTCATGAATGAAAAATTCAACTTCATTTCTTTAAGATATGAAGTGGAAATTGTTCAAGTCACGAACAATAGTGAGACTGTACAAAAACAAAGTAAGTATTTATTTTGATTCGAAAATTCTTCCACTTTAGGGAAATGATCTTGAAAAACAATGTTGTCCTAGTATCCTTATATCCGATGAATCAGATGGTACCTTAGATCATCACAAATTAATGGCTTTGTGATTGTTGGTTTTTTCATAGCCATTTCCTCTACCACTCTTCTTCAGAACATGATGGTTATATTTTTATTCCATATCCATATTTTCACCTATGTTCTCCTATGTGGAAACCTAGTGATGAGTTACTTTGGGTAATTGTTACGTTTCATACTTTAGTTTTTAAAATTAAGTTTTTTATTCCTTTTTACGATGTGGGTAAACGATTTATAACCCTGAAGAATTTTGAGAGAGAAATTCATTTTATGGGGGTAGAATGTAACACCCTGAAATTTTATGAGATATATTATTTTTAATTTCTTTCATATCTTCTATTTTACGCTACACCAAGATTATCTTGCGCTATACGCAACACCGTATTAGCTTGCAGTATGCACATCACTCTTCGTGGATCGTGTTACACACAATTTCAAGTTTGTTTGATAGTAGTTATTCTACGCAACATTGAGTATATGTATATATATTCAATGTATTAATGAAATATGGTTGGATTTTGTTGTACGCAACAACAATGGAGTCATGCACTACACGCACCCCTGACATGGCTTGGATTACACACAATCGCGACCTTCCTCGATAGCATGTGTTGTATGCAATACCGGTTTTCACTAAACAATGATATATGGCTATAATATTATTATGAACTAGACTTTATGAATATTATTAAATACATTTTGAATATTATATCATTATTATTTCATTTTACACATTTTCTATAACATGGTATGTGAATAAAATAAAGTTTTCGGGTAAAATGAGTATTTTTCAAATAATGCAGTTTTGTCGCCTTTTAATGGCGCACCAACATTAAATCTTGTTTTTGACATGTTTATAAGTTCAATTTGACAAAAAAAATAATTCTTTGGAATCAGTATATAAAAAATTACTTTGGATAAATGTTTCATATTATTCTAAAAATATTCATATTTTGATGAATGGTAAAAACCCGCAATATTTTAATTAAAAAAACTTTTTTCATCGCAATAATTTATATGGCTAGATTATCTTTTTAATTTGTTTCAAAGTTTAATTAGAATATATTTTTAACATTTAATCCAATGTTTGTCACTGAAATTAATTTAACTTTGAATTTGGACAAAAACAAGTGTCAATCTTTTGATAGTTATTGTTTCTTAAAAACACGCTATTTGTTTTGATAATGGGAATTAATTTTAAAATTAATTAATTCCACTTCTATTATTTGAATTTGGAAAAATAGACATCATTTTTGAATTCGGATTATCAAATAACTTAGGCTAAATTTTTGGTATTTTTCTGAAAACATTCAATTTTTTGATGAATAGTAAAAACACTAAGTCATAGTTTAAAACCGAATTTTTATTTAAATAATTATTTATTTTATTTAAATTTTATTTAGGTTAAAATTGATACATAATACCTATATAAGTTCAATGAATTTAACTGGAGTCATTTTATAATAATTTTAGATTTATAAAAATTATATTGAACTTTTCACCATCTTTTACAAACCTCCTAGGAGCTTTTGCAATTATTCATAAAACATAATTTTACCTCTTCTATGAGTCGAATTTAGAAAATCTGAGAGACATAGTAAATATCAAGGAGTAAAATGAGGTTAAATTAGATAAAAATAATTTTTGGTGAATAGTAACTTTTTACTTCTATTTACCACGGTTAAAAGTACATAGGGTAATTTAAGGATAAAGAATATTATAATAATTCAAAATTACCTTAACACTTGTGAAAACCTTATTGGATGAGTAATGACTGACCATGGTCATCCTTGGGTCGATTTCAGGACCCCATGGAGCCACTTATAAAAGACAATGACACATTATATTAATTAATTTAATGTAAAGACAAAATTGGCATTAATAAAAATCCTTTAGTAATTAATTTTTATAAGGGGATATATAAATTATATTTTCGACTATAAATATTAATTTTAAAGATAAAAATATTACCCACATGTTTGTATTTTTTTATAATTTTTAGACATCAAATAAATAAATTATATATGACACAATAATGATGCAATATTTACCTAATTAATAAATAATTTAAATAAATTAGATTATAATGATTAAAATATTATCCAAAACATGTCCAATTATGATTGTATGATTTTATTTCAAATATGATTCATCTTATCTTCGACATTAATGTGTTTTGGACATCTTAAAACCGATGATAAGTTTATAATAAAAAAATGTTTTCACACTTTCCTAAAGATCCCCTCTTCTCCCTTATAAATGGAGACCACTTCTATGCAATTACCCACACCTCTCAATCCTTTTGTATTTTCTACACTCAGCCCAATTAAGCTCCCTACATCCCTATCCCCGCCTACAATCCTTACCTTAGGTAGAAGGCACTCCAAGAATTCCTTTTGGTTCAATCCAAAGGATGTTACCCAAATTAAGGGTAACAGTTTCTCTTAAATTGTTTTCTTTTATTATACTTATCCAACCCCTAAACTTCTTTTCATCCTATCTTTTGTTACAAAACCAGTATCCAAAATATAATAGGATTTTGTAATGAGAAGTATTCTAACAACACATACACACACCTCTATTTAATGGATGATGAATATAATGTTTCTGTGGATAGAAAACAAATGCCTCACAAAACGATGATTGTTCAATATTCTCCTACTGCCTCTCTTGGTGGACATTATGATAGAACTGTACTCATATATTATATATATTATGTTTATTATTTCCTTATCCTTCTTTACTTCCCAATTATATCAAGCCTTTATGGTTTCAATAGTTGGTAAATACGATAATCTCATTTGAGGAAGTGTGGACTACCGCCCCCTCAAAGTGATGTGATTCGTTAATGAATTATGTGGGATGTATAAAGGATGGAGTTAATGATATTATATATGATATTATACTGGAATTATAATATACCAATTCCATTGAAATAATAAATATAAATGAAAGTAGCGTTCATGAGTACGTACAGCTTACCGTCTCCATGAACGGTGCATTTTATTTGTTACCTCCATATGTTATGTACTATTATAAATACATATAAATGCCAGATATAAAATGAATATATATGATATATACATCATGATTTACATTATTGAAGTAATTAAATCATGATATAAGTAATACTGACATAAAAAAACAAGTCCAAACACGTACGATAAATAAGATGATTTTACCCAAAACGTTGCTTTAACATGGGATTAACAAAAGAATGGGTAATATAAAGTCATAAGTGAACCATATATGATGTCATAAAAATTAATATGATTATGTAATCAGTCAATGACATTATTTAAATAATTATACAGGAGGTTTGGATACGTACAAAGCATATCAGAACTAATGTAAGGGATAATTTTTCCAATCCCGTTCTTCTCCGAGATTTTTTATTCGTAAGAATTTTTTGGGGTTATTGTTATCATCCAAGTCCATGTTTTCTAAATGTGTTTTTATGTATGTTTAATGTCCTTTTTACCCATTTTGTCTTTTACTACATGGTATGTAAGGAATCTTTCTTTTGTTTACGTTACGAGGTACTTTTTGACTTTTCCGACAAAAGTACGAGGAGAATGTTTTTTTAACTTATACGGCATGAATGGATTTTTACAGTTTTATAAAGCCTTATTTTAATGAAGATTCCTCCAAAAAATTTCATGAAAATTTTCAACAAAATCTCTTTCTTTTAAAAATGCATGAAATTTTGTGAAAATAAAATGATTTTAAAGAAGAAAGGATTTTCCTCAAGAATTAATTTCAAGTGTTTTATCAAAACCATTTTCCATCTAAAATGACATTATTTCATATGTGTATGTTTCAATTATAATGTCATGATGATTTACATGGTTTCATTTTTCTTATGATGAAATGATATCCATTTGTTTTATATGGATTATGTTATGATGGGATGATGTTTATGAAACCCATTTTATTCTTTGGGTTATGATGAATGATTTATGGTTATGTTGTGGCACAAGTAAGAATGATTTCATTATTAGATGGGTGGGATCTATATCTCCCTCTAATGAATTGGGTAATAATTTATATCTCATGAGATAGATATGGCTGGAATGGCAAGTTAAACCGGTTCAGTAATACAGGACTGGAATGAGGAGTAAACTCGATTCAGAAAGGGGCTTTGTCCACTATGATGGTCTTGGAAGCAATGCCTTGGCTAATATAGAAATCATATCATGTGCTTAATGTTTTTCCACAATTACATGTTTTATTACCATGCTATTTTAACATGATTAATGTTTCATTATGATCTATGCCTTTTGTACTACCATGTTTTATTTCATTGCTCGTGATTTTGTTGTTTAAACTTTATGTTCATGTTTTTTTGTTCAAATGTATATGGTTTGTTTTATTTTCTCCATGCATACCCTTACTGAGCATTTGAGCTCACCCTTATTATGTTTTCTTTTCCCCCAGGATTAAAAGACAGATTTTAGGTAAGGAAACAAAAAGGGGAAGATCTTTATGGGAGATGTTGAAGAACGTTCACCATGATTAGAAGATTATTTTTCCAAGTTTCCAAAGACAATAAACTATTACGGTCATTGTGTATCTGTTTTTTTATGTATTAAGTATTCTGAAAAAGTAATGTAATGTCCATGTACGTCATGCTTTGGGTCTCTACAATTCCAGACAATCCAGACTGAAGAAGTGATATGATCCTTATTAAAATATTAATTCATTATTAGAATAAGGTGAAGGACCTCTAAAATGGGATAAGGGATACGAGGATCCTCTTGTATAGCCTATAAAAGGTTTATTTTGTAGTCTGTCATCACCAGAAGTAGGGATATGAGCCTAGATTCTATGATCTACTAGAATATGAAAAATAAAATCAATGATAATAATATAAACCAATCCGAAGGAATTTTATAGTCTCACATTATTTTCCCTTATTGGATATTCGATATTATACCGATCCTATATATTTGAATTATACCACCTATATTTTTATAAACAAAATATTATACATTCCTGAGGCACGTTTTTCTATCACTTAGTGATCCTAGGTCGAGATGGGAAACGTTTCCTACTTGGGATCATTTAGAGACATCTAATAGTCATTTTCAATAGGAATGTACGCATTTCCAGAGCATTGTGCGTATTTAACTTGGTTATCCTTGGATGTAATGTAATATGATCATGGTATCATGCCTCATCATTTATCAAAATATACCAATAATCCTCCTCAATAGGAGAAATAATGTGTTGTAACTCTAATGTAGACAGTATTTTGTACTTCTCGGAGTGTTGGGCCATCCTGGATATCAGTATTGAAATATGTGCATATACATGTATATATACCAGTGCATGAATATGATAAATTATTTCTTCAACTACTTCTAGTATGTAGTGACATTTTAGAAAAATTTATGCATGAATGTAAGACTATAAATTTTATGTCTCTAATAAGTATAAGAAGATATATTCAATTTAAGTGGGTATATGATCTCACATATGTACCTCTTGTTCCATCAAATTATATTGATGGGTTTCATGCATAGGGGAAGGGATATGTGCCTTCACCATTTTTTCTTTATAAATATGCTTGTTGACATTATATGAGTCACCAGACATATAAGTTTGATCACTAGATACTCCTAGAATATTCCAATATGCATCATCTTAAAAAAGCTGACATAATATCACTCCTGATTATCCATAAATTTTTCCTTTTTATGTGACTTACATTGTTCATGTTAATGAGAATCTCATCTATTAATATGCAGGTTGGTGCCCTCAACATGTGAGTGAGAGGAACTAACAAGATGATATTGGTGATGGAGGTTGACCAAATCCCTCTATAATGGTTCCTAAACTATAATGGAGTGATAGATGACTCATGGATCTGACATCCTTAGACATGAAAGTTTTTTATTATTAATATCTAAAGATAAGCATCCAATGATATTGGATGTGGTAATGAGTTACACTGGTTTCAGTGTAACATTTTTGATGATATAGAATCATTGGATACATCATATGGATACTCTTTCATACATTTTCAAGGGTTAAGATCATAAAATATGAACATTATTTCCATAACCTTACAGTTTCCACTAGATGATGAAGGATTCAGCTTGGTGAGAACGTTTTGTGACCCATAGGTGTGGAAACTATAGTCGATGTTCTGGAGAAACCACTAGATAAAGACATGATCTATTTAAGGGTTTTGTTTGTGATGGAAATATCTATTATAATGAATAAATTGATGAACAATGTCACTAATTAGTGATTCATTACATGTATAACACATTCTTAATTGAATATTCATATGTATCAACATTTTACATTATTATTCCATGTATGACCACTTTACTCACATGAAATTTTTAAATAGATAATGGTTAAATCTCACAAGAACCCTAATTACATTATATTTCATGTCATGAATATCTATTTTGTTTTTATAGGAGTCACAAAAATTTCTAGACACATGGTAATTTGATTAATTTTTATTTTATAGATTCACAATGAGTATCCATTTTGTTTCATGAAATAATGATGAATGGTGGAATGAAAATGATCGATTGGATATTGTATGTATATCCATTTTTACCCATTGGGGAGGGGGGGTGGAATAGTTGATTGATTTCATGTTGAGTTCATACTGTTCATTTTTTCTAGAAACTCCCAATGGCTCCCACATCCATTACTAGTTACATGCCTACATTTAAATGGTAAGAATTCATTTGGGATATCAGACTCAATGGCCCTTAGGAACTCACATTGGTCGAGATGATGGGAGGTTAGGCTCATAAAACCCTATTTGAGGAAATTATTTCCTACAATAAGAATCTATTATAGATAAAATATTTTTTCATGAAACTCTTCATAACCTAGATACGAGACCAGTTACCCTAACAAAATAATCATTTTTAGAATATTCTACATGTAAATGATTGTTCTATTAATGAAGACATATGTATATATTCGAGGTTCTTCATACATTTAGCATTATTTAATGACATTGAGTAGATTGTTTTACATTTATTCTATATAACTAAGTTCTCTAGAGTTTAATAACATCTTGGGGATGCGATTAATGCCTCAAGGATGGTATTAAACCTTAATGAGGCATCCAACATATCATATTTATAGAAGAAATCAAACCCCAAATTTTGTTTCAATCCATGTTGGATAACTTCATGTAGAAAAGATATATATGGGGATCATTATGTACCTTTTATCAAGATTGAGCCTTACAAAGGAGTCCTATTCATTCTATTTATGAAAGGAATCCGGGTTATGATAGTATGATCTCACCCATGGGACCAACCCCAAGGTACTTTCCCTTCTATGGGGAATGTTGTATTATGAAACTAAATGAGGATTACACATTGAGATTTCCCTGGGTGGGGGAGACTCTTTATTCCAATGGTATGATAATTGAAAATCCTTAATCCCACATGATCTCTTCATTGTGTGAGAAATAAAGGATATAATGTGATCAGCCTCATTGCATATGATTTCAATAATTAGGAGCTACTGTGGACCTAATAGGGTCATTGATATGGTTTTGAGGCCTTATAAGGAGGTCAATAATTTTCTTAATTATTAAAGGAATTAGACTCTTTATAGTTCACTTGGTTTACCCATCCACTATTAGATGAGGCATGGAAATGAACCCACAAGAGAGTGTCGGACCCATGGGTTTGAATGGTAGAGTCAAAATGGGGTTCAAAACGAAGTTTATTCCCATGGATAGTAGGCCATATGAATGGATCATACATACCCAATTTGTACAGGAACCCGAGTTCTGATAGTTCATTTGGTTGTTTTCCCAAATAAATACACTGAACAAGGTTATCATGTCGTAGAATGTATTCTTAACATGTCAGGATTGTCCTCCTGACATGTACTTGGGGTTTTTATGACACGCCTATATATGTTTGTACATATCCTTATTTCCTAGTATACATGCCTATAAAAAATTGGATAATCCCATTCACATTTCTAAGACACAACACATGGTCCATACAACATGTCTAGGAGGTTTTCTCATGCACAAGAATGAAATATATGAAGGGTGTCACACAACCTAGATGAAAAGTCTAGACCATGTTGTAAATCTGGATGACATGCCTGGATAGTGTCACAAGAAATGGCTAAACTAAATGAAGGATTTATCAAGACATTACATACATTTTTTAGGGATATTTCATTATCCAAATAGCATGTTTAGAGGCTGTTTCATGACTTGGGTTACATTTACTGGTGTTGTCTCATGATCTATATAGGTCATGTGAATATTGTGATTATTTTTTATCAATATTCCTTTACACCTTCCGCCTTTTTAATCTTTTTATAGTATTTTTTTCATATAAACATTTGTTTTCAAGAGGTGTATTATTTTAGGTTTCAAGTGGCCTAATTAACATAAAATTACTCATTCATATAATATAGATGACACAACAAAATTCCTTCACATGGTCTATATATTGATCATACTAAGCACATATTCATGTTATTGGATCCCATCATAAGTTCCCTAGATTTTAGCTGATGGAATACCTTCATGATCAAATGAATGGATACTCCCAGAATTTTTCTCCTATGCTCTTTTATATAAGTCACCATAATGTGTGTATTGTTTTGTGGTGAGGGAGGGAGGATTTATATTCCTCCCCACCTCAGTAATACACTACCTTGTAGGGAATGTATATCAAAAATACAATCTGGAGTCTATATAAGAATATTTTTATCACACTCATCACATTATCATATTATGGATCATTCATGGTGTCACATAATGATCAATGATCATGGGAAATATCCACCACATATATATTTATAAGATCCTTTCCAATCAAATGGATTTTTCCTAAATATAATTATTTGTAAAATATCCTTCCCAAGGTTTGGATAATAAGTATTGGCATCTTTTCGAGATTAGCATTCCCATGGGAATTATTTTTCATGCTCAAAGTTTACTTCTATGGGGTTCTTCGCAAGCCCAATGAAGTTTGGATGGGGACCTTCGTGAGACTAAGACAATTTGTTAGGGGCCTCTCATGAGAATGTTTTGTCTTGTCTTGTGGTCTTCAGAAGATCGATGGTGATTACAAGGGGATCATAATCCATTTATCATGAATATCGGTACTCCCTTCACGATAATAATATAAATTTTATATTTTTACTCCCTTCTTTATTTTACGAGGATAGTAAATATCAAAACAATATACGTGCACTGTCAAGGAAAATCACTATACTGGTGTATGATGCATCTCCTAATAAATGACCGATCTCAAGATGATGTGTGGGAATCTCTATGGATAATCCCTATTATTTTGTGTGGATACATAGGGGCATAATTATCATGGATGGAACTATTTGAGGTCCTTTTCCTGATGAAGGTGACCCACCAATATGCTCTTGTGTAACACGTTGGACCAGCCTCTAGGGGTTCCACAGGATCTTGCGTGTCCCATGAGTACATCTCATGTTACTATAAATTGCATAAGGCTCCATATTTTCCACCCTTTAATTGATATGTGGGTACGGATGATTTCCATAAATCAGTCAATTGACAAGTCACATGATTAGAGGAACTCATCTAGAGGCCTCACATGAACATTAGATCATGTAATTATATATATTATCAATAATATTTGGGCATTCCACAATGGCTGTAGTGTGTGCATAAGTAGATCATGCACTATATATGATCATCGTAAGGTCACATGACAGTGTGTTCATCTAAAGGTTATGTGATTTTTAGGATTGGGCTGCCGAATAGTCCTTTGTATTACAGATAAAATGAAACCCACTCTTTTGGTATTTCATTAGAATTATATTTTTCTAATCTCATTTGGTAGGTGTCAATATTCATATATTTTGAATTTAAAATTATTGGTAATTTTTTTTCACAGAAAGGAAAAAATATTTATCTTAATGGAATAAAATAATTTTTCAAATCAATGTTTTCAATAAATGATTTTGATGAATTTATTAATATTATCCTATAATTTTTTAGAGTCATTTTAACCCACATTTGAATTTGTAAAAAATGTTTTAAAATGAATCAACTGGTCAAATTTCGAATAAGGCACTTCATTACATTTACATAAACTTTTAATGGAAGAATTGTTTTAACATAGTAGGCATGAATAAAATTTTCCACCACTATGATAGATAATTTCTTTGAAGCTATCCATTTGAGTTTAAATGTTTATTTTCAATGAAAATTATTTTTCTAATAATATTAAAAAATTTGGTATTTAATTTTAATTTTAAAATAGAAAATGGAATTTCCACAACATTGATTTGGAATTATATTATTATGGTGTTTCTATTCATCAATGACAATAACCCTTATTTTATATATACTCCACCATACACATGTTGTAATGATACCTTCCATATTTTTCTATGGGTAGTTTATGATCAGATTGACTAGGGAATATATTCGCATTCAATTTGTTGATTAATATGATAGTAATTTTATTTGACTTGAACTATTCACATTGTTATGATCATTGGACACTACATTTCCCCATATTCTCTATCTGGTTATACTCATTTCATAAACTATATATCATTTCTATATATGGTCTCATATAATAAATTTTATTTTTTTGAATGATGAAAATATTGATAAATATGTATTCTCTACTAAATAAATATATTTATCGATATGTTAAATTATATATAAAATTAATTTCTCATTAAATTAAAGAGGAATGCATTGGACATGAAGTGATGGGTGGGGCCCGTTATAGATAGACCCACACTGCATTAACTGTTATCATTATAAAAATTAGTAAGATAATAGTAAATATATTTTTGGTTTATACATACCCATCAATTAAACTATCTTTATTCAACATCTAGATGGTATAGATATCATGATTTCATATATCATAAAAAAAAATATAAATCATTTCCTTCATTAGGAATTATGTATTTATTGTCCATGATATTTATATTGGTACTAACTGTAGATGTATTCTTGTCCTCAAGATACTAAATAAAATTAATATTTTGTAGTTATCTTCATATCCAAATCGATTATTTTTTATTGATTATTCTTTAATTACTCATGTTAAATTCCTATATAAATGACCTTTACTGATCATTTTAGATCACTCTTATTTTATTCTTCCATATGATTTAAATAATAAATATTGTAATGAGTTTATGGAGGGAGAATATTTACCTTCAAAGTGTTTTATATTTTATTTCCAATGTAAAAAATGGAATCATGTATGTGTATAGATTATAAAGACTAGTAAATCATTTATTCTATTGAGATGTAGTAATTTTAATCTTATGATAATGTAAAAATGTAGACCCCAGATATGGGATATTGGGTTTAGGTTCATTACAGTAGGTATTATAGGATGTTTAAGATAAACCATGGGAATAAGATTAGGAATTTTTTTTTTGGAAACATAACCCTTTGACAGACATTGATGATATATCAAATAGTGGAATGAAATTAAAAATATATAGTAAGGAAGAGATTGTATTGTTTTCTATGAAATTAATTCCATCAATTGATACTACGAGGGGATGTGGATCTAGAATGTTTATTCATATGGAAAATTACTTCTAAAAGGGTAAATTAGACTTTTACTTGAAATTCATCTTGTGCATGAACAAGTTCTATTCTTCAGACATTGTTTGACACTCCCAAGAAATATACATTAGTTAATTCAGGTTTTCTCTTTGACGAAATATTGTGAATTAAAGAATAGAACCCATATAAACCTAGGATGTTAAATAGTAATATTGAAAAAATATAAAGTGTATTGGGAAGGTAATTATAAGGTTGATTATATGTATAATTGTTTAGGTACCCATTTTAATAATTTTTGTGATGGGAATATAACAAGATTAAGGATATTTGTGGGAAAACATTTCGAGGAATACAACCCTTGGGTTTAGTATATTCATTAGGGAAACATTAATTTAGGGAATGATGCTTTAATAATTTATGGAAATATGTTTAATGTTATCGATAACATATAGGATTAATATAATCATTGATGTTAAGGTAATAATTTTAAAGTAATATTATTTTATATTTTTTAAAAATAAAATATTGAATATTATAGTGGTTAAAAAGTGATTTTACAATTAATGTTATTTTTTAAAAATTTCATCATTTTTTGGGTATTTTATTGGAATTATATTTTTATATATTAATAAAATGGTAAAATCATATTTCAAGAAAAAACTAACCACATTTGAAGAGGTTATGGGTCTTTAACCAATAATTGAAGGGTGACAAGGGTGCAATGAATACCACTGTCGTATATGATGTCCGGGTTGGTATGATATTTTTTATTTAAACTATTTGATATATAATTATTATGTTGATTTTTTATATCATATCACAGGGAAAAATATTTTTTTATGATGTTTAAATAGATGTTATATTAGGTTGTAGGTATATTAAAAATAGGTTTAATAAAAGGGATTATTTACAATGAATGAAGTTGTTTTTTTGTGATGTATTTTAAATGGTTAGAAATAACCTCTAATGTTAACGAATAATTTAATTTTGAGAAAATTGGAGATAATTTTGATGTCGGGATAATTAGTTTTATAATACTATAAGTTGAATCATTGGGAAAATTTTAATGAAAAATTTATTATTTATTCCTATGATGGTTTATAAATTTTTGTTATTATCACATCTTATGGTAATAGTTTTTGTTTTGGTTATTATTTAATGATATGGTGGACATAGTTTCATTCTTAAATGGACCGTAAGACATTTTAATAATTAATTTTAGTTCACGAGGCATATAAAATTTTTATTGGATATGTATTACATGGAGTAAAAAATGAAATATAAATTAATTTAAGAACAACCAGATGATGAAATTATGAAAATGAAATTTAAATATATTATGTAACTAAATTTATTTATTTTAATAATGTAGATGATAATGGATTTCCACAACTCTAGGAAAGTGTTCATTAAAAAAAATCTTATTAACATCATTTCTGATAATTCAATGGTCTTTTAACCCATTAAAAATATATGATTTTGTGGGGGTTATCATTATCATGATGAAATTATATGTCACTATATATTAATCCATGGAAATTATTTTTCTCCTCAATTTCACATTTCCCTTTTTCACTAATTTTTTCCAATATGGAAATATAGTTTTGTATTATTCTATATGACATTAATATTTCAATTTCCCACTTTTTAAAAGGATATTCTATTAACACATTCATGATATTCATATTAGACAAATTAACTTTCTATTAACATAACCCTAATTTCTAAGAGAAATTTAAAATTTTAAGG
Source organism: Viscum album (assembly GCA_963277665.1). Taxonomy (NCBI): domain Eukaryota; kingdom Viridiplantae; phylum Streptophyta; class Magnoliopsida; order Santalales; family Viscaceae; genus Viscum; species Viscum album. The sequence goes on from OY728125.1 coordinate 501,215,343, forward strand.
AAAAAATTAATTGAGGGTGGTTAGAATATAAAACCCTGATGTTTAAAAATAACATTAAGTTTTATAGAGTATATGACACACAACACTAAGACTAAAAATGGAGAAATACATTTTAATCTTGAATGTTCTAATATGATCATAAAAATTGATTCTACAAATATGAATAAAATATTATTGAAAATTATTTTTAATATTTTAGGATTAATTAAACAAATTTCGTAATTTAGGACGTAATAGTTTTTATAAAGTCTTTATATACATCAAAAAAACATTCTACATAAATTTTTTTATTATGTTGTGTGAGAAAATAATATATTAAATTTCATAACATTTTTGGAATTCTATTATAAAAAATAAAATCATTTTTTAAACTAGAATTCCAATGTTAACTTAGGGTGAAAATTTTGGATCTCTCTGAAAAGTGTGACTTTTTCAATAAATATTGAAAAATAATTTTTTTTTGTAAAATAGTCATTTATTTTCTATATATTAAGTAATTCTAAATTACCATTATGATTTGAATTTTAATTAAAATTAATATTAGTATAATTTAAATATATTTAATCATATTAATTACATTTTTAATTGTGATTATACTACATTTTTTATATGTTTTTAAGCATCAAAACATGTTTTTTTATGAAAATTATAATTTAGGCGAACAATGTTTCTTCATTTTAGTTAATTAGAATGAACATATTGGGGAATGATTTAATTAAATTTTTAGAATATATATCTATAAATTATTTTAAATTCATATAATGAAAATGAGAATCTATATAGTTACCACAATATAATTATAAGCTTGAAAAGAAACATTTCTTACAAAACAATTTATGACACGTTTTTTGGGTTTGTTTTTAAATTTAATTATTCATATTATGTGAATAGTATTTCATTAACTAGACTCCATTACTTAAATCAGAATAATTAATATTATTTAATAATTTTAACACAATTTTTGGTCAAAATTAATAGTAAAACAATTAAAAATCAATTACTACAGTTAAGGGTAAAATCGGGTTTTGTGTGTAACATCACTTGTATTAAAATAATTTTACAAAAACATTTAATTTTTATATGGTAAAATAAATTTAATATTAAAAATAAATTTTATCCATATTATCTAACAATTATCAATTTATTTTAGGCCTAATAGATAAATTTACAATGTTAAAATACTAGTTATTCTGTTGAGAACTAAAATGGTAAAATTGAGTAACCTTGGAGGTGGAGGTAATAAAAAGTCTAAAAAATGTTTCCTTCTAATGATATAGGATTATATAAATCTTTTTATACATTATCCTATTTATTTTTTATTTTTTGACTGACTTTGGTGGAGAGTGACTTCCCATTATTGAAAAGATTTTGATATTTAAAAAGTACCACTCTTCCTCAATTTTAAATGATCACTCGATCCCCTAACATATTCACACATATAAAAACATTTATCTCAACTAAACATTGAATAAATTAATCTATAATAACCTTATAATGATTATTGAGTTTTTTTCTTCCAATAATATAATGTTAGAGTCCTTAATAAGATATTTAATAGAGGTAATTCTAAGAGAAGTTAATCTTCCTAACTAAGATCCTTATTTTTTTTGACTTCAGCTTTTTTCACCTTCTATTATGTATCAAAAAATATAATATAACCACACATCTATCTCCCATATAATAATATGTTATTACATTTATGGCACCATATTTATTTATCTCGTTGTTGAACAAGTAGGAATCTAATCCATCGTTCATGTGTACGGTGGACTACTGCCTTGCGAACCGATGTAATTTTTTTCTATGACCGACACACATGGATATTCATAATGCTGGTAATATGTAATATATATGATAATAAATCTATCATATTTTTCATTTAATATTTATATATCTTCCACTTCCTTACCCTTCTGCCCATTAACGAACTGATAACGATGCACATGCATATGAATGACCTAAGGTCTCAATGAATTGATGTTTTTATTTCTACATATTCAAATTTAAATAGTGATTTAAACAGGAATATAATGAATAATTATAGAAATTTATTACATTAATATCACTAATTATATAAAGAACCCATATCATATGCACAATAAGTGAAACTTCCAGGAAAACATGTACAATATAAAATAAAACAATTAACACGTGAAACGATGGTAAAAATGATATTTTATTAATGAATATGTAATAAGATATTATAAAAACATAATAAAAGATTTTATAAGTATGATTATGTTTTCTAATCAATTAATCAGTTGTTTTAAACCATTATATTGGTTGTTAAAAATTTACACTGAAGGTAAATGTGTAGTAAGGGATTTCATTTAAATTTACCTTCATTGGGGAATATTCTATTGATAGAAATAAAATTTATTTGATTTAGTGTATATGATAACGCTAATACATATTATATTGTGAATAAATCAAAATAAATGGTATTTTAAGATTCAATACATATTATTTCTTTATAGTGTTTCATAACAAAATTTCTTCTTATTAAGTTATATTACTGATTCATTTTCTTTTAGGTTATAATTTTTTTTAATGGATTTTTATGATTTTATATTTTATTTACACATTATTTATGTGAATTTAAATTTGAAACACGTAATAAATTTGTTTATTAAATTTCAATTTAATTATATAATCATTGTAAGATATTTCATCTCAATTATTACTCCATTGAGACATATTTAGAATTTCAAATTTATATATTATAATGAGGTGTATCTACTAAACATTTAATATTTAATTTCATTAATATATTCATATTAAGTTTATTTAATGTTTCATTTGAATATATTTCATTCATTGAGGTTTTGATTCAAAATCAAACAACGTGGAAAGGGTTAATTTCAAAAAACCATTATAATTCATGATTTTTTAAGTTTAAGTCTACATTGGTAGAATTTTTGGATATGTCCACAAAAACCAAATCTTTTTTTCCTCCTATGGTTATTCAATAAATTTTTATATAATAATACCATTTTCTTGTATTTGATAAATAAATTTATTTAGAATATTATTTTATGATAAAAAATTTTACTTCTCTTTTCAATTGAAAATAATTTTTCTTCTATTTCCATATTTTCTAAAAATATTTTGGAGAATGACTTTTACCATATAGTAGGATTTATAAAATAATTTTTTTCCAAATATTGAAGTTTTCAAAAATTATTTCAATTTCATATTCTTATTTTTTTCTGAACAAGTTTATTTTTCTCTTTTACAAAAGCTATGATAGGAATATTTTCTCTAAAATACTCAGCATGAAGAGAATTTTATATCATCATGAATGTTCATTCCATTGAATATTCTATTATAAGTATAAAATGTTATTTTCAAGGAAATGGTTTTTTATAATATTTTTAAACTTATTAGTATTTAAAATGGATTTTAAAAGTTGAAAGGTTAGTTTCATCAAGTACATTTTTAGTTATCATTTAATGGTTTTACTATTTATATATGTTAATTGCCCTTATTTTACTTATACTTCACTCCAGATATGTAATATTGATACCATCCTTATTCTTTCTGTATATGGTTTATGATTGTTTTGACCAAGGAAAATGTTGACATTGACTTTCATGATTAAATTTTTATTCATTAAATATCTCCCGGAAATAATCAATTTATAGTGATAATTTAAGATTGTATTTCTCTAAAATATTTATATTCCATTACTTATATATTCTTATTTCCATAACATCACATAATTTCTACATACAGTGTTTTACTATGTATGTTATTTGATAAATATAAAATATGAATTCAAAAATATATATTGATTACTCAATATGTATAATTATTGATAATAAATATTATCTATTTATGTATTTAATCATTAAATATACATGGAATGCACAAGACATGAATTGATTAGTGGGGATCAGTAATATAATTCCCCTCAATGCATCAATATGTCCCATAATTAAAATCAGTAAACTATAATTAAATGTTTTTTGCGGTATAGATGACCATATATTAAGTTATCATAGCATGAGGTCATAATTGTATTGATATCATGTTGTATAAGGTCATTTTTTCCAATATTAAGAATTTCATTCCTTAATAATTAAATATTTATTATCCATGAATTTATTTGTTTTAGTATAATCCATGTATCCATTCTATTGGTCAAGTAATTGATTAAATGGATTTATTATTTATTTATCTTAAAATATTGATATACCTAATTGATTGTGGTGGATTTTTGAATGATAGTTTCTATTGTACATAACCCATACTGAGAATCAGATCTCACCCATATTTTGGTTACTTTTCCTGAAATATGAAGTTGGAATCATTGACTGAGTACAAGGACTCATAATATATATTTCCACAATTTTTTATATTTTATTTCCAATCTAATGTTTTTAAATTATATCAGTTTCTAGTTACAAAAGAGAACTGAACTATTGGGTCCTTTGGTATGAATTATTTTAAATATTATTCCAATGTTATAATCTAGACACCAGATCTAGGCTAATGGGGTTGGGGTATTTATAAGTGTTTATTGATGCTTCATATATGAATGGTACTTGAAGTACTAAATTGTTTAACTATAGAGACCCGAAGCTTGATGTACATAGATATTACATTACTTTTTCAGAATAAATAATACATAACAAAAACAGACACACAAGGACCATAATAGTTTAGTGTCTTTGGAAACGTGGAACGAAATCTTCTAATCGTAGTGAAAGATCTTCAACATCTCCCATAAAGATCTTCAACTTTTTGTTTCCTTACCTAAAACCTTTCTTTTAATCCTGGGGGAAAATAAAACATAAAATGGTGAGTTCAAATTCTCAGTAAGGGTAATAATGGATAAAATAAAACATTCCATATAAATTTGAACTTAAAAACATGAACATAATGGTTAAAGATCAAAATATTGAGCAAAGACTTAAAACAATGAAGTACATAAGGCATAGATCATAATGGAACATAAATGATGATACATAGCATGGGAATAAAAAATCTAATTGTGGCATCCATTAAGCACATGTAATTATTTGCATAGTAGCCAAGGCATTGCTTCCAAGACCATCTTAGTGGACAAAGTCCCTTTCTAAATCGAGTTCACTCCTCGTTCTAGTCCTGTAATACTGAACCAGATTAACTTACCATTCTATCCATGTCTATCTCATGAGATATAAATCTTTACCCAATGCATTTGAGGGATATGTAGGTCCCACTGATCTCATATTGAAATCATTCTTTCGTGTGGCACAATACAAACATAAATCATTCATCATAACCCAAGAATAAAATGGGTTTCATAAATATCGTTCCATTATAACATAATCCATACAAAAAAATTGGATATCATTTCATCATTAGAAAAGTGAAACGATGTAAATCATAGAGACATGATACTTGAAACATACACATGTGAAATAATGTCCTCTTGGATGAAAATGGCTTTGATAAAACACTTGAAATGAATTCTTGAGGAAAATATCCTTTTTTATTCAAAATTATTTTCCTTTCAAAAAATTTCATGCAATTTTAAAAGAAAAGGATTTTATTGAAAATAGTCATGAAACCTTTTGAAAGAATCTTTAGTAAAATAAGGCTTTATAAAACCGTAAAAATCCGTACGTGCCGTATAAGTTAAAAAAACAATCTTCTCGTACTTGTGTCGGAAAAGTCAAAAAAGTACCTCATAATGTAAACAAAAGAAAGATTCCATACATAACATGTAGTAAAAGTCAAAAATGGGTAAAAAGGACTTTAAAAATACATGAAAACATTTTTATAAAACATGTACATGGATAATAACAATAACCCCAGTAAATACTTACGAATAAACAATCTCAGATAAGAATGTGATTGGAATATTTATCCCTTACCTTAGGTCCGATATGCTTCATGCATATCCAAACCTCCTGTATAATGATTTAAATAATGTCATTCACTTATTACAGAATCATATTCACTGTTATGATATCATATATGGTTCACTTATGACTTTATATTACCCGTTCTTTTCTAAATTCCATGTTAAAGAGCGTTGTGGGAAAATCGTTTCATTTGTCATCCGTGTTTTGACTTGTAATTATTTATATGATTACATAGATCATGATTACATAATTCTATAATATAAAACATGATTTATATATGTTATATATTCAGAATATACATATATATAATATATCGATAAATGTAAAGAAATACACCGTTCATGGAGACGGTAGGCCGTACGTGCGCATGAACGCTGTTTTCGTTTCCTCATTGAATTGAATTGAATTAATAGGATGACATACATATATAAATACATAAATATAGTATCATTATTATTTCATATATTTACTGATTACTTATTATATATACTTTATGATCATTTATGAATGGTTAATCATTGAGAATGAATCTCATCGCGTCGTGGAGACGATATTCCATACGTACGCACGAGCGATGATATCGTTCCCACGATCGTGGAATTTTATTGGAGTGTGCGTATACCAATAAAGAATCAATATCACTTTACAATAATCATATATAGTTATTATTTACACCATTATACCCATCCAAGTAAGGTGGTGGTGGAAAATAGATTACACCACGACGTGGAGACGATATTCTATACATACGCATGCACGGTGATTTCATTTTCCGTAGGATGGATAGATGGTGAAATAGGGTTGTTTCATAATTATAATAACATATCAGTATATGAGTGATACCGATGTTATTACTTCATAATTAATAAACTTAAGAAGATGAAGTGGAAGAATAAATAAAGTTGAAATAATCGGTAATGGACATTACCTCTTCTTTGAAGCGCCTCTTTGAGACCTCCTCTTAGGGCACTAAAATTGGTCTTTGAAGAATACCAGGACCTCTAGGTTGTTTCTAGGGAAGTGGAGAAGATAAATTCTCAGGGTTTTGCCGAGCGTGAATGCTCAATGTGGTGTGAGGAAAAGAGGGAGGAGGTTCCCTTTTATAATGGAGGAGAGGGGCACCTTTGGAATAACTAAAAATATTATTTTATTATAAAGTCATATTTGATTTTTAATAGCTCTAAATTGATTTATTTCTAAGCTAATGTGGGGATGGGTCGAAATCATCTCATCAAATAGAATGTAGAAAAGTTTAGGTCATTATATTAACCTTAACTTCTAGTTTTAACTCTTAGTTAATTAGATTGACATTTAACGTTACACTTTGTATTTTTATATTATATAGTTAATAAACATACCATATACATCCAAGCGACCCCCAAGTGGTCCATTAATTATACACCAATCAAGATATAATTATCTTGGCCGAACCATATATTTTTAGGAATATAATAACAATTACGAATATTATATTTGTTTTAAAAACTATTTTATGTCAATTTTGACACTATTTGGTAATTGATTTTTGTGAAAATCATAACCGAATGATTAGTTCTAAAAAAATTAATTAAATCAATACTAACATGTCATATTAACAAATAAAATTATTGTAATTCATAAAAAGTTTCATATTACATTTATTTGGGTATTTATAACATCAATTATGTCAAAATTTCATTAATAAGATAATTACTGCAACATCATGGTGTCATAAATAAATTAAAATATTTTAAGTCTACACATTACAAATAAAATACCATTATGTAGGAAAGAGTTTTAGATTTATAATGAATATTTATAGTCGAATTTATCTTATGTATAACCCTATATTAAAAATGATTTAGTTATTAAACATTCGTTTTAACTATTTTAACCCTTCTTTAAATAAATTAATAATAAATGTCATAATCTAATCCAAGTGGTCCTAAATGGTCATATTTTATTTGTAAGGTTGTTTCTGGACGAATTACACTTATCCAATAGAATTATTACATGTGTTAGGGTAATAGTAATATCATTTTTACCTTAATTACCCTATTTACTTTTAACCGTGGTCAAAAAAAGTAAAAAGTTACTATTCACCAAAAATTATTTTCATCTCATTGAACCACATTTTTGTCCTTGATATTAACTGTGTCTCTCAGAGTTTCGAAATTCCAATAACAGAAGCGGTAAAATTATGTTTTATTCAAAATTCAGTATTTTTACTACCACTTAGTGGTTTCACTATTCATCAAAAAATGAAAGTTTCCAGAAAAATATCAAAAATTAGGCCTAAGATATATTTGATATTATGAATTCAAAAAATATGTCTATTTTACCAAATTCAAAACATTTAAGTTGAATTAATTAATTTAAAAATTAATTCCTGTTGTCAAAACAAATAGCGTGTTCTTAAGAGATAATAACTATCAAAAGATTGACACTTGTTTATGTCTGGTTTAAATGTCAAATTACATCCAATGACCAACATTGTATTAAATTGTAAAAATATATTCTAAATATACTTTAAAAACAATCAAATTAATAATTTATCACTATTAATTATTTCGATTAAAAAAGTTTTTTTAATTAAAATTTAGTAATTTTCACTATTCATCAGAATATGAACATTATCTGAAAAGTACCAAAAATTCACCCTAAGAAAATTTCGATATTCTGAATCCAAAAATGAATTCTATTTTGAAAGAGAAAATTTATAAAATTTCAAAAAGTTGGTATTACTATTCATAACGGGTAGTTCATAATAATATCTCGTTTAGTGAAACTCGGTATTGCGTACTACACACGCTATCGAGGAATGTCTTTACTGTGTGTAATTCAAGAAAAGTCAGGGCTGTGTGTAGTGAAAGCTCTATTTGGTGTTTTTTATAATCAAAACTTATTTCATTTATACTTTAAATAAATCTATACATAATGTTGTGTAGAGTATTTTCTACAAAACGAACTTTAAATTGTGTGTAACGCGAGCCAAGAATAGTGCTGGGTATACTGCAAGCAAATACGGTGTTGCGTATATCACAAGCTAATTTTGGTGTTTCTTAGAACACAAGACATTAAAAAGAATATTTTTCATAAAATATCCTGGTGTTACATTCTACCACCCTTAAAATGAATTTCGCCCTCGAAATTTTTCGGGGTTATAAATGGTTTCTTAAACGAGAGTTTCTTTCATAGAAACCCACATCGCAAAAAGGAATACTAAATATTCATTTAAAAAAGGAATATTAGAAACATAACGGATACCCAAAGAAATCATCACTGGGTTTCCACATAAGAGAACATAGGTGAAAATATGGATATGGAGGAGAAATCTGACCATCATGTTCTAATGGAGAGTGGTAGATAACATGGCTATGAAAAAGCCATCAATCACAAAGTCATAGATTTTTTATGATCTATGGTACCATCTGATTCATTGGATATAAGGGTACTAGGACAACACTTTTGGTTTTCAAGATCATTTCCCTAAAGATGATGAAATTGGAATTAGAAGAAATACATTCTTGATTTTGGTACAGTCTCACCGTTGGTCGTTCTTTGGACAATTTCCACTTCATTTCTTAAAGAAATGAAGTTGAATTAGTCATTCGTGATGTGTTATAAGATCATGCGATAGAATGATGGGTCATTCTATATGTCTCAAACAAAATGTTATAAAAGTTATCAAAAATACATAAGTCCATCTATAGTGAGATTAATCATATATGGTTCCTAAAATTTACTTATACTTCATATATCATACTTCTTAATATAATAAAACTAGTTTCTACTAAACAGAGACTTCTTGTAGGCTAGTGGTAGTCGATAAAGGCCAGTCGCACTTCAGTTGTGGGTTTAATTCCCATAGCCTTGTCTGACATGACGGGCTGTCGCCCATCCTGTAGGTTGTACTTTTTGTAAAACTATATTACTATAACATCCCATTAATAATATCGAAAAAACATTTATCCTTAAACAATACTAACTTATGTCCAATATAATCCATACCAATCTTTAGGCTTATCCATAATAATGCAGTCCACTCTCATATTATAGTGAAACCGATTACCAGATATTTCATATAACAAGCATGTTAATACCATCTTTGATCCCCATATATCATAAGATATGTCTTGTTTGTTACATTGCAAACATTTGAAGGCCTTAATCATGTATTCTCTTAAAAATGAATACCCATTGAATCTTAGTGAAAACACGAGTGTTGTCAAAAGTTAACTCTTTCCACATACCAAAACCCCAAAATTGTATATACTCAAACCATGATATAACTATTTCTTTATATCAGCCATGAGGTCATGAATACTGTCAAACATTTCATTTTCTCTTTATCCCTTCATTATGCGTATATCATCTTTTTTCCAAAAATATCTCAATCACTTTCTATGGTTACTGGTACCATAAAATTATTTGAAACCACAATAGACCAATACATAAGTATTCCAATATTCCACGATACTATATACAACATTATTTTGGAATCCCATTACATAAACACTTAATCATTCCACCACATCGTTGTCATATTCAGCATCGCCAATAGTGATCGCATGGGACATCCCTTTTTCTTTTACCTTAAGTGGTTGCTCATTTCGATCATCACTAACCCTTGGACTATGGAATTTATTAGCATAATTCCCCATTTCCTTACACTTGAAGCATTGAAGTGTTGGTTGTGCGTTCTCTATATTCGTTTATTTATTCACAACATTAGCAACACTTTTTTCAATTACTTCGACACTCAGCTGCTCGATGACCTTCTTTTCCACACTTAAAACATTTTATAGTCCCTTTAAGACAATCTGTACTATGCTTATTTCCACACTTTGTGTATAAGGAAACATTCATCTTCTTTTCACCATTATACTGAGATTTCTCCTTGAACTCCATCTTTCGTTTCTTGTCAAAACCATGAGATGGATAAGTAACACCAACTTCCATTTCAACATTGATAGCACAACGCACAATTTCTTCATAGCTACTGAAGTCTCTTATAGCTAATTCCCTTCGAAGAATTGGTTTTAAGCCATTGAAGAATCGAACAACTTTACTTTTAGGTTGGATGAGAAAGCCAGATGCATACCTTGAAAGCCTTGTAAAATTCACTTCGTATACACCAATAGATTCATTATCCTTTTTCTTTAGTTCAAGAAACTTCATCTCCATCATTTTTTGTAGAATACGAGGGAGGTACTTATTGAAAAATAAGTTATTGAACTCGTCCCATTCCATGGACTCAATTTCATCTCTTGGCCTCGTATTCCTGATAAGATTCCACCATTGATCAGCTTCACCTTCCAAACGATATATTACTAAGATGACTTTATCATGTTCAGAACATTGATGAACTGAAAATATATTTTCAGTGGTACTGATCCATTGTTCAGCAACAAGTGTATCAAAAGACCCACTGAAAGAATGTGGACGTTTCCTCATGAAGGACTCAATAGAATATTGTTCCCTTATCTGCTTATTTGGAAGTCCAAAATGATTCATAGCTTGTGTAAGTATAGCAATAACATTTTGCACCCCATCTTCCATAACATTTGTTTGTTCAGGAGGACAATCATTGCATTGTCCATTGCATTGATCAACATGGTTTTTTCGGGTTCCATCCATCGTCTAAAACCCAAAAAGAATAGTGTGAGAGGCAAAAATCATTCCAAGGAAAAAACATAATAAAGGGGAAGTTCCTTCAATATCTAAAATCTTAGGTTTAGTTCTAAGATAGTTACCGTAATTCTAGGACTATAACGTATACTTATACTAAACCTTAGGGACATCCCTAGACATACCTTAGAAATATCTCTAGGGATCTCACTAAATTTCTCGCATCCTAGATTCCAAAGGTTGACTAAAACATTCCTCTGATACCAACTGTAGATACCCGAAGCTTGACGTACATATATATTACATTACTTTTACAGAGTACATAATACATAACAAAAATAGACACACAAGGACCATAATAGTTTAGTGTCTTTGGAAACATGGAACGTAATCTTATAATCATGGTGAAAGATCTTCAACATCTCCCATAAAGATCTTCCACTTTTTGTTTCTTTACCTAAAACCTATATTTTTATCCTGGGGGGAAAGAAAACATAAAAAGGGTGAGCTCAAATGCTCAGTAAGGGTATGCGTGGATAAAATAAAACATACCATATACATTTGAACTTAAATACATGAACATAATGTTTGAACATCAAAATCCTGAGCAACGACTTAAAACATGGAAGTACATAAGGCATAGATAATAATGGAACATAAATCATGATAACCTATCATGGAAATAAAACGTGTAATTGTGGAATCCATTAAGCACATGTAATGATTTCCATAGTAGCCAAGGCATTGCTTCCAAGACCATCTTAGTGGAAAAAAGTCCCTTTCTGAATCGAGTTCACTCCTCGTTCCAATCCTGTAATACTAAACCGGATTGACATACCGTTCCAGCCATGTCTATCTCATGAGATATAAATCTTTACCCAATTAATTGGAGGGAGATATAGGTCCCACCCATCTCATATTGAAATCATTCTTTCCTGTGCCACAATATAAACTTAAATCATTCATCATAACCCAAGAATAAAACGGGTTTCATAAACATCATTCCATCATAACATAATCCATACAAAAAAATTGGATATCATTTCATCATTAGAAAAGTGAAACCATTTAAATCATAGATACATTATACTTGAAACATACACATGTAAAATAATTTCATCTTAGATGAAAATGGTTTTGATAAAACACTTGAAATGAATTCTAGAGGAAAATATCCTTTTTATTCAAAATTATTTTATTTTCACAAAAAATCATGCAATTATAAAAGAAAATGATTTTGATGAAAATAGTCATGAAATCTTTTGGAAGAAGCTTCATGAAAATAAGGCTTTATAAAACCATAAAAATCCATTCGTGCCGTATAAGTTAAAAAAAAATTCTTCTCGTACTTTTGCCAGAAAAGTCAAAAAAGTACCTCGTAACGTAAAGAAAAGAAAGATTCCATACATACCATGTAGTAAAAGTAAAAAATGGGTAAAAAGGACATTAAACATACATTAAAACATTTTTATAAAACATTTACATGGATAATAACAATAACCCTAGTAAATACTTACGAATAAACAATCTCGGATAAGAATGAGATTGGAATATTTATCCCTTACCTTAGGTCCGATATGCTTCATACGTATCTGAACCTCCTGTATAATGATTTAAATAATGTCATTGACTTATTACAGAATCATATTAATTGTTATGGTATCATATATGGTTAACTTATGACTTTATATTACCTGTTCTTTTGTAAATTCCATGTTAAAGAGCATTTTGGGTAAAATCAGTTCATTTATCGTCCGTGTTTTGACTTGTAATTATTCATATAATTACTTAGATCATGATTACTTAATTCCAGAATATAAAACATTATTTATATATAATAGATTTTCATAATATACATATATATAATATATCGATAAATGGAATGAAATACACCGTTCATGGAGATGGTAGGTCGTACGTACGCATGAACGTAGTTATCGTTTTCTCATTGAATTGAATGGAATTAATTGGAGGACATACATATATATATAAATAAATCCAGTATCATTATTATGTCATATATTTAATAATTACTTATTATATGTACTTTATAATAATTTATGAATCGTTAATCATTGAGAATTAATCTCATCGCGTCGTGGAGACGGTATTCCGTACCTACGTACGAGCGATGATATCGTTCCCAGGATTGTGTAATTTTATTGTAGTTTAATTATACTATTACAGAATCAATATAACTTTACAATAATCATATATAGTTATTATTTACACCATTATACCCATCCAAGTAAGGTGGTGGTGGAAAATAGATTACACCACGACGTGGTGACGGTATTCTGTATGTACGCACGCGCGGTGATTTTGTTTTCCGTAGGATGGATAGATCATGAAATATGGTTGTTGCATACTTAAAATAACATATAATTATATGAGTGATACTTATGTTATTAATTCCTAATGAAATAACATAAGAAGAAGAAGTGGAATAAGAAATAAAGTTGAAAGAATCGGTAACGGACATTACCTCTTCTTAGAAGTGCCTCTTTGAGACCTCTTCTTAGGGCACTAAAGGTGGTCTTTGAAGAAGACCAGGACCTCTATGATGTTTCTAGGGAAGTGAAAAAGATAAATTGGTAGGGTTTGGACGAGCATGGAGGCTCAAAGTGGTGTGAGGAAGAGAGGGAGAGGTTCCCTTTTATAAGGGAGGAGAGGGGGACCTTTGAAATAACTAAAAATATTATTTTATTATAAAGTCATATTCAGTTTTTAATAGCTCCAAATTGATTTATTTCGAAGATAAGGTATGTATGGGTCGAAATCCTATCATCCAATAGAATTTAGACAAGTTTCGGTCATTATAATAACCTTAACCTTTAGTTTTAACTATTAGTTAATTAGATTGACATTTACCATGTCACTTTCTATTTTTATATTATATCGTCAATAAACTTATCATATACATCCAAGAGACACCCAAGTGGTCCATTAATGATACACCTATCATGATATATGTATCTTGGCCAAACATTAGATTTATAGTAATATAATAACAATTAATAATATAATATTTGTTTTAAAAACTATTTTATTTCAATTTTGAAACTATTTGGTAATTGATTTTTGTGAAAATTATAACAGAATAATTAGTTCAAAAAAAGTTAATTAAATCAATAATAACATGTCATATTAACAGATAAAATTATTGTAATTCATAGAATGTCTCAAATTACATTTATTTGGGTATTTATAACATCAATAATGTCAATATTTCATTAATATGATAATTACTCCATCATCATTGTGTCATAAAGAAATTAAATTATTTTAAGTCTAAAAATTACAAATAAAATTCCATTATTTAGGAAATCGTTTTATCTTTCTAATGAATATTTATAGTCGAATTTATCTTATGTATAACCCTATATTAAAAATTATTTAGTTATTAAACTTTGATTTAACTATTTTAACCCTTTTTAAATAAATTAATAATAAATGTCATAATCTAATCAAATCGTCCTAAATGGTCATATTTTATTCCAAAGGTTGTTTTTGGCCGAATTACACTTATCCAATAGAATTAAGACATGTGTTAGGCTAATAATAATATCATTTTTACTCTTAATTAACCTATTTACTTTTAACCGTGGTAAAAAAAAAGTAGAGTTACTATTTACCAAAAATTATTTTCATCTCATTGAACCACATTTTAGTCCTTGATATTAACCGTGTCTCTCGGAATTTCGAAATTCCACTCACAGAAGCGGTAAAATTATGTTTTATAAAAAATTCAGTTTGTTAACTACCACTTAGTGGTTTCACTATTCATCAAAAAATCAATGTTTCCAGAAAAATACCAAAAATTAGGCCTAAGCTATATATGAAATTATGAATTAAAATATGATTTCTATTTTACCAAATTCAAAACATATTATTTTCATTAATTAATTTAAAAATTAATTCCCGTCGTCAAAACAAATAACGTGTTCATAAAAGATAATAACTATCAAAAGATTGACACTTACTTATGTCTGGTTTAAATGAGAAATTACATCTAATGACTAACACTATATTAAATTTTAAAAATATATTCCAAATATACTTTAAAACCACTCAAATTAATAATTTATCACTATTAATTATTTTGATTAAAAAAGTTGTTTTTAATTAATGTTTAGTAATTTTCACTATTCACCAGAATATGAAAGTTATCCGAAAAGTACCAAAATTTCACCCTAAGCTAATTTCTATATTCAAAATCCAAATATAAGTCCATTTTGAGAGAAAAAATTTATAAAATTTCAAAAAGTCGGTATTACTATTCATAACGGCTAGTTCATAATAATATCTCGTTTAGTGAAACTCGGTATTGTGTACTACACACGCTATCGAGGAATGTCTTTTTTTTGTGTAATACAAGCCAAGTCAGGGCTGCGTGTAGTGAAAGCTCTGTTTGGTGTTGCGTATAATCAAAACATATTTCATTTATACATTAAACAAAATCTATACATAATGTTGTATAGAATAGTTTCTACAAAACGAACTTGAAATTGTGTGTACCGCAAGCCAAGAATAGTGTTGCGTATACTGCAATCAAATACGATGTTGCGTATATCACTATCTTATTTTTCAGTAGCATACAACACAAGACATAAAAAAAAATATTTTTCATAAAATCTCTGGCTGTTACATTAACTTTATATATTGCTCAAATAAAATTAGTGTGGACTATTGGGATTTCAACAGAAACTTACTACACTAGTTTAAAAACACACATTGGGTAGTTTCTAGAAAATATACTTTCAATTACTTAAGGGTTTTCCCTTTGTTAGACCCATGAACGAAATAACTATTGTTATGGATGTTTTTTTTGGGTATTTGAAGAATTTATTTCATTATTTTGTTTATGTTATCTTTTTTATAGATTGTTCTAGAATAACATATATTCCCATGATGACTAATTTTGTGTTCATTACTTTTTCCTTTATATTGTAAAATAATTTTAAAAATGACCATTTTTATTTTTTTCTTTTTATCTTAATAGTATTCTATTATTAAGACACTTTTCATTGAAAGGATTCATAATGATATTTCATAATATAATTTTTTCTTTAAAATAAAAAATTAATATTTTTTAATATTTATATTCGTATTTCTTATTTTTAGAATGAAATGGAGAACCAATATTTATGTATACTTTCAATGTACCATGAAATTTTTTAACATTAATATGTTTTAAAGTAATATAAAGTTGTTTGAAACTAGAAAATTATGATTATGTATAATATTATTAAATGTATAGAAGGTTTCATTGAGTTTTACTAGATGATTATAGTATTCTAGTTCTAGATTTAGGTGGTGGATGGTCAAAGTACTTGGTCCATGCTAATACTCGAGGGGGCTTTGGTTGTTCTTATTTATTTTATACAACTTTTTCGTATCTTCTACTTTATCTTCCACTATTTTCTCATATTTTATATCAATTTTAAGAAATTAACATCTTCTTCTTGTTTTTATTATAATATAACAAATTTTCGTCTTTTTATATTATATTTGATAATCCTTTTCTTGAAACCACATACTCTGACTTGTGACACTCCTATATATGGAAGGGAAAAGCTAAAATTATAGGTGGAATATATTATTTTATTATTATTTATTTGTGAAAAACAATCCCTAATGGTAGTATTATTCATTCCATGGTGATTTCCTCTAGATCAAGATGTTTATAAATTCTACCCAAGACATCTCATGTCGAAAGTTTAGGTGCATGGATCAAGGGTGGCCTAGAGTTAGTTAGGCGAAATTGGTATTAGAGACTATATTATTATTTGGGCTTATGTTCCTGAGTCTACATTATTTTTTGGAAAGTATGGAAGATATTATATAGTTTTTTTAATTAATAATTGTCAAATCAGTAGTGGGTTCGTGATCACCACCATATGGAGATGAACTATTAGATTACAATTCTATCATGGATGATTTTATCTCAAAATCAATAAATGATTCATGAGTTTTTTGAGATTTTATTTATTAATTTTTTATTATTATGATTCATTATAAAATATTTGACTTAAATTTTTAAAACCCTATAGGTGGACTGAAATTTTGAAGAACTCAGAGGGACACAATTATTAACCATACACATAATGTGCATCCAAGTCTAGGAAAATTCCATTTGGGCTTATAACAATTAACACATGTTTTTACAGAATATGGGTCCAAACCAAGACCAATAGTTATAAATCCTAAAATTAATCAGATTTTAAATATAGTGTTCATATTTTGAATGATATTTTTGGTAAAAAGGGATTTTGGATAAAATTACATAAGGGTTTTTTGAGAAATTTATTTGGGTATTTTGAATGAATATGAATTAAACATGATTAAAAGGATTATTGGGTGGATTATTATCAATATATGTATTACATATGATTTAATAAATAAGTTCAGTTAATTTATATGTAATTTTATAAAAATATAACCGGGTTTATTTTTTTTAATATTGGATATCACAGTTTTACGAGGTGATGAGTTTTATTGATATTTGAAGGTTAACCGTTTCACTATGTTTGGTTTTTAGTGGATTTAAATTTTAAATGATGTTAATATTTTATTTAATTATTCTTTTTTATTTAATAATTTATTCCTAGTAATCATTTATGGATTTTCAATAGGAATATTTTATTGGTTTAATATATGATTCTCATTCGATGGACGAGGATCTTCTTAAGTCGATCTCCCTATTAGACCCACGAATGAAGGCTATTTCCTTTCTTCTTTAAAACCATTATCACAATTTTTAGGGACTCCAATGCTATAAGCATCCTCAGAATCTCAAGAAATATGACTCTCATGGAGCGTAATTATGGTTTTATTTCATTGAGATGATCTATTTCTATCTCTTCTATCATATGACTTTCAATCTTATATTTATATCCGTTATACTAGAAGTTCTAAACCTTTAGTGGTGGAAGTCCGTTATTTAGTAATATTTTTCTGATGTTTTGAATTTACTAAAGTATAAGTAGTTATATTGCCTTCAATATGGTGTCCTATAGGATTGGTTGTGAGATTAATTTTATTATGGTATCATGTCATATCTTATTGGTGTTGCCGTGGAATAATACATGAAGGATCAACATTTCAAGGTAGGTATTCGACCATTTATATTATTGAGGTGTCATTTCAAAACATTATAGGAAATTAAGAGGTTTTAAGTTAGGATATCACTATAAAAAATGCGTTTTTTATGTTCCATTAGAGATTAATGTTTTTCTAGGTCCTAGAGGAAGTGTAATTTATAGTTGATGATGGGGGGAACATTTCATAGTTGGATTTTCTAGGTGGAAATATTAAAAGTACATCATGATTTTTCATATAAACATTATATCTGAGTAATCTCACAATTATCCATATGTGTTTGAATTCTCAGAATAATATTCCATTTTTTCTATAAACATATAAGACCCATAATAGCTTTGGAATAATGGGGAACCAGAAATTAAAGTTTAATGGAGTTTTTTGAAAAATAGTTTAAACCAAATCTATCCATTTAGAAGGTCTCCATGTTGAACACAATGAACCTAATTTCAATTTGGATACTTTTTAGGGCTAATTTTTTTTCCTAGTTTTCCTTGTACTCTTCCTAACCATGTGTTTTTCAAGATGATGGATTCTGGTGGGTATATGGGATTTTTTTGTAGTTAGAGTGTATCATGGTAAATTCTAAATTCGATGATTCTTTATTTTGGTTTTTGGTGTCTATCCTACATGATGATTTTTTAAGAGTCAATATGTTTTTATATATTCTTCAATGCTTTGGATGTTTGGGTTTTATGGTGATTGTTTAAATTGTAGGGATACCAATATATGGGAATATCATAGAAGGCCTAGTGTGTTTGACTTCTTAACCATCCTATCGAATTTGTTCCTTATCCTAAAATGAACCAACCCTGATTAAATATATTTATCAGGCTTTAAATTTTTAATTTTATTTTGGATCGTCCAAAATATTTTTAGCATTACATCTATGGTCACTTTTAGTTTATCTATTATAGGATCACGAGGTCCATTATTTTAATATCCCATGTGATGGATCTAACCTTTTCTTTTCAAAATTCATTTTTTAGTGAGATATAAGTCCTTAAATGTGTTGATATTTTTCTTTTTGAGAGTGATTCTATATATATTATTAAGTATATGTGGGTATAATTAATTTTTTTTCTAGTGTTGATGGATTTATTTCTTTGGGGATTATCTATTTTGGTTTTGTATTTTTGATATACTAAGTAATCACTTTGAGGGGAATGTTGATCTTCTTGCTATCATCTCACTCCACAAACCCCTTAGTTGGTTTATGGGGGTATAAGTAATTAATGTGGTAATAATTTTCACAGTATAACCATGATTAAACTTATTATTTTATTTATATATTGGGTTTTGAAATTTTCATTTAGTTTAAAGAGTTTAAGGTTTTATCATAATTGGTTTTTCAATCCATTAATTCCCAATATTATATGTATTATGTTTAGATCCAGATTTTGAGACAATGTTATATTACGAGTCTCATTGATCCTAAAATTAATATTTAAAAAATATTCAAAAAATATTTTTGATCACATTCACATATGTTTTCTAAAATTGTCATATATATCGTAATCCTAATCATAAATCAGAAATATAAGTCCTCTGTTGTGTTTAGGGAATGGGATTTACCCTAGGGTTGACATAATCAATGTTGGCATTAAGTATTGGGATTGAGCTCCTTCATTGGGGAGTAATTAATTAAAAAAATTTAAATTGGATTAATTATTTGATTAAAATACTAAATGTAATGATTCCATATAAATACACATATATCCACAATTTTTTAGGATAAACACATCACCTATAAAATTTAGAGGAGTATTTGAAAGAATAATCTAGGGAGATATTGGATGAAGACAATAGATGAATATCAGAGAAGGGACTTTTGTACAATCATAGTACTTGGTTCTAACCAAAAATGAAAACAAATTATTGTTCTTCATCTGTGATCGATCCAAAATCTAGATATGATGTTTTAATTTTTTTTATCTACATCACATTCTTTTTCCCATTAAAAAACGAATCAATTCCAAAAATAAGAATTGTTTCGCGCATCAATTATAGATTTATCAATGGTGTATATATTTTTTCATGGTTAATTCTCCCTCTATTTGTATAATTCTATGAAAATGTAACATGTTCTAATAAGAATAATGGAAAATGTTCATTCCTAACATTTTTTGGTTCATGGTTCCTCCCTCATTTCATCGCATGTTAATCTTAGACAATTCCTTTTGTTATTGGTTCGATAAAAACCCAATATTCAATTGTTGCATAACCATTATTCGCCAAATGACTAGATATAGTGTATACATTTCTTGATCAAGCTGAAACAATAGAGTATGACTATAGATGGATCAGATCAATCCAAGTGTTCCATGTCATACATTTTTTGACACATAATAGTGACAGATGGTTATACATAATTTATTTATGTGTAGATATGTGCGTAGATACCATGGATAAATGATATCAAAGGTTGAATAACCATGTATCCTTATTATCTAGTAAGGCTAGCTATGGTGATAGTGTGGATACTGACATGGAGAAGAAACCATGAGTTCTAGTGTATTATGGGTTACAATGCATGTAATCTGGAATTACATGCAATGTGGGACCCCATGTGATGTGCTTGGATTTCTGTAGAGAATAAATGTTTCATGCCATGTGACACATTTCCTAGGCCATTTGAACCATGGTTGAAGCTCGATGTTTACCTAAAAGGGTACATGGGAATGGGTAGCCAAGGATATATTAACATGGCCAGATTTACACTAGACAAACCCTTTTCATGGGCATGATCATAAAACATGGGAAGGGTGTTGGCAGACCTCTAGAAACAATGTATAATAACATACACACTGTATACATTAAAATCTGCATTCCATGTGATGAATCACCACACCTTCTAACCATGGTTTTTATGGATATACCATAAACCCATATTACATGATGTGTACACCATTTGAGGGTGTTTAGAGTTATTTGTTTCATTATTACTAGAACAATATCAGTTTAGTTTATCCCTTGGTCTATCTACATTTGGGTACAGTGCGACATTACGTCCCCATCTCTATATTTTAATACCATATGGATTATGAGTATTAAATCATTTTTTTCATGACTCTCCATGAGAATACAGTGTGATCCTCTATCATTTCTTATTATACCATTTGGTGGGTTTTGTGGAATTAGTGTGAACTCAAAGTGTGGGGTGTTGATCCTCCATCTAACAGGACATTCTAGTATGTGTTTTAACAGCTTTGGTATACGATCCCTGATATAGTGGGTAGACCTAGAATGGGGTTTTGGTATCCTCAAGTGTCCATGTGTATGATCCCCTATATGATTTACAGTGTTTTTAGAGAAAACTGAGTTCTCATGGATGGGGTCAAATTATTATTAACTCTTGGATGATTTTTTTGATGATATAACGGCTTATGGGGTTGGTTCTCCTAGAATGGGAATTTCCTGTAACCTTTGAACCAAATCATATGGATTGTAGTTGGGTTGTGACTACTTGGAGGCATGGTGTACTACATTAGTATATATGGGTTTGGTATATTCATCGATTTATATATCCTTTTTATGAGATAACTACTCTTGACGTTTCATGTTTAGTATTTTTGGGGTGTTTTAAAGGGTATTGTTATACTAAAATCGGCACGGGATTTACATGTACGTGTTGTATATTATGTAGACGATGGTCTATTTGATAGTGTTGTGGTAGGATAAGGAGTTGGTGGATCATATCATGATTGTAGTGGATTGAGGTGATTTCTAGGTAGTTTAATTTCAAACTTGTCCTTGCCTCTAAGTTGGGTGGTCTCTATTTAGTTTTTGGTTGGTATGGTATATGGACCCTTTATAGAATTTATTACATTATTTTCATAATCTATTTATGGAATTATAGATATATCCCTGAATTGGAATTAGTTTTTTAATGACTTAGATTTTCTATTTATTATTATTGACTATTGTATGGATTATTTTTGAGACTAGGAACTGAGAAAACAAGATATTCTGAGGCTCAGTGTGCCCATAATTGATGTTTAAAATATATTAAATATATTATATATTACCCTAACCCAATTATCCAAATAAGGTGGAATAAATTCTAAATGGGGGGACTATATTAGAAATATTAATGAACCATTTATTTCATAACATGGGTGTACCCCTAGGTGCCACATAACCTTCATCCGCACAAAGTCTTTTTAGAAAATTCATCACATGCACAAAATAAATAAAACAAATAATTATATTATTTGATAATATATCATGGATGTAGTGACCTAATATATTTTATGAATAAATGGTTAGGGTTAATTCATAGTTTTAACAGCTAAAACCTATATATCTAGAGAACCATTGGAGAGACATTGAACAATATTCATTTGGTGGATGACAACAAAATCAGAGATCGACGACTATTGTGAGTAGGAAATCAAAGGATCCTGCTAGCGATAACGGCACAGTCTTTTATAACAATCGATAAAAATCATGGTATGAATTTTTTTATTGGATTCCTTCCTCATTTTTTTTATAATGAAATCAAATCAATCAACCAATAGATTGATTCTTGGATCAGTTGTTTTTCCAAATGAGTTTATTTTTGGAGATTTTTCGGTGGAATATTATTTATGATTAAATTTTTATCTCTTAAATTATCTTTTTAATGGAAAATAATCAAGGTAAACCTGAAAATTTATTGAGGTAAAATCCTCATGATTTTTCTTCTCATTCTCTCCCCAAAGATGTCTTTCATCAATGACGTTCTTCATTTGGACGATGGTGTCACATACCTTGAGAAATTGATTATTTTACACTTTTTTCGTGGTGTAATGATTTGATATTGTAGATATCGGATCATAATGACATGATGGTGGTGTGATGAAATATGTTTAAGTGGATCAGATGATTTTGGATAATTAATTTGGTGTTCTTTGGCACACATAGAATAATGATAAATGATTTTTTTCGGACCGATTTGATGGTCGGAACATGTTGTTCGTCAACAGAGAGTGTCAAACGGGGTGGATCATTGTTTTTTTAGTGAGGAAATCAGTCGGATCAATGGAAAAAGGGTCAAAAAATAACACGGAATCCAAATCTCATATACTGAAAATTTTCTCACAACATGGAATTTAAATTGGAGTCACACACCATGTGGACCCCTCCAAGTGGAGGCTAGTGTTTTGGACAAAGGTAAGTATCACATGGCATGTGACCCTATCTCACAATGTCTGAACTCTCACTAGTCGATTGGTGTGTACCTTTTAGAGTACAAGGAAATGGGATAGAGTTCAAGGGGATGAGGACACCATGTAATTCCACATGAGTACGGCTTGAGCTTGTGTACACAGGCATATCGATGTACCAGTACACAGGGAAAGTGCACATGAAGATAACTTGCCTTGTACTATTACATGGACATGGGTCATAGATTATTAACCCAAGAAGGACCCATGGATAAATGGAAATATTTTGTAACATGACTAGATGTAGTTTAATCAAAAATTGTTGAATTGTAGACATTTTAATCTATGTATTAGACATGTTTTGTTAAGGTGAGTTCCCTGAATCCATTCCGGAAGGGTTAGTGTAGAATCACCACCTACACATCAGAAAATGATCTCATCAGCATGACTTGTTGGATAGAGTTTTTGGAATCCATATTTGAGTCATGGAGTTTGATTCTATATTCATCTTTTGGACATATGTGGAGATCATGGTATTTTTGTTACCAACAATACATGGTCATCGATCCTCTAATTAGTAGGACAATTTAGATTGAATATTTGGTAAACCCCATGGCCATGGGAGTGATCCTCCTATGTTTATCACATCTAATGGTACATTAAATGTGTACTTATAATGGGGAGACTCGATGTGCACTACCTCTCATATGGATGTCATCAGCTTTATTAGACTCATGAGTGTGTTCTCTTCAATGAGTTCTATATAGAACTGTGGAGCTGAAATCATAGAATTTAATTAAGGTTGTGACTAACTTATATAATATGTGTCTTTATTGAGATTATATAAATATTTTTATCTAATGTTATATAGATGTTTACCTATATAAATATTACCGTATTCTTTTTTAGTATGCTTTGTAGTTTCTAGGTGTCCTACGTGGTATTGTTATATTCAAACCTATAATGGATTATCCAGCATGTTTCATCTCTGGTGTAGATGATCAATATTTTGATAGAGTCAAAGGAGTTCCAAGACTAGTCAATGGTTAGTAATACTAGAAAAAATGAGGCGTTTTCCTACGATATCTTGACAACATTCCAAAGTTTACATTTTTGATAGACATGTTTTCAGACTCTTTACGGTGGGATTGTATCTTTTTCCCATTTTAATTTTCTTTACATACTTTCATAATCAATTTGTGGTATTTAGACTTACTCAAAAATGGTTGTTCATATTTTATTTTTACATTTTATCACTGTATGGTCTATGAGATGTGTTTGAGTACAGGTGCATTGGATATGGCCTTCCATGTTAGTGATATGCCTACACGACACTAGTTTCCAAAACCTATCCTATTGGAGGATTGAATAGGTAGTAGAGGTATATGACCCACTAAGATATGTCATGACAGAGTGGTATCATAGGATTCAGTTTTAACTTAGGACCAAATTCTATGATATTGGTTTGGAAAAATATTGATAAGTGGTTCGAAGTCATCTTTTAGGCCAGCGACTCTAGTGTTTGTCTAGTGGCCTATATATCGAAACACCATGAATCTTATCACCTAGTATTTAGCTTAGTACATGATAACACTATTTGAGAAGAAGAAAAATTGTACATGAATCATATATTAATGGGTAATGGTTTCTATATCATTCTTGAGTTAGCTCTCCATATATTCTCATTGAGTATGGTACATATTGTTTATTATCCTGATACCACTGTGATGTATTCCAAATATGATTCATAATCAAGATCATGAGAATTATCCCCTAAGTGACGAGTCATCGATAAATGGATCAGTTATAGAGATTCTACATCGAGGTGATTCATCACCTATACTACACCTACAGATAAAAACATGGTACCCACAATACCTACGAATGAGGTGCATAGGTTGAGTGCACTTCATGAGTTTCAACAATATAGACCCCTTAGCTTCTGAGGTGATCCCAACCCACAGGAGGCTAAGGACTGGCTTGTGGTTGTGGCCCTTATGTTTCATCTACTTTGGACCCTAGTAGATCAGATGGTGGTCCTAGAAGCAGTATATCTTTGTGGATCGTTAAGAAGATGGTGGGGTTTATTAACTGTGTATTATAACAATGTGACTCAATTGTGGTTATATCTTGATCCCCATTTTATAACAGGTTCTCTCCATCTATTCTAAGGGATGAATTATTCTAGGATATTCTTCATGTCATGCAGGGAAACATGATGGTAATAGGGTATTTGTTAAGGTTTGACATCCACTCTAGGTACTCTATGGATATGGTTTTTGACTAGTTCATTAGGGACCCGATCTTTGATAGAGGGATTCAAAGAGATATATGACCCAATATTATATTTAAATGAATTCCTATCTATGCTGGGGTGTTAGAGTGATCTTTGGTGGTTGAGATTTTTGTGGCTAAGAAAAAAGAGCCCATTTTTGCTGTTAGTGGTATTCAAGAAGAAGGGATAGTGGAACATGAGATCATATGTCAGTCTCAAGGACCTAGAAATGCGATACGTTTCTGAAGGATGTCCCGTTATAGAGTTTCTATGACTCATGGCTCTCAGGATGGGTTTAGAAAACCCATGGATAGGTGTTATAACCCATATAATGGTAGGGAAAATCATTTCCAAGCCTGTCCAACCCACCATACAACAGATAGAGAGACCATGGATGGGCCTCTGTGCAAGAGGCAACAGTAGGATAAAGAAGGTTTTTAGGGTTTTGTACATGGAATATGAGTTGGGAGAGCTATAGGATCTGGTGGAGTCTTTGATTTGTTAAAACCACCACCCCCATGTGATCCAGACTAGGCTCATGGAGCTGGATGATAGGGGTGGGGTAGCTCTGGTGGTTGAAGCATATGACTTAGAGGCTCGAAGAATGATTATAGGGTTGATATGTGTCTTTTATATCATCACTATAAATTTTAAATACCTAGGTTATATTCATTCATTTCCTTCTAAATACCTTGTTTGAGACCTACAAATTTTGGTCGAACCCTTATCTTGACCCTTTAACATGGAGAGACCTACTGGAGATGGATCAAAGATCACACACTTGCACAGATATTGTGACCTATCTTTTGGAGGTAAGAGTTTCTATATGTATATTATTTCAGGGATGAGGCCTTAGTATTTCATCTTAGGTGTGGAATGGTTATACAAATATCATTCCTAGATTTACTATTTCCGGTAGAGGATGTGTCATTTCCATAGTGACAGAACAAGGTTATCCCTTTCAATGAAAAGGAATGCTAGGAAGCATAGGATAGACTCATACATATGAGGGTGGAGAAAATTACACATCAGTTGTCTAGAATTATGTTGGATGTAATAGATGTTAGGTGTTATTAGTTTATTATAGTGGTGGTAGAGTACATTGAAATATTACCTGTGTAATTTCTAGAATTACATACCTAATACGATATAGACTTCTACATTGATCTACAAACTAGTATGACACTGATATCTATGCCGGAATATTGGATGGACCCCGTATATATTCATGAGCTAACTGTGTAGTTGGAGGACTTTTAGAAGAAGGGATTTGTTAGACCTAGTGTTTCAGCATGGGAATACCAAGTTTTGTTCACCCATAAGGCATATGGGAGATTGAGGTTATGTGTGGATTACCAAATCTTGAACAAGGTGACCTTGATAAAACATAATCTTCTATGAAGGATAAATGGCCTATTTGATCATTTCAGTGGAGCATGATGTTTTTATAAGGTTGACCTCAGGCCAGGCTATTGCCAGTTGTGAGTACTAGATGAGGATATATTAAGTACTATATTAATATGTTGATATGGTCATTATGAGTACAAGGTGATTCCCTTTGGTTTGAAAATTCAATAATAGTGTTCGTGGGACTCATGAACCTGATCAGTCTTCCTTCCTTAAATTGGTTCATGATAGTCTACATCGATTGAATCCTTGTGTACTCCCCATCCAAGGAGGATCAAGTGAGAAAATTAAAGATGGGTTTGGAAAAAATCTAGAAGAACCATATTTACAGAAGGCTCTCGATGATCCATTGTTGAACTCAAGAGTTCCTTTTTTGGGACTCGGTTTCTCAGTAGATGGTGTGGTGGTGGACCCATCCATGGTCTATGTAGTGTTTAATTGGGATCCACTCAAGATAATTATGGAGGTATAAATAATATTTGGGTAGAAAAGTTTTGAATAGAGATTCATACCTGATTTATCCAGGGTATCCTTGCCCATGAAAGCTTCGTCTGGAGAGGGGCATCCTTTTTTGTCGATGGAGATGTTCAGTATCGACCATAAAATTTATGAATAAAAGTTACTTTATTTTAATAAAATTTCTTGAGGATTTAGAAAACACAATCTCTATTTTTTGTGTTATATCAAATTGTATTTTTGTGACCCTTATGAATCCATGCCATTTTTAATATTTCCATTGACCAATGATCACATGTCATGTATAAATATATGGGTTTAAAAAATCATTTTGGAATAGAAAATGTAATTGATGGCCTCAACCAGTAGTATCATACCCTGTGAATCTGATTTATCAGATCTTCCATGTGATATAGAATTTCTAGGTGTTTACCTAGACCGAACCTATGATGATATCCAAAAACATAATCATGTTCAAAACCATTTATGGGAAACTTTCAAGCTCATTGAGATCGTGACCCAGACCATGTTCACTGAACAACCTCCAAAAAGCCCCCACCATCACACACCTTCCTATGAGGGCATATGATGGTGTAATAAGGGGAGATTTATCAATACCATACCATTATTATTGTTTTTTATCGAATAATTAATATACTTTCATTCTATTATTGTTAATTTGTAAATTAATTTGTAAAGCACAAATACTATTTTTAGTTAATATTAAAACTAAATTAAGGAATCTATTTTGAGGAATAAATTTATTTTTTAAATAAAAAATAATTTAATAATATAATATATCTAAATTACATTTTTTAATTATTAATGTTCCAATAGTTTTTATGATGTCAAAATTAACTTTTATTAAGGTTTGAAAACTATTTTTTCCATAACCCATCAATTTTAATTAAATTTTGGGTTTCTATTTTAAAAGTGAAAATTTCCATATCTATAAAAAATTTTACATAAAATAAATATTATTTTTAGAATCATGTCATTAGAAATTTTTCAATTTTAAATTTTTCATAATTTTATGAGATTATCGAATTTTTGAATAAAAATTAAATGTCGTATAAATATATAATGAGTTTTATAACATCATAATGACCCAATACGGATGTAATAAAACACTATAAAATGTATATTTTCCCAAAAATATTAGTTACCTGAATAATAATTTTTTATATAAATTTTTTTGTTTTATTCTATAAAGCTTTAGTGAATCCTCCAAGACTTATTAAATATTTTATGTTTTTAAAATAATTTCCTTGATTGTGTGACTCACCTCCACATAAAAAAGGGTAATATATAAATATATTCATCCCTAGACCTTATAAAATATTGTTTTCCACTCCCCTTTTCTATAAATCATGGAAAAAACCATTGTATAGTTTGTGGTTTTGATTATTTTAGTGAGTAGTGTTCAAACCACAAATAATAAAGAATCCTCCACCTTTCCTATATAATCCCACCAATGAACCCACTCCACTTCACTAAAAATATTTGAATCTCATAATAAATATTCTTTGTACTACCTATAGTCCTCCCAAGGTACTCCAATCTCCCACAAAGCCTCTCTCAAGACTTTGGCATCACACAACAAAGTAGGGGTTCCTTCCATTATCATTTTTATCCACGTTTCCTTATTGGTACACCCTTTTATTTCTAATTACAAATGATGGGGTATATTTTAGTACCTCCCCATACTACACTTATTATTATTGAATGATATGTGACCCCTTTATCTCTCATTAATCCATCCCTTGTACATATGTTACCATGCCAAAATTCTGTAAGGGATTTTTATATTCTCATTTACATTAAAGTATTTGTTTTATATTATACATCTACATTTTATTTAATATGTTGGGATATGTTATTAAATATAAAATATACTTCCCATTTCATTCCTAGATGATAAGATACCTCTTTCTCTATCAACATCCATATTTATTAATTTATACATAAGGTCGTTATGCTTATAAAACTACAATGCGGTTTTCCATGGAAAAATCATCATGTAGTGAATATCATAACCATTACTGTATCAAGGGTATCCACTGTAATTAAAATATACATATTTACTAGGGAATTATATGTATTTAGTAAACATTCCTTTATCTGGTAATAACTTATGATATTTACTGAATTTATGCTATATGATTTATGAAGAACACATTAAAGTGAGATTGAAATCATTATAAAGGGCGTGCCATGATAATTCTATAATGCATTGGGTACTGTTTTGAATCATGATAAACCATGTGAAATGAGGGTTTAATCCTGATAATTCATGTTTAATAAGGGTTTACTCATGATAATTCATGTGAAATAAGGGTTTACTTTTACTAATACATGTGTAATGAGCCTTGGATCATGCTAGTATCATGTTGTATGTTGTTGCAACATTTTCATGTTATAAATATCATACAATATCATGCCTTTATGTTCATTTTTCTTTTGTGATCAATTGATATACCTATTGACTAACATGTATTTTATTCTTCATGTTATTATATGTTTATTCCCTTGATGGGATATATTGCTCTCCCTTTTCTAATGTATTCCCATAGGTTATCCCATGAAATATTATGTATGAAGGAATTTTGTGGTCATATAAAAGACGTTTTTTATAAAGATTTGTATTTCATGTTTTACGTTGCTATGTAATGTTACATATCCTGAAATACAGTATAGCACTCAATCATCTGAGTTGTATTAACTGCATGTTTATGTAATAAATCATGTTTAAATATGAAATAAAGAGAAAGGTTTTTACAGTTTGTATTAGAGGATATATTTAGTAATTTTTTTTGATTTGGATTAGAAACCTCTACTAAAAGCCTTAGGGATAATACTATGTATATTATATGAGTCCCTATATTTCAGTGGGTATTGAGTATGTGGTTTATTATGAAAATGAATCTCTCTCTGGATACAAACAAATAGGGTTGGCTCTGACATAGATGTATCTAGGGGTTAACCCAGAAAAGGCCGTTTTGATCTAGACTCGAACGGGAATTGGTGCATGAAAATAGGACTTTATGGACTCTTGTTTTGACACTAACAAGGGATATTCTTTGGTAAATTCATAATATTTTTATAAACCATTGTTAAGGGAATAAAAAATCCCATTAAGGTTAAAAGTTAGAAAGTATTTCCTGGATAACATATATCAAATCCTATAAATTCATAAATTAAAGAGATAAATGTAATTTATAAGTTATCCATTTAATGACATTAGATTCCCCTTTATTTCATAAACTATTTAAGTTAGGCATCACTAATGTTCCTTTATTTAAGAAAATGGCTCGTATTGCGTGGAATCAGGAAAACAACTAATTTGAAGATCAATGTGATGACTGCCCTAATGTGATTCCCAATTCGATGGGAGAAGGACTCGAAATCATTTTCAAGATACTTCTTTAGTAAACTCTTTTTTTTTCATAGAAACTTGGATCAAGAGGAACATACAACCCCCACACCCAAAGGAAGAACAAGTCGCAATTGAGAGCTTCATGATACAAAGTCCTCTTACATTTAATAGATCATGTAATCCCTCCACATTAGAAAAATGGATCCAATACATTGAGAAGATCTTCTCCACCCTTAAATTCTCCGAACAAGAGAACATTCTTCTCATTGTTTATCATATAGAGGGTTAATAATTAAATGGTAAACATTGATAAAAAATATGATTCCTGAGTAAGGGATCGAGGTGATGGTATAGAAATATATCCATAAAATTATTTTTGGTAAATATCTTCCTCTCACCCTTTGACTTAAGATGGAAAGGTACTAACTTTACCTCATTAAAAAATATGAAGAATTCATTAGATCATACAAGGAAAACATCAAAATTCATTCATGATACACCTCTTTCTTTGTTGTTACCCCTAGATTAATGGATGACCGCTTCATTGGTGGGATAATCCCTAACCAACCAAAACCCTAGTAATCTATGAATTTGATAGCTATTACGAAAATGTGTGATCTACACATAAAGTCGATATAGAGATCGGTGTGTCTCAGGGGTATCATGGGGATAATAAGCATAAAGTGTAGTTTAATTGTAGTAGTTCAATGGATAAATCCAACATTTCTACTAAATTATTACACCCCTCTTATCAAAAGTGCGCAAAGAATCACCATGTAAATTTCCTACACGGATCAAGGAAATTATATATGTGTGGAAGAGAATGGAACATGGCCAATAATTTCCAACAAGAGAAACCCCTCAATGTGATAGATGAATGGAATGATCTGGTCGACCCTCATTACATTGTTCATTACTATAACTGCAAGGAACTCGGGCACTTGGTGAACCATGGCCCTAAACCAAGGGTAATTGGACATAACCAAAAACCTCTATGGAAGCAAGGGAAATATATTTCCATCATTACTACCGAAGGGAATACCAACAACATAGTGGTGACATGTATTCTAGTTATTCATTCAAGAATAGAAAAAACACTTTTCTATTCTAGTTTTATGCATTCTTTTATATCAATAATGTTTAGTAGAAAAATCCAAAAACCACCACAAATCACGAAAGTTGAGATGTTGGTGAAAATGAAAAATGGATAAATTATTAAAAATTATCTATATATCTCTTCCCATGTCACAGTTTCTGTAATAAACTTTTTGGATAACCTCATCATACTCCCTCTAGTGGTATTTGATGCAGTACTTAGCATGGATTTGATTTACCTATTTCGAGACATCATAAATTTCTGTGAGAGGTAAATCACTCTCTATATGGAAAATCAACCCCTGATTCTGTACAAGTGAAAGGAGTTGGATGAATCTTATTTACCACCATTACTTCATGCATGGATATTATTTCCCTATGAAATTTCATATATTTCATAGATGATTGAGTCTAAGGAAAGATCCATCCTCGAAGAGATGCCTACTGTGAGGGAATTTCCTAATGTGTTACCCAATGAATTGCATGGTCTTCCTCCGAGAAGATATGTTTTATTCTCAATTGAACGTATAAATGGGGCATTAATATTATCCAATAAATTGTATATAATGGATGTTTTCAGATTTAGGATCTAAATAAAAAAATACAGTAGAATCTGGATAAAGGGTTTATACACCCAAGTGCTCCACCATGGGGTGCACTAGTCCTCTTCATCATGAAGAAGGATGGGTCAATGCGGATTTAAATTTATTAGCATGAGATCCAAAAAATTATGATAAAGAAGACTCTCCCTGCCAAAGATGACACACATTCTCAAGGTATAGACTAGGAGAATCCAAACATGCATTTTCAGTATATGGGTCGTGGTCTAGTGAAGATTGGGAATAAAAAAGCAATGGGGAAGGATATCTATACATGTGCAGATCATGATGTACCTGATTGTCCAGATATCTGCTTAAAGAATAGCTTTACTACTCTGGAAGATGCAGAACACATTCAAGTGGAGTTTTTTGTGGACACATGTCAATTTGGTAATGTCTTCCTTGCACTTGTGGTCTATGATGGCTCTACAAGTTGCAATAAGGTGGAGGAACCAGTTAAAATCTAGAATTGTGCAATGAATATTGGTGTTGAGATAGAGAAGATCCACAGTGGCAGAAATGGTAAGCTGTAGGAGAACAATCGACCGCTGGGTATGAAAGCTGATTGTTAAGTTGACTATGCAGTGCACCTTCCTAATATGTGGGGGGATATCTTGTGAAGTGACAAAGAGAATGTGACTCCTAGTTATAGTGACATTGTTCAGGGTGAGGGAAAGAGGATTTCAGATAAAGAGGTGAGCGAGTCGAACCCAATCAGATGAATACCAATAAAATATTATTCTGATTTTCCAAAATCAATGACAGCCTGGTCTGCACCCGGGATGCGTAGGGAGATGGTTACTAATGTGCATGATGAAAAACTTCCTCTGAAGGTGAAGTTATCTATGGAGATACTACAGCATAAAAAATACCTAGAATTATTCAGGAAATCTGAGTCGTCTGAATGGGAGTTTGTCGAACCGGATGATGAGCTGTCAGGTTATGGAGTTGGGAATGGATTTGGCTTTGAGATGATGTAAGCATTTATGTTCTGTTTGTGTTGATGTACTACTTTTTTCTATTAATAATTTTGGGGATCAGGTTCTTATTGATTTGAACCTTTCCTGGTAATAGAATCTTTTGAGATTTCCTTGACAAATATTTGGTAGTCTTTATAGATGATACTCTAATATACTCTAAAACCAAGGAGGTGCATGAGGAGAATTTGAGCACTATGCGAGAGAAATTGTTGTTTCTTATGGAAATGGGGATGACCTTGTTTTTTAATGTTCAAACTTTTCATTCAGATTCAAACGGGTTTATTTGTGGAACAAGAAACACCCAATGATTCTATATCCATTTGGACCAACTTTACAATGGTAGGTGATCATTAGTTGTCGACCGATGAGGCATAGGAATTTGAATTGTTTGAGTTAATGGGAGGTTAGGTTCATCACACCTTTTGGGGGGAATTATTCCATACTCTAGGACTCTCTTATGGATTTAAGTTATGTTCATGAATCCTTATTAATTAAAAAGGCTTGAAAATGAGTTTTTCCTTTAGATTTGGTAATCAATGATTGATATGTATGGGATTTAGAGAATTTTTTAGATGTATTTGAGGTTCTTCATCAATAGAGAATCATCCATATTTATTAGAGATTATTAGTCAATGGTATCCTTCAATACATTATATAGAAATATCTTGGTCATTATGATGACAATAATGGGTTTAAAGCCAATCAGCGGGGGCACTTGAAGTTTATTGTCATTCAGAAAGACAAAGATTATTTCAGAGTTGGGATCATACCCATAGATGGGAAACCTCTGTATCCTCATTAAAAAATAATCAGAACCCATGTATTTTGATATGAAGGATATAGTTTAAGATTATATGGGACAGAAACAAATTAATGAATAATGGGATTGAACCTTATAAAGGATTCCTACGTACTATACTTTTAAGGTATAGATCAATGTCCATGTATTTAGATTGAAAAAATGTGAGGTTTATGCAAGATTGATGGCCCAAAGAGATATGTTGTGATTACTTCTACACTCTAAGCTCACGTGAGTCATGATCGGTGTGAGAAACAAGAGGTATCATTAAACCTGATGATTGTGCCATGAAAAATATAGTCAAAATAAATGATGTGGGGATTATGTATGTATGATTTCCCAAGTAGATGAAGACCAGTACATACTTTAGGAAAGAATCCAAGGAGTAGGGTCCATAAAGGTATTTTTACATTTTGGAGATTTAGAGTTTTAACCCAGGGCTTACTCCTGAGAAGGAGGCCCAAATTAAAAGGGAATTATGATTGGAGATTATTCCTGAGAAGGAGGCCCAAATCAAAAGAAATTATTATTGGGGCTTACTCTGGATGAGGGTTCCCAAATATTAATGGGGACTTATAACATGGGGCTTACTCCTGAGAAGGAAGCCCAATGTTTAATGAAATTTGTGACTGGAGCTTACTCCTAATAAGAAGGCCCAAACTACGGGAACCTGTGATTGAAGTTTACTCCTGAGAAGGATGCCCAAACTAAGGGAACTTGTGACTGGGGCTTACTCTTGAGAAGGAGGCCCATACTAAGGGAACTTGTGACTGGGGCTTACTCTTGAGAAGGAGGCCCAAATTAAAAGATCTTATTATCTTAAAGGATGGGGTTATATAGAGGAAACCTCTAACCATGGTTATATAAATCTTGTAGGTCACGTGGTTTTGGGAGACGTTCTCACATAATCCTTTTCAGATAAGGAATCCAACAGAGGAATCACGCCATAAATGGCTTTTAATAGGGGTTTGAGGGCTAATATCATGAAGAAGAGATGTGAATGAGAGAGAGGCACACAAATAATGTTGGCGTGCTAGTCATCTGTCATGCAAGTTTTGGCCACACAAGTGTACCTGTGCGGCATGGGTTCACCTCAGTGATATAGAATCTATAGGTTAATACATGGGTGATACTTAAGTCAAGACTTTAGTACTATCCTAAGATGTTTCCAAAAGGGAGGTGCGAAAGTTTCATTGAAATGATAGGGTAGTGTGCAAGTGTTTCTACTTTTAAAGTGGTCTATACATTTAGGCATTCAAGTGTTAATGAAACACTTAGGCATTATCCTACTCTTTCAAGTCTTCCATTCTAGGTAAAAAGTTGCCTTAGATGTTTTCGGAAGAGTTGATTTGAAGAATTGGGTGACCAGAGCTTGAATTTGACTTCTAGAAAATATGTCCTCGAAATGGGGGGGGGGGCACATGGGCTATTTATAGGCCACCGTACACCTTTGGGGAAAAAATGGGGAACAATAGGGACTTCCACGAC
Source organism: Viscum album (assembly GCA_963277665.1). Lineage (NCBI taxonomy): Eukaryota > Viridiplantae > Streptophyta > Magnoliopsida > Santalales > Viscaceae > Viscum > Viscum album. Next base: position 501,251,531 of record OY728125.1, read on the forward strand.
CCTTATGTGGCATACAAGTGACTTGCACGGCGCACAGGTAACATGGGTGGAAAACTCCAAATGGGATCCTGGTCCATACCTTTATCAGATTTTTTATGTTTCTTCAAAGGGTGACCCTCTTTGTGCTTAAGGTATTCCCCTTTTCCATTTGGTGGACCTTGTGTTGGAAAGGAGCGTCAACAAAAGTCCCCCCTCAAAGTTGGATCTGAAAAGGAAAGAGGATCCGGCTCTGAGGTAAAGATGAGGAAATCAAGGGTTTGTGGCATCCAAGAATGGCGCATAGATGCGAGAGCATGCAGGAATGGTTCCCAGATTCTAGGGCGTGAAGGTGGCCTGGGTCGCCTATATATAAAAGCTCACTCCCACATAAACTCACTTGGCTTCCATCACTTGAGATCTCATCATGAAGGTGCTTTTGTTCTTTGGAGAATTTCCATTCTTTTATTTTTTCGTACTTCTCCAAAAGGTATTTGACGTGCGTGCCATGACTAGGGCGTTAATACTTGAGTGACACATTTGAATTGCACACCATGTTTGGGACTTTCACGCCATAATTTTATTTCCATTTTATTTATTTCCTTAATCAAAATTTAACAATCCAAAGTTACTTAAGAGTTGATTGTTGGATATTTGTACAGATTCAGTGGCTCCCAAAGGAATTGGATGAGCTGATGAGTTGGCCTGTAAGAGAATAGATGATATTATAAACATCATCGGCCATGACTGTTATGATATCTGCGACACCACTCTCCTAGATTTGGATACATACTTGAAGAAATATCATGCCAATTTCCAACAGAGCATCTACTTGCCTTTGTATGGCCATGGTCATCTGTAAGGAGTCCATGTTCTAGAGGAAATGAATTATATCCCTCATTCTTGGATTCAGACCTACACCAATTTCTCTTCGGCAAATGTATCAGTTGCAGGATAATTTTCCAATTATTGGATAGTGGAGTAGGCATACAAAATTCATCATAGCCCATGTGCTCCAGATCTAAATCCTCACACACTTGAGCTGCAATTTCATTTTTATCCCTCTATTTTCTGACATTCTTAGATGGACCAATCTAAGGGGTGGAAGAAGAGTTTTGATTTCCGTTCTAGATGAGGTGTGATGATGACTTGGATGTTGGAATATTGGGTGTGACAAAACTGTGCAATGTTTTTCGATGATCTGAAGAGAGCTGCAATATACGAAGCTGTCTAGGCTGGGTAGACATATGTTTTTAGGAATGAAAATTTCTTGCCGGATTTAATCAATCGTTGGAGCCCAGAAAACAATTCATTCCATCTGACTCATGGAGAAGTAGGCATCAATTTTTGGGATGACTAAAAGATTTAAGGGGAACCAATTTTGGGAGATATGTATGATGAATCCATCCCCCCAAGGTGACCTGTAATGATTTGGAGAAGACTCCGGCATTGGCTTTAGAGTTAATGAAAATTATCTACATGATTAAGAATACAAACACCACAAAAACCCATTACAGAAAATATATACATCCATAGGAGTGGATGGACATTTTTTTGATTAAGAAAAGAGAGGATGGAACTTCTGGCACCCGTCCTACTAGTTGCCCTATAGAAACAAAGAGGAGTGATCCAGGCACATTCTGGCCAATTCTAGAAGCAGGAGAGTTTGATAGGTGGGGGTATGAAGTGAACCAGAAAATTCCAGAAAGGACCCGTCTGGTGGGCTTTTTGGCTTTTTTCCTTAGTATTTACCTTTTACTAGTTTGGGATTCAAAAGGAGGTGTGAGGTCATGGATCTTTGTAATTGCAGCCAAGCTAGCTGAAAGGAAGATGGTTGGGTTGGCTACCCCAGTTTTGGAAAATATTTATAAGATCATACTTAATGTTTATATGGGTAAGTCTCCAATAATAATAGTGGGACCATTCTAGGAATTATGTGGATGGATCACCACCCACTTTAGGACATATGTTGTACAAAGTGGAGTACAGGTTCCTATATGTTCTTTCCGGCCGTCTGTTCAGGCATTTTCTGGAATTTCTCCATTATCCCTCAATGCTTATGACCTCAAAATATGGTTGGGCATGTTCAAGGTTTTTCAATTCTTTCCTTATAGAAATCTTCCAGAAAGTCAGTTTGTTGATGATGGAACAACCAGCCTGGAGTTAAGGGAATATATGTTGGCTTGTAGAGATGGTACACTAGCCAAGAGGATTGACGGAGAAATTATATGTGAGTCTTATGCTCCATACAGATTTGCACGCCAATTCAAATTTCAGAAGAAAATTACTAGATCCCCTCTAGTGCATGTCTGGTTAGAGTATCATTCGACTGTTTCTCATCAATTATGGTTGCTGAAATCTATATAGAAGACTGGGGTAGTATTTGACATACCACCTGTTGGAGCGGCAAGTCGACTGACTACATGGTATTCCGAGAGCTGTGTAACATCATAAAATTAAGGTGTACTAAATCAGTCGATCCCCTAGGAAGGAATAAAGAATATAACTATTAGGAATGAAGCTCTTCATTTGAAAGGTGACTCTTCTTCATCTCCCGATTACACACCCAGAGCTGATTCTTCGGATTCCCAGGATGGGGATGATGAGGCTCAAAATGCATCGAAGAGGCCTCAGGCTAGATATAATCCACCTTCTAGAGTCAAGAGACCTACTCCATCGACTGCTTGAGAGTTCCACCATTGATGAAATTTAGTTTCCATTATTTTAAAGAGGAATAAGTTTCATTTTCTTATTCGTTATCTGTGATTACAGGAGCTGGGAAGAAGTTGAAGTCCAAGATTGTAGGACCCTCCTTGTGGCCTTCTGGTGCACATTCTGAATATTTACACTAGAGGTTGTCTAGACATGGCAGATTTAATATTGTGATAATGAAACCGCCTTGATGGACTTATGCGACGGACTGCATATCCCTAGAGTGGGGAATCTCTAGGCTTCTTCTGACATCGGTTTTGAGTACAACCCCAATGAAGTGAGGGCTTATATCAAAGAGCTGGAAATTATCATATATTCCATTGATTAGTGAGTTCATATCACCATGCGGTGGTGAAGGAAATGACAGACCGTGGTACCACTGAGGTGATTGGTCATTCATTAGACGAAGAGTGGCATGATTACGTGGCTCCTGAAGATGTATGTTCCCTTTTTTTTCTCATTTTTCTATTTGTTTTGAAATTTTAATTTAGCCAAAGATTTATTATTCAAGAAAATAATCTTCTTCAACATGCAGCTTGAAAAGGAATGAACCACTGAAATATCTTCGCCAAGGTATAGCACTAGTGGCACCGCTCTTGGAGCCACTGAATCTCCTCGTGAGCTGAACGAAGTATCTGTAGGCCAACAAGTCATGGCTGAGGAGTTAAAAAGTGAATTATTGTCTCTAATGCCTGTTTTTGGGGGTGATAATGTCAGTCCACCAAAAAAGGAAAAGAAGAAAATGATTCGATGAACGAAGACCATATCCAAACGTTTTATCAGTAGTTGTAAGTCTTTATAGTAGTCATAAATCTTAACTTATGAAAAAGTGATCAAACTTCTCGGGATTTTAGGGGCTTCTTCAGTTTTCCCTTTATGTGAAAGGACTGACCATCCTCTGAGTTCACCGGATGGTGCTGTAGAATGACTGAAAGTTCCTGTTGAAATGGTTGTTCCTGAAGAAATACTAAGAGCAGATGATCCAGATTCTATTCCCAGAACCACTCCTGTTTCTGATGCCAGGGGAGAAAATCCTTCTTGTAAATTAACAATAAATCATGGAGACTTAAATGAGACAACAATTGACTTCCATTTTTTGATGTTTTAGGTTCAACACATTCACCAGAACATTTGGCAACCACCGAAGCTGACCCCACAACTGTCACTGAAGAATCTATCCGGGTTCAGAGATCTCCAGATGAAAGTAATGAAAAAGAGATGTCGAGTTATCCCACTATTGAGACTATCTTGGGATCTGGGACATCATTGGATAAAATTATGACTATTGGAATGTACATTGAAGTAATTTTGGACCATGTTAAATTACCAGGTGATTTAGAAGATTTTGGAGATCGAGTTATGGAGTCAACTGGAAGTGAGTTTCATCATTTGTCCTATTAATATTCTCATGATTACACATATAACCATGTTTGGTTAAAAAATGTATCCTTCCATATAAAGAGACTGTTGAACCAACAACACTTGAATGGGGTGTAAACATTGATGTAAACCCTATTATTGCAGAAACATTGGCTTAGGAGGAACTTAGGATGGAATACCCTATTTAAACCCATCCGGAAAAATCTTGTTGAAGGTAGGAAAGATGAGGAGGAGGCTTCACAAGTTGTTGATATACTATTAGGTATACAATGATGGTATATATGTCTAACATGACCTGCAAGAAAATCAATCAACTTTTAATGTCCATTAAAACTAACCATACTTTTAATTGAAACAAAACAGGGCTGTAAACTTCAATGGTTAGATCTGGAGGTGAAGCCTCGACCTCAAACTAAACAGTAGCAGAAGGTGAAGCAACCAGGGTCAGGGAAGGAGAAGAACAGGGCACTTCCTTAAGTGAATTAATCCCAGACTATATTCCACCTTGTGATAGTGATGCTGAATTAGACCCAGAGGTGAAAAAGCCACTCCAATTCTCATGTCGAAAGGCATGGAATAATAAATGGAAGATAATATCTGAGGTGCCTCTTGAAGTGTTGCCTTAGAAAATTCGAAGAATTTTATCCATGATCATCATGCTGGGACTTGGTGTTTTTCGATATCAAGAAATCCATGTCGCAGTTAAATAAATCATTCGAAGGAGGGAGCAAGAGAAAAGGTGTCATCAATACTTGATCAGAGCTAGATTTCTGAACAATATCCGTGATTTTAAGGTTGTAGTGTCTCAAGATGAGGTTGATCATGCTGCAATGATGAAGGAGCTGAAGCAAAAGATCAAGGAGAAGATTGTCCTGTAGTTGAACCTTCAGCAAGAGCTTGATACTATTATTGGGGATCTTGACCAGCTTCATAATTCATTGGATGAAGTCCAAGTGGATGGTATAAATCCATCAAAGATGCCAAATAATTACTTCGTCGAGCTGAAGAGAGTGATGCTGGTCAAGTAAATGAACTTCAAGTGGCTGCTGATGAAGCCCTAGATGCTGTCAAATTGATGAGAAATCATGTTGAAAGACTTCTGTAATTTCTGAAATAAAGACAAGAGACTCCAGTCTGTGGATTTTCTTCATATATTGTTCATCAAATGAAAAACAGTTCATCTTCAATCATTTGTAACTTCATTTTCATGAAAATTGTTCTTATTTTACCTAAGCCAACAGGCCTAGTAAATATAGTTTGATTTTTTACTAGGGTTATATAAACAACCCCACAAACTTTAAATTTTAATTTCTCAATATTTCCAAAATCATACAAAAGGAATGTTTAGCAAGATGGGACTCAACTTTTGTTCAGATTAACCTTTATAGGTTCCCAATTTAATGAGTACCGTGTCTTTTTTTATTGTACATTTAAAGTCATGAATGTTGGACTATAAAAAGTATAATATTTAAGGTCGAATAGCTTTGACCAAATGGATGAAAATTACTCAACTATTGATAATTTTATGGGAAACATATTACCATATTCATGTATAGAGGGTGAAAATTGTTAACTGTGACTTGAGAAATTTTGAATATGAGGAATGTAATGGGAAAAGAGCTAAAAGGAATTAGAGGAAGTATTTTCTAATAATGTAGTTACCACTACTTAACAAACCCGTTATGGGGGCTGAATTATGTAGGACCAACAGGGGCATAGGCTGCAACGTCAAATAGTAGCGTCGTTTGGGCTGACAGTTCCATTATATAGAAAATTTATGCAAGGCCACCTAAGGGGATGTGCTGTATAGTGAGGAAAAAGAACACTCAGAAATTTCAGTTTCTATTGCTAAAAGCCAAAGAATGTTTTATGGGGATTAAAATTTTCCAAAGCAAAGAGTCTTCATTATAGAGAATGGTACCTGAATATGGATAAGATATTTTCAATCAGAATTTTCAATGAATTGGAGGAATGTGGCTTCTATGAAGTTTTGGCCAAAACATATGAAAAAAGTTATATGTGGTTTTAAATCATATGACTACAACTAGAGATAGAAACATTATATGACATAATACTATCAAAACATGAAAAAAAGTATGGAACAAATATGTTAGGGATGACAGTTTTTTATATCCTTACATATCGTTGTTACGACCAATAGTGACAAAAGAGGCTTCTCTTAAGAATGAAGTTACCACTACTTGACAAACCTGTTATGGGGGCTGAATTATGCAAGGAGAACTGGGGAATAATCTGCATAGTCAAATAGAAGCATCTTTTGGGCTGATAGGTCGGTTATGTAGATAACTTATGCAAGGAGACCTAAGGGAACATGCTGCATAGTCAGAAAAAATAACTCTCATGTATCAGACATTTTGCGACCAGAAGTCAAGAAAAGGTTTATGGATACCATGAATATTATTTTTATATTGTTGCAGCTGGGTCCTGAATTGAGATTCTGGATGTCACTATGCATCTCATTTGGATGAGAATCAAGCCACATGCAGTTCTTGAAATACAGTTTAATGTCATGCAAGATGACCGCATGAAAGATCATAGTTTAGGGTCATAAAGATCAGACCATAGTGAGGGAGAGACATCATGAATTTGTTATAAACCTGATGCGAATAAAGACCAGGGTGTTCAATATCAAACCATGTGATCATAGGGGGACTTTTTAGCCAAAATACCAAAAGAAGTGTTTGTGGTTAGCCCAAAAGGCTTGGGGATGGACTTGAGGAATTCTCAAGCGTTCATACGTATCCCATGAGGATGGGAATCAAGCCACACATAGTTATTAAAATACCCTTTTTACAAATTTGGTTTATACATATGAGGGTAATAGACGAATTTATTGCAATTATGGACGGACACATGATTAAATACTTGGGTGTCACTACGTATCTCATTAGGATTAGAATCAAGACATACGTAGTTCTTGAAATATGACATGTATGGAGACCATGTCAATGACAATTCTTCTCAAGTGAGGGTATCAGGGACTGTTTTACATTATTTTCATATAGGAAAAATGTATAAATAGTTTAAGGTCATATGCATGGACCAGTGCTATGCAGTTTAATGTATTACGGCAAGGGAAATATGGAACTATATTTTTTAATGTCATATAGCTAGGATTATGGGACATACACAGTTTAACATCATATAGGATGAAAGTGAACCGATATGAATAAGACAGTTGCCGATGACTTCAGGGATCAACATCATATGGGATGGAGGTTAATCGATGTGAAGAAAGTGGTTTTGAGCATGAACCTTAGGAGGTTGCCTATGTACCCAGCCCAGGAGGAAAGGATCAAAGTCTGCGTAGTTCAATAAAGATGGATTTGGCGATTCAGGTGTAATTGAGGATAGCTACCTAATGATGATGTTGGGACTTAAGAATGGTTAGTGGCCCATGGATGATGTTGTGGTCAAATCGTACTCTAAGCTCATGTGAGTCATGCTCGGTGTGAGAAACAAGAAGCAGCAACAGACTTGACGTTCGTGTCGCAAAATATGTGACCACGAAAGATGGTGTGGGGATTATTCATGATTAGCTGCCCAGGGCACGCATGGAAATAGATTTTAAAAGACAATTGTGCATGTGGTGAACGTAGTTTAACGTCATGTAACATAGAATTTGGGTGTGTGGTGGTTTAATGTCTTGCATATTAGACGATTCATAGATTAATGTCATGTTGGATGAAAGGAGGGACACATTTTATTGTCATGTTGGATGATGGAGGGAGCTATGTTGTTTAATGTCATGCATCAAAGACAATGAGTGTATTTGTGTTACACAAAATACGTCTTCAAGAATCTTTCATTGGTTGGAGTTGTAATGTCTTCTCCATCAATTGATATTGAAGAATAATCTCCATTGCAGTAGACCTTATGTATTGTGTAAGGTCCTTCTTACGTTGAATCAAGATTTGGAGGCTTCTTTCCCAGTTTCATTGGGGTTATGAAGACCAATACCATTTCTCCTTGAATGAAAGAATGAAGACGATATTTTTTATTGTCTTGTTATTCGATTCTAATAGACTTATAAATAGTGAAGTGTGCACAATCATTTTTCATCTAGTCGTTCTAATTCATCCAATAATTTTTGAGATTATTCATCTATAGATAACTGATCAAAAATGGTGACTCTAAGCGAAGTTAATTGGACATAAATAGGCAAGACTACTTCTGTTCCATATACAAATGAATATATATTTGATCGTGTAGTAGTGTGGGTGGTAGTTCGATAAGCCCATAGAGCCTGAAAAAGTTTAACATTCCATGAATTCTAATCCTTATCCACCATTTTTTGAAGTATGTTTGAAATAGTCTTATTGAAAGCCTCTACTTGACCATTGGCCACTGCATGATACCGAGATGAGTGATTGGATATGATATTATATTCATGATACAATTTTCTTACATATGATTAATAAAAGTTGGTGCTATTATCTATCAATTTGGAACGAGGAACACCAAATCTGGTAATGATGTTGGACTTGAAAAAGCTAATAATGCTTTTGGTACTGACTTCTTTGAGATGTATTTCCTCTGCCTATTAGGAAAAGAAGTCAGTTGCCGTAAAAATATACTTAAACTGCTTAGCTGTAGCCTGAGGATAAGGTCCTACTACATCCATTCCCCATGTATAAAATGGCCAAGAGTATTTACCCATATGAAGCAACTATAGGGGTTGATGAAAGAAGTTGGAACATACTTGGTAAGAATGAAACTTCTTAGTGAAATCAAAACAATCTTGTATCTTTGAAGGCCATAAGTATCCCTGCTTTAGAATTTGACCAGACAGTCTATGTTCAGACAAGTTGGCACCACAACCTCCTGCATGTACTTCATTCATGAAATCCATTGTCTCTTCAACATCAATACATCTGAAAAGAATTCCATCAAAACCTTGCTTTGAGAGAACTGTTTGGTGATCTGGGATATCATAAAGAGTAAAATTGACCACACGTCGCCGGAATTGTTTTGTCCTAGATCTATTAGGTGGGAGTGTTCCATTTTAAAGGTATTCCCTGATAGGTGTCATCTATCATGTAGTATGACTATATGGTTCCGAAATGGGACTGATTTCATTGATTTTCTATGCTCTGATTTGAACAAAAGGTGAAACTATATGAAGGTGGGCAATACTGATGAATGTTTCGTCTCGATTTGGATTTTCCAGGGATTTGGATACATTAGCCAGTGCATCACCTTGGGAATTTTGTGATCAGAGGACATAAGAGACCGTTGGTTCTGAGGGAAATTTCGTCATTAGCACTCTGACATAATCGCACAAAGAGATCAACTCTTTTTTTCTGATGGCATAATCCCCATTGACTTGTTTGGTTACCAAATATGAATATCCTTTTACTTTCAAGTGATTCAATTATTCCTAAAGCACCAATTCCAAGCCTACGATGAGAGATTGATATTCTGCTTCATTGTATGTACTGCCTTCCAACAATAAGAAGGAATGGGGTAGCACTGCCTTTTCTGGGAAAATAAGAACGATTCATAACCCAACTTTGTTGAATTTAGGATATTCCATTTTCTTCCATGTTGGACTTCTGGAGGCACCATCAAAGTACATTTCCCATGTTTGAGGATTATCTTGAATAGAGAATACTTCCTCATTAGGATGTTCAATATTTAAATATGTATCCTCTACAGATGTGTGTTCAGTAAGGAAATCAGCCAGAGCATGGCCCTTTATTGACTTTTGGGACACATACTAGATATCAAACTGCTGCAAAATAATTACAAACCTTACCAGATGTCCTGTAAGCATTGGACGACTAAGGATAAATTTGAGTGGGTTATTGTGAGATACCAATTTGACCTGAAGATGTTGTAGGTAATTTCACAATTTCTGAACTACAAAGATTACTGCTAGGTAGCACTTTTCAATAACTGAATATCGAGTTTCTGCCTCAATCATAGTCCGATTGAGATAGTAATAGTTTTTTTCATTCCCAGTATCATTCTTTTGGGCAAGTAAGGAACACAATGATCACTCTAAAGCTATCACAAAGAGAATAAGTGGTCCTCTTTCAACGGATGGCATTAATATCGGTGGACTCAAGAGATATTTCAAGACAATATCAAATTATTCTTGACATTATTTAGTCCACTGGTAGGTGACTCCCTTCTTCATTAATTTGGTGAAGGGTAAACACTTTCCTTCCAAATTGGCAATGAAAAGATGAATATAGGCAAAGTGTCCATCAAATCCTCTTAATTACTTCAAAAGTTTTGAAGGTGACATGTCAAGGATTGATTTTTTATTCTCAGGATCAACTTCGATACCATGATGGCGTAAAAAAATGACGAGAAATTTTCCTGAGGTTACCCCGAATGCACATTTAAAGGGGTCCATCATCAAATTATGCTGTCAAAGTTTGTTGAATATGATTTCTAGACCGACCAAGTGATCAAAACGTTGTCTGGATTTAACCACCAAATCATCCACATAACATTCAAAAAATTTCCTTAAATTGGTTTTGAAGATATGGTGCATGGCATGTTGATACGTTACACTTGCATTCTTCAGTCCAAAGGACATTACCTGATAGGAAAACACACCTTGAGGAGCTCTAAATCCTATAGACTCCTCATCTTCTTAGGCCCTTCGTATTTGATTGTACCCAGAATAAAAATCCATAAAGGGAAGAGCTTCGTAGTGAGCTATGGAATCAATTAAGAGTTGTGATCAGAACTGGAAAATAATCCTTGGGACAATGCCGATTAAGATCTCTGAAGTCCATGAAAACACTAGTTTATCCATTCTTCATTTTCACATGGACAATATTATCCCACCATTTGGGATATTGAACATCTCTGATGATTTTATCCTTGATAAGCTTATCAACTTCAACTTCAATTTTGGAGGCACAAGTTGGGTGTGTTCTTCTTACAGATTTCTTAAATTCTCGATGTTCTTCTAGAAAACCCAAATGATGAGTGGAAACATCGGGATCAAGAGCTTTCATTTTTGTATAATTCCAAGAGAATACATCTCGATTTTCCTTTAGAAAAGTAGTATACAATTCTTGATCATCAAGAGTCATGATCACACTAATTAAAGTGGGGAGTGGATATTATTTTCTATCCAGAATTATTTCTCTGAGTTCATTTACAGTGGTATAGATACCCTCTTAAAATTATGGAGAAGCACCCCTGAGATATTTATTTTCTTCTTCAATATGTGTTACTTATTCTGTTTCTACTTGCATAGTAGATAACGAAGCAAAATTTCCATGATCGGGGGAGAAGATAAAATTTGAAGATCATGAAGAATAGGTTTCCATTTCTGACCCTATTGATGATGAAGGGTCTTCCTGTGGTAATAAAGAGGAGATGATCGATTGAGAATAAAGATCATTGTTTTCCTCTAACATTGTTATAACATATTCTAGCCTGGTTGATGAAGTATTGAATTTCTAGATTTCAGTGGATGAAATGAAGAAATCTCCATTTATCCATTCATCATTAGTAAGTGAATCAACAATTTCTCCCCTGATGTCTGGATTGGTTTCCATAACTGACATTATGGAAGTTTCCATAAGAGTGTTTGGATTGAGGTCTATCCTGTGAATTTGACTGATAGGCAACACATAATATGTACTCAAATGTATGAATGGGTTTACTGGAATCTTTTCCAAACCATTTTGAGCATTAATATTTGTAACCTCTTTTCCTATGGAATTTTTCATTCCCTCCATGTGATAAAATTTTGCATCAATGTATTAAAATTCACATGTTTTGAATGGGGAATTATCACCATAGAATGTCCCAATTTGACCATCGAAACAATATTTGAGACATTGATGGTATGATGAAGGTATGTACGCATGTTGATGTAGCCAATTCCCTTCAAGAAAAATGTTGAAGGCTTTGTCATGACGAACAAAAATGAAATATGAATTAGACACAAGGTATCCAAACTGAGTTCTTAGTGTAATATCGCCCAGTGGTTCTTGTTAATTCTTATCATATCCATGTAACATCAAAGTAGAAGGAGATAAATCAGATTCGGTGAGGCCCAATTGACGAAGTGTACTAATAGGGATGAGGTTGACTCCTAATCCATTATCAATGAAAGCTCATCAGATGTCTATGTCATTGACTTTTCTAGATAGATACAAGGATCTAATATTTCCATGTACAACATCATCTTCATCTTCACCCATAATAGATATCACCGCATGGAATTTTGTAGGTTTATTCCTTATATTGTAGACCTCAGCCGAAATAATTTTAGTTTCGAATTGTTGAGGACTTGACAAAGCCTCAATAAGCCCCTCGTGAAAATCTTTTGATATATTCATGGCATCCAGAATGGATAACATGGATGGTACTTTGGCCAAATGTTTCGAGACATCATACTTTTGGTCCAAAGGTCTGCGTTTCCGATCATGAAAATGTGGTTTTTCATGTTCATTGGAAGATGATGCTTTGGTAGTAGATGCATCCTATATCGAGGAAGGAATTGGAAACACTCCTGGTTTTTATAGATTAGACTGACTAGGTCTATCTATTTGTTGAGAGGAAGAAGGTGTGTCCTCTAACCAGTCCTCCAAAATAAATGTGTCAGGACCGAATCTGCCATGTGGGGAAGAACTTTCTTATTCTTGTTGAGCCCGTTGAAGGGATTTACCACGAGTTTTTTCCACATATACAGTTCTATAGGGTTAGGATTGAAATATTGGCTTCTGGAATATCCACATCCTCCTCTGTATCCTAGACCACTTTCTATTTCTCTAATTTCTCTATTAGATACAGAGAACTTAGGCTCATCATGATCTAAACTGTCACCAGCATAGGGATCTGTTAAATAAATCATGCTAACTGAACCAAAGATCAATTCTTCATTTGATGAAGACTCTGACTGATGAACTAGTTTAGGCTAGGCCATTTGTTGGGATGGTGCTCGTGCTTCTAAAGCAGATGGCATAAAATATTCCAGATTCAAAGATAACATAGGCTTTGACACAAGCTCATCTTCTTCTGACTGTACTTATTTCTTCAAATTGCGCTACTTCTTTGAGTATTTTACTTATGATTGTTGAAGTTTCATTCCATCACAGATTCTAATAAAGGAAAAGTGAAATACCTTAAACACAATGTGGTTCATCCTTTAAAGAAACATCAAAAATCGACAAAGGCATGAACATGGATTTCTCTAAGCATGTTCTGTGAAAGTTCCAAGATGGTCGCATAGGTATACCTACGCACCACATATTGGGCATGCAGGTGACTTGCGCGCCCAATTTTATTTTCTCCCATGGTCTTCAGTAGCCTATAAATACCCCTTGTGGTCCCCCATTTTGAGAACAAAAAATCCAGAAACTCAGATTTCAGCTCTCGGCACCATAGTCTCTTATTAAAGTCTTCTGAACACTTCTAAGGTAATTTCTTACCTAGAATGGATGATCTAAAGAGGGGTAACAAGGCCTAACTATTGAAATTCCTCAACACCTGCGTTCCTAAATGTCTAACCCTTAAGGGAAATGGTCACACATGCGCCATGCCTTATCCCTTCAACATAACCTGCGCACCACCCTTTTTCAAGCCTTTAGGGATAATTATAAGGGCTTAGGCCAAATCTCACCCCAAGTATTGCCCTAGAAGTTGACCAGCATGCAAGTACACATGTGTCGTGCAGGTATACTTGCACGACCTGGACTTGTGCACCCTAACAGGACTTGGACACCTACTTTTTTTGGGTTCCCCTTATGCCTATTGAACTCATTTCATCAAATCCACCTCTCCTCTTCAAGATTTAGCCTCCTAAGCCCTCTTTAATGGCATCTTTGGCATGGTTCCTTTGTTGGATTCCTTATCTAAAAGGAATTTTGTGGAATATCTCTCAAAACCTAGTGATTTACATATCTTTATGTCACTAAGGTTATAGATTTCATTCATTCAACCTCATCCTTTAAGATGAGAAGATCTTTAATATGGGAATCCTCATTAGGAGTAATCCCCAAGTCCTCTATTCATGGGCCTCCTTCTCAGAAATAATCCACAGTCAAAAGCATCATTAATATGGGAATCCTCCTTAAGATTAATCCCCAAGACCCTTATCCTAGGCCTCCTTTTCAAGATTATGCCTTGAAGTCTCAAGTCCTATTAACCTAGGCATCCTCCTTAGGAGTAAGCCACAAGTTCACTAACCAGGGCCTTCTTTTCAGGACTACGCCCCTGTCCAAGATCTCTAATATGGGCATCCTCGTTAGGAGTAAGCCCCAATCATAATTTTCCTATAACATGGGACTCCTTTTCAAGAGTAAGCCCCAGTCTATGATTCCTTTTGATTTTGGCTTCCTTCTCAGGAACAAAACCCCATCATAAGTCCCCTATAACTTGGGAATCCATTTCAAGATTATGTCCTAATATAAGTATCCAAATCTCTAGAAAGCATATATACCATTATGGACCTTGTTCCCGAGTTTCTTCCCTGATGTAAATCCTAATCTTAATCTATTTGGGCAGTCATACATACATAAGCCCCACATCATTTTTTCTGATTGCATCTTTCATGGCCCAATCGTCAGGTTTTACTAATACCTCATGTTTCTCCCTCCGAGCATGACTCTCATGAGCATAGAGCGTAAAAGTAATTATGAAATCTTTATTTGAGCCATCAACCATGCATAAACCTCATACTTCTATACTCGAACTACATGGGTTCTGATTCCTTTTCTAAACAAGGATACGTAGGTAGCCCATCTGCGGGTACGATCCCAACTCTGAAATAATCCATGTCCTTCATGAATGACAATAAGGTTATAAGTGCCCCACTAAGTGGCTTTAAAACCAGTATGGTTATCATAATGACAAAGAAATTTCTATATAATGTGTTAAAGGATACCATTGATTAAGAATCGCTAACAAATACAGATGATTCTCAATTGAATAAAAACCTCAAATACATATAAACGATTCTCTAAATCACCTATATATTAATAATTGATTGTCATATATAAGGAAAACTCATTTCCATACTTGGTAATTTAATAAGGATCCACGAACATAACTGAAATCTATAATGAGATTCCTGGAGTAGACAATAATTCCCCTCAAAAAGGCGTGATGAGTCCGATGTCCCATTCACTCGACCAATACAAATTTTTAAGCCTCATATGTTCACAACTAATGATCACCTACATTTTAAAAGTAGGTCCAAATGGATATAGAATCATTGGATGTTCTGGTTCTATGAATAAACTCGTTAGAAACCGATTGGAATGTTTGAACCTTAAACCAACGAGGTCATCCCCATTTATAGAGAGGAAACAAAAAATGATGAACCCGACGTGAATCATTAACCAAGTTAAAAAGATGTTTTATTTATTTGTTAGGCCCTTATTCAAACACAATAAGAGGTCCAACAAAACAATCAATAACATATGTGATCACCCAAATGATGTAGTGGCCGAACTAATCATGATTATGGCTGTTATATCAAACAGACACTCTTTTCCAAGATCTTCTACGTTACAGAAATGGCTTCTCTAAAGTTGACACCTGTGAATACCTCTGTTGTTACTCTTGTTAGATCTTCGTCCGCTTTGAGGACGACATCACCTACTCAGTGTCTTCAATGCTGGGTATCAAATGCACCGGATATGGAATACCATCAACATGGTACCATTCCGACTATAGAGGCTGCTCGAAAATCCCTCTAGGTCAATAATTCGCCCTGGTTGTCCGGACAGCGACGACCAGTGATCAAGAAGTAGGTGGTGCCAACCACCGTCTCAAACCGTTTCGGGTCGTTATCCCCAGAACGCAATCACCAGTCCCTCCCATATTCTGAGGAGGTGAATGATAAGATCACTAATGGTCTTAATTCAAGGAGACATGAGTCCTTCCCGAGCGCTCCCATCAACAATCACTGTCAGGCTAGTGCGGCAGTGCGCCGTCAACATGATGAGGGTATCGCCTTCATCGGTTCGGCTTAGGTCCCTCAAACCCGATCATGCAAGACGAACCGCCAGAGGCAAAATCTGGTCAACAGGGAGCAGGTACTTACTCTTGACCCCTCCGGAGAATTCCATCAAGCCGACATGATGGAAAATAACGAGTGGGCATATACACCCATCCGTTCTGATGTTACTGCCCACCAGGCTCGTCTAACAGCAACACGCCAATCCCGCCAGACAATTCTGGTGGAGTATTATGGGCAGACATATACACTTGTTTATAACTCATCATCTAGTCAGGATGATCTTCTGACTACATCAAAAGAAGGTCTACAATTTAATATAATCGCAACTGATAAGCAGTAACATACACCTGTTAACAATCAACAATTCGGTCGGCAGTCTTGTCTGCCAGTATTGAAGGAAATCTGTCAAACATACTTGATGAGTAATACACAGTAGGCACATACACCTGCCAATGTTAATCAATCATTCCAACAGTCTCGTTTGGCAGCGCTTAGAGAATTCAGTTAGAATGCTCCGATGACAAATTTGGAGCAGACTCAACTCTCTGCCCCCACACATGAGTACTGTCAGAATTCATTAATAGGAAAAGTATGATAGGAGCAGAAGTACACACCTACTCCAAGCACAAAATGGATGTATATTCCCATTATAGTAGCCGATGTGACCTACCACATTCTAACAATGGTGAAAGAGAAGAAGCAAATCCTTTCACATATTCTGGATGCCTGTCAGAATATTATAACAGCTTCAGCAGCATCACAGGGAACGAAATGGAAATCAATCCCTACCAGTGGAGTGACACATCAATATATCACTCCAGAATAGACACACACCTTTGTTCTAGTCTAAGAGGGTTGTGGGTCATACTCCCCAATGTCATACGGACATCCAAGTCAAGCACATACACCGGATTTGAGTGGAGATAATCAGCCTAACCTAACAATTTCTCTTGAGCAGGTACATACACCTGCCCATAATTACCACTTTTCTCAACAAGTTGTAAGTAAAGTGAGTCAGAAGGCATCTAAGAAAAATACTCATCCAGAACAGTCAAGAAATCAAGAGCCAATTTGTAATAAGGCCTTGCTCGATGCTAGAGTTATTGATGTACTCAGACAATTCTCTATTGCAACTCAAGATTCTACTGTCTCATTTCCCAATTATGGTAACATTAATTCTGAAGGTATTCATCAGACACTTTCTCTTGAAGTCTTGATTCATGACATCTCGGTCGATCTCAATGTTTCGCCTTTAGATGAGAGCCACGATAACTCTCTGCGTGGCTACAAGATCAAAAAGCAAAATGTTTTATCATTTACTATAACCCAACATGGTGGTCCTCCCCATGATGATGAATTTAGCTATGAATGTCCTCTCCACATTAGTAATGTGCATTGCCTGGAAAATTATTCAAAGTACAATTAAGTAACAAGAAAGCCCTCTTATCTTGCGGCATTTGCAAAAGTGAAGCTAGTCATGTCTGATGCTTTACCGCTAGCAGGTGAAATACTTTCTGAATCAGAAGATAGCATGGGATGTAGATCATTCTCCGAACCACCCCTGGGTCTTTCAACTTCTAGATTGATAAATTAATTATCTACCAATCTTTTTGAATCTGATGAAGCAACTAGGAAGCACCAGCTCTGGTCAAATAAAGTAGAAGAATATTCATTGAATGGTAACGAGGAAGTGCTGAATATGAGAAAAAAACTGGAAAAAGGTGAAGTGCCAGTCATGTTTTGGCCTCTGGATGACTCTCATTATGACATTCCATAGATGCTGACAGAAGATTGTGTTCATGATATTTGTCTCATCATGTGGAGAACTCTTTGTCAATTGAAAAATAGAATATTATCTTATGATGAATATGAAAATCATGTCAATGTAATATAAGAGTTACATTGCCAAATTGACTTGGAATCTCTCTCAATTTCTCGATATCTAAAGGCTGAAAAGTAGAAGATATCCCTTATGCCATGAATCCTTGGCGCACTAAAAAGATTGTGCCAGTTAATTTCCAATTCCCCATCTAGTATTCATATCAGGGGATGGGGTTTTCATGGAGCACTGCATTTCAGTGTACTCTCCAGTTAAAAAGATTTCTGAAAATGTTCTCATGCAATGTTATTTCCCATGGCCGGCCACAACCAATTGTCTTTGTTTCTAATCAAAGGCTTGCTCAATAACATGCCTCAACTAGTTCTTCCCAAAGATAAGAAGACAAAGAAGAAGTTGTCGAATTACTCTTGCATCATGAAAATGAGAATATAGAATAGGCTTCTCCTTTGGAGTGAGCGCATCATCAGGTGACAGATTTTTCAGAAATCATACCACAGTCATTTGAGCCAGGTGATTTGAGTGGATGTTGGTTGATGCATCTATCCAATTTTCGGACTATAGTCCACAATATCCGGAGAGCTTTTAAGATAATCTCAGATGTAGAAGCACAAGAACCACCCCAGCTCGTTAGACTGGGGAATCTTTTATCCCAACCCTCGAAATCAACAAATAGGATTCGAGGAGTTGTGCAGGAACATCAGGAACAACATCCATCCACTAGACTGGGGACTTTTTAAAATCCTCAATCTCTTCCTTAGAGAAAGTCAT
Organism: Viscum album; assembly: GCA_963277665.1. Lineage (NCBI taxonomy): Eukaryota > Viridiplantae > Streptophyta > Magnoliopsida > Santalales > Viscaceae > Viscum > Viscum album. The sequence goes on from OY728125.1 coordinate 501,270,169, forward strand.
TCTTCTATCGATTAGGGAAGAATCCACAAGAGTAACGAAGATCCGAATTATCAAGAGATTCCCTCTAAATTACGATTCGTCAAGAAGTTCCTGAGGGATCAAATCAACAGAAGGCAATGTATCATCAAGGGCATGGAAGAAGAAAATATCGTAGAAATGCTGATAGAAGAGATGCAATACATTATGAATTAATAAATGTCATCAATGTCGTTGTTGCTGATCCTCCAAAACATGAGGCTCACTCAGAGGGATTAGATTAAGTGGTTCCTACTCAAGAAGTTGTACACACAGACACAAATGAAGATGGTGTGCATACATGAAATCAAAGGCTTACCCTGAATATAGGTATTCCTTCAAATAACAAACTTCCCCATCTCCGAAATGCATCCAACAAGGGGAACAGAAAGAATCTGGTTATATTACACCCTTCCTCTATAGATGGTCAATCACTCTCACTAGAGAAAAGGTTCACACAACAAGAGGAAGAAGTGAAGGAATTAAATAGGTTGAATGCAGAACAACTTCAAGGTAGTCTTCCACCTAAGTGTGCTGGAGTCAATATGCCAAGGGAATTTATTGCAGCCACTAAGATGGATCAAGAATATCCTCCTTTACCAGTACACCCTCACATGTCTAATCCTATGGGTCATACGAAACAACAATCATCGGTGATACCATTAGTTGCAATATATACCACCACATCTATCCAAGCTCCAATTATTGCACCTACTCAGGTCTAAGAACAACCTGATGTTTCTCAAATTTAATAACTACTATTGACTCATTAACAGCTCTGTTGGAAGCTATGGAAGGAAAACGTGCTCAAATTCTACTAGAAAAGAGAGCTTACCCTGAATTCATTGATGAAATTCCTCCCCCATCAAATTTTGCAAGTACCACATTCCCAATCGTTAATGGTTCGGGAGACCCAGAGCAACACTTAACACATTTTGTTTCTTATTGTGATCCTATTATGGGAACCCCTCAACAATAAAAATCATTTAAGCTCAGATGTTTTGTACATTCATTACAAGGGCATGCTTTTTTCTGGTATACAAGCTTACAATCCCGGTCAATTACTGCGTGGTAAGATCACTACCAACGATTCATTCTTCAATTCAGCTCAACATTTCCATAGACAACATTTTTTTATCATACAAATTGTAAGAAAAGGGATAATGAAATGGTTTCATATTTCATCGCTCACTGGAAAGGATTAACATATTTCCTAAGCTTATCACTCACTCAAGACGAATTGTTTCCAATATTTTTCGTAAATTTGCATGATGAATTACGCACACCGTTAATCCCTTTGAAATACCCATGAGGGTTTTAAGACCTATCCTCGATCACTCAAGAGATTGGAGACTCTCTTACAATGACTAAGGATAAAACTCATGTAATTCCATTAGCTCCAAGAAGGAGAATGGGTAGAGCAGATACTGTTATAGTTACGCTTAAACAAGAACATGTACCTTCTTCCACTTCAAAACCACCATCTTTCCAAAGGGTTCCACCTCATGAGAGTCAACAACAGAGGCCGTTTCGTCAAGATGATCAAAGAGATCAAAGACGGAAACAATTTGAGGAGTTGAAAAGCAATGTTTACTCTTTACAAAATGAATAGGTTCCTGGTTACTTCATTCCAGATATAGAAAGTAATTTGGTTCAATTTCCATGGCCCAAAAGGCCGAACAAGGAAGGAGATGAAGACCGCCCCAATTATTTTCCATTTCATCACATGTTGGGGCATCCCATTTACGGTTTTTTTGTCTTTAAGGACCTCCTGCAAAATATGGTGGACTCAGGACAAGTCATACTGAAAGGTTCTTCATCTCAGGTAGCTTGTGTCACTGCTAAAGTTCCAGAGGAAGAAGGTGAGTGGCAAGAAGTAAAAAGAAAAAATGCACAAAAATATGATTATAGTATGGTCAGAAAAATGATCAACCGTATCATTCCATTTTACAAACGCAATTGAAGAAACCAATTGTGTCTTATGATATGAATTCCACAGAAAAGCCCCATTCATCAGAGGTAAAATCCTCAAAAAAAATACATAATTAAAAGAAGGAAGAGCATTCAGACAAAGATGGTATCATGTCAATTCCCTAGCTATCTTTGACTCTGGTAGATTTTATGCCATCTACTTCAATGTCGCGGGCACTGCCCCACCAAACAACACATCCTAAATTGGATAATCAGGCAATGTCTTCATCAAATGAAGAGATGGTCTTTGGTTATTTTATTATGATTCACTTAATAGATCCTTATGCCTGTCATAGTTTCATGCTCGATGAGCATGAGTTACTTGTATCAAAAAGGGGAATTAGAGGGAGTTCTAGAGGTCTGGGATATAGAGGAAGACATGGATATCCCAGAATCCACTATTCCAATTCTACTCCTACTAGAACTGTGTATACAGAAGAAACTCATGGAAGAGCCCTTCAGCGGGCTCAACAAGAACAAGAATGTTCTTCCATGCATGGCATAATCAGTCCTAAAACAGTTATTCTAGAGGATTGGTTGGAGGTTACACCTTCTTCCTCTCTGGAAGTAAATATACCTACTCGGTATAGTCTTCCAATTCCATGAGTGTTTCCAACTCCTACCCTGATACAAGAAGCATCTACTTCCAACGCATCAACTTCTACGGCGCCTGTGAAACCACTTGTTCCTGTTGGGAAGCGCAGACCATTGGATCAAAAGTATGATTTATTGAAACATTTGGCCCAAGTACCACCCATGTTATCAATTCTTGGATGCTTTAAATCTATCAGAGGATCTTCGGGAGGCACTCATTGAGGCTTTGTTAAGTCCTCAGTAATTCGAAACTGAAATTGTTGCGGATGAAGTCTATCATGTGGAGAATGATGTTGTAGAATTCCATGCAGTGATATAAATTACAGATGAAGATGAATGTTATGTTGTGCAAGGGAATATTAGACATTTGTATTTATTTTGGAAGGTCAATGATGTAGAAATCCGAATATCTTTCATTGATAATGGTTCATGATTCAACCCCATTCCAATTCGTTCACTTCATCGAATGGGCCTCCCCAAATCTTATTTATCTCATTATTCTATGATGTTGCAAGGATATAATAAAAATGAACAAGAACCTCTAGGTGAGATCAAACTCAGAAGTCATTTTGGAGATCTTTTATCCCATTCAAATTTCATGGTTGTTTGTCATGACATAGATTTCAACATTTTTCTTGGAAGACCTTGGCTACATCAACATGCAGCTATCCCTTCATCATACCATCAACGTCTCAAATATTGTTTCAATGGTCAAATTGGGACATTTTATGGTGATAAATCCCCATTCAATACATGTGAATCTAAATACATTGAGGTGGAATTCAATCACAAAGAAGGAAATGAGGCATCTACGGGAAAGGAAGTTACCAAAGTTAATGCTCCATATGGTTTGGAAAAGATTCCAGTAAACCCATTCATACATGTGAGTACAGATTATGTAATGCCTATCAGTCAAATTGACAGGATAGACCCAAATCCAATTATTCTTATGGATACTTCCATAATGTCAATTACTGCAATCAAGCCAGACAATATGGTAGAAATTGGCGATTCACCAAGCAATGATGAAATCTCGAATGGAGATGTCTTTATTTCATCCACTGAAATCCCGAAAATCTATACTTTGCCAACCAGGACAGAAGAAGTTATATCAATATCAGGGGTGAATGATGATGTTGATTCTCAATCCATCATCTCCTCTATATTACCCAAGAAATACCCTTCATCATCAATAGGGTCAGAAATGGAATCTTCTTCTTCAAAATGTTCAAATTTTAACATATCTTCTGATCATGGAAATTCTACTTCATCATCTACTATGAAAGTAGAAATAGAATAAATAACACATGTTGAAGAATAATAGGATGATCTTAGAGATGCTCCTACAACATTTGAATAGTGTATCTCTACCACTGTGGATGAACTCAGAGAAATAAATCTGGGTACAGAAGAAGATCCATGCCCCACTATAATTTGTGCGGCCCTGACTCTTGAAGAGAAAGAAATTTATATTTCATTTTTGAAGAAAAATTGAGATATATTTTCGTAGAAATATAAAGAAATGATAGGGATTTATCCTGATGTTTCTACTCATCATTTGGGTTTTCCAGAAGAACATCGAGGATTCAAGAAAGCTGCACGAAGAACACACCCAACTTATGCTTCCAAAATTGAAGCTTAAGTAGATAAGCTTATCAAAGATAACATCACCAGAGAAGTTCAATATCCAAATTGGCTAGCTAATATTGTCCCTGTGAGAATGAATAATGGAAAAATTAGAGTTTCCATTGATTTCATAGATCTTAATCGGCATTGTCCCAAGGATGATTTTCTAGTTCCGATCACAGAACTCTAAATTTATGCAACAGTTGTCTATGAAGAACTTTCCTTCATGGATGGATATTCTGGGTATAATAAAATCCAAATGGCTACAGAAGATGAAGAATCTACTACCTTCAAAGCCCCTCAGGGAGCATTTTGATATCGGGTAATTCCCTTTGGCTAGAAAAATTTATGCGCCACTTATCAACGTGCTATGGATCGTGTCTTCAAGCCCTTTTTAGGTAAGTTTGTTGATTGTTATGTAGACGATTTGCTGGTTAAATCTATACAATGTTCTAATCAATTTTCTGATTTGTAAATAATATTCCACAAACTTCGTGAACACAATTTTAAGATGAACCCTTAAAATGTGCTTTTGGGGTAACCTCAGGAAAATTTCTCGGTTTTGTTGTACGTCATTATGGTATCGAAGTCGATCCTGAGAATACAAATACAATACTTGGTATTGCACCTCCTAGAAATTTCAAATAATTGTGAGGATTTCAATTAAACTTGGCCTATATTCGGCATTTCATCACTAATTTGGCAGGCATAACATTACCCTTCACCAAATTGATGAAGAAGGGAGTCACTAACCATTGGACTGAAGAATGACAAGAAGCATTCAATATTCTCAAGAAATATCTCTTGAGTCCACCAGTATTAATGCCACAAGTTGAAGGAAGAGCACTTATTCTTTATGTGATAGCTTTAGAGCAATCATTTGGTGTCTTGCTTTCCCAGAAGAATGAAGCTGGGAATGAAAATAGCCTTTACTATCTCAATTGGACTATGCTCGAAGCAGAAACCCAAAATATTCATGTATTGAAAAGTGATGCCTAGAATGAATCATTGCAGTTCCGAAATTGAGACACTACCTGAAACATCATGAGGTCCAATTGGTATCTCGCAATTACCCTCTCATATTCATCCTTAATCATCCAATTCTTACAGGACGTCTGGCAAGGTGGATAGTTATTTTGCAGCAATTTGTTATCCAGTATGTGTCTCAAAAGGTGATTAAGGGCCATGCTCTGGCTGATTTCCTTGCTGAACATCTTTTAGTCGAAGATACATTTTTCGATATTGAAATTCCTAATTAAGAAGTCTATTCTATTCATGATAATCTTTAAACATGGGAAATGTACTTTGATGGTGCTTCTAGATGTCCAACAGGGAAGAAAATGGAAGATCCTAAATTCAACAATATTGGGTTAGGAATTGTACTTATTTCCCCAGAAAAGGCAGTGCAACCTTATTATTTCTTTTTATGGGAACGCTGTACAAACAATGAAGTAGAATATCAAGCTCTCATCGTAGGCTTGGAATTGGCGCTTCAAGTACATGTGAATCACTTAAAGGTGAAAGGTGATTCAGAACTGATAATCAGACATGTTAGTGGGGATTATTCCATCAGAAAAGAGGATTCAATCCATTTGTATGATTATGTTAGAGAGTTAATGAAAGAATTTCCTTCGGAACCGACATTTTCTTATGTCCGGCGATGAAATAATTCCCAAGCTGATGCACTGGCTAATATAGCCACAGCTCTGGCAGATCCAAATCGGGATGAGACAATCATCAATATTTCCCACCATCGTTCAATTTAACCTTATGTTCAAACCAGAAAAGAGTAAATCAATGAAATTAGTCCCATTTCTGAACCATATGGTCACACTACAGGATAGATGAAACCTATCAGGGAATACCTTCAAAATGGAACACTCCCACCTGATAGAGCTAGGAAAAAACAAGTCCGGAGACGTGTGGTCAATTTTAATCATTATGATAGCCCTGATCACCTAGAAATGATTCTCCAAAAAAGTGGTTTTGATGGAGTTCTCTTAAAATTCATTGATGGTGAAGAGATAATGGCTATCATGAAAGAAGTACATGCAGGAGTCTATGGTACCCACCAGTCTGGACATAGACTATCTGGTCAAATTCAAAGGCTTGGATACTTTTGGCCTTCGATGGTACAAGATTCTGTTGATTTCATGAAGACGTGTCATTCATGCCAAGTATGTGCCATCTTCATTAATCAACCCCCAGAATTGCTTCATACAGTTAAATACTCATGGCCATTTTCCAAACGGGGAATGGATGTAGTGGTACCTTACACTTCAGCTACAGCCATGTAGTTTAAGTATATTCTTACTGCTACTGACTTATTTTCCAAATGGGAAGAGGAAATAACTCTCCAAGAATTTAGCTCTAAAAGCATTGTTAGCTTCATAAATATTAACATAATTACCAGATTTGGTGTCCCTCATACCATATTAATGGACAATGGCACCAACTTCTGATCATCCGAGGTAAAGAGGTTGTATCAAGAATACAACATCAAATCCGACCATTCATCTCAGAATAATGCAGTGGCCAATGCCCAAATAAAAGCCTTTAATAATACTATTTAAAGCATACTACAAAATATGGTGAATAAAGATATGAAATCATGGCCTGATAAACTTTTTCATGCTTTATGGTCTTATAGAACCACCACCCGCACTACAACGCGGTCAAGTCCATATTCATTTCTATATGGAACAGAAGCAGTGTTTCATATTGAAGTTCAATTAACTTCGCTCATATTAGCCATTTGCGATCAGTCATCTACCAATGAGAAATCATAAAAGCAATTGGATGAATTGGAATGATTAGATGAGAAAAGATTGTGCAACTTGCACCAATTGGAAGTCTATCAGAATCGAATAGCACGATCTTTCATCAAAAAAGTTTGTCTTCATTCATTCATTCAAGGATAATTAGTATTGGTTCTCAGAACTCCAATGATACCAGGAAAGAAACCTCTCAAGCTTGAGCCAAAGTGGGTAGGACCTTACACAATACATAAGGTCTACTCAAATGGAGATTATTCTTTAATATCAATAGATGGAGAACTCATCACTACTCCAACCAATGCCAGATTCTCGAAGAAGTATTTTGTGTAACAAAAATACTAGACGTCCAACATGACGTTAAACTATGACGTCCAACATGTCGTTAAACTGTGACGTCCAAGATATATGATGCTAAACCGTAAAGAAGTCTCTTACATCAAGAAAGACGTTAAACTGCATAACCATCATCCTATATATACGACGTTAAACTGTGCACCTCTTTTTCCCACATGAAATTAAACTGTGGAAATGTCCCTAATTCGTCCAAGCTACCTAATGCTAAACCGTATAGCACTCCATCGTCCAACAAGACATTAAACTATATTTTTCCCCTTTTAACCAACATGATGTTAAACTGTGTTGTCCATACTACATGACATTAATCTACACAGTCCCCAAAGCCCTTAATGCAAGGCTTTTAACTGCATAGTCCCCCCTAAGTCCGTACTGCATGAAATTAAATTTCACAGTCCCTTATACGTCCAAAATGACATTAAAATGTGCATCATTAGGTTGGTTGCTACCACTTGTTTCCAACACTGAGTTTGACTCACGTGATATTAGAATAAACTTCAACCATAACACCCTCTATGGGCCGCTAACCATGCGTAAGTCCCAACACCATTTTTAGGTTGTTTTCCTCAAAAACAACTTGGTCACCAATTCATTCTTCAATTGAACTACGTGAAATTTGATCCTTGCCTTTTAGGCTTGGTACATAGGCAACCTCCCAAGGTTCAATCCCAAAACCAAAATCATCACATTGGTTCACCTTTGTCCTTGCTATACGACGTTAAACTATACAACACATTTGACATGTAAGACAAAAAACTACAACATTCTTTGACACCCTCACCTGAGAGGGAATCATTATTTACATTCATCCCCAATCGTGTTATATTCTAAAGACTACGTGCATACATGGAAATGCCCGAACCTTTTATCATGGGTCAAACCATCATTGCACTAAAGTTCCCTTTCAACCTTCACTTGTACGAACCAAATCTGTATAGAGGGTATTTCAAGAACTATGTTCGGCCTGATTCTCATCCTTATGGGATACGTAGGAACATTCGAGCGTCCCTTGAATCCTGCCCCACGCCTTTGGGCCTAACCCCAAATTCCACTTTTAGTCCCTTGGCTGAAAATTCCGCTTGTGAAAACATGAATGTGGTATGAAATCCCGGGTCTTCATTCACATCAGGTTTATAACAAACACACACTGTGTATTCCTTATAATGGTCTGAGTTCTATGACCATAAACTAATATCTCCTACACTCTCATCCCACATGACGTTAAACTATATTTCAAGAACAACATTTGGCTTGATTCTCATTCTAATGAGATATGTAGTGAGGTCCAACATCTCAATTCAGGACCCATCCACATCATGATTATGGTTAGCATTGGTCTGTGTATCTCTACATGCATTGAACAATTCCCATTTTGATGTGTCATAATCCTAACCTTAAATATTTTAAAATCTCCATACCCATTTTCTTGACTTCTGGTCACAAAATGTCTGAAACCTGAGAGTTCTTTTTCTTGACTATGTAGCACGTGCCCTTAGGTGGCCTTACACAAATAGTTTATATAACTGTCCTGCTATCCAAAATATGCTATTATTTGACTATGCAGCTAATTCCCTTAGGTGGCCCAACATAATTCAACCCCCTAACAGGTTTTTCAAATAATGGTAACTTCATTCTTGGGAGAAAAACCTTTTTTTGTCCTTATTGGTCTTGTTGACAATATGTAAGGATCCGCAAAAATTAGTAATCCTTAACATATTTGTCCCATACTCTTTTTATTTATCTGAAAGTATTTAATTATATGGTTTATATTTCCCTTCCCTACGTTTGGTTCAGACCTTCGTAGGAGAGACATTCATCCAATTCTTAGACAATCTTGATTAGAAATATGTTCTCCATATTCAAGTACCTCTCTCCATACAGCAGACTTTGTGCTTTGGAAAATTTGAATCTCCATAAACTTCCACTGGATTTTTAGCACTAGAAAAATAAATTTCTGAGAGTTCTTTTTCCTGACTATGCAGCACGTGCCCGTAGGCGGCTTTGCATAAGTAGTCTATATAACAGAACTTTCAGCCAAAAGATGCTATTATTTTACTATATATCCAATTCCCTTATGTGGCCCTACATAATTCAAACCCCTAATTGGTTTGTTAAATAATGGTAACTTCATTCTTGGGAAATACTTCTTCTAATTCCTTTTATCCCTTTTTTGTATCATTCCTCAGATTCAAAATTTCTTAAGTCATAGTTTACATGTTTTCCCTCACACTTGAATACGGTAACATGTTTTCAGATAAATTATCAAGGAATTGAGTTAATTTTAATCCATTCGGTCAAAGATATTTTGACCTTAAACATTAGAATTTTTATGTCCTACGTGAATGACATTAAACTTCCCACAAAAGAAAAGGGAACTCTGAAAAAAAAGTCAAGTCTCAGCTCACTAAACATAAATTTCGTATGATTTTGGTAATATTGAGCAATTAATAGATTCAACGTTTGTAGGGTTATTTTTATAATCCTTGTAAAAATCAAACTATGCTTACTAGGCCCATTGGCTTAGGTAAAAATTTAAAGTAGGTAGCATGAAAATGCAGGAAAAAATGATTGAAGTTGAAAGTATTCTTCATTGATGCACAAGAGTTAGAAGGAAATCCATAGACTGAAGTCTCTTCTCTTTTCCAAGAATTAAAAAAGGCTATCAACATAACTCTTCACTTGATTCACGGAATCCCGAGATTCATCAAAAAACCACTTGAAGCTCATGCACTCAACCAACTTCACTCTTTTCAGCTTGATGGAGTGATTTCTTGGCATCTGCAATGGCTTTCATACCATTCGTTTGAACTCCTTCCAGTGAATTATTAAGCTGGTCAAGTTCCCCAGTAACAACATCTAACTGTTACTAATGGTGCATCTACTGGAAAACTTTTCCCTTGATCTTATCCTTCAGATCCTTCAACATGGAAGCATGATCAACCCCAGCTCGGGACACCACAACCTCAAATTCGCTGATATTGTCTGACAGCCTTACCCTGGTCAGGTCTTGATGGTACCTATTCTACTTCTCCCTTCTTAAGATGACTTGTTTCACCGCGTCATGGATCACTTGATATCCTAAAACGCCAAGTCCCAACATGACGAATAGGGATGACAGTCATAGGATCATTGATGATAGCACTTCTAGAGGCACTTCAAATATGCGCTTCCATATGTTCTTCTATGCCTTGCGATGAGAAAATTGGAGTGCCTTTTATACCTCTGGATCTGACTCAGCATCACTGACATAAGGGGGAATATAATCTTGGATTAATGCACTTAGAGAAGTTCCCTGTTATGTTCCTTCCACATTATATTCCCGTTCGGGCTGAGGCTGAGGCTTCACCTCCAGATCTCACCACTGAAATTGACGGCCCTGCATAGTCAATTGAATCCTTTGGTTAGTTTCAAAGGATAATAAATTTTTATTAGTTGTCTTTCAAATTAAGTACAGTCACAAATATTGTTATCCCATACCCAACGGTGGATCAACAACATGAGAAGGATCCTCCCCATCTTTCCTAGCTTTAGCAGGATTTTCTGTACGAGTTTGAAGAAGCTCTACCAGGTTCAGCTCCACTTGAGCTAGTGTCTCTTCAATAGTATGATTGTTTTTACCCCCTTCAGGCATTGGATGTATAGTAGCTTGCTCAGTTGGAACTTCACATTTGAACATATCATGGTCAGGGATGTAATAAGGAGTTATTTTAGCAGGACGAAGGATAACAATCATTTCGAAAATCTTTTAAATTACATGGTAATTTAACATGATCTAAAAAATCTTCAAAATATGTGCCAAGTTCCATCATTTCATCCAATGTTATATCATATTCATGGTTAGTCTCACCATTGGGAGCATTCGATACATCTTCTTTGAGATCCCCATTCTGCGGCCTCTGACCCCGGACAACTTCATTAGATAAAATTGTGGCATCAATTGCAGTGGTCGGTAAATGTTCCAGTTCCGGGGTTGAAACTAAAGTATCAGAGAATGGAATTCAGTTGATGTTTCATTCAACATTTTATGAATCATTCTTAATTTACCAGAAGAAGGATCTTCTCTCGTTGTAGTAGCAGTAGGAGTGGTACCAGGAATAGATGCTGACTCCTCTTCAAGAGCAGCCAAGCCAGCATGAACATGTGATTTTTCACCTGTACCCTCCGTCGATCTCAGAGGAGGGTCAATCCTCTCCCTCCGAGGGGAAATTTAATAAGCCCATGAAACCCCAATAAGTATCAGAAATCTTTTCATGTGTTAGGACTCATGACTATCTGAAGGACTAACCACTACTGATAAAGCATTTAGATGTGGTCTTCTTCCTTCAATGCATTTTCTTCATCGGCGTTTTGGGAGTGATGACATCATCATCTCCAAATACAGGAATTAGGGAATGAAAATCCATATCTAACTACTCCTCCATGGATTTCTATCCTGTAGATATCTCACCAGGCACATAAGGAGATTCATTAGCCCTGATGGCAGTACCACCAAGGCTATATAGTGGTGAAGGAACATCCGCAGATCCTTTCTTTGCAAGCTGCAGGATGAAGAAAGTAATATCCTTGAGTAACAAATCATTAACTAGAATCAAGTTGTAAAGAAAATAAGGAATGAGATTTACATCTTCAGGATCCACGTAATGGTGCCACACCTCATCTCTGGAAGCACCAGTCTCCTCAGTGGTTCCACGATCTATCATTTCCTTCACCATCTTGGTGATAGGAATGGAATCATCGATGGAATATTTTAGCATTTCCATCTCTCTGATGTAAGCCTGCACCTCATCAGGGTTATACTCGAAATAGATATCAGTATAGGCCTGAAGAGTCCCTATTCTAGGGATGTGTATCCCCTCGCATAGATTCAGCCAGGCAGTTTTAGCATCGCAATATAAAATTCTCCATGTTTGGACAGGCTCTGGTCAGAGATATTCATTGTGTGTACCGGAAGGCTACAAGGAGGGTCCTATAATCTTAGACTTCACCTTCATCCCATCTCTTGCAACTACAGACAAAAGATAATAAAATTATACTTGTTGCTCTATTAAGTAATGGAGATTAAATTTCCCTAATGATGTAACTCACTAGGAGTCGATGGAGTGGGTCTCTTGATTCACACATGAGGTTTATATCTGGAACGAGGCCGATTTGACACATGGCGTGCCTCATCATCCCCATCTTGGGAATCTGGCGAGTCAGCCCTAGTTGAGTAACCTTGTGAATGAGCTCCGGGTGTGGAAGAATCACCTTCCAGATGAAGTGTTTGTTTCTCTACAGTTCTTTTCTTTTTTCCACACATGATAAATTGGATGATTCAACACCCCTTCAGGGTATGATGCTATCCAGTTCTCAACATACCATGTAGTCAAGTTACTCACCACATTAGCAATTGGTAGATCAATCACTTCCCCAATATTCTATATAGATGTCAGAAACCATAGTTGTCAGGCAACCATCAGTTTCTGCTCTGACCTGACATGCACAGGAGAGGATACAATAGTCTGCTGTAGACACTTGAATTGGCGTGAAAATCTGTATGGAGCATAGTTCCCACAAATAATTTCTCCATCAATCCTGGTGGCCATTAAACCATCTCTTCAAGCCAGCATGTATGACCTAAATTCTAAGCCAGTAGATCCATCATCAACAAAATGCCCGGTTGGCAGGTTTACATGAGGAAAGAAATTTAATTCCTTGAACATGCTCAGCCTTGCCTTTATATCATTGGAGTTGAGAGCTAACGGAGAAATTCTAGAAAATTCCAGCACCAATGTCCTGAAAGAACTTATAGGAACCTGTACTCCATTATATACAGTATATGTCCCGAAATGAGTGGCGATACATCCCCAAAAAACTTGTAATGGTCCCACTATTCTCAAAGGAGACTTACCAATAAAGAAATGGAGTAATCTCTTGTGAATCTTCCCAAAAATAGGGGTGTCCAACCCAACCATTTTCTTCTCAGCCAACATGGATCCAACAATAATGGTCTCTGGCCTAATTCCTCCCTTTGAATCCCTAACTGGAAAATGATAAACACTGAGCCACAAAACTAATAAGTCCTCCAGATGGGTCTTTTCTGGGATTTTCTGATCCACTTCATACCCCAACTTCTCAAATTCTCCTGCTTCTAGAGTTGTCCAGAATGTGCCAGAAGCACCCATCTTCCCTATTCTGGGGAAAATATTAGGATGAGTACAGTTGGGCCACTCCCCCTCTTTCATGGCAAGAAACATATCCATCCACTCCTCTAGATGAATATACTTTCTAGAATGAGTTTTGGAGGTCATGGAATTCTTGAGCTTGTAGAAGATTTTCAATAATTCCTGATCCAAAGCTGGAGTCTTCTCAGAATTTTTCTAGGTCTCCTTGAGAGGGATGTATTCATCATACATGTCACCAATAATTGGATCCCCCGAGAACTTGTAGACATCCCACAAACTGATGGCTACTTATCCATGAGTTTGATGGAAAGAATTGGTTTCTGTGATCCTGCGGCTGATTAGATCTCGCACAAAGTCATCATTCCTATAAACATATGTCTTCCCAGCACAGACGAATTCATATATTTCAGCTCCTTTCGAATCCTCGACAAATGCTACATAGGTTTGTCACACCAAATATGCCAACATCCAAGTTGGCTTCACACCTCCTCTAGGATGGAAGTCACAACTCTTCTTCCAGCCTTTGGATTGATCCATATAATAATTTAAGAAGATTGAAGGATAACAATGGGGGTTCATCTCAGGCTTGTGAGGTTTAAGATCTGGGGAACAAGGGCTATGATGCATTATGTAGGCCTTCTCCACTGTTCTAGTATTAACAAATTATCCTCCACATGAGATATTTGCAGAAGAAAAATTGGTGTAAGTATGAAACCATGAAAATAGAAGATAATTATTTGCATCATGAATTTTGACTTCTTGCAGATGACCATGCCCATATAGAGGCAAGTAGATGCTCTATGGAAAGTTAATATGATACTACTTTAAGTACATGGCCAAATCCGGAAGAGTGTTATCACAGATATCATAGTAATCATTGACAACAACGTTTATCATGTCATCAATTATTTTTTTAGACAGTTGATCAGTTGTTCCAATTCTTCTAGGATCCATTGATTTTGCACAAAGGTTGAATAATTAACTCTTATGTAAGTTGATTTTTCATATAATTTGTGATGAAAAGTGAAAAAATGGCTATGGAATTAAGGCGCGCAATTCCAATTTTGGCACACAAGTGTATCTGTGTCACGCATGTTTGGGTGCACAGATATCACCGCGCAGGTCAAAATACCTTGGCAGAAGTGCAACATTAATAAAAGTAATGAAATAATGGAAAATCAGCAACATGTGCGATGAGAGAAACCTATGCGGCGAGTGATCAGAAGCGTTCAAAACTAAGTGCTTTGCGCAAGAATGGCACAGATATTTATAGGCAAGTCCAAAGCTTGGGTGACGTTCTTCCTTGGGTTTCTCCTTTAACTCAGAGTCAAATCCTCCATCCTTTCATATCCAACTATGAGGGGGGACTTTTTTTGAAGCTCCTTTCCATCATAGAGTCTAACGAATGAAAAGTGAAATACCTTAAACACAAAGTGAATCATCATTTGAAGAAACATCACAAATCGACATAGCCATGAACATAGATTTCCTTAAGCATGGGTCGCACAAGTTCCAAGATGGTCACGCAGGTATACCTGCACACCACATATTGGCCACGTAGGTGACTTGTGCGCCCTATTTTATTTTCACCCATGGTCTTCAGTAGCCTATAAATACCCCTTGTGGGCCCCCCATTTTGAGGACGAAAAATACAGAAACTCTAATTTCATCTCTCGGTGCCTAGTCTCTTCTTGAAGTCTTCCGAACACTTATAAGGTAATTTGATACCTAGAATGGAATATCTAAAGAGGGGGAACAAGGCCTAAGAGTTGAAATTCATCAACACCTGTGCGCCTAAGTGTCTAAACCTTATGGGAAATGGTCAAACTTGTGCACCGCCTTATCCCTTCAATAGAACATCAGCACCACCCTAGGGATTAGGCCAAATCTCACCCATGTATTACCCTATGAGTTGACTGGAGTACAAGTACACATGTGTCACACATGTATACTTGTGCGACCAGGACATTCACACCCCAACTGGACATGCACACCTACTTCTTTTTCGGTGCCTATCCTGCCTATTAAACTCATTTCTTCATATCCACCTCTCCTCTTCACGATTTACCATTAAAAACCCTCTTCAAAGCCATTTTTGGCATGGTTCCTTTTTTTCTTCCTTATCTGAAAGGAATTATATGGAACATCTCTCAAAACCTAGTTATTTACGTATCTTTATGTCACTAAGGTCAGATATTTTATTCATTCAACCTCATCCTTTTAGATGAGAAGATCGTTAATATGGGCATCCTCCTTAGGAGTAAGCCCCAAGTCCCTTATTCATGGTTATCCTTCTCATGAATAATCCCCAGTTATAAGATTATTTAATATGTGCATCCTCGATAAGAGTATGCCCCAAGTCCCTTAACCTAGGCCTCCTTTTTAGGAGTAATCCCCAAATTCTCAAGACCTCTTAACCTAGGTATCCTCTTTAGGAGTAAGCCCCAAGTTCCCTATCCCAGGATTTCTTTTCAAGAGTAAGCCCCAGTCCAAGATCTTTAATCTGGGAATCCTCCTTAGGAGTAATCCCCAATCATAATTTTCCTCTAACATGGGCCTCCTTTTCAGGAGTAAGCCACAGTCTAAGATTCCTTTTTATTTAGGCTTCCTTCTCAGGAACAATATAAAGCGCATATAACTTTATGGACCTTGTTCCCAGGTTTCTTCCCTAAAGTAAATCCTAATCATCATCTATTTGGGCAGTCATACATACATAATCCCCACATCATTTATTATGATTAAATCTTTCATGGATAAACTGTTAGTTTTTACTAATACCTCTTGTTTCTCAAACCGAGCATGACTCACATGATATTAGAGCATAAAACTAATTATGGCATCTTTCTTTGAGCCATCAACCATGCATAAACCTCAAACTTCTTTAATATAACTACATGGGTTCTTATTCATTTTCTAAACAAGGATACGTAGGTAGCTCATCTGTAGGTATGATCCCAACTCTGAAATAATCCCTGTCATTCTGAATGACAGTAAACATCAAGTGCCATGCTGAGTGGCTTTAAAACCAGTATGGTTATCATAATGACCAAGAGATTTTGATATAATGTGTTGAAGGATAACATTCACTACTAATCTCTAACAATTACAGATGATTCTCTTTCGATGAAGAACATCAAATACATATAAAAGATTATCTAAATCTCCTACATATTAATCATTGATTGTCAGATATAAAGGAAAACTCATTTTTATACTTGGTAATTTAATAAGGATTCATGAACATAACTCAAATCTATAAATAGAGTCGTGAAGTAGACAATAATTCCCCTCAAAAGGTGTGATGAGTACGACCTCCCATCCTCTCGACCAATGAAAATTCTTAACCCTCATCTGTTCACAACTAATGAGCACCTACCTTTGGAAAGTTGGTCCAAATGGTTATAGAATCATTGGATGTTTCTGGTTCTATGAATAAACCCGTTAGAAACCGATTGGATTGTTTGAACCTTAAACCAACAATTTTATCCCCATTTCTAGAGGGAAACAATGATGGTGGGGGGGGGGTTTCTATGGTAGAAATAGTAGAAGGCACATTTGGTTGATTCAATTGTGTTCATAAAATGGCATGCGTTTGGGTGATTGTTTTCCTGACCATATAATCATTATATTTCTATGCATTTATACTTTTGAATTCTTGCCACTATCCTTCTTCCTCTAGATCAGTAGTAGTAACACATGCTACATGGGATGAATAACCTTTATGTTTTACTTTTCCAGAGTCCACTATCTTTTGCAGTAAGTATTTGAAGATAAAAAAACTCCTGAATAGGATTCCCAAACATCTAATAAAATGGGAAATAGTTGGGGAGTTCTTCATCTCTTTATTTTTTTGGAATTTTTGGCCTTGGCAACTGAACCAGATTGTTTTCCAGAGCTGATATGAATTAACTAGGAACTTGTTCATTCCAAAAAGAATAAACTTTGTTCTTTAAATCCTAAAACTGTTTCTACCTTTTAACTCTTTTATCATTTTAATGAGGCGGATATTGTTGATGATGCTCAGGAGGTGGATATCTTTGATATGAAGAAGGTTTTGAAGTGTAAACATGTATAAGTGATTGTTTAAGGGTAACTGTAGTAGTCTCTGCTTTCCCTATTCTCTTTCCCAGAACTGATGGAATTACAAGAGTTTTAGCCCCAGTCTCTATAAGAGAGTCTTCAATCTGCAGAGTAATTGAAGTAAGGTCTTGAAACCCACTTGTGTATTTCACAAGGATCAATGGTGTGTGTAATTCATCATGAAAATTTTCCACAGAGATTGGCAGCAATTCTTCTTGAGGGAGTGCTAAACTTAAGGAATATATTAATGCCTTCTAGTGAGCAATGAAATCTGGAACTCTTTCATTTTACCTTTATTTCAAATTTTTAAGATCAAAAACTGTCATCTTTGGTAATGTTGAGCTAAATTGAAGAAGGAATCTTTGATGGAGATCTTCCCACCCAATAATTGACCGAGATTGCAAACTTTTATAGAAGACAAAAGCTGGTCCTTATAATGACCAAACAAAACAACAGAGCTCAACAACTTCATATTGTTGAGGAGTTCCCATAATATGATCACAATGAGATACAAAATGGGTTATGTGTTGTTCTAGATCTCCCGAACCATTAAAAAAATGGGAATGTGGTATTCACAAAATTTCATGAGGGAGGAATTGCATCCACCCATTCAGGGTAAGCTTTCTTTTTCTGTTGAACTTGTGCACATTTTCCTTCCATAGCTTCTAATTGAGCTGTTAATGACTCAATGGTAGTCATTAATTTTGGAGAAACATCTGGTCGAGCTTGTACATGAGCAGGTGTAATAACTGGAGTGTGGACAGGTGTGGTGATCGGTACTTCCACTTATGGTAGTATTTCCAGTTTCTGTTGTGTATGACCCATAGGATTGGACCTGTGATGGTGTACTTGTAAAGGGGGATAAACTTGATCCATCCCAGTAGCTACAACAAAATCCCTTGATTGATTAACTTCAGAACTCTTAGGAGGAAGACTACCTTGAAGTAGTTCTACATTTAACCTCCATAACTCCTCCATTTATTCTTATTGTTTTGCAAAGCTTTACTCTAATGAGAGTGATTGGAATTCTCTAGAGGTAGGGTGTGATGTAACTTGACTTTTACCCTTTTCCTTGGCATGTGACTTTCTGGAGTATGTAAGTGCATTACCCGAAATAATGTATTGCCTTTGGGAAAACCTCTGGATTATGGTATGCACACCTCCTTCATTTGTTTCTGTGTGTAAAGCCTCTTGAATAGAAACATCTTCATCTGATTCCACTGTGTGAGCCTCATGTTCTGGGGGATTAGTGATAATATCATTGATGACATTTATCGATGCATAATTCATTACATCCCTTCTATCGGAAATTCTGCGATAATGTGTTCTTCCATGTCATTTATAAGACATTTCCTTTTGTTTGGTTGACCCCATTGGAACTACTTGATGAAATATAATTTGGAGGGAATTTCTTGATAATTCATCTTGGTGTTAGTCTTTTGGATTCTTTCCTAATTGATAGACGAATGACTTTCCCAGAGGAAGATTTTGAGAATTTGAAAAAGTCCCCAGTCCGGCGGACTGGGGATGTTCCTATTTTTCTAGTTCAACTCCTTGAATCCTATGTGGTGATCCTGAGGTTTGAATTAAAAGAGTCCCCAGTCTAGCTAGCTGAGGAGGCTCTTGAGCTACTACATATGAAACTTTCTTAAAAGATCTCCTGATTTTTTGGATTTTAGTCTAGAAATTAGCCGGATGGATCATCCGACAACCACTCAAATCACCTGGCTCAGATGACTGCTTGTTTGTTTCTGACACCTCTGTCACCTATAGATTTGTAAACACTTCACAAGAAGCATGTTTGATATTCTCATTTTCTGTATGGAAGAGTAATTCGACAACTTGTTCATTATATGCCTGACTTTGGGAATAACTAGATGAGGCATGTTCTTGAGAAATCATTTGATTACACACAACTCTAGTTATTTTTGTCCAGCCATGGGCAATAACAATGCATGAGACCACTTTTGGTGGGCTTTGTTGACTGGAGATCATAGTAAAATGAAATACTCCATGAACACCCCATCCCCTGATATGAATACCAGATGGGGAATTGGTAATTTACTTGCACAACCATTTTAATGTACCAAGGCATGTACGCTGAAGGGCTCTCTGCTGATTTTCGACCTTTGGATGTCGGGAAACTGAGAGAGATGCAAAGTCAATTTGGAATTGCAACCCTTCTATCACCTTAACATGATTTTTATTTTCATCATAATGTAATATTTTCTCTTTCAAGTGAAAAAGAGTTTTCCACATGTTGAGACTAATATCATGAATACAATCTTCTATCAACGTTTCTGAAATATCATACTAAGAGTCATCCAAAGGCCAAAACATGACTGGTATTTCACCTTTTTCAAAGTGTTTTATCATATTCAACACTTCCTCTTTTTCATTGGATGATGATTCTTCTACCTGATTGGACCAAATCTCATGCTTCTTTGTTGCTTCATCAGATTCAACAAGATTGATAGAGAATTCATTTGTCAAATTAGATGATGATTGACCCAGGGGAGGTTTGGATAATGACCTACACCTCGGGCTATCTTCTGATTGAGAAAGTATTTCACCTGCTAGCGGTAAGTCACTAGACATGGATAGATTCGCATTTGAAAGTGCCTCAAGATAAGAGCTCTTTCTCTTTTCTGCATTTTCCATTGAATAATTTTTCAGGAAATGTGAATTACTACTGCAGAAAGGACATTCATAGCTAAATTCATCATCATGGGGAGGACCACCATGTTGGGTTGCAGCAAAAGATGAATCATTTTTCTCCTTGGTATTCTGGCTATGCATAGGGTCATAGTGGATCTCATCTGAAGATCATACTTCGAGATTGACCAAATTTTCATGAAGCAAGCCTTCAAGAGGAATTTTCCAATGAAGACCTTTGGCACCATTGTTGTTTCTTCAGGAATCTAGAAATGAGAGAGTATAATATTGAGTTGTAATAGATAATTGTCTGAGGGATTCAAGAACTCCATCATTGAGAAAGGCCTTATTTCAGATTGGCTCTTGATTTCATAACTGTGTTGGATGATTTTTTTTCTTGGACGCCATCTTACTCAATTTGGAAACCACTTGTTGACAAAATTGTTTATTATGGACAGGTGTATGTGCGTGATCAGGAGAAATGGTCAGGTTAGGCTGATTATCTCCGTTTAAATTGGGTGTATGTGCCCGACATAATTGTCCGTATAACATAAGGGAGTATTCCCCACGACCCTCCTGGACTGGAACAAAGGTGTGTATCTACTTTGAGGTGACATTTTGATGAGTCAGTCCACTCATAGGGGTAGATTTATGTTTCTTTCCCTGTAATGTCGTTGAAGTTGTTATTATATTCTGACAGGTATCCAGAATATGGGCAGGGATTTGTTTCTGCTCTTTCACCATTGTTAGAATGTGCTTGGTGACTTCAGCTGCCGAAACGGAAATATACGTCCATTTCGTGCTTGGAGTAGGTGTGTGTTCCTACTCTTATCCTCCTTTTTCGATCAGTGAATTCTGCCAAAATTCATTGGTGGGGGCAGAATGTTGTTTCTGCCTCTTATTTGTCATTGGAGCATTCCAATTGACATCTCTAGGTGATTCCAAACAAGACTATTGGTTAGCCTAATGAATTTCAGGTGTATGTGCCTACAGATTATTCTACACTAAATATGATTTATGAACTTCCTTCAATACTGGAAGATGAGACTGATAGAAGAATTGATATGTGTAAGCAGGTGTATGTGCCTATTTACAGGTTGTCACCACATTTTCATGGTGAGATTCTTTGGATGCATTCAGAAGAGTATAATGACTGGATTATGATTTATAAACAGGTGTATGTGCCTGCCTATATAACTCCACCAGAATTTCTTGGTATGATTGGTGAGTTACTTCCAGACGAGTATGCTGGGCAGTGATATTAAGATGATCGAGTGTATATGCACACTTGTTGTTTTCCATCAAGTTAGGTTGATGGAATTATTCAAAGGGGGAAAAGGTAAGAACCTTCTCCCTATTGGCCGAATTTCACATCTGACGATTCATCTTGCATGCTCGGTTCTGAGGGACCTGTGCCAAACACCTAGATGTGATACCCTCATCATGTTGAGGGAGCACTACTGCACGTGTCAAGAAGCGATTGTTGGTGGGAGCCCTCAGTAAGGGCTCCTGTATTCTAGAACTGAGGCCTTGAGTGACCTCTTCATTCACCTCCCCATAATATGGGAGGGTCTAGTAGTTGCGTTGTGGGGATAACGACCTAAATTGGATAGAGATGTTGGTTAGCACCACCTGCTTGCAGACCACTGGTCATCGCTGTACGGAAAACCAGGGTGAGTTATTAAGTTGGACGGCCTGTTGAGGGGCCTCTAGAGTTGTGATGGTATTGTGTTGATGTTATTCCGTCACCAATGCATTTGAGACCTAGCGTTGAAGATGTTGAGTAGGTGATGTTGTCCTCAGATCAGACGAGGATCCAGCAGGAGAAGCGGCTGAGGCATTCACATGTGTGAACATTAAAGAATCCATTTTGTGTTGCAGATAGATTTTGGAAAAGAGTTCTTGTTTGATATAACAGACATAATAAAGATAAGTTTGGACATGCTACATCATTTGGATGAGCACATGTGTTATTGATTGCTTTGCTGGCCCTTATATTCAGTTTAACAGGGGCCTAACAAATTTGTAAAACATCATTTAACTTGGTTAAGGATTCACGTCAGGTTCACCATTTTTTTTCTTCTGTAAAAGGTGCTAACCTTTTTTTTAAAGGTTAAAACTTTGCAATAGGATTATAATGGTTTTATTTGTAGAACTGAAAACACCCAATGATTCTATATCCATTTAGACATACTTTCCATAGGTAGGTGATCATTAGATGTGGACTGATGAGGCTTAATAATTTTCATTGGTTGAGAGGATGGTAGGTCAGGTTCATCACACCTTTTAGGGGGAATTATTTCTGACTCTGGGACGCTCTTATAGATTTAAGTTATGTTCACGAATCCTTATTAATTCACCGGGCCTGAAAATGAGTTTTTCGTTTAGATTTTTAAATCAATGGTTGATATGTATGGGATTTAGAGAATATGTTATATGAATTTTAGGTTCTTAATCAATGGAGAATCATCCATATGTATTAGATATTCGTAGTCAATTGTATCCTTCAATACATTATATAGAAATATCTTGTACATTATGATGACCATACTAGGTTTAAAGCCACTCAGTGGGGCATTTGAATTTATTGTCATTTAGAAAGACATAGATTATTTCAGAGTTGGGATCATACCCACAGTTGGGCTACCTACGTATCCTTATTAAAAAGGAACCAGAACCCACATAGTTCTATAAGATGTATATAGTTTAACATAATATGGGATCGAAATGAATTAATGAATAATGGGTTGAACCTTAGAAATGCTTCCTACATACACTAATTTTAAGGCAGAGATGAAAGTCCACGTAGTTCGGGTGAAACTAATGTGAGGTTTATGTATGATTAATGGCCCAAAGAGAGATGTTGGGATTACTTTTACACACTAAGTTCATGTGAGTCACACTTGGTGTGAGAAAATAGAGGTATCAGTAAATCTGACGATTGTACCATGTAAAATACAGTCATAAGAAATGGTGTGGGGCTTATGTATGTTTGACTGCCCAAGTAGATGAAGACCCGGACATAATTTAGGAAAGAAGCCCTGGACTAGGGTTCATAAAGGTATTTTTACTTTATAGAGATTTAGAATTTTAACCCAGGGCTTACTCCTAAGAAGTAGGCCCAAATTAAAAGGGACTTATGATTGGGGCTTATTCCTGAGAAGGAGGCCCAAATCAAAAGGAATTAAAATTGTTGCTTACTCTTGAAGAGGATTCCCAAAGATTAAAGGGGACTTATAACTTGGGGCTCACTCTTGAGAATGAGGCCTAATGTTAAAGTAAATTTTTCATTGGGGCTTACTCCTGAGAAGGAGGCCCATACTAAGGGAACTTGTGACTGGGGGATACTCCTGAGAAGGAGGCCCAAACTAAGGGAACTTGTGACTGGGGCATACTATTGCGAAGGTGGCCCAAATTAAATGATCTTCTCATCTTAAAGGATGAGTTTATATGGAGGAAACCTCCAACCATAGTGACATATGGCTTGTAAGTCACGAGATTTTGAGAGAGGTTCTCACAAAATTCTTTTCAGATAAGGAAGCCAACAAGGAACCATGCCATAAATGGATTTGAATAGGGGTTTGAGGGATAATATCATGAAGAGGAGAGGTGAATGGGAGAGAGGCCACAAATGGATTTGGCGTGAAATTCATTTGGCATGCAAGACTTGGTTGCGCCAGTGTACTTGTGCGGCATGGGTTCACATGGGTGTTGGAGAATCTATAGGGTAATACATGGGTGAGACTAAATGTAACACCCCGAGATTTTATAAGATATATTATTTTCAATTTATTTCATATCTTATACTGTACACTACACCAAGATTATCTTGCGCTATACGCAACACCGTATTAGCTTGCAGTATATGCAACACTAATCTTGGATCGTGTTAAACACAATTTAAAGTTTGTTTGATAATAGTTATTCTATGCAACATTGAGTGTATATATATATATATATTAAATGTATAAATGAAGTATGGTTGGATTTTTTTATACGCAACAACAACGGAGTCCTGCACTACACGCAACGCTGACTTGGATTGCATTACATGCAATCACAACCTTCCCCGATAGCTTGTGTTGTACGCAATACCGGGTTTCAGTAAACAATGATATAAGGTTATAATATTATTATGAACTAGCCGTTATGAATATTATTAACTAAATTTTTAATTTTATAACATTATTATTCATCTTACACATTTTCTAGAACATGGTATGAGAATAAGAGAAATTTTTCAGGTAAAATTAGTATTTTTAAAAAAAATCAGTTTTTCCGCCTTCTGATGGCGCACCCATTTTAAATATAGATTTTGAAAATTTATAAGTGAAATTTTAAAAAATAAACTTCTTCTTTTGAATCAACATATAAAAATTTACATTGGATAATGCTTTGATATTTTTCAGATAACTTTCATATTTTAATGAATAGTAAAAACACGCTATATTTTAATTAAAAATGACTTTTTTCATCGTAATAATTTATATGGTTAAATTATTATATTTAGTGGTTATAAAGTATAAATAGAATATATTTCTACTATATAATATGATTTATGTCATTAGAATTGATTTTACATTGATTTCATAGGTAAAATTATTTCAATCTTTTGCAATGTTTTAACTTTTAAAACTCATTTTCTTAACAATAGGATTAATTTTAAATTAATTTCTACAACGTTTGTGTATTGAATTTATAAAAATGTATTTAATATTTGTAATCTGTGGGTCCAAATAATGTTATTAGGCTACGTTTTATTTTTGGGCATTATGAATAGTAACTACGGTAAATTTTATTTACCATAGTAAAAGGTAAATCGGGTAATTAAGGGTAACTATAATATTATAAAATTACCCTAACACTTGTCTTAATATAATTGGATGCTTATATTTCGTCCTAATTAATATTTGGTTCGAAATGGAATCCATTAGAACCCACTTGGAGGTGATTAAGACCTTTAGTTTATTTTATTTAAAGGAATGTGAAATATGTCTCAATCAACTTTAATAATTACTGTATTTTTAATATAAGTTTATACAGAATATAAATTCAGTTATAAATACTCATATTAAATATATAATGTTTTTCTTTATCATGGTAATTTATTAATAATTTTTAAGATATATTTAGTTACCTCAATAGTTTATACATTAATGATGCAGAAATTATTTATTTAGTGAAAAATAAGTTATATAGTTTTTATTGAAATAATAATACCCCTTAAAAGTCTCACAAACCTGACCAAAACTTATTGGTAGTGTATGTATACACCATAATCATCCCATTACAGAATATATGACCATTTGTATTCTTATAAATATGATTATGACACTTATATTATATTATTTTTAATGATTTCAATGTTGTCACGTTCATAATTTAATAAATATAACATTTTAAAAGATGTGTGTTTTAGAATATAAATCATACTAAATGTATTATAATGAAATATATAAGATATATATTCATATTAGTATTTAAATTTTAATTCTTATGCAACAAATAAGTATATTTATTATCTATACAAAAATATTGTAGAAATTATTTTATAAAGAGAAGTATCAAACAAATGGTTTTCCAAATAGTAAAATAAATATTATATGAACTATTTAATGTGATACACTAATTTTCTATATGAATATGACATGTTGGGAACCTATTAAATATTTTATTTTTAATATATCCTATGTTTGGATTTTATTTAAATTCAAATAAATGAATAGTGTCAAAATTGACACTATTGTTATTTTATAAAAATAACATATTATTAAATTGTTTAAAAATCACAAAAATATTTAAAAATTATAAATTTAAATTCATATAGTCCAAAATTTAATAACTTATCCAATTATGGGAAATTAACAACACATAAGTGATTATTTATAACCATTTAAAATTTAGAATTTTGTTACCACAAATAAAATTAAATATATTAAATAAGGATAAATCAAAATGATAAGGTTTAAAATAAGATCAAAACATGTCTAAATTTTATTGGTTAATGAGATTACAACCCTATAGCATCTATTATTTGAATTGAGTCATTTTTGGAGGTTTTTATGTGGGGTTTGAATTTATAATATACTAATATTTGTGAGGATTCCAAAGGTGCACCTCTCCTCCCTTATAAAAAGGCACCTCCTCCCTCTCATCCTCACACCATTTTGAGCCTTCAAGCTCGGCCAACCCCTAACCATTTTCCTTATCAACTACCTTAGAAACATACTATAGGTCCTTTCCTTATTCAAAGACCAATTTTTGTTCCCTAAGAGGAGGTTTCAAAGAGGCGTGTCGAAGAAGAGGTAATATCTGTTACCCATTCTTACAAATTTATTTCTTCTTCTAATTCCTCTTCATCAAATGTTTAATTAGAAAGTAATAAAATAAATATTACTTATATACTTGTATTTTGTTATATATATTAAACAACCCTATTTCACCTTCTATCCATCCTACAGAAAACGAAATCACCGTGCATGCGTACGTAGGGAATACCGTCTCCACGCTATGGTGTAATCTGTTTTTCCACCACCACATTACTTGGATGGGTATAATGGTGTAAAGAATAACTATATATGGTTATTATATCATCATACTTATTCTAAGATATTATATCATCCACTCCAATACAATTAAATAAATATGGGAATGATATCATTACTCGTGCGTTCGTACGGATTACCGTCTCCAAGACGCGATGGGATTCATTTTTCTATGTTAACAATTCAACAATGATTATAAAGTATATATAATAAGTAATCATGAAATATTTGAAATAATAATTCTACTGTATATATATATATATATATTTATATGTATGTCATCTACTTAATTCCATTCAATTCAATAAGGAAACGAAAACGACGTTCATGCGTACGTACGGCCTACCATCTCCATGAATGGTGTATTTATTTCCATTAATAGATCTATTATATATATGTATATTCTGAATGTATGTTATATATAAATAATGTTCTATATTCTAGAATTAATTAATCATGATCTATGTAATACTATGAATAATTACAAGTCAAAACACGGATGATAAATGAAAATATTTTACCTAAAACGCTGCATTAACATGAAATTTACAAAAGAAAGGGTAATATAAAGTCATAAGTGAACCATATATGATATCATAACAATGAATATGATTCTTTAATAAGTCAATGATATTATTTAAATCATTATACAGGAGGTTCAGATACATACAAATCATATCAGACATAAGGTAACAGATAACTTTTCAAATCTTGTTTTTATCCGAGATTGTTTACACGTAAGTATTTACTGGGGTTATATTTTTCATCCATGTCCATAAAGTGTTTTTCATAAAGTGTTTAAAATTTTTCCATGTTTATTAAAGTCATTTTTAACCCTATTTGTCTTTTACTTTATGTTATGGAAGGAATATTTCTTTTTTTAACCATACGAGGAACTTTTTGACTTTTCTGACAAAAGTACGAGGAGAATGTTTTTTTAACTTATACAGCATGAAAGGATTTTTACGGTTTTATAAAGCCTTATTTTCAGGAAGCTTCCTCCAAAATATGTCATTACTATTTTAAAAAAAATCTTTTTCTTTTAAAATTTCATGATGTTTTTTGAAAAGAAATTTATTTTGATGAAGAAAGGATATTTTCCTCAAGAATTCATTTCAACTGTTTTATCAAAACCATTTTCCATCTAAGACGACATTATTTCATATGTATATGTTTCAAGTATAATGTCTCTATGATTTACATGGTTTCTATTTTCTTATGATGAAATGATATCCATTTTTTGTATGGATTATGTTATGATGGGGTGATGTTTATGAATCCCATTTTATTCATTGGGTTATGATGAAGGATTTATGTTCATTTTGTGGCACAAGTAAGAATGATTTCATTATGACATGGGTGGGACATATATCTCCCTCCAATGAATTGGTTAAATATTTATATCTCATGAGATATACATGGCTGAAACGGTAAGTTAATCCGGTTTAGTAATACAGGACTGGAAAGAGGAGTTAGCTCGATTCATAAAGGGACTTTGTCAACTAAGATGGTCTTGGCAGCAATGCCTTGGCTACTATGGAAATAATTACGAGTGTTGAATGGTTTCCACAATTACATGATTTATTTCTATTCTATTTTATCATGATTTATGTTCCATTATGATGCATGCCTTACGTACTTCCAAGATTTATGTCTCTGCTCAAGATTTTGATTTTTAAACATTATGTTCTTGTTTTTCTGTTCAAATGTATATGGTTTGTTTTATTTTCTCCATGCTTACCCTTACTGGTCATTTGAGATCACCCTTTATATGTTTTCTTTTCCCCATGATTTCAAGAAAGGTTTTAGGTAAGAAAACCAAAAGGGGAAGATCTTTTTGGGAGATATTGAAGATCTTTCACCACGATTTGAAGATTACGTTCCGAGTTTCCAAAGACACTAAACTATTACGGTCCTTGTGTGTCTGTTTTTGTTATGTGTTAAGTATTACCAAAAAGCAATGTCATGTCCATATATGTCATGCTTTGGGTCTCTACAGTTGGTATCAGAGGAATGGCTTAGTTAACCTTTGGAAACTAAGATGTGAAAACGTTAGTGAGATCCCTAGAGATATTTCTAAGGTAAGTCTAGGGATGTCCCTAAGGTTAAGTATAAGTATAGGTTATAGTACTAGAATTATGGTAAAAATCTTAGAATTTATCCTAAGATGTTATATATGGAAGGCACTCCCCCTTTATTGTGTTGTTTTACCTTGTATGATTTTTTCCTCTCACACAATTCTTTTTGGGTTATAGAAAATGGCTGGAAACAGGAAGATTCACGATAATGAAGAATATGATGGAAATGGAATGACATTATTCATGATCAAGCAAATGAAATGGAATTTGGAAGGCAAAGAATCGTTATTATTCCTAATCAGCAATCTCATAATATGATCAATAATCTCAACTTTGGTAAGTTTCCGGACTCAGTTAATAAGATAAATAAGGAGTTTTATGATTATCATAGAGGAAAGAAAGTTCAATTTTCCTCATGTGAATCATGTGGGAAGAGACATCGTGGAGAATGTTTCAAAGGAACTGGAAGATGCTTTGGGTGTGGAAAAGAAGGACACAAATTCAGTAATTGAAAAGGAAAAGGTTCATTTTACACCATGGACAAGGAAAATGGTATTTCATGGACATAAAAATGGTTAAATGTTTTAAATTTGGAATGTACGTGCATTATGAAAACCAATTCCCAAAGGTAAAGTTTCATGAAGAGAATCATCATGGTTGTATGGGTAGTATTTATGTTGCTGATGATGAAGAGACTACAAATTATATGTGAGATGAAAGAATTGTTCAAGCTTGGTCAATGGTTTTAGAATGAAGTGGAATGATTACATGTTTATCAAGAGTAATGTTGTATATTTAATCTCAGGGTACTATGGAATAAAGAGACATATAAGGATTGTAAACTATTGTTTTTTTCTTATGTTTTTGAAAGTATATGTTGAATGGTACCGGTAACCATGAAAGGTTATTTAGATATTTTTGTAAAGTAGATGATATGCACATAATGAAATGATAAAGAAAAAATGAAATGAACTCATGACTAATATAAGGACAAAGTTATATCATGGTTTGAGTATATAGAAATTTTGAGATTTTGGGATGTGGAAAGTGTTAAATTTTAACAGCGCTCATGTTTTCACTAAGGTTCAATGGGTATTCACCTTTCAAGAGAATACATGATTATGGTACTCACATGTTTGGAATATGAACAACAAGATATATCTTTTGATATATGACGGATAAATGATGGAATTCATGTGCTTGTTATATGACCCTTTTTTTAATCGTTCTTTTTATACTATGAGTTTAGAAAGAAGTATTTTGGAAAAGCATAATGATTTGAATGGATTATGTTGAACATAAGTTAGTATTATTTAAGGCTTGAATTTTTTTTCGATATTATTGATAGAATTATATAATAGTGTATTTTAAGAAAAGGGATAACCTGTAGAACGGGCGACAACCCGTCGCGTCGGACAAGGCTGTGGTAATTGAATCCACAACTGAAGTGCGAAAGGCCTTTATCGCCTACTACTGGCCTACAAGAAGTCCCTAGTTAGTAGAAACTGGTTTTATTAAGCAGGATGATAGATGAAGTATAAGTCCATTTTGGAACGATATCCGATTTATCTCACCATAGATGGACTTATTTATATAACTTTTTCTAACCCTATGTTTGAGATAGATGGAATGACCTATCATTCTATCACATGATCTACTAACACTTCGTGAAAGACAAATTCAACTACATTTCTTTAAGATATGAAGTTGAAATTGTTCGAGGCACGAGCAACGTTGAGATTGTACCAAAATAAAGTACGTATTTCTTTTAATTCAAAAATTATTTGACTTTACGGAAATGATCTTGAAAACCAAAATTTTGTCCTATTGCTCTCATATCTGATGAATCATATGGTACCTTAGATCATCACAATTTTATGGATTTGTGACTGTTGGATTTTTTATATCCCTGTTCTCTACCACTCTCCATC
The DNA here is from genome assembly GCA_963277665.1 of Viscum album. Taxonomy (NCBI): domain Eukaryota; kingdom Viridiplantae; phylum Streptophyta; class Magnoliopsida; order Santalales; family Viscaceae; genus Viscum; species Viscum album. The sequence goes on from OY728125.1 coordinate 501,300,959, forward strand.
AGAACATGATGATTATATTTCTCTTCCATATTCATAATTTCACCTATGATCTCTTATGTGGGAACCCAAGTGACGAGTTACTTTGGGAATCCGTTTTGTTTCTAATGTTCATTTTTAAAACTAAGTTTTAGTTTTCCTTTTTATGATGTGGGTTTCTATGAAAGAAACACTCGAGTAATAAACCATCTATAACCCAGAAAAATTTTGAGGGAGAAATTCATTTTAAGGGGGGTAGAATGTAACACCTCAAGATTTTATAAGATATATTCTTTTTAATTTCTTTCATATCTTTTGTTGTACGCTAAACCAAGATTATCTTGTGTTGTACGCAACACCGTATTAGCTTGCAGTATACACAACACTAATCTTGGACCGTGTTAAACACAATTTCAAGTTTGTTTTATAGTAGTTATTCTACGCAACATTGAGTGTGTGTATATATATATATTCAATGTATAAATAAAGTATGGTTGTATTTTGTTATACGCAACAACAAAGGATTCTTGCACTACATGCAACCCGGACTTGGATTGCAATACACGCAATCACAACCTTTTTCGATAGCATGTGTTGTATGCAATACCAGGTTTCACTAAACAACGATATATGGATATAATATTATTATGAACTAGCCATTATTAATATTATTAACTATATTTTAAATTTTATAACATTATTATTCATCTTACACATTTTCTAGAACATGTTATGGGAACAAGATAAATTTTTCAGGTAAAATAAGTATTTTTAAAAAAATGTAGTTTTGCCGACTTTTGATGGCGCACCCAATTTAAATATAATTTTTGACAAGTTTATAAGTTAATTTTTTTCAAAATAAACATCTTCTTTTGAATCATTATATAGAAATTTACATTGGATAAAGGTTTGATATTTTTCAGATAACTTTTATAATTTAATGAATGGAAAAAACACGCTATATTTTAATTAAAAACAACTTTTTTCATCATAATAATTTATATGGTTAAATTATAATATTGAATGGTTTTAATGTATAAATAGAATATATTTTTACCATTTAATATAATTTTTGTCATTAGAATTTATTTTACATTGAATTCATTGGTAAAATCATTTCAATCTTTTGCAAAGTTTTAACTTTTAAAACTCGTTTTCTTAACAACGAGATTAATTTTAAATTAATTTATTCAACTTTTGTGTATTTAATTTAGGAAAATGGATTCTATATTTGGAATCAGTTGGTCCAAATTATGTTAATAGTCTACTTTTTATTTTTAGGCCTTATGAAAAGTAACTACGGTAAATTTTATTTACCTTAGTAAAAGGTAAATCGGGTAATTAAATGTAAATATAATATTATAAAATTACCCTAACACTTGTATTAATATAATTTGATACTTATATTTTATCCTAATGAATATTTGGGTCAAAATGGAATCCATTGGAACCCACTTGGAGGTGATTAAGACCATTAGTTTATTTTATTTAAAGAAAAGTGAAATATTTCTCACTCAACTATAATAATTAATATATTTTTAATATAATTTTATAGAGAATATAAATTAGGTTCTAAATACTCATTTGAAATATAAAATGTTTTTATTTATCATGGTAATTTATTTATAATTTTTAAGTGATATTTAATTACCTTAATAGCTTATACATTAATGATGGAGAAATTATTTATCTAGTGAAAAACAAGTAATGTAGTTTTTATTGAAAACATAATACCCATTAAAAGGCTCAAAAACCTGACCAAAACATATTGTTAGTGTATATATACACCATAATCATCCAATGACCTAATAGATGACTGTTTGGATTCTTATAAACATAATTATGACACTTATATTATTTTATTTTCAATGATGTCAATGTTGTCACCTTCATAATTTAATAAATATAAAATTTTAGAAGTTGGGTGTCTTAGAATATAAATCCGACTAAAAGAATTATTATGAAACCTATGAGATTTAAATTCATCCTAGTATTTTAGTTATAATTTTTATGCAACAGATAAGTATATATAATAATTATACAAAAATGTTGTAGAAATTATTTTATTAAGAGAAGTATCAAATAAATGGTTTTCTAACTATTAAAATAAATATTATATGAACTATTTAATGTTCTAGACTAATTTCCTATCTTAATATGACATGTTAGGAACCTATTAAATATTTTATTTTGAATATATACTCTGTGTGGATTTTATTTAAATTTAAATAAATGAATAGTGTCAAAATTGACACTATTGTTATTTTATAAAAATAACATATTATTAAATTGCTTAAAAATTAAAAATATTTAAAAATTATAAATTGAAAGTTATATATTCGAAAATGTCATAAAGAATCCTATTATGGGAAATTAACAACACATAAGTGATATTACAACCCTATCTCATCAAATATTCGAATTCAGTAATTTTTGGAGGTTTTCATGTGGGGTTTGAATTTATATTAAAATTATATTTTTGAGGATTCCAAAGGTTCCCCTCTCCTCCATTATAAAAAAGAACCTCCTCCCTCTCCTCCTCACACCATTTTTATAATTGATGCTCGGAAAAAAACTACCCATTTACCTTATAAACTTCCTTATCACCATACTGGGGGACCTTGTCATCTTCAAAGATCAATTTTAGTTCCCTAAAAGGAGGTTTCAAAGAGGAGTGTTGAAGAAGAGGTAATATCCTTTAACGATTCTTTCAAATTTATTTCTTATTATAATTCATCTTCTTTAGTTGTATCATTATAAAGTAATAACATAATTATTACTTATATACTCTTATGTTATTATATATATGAAACAACCCTATTTCACCTTCTATCCATCATACGGAAAATGAAATCACCACGCGTGCATACGCACGGAATACTGTCTACATGGCGTGGTGTAATCTGTTTCTCCACCACCACATTACTTGGATGGGTATAATTGTGTAAAGAATAACTATATATGGTTATTATAACATCATAATAATTATAAGATGTTATATCATCGACTCCAATTCCATTAAATAAAAATGGGAATGATATCATCACTCGTGCGTACGTACGGATTACCGTCTCCACGACATGATGAGATTCGTTTTCCATGTTAACAATTCGAGAATGATTATAAAGTATATATAATAAGTAATAATGAAATATATGACATAATAATACTACTGGATTTATGTATATATGTATATATGTATTTCATCTACTTAATTCCATTAAATTCAATATGGAAACGAAAACAGCGTTCATGCGTACGAACGACCTACCGTCTCCATGAACGGTGTATTTCCATCCATTTATAGGTCAATTATATATATGTATATTCTGAATATATATTAAATATAAATCAAGTTTTATGTTCTGGAATTAATTAATCATGATCTATGTAATTTTATGAATAATTACAAGTCAAAGCACGGACGATAAATGAAATGATTTTACCCAAAATGCTACTTTAACACGCAATTTACAAAAGAACGGGTAATATAAAGTCATAAGTGAACCATATATGATATCATAACAATGAATATGATTTTTTAATAAGTCAATAACATTATTTAAATCCTTATACTGGATGTTCGGATACATACGAAGCATATCAAACATAAGGTAAGGGATAACTTGTCCAATCTTGTTTTTATCTGAGATTTTTTATACGTAAGTATTTACTGGGGTTATATTTTTCAACCATGTCCATAAAATGTTTTTCATAAAGTTTTTAAAATTATTCCATATATTTTTAAAGTCATTTTTAACCCTCTTTGACTTTTACATTGTGTTATGGAAGGAATCTTTCTTTTGTTTTCCATACGAGGAACTTTTTGACTTTTCCGACAAAAGTATGAGGATAATGTTTTTTTTAACTTATACGACATGAAAAGATTTTTACGGTTTTATAAAGACTTATTTTCATGAAGCTTACTCCAAAATATTTCCTGACTATTTTAAACAAAATCTTTTTCTTTTAAAATTTCATGATGTTTTGTGAAAATAAATTGATTTTGAAGAAAAAAGGATATTTTATTCAAGAATTTATTTCAAATGTTTTATCAAAACGATTTTACATCTAATATGACATTATTTCATATGTGTATGTTTCATGTATAATGTATCTATGATTTACATGGTTTCAATTTTCTTATGATGAAATGATATCTATATTTTTGTATGGATTATGTTATGATGGGATGATGTTTATGAAACCCATTTTATTCATTGGATTATGATGAATGATTTATGTTTATTTTGTGGCACAAGTAATAATGATTTCATTATGAGATGTGTGGGACCTATATCTCCCTCCAATTCATTGGGTAAAGATTTATATCTAATGAGATAGAAATGGATGAATCGGTAAGTTAATCTGGTTCAGTAATACAGGGCTGGAACGAAAAGTGAACTCAATTCAGAAAGGGACTTTTTCCACTAAGATGGTCTTGGAAGAAATTCCTCGGCTACTATGGAAATCATAACAAGTGAATAATGGTTTCCAAAATTACATGATTTATTCTCATGCTATTTTATCAAGATTGATGTTCCATTATGATACATGCCTTACGTACTTCCAAAATTTATGTCTATGCTCAAGATTTTGATGTTTAAACATTATGTTCATGTTTTTAAGTTCAAATTTATATGGTTTGTTTTATTTTATCCATTCTTACCCTTACTGAGCATTTGAGCTCACCCTTTATATGTTTTCTTTTCCCCAGGATTTCAAGAAAGGTTTTAGGTAAGAAAACCAAAATGGGAAGATCTTTATGGGAGATATTGGAGATCTTTCACCACGATTAGAAGATTACATTCCTAGTTTCCAAAGACACTAAACTATTACGGTCCTTGTGTGTCTATTTTTGTTATTTATTAAGTATTCCGAAAAAGCAATTTAATATCCATGTATGTCAAGCATTGGGTCTCTACACTTAACTCAAGACTTTAATAATATTCTAAGATGTTTCCAAAATTGTGGTGCGCAGGTTTCATTGAAAGGATAGGGCGACACAGAAGTTCTTCTACTTTTATGGAGGTCTGGACATTTAGGCGCACAAGAGTTAATGAATTCTAAACACTTTGGCCTTATCCTACTCCTTTAAGTTTTCCATTCTAGGTAAAAAGTTACCTTATAAGTTTTCGGAAGAGTTGAGTTAAAGACTTGGGCGACCAGACCTTGAATCTGACTTCTGGAAAATCCGTCCTCAAAATGGGGGGTCCACAGGGGCTATTTATAGGCCACCATTCACCTTGGCTGAAAAAACAAATGGGGAGTGAATGTGAATTGCGCGACCCTTATGTGGCATGAAAGTGACATGCGCGACATGCAGGTAACGTGTGCGGCGCACTCCAAATGGGCTCCTGGTCCATGACTTTAACAAATTTTTGATGTTTCTTCAGAGGGTGACCCTCTTTATGATTAAGGTATTCCCCTTTTCTATTTTTTATACCCTATGATGGGAAGAAGTATCAACAATTGTAAAAGGATAAGCTCAATGAAATTTACAAAAAGTGTTAGTTCTAGTTGAAGGAAGTCTCATTCATGGGTCATATCATCACAATAAATCAGATATCTATGGATAAATCCATGAAAAATGCAATTAAGGGATGGTTGAGGTCAACATCTGTGACATATTTCTGTATCTTCCTGGGGTTATCTAAATATTATCACCAATGTTTGAAACATTTCTCACTATTCTCATACTCTCTTACCAATCGATGTTGGGAGGGAGTCATGTTTTCTTGGAATGATGAATGTGATGAAAGATTAATGAATTAAAAAAATAGGATTATGACTGCCCTTGCGCTCACACTACCCACAGGTGGGGACCTTCCCATAATCCTCAGTGATGCTTCAATGAAGTTCATAGGCTATGTGTTGATGAAAAATGAGGAAGTCATTGTCAATGCCTCAAGGATGTAGATGATTAAGGAGCCAAACTATCCCACACATGATCTGAAGTTGGCAGCTGTGATTCTTACGTCAAAACTTTTGTGGAATTATCACTTTGGGCAGAAGTGTGAAATAAATACATATCACAAAAGTCTCAAATATATATTCACATAGAATTTTTTTAATATGCGCCAATGAATATGGTTAGATCTCATCAAGGATTACAAATTCTCAATCCATTACAAACCATGGAAAGAGAACAAGGTGGTGGATGATCTAAGTTGAAAGGATACAATAATTCTATCAATAAAGATAATTGAATAGAATCCAATCGTTATATATTTGACGAAAATAGTCTTTGGAATAATAAAAAAAGGAATATCATCAATCCTTTCATAGATTATTGCTCAACTATCTCTTTTAGAAAGGTTAAAGGATGCTCAAAAATATGACGAGGGAATTCAGAAGAAAGTGAAAACTATTAGAAAATGTAAATCCTTAGATTTAAATGTTAATAAATAATGAATTGTGATATTTGGATCATGACATTGTATTATATCAAATATTGAGTTATAAAATTATTTTTTGGATGATGCACATAGTTATAATATATCCAATCACCAAGGAAATAATAATATGTATAGAGATATCTGAGAGCACTATTGGTTGGATAACATGTAGAAGGAGATCACTAAATATACATCAAAGTGCATGTTTTTTCAGAAAGTGAAGTCTGAGAGGTACAATTCTAAGGGGATGATGGAACCATTACCCATACCATCAAGAAAATGGGAAAACCTCACCCTGGAATTTTTCATGGGAAATTAGAAGACATACAATGGAAACAATGTTGTCCCGGTTCTTGTGGATCATCTTATAAATAATTCACACTTCATTTCAATTTGATAATATTACTCACTTGATCAATTGGCATGGATATACATTAGATAAGTTGTAAGTTTGAATGGTGTAACACTATAGATTGTGTGTGATCATGATCCATGACTCACCTCTATGTTATGTAAGAGTATCCAATATCCTGTGAATACTGAGTGGTACTTCATCAAGGCATAACACCCTCAAACCTATGTCCAATCTAAGCAGACTATCCAAACACTTGAGTATATGTGGATAGCTTACTCAGTGGACTTTAAAGGTGGATTGGACCAACATATTCCTTTAGTGGAATTATATTACAACAATAGTTTCCTCTCAAGAATCCAAATTGATCATAATGAATCCCTTTTTGCGATGATTTTCATAACGCTGACATGTTCAGATGAATTTGTAGAATGAAAACTTCTAGGCCCAGAAATGGTCAATGAAATGGCGGAGAAGGTTAAGTCCATCGAGCAACACATCAAAGATTCCCAAAGTCAAAATAAGATCTATACTGATAATCATTGATGATACCTAGAGTTTGATATTGGAGACATGGTATTCCTCTACATAACTCCATGGATGACCATTAGGATATTTTGGGAGAATGGATTGCTTAGTCCACGATACATTGGCCCTTTTGAGATCCTTGATCGCATTGGATTAGTGGCCTATCAACTAACACTCCCATCAAACTTGTCTCATGTAGATGATGTATTCTATGTATCAATCTTGAGGAAGTATATACCTGACCCATCAAATGTACTCAATCCAGAGGTTTTAAAATTTGATAATGACCTCCACAATGGGGAGAAGCCACTGAATATCATAGATCATATAGAAAAATCTCAACGAAATAAGATGATTCCCCTTGTGAAGGAGTTGTGGAGAAATAAAAATTTTGATGAGGAAACATGGGAACTATAGGAAGTGATGAACCAGACTTACCCTCATCTATCATAATGTTTGAAAATAAAATATTGAGGGTGAAATTTCATAGGAGGGGAAGTTTGTATCTTCCCGAATATTTATGAGTAGAATTACATTTATTTAAATTATATTCCATGTGGATATAGAAAACATATGATCTCATTTGGTTTTATTACATCCAATTTTATTTAAGTGAAAAATTATGTATCCTTTCCATTGTTAATATAGTCCTTGAAGAGTGATCAAATGAATAGTAAAAAGATAGGATTTTAAAAAATCATTTTCGAAGGACAAAGGAAGTGGTAGCCTCAACTATTAGGATCGTACCCTATGAAGCCCATTTATTTGATATTTTGATGGAGATAGCTTTTCTGGTATTCTCCCCAGATCAATCCCAAGCCATGACTCAAGAACATAAGCATGATCAAAACCATTTATGGGAAATGTTAAAGCTCATCGAGATCACGATCAAAACCATGTTTACTGAATGGCCCAAAAAAACTCTGTCATCACACACCTTACTCTTTGGATTTATTCTATTGTAATAAAGGGATATCTATCAAGGCCCTATCAGTATGATTATTTTTGTATAGAATAATGAATATACATTCACTCTACTATTTTTACTTGGTAAATTATTTTCTAAAGAAAAAATAGTTTTTTGGTTAATATTCAAATTCAATTAAGGAATATATTTGGATGAATGAATGTATTTTTTGAAATCAAAATTATTTTATTAAAGATCATATAATTTTTATGAAGTCAAAAGTAACTGTTATTGAGGTTTGAAAACAATTATTTCCAAAACCTATCAATTGACAATAAATATAGGTTTTTATTTAAAAGGTTAAAAATTCACATATTTCGAAAATTATTTTGATAAAATAAACATTATTTTTGGAATCCGGACATAAAAATTATTAACTCCTAAATTTTCACTAATTTTTTGAGACAGTTGATTTTTTTGTTAAAATTAAATGACGTATACATATAAAATGTGTTTTATAACATCATTATGAACCAATAGTGATGTAATGAAAGAATATAAGACAGATATTTGGGAAAATATATATTTTTACTTTAATATAATTTAATTCTAGATTTGGTTGATTTATTTTATAATTCCATAGTGAATCCTCAACGAGTTATTAATTATTTTAAGATTTTAAAACAATTTCATTGAGAGTGTAACTAACCTCTCCATAATAAAGGGAAATATTTAAATATATTCATCCCTTTTCCATATAAAATATTTTATCCACTTTCCTTTTCATAAAACGATGGTCAAAAACCAGGGAGGGCTTGTGTTATTAAATATTTTAATGTGTAGTGTCCAAAACCAAAATAATATAGAATTACCCATCCTTTCCAATATAATCCTACCCAGGCACTCATTAATCTTCCCTAAAACTACTTAAATCTCATCTAAACTCTGATTTCTACACCCTAGAGTCTTCCCAAGGTGACCAATCTATCTTGAAGCATCTCTCAAGCCTTTGGTATCACACATCAAAGTAAGGGTTCCCTGTTTTTTCCATTTTGATCCATGTTTCTTTATATTTTTACACCCTTTTATTTCCAATTAAAAATTATGGGGATTTTATTATTTCCTCCCCCATACTACGCTTATTATTATTTTAATGATGAGATACCCCTTTATCTCTCATTAATCCCTCACATGTACACCCGTTACCTTGTCGATATTCCATAAGTGATTTCTCTCATCTAATTTCTATTCAAGAATTTATTTTATATTATGCATCTAAATTCCATTTCATATGTTTGTTTATGATATCAAATATCACTTATACTGCTAATCACAATTCTAATTGATGAGATATTTCTTTCTCTCAAATCATCCCTTTTTATGAATTTTTATATGATGCTGTTATGCTGCCAAAATTACTCTGTGATGTTCCATACCAAAATCAGTGTGCAGTGAATACCATAAACATTTCTCTATCAAGGGTATTAACCTTTATGCACATATAAATATTGATTGGGGAATTACATGTATTTATTATACATTCCTTTATCAAGGAATAACACATTATGGTTAATTAATCAATGTTAAACAATTTATGTGGCACACTTAAACATGATATTGAAATCATTATGAAGGGAGTGCCCTGATAGCACCCCAATTCATTGGGTAATGTTTAGTATTATGATACACCATGTTAAATAAAGGTTTAATCAATCCAATTCTTGTGAAATGAGGGTTTACTCATATTTATTCTCGTGCAATGAGGGTTTACTCATGATAATCCTTGTGGAATGGGCCTTTGATCAAGATAATATCATGTTGTATGTTGTTTCAAAATTTCCATGTTATGAATATCGTGATATTTAATACCATTATGTTCGTTTTTATTTTACGATCCATTAATATTCCTATTGAATAATATATATTATCTTCCTCATGTTATACCATGTTTATTCCCTTACTGGGATTTATAGTTCACCCTATTCTTATGTATGTCATCGGGTTATCCAATGAAATGATAAGTACAAAGGAATGTTGTGGTCATGTAAAAGACGTTTTCAACAATGATGTGTATATCAAGTTTTACTTTATTATGCAATGTTCATAATCCCAAAATACACTAGACATATTGATCTTCTGAGTTATATTAATTTTATGTTTATGTATCAAATCATATTTAAATATGAAATAAAGTGCATAGTTGTTATAGGTTCCTTCACAGTTATTAGAAGACAAGGTATAGATTGAGAAGTGATCCCTTATTGAGTTTGTTAAAGGAGGGTATCAAGTATGCATTGTTCTGCAATGTGTCCATAACCAATATTTGTTGTGTTTAGATGTATATACAAGAGGAGATTGCCTATGGTTCAAGTTAGTTGAGACCACATGAGCAGAACTGCACGACTCATGATTTCAAGTTAGTGGTTATAGTCTTCACACTAAAGATGTGGTGACACTACCTCATGGGAAAATGATTTATTTTCTATTCTGATCACAAAACATATTCTCTAAGAAGGATCATAACATGAGTTAGAGGTGATAGATTGAGATCCACATTGATAATGGCTTTGAGATTATCTATACTCTTAGGAATTCATGCATGGTAGTACATGATCTAAGTATGAGATTTTTTTCATAGTTTCTAAACAAGACGTCTAAGGGTTTGGCCTCATTACAGTAATCCCTTGTGGTTGGAGATGTAGTAGCATACATCTAGTCAGTAGTGATTAGACCTCATCTATGGAAGTGAGTTAGGAAGGAATAAATTGGGGATTCTAAATATGAGACCCTACATAAATAGATATACAACAGACATTCACCTAATATAATTTCTTATGGTAAAAATAAAATTGTTTTTTATATGGTTCTCTTTTGTACCAGTGACGTTGCGGGAGGAGTTTTTGAAATATTTTCTTAAATTTCCATGGGTGGTACATCCAGGTGTGGTAAAGATTTTCTAGGACATATGATTTCAGTTTTGGTGACTGGGGATAAAGAGAAGAGTTGCAAAGTTTGACTATCGATTTCTTATTTGTCAAGATGTGATGGTTGAGTCCCATAATACAGTGGGTTTAGTTGAACCCCTTGAGGGTCTAGAGTGTAAGTGGTATGGGATATCCATGGAATTTATTATATGCTTTCCATATATGTCTAGGGGACATGATTCCATATAGGTGATCATATAATGACTCACAAAGTATTCCCAATTCCTAGATATCTAGATGTAGAGTTCATTGGAGAGCTTGAAAAGACTCTACATATAAGAGATAATCTATCTTCATGGGGTTCTGTCAATGATCATTTCTGATTGTGATTATCACATCATATTCTAGTTGTTAAAAGGATCTAAAGCGGTTTTTGTGACTCAATTATACTTGATAAAATCATTTCAACCCCAAACTGATGGCCAAACCAAGAGAAACATTCAGGTCATGGAGGAAGTGATGTGCACTATCATGATTGAATTTTGACTTAGTTGCGAGAATCACCTACCACTAGTCTATTTTTTGTACAATAATATCTTCTATATCTCTATCGATAAGGAAGAGTTCAACGATGTTTATGGGAGACCCTATAGATCACTACATTACTAGACTAACCCAGGAGAGTCGACAATCATTGGCCCAGATTTGGTGCGAGCAACTACCAAGAAGGTTAAGGTTATCAATTTATGGATGAAGACTATTCCTAAACATCATAAGTTTTATGGGAATATATGCCGAAGGCCTTTAAAGTTTGATGAGGGAGACTATGTGTTCCTACAGGCTTCAACGTGATATGGATTGCAGAGATTTAGCTTGGGTGGAAAGCTATATCTGAAATTCATTAGCCCATTACTGATGATATGTAGAGTTGTTGAGGTAGCATACCACTTAGTTCAACCCCCATAGTTATACTAGGTGCACTACATAATCCATGTGTCATGGGTGAAGAGGTACATTCAAAAATCATCACACATTATCAACTAGGTAGAGATGGATATCGATGATAATTATACCTTTGTTTAGTACCCGATAAGGTAATGGATTATACGGAGAGGATATTTGGTGATTTAGTGATTCTTGTAGTTCATTTTTGGTGATATCACAAGATTCATTAAGATAGAACATATGAGTAAGAGGATCTGATTTGTGCTCAGTACCCACTTCTCTTTGCATAGTGGTTCTTTTTTCTTTTAAGGGAAATAATTACCCAATTTTGGTATAAGGTAAAGACTTAGATTTTACAAATATTACTTTTTAATATTATATTGATTAGTATTGAGGCTATGAGATGAGATGGGCTGTGATTCTGAGGGCCGGTGTGCCTGTTATAATTTTTTGAAATATACTAAATATATTAAATATCATGCACACCTAGTTTTCATGAAAAAGAGGAATAATATAAAAAGGGGGATTGGATAAAAACTCTAATAGCACAGTAGAGTTCATAACATGGGTTTTACACTAAGAACATAAAAACCTTGTTCGGTGCGGGGCATTTGTAGAATTGTCACTCCGATCGAAGAATGAATGAAACAATTAATTAAATTATTTTATATTATTTAATTGTTGTAGAAACCTAATATATTATTTAAATAAATGGTTATGGTGAATTCTTGGGTTAAGACACTAAAACCTATAGATCTGGAGAACCAATGAGGATACATGGAATGTGATTGTATTCATGGATGTTGACTAGATCAGAGATTGATGACTGGTGCAAGAATATATCAAATGATACCATAAATAATCATAGATCAACTCATTATTACATTGTTAATTGATCCAAATCAATGTATGGTATTTTTTTGAAATGGATTCATTCTATGTCCTTGATTTCTGTGTAAAATGTGAATCAATCAACCAACAGATTTATTTGTATATAAGTCATTTTGCAGGATTGGTTTATTTGTGTGGATTTGTTTTGGAAAACTTTATTTCTGATTAAAATTTTTCTCGTTTTTCATCATTCTAATGGAAATTAGTCTTGTTCAATATGAACATTGACAAAAGTCACTTCCCCATGATTATTAATGCAATCTTCTTGACTGATTCTTCATTCATCACGAGCATTCTTCATTTGGATCGTGGTTCAACATAACCCGATGAACCAATCATCGCACACCAGTTTCATAGTGTAATGATTAGATATTGTATATATGGGATCATAATGAAATAATGTGGTGAAACTATTGATGTGGTGGTGGATTAGATATTTTTGGATACATGTTTTCTAATTCTTTGGAACACTATAAAAACCGATTTATGAACTCATTTTCTGAAAGTATTTGATAGAAAAAATGTGCAGTTCATCAATGGTGAGGCTAAAAAATGGTCAATATTTGGTTTTATAGTGAGGTTCACATTTGGATTGATGGAAATAAGATATTAATGAATGTGGAATCTAGATTAGTGAACCATGAAAGTGTTGATCTTATGAAATGTATCTCAGAGCCACTTTCCATATAGAGCCCTCCTAGTAGTGGCTATGGTTTCAGAGAAAGTTAAGTGCCACATGGAATATGACCTTATCTCGTGAAGTATGCCCTCATCCTAGTGGTTCATTGTTTACCTCATACGGTACAAAGACATGGGATAGAGTACATAGGAACAAGCTCATCATTTACTCCCACACATACATGTATTGACCTTGTGTACAATAGCTTACTCATTTACTAGTACACTGACAAAGTCTATGGGAAGCTGACACACCATATACTATTACACAAACATGGGAAATATTTTATTTAAATGGTAAGAAACTTTGGTAGATGGAAAAAGAAGTGTATCCCAACTACACACCATATAGTCCTTAAAGTATGGATTTGATACCTTATCCTCTATGTCCTGGACATGTTTCATAACGATATGTTCCCCATAAACTTTCACTAAATGATTCTATGAAATCACATCCTACACATTGGATAAAACTCCAATAAATAGTAATTCATGTATAGAGTTGTTGGAATACATGAATGATAATGGAAGTGATATCCATTATTCATCTTTGTACCCTCATTGAAGTTCTTATTATCGTCATGACCACTACTATGTGGTCATCATTCCTCTAATTGGTAGAATAATCTTGATTGAATTGTCAATATACAATGCGGACTTTGGAGTCATCCTCATTTTTGTATCTCATATCTTTAGAAATTTGGTATGTTCTTCCAACAGAAAGGCCCAATAAGAATTAAACATTAGACAATTGTCATTAGTGTTATCAGACTAAGGAGTGTGTTTTCTCAGGTGAGTTCTATATAAAACCTTCAAGATGAAATCCTAGACTAGAATTAGGTTGTGGAATACCATTCAATTTTTTTCATTTTCTGAGTATATATACCACACAAGTCCACCAATATGCAATTATTAGGATAATTTATTTAAAATGAAATTAAAATTAGACAAGAGATGGAAGGGTTCAAACAAAAGAGGTTTCCCTCATCCATGAAACAACTGAATTACATATCATAATATTCCAATTCATTTTCATACTAATAATCATTATAATTTTTCCAATTAGATTGATAATTAGCAAAATTTGAAATCATAACTATATATCCATAATTCCTTCTTATATCCATAGAGGACGATCTAGTGGTCACAGTTCTTGTAAGACTAGAATCGTACTTTCACAACATACTATTAGTAGAAGCAGTAGTGAAACCATCACTATAAATCATCTATATATTACCATGAATGAAAGTATCATTATAATAAGTATGAATATTTTCCATATCCATAATGGGATTGATATCCTTCACCATTTCATCATTGGATATGTTCACCCATTTATCAGTTATTTTTGAATAAATGAGTATTTTTTGGATTTTCTATTGAACATGGTCAGGAGATTGATTTAGAGAAAGATTATGTTGGTTTCCTGATTGATTTCTTTGACATTGGGTCTAAGATTACATGTAAATAGGTACAAAGACCTCCCATTATTTGAATATTCTTTCTCCATGTTGAATCCCAACATCAACATCACATTCGGGAGCTTTAAGAGACCCCTGATCTTCCAATTGATCAGCTGCATGAAGAGATTGATAATATTAGGAATTCAGTCAAGCCCCTGAAGAGGAGGCTAGCCCATTAAAATAAATCTCAAAACCTGATAACCCATCATAATTTAGAGGACTATCCCAAGAGTAAGTATATGTAGACATTAATGGTAAGTAGAATCTTGGTACATAAATCATATAGAAATGGGTTATGGTTTCCATATACTTCACGAGTTAGATCCACATATATACTCTTTTACTGTGGAACATAATATTTATTTCATGATTCCACTATGAAGTTTTTCATTCATGATTCCACTGTTTGATCACTAGAATTATCCAAATAGTAATGATTCTTCAGTACAAGGCCCTATATTAGAGATAGTACCTAAGAGATGTTTATTGGAAATTCCATCACCCCTTGATATGTGGTTAGCACTAGTAGTGATGGATGTGGATACATGTTAGAGGAGTGTGTAGAATGAGTTCCAAAGGTAGAGAAATCATTTGTTTTAAGGCGAGCATGAACCCTAGGTGGTTGTGGAATGGCTTGAGGTAGTCACTAAATTTTTTTCTTTATTTGTATTCCTATATATCATATAGATGTCCTCATGGAATGACTTCTTCAGGTTTTTCATGGTTATGGTGAAGTCTGGTATCAAATTCATATGATGACATGACTCTCCCCTAATATCACACTATGTGACTCTTCATGATGAAATTTTATCTATCCACTTTGTGAATAGTGTGTACCCATTAACTTCTTCATCTATAGTTGGGTAGTATGACTGTAGATGTGTATTATAAAAGGTTTATTGATCTCTCTCCGTACTATGGGTATATGTTTTAAGACTTGTTATATAGGTAATAAACTGTTGTGTAGGGATTATGATAATATATCTTGGAATGAAATCTATATCTTTTCCATTACACTTTTTTTGGTTAGATAGATTGGGACTTATTAGTGAAGATATTCTTGGGATAGAAGGTGTTATATTTGGGGGATGGAAGTGGAATCCATGTGTCGATAACTCAGAAGTAGGTAACAAACAATAGTCATTGGGATCTGATAGTGTAGGATGATTTAAAAGTGGATCCTAGGATAGAGGATCCATGGTTCATGGATCTCGTGATATCTTTAATTAGCAGAAGGATATGTAGTGTTTCTCCTATTTTGGTTGGGGATATATTTTTGGGATTTTCTTACCTACCGTATAGATAATCAGGAGATAGTAGATGTACCACTAATGTAGAGACATAGGTAATAGAAGGGAGGTTTATAGGGTTGGATATGTAAAAGAGGGATTGTTAAATATGTATTATGAAGTTACAGTTATAACAGATTACCACCACCACCCATAAGAGTGTGATTCCAAACAGAAGGATCTGGTGGGAAGGGATGAGGATAGCTACTGGCTATGGATTCATGTGATCCCAAGGCTCTAGGGATGATATTAGGTATGATCTGTGTCATTACTACCTTAGATTTAGTATTTATGGATATAGGTGAGATTCATTAATTTCTTATCTCATCACTTTTTCCATACATAGATATTCTGGTTGAGGCTTTGGCCCAACCCTTGCACATAGAGACTCTTAAAGTAGGTGACATAGAGATTACACACATCTTCTGATAGAGTTATCTAACACATGGAGGTAGGAGATCTATGTGAAGTCTCTTTTTTGTAGTGATGAATCCTTATTACATCATCTTAGGTAGGAATGGTTTATTGATGGTTCATGACCTGAATTATAGTTTTTGGAATAGGATGAAGTTATTACAAAATGATAGGAAAAGGATGTCTTTTGTGGGTGAAATTGAAACAGTTACAAAGTAGAAAAATATCATTCATATGAGAGTGCATCTGATTACCACCAATTGCCTTCCATTACACTTGGAGTAGTGGATTCAATGGGATACCAATTTTTTGTGGTGGTGGTAGATTACAATGAAATGTTTCTTGAGGATGTGATAGTCATATTTTGTAATCGAGTGTCAGACTTATGATCCTAATTACACCCCAAGATTGGCCTAATATCTTCACTGACATATTATATGATTCCAGAAGAGATTCTTGAGCCATGGGTGAAGTTAGAAGTCTTTAAGAAGATGAGATTTGTGAGATGTAGGTTTTCCCCTAGGAATCCCAAGTAATTTTTTTGATAAGGCGAATAAGGACATGGGATTATGGGTTGACTGATGATTCTTTAAACCATTGATCGTGTAGAAGAAGTACCCACTATTGAGGACCAATGACCACTTCAATCAGTTGAGAGGGGTGTGATGGTTTTAAAGACTGACCTTAGATCATGCTCTAACAAGATTCGATTATGGGTTGAGTATATATTATATATGAAAACCATAAGTCTCTACATTCATAATGATTTCCTAGTGATAAAATTTGGCATGTTAAATTCCCCAGAAGTGTTCCTGAGACTCATGAACTGGATCGTTCACCCTTTCATAGATTGGGTTGTGATGTACCTCATTGACGATATCCTAGTGTACTTCATGTTTGAGGAAGAGTATGAAAGACACTTGTGGATGGTAATCATAACAAATTGGGAGAACCATATATATGGGAAGTAGTCAATGTACCAGTTTTTTATTTGTGAAGTGGACATCATAGAAAAATAATTTTAGAAGTAGGAGTGGTAGTTTACTCAGAAATGATTGAGGAAGTGCTAGCTTGGGGGGGGGACCCAAGTGTGTTACCTCATAACATAGTTTACATGGATTGGTAAGTACTATTAGAGTTATTTACCCAATCTCTAAAGAGTTAAACCCCCATTAACATGTCTGACCTAAAAGGGATATCCATTCATGTGGATGGAGAGGTGTTATTTTTGTTTTTTGGAGTTGAGATAGTGGTTGATGAGCACCCCCATCTTGTGATTTCCATAGGAGGGTTTCCTATACATAGTTTTCTTTGATTCCTTAATGACTACATATGGTTATGTTCAGATGTAGTGCAAGGAATTTATTTGGATTTAAATATATCTAGTTGAGATTTCATGAGATTAATTACATGACCAATGATCTTGAGCTAGCTACGGTTGTCTTATCCCTGAATATGTGGTGACCCTGACCTTTGGGAAAGCGGTTTATTTTTTACTCTAAAGAATGTTTGTCAAGTATATATTTACATTGAAGGATTTTATCATGAGAAAGTTATGATTTGTAGATTCCATCTAAGAATTTGACTTTGAAATTTTCCATACTCATGGGAAGGGAAACGCTGTGGAAGATTCTCTCATCTTCAGATACTATTCTCAGTTATTAGAAATGTCGTTAGGGAAGTTAGCATTGCTTAAATTTTCATTAGTGGATAGGGGTGGTTCTATATATATTTCGTCCAGGGTCATTACCACAGAACATTAATAGAGTGTTATGGAATCCCATAGTAGAGATAATTACTATGATCCCTCGCATATTTAGATGCCCACTAGATGTACTACTATAATATTTTTTGATGGTGCATATCACATTAAACTTTCTAGGGGACATACGATGGTACTAGTGAAATTGTGGGAGAAGTTGATGATAGATTTTCATTCATCTCCATTAACAATACATCTAGTTTTCAAAATGATGTTTTAGGAACTCTAACATTCATTTTTGTGGCTACAAATGATTTTTTTTACATAGTATTTCAATTAATGTCTTACTTGTCATAAGTGATGGCTGAGCACTTGGTTCTGGTATGATAATGACAACCCCTTGATGTGCCATATTAGAAGTAGGGTGGGATAAAAATTGACTTTTTGAGTGGTTTACCACATATGTCCATGAGAAATGATGAAATCAGGGTGATTGTACAATGACCCTCCATATCAGACCACTCCCTATCCAGTATTGTGTAGTGTTTAGTAGATATATTGGAAATATTGTACATACAAGAGATACTCTGTCTCCATGGATTTCACTTGACCATAGTTTTAGGATATGATGGCTACTTCAGGTTTTGACTACCGAAGGGATTTTTGGAATCCATTGGGGATTAAATGGATTTGAGCATGAAATTTCACACCTATACTGTAAGCCTTATTGAGATGACGAATCATGTCTTTGAGGTCATTATATAGGCTTTCGTGTTATATCTTATATACATTTGGGATTATCACCTACCCTTGGAAGAGTCTATGAATAAAAACATCTACAATTATACCATTGATATGGACTAATTTGAGTTCTTGTATGGGTGAACTTGTAGGTTACCACTATGTGGGACTCATAAACTAATGTTATCACTCATGGGACCATAGTTGGTGGGGACTACAATAGAAAAATTATAGATCATGTTAGAGTGTATTCATCCTACACAGATACTTCAAAATTTTAATGTAGACCAATGTTGGAGGCCAATGGTGTTCGAGGAGGGAGACCATGTGTTCCTGTAGTTCCCACATCAACATGGATTATAGATAATTGGCCATGTTGGAAGGCTATATCAATGATTTGTTGGTCCTTTCATGATACCACGTAGAGTTGGAGAGGAGGAATACTTATTAAATATACCTTCACATCCAGACAGTGTACATGACCCTTCCACATGTCACAACCGACGAGGTATGTTCACGACTGATTGATCATTATCAATTTGGGGGATAAATACATTGATGATAGAGCTAGCTTTGTTGAGTAACATATATAGATCAATGGTCTATGAGAGTGGAACCTTCATGGGTGATCGATTTCCATTGTGTGTATTTGGTGATAGCAGATGAATCCTCTAGATATATCCTGGGGGGATAAAACCCGGATTTGAGCCCAATACCATAAAAGTTTTTCAGTAATTGTTTTATATTTTTGGGAAAAAATACCAAAATAATGGATAATGTAACAAATCTAAATTTTCCATGTATTGCATTATAATATTATATGGATTATTTTTTGATCCAGAAGCTAAGATGATATGAGATTCTTAGGCCATGTGATCCAAGATATTATATTGAAAAAATTATTAAAAATAATAATGTTATCACAAAATAATAATTGTAAAAAAATTAATAACTATTAACTTGAGGATTCTATCTGAAATTTATGGCCTCAGTTGAGTTTATAGTGTTAGTTTTTCACTGGGTATGAAAAAATATATGTTGGTGGTGGGTGTTTACCTTGAGTTCCTTTATAGGTGATTAATTAGAATATATATATATATATATATATATATATGATTAAAATCCTAAACCTAATGATTACTTATCAATATGCTTCTATGTACAATTTTCAGAGTCACCTGCATGCTAATCTAAATTTTTTAGAGGCATTAGAGAGAAGTGTTAGGGGGATCATTGAACACGATATACGATAATGATAGCATCAATGACATTGAATTATCATAGTTCTTGGATCTCTTCAATAATTTAAAAGTAGGACCATTCTTCATCATAAATTAATCCAAACTACACGTATGAGTTTTTAATTGTGTGATTTACATCCCAATATTTATCCCATCCGAACATGGATAAATTTTAGGAAAATGAAATGATATGTACATCAAAGTTAGATTTATTTATGGTGGATTTATTATTTCCTTGTTTACTCTCTCTTAATTTTTCAAAAACTTCAATATCATATCATGGTTGAAAATGGACAAAGGCCATGTTTTGTTCCTCAAATTTTATGGTTCCTGAAATTATCTCTCATTTTATTTCATGATCATCATGGAAATTTTATTTATTCTATGGTTTGATTAATAGCTGGTATTTAGTAATTGAATTACCATTCAATGGTGAATGAAATTGATACCATAGTTGGAGTTCCTGATCAAGGATTTGATTGAGGTGTGGTGATGGAGGATTACTAGAGGTGGATCAGATTAGATAGAAAATTTCCATTCTTCATATTTTTTTATGTATAATGGGAACAAATGGCTTGAAGAAGGTGATTTCTAAGAAGTTATGATCTCAAATACTGACAATTGACGACAAAGACGGTTCGATGACCATAGATCCTTATTTTTTTGGTAGGATAGTGGTAAAAATAGTGTTTCTTGTGACAGACATGAAACCATGGGTATTGGAAAATCATGGGTTACATGACATGTAATATGAAAATGCAATCAATGTGGAACCCCATGTACAATTCTAGGGTTTAAATGGAGAATAAATTGTCACATGACATGTGACACCTTTCACATACTCTGTGAACCATGTCGGTAGCTCTACTTGTACCATAGAGGGTACCTAGGAAGGGGATGGCCTAGATACACAGACATAGAATGATTTACATGGGCCGATCTATGTACATGGGAATGGATTGATGGTAAATGATTTGATTTGGAAAACCTCTACATTTCATTTATAAAGGAATAAATGTTTTTTTCTTAGAGGATTAATTCCATGTGATGCATAACCAATCATATATACACGGGATTTCTTAGACACATTGTGTACCCCATTACATACTATGTACCCCCTTGAATTGTGTTTGGAGACCTTATTTTATTTATTATATAACTAGTATTAGTTTATTATGTTTTTATAGTCTTTCACATAGTGGAAAAAATTTAATATTATATACACATCTCTATTCTGTGATCTCAATAATAGGATGAGTCTGAGATAGATTATTTCATGTCCCACTAAAAAGCTAGAGTGCGATCCTCTATCGTTTCCTTTTATATCCTATATATGGTTTTTGGATTTAGTGTGACCTCCATGGGTAGGGAATTTATAATATATGTAGTAAAAATATTTCGTAGGGTTCGGTGGTGTCATTAGGAGACGATCCCCAATATATCTGGTTGATCCTAATTTGTTTTTTGTTGTCCTCCATCCATCATGAGTGTGACCCCCCATATGCGTATCAAAATCATCAGAGACTAATGAGTTTTCTGGGGTAGGGCCTAATGATAATAACCTCTTGGATGACTTTATCTGATGATAAGATGGATCATGGAGTTTTTTCACCCTTAATAAGCACTGTAATGATTCTTTGAGTTGTGTTAGATGGAAGGTAGTTTTGTATTGACTACATAGAGGCACAATTTCCTTCCTATGTTTATCATGGGTTTTTTATACATTAATTTTATATCATATTTGTGAGATAAAAAAACTTTATTCAATATGTTTAGTCTTTATAGGGTATCCTATATTTTATTTTTTACTCACCCCACCATGGGATCTTCCCACACATGTTCTCTCTATGCAGCAACGATGCATTTTACAATGTCCTGGGAGGATAGGGAGATACTAAAACTTATATTTAGCTGCAATGAATGAGGTGTTTTGATGATGGTTTTATATAACATTAGACCTCTCATTATTTCTTATTTGGACTCTATAGGTTTTTTTTTGTCTTGTATTTTCCCTCATTATCACTTCAATTACTTTATTTTAATAATCTGATTATAATAATATAGACATATAAATGCACTAGTTTTAGTTGTTTTAAATTTTATCATTTTATTTTATTGGCGGTGTGTGGGTTTTTATGCATAAATTAGGATAATGCCTCTCATGTGTGTGATATTCCTACTCAGTGATGGTATCCAATCACATTCCTTTTAGAGGAAAGCTTTGGGTAGTCATGGCTTGGGCACCGTATGGCAGGTTCATGACATAGTTTCATTTTTGTGTTTTGAAAAGTTATAATTTATATCATATTGTTGGTATTCATGATATCGAGGAATCCTTATTATTACCCTCCTAGTAATTTATGGTTCATTATTATTTCTTAAATAATTTTCCTACATAGTTAATTCTTGGTTAGATCCAAAACCATGTAAAACCCTGTAAAAATGGTGAATCATTTTCATATGTAAGGTTGTTAGAACGTTGTTTTTTCATTATTATTATATAATATAAATGAAGTGTGAGAAGGTATATAAATATTTATGTAGGAGTTTTGTATAATTTGGGGATGGTTTTCCAAACCATGTGTTAAATTCATTCATTGTACCCTAGCCATCTAGTAAGGACTACGTTGTTGGGGCACAGTTTTCCAAACCACAAGACCAAACATCCTAACCAATAATGTCAATTGAAATGTAAAAATTAAATGTTTTAAAGTCTTTTATTTTTATCCTAAATTTGATCATACCCCATCCATATTTAACCCCAATCAACCATGTACCTCATCCCATGGTTATCCAATAATTCATTGATGATTATTTTTCTTTATTCTCGATTTAAGGTTAATGATTCTTTGTGATGATATCATAATATATTCCGGTATTTCCTTCCTTCACTGTATCTTAATGTTGTTTCTTTATGGGATTATGGAACCCTAGGTGTTTGTATTTCATAATTTTATCATGTGATGTTTTGTTTTTTAGGGTTCTTCATGGGTATATAGTGAAGGTTGGGTTCCCCTATTATAGGTGGATTTTGTTGTTTTAAAAATGGAAAATATTAAAGGAATATTTTCCCTTAAAAAACTCTTTAAACTTTTTAAATTTATTTTTTATTGGTTTTAATGCATGTTTTATGTGTTTTAAAAATTATATCATGTAAAAATAGTAGATTTTGTTGAAGGCTGGTTTTTTTCATTTTAATTTTATGAATAGGAAATGGTATTCCACCTTGTCCTGACCATATTAAATATAGTTTTGTAATCCATTCACACCAAGTGCTCATATAAATGATGGTTTGTCTCTTGAAATTTATTTTTTGATTATAAAGGATATTTTTGATTATAAAATATATTAACATAATTATTTAATGATATATGGGTATGCTTGTTATTTTAAAATGAATGTTCATCACTCAAATGATTAATATTTTTTATAGCCTTTTTTATTTGGTTTTCAAATTTTATTATAAGAATATATTTCATAAGGTATAGTCTGGAAACTATGTTTTAACTTTTGAAGTTATTTTCCAAAAAAATACTATGCCCTAGAAATTTGACCCATGTGTTTTTTGAATTTGTGAGTTTATTGAATATTTTTAAATGGATGATACCTAGTGTTGGGGATTAGGTAGAATTATATATGTAACTAATGGAATTGGTGTTGTTTTTAAAAGGGAATAAGATATTACTGTGTTACCTTTTTTATAATTTAAAAAATAATAATTTGGACTATGGTTTGGTAATAATTTTTTTCCAAAACGCAAGCACACCGTGTACACTCACTACCTTAGTAGAATTATATTTGATAGCTAGGAACACAATTTGAAAACTCATGTGCATCCCATGAAGATCACCACTGAAATTTACTAAGGTTTCCTATAATTGAAATGTTACGCCATTTCATCTTTATCTCTAATAATTCCTAAGAAAAAATGAGATGCATAGTTTTGGCTACACCATTTTCGCTAATTCTTTTCCAACCTTGTACCTAGTGTGGTGTCTTCTGGTTTTTGGTTTTTGAAGCCTAAAATATCTAAAACCAAATCAAACACCTAAAATATTGGAATATAATTTAAAATAATCACAAAATAACACATTAATACATTTTAACTCTCAGAATTACATTTTAAATATTAAAATACATTTTTGACCACCCACCAAAAAAAGTTCATGTTCCAAATAAATTTGGAAACAAAAAGAAACACGGGATGTTACGACCTCCCCACCTTAAAATATTTCATCCTTTTGCTATGTTTTCACATTTTGAGTAGATATTAAACATACCAATCTCACAAAATTTCCCAATACAATATTAGTTATTAATGCATGGAAAATTCCTCTTGTGGCACACAATGCATTAGGAATTACCGCCACGATATCTTTCCAAACCAATTTTAAAAATTATGATAGTTTTATCGAGAGTTCACTAGACATGAAAATACCAAAATAACATATCATAATTGTCAAATATTATCATATATCCAATTAATATATATTTCAAACATGATTCCCTTAGCATTCTACATCACAACTGATCCCAGAAAGATCCCTCATCACACTCAATTACCATATGAGATTATGCATCATATATGTATATATATATATATAATTACCAAAAAATTTATGGATGAATGAGTATCTCATACAAACCACACACCATTCCCAGTGCCCACATATTAATGAACACCTATTTAATTCAATATTGATAAGTCCACCTCATGAACCAAAATCAATTATACCAAAATAATGAAACTCACTTAATAATAATGTACCTATAACAGTTTTCATCTCATCACCTTGCTCAGACCCTTCCATATCAAAAACATGAACTAGTCCTAAAATCCCAATTTCCTAATGCAATGAAACCAAATATATATTCACAAGATACTAGCCAATGACCCTGCTAAAAGGTATCTTTCTCTACCACAACACAAAATAATGCAGAATCTCAGCTACCTACACCATGTACTGCTCTTGGTCTATCCGTAGATCCCTAAGTCTAACTCAGTTCCTTATTCAAAGATTTTGTGAAATCATTTAGAATAACCTCCCTAGATATCCCATCCATCCACATGCCCAAACCTCCTTTTCGGACCACTCACGTGGTGTCAAAACATGAGTTACATTCCCACACTAAAAGGAAACTATTTATGACACACTTCTTAGTTGTCTACAAAAATATTTATCTTGACTACCGGTTTGAGGATCCACAATACCTTACATATTTACACCCCAATGCACCACAACATTTTTCACATGATTGGTTCTCCCAGATAGAATATTTCATATCTGTTAGGATCCCTTCAAACATCAATGCAGAGTTCGTTGTCTTCAAAAAATATTTTAACCTAAATATATTCACTTTTACTCTTATGGAATGCCTCAATCCATCGACAAATAACCTAACCATGTAAATACCACCATCTACAAGATATGGAACTAAACTGAACTGGTCAATGAACCTCCATGTATAATCTTATGGGGATGTACCCCTACAACATGTAAATGAACTCCAGGGAATAGTATACCCTCAATGCCTTTAGGAATAATATCATGAAGATCGTATCCTATAAATTCTTCCCTGTTAACCCCTCATTCCAAACATTATGTAACTATACATCCAACCATCACTTTTTCAAACCTATGAGAATTTAAGTATCTTGCTTCACCCTCTACCATGGGGGTGTCTCGTTGTGATAAAAAGTCTTTAACATAGATTTGATATAGTTTTTTGATTTCAATGGTTTATCCTCACCCTAAAATATTGGTGGGTACAATGAATGAAACTCATATCTCAGATGGACCATGTATAAATCATCTTCATGAGTTACTGATCGCACCACAATTAACTATTAATTTTCAATCATTTCACTACTAACTTAAACTAATTTTGTATTGTAAATTCCAATTTTTATAAAAAAATTCACTCCATGTTTGAATCAATTATATTTTTTTAATAACATTTAAAAATGGTAATTTCTATTGTTTGTATAATTTCATTATAGGTGGAGGTTATTTGGAGGTCCCATGATGAAGTGGGAGAAATATTTTCTAAAAGTGCATGGGATACATGAACACCTCTCCATTGTTGTTAATTTTACAAAAAAATAAGTGAATAAAAATGGGAAAATATTTTGTGGTATGGTACAAATTTCAATTGTATACTGCTATTATTAAGACATCCAATCCCAATTCAGCCATTAAGTATCCCATCCAATAGGATTAGTCTAGAACACCAAGACTGCATGAAGTCAAAATTGGAGTGTATTGATATATCCATATCTCGATATATATGTGTCCAAATGAAGAATTATATTTGGTAAAGATATTCATGGATTGTATTAACAACATTTTATTTTTACTCAAATCAATATAAGGCTATCTATCCAATGAAAATAATGGGAAAAGTAGTTTTACACAATCTTTTTTCCCAAACCAACCTTCCTTATTACCTATAAAATTATACCTTCATAACCTCATTATGGTGATCAAACCAGAAGAAAATATCCACCATTTTGGATTCCCAAAAGAGTATTGTTATCATTGAAGAAGTTCTAGAGGCCCCTATCTTCATAGGGGGGTCAAGAATAAAGAAGGAGTTCCACCTAATCTCCTTCATCCTCTTGATATTGGGCTAAATGGTGGGTGATCATATGAGAGAGCTACAAACTGTAAGAGGTGGTTTTGGAACATTATCATCTATTGTTTTTTTATAATTTGTGTGTGAATTGTTTCACTTATGTTTTATCTTAATATGTTTCTTATCCAAATGCATTTTTTTGGATTAACTAAGTGAAACATTTTACATTTCAATACAGATTGGATTGAGATTCAAGGGGAAATCTTGGATAGTTCCGATTGGACAACATAATCATCCTCTTTCTCCCACAAATAAATGAGATTTAAATTTTATTTTTCCAAACTCACTCTATTTATAAGGTGAAAACATTCACAACATGATTATTGTGTCATGGGGTGGTTCTTTGTGCGTTGTTTTAAGTGTAAAGAGTTGAACCAAGATATTGGTTATCCCTCAACCAAAGGATTAAAACAAAACATAATAATCAATTGAGATAAAGGACCTCATAAATTCGTTTAGTAACATAAAATTTATAACATATTTATCTCATATTTTTTAAATTCCATTTTTTTAAATTATTAAACTATTTAAACTAAGTTACTATATTAAAAATATTTTCAAAACCACCCGATCTATTTGTCCTTTTTTATTAAAAAGTCACACTAAAAATCCCCATATATCCTTGATAGATGACATTCTGTCCTACCTAGACTATAAAATATTCATAAAATCAGAACCAGTTTGACGTTTCAAAATAGTATTGTTAAATTTAGGCACTTTTTAGGGGGAGCACTTTGGTTTTACTGTGTGTCTTTTAAGATATTTGTAAATTTTGTGAATATTTATTAGTTTTGTATTATACATTTTAATTTCTTTTTTTCCTTATTTATTCCATGTGTAAGTTCTATGAAATATGTGTTATACTTCATGATATTTAGCCACTTTCGAACCCGAATCGTAGAGGATCCTACTCAATGACATAGAGACGCAAAAGACAACTCTTTGAAGGAGGACATGCCACAAATTGACATTTTATTAAACCCATCATCTTATAGAACTAATTAGAGTCTATAATTAACGTGTATAACATGGATGAAAACAATTGATCACTTAAAAAATTAACCATGCTTGATGTTGATATCCAACTCACTGTCATTCATATACAAGGAGAGGCACCCAATTTTGACCTAAAATATTCTTTAATTCACTTAATACCAAGATTCCATAAAATAGATGGAGAAGACCCACATAAAAATTTAAAAGTGTTTCATATTTTGTGTTCATCATTAAAACCTCCTATTGTGTATGAAGAATAAGTAATTCTTGGGTTATTCCCTTTTTCATTAGAAGATACTGCAAATGATTGTATTTATAATGTTAATACCCCAATTAGAGGATGGGTAGACATGAAATGAATTTTTTTTGAGAAATAATTACCAGACACCAGAACCAAAAAATTAAGGAAAGAAATATGTGGGTAAGAAAATACAATGGGAAAAACCTAATGAATATTGTGAATGATTTAAATGTATTCATTCAAGTTTCCCATTCCACCAAATAAGTGATCAAATTTTAATACAATATGTTTATTAAGGATTAATACATATTGATTGAAATATGATTTATACTACATTGGGAGGTTTACTAGTTGATAAGACCCCAATTTCTACAAGGTCCCTCATTTATAACATGGCAGAAAACAATCAACAATTTGATTTAGGATCTAGTATACCCATTCAAGGTGTCCAAGAGGTGAAAATTAATGATTTTGAGAAGAAGGTGGACATGATGTTTGAATAGGTAAGTATCCTTCATCTACAACTTTCTATTTACCAATTTAAAACCCAATCTCCTCCTCTCAACCATTGTGGTATATCTTTTTTTTACACCGAATACCCTGACCAATGTCCTCAATTGAGAGAAACATATTAGAGTTGTGAGGAAATATTTCTAAGTCACCCCTATAACAAACCCATTAGGAAATAACCTTACCATACATACAATCCTATGGGGAAATACCACCAATCCTATAGGAAAGGGGGTATTCTAACCATCCTTAACAACCATGGAACCAATCGGGGTAGATTATTCATCCACTACCACCCAATAATCCTCAACCACCCCGAAGGCCTTCCCAAAAACCCCCTCAAAAACCGTAGCCCAACATATAATACATAATGAATCAAATGGAATCCCATAATATCTAATTCCATAGAACCACCCAGGCTTCCATAAAAGACATAAAAAATCCAATTAGTCAAACTAGCCAACTCAGTTCGGGGAAATCCAATGTCATGGGTCAGGTAACCTACCTTCTCAACCAGTAGTTTACACTAGGGGTAAGGGAAATGTTAGTTCCATCATCATTATTAGTGGTAGGTGACTTGAAATCCAAATTATCCCCCCATTATTGTCATCTTATCCTAATGAAAACACTATCACAACCATTGGAATTGTTGAAAATGATGAAAGAATTTGTCCTGAGAAAATTCATTCCATAGGAAAGAGTGAGTCTATTGATGAGTAACTCTTCCAAACCATTCCTCTTATCTTTCCCCAAAGTTCCTCCCAACTAAGAAAAAAATTACACTAAACATGATAAATAAATCATGAAAAAATTCAAAAAAAGGTGTAAATTCCATTACTTGATGCTATAAAAAAAATTCTACAATACACAAAGTTATTGAAGGAGATTTGTACAAAATGACAAAAAATTAAAGGTTATGAGAAGGTGATCTTGGGGATTAATTTCTCATTATTGATAGAGCCATAAATTCTTACCAAATTCAATTATCCTAGAACATTCCCGATTTCTTTCACCATAGAGAACTATTCTTTTACCAATGCATTCTTCGCTTAGGGTACTTCAATAAATATGATTCCTCACTTTATTTACTCTTCATTGCCAGTCAGGGAACTGAATCCCATAAGAAGTTTTATTTTACTCACATACTAGAGTACAACACACCCCACTTGTGTGTTATATATTGTTCCTATGAGGGTGAAAATTTTAATTTTTCCTACTAATTTTTGTGTCCAAAAAATTGAAGATTACAGGATGAATGGACATTCCCTAATAATATTGGGGTTGAATTTATTGAAAACCGACAATAAAATAATTAATATCAAAATGGTACATTATCTATGGAGTTTGGTATTGAAATTATCCAATTCAATATCCTTGAGACCATAAAGAACCCATCATACAAACTTTCCTCTCTCTTTTTTAATTCTATTGATGTACACCCAACCCATGAAAACAGTTCTTTTTATTCACCCAATCTCATTTCCAAGTTTCCAAACATGTTAAAAATGTTAGTTAATAAATCATGCATATAATGATGTACCAGTCCGATAAAATTTCATCAATGTTTGTTAATTAATTATTTCATGAACACTAAGGATCTCCTGACCATCGAGGATATAGGTAATCTAGTAAAATATTAAACATCATCTAAGGATGTTACTATTGAGATGTTATATGTGATCATTGATGTCCCACTTACACACTCACACCCATAAATCAAAAATCGACTATAATTTGAGATTAAAAAACTACATAAAGATTTAAAATCTTCATATCTTGAAAATGGTAACAAGTTTCTTGTCATAATTGCTAGTTTACTCCCTCATGAACATTAATTGCGACTACGTGACCATTTGAGTGAGTATAAAAAATATTTGTTATAGAAATATGCATTCATTCATGGTATTATCCCATCAAATTTCACACATAATATATTGAAAAATGAAGAGGCTAAACCAGTGAGGCAGTCCCAACGTCGACTGAACCTAACCCTCTTAGATGTTGTTAAAATGTAGCTAATGATATTATTGGTTGCTGAATAACTTACTCCATCTCTGAGATCCAATGGGTCAGTCCTATTCATCTAGTTCCTAAACGAACTAGTCTAACCGTAATTAAAAATGAATACAATGAATGGATTCCGACTCATTTGCGGAATATTTGGAAAGTATGTATAGAATATCACTGACTAAACCAACACACTCGGATTGAAAATTTCCCATAGTAATTAATTAGCCAAATTATTGAGATTCTAGAATGGAATCCCCATTACTAAAATCATTATGGTTATTCTCGAAACTTTTAGATGCATATTTCCCCCTAGTATCATGAAAAGACAACCTTTACTTTCCCCGTTGGAACATTTTTATATTGAACGATGCCTTTTTGGTATGTGCAATGATCTGGGTACATTCTAGAAATTAATGGTTAATATTTATTTGGATTTGCTGGAAAATTTCATGGATGTATTAATGGATGATTTCACTATACATGGTCCCTCTATTGATGAATTTTTGAGTTGTTTAGGTTCTATCCTACATTGGTGTATTAAAAATAATCATGTATTAAATTAGGATAAATTCCACTTCATAGTGTGACAAGGTATAATACTTGGGATTGTCATTCATATGGAAGGTATCCAAGTTGATCAATTAAAATTAGTGGTCATTTCTTCGATACAATTACTTAAAAATTTATAGGATGTGTAGCCTTTATTATTTCATGATAAATTTCACCATTGTTTTATTCGTCACTTTAGTAAAATTTCTCTCTCCCTCTCATGATTTCTCCAAAAAGAAAAGTATTTTTTTGTTAAAAATTGTGAGTAATCTTTTAATAAATTGAAATGCAGTCTCACATCACCCCCAATAATCCATCCAACTCAATGGTATTTACAATTTCACATCATATGGCATTCCTCTAACTATGTAGTTCGGGTGGTTTATCACAAATGGTTGATCGAGTCCCACATTTCATTGCTTATGCCACATAAAATTTAGACCCTGCCCAAGGAAAATAAACCACAAGAAAAAAATAATTCCTTTATATTGGTTTTTCAATGAAAACAATTATTTCAAAGATTTTATGTTCCAATTTCATTGTGTTCATAGACCATACAGCCCTATGGAATCTCCTTAAGAATTAAGATGCCCAAAAACATCTCAATCGTTAGACTCTATTCCTTCAGGAATTCAATTTTTAAAATTGGGATAAAAACGGCGCATAGAATGTGTTTTATGGCCATATCCGTTGAATCCTTCCATCCACAGACATTGACTCATCCCCATTTATTCCCAATGAAATTTTTTCTGATGAGAAATTGTACTGAGTGAAAGATGTTATTCCTTAGTATGATGAAATTGTTAATAATTAGGAAGCATCTTTCATTCCTACTAATTTCAATAAAAACCATTACATTCATCTAAAACATGAGTCCCATAGGTACATTTGAGATGACCTCTACCTTTGGCATATGTATAGTGATCAATTCCTCAGGTCTTGAGTTCCTGATAGCGAGTTTCAGTCTCTCTTTATGTTTTACCACACTCTTGTTTATGGGGTTCACTTATTTCCCCAATAGAAAACTCTCAGGTCTTTGATTCTAGAATCTTTTGGCCAACACATTTTTGGGATGCACAATATTTCTGTAAAGGTTATCCTCATGGTCATATAATGGGGAATGCCTCTAAAATAAATTAAATTCCACAACAATACTTACTCTTCTAGGAAATTTTTGATGTTTGGGGCATTGAAATTATTAGGCCATTTCCCAATTACTATGGAAAATTATAAATTATACAGGAAGATGATAGAATTTTTAAATGGGTATAGGAATGACCCACAAATAATGATGATTCAAATGATGTTTTGGAATTTTTGAGACTCCAAATTTTCTATAGGTTTGGATTGTCTGGGCTCATCATTGGTGACCAGGGTTCTCATTTTTACAACCAAACAATGAAATCACTTTTGGGTCGGTATGGGGTTCATCATCAAGAGTCTACTACATATCATCCACAAACCTAAGTTCAAGAATAGGTTTCTAATAAATAGGTAAAATAGAGTCCTAAAAAATGGTCCATCCCAACATAAAATATAGGAGTCTTATACTTGATGACTCATTATGGTCATGTCATACAAATTTTAAAAATATCATTGCATTGTCACCTTATCGGCATGTTTTTAGAATGATTCTTAATCTACCTATTGAGATAGACAATAGGTCCTACTAGGTCATCAAATAATGAAACTCTATTATTTATAGATCATGAACTCAGAGTGAGTTACAGATTTAGTATTTTCAGGAAATGCATAGATAATCATTAGAGAACTCTCAGATTTATAAAGAGTGAACTAAGGCTTCCCACGAATTAATCATCCTTTATCATTAGTTTGAAATTGCGAAGAATTCCCTCCTTTAAAATTAAAGGCTCAATTTTCATTCGAGTAACTTTTTTTCCAATGGTATGGACCACACACAGTTACTAATGTCTCTCTATTTGGTGTTATTATGTTTCAAAATGAAGAATCCAAGAAAAACCTCACAGTTAATGGATGTGGTTGAATCACATTCACAAAGCCATTATGGAGACCCCGATGGAGGAACTCCAAGTTAAATAAGAATTATACCAACAAAAGTCACTAGGTTTTATCCCCCCTTACCATAATCTATTTTTATATGGTAAGGAAACTGCACACTTTAAGTGTAGGAGATGGGTATATTCCTGGGGTAGTTAGGAAATTTCATCATCTTTATTCTTTTTCAATATTTTTTATTGAATAGTATTGTTACTTTATCCCATTAATTTCATAACCTCTGTGTTTGGCTTAGAATGTTAATTTTTTTGGGCCACTTTATCATGGAAAATGATGCCTTCTTAATCATGGTAATTTTTAAAATAACATGAGGTATTTCCCTTTTTCATATTGTATTAAAATTTTAATTGTTTTTCAATGATGGAATCTGTTTTTTACAATAAATTTAACATTATGGTGTGAATTTTAATTTAAAATTGGTTTCTTTTATAATATAAAAATTTTTGTATCATTTTGAAACCTTTGAGATAAAAGTTACTCTTTATCTATGTAGTTTAAGTGAAAATATTGTCACTTAATTTTTCCACACATATTTTCATACAATAATGATTTGTGAATTTTTCCTTCTCAAAATAACATCATTATATGTTAGTTTATAATTTATTTTCTTAAGAAAATTATTTTTTCCATACATTCATTCATTATCTGATATTTTTCATTTCAATATTATATTTACCTATGCATGTGTACATGTTCTTCGACTGTTGTACACCCTCAAAATTAATAAAAAACAAAAAAACGGTTCAATCAAGGGCACTTCAATAATCACCCATCCTTTAATTTTGATCATGCTATAACTATTACAATTAGTTTCGTGATGAGATCAAGCAAGGGTTGAGAATACGGTGTGAGATTTATTCCAAGTGCATATTTTCCTGAAAAAACAATAATAATTATAACAATAACGGAGTTGAGTGATTAATGTTCAACATATGGAGGTATCTAGGTTAGGATATTGTGGTTTGACTTTTGGGAATGATTAATTTTGTGGTTCTTGAAATTTTTTTGCAAAAGATGTAGGTCATGTTCGGTGTAAAAATTCATTTAAGAAGATAAATATTAAAATAACCTATATTTACTAGATTGGAAGTGGAAATAATTGTAAGGAATGGTTACACACACATAATGAGAAATTATGAAATTGTTTACAATTCGATTACTTTCTCAAATTTGTCAATAACATCCCCAAAATTTTATTATGGTACAATTTCTGAGAAATATTTTTTGCATGATCACAGAGAATAACCCCTTGGTGTGATCTTTTACTTCGATCACATTGCACTCAAGAATTAAATTTTCATTGAATGATAAATTTTCATGAATTTTGAAATATTCTGATGCATAAGTTTTGAGAATTTTACTTTTCCTATGAGTGAAAATTTTCAGTATGTGGGTGTGATCGCACTACGATTTGCTATTCATTTTCACCCTTTACACCACTGAATTAAATTGATTTTGTATTATAAATTGAAATTATTATAAAGAAATGTAAATTTTTCTTTGAATCATTTATTTTGTTTAATCACTTTTAAAAAGGTTAATTTTACTTATTCTTATAATTTCACTCTAGGTGGAGGTGATTTGGAGGGCCCAGAATGAAGTTGCAGAAAAAAGGCCAAAATTTGCATGGGGTCGAGGAACACCTATCCTCTATAGTGAATGTTACAAAATATTTGTGAATCCTAATGGACCAAAAGATTTTTTTCTAGTCCAAAGATCAATGGTAAAATATTTTGTTATGATATCCAAGCCCAATTCTGTTATTAAGTTTCCCAACCGACCTAATCAGTCCAGCACACCAAATCTACACGAAGTCAAAATTTCTGTGATGTGATCTATCCATGTCTTAATATGTATGTGTCAAAATAGAGCTAAAAGATTGGTGGAGATATTAATGGGTTGGGGAAACAACTTTTCAGTTTTACCCAATGAACGATAATGAAGTATATCTATAAAAAACAGTGGGATAAGTGGTTTAACAAAGTCTGTATGCTCATTGCCACCTTCCACTATGAATATAACATGACTCCTTGGGAACTTCATTTTATAGTTCAAACCAGAATCAAATCTATGATTTTTTTTGAGTCTTAAAGGGGTCCTCTACTCATCCAAGAAGTCTTAGAGGCCCATGTTCTCATAGAAGATCAAGGATGAAGAAGGAGTTCCACCTGGGATTCCTCATGCTCTTGATGTTGGGATAAACATTAAGTGATCATTACAAGGGTGCTACACACATGAAGGGGGAGTTCCAAAACATTCTCTCCTGCAGGTTTTGTGAAATTTGTGTGTGAATTATTTCAATTATGTTTTATCTTAATATTCCTCATCTCTGAATTCATTTTTTTGTTTTATTAACTGATACATTTTACATTTCAATGCAGATTGGGTTGAGAATCAAATTGGAATCATAGGTTGTTCTAATTGGACAACACAAGTAGCCTCTTTCTCTCACACATATATGATATTTCAGTACACTTTTTTAGAAATCACTCTATACTTGAGGTCCAAACGTTGACAACACAATTGTTTTTCAAGGGGTGGTTCTTTGTGCATCATTTTCAGAGGAAAGCGGGGAACCAAGATCTTGGTTATCCCTCAACCAAAGGATTTAAACAAAACCTAATAATCAATTGAGAATAAGTAACTCTTTAAGTGGTGTAATAACATAGCAATGATCATATATTTATCTGATATTCTTAAAAATACATTTTATTTTTATTAAATTATACTCTTTAAATTAAGTTATAATTTTAACGACAGATTCAAAACCACCCCCTCTCATAGTAATTTTGATTAAAAATTTACACAAAAAACCCCCCATAGCTCCTTGAGAGACAGCCTATGTTATTCTATATACTATAATATAATCTTAAAATGTAAATAAATTTTATGTGTCATGATATCACATTCATCTACATTATCAATACTCTTTACGACTCATACCATGCATGTATATAGATTATCATCTAACGATGGTACATACTATTCCATCTATTGTGATTATCCCACTTACCTCGAAGCCAAAACAT